>OY728146.1:433087312-434429812 GCA_963277665.1 Viscum album
TATTGGCAGAGTGTCACATAACGGAATAATAATACACAATATTATAAGCAGTAAACAACATACAACTAAAATAAATGGTATAATACTAATATGATAAATAACCAAACATCATTCAATACAAAAGATGATGCAACGTGTCACATGTTATAGGAAAGCTTCCAAATAATTACACTACAATAATTAAAAATATATATATCAAAATAAAAAAAGAAACAAAAATAGATTGGAAGAATCTCAAGCCTAAATCTTGGTCCCATGCTCTCATACTCCTAAGTATCACATCAAGTACCTATAGGAGGGCACTTTCCCTGATCAACACCTATAATCATATAATATGATTGGGTCCAAAGACTAAATCACAATAGGAAACCATCAAATGTCTAAGCCAATCCATCAGTGGATATATATAACATGAAATGTTTAATAGTGGAAACAGTAAATAGAAGGTACTCAAAATTAAGCACAACAGATGTCTTAGAAGACAATGTAATCAAGTATATGTGAAGTCTGAATCCAATATTTTTCTTTGGCTTTCCAGACACGTCATTAGTCATTATATATCATTATTCATGTTCCAGGAATTATATAATGTCTCGAGGTCTGGCCTAGGCCCGACAACCCCACATATAAAAGTAACTTTCCAATCATTACATAATAATCATTTAATAATTTTCCAATAGAGACTGACATGGGTATCCCTCAATAGATCCAAGCATTTCTCAACATTTTAAATAAGAATCAATGAGCCTGATCACCTTATCTATGGCTCACTCATGGAATTTACATAATTAACCTCTTGATCTTATCCATTATCTTTAAACTAATATAATGGTTCACACAAGTTATATAAGGTTCAATTAGTCACATGAGCCCGACCTTGTCTTTTAATCAAGTTTTTGGATCACCCATTTCTAATTACCTATTTTTAAAATTTAATTCAATTACACATTCCATCTCAAATGAAACACAAGCAAATTAAACTATCAAATGGATTTAACAAAATCAACTCTCATGGGATCAATCTACATAATAAAAAACACATGTTAATTAAACTATTACATGGCCAAACAAGGATTACTCATGTGGGAAAAACATATACCAGCCTGTTGTGAAATTTAATCATTTACAAGGATTAATTTAGCAATTATCTCACATGGGTAATTCATATAATTAGAAATACATTTCTAAAAACTCGAGAATGGTAATTCAAGTCAATCCTCATTGGAATTCTCAACTAAATGGACATCCAAGGGAATATCACCCATGGGGTGTCCCTAAATCAAGTTTCAAAACCCTAAAATTGCTTTTAATCATCTAATTAATTACTTAATCAACAATAGTAAATAAATAGGTTCATTATTCAATAAATAGACACCATAAAAGTGGGTGTGTGGCACTTAATCATATATAAAACATCATTAAAATTTTAAAAAGGTGCAAGACCACTTACCTCGTACTCGTACAGCTCTACTCATTCATCGTCAAGCTTTAATCCACCCTAGAATGGAGTAGATCTACAAAGAAGGTATAAATTCTTGACCATAAATAAATAGATTGATAGAAAAAATCATGATGAAAGGATAAAGAGGAATAGAGATATCACTGTTGTAAATCCAATGCATCTGATGGTGTTTGATTCGGAGATCGGGAAACGAAATGGGAGGCAAACCCTCATTTGGATTTTCTGGGCATGTTGTGCATCGAAATAGAGTTATTTCAATCCTTATAAAAAAATGATGTTGTTGAAAACTTAATAATTAAAAAAAATTACATGAGGTGTACTTGGGACTACATTCCATGTCTGTACGACTCCTGGCCAGACCATCACATGGCTATGTATTGGGATTACACGGCGTGTAGCCCTCAATACACGAAATGTACATAAAAGTACATGGTGTGTATTCCCTAGTCACGTCATATAATAGGCCTGAATCCATCCCCTGACCTCTTTTATCCCATTTTCTTAAGTATAAGATGAATGGAAAGATTTTTACCTCAACGGAAGAATTGGGTTCTTAGAAATTTCCCCCTTAAGGAAATTTATCCTGGAATTTTCCTTCCAAGGGTGATGAAGAAATATGTGAGAAAAACTCTGCCCATTTTGATCATGCATCAAAATCCCTCTCCCAAGTCTCGTCCTGCACTCAACCGTGTTTCCATATCACTCATACCAAAGGAATAAACCATCCATGGAGAACTTTTGTGCTATGATCCACAATACAAAAGTGATGCTACTCAAAGGACGCGTCTTCTTACAACTCCAATTCCTCAGAATGAAAGGTGTGAGATGGGTCTGAAAAGTAACATCAAAATTGAGAAATATGGAAGAAATTGTGCATTTTTCTGTACTTATAAGGTGTCTATAATGGATTATCAAATGACCCGAACTGTGACATCCCACCTTTTTATAACATAACTTTCATTACATTACACAAAACTGAGGATCTTTAAGGTTTAGTGTCTTGGAAACAAGGAACATAATACATGAAGACAACATAAAACATTCTTCTAAAACACTGTAAAGGATTATCCTTAAGTTCATCCTAGGTTCATTACTGCATCTCATAACCTGGGTACATACATTAAAAGAAAGGGTGAGCAGAAGGCCCAATAAGGGAAACAAGAGAAACATTTTACATGTGAACTTGAGATACTTCAATAAGGTCATGAAAAGAACTTTAAGGCATGAGAAAGAGATAATGAGGCATATCATAATAAAAATAAAGTTTTTCATAAATTTAATATGTGGCTACAACATTATACAAAGACAATCATTTCCGTTTCACCAAGGTCCATCCCCAAGGTGTTAATAATAATTACCAAGGTTATTCACCAAGGTATCAGTCTAAATGGTCATCTATAGAGATTAAGTCTTTGCCCCATGCATTGGAGTTCTATCAGGGCACACCCTTAAATATTCATTTATCATCATGTGAGCCACATATATCATCATCAATCATTTCATAAACAACCGATATAGAATAAAATAAATGGGTTTTATTTCATAATCATAACGTTTTAAAAACTGCTTTAAATACATGATCCTTGTGTCACTTTAAAACCCACAGAAAAGGAAGGTGGGTCTCATGTATGTAAATCCCAGAATTTAAAATAGAACAACTTGGTATATATGTGAATTCCCCTATAGAAGATAGATCTTTGAGTATTCACTTAATAAAATAAAATAACTTTAGAAAAAGAGAGAGACATTTTGAGACGGAAATTCTGCAACATAACGGTTATGTTACGAGGTTTTAGAAAACATTGAAAAGAGAGGGGACATGGGTCACCAACTCATAAATGATCCATAAAACAGTAGGGGAACAAAATATAAGGTATTTAAGAACATGTTAATGAAATTTTAAGGATATACCATTTGAGATGAAAAACATGGAAGGAAGAAAAAAAATTAAATTTCTCTTATGAAAATTCGGCAGCCTAACGGCGTCACTTAAAGTTCAAAAAAAATGAATTGAAGAGATCAAATAGGGTCTCTAATCATATGAACATAAAAGTTCAGTATTATATATATAGAGATCATACCCCAATATAATAAAAAGGAACTTGAAATACTTGACATGAAAGTAGAACTTTGAAAAATGAGAAGGGTGAAAGAATCCCTTAAAAATTCGACAGACCAACGACGCCACTTAAACATTATTAAAACGAATTGATGAGATAAAGAGGGGGTCTATCATCATATGAAAATGAAAAGGGAATTAATATTAATATAGAAGAAAATCCTCCAACATAATAACATGGAGCATAAAATAAATGACATAATAGAGATTACTTGAATAGAAATAGAGAGGTCGGATCCCTTACCTTAAAACGTAACTCTTAAAACTAAAAGGTTTGGACCTTGAGGGCTTGGGGGAAACTTTGGATGACTCCTTGGGAGGTAATGAGACCATATCTTAGTTGGTGGATAGTTGGGAGTGAAAACTAAATGAGTAAAGGGTGGGTATTTATAGGGAAGGTGAGGTGATACTTTAATAATTTCAAGGGACACCTCACAAGTGGTTTTCTCAAAACCATGGGCTCTCCCATGGTATTTGCCATGGAGTTAGGCCACATGGGGACCCCAATACAATAATTCATCACCTTTGGTCTTCCAACCCTTAAAATATCTCATGAAATCATCATGACACCGTTATGATGTCATTAAACATACCGAAACCCTAAAACTGCATTTTTACTATTCACTGAAAATTCATCTTTCTCAGAGAAATCCCAAAATTTCACCTTAACCAAATATAAATGATCTGATCACAAATATGAACTCCATTTTATAAAAATAATTTTCTAATTATTTTTAATTTAATTTTTAATTAAAACACTATTCACCCTAAATAACTAATACATGTCTAATAATTTATGAAACCGTTATTTACCCATTTTATTGAATCACATAACATAATGAAGGTGTCTAAATTATATTAAAACTTTCTTTAAGTGATATTAGTAATCCATTTGGTCACATTACTAATCCTAAGCGTAAATCACAATTCATAATTTACTATTCATTAAAAATTATGTTGATCTTATTAGACTCAAAATTCCTTACTGAACACTTTTGCAAAAGACCATTTTCTTAAAATCATTACACATCATTAATTATTTAAGGTTTACATAAATATTTTAAAATATCCTTTTTTTCAAAATTCATCAATAAAAAACATCCTAACATTATCCGGATATTTGAAATTTCACAAACATCACTAAAGGAATAAATCTCAATTTATTCATCCCAAAGGATTATATAAAGAAGCTACGGTCTCGTCACATAGCCCCTTATAACACCAACATATGATCTAAGTGTAAGGTGTGATATGGTGAGAGAATCTGAGGGAGGCTCAGATAACATTGCCCTAGTAGTAATCTCTACTAACTTGAACTTCTCCGGCAGGTGTCTCCATTCAAGCATGACACGCTGGAGTTCAGCTTGGGCTAGGTCCAAAGTGAAGCCCAAAGATGCCACCTCCTTCCCAAGCTCTGATAAGTGGGCTTCATAAGGTTTGAGTCTACTGGATGAAGCCATTGACTCCTCTTTCTTCATTAACCATTAACATCTCTATTAAATTGTTAAGAGTAATTTAATATACTATTCAAAAAGTTTGGGTCGTTACATTCTTCCCCCCTTTAGAAATTTCGTCCCTGGAATTTTATACTTGAGGCCTAGTCAAAAATGTGAGGGTACTTTTGCTTCATTGTTTCCTCAGGCTCCCAAGTCGATTCTTCATACTTATGATCCCTCCACACCACTTTCACAAGGTGGGTCGTCTTGTTTCGTAGAACCTTGTCTCTACGGTCTAAGATCTCCACTGGCTGCTCCTCATAAGAGAGTTCATGTTCTAGTTGTACCACCTTTGGGTTCAGTACATTCGATGGGTCGAGTATGTACTTCTTCAAGAGAGATACATGGAAGACATCGTGAACTTGAGCTAGGTTAGGTGGAAGTGCTAGACGATAGGCCACTACTCTTATGCGATCAAGGATTTTATAGGGGCCAATGTACTTAGGGCTGAGCTCCCCTTTCTTCCCAAACCGCATGACTCTCTTCCATGGAGAAATTAGAAGGAAGACTTTGTCACCAACACCAAACTCCAAGTCCCTTAGACGATTGTTAGCATAGATCTTCTGCTGACTCTGAGCATCCTTTATGTGTTGTTGGATGGCATGAACCTGTTCTGTCATCTCTTGCACAAGATCAGGACCAAGAAGCTTTCTCTCACCAGTTTCATCCCAACAAGTAGGAGTTCTACATCGCTTTCCATACAGAGCTTCATAGGGTGCCATCTGAATACACAAATGGAAACTGTTTTTATAGTAGAACTCAACTAATGGGAGGTGTTAATCCCATCCACCTTTAAATTCCGTTGAGCATAATCCCAGCATGTCTTCAAGTGTCTGAATAGTCCTTTCAGATTGGCCATCAGTTTGAGGATGATAGACCGTACTAAAATTCAATTCAGTATTCAGAGCATGTTGAAGTCTTCTCCATAATTTTTATGCGAATCTTGGATCACGATCAGACATGATGGATAGTGGTACCCCATGCAGCCTTACCACTTCATTTACGTATATCTTGACAAGTTGATCCAGAGAGAAATCTTCCCGAATAGAGATAAAATGGGCGGTCTTGGTGAGACGGTCCACAATAACCCATATCACATTATTTCATTTGGATGTTTTCAGGAGACCAGTTATAAAGTCCATAGTGATATTATCCCACTTCAATACTGGTATGGATAGCGGTTGTAATACCCCCTTAGGAAGTTGTCATTATGCCTTTACTTGTTGACACACCAGGCACCTTTTAGTGTAATCAGCAATATCCCTCTTCATGTTATCCCACCAACAGTGATCATGAAGGTCTCTATACATTTTAGTTCTTCCTGGATGTATAGAGAAAGTAGAGCTATGAGCTTCATCCATCAGTTCTTTATTTATCTCCAGAATAGATGGAACACATAGTATTGTATGAAATTTCAATACACCTTCTTCATCAATATTGAAATCAGGGAACTTCCCATCCTTTACAACCTCAAACTTCTCCTGTATCAAAGGATCTTCTTTTTTAGCCTTCTTGATCTTCTCTAGTAATGAAGGTTGAGAAATAATTTGGGATAAGGTTGATGATGTCCCTTCCCATACAATTCCCATGTCCAGTTTTACTAGATCTTTAATCAAGGGATCTCCTAGGATCCTCATTGTTGCCAGAACAACAGGATCTTTCCTGCTTAACACATCCGCGAATTTGTTTTCTCTTCCAGGGTGATAATTAATTGAACAATCATAGTCATCAATAAGCTCCAACCATCTCCTTTGTCTCACGTTAAATTATTTCTGCGTGAAAATATACTTTAAACTTTTGTGGTCGGTGTATATATCACATTTTCCCCATAAAGATAGTGCATCCATATCTTTAGAGCAAAAACAACTGCCGCTAGCTCTAGATCATGCGAAGGATAATTCTGCTCATGAATCTTCAACTGTCGAGATGCATAAGCAATTACCCTGTCATTTTGAATGAGGACGCACCCAAGCCCTTTCAAAGATTCATCACTAAAAATAACGAATCCTTCTCCAATAGAGGGTAGTGTTAACACAGGTGCAGTAACCAATATCTTCTTCAGCTCTTGGAAACTTTCCTCGCATTCCTTAGTCTAGATGAACTTAACCCCTTTTCGAGTAAACATGGTTAGAGGATTAGAAATCCATGAAAAGTTTTTCACAAACCTCCTATAATATCCCGCTAAACCAAGGAAACTACGAATCTCAGTTACTGTTGTGGGTTGAGGCCACTCCTCCACAACCATTGTCTTTGCAGGGTAAATCGACATTCCTTCATTAGTTATGATGAGCCCCAAGAAAGACACTTGTTATAACCAAAACTCTCACTTGATGAACATTACAAAGAGACTCTCCTTCCTCAGAGTTTTCAAAATAACCCTCAGATGATCTTCATGCTCCTCACAACTTTTTGAATATATCAAAATATCATCAATAAAATCTACCAAAAAGTTATCAAGGTAGTCCTTAAAGACTCTATTCATCAAATCCATGAAAATAGCAGGAGCATTAGTCAAGCCGAAGGGCATAACAGTAAACTCATAATTCCCATATCTTGATCGGAAGGTAGCCTTTGGAATATCTTCCTTCTTCACCCTCAGTTGATGATAACCAGATCGAAGGTCAATCTTGGAGAAGAATTGAGCCCCACAAAGTTGGTCAAATAAATCATTAATTATTGGAAGATGGTATCTGTTCTTCACTGTGATCCCGTTCAGTTCTCTATAATCAATGCATAGCCGCATTGATCCATCCTTCTTCTTCACAAAGAGAACTGGTGCTCCCCAAGGATACACACTCGATCGGATAAACCCCTTCTACAACAAGTCTTTGAGTTGTTTCTTTAACTCATCTAGCTCCACATTTTCCATTCTATATGGGGTCATTGATATCGGTTGAGATCCAGGTATGAGTTAAATGGAGAACTCTACCTCTCTTTCTGGGGGAGGTCCAGGTAACTCCTCAAGAAATACATCCATATATTTTTGAACAATCAGAACATATTCTATTTGTATACTCCCTTTTCCTTCTTCATCATCACCAATTAACTCCATAAGGAAATCTATAGGAGGTGCTTTTAGATAGGGATCAGTTCGGGATATCTCTCCTTGGAAGATAATTGTAGGTCATTCATTCAAGACTACTGAGATTTCCTTACTTCTGCATTTGATCTTAGCATTATACTTTGAGAGCCAGTCCATCCCTAGTATAACGTCAAATTCCAACATGGGAATGACTACTAGATTTGTGATAAGATTTTTCTCACTGAAGTAAACACTAGAGTCTCTAAACACTGTTGATTCATGGATATTCCCACTTAGAGTCTTGACTGACAATTCTACCTCAAGCAGTTCCGGGATTGATTCTATATTCTTTTCAAACTTGGAGGAAATAAAGGAATGCGTAGAACAAGAATCAAAAAAAGTACTTGCTAGTTTTTAGAGGATAAAAAGAGTACATGCTACCACGTCATTCGGAACATCAACATTAGTTTCTTTGATAGAAAAAGCACGACCTTGCTCCCTTGGCCTTTGCTGAGGTTGATGGTGATTCCCCTCCACTACCCTCAGATTTGGACAGTAATTAGAAAAGTTCCCAAGCTATCCATACTTGAAGCATTTGACTTCAGGTAGGGCCGAAACTATCTTTCCTTTGTCATTAGTGTTGGGAAGTTGATGCTTCACCTCACTATGACAATTCCGAGCAATATGGCCTTCTCTTACACACTTGTAGCACTTGCCACTTCCGATCAAGCAGTTCCCCAGATGCTTCTTCCCACATTTATTGCATGTGGTAAGTTGCATTTTCTTTCCACCTCTTCCCTGATCAAAATTCTTCCCTAGACTGGGCTCCAACGATCTCTTCTTGTCATTTGATTTATGAGACCACTGTGTCTCACCAAACTCTAGTGTGAGTTTCATTGCACTCCGCACGATCTCCTCATAGCTATTGTAGTCTCGGTTGGCTAGATTCTTCCGCAGATGAGGTCTCTGTGCACCGAAAAATCTATCAACCTTCCCACTTGGATCCATGAAAAAGCTATAGGTATATCATGAAATTCAGGTGAAGTTCATCTCATAGCTTCTGACAGATTCGTTCTCCTTCTGCTTTAGCTCGAGAAGCTCTTTCCCCATTCTCATTCTCATGAAACGAGGGAAATACTTTTTAAAGAATATTCCCCGGAACTCTTCCCACTCCATAGATTCCATCTCTCCTTGTGGCTTCATGTTTTTGATCAGTGACCACCTCTGATCAGCTTCTCCCTCTAGGCGGTAAACAACAAGGGTGACTTTTTCTTGTTCCGAACAATGAAGTACAGAAAATATCTTTTCAATGGAGCTTATCCATTGTTCCGCAACCAATGGGTCAGTAGATCCACTGAATGTTGGTGGTCATTGATGCATGAAGGACTCACCAGAATGTTGTTCCCTTCGTGGTGTGATTGGCCAATCAGCTTGATTCAAGTTATTACTCATAACTTGAGTCAGTTGGTTCATCATTTGCATGAATGTTTCCATTCCAGCTTCCATCGGAGGGCCATCATCACATGGTGCATTGCGATCACCATCTGCACCGTTCCTCATATTTCCCGCATTTTTCTAAAAGAATAAAACCTTAGTGAGAAACTTATTTCATTTATGAATCTTTTAACTAAGACTTCATGCTTAGACAATTACATTTCTCTATAATTCCTTCATAATGATTCATAAAAAGATTGTGATTAACCAAACATATCCCCCGGGAGTGTCGTAACCAAGAGTACAGCAAGGCCCGTTATCGTGCACGAGTTCCCATTCGAGTCTAGCTCAAACTGGTGTTTTCGGGTTTTACCCCTATGTACATCTGTGCCAGAGCCGCCTCTACCTGCTCATATCCAGACATGGATGTATTTGTTTGATAAACCACTTACTCAAAACTTACCAAAATACCAGGAAGTTTTCCTATATTTAAACTTCTATATAGGGTCCTTCCTAAAGTTTTTATATCCTAATTTCCACAAATAACTAAACCATCCTTTGAGACCAACTGTGACATCCCGCCTTTTTATAACATAACATTTATTACATTACACAAAACTGAGGATCTTTAAGGATTAGTGTCTTGGAAACAAGGAACATAATACATGAAAACAACACAAAACATTATTATTAAAAACTTAAAAGGCTTCTCCTTAAGTTCATCCTAGGTTCATTACTGCATATCATAACCTAGGGACATACATCAAAAGAAAAGGTGAGCAGAAGGCCTAGTAAGGGAAACAAGAGAAACATTTTACATGTGAACTTGAGATACTTTAATAAGGTCATGAAAAGAACATTAAGGCCTGAGAAAGAGATAATGAGGCATATCATAATAAAAATAACGTTTTTCATAACATTAAGATGTGGCTAAAACATTTTAAAAAGACAATCATTTCCGTTTCACCATGGTCCATCCCCAAGGTGTCAATAAAAATTACCAAGGTTATTCACCAAGGAATCATTCTAAATGGTCATCTCTATAGATTAAGTCTTTACCCAATGCATTGGAGCGCTATCAGGGAGTACCCTTAAATTTGTCTTTATCATCATGTGAGCCACATATATCATCATCAATAATTTCATAAACAACCCATATAGCATAAAAGAAATGGGTTTCATTTCATAATCATAACGTTTTAAAAACTGCTTTAAAGACATGATCTTTGTGTCACTTTAAAACCCACAGAAAAGGAAGGTGGGTCTCAGGTATGTAAATACCCGAATTTAAAATAGAACAACTTGGTATATATGTGAATACCCCTATAGAAGAGAGATCATTGAGTATTAACTTAATAAAATAAAATAACTTTAGAAAAAGAGAGAGACATTTTGAGACTGAAATTTTGCAGCATAATGGCTATTTTACGAGGTTTTAGAAAACATTGAAAAGAGAGGGAACATGGGTCACCCACTCATAAATGATCCATAAAACAGTAGGGGAACAGAATATAATGGATTTAAGAACATGGTAATGAAATTTTAAGGACATACCATTTGAGATGAGAAGCATGGAAGGAAGACAAAAATTAGATTTCTCTTATGAAAATTCGGCAGCCTAACGACGTCACTTAAACTTCAAAAAAAAAATGAGTTGATGAGATAAAATAGGGTCTCTCATCATATGAACATAAAAGTTCAATATGATAGATATAGATATCATACCCCATTATAATAAAAAGGAACTTGAATGACTTGACATGAAATTAGAACTTTGAAAAATGAGACGGGTGAAAAATCATTTAAAAATTCGGCAGCCTAACGGCGCCACTTAAACATTTTTAAAACGAATTTATGAGAGAAAGAGGGGGTATCTCAACATATGAACATGAAAAAGGAATTAAGATGAATATATAAGAACATCCTCCAACAAAACAACATGGAGCATAAAAGAAATGACATAAAAGAGATTACTTGAAAAGAAAGAGAGAGGTCAGATCCCTTACCTTAAAACGTAACTATTAAAACTCAAAGGTTTGGAACTTGAGGGCTTCGGGGAACCTTGGGATGAAATTTTGGGAGTTAATGAGACCAGATATTCATTGGGGGATATTTGTGAATGAATACGAAAGGAGGAAAGGGTGGGTATTTATAAGAAAGGTGAGGTGATACTTTAATAATTTACAGGGACACCTCACAAGTGGTTTTCTCAAAACCATGGGCTCTCCCATGGTATTTTCCATGGAGTTAGGCCACATGGGCCCCCAATACAATAATTCATCACCTTTGGTCGGACAAACCTTAAAATATCTCATGACATTATCATAACATAGTTATGATTTCATTAAACATACCGAGACCCTAAAACTGCATTTTTACTATTCACTGAAAATTCAACTTTCTCAGAGAAATCCCAAAATTTAACCTTAACCAAATATCGATGCTCAGATTACAAATATGAACTCCATTTTATGAAAATAATTTTATAATTATTTTTAATTTAATTTTTAATTAAAAAACACTATTCACCCTAAATAACTAATACATGTCTAATAATTTATGAAATCGTTATTTACCCATTTTATTGAATCACATTACTTAATGAAGGTGTATAAATTATATTAAAACATTATTTAAGTTAGATTACTAATCCATTTGGTCACATTACTAATTTAAAGCGTAAAATCACTATTCATAATTTACTATTCATCAAAAATTAAGTTGATCTTATTAGACTCCAAATTCCTTACTGAACACTTTTGCAGTAGAAAATTTTTTGAAAATCATTACACATAATTAATTATTTCAGGTTTACATAAATATTTTAAAATAACCTTTTTTTCAAAATTCATCAATAAAATACATTCTAAAATTATCCATACATTTGAAATTTCAAAAAAAATCACTAAAGTAAGAAATCTCAATTTATTCATCCCAAAGGATTACACAAAGAAGGTACAGTCTCGTCACATATACCCTTATAACCCCAGCATATGATCTACGTGTAAGGTGTGCTATGATGAGAGAATTTGAGGGAGGCTCAGATGACATTGCCCTAGTAGTAATCTCTACTGACTTGAACGTCTCTCACAGGCGTTTCCGTTCATGCTTGACACGTTGGAGCTCGGCTTGGGCTTGGTCCAAAGCGAAGCCAAAAGATGCCAGCTCCTTCCCAAGCTCTGATAAGTGGGCTTCATAAGGTACGAGTCTACTGGATGAAGCCATCGACTCCTCTTTCTGCATTAACCATTAACATCTATATTAAATCATTAAGATGAAGTTAATATACTATTCAAAAAGTTTGGGTTGTTACACGAACCTCTTCATAATATCAAACGAACTGATATATCTCATCGAATGCTTAACCTATCTTTGGATCCTCTTGTGTCCCATCCTCAATTGGACATGTAAGAAAACTTGATTCCCGAACTCAAACTCCAATGGTCATCTACGGTGATGGACATATGATTTTTATGAGATTTTTCCTTATTTGTCTGTTTTTGAGTTAAGTAAACTTGTTCAGTGGTCTCCTGGACAAAACAAGGTCATGGAATATTACTACCTCTCTTGCATTCATCAAACATAGGGGTGATCAACATGGACTACTGTACAAAGCATCATATGGAGCCATCTGAATAGTATCCTAAAAGCTATTATGGTAAGAAAAATCAACAAAGGGTATATGTGTCTCCCAGGAACCCCCAAAATCCAAGATGCATGCTCGAATCATGAACTACAATACCTGAATTGTGCACTTTGAGTAGCAATATGTTTGGGGGTGGTAAGCTGTGATTAGAAGCAGTTGTGTACCCAAATCCCTCTGTAGCCCTTTCCAAAAAAAAACAGTGCATCCCTATCTGAAATGATAGAATATAGAACCCCATCCAATCATACAATCTCACATATATACAACCTTCCAAACTCATCAACATTGGAGGTTTCCTTGATTGGTAGGAAGATTGAAACCTTCATGAGTCTGTTAAGAACAACACAAATGGCATCATTAGCAGAACACCTCCACCATTGGAAGACTCCACTATTCATGCACCTAAGGATACCAGTGATGCTTCTGATGTGATTTTACTTTAACTTGGAATATGTGAACATAACTAGGGTCATAATAGTGTCCTCACAACAAATAATAGTCAAACCCTGATCGACCGCATCAAAATTGGTCGCATAATATTTCCTCAAAAGTCATTGTGGACTTTTACACCACACCCACCTTAAATTGGAAGATGATTTAAACCAGTTCACTCGAACCATACATGAGGAACAAGAAGGATAATGAGTCAAAACATTACTGGATGAATTATTTAAAAAATTCCCAGCATAGAAGGAATACATATTGCAACAGAACACAACACTTGCTCCCATGGCACCATATTCCCACAACAATACCATTCACCGAAGTTCATACCTGTCTCTCAGTGATTCTACTTTTTCAAGCCATCCATTGATGAATTAAATGGCCATGTCATGACATGAGTTAAGGTGAAATCAAAATCTATCCCAGTAGAATAATTATCCCTTTTCAGAGAATCACATATGAGCCCAAGTATAAGTTCGAGATAACCTCAAATTCAATAACTCAAAGTTTGAGGAACTCACCATGGTGGTCCATACTCCCCGTTACAAATGATAATTTGGTACAAGGCCAAAATTCCATATAAGAACTCTTACTGAACCCAGAGCGGAATCTTCATAGTGGTCATGTATAAGAAAATGGTAGGCATACCTTAGTCCGTCAAAGGATTTCCTACATAAAAACCCAAGTATCACTCAGGATAAACCAATCCTTATTTAAAACTATTCATCCATTATACAATGCATAAAATGATCCTGAACCATCCCAACGACTTTCAACTATATCACGAAGTATAAATAACGCTCCTTTAGTGCTTCTGAGATGATGTTAAGATAGGGGTCATGCTCGTCTCTTAAAGAAGATCACACTAAGAGGATTTCAAGGATTACCTGAAAATGGATAATCGAAACACTACTATCCGAACTTTTGAAAGAAACTCAGATTCTCTTGCCAAAACATCATCAGTAAACTGACCACAATACCTTTATCCCAAGAAATTTTTGTGATAGATCACACTTAAACAACAAGGTCCATCCTTGATCACCAGTTCCTTATAAGTATTGCACACACAGTCAACTAAAAACACTATCATGCTATTAGTAAAGCATCAACATGAAACAAGACTCACAAGCCTCAAAGGAATTAAAGTATAACAACGATTTCCTAATTGTATTTGATTGTGATCCTTCTACGTGGAAGAATGCATTTAAAAAGAACCGACGTGACGCTCCCAACCTAGAAGATTTTTAAATGTCAAGAAGAAGGAAAAACCACTCTAAAATGCGCTAGTTCATAACCAACTTAAACGAACGGCTCTAATTACCTGAACCATGATCACTTTGTCATATCACCTATCATGGAAGCCAAAAATTAAACCAACTAGAATGTTGAAACACCTATGCCGTTGAAATTACTCTCTAGCAGTGGAATGAACTTGGTTCTAAAACGTTCAGGTCACTCTACTCCAAAGATATGTGAGAACAGAAATAGTATCTCAAAGCTCAACGATTTAACTGAATTCAATGGCTTATTTTTAACATTTTACACTCAACAGGTATCGTGTATGAAAATATATACTACCTTGATTTTACAAGAATAAATGACACATTATGAGTAGTATTCATAGGTTTTCCACCCTATGAATCATAGAACCAGATGTCTCATGTGAGAACTTGCTGTAAATCACATCATCAACAAAGAAGTTTACATGGATTGCGTCGGAACAGGTCACCCATCACTTAATGAAAGACAGGTTCACATGACCTCCTAAGTGGATAACCAAGACAAGGAATGTCTAACCTGTTGAATTGGGAATTCTTCAATACTCATTCCTAGATCAAGGGTCAAGATACAATGATCACCTATTCTTACAAGGGTTTCCTCTCAAGATCCCAGCATCCTACTAGGGAAAATGGAAAAATAATAAGTTCCTTTTTAACAAATAAGGAAACCTACGAGGGTCTCTAGATACAATAAAATCTCATAGCTCAAAAGACCAGATATCAAATACAACAAGCCAACACCTTCTTCTATGTTCTTACCCCTATTCATGCCCCATGGGTTAGGTCTAGGTGTAAAAAAAGAGAGATTATACCAAAAAACCACAACTATGGTCGGGTCTGAAAAATTCAAACCCTGAGAGGAATAATATTTGGGATCTTTCAAGTAAACACAGATGAAGGAATCCAACTCAGGATCCTTAACTGAATGGAAAAGGAGGAATCCTATACAATATCATCAAATGATAACGAATAGAGGCATCCTTCCACAAGGATCCTCTTGGTCGAATCATATGAAGAGAAATTTTATAAGGAATCCTCAATAACATCTGGTCACATGGCCTCATAGTCCATGATGTAATGTCTTGAAATGGAGAAATCCTCATGACATAGGTCAAATGAGATAGCTCATAGCTCATCTCAGATCAATGGTCTCAACTTGGTTGGTCCAAACACCCAAGTGATTATTCACACCATGTTTCACTCTCATGTGACTACTGGAAACAAAAACTGGAGGAAGAACCCCTCCATTTAAATAGAAGCCTCAAAACATCCATTAAGATTCCTCATAACTCTCCACAGGCTTCTCCATCATGATATACATGGAAAAAAACTTAGAAAGGACTACATACATGGCGAAAAATGACAAAAGGAGATAAAAAGGAGAAGAAATACTTCAATGTGTAACATCCCAGATCTGGGTGCCACACAACAGGTTCCCCAAACCCAGTTGGTCACATGACCTCAAGTGAATTTACCTAAATTCCATAGGCTACTAAATAGAAGCGAGGGCCTAGGAATAATAGTGGGGAAACTATGCCCTCATTTGTCAAAGTGTAGCATAGTAGAACAAAACATAAACATACAAAAGTAGAAGCAGTAAACAATATAGACCTGAATGGAAAACGGAACTGAAGTAAAAGATAACCAACAATCCTCTATATGATGATGCAATATGTCTCTAATTCTAAGAAAAATTGCAAAAAAACGATACATTGAAATTTGATACAATACAATACAATGTACAAAGTACAACAAAACAAAACTAAAGTAGTGAAACAGGAATGAAACAACATCTCAAGCCTAAGCTCGGTCCCATTCTCCTCTAATCCTCTGTAAAAATCATGTACCTGTGTAGGGAACCTTTCTATTATTGACACCTACATCAATATAATCTGTTTGGGCCTAGGACATGACCAAACAGAGTGTGAGAAATAAATCCCAGTAGACAACCACCAAGGGCCCGTGCCCAACTATCAGTGAAAATGTGCAATAGCAGTGTGCAGTAATGAAATGCAGTAAACTAAGAAGTACTCAAAAGTATCTATTCCTACCAGTACCATTTTAATTTCAATAATCATTTATCAATTCAATATAATTGAATTTTTAGCTTTTCCAAGACTCAAGCTCGACCGACAATCTCCTATACCAGTGCCACAAAAAACCATAATAGGCTATCTAACAACTAAAATAAAATAATATGACCAAGCCTATGCTTTAGCTTGGAAGGTACAACATAAAAATCACCACATCGAATATTAAAAGTAAAAATTGTCTTCATACATGTAAGTCCTTACCCTCAGGCAAACAAAAATGAAACCCTCAGGTGACTGCCCCCAGGCTTAACAGATATTTCCCTCAGGCATAAGAACCATTTCCCTCAGGCTAATCCAAACCTGGCCCCAATGCTAATCAAAACCTTTCCATCATGCTAAAGAGAACCTTTCCCTCAAGCTAAATATAACCTTGTACTCATGCTAAATAGAACCTTTACCTTAGGCTAAACAGAACCTTTCCCTCAGGCTAAACCGAAATTTTCCCTAAGGCAAAACATAACCTTTCCCTTAGGATAAACAAAAACATTCCCTTAGGCATTCTAGAGGAAAAGAAAGTTACCAGACTGATCCCAAAGCATAAGCAATAAATTTATATATTTTCATCTCAAGAAAACTCAAAACATGATATAATCATAGAATACCCACGAGTATCTTGACCAAATGGATAAATAATGGAAACACATCCTTGAGGTGGCCCTGGATCAAAATAACGATCCCAAACAGCAGTTTATTCTTATTTATTAGATTATATATGAAATTATATGTATATCAACTGTCAAAGTCTCATACAAATGACAACCATAACAGGGTTACGTGGTACAAAAATACACAAAATCAACTTCACAGTTGGAATTAAACACAATACCACCTTCCTTGATCTTCTTTGATCGATATACGTGAAAGGGGCCTCCCAAAACAGCCAAGAATGACATAGATCTGAGATAAAAGATTACCATTTCAAACATAAATAACCACCCTTAGGGAAATAATAGGAAGTAAAGGTTCAAGAAGATGGAAGACCGTACCTGCACGGTTCAAATGAGGCTAACGATGGAAGAATCAGAGTCCCGGTGAGTGATCGGGAGATCCTCCAAGTCTCAGCCTCTTCTCCTGCTGCTCTTGGTGAGCCCTCTGACTCCTCTGCCGAGTGAGGAGGCTACTGCCTATTTTTAATGAAAAAAATAACTACACGGCATGTACTTTCAAGTACATGACGTGTACTTTCCTTTTAAACTGTTCCTATGGTGGATACCTTCTACCACCTCACTATTCATCTGCCAACTGATTACATGGTGTGTATTACTAAGTACATGACGTGTAGTTAGTTTTTACACCCTTAATCACCGACAATCCTACATTCCATGAATTCTCATCCCACATAGCCAAAGTACACAGTGTGTGTACCAAAGTACATGGTGTGCAGTTAGTTTTTTACACCCAAGCCTACACATCATGTATTCACATCCCATATAGCCAAAGTACATGGCGTGTGTACAAAAGTACACAGTGTGAACCCATTAATTTGGGATTTTTCCCACATTTCCCTTGTTTTCTAAAAAAACTAATGGAAAAGGAAAAGAAGAAACTCGTACCTCAAGAATAATAACCGAGTTCTTACAAAATTCCCCCCTTAATGCAATTATTCCCAGAATTTCCCTTCTAAGGGTGGTGAAGATAAACCTAGGAACAATTCTGGCCACTGAGCACGTACGTCAGTCTCCCACTCCCAGGTTTTGTCCTGAACTCGTCCATGCTTCCATAAAACCCATATGAGAGGAACTAACCGGCCTCAGAGAACCTACATTCTCCTATCAACAATATGAATCAGATGCTCCTCAAAGAATGAATCAACCATAAGTTCAACCACATCGGGTTGAAAAATGTGAGATGGGTCTAAGAGATAATGGCAGAGCTGAGATACATGGAAGATGTCATGCATCGCTCGATACCTCTATGGTAACTACAATTAATAGGCAACCGAACCGACTCTCTCCAAAATCATAAACTGCCCTACATACCTCGGTGAAAAGCTTACCCTATCTCATGATCCGCCTGTGTCCCAACCTCGGAGAAACATGCAAGAAAACCTGATCTTCAACAATGAATTCCAAGGGTCATCTGCGGTGATCAAAATAAGATTTCTAGAGACTTTTCAGTAGCCATACTCTTTTGAATCAACTAGACCTACTCTTAAGTCTCTTGTATGAGACGTGGTCCCAGTAAAGCTACCTCACCTGCCTCCAATGAACACAAGGGTGATCGGCATGACCTACCATATAAATCCTCGTGTGGTTCCATCTCAATAGTTTCTTGAAAACTATTATTGTAGGAAAAATCAACCAGGGGTATGTGATTCTCGCAAGAGCACCCAATGTCTAGGACACAGGCATGCAGCATGTCCTCTAGCACCTATATTGTACGCTCTGACAGGACATCAATCTGAGGGTGGTAAGATGTTCATAGAAGAACCTGTTTACCCAGTGCCCTCTGAAAACTCTACCAGAAACGAGACGTAAAATGGGAATCCCTATCTAAAATGATAGAATTAGGGACCCCAAGAAGACATACTACCTCTCAGATATAAAACTTCCCAAGCATGTCAACATTGAAGGTATCTTAGATCGAAAAAAAGTGAGCTACCTTTGTAAGTCTATCCACAACAACCCATATGAAATCATTGCCTCTTGGTGACCTCGACAACCCGGTTATAAAGTCCATCATGACATCATCCCATTTTCATTCTGGAATGGGTAACTATTGTAACAGTTCGGCTAGCCTCTAATTATCCACCATCGCCTACTGATAGGTGGAATATATCATAACAAAACCAGCTACCTCCCTTTTCATACCTGGCCACCAATACTGACATCTCAAGTCACGGTACATTTTGGAAACTCCAGGATGCACCGACCAAGATGAAGAATGAGATTCTTGCATCAACTCCTCGTATATATCACCTGGAACCCACAATCGTCCATGGATACACAGTACCTCTTCAACACCTATCATCCAACCAGGAAAAGGGTCCTCACTTGCCACTGACTCCCATAGAACTAGGCCTTCTGAATCTGATAGCTATCTCATCCTCAATCTATCCATGAGGGTAGAAGTCACATCTAGGGATGAAAGATAGGTTCGCCCCTGAATATAATGCACGTCCAAATGAATCTTAGAGAACAAATCCATAAGCTTCCACTCACCACTAGCCTCATGCACTTTCTATATCTAAGTCCTCCGACTTAGTGAATTAGCTATTGCATTACCCTTACCAGGTGTATAATCAAGATCAAAGTCGAAGGACTGAAGGTATTCAACCCACCTTCACTCTTTCAAATTCAAGTCACGTTGGGTAAATATGTATTTAAGACTTTTTTGGTCTGTAAACAACACAAAATGCTCTCCCAAGAGATAATGTCTCCAACAAAATAACACATGAACAAATATAGCCAACTTGAGATCATGCATTAGGTAATTCCTCTCATGTGGCCTCAAATGCTAAGACCCTTATGCAACTACTCGATCACCCTGCATCAACACTTCTCCCAGCCCAATACCCGATGCATCATAGTAAACTGTATAGCTCTTACCTTGCTCTGGAAGTATTAGGACTGGTGCTGATGTCAACCTTCCCTTCAGCTCCTAAGAGGTTGTCTCACAAGCTTCTGACTAAACAAACCCCATACCCTTCTTAGTCAAATCCATAAACAGTGCTGCTAAGCGGGATAAGTCCTGTATAAATCACCTGTAGTAACCAGCCATCCCCAAGAAACTCTATATTTCAAACATGTTCTTAGGCTGCTCCTAGGAAACTACTACTCTCACTTTCTTTGGGTCTATTGAAACTCCTACCTCTAAGATAATATGACCAAGGAAGTGAATCTGGTGCATCCAAATGTGGAACTTTAAGAGATTTTCATATAAATTATTCTCTCTCAGTGTACTCAGTATAATCTAAATATGTGTGGCATAGTCATGTCGAGTGTGAGAGTACACCAAGATATCATCCATGAAGACTACAACAAAAGAATCTAGATATGGTTGGAACACACGATTCATCAGATCCATGAAAACTGTTGGTGTGTTTGTGAGTCCGAACTTCATGAACAAGTATTCGTATAGACCTTGTCTACTCTGAAAGGATATAAGCTGTATGTCTGATGGTCTAACACAAAACTTATGATATCAAGATCTCATGTCAATATTTGAGAACACTCATGCTCCTTGAGGTTGATAAAAAAGATCATAAATCCTTGATAAGGGATATTAGTTCTTAACCATCAACTGGTCCAGTCTCTGATAATCCACTCAGAGTCTAAGGGTAAGATTTAACTTATTATCAAAAAGGATATGCAAACCCCAAGGAGAAATACTGGTTTGCATAAAAACCTTGGCTTGTAACACCTCTAACTGCCTCTTGAGCTCCTGAAATTCTGGTGTAGCCATCCTATATGGAGGAATGGATACTGGTGTTGCTCCAGGCACAAGCTCAATAGAGAAATACACCTCTTGCCCTAGAGGTAGACCTGAAAAGTCATCCAGGAAGACATCTCAAAATGATTAACCACTAAAAGGAAATTCTTTTGACATGTTTCCCAGTCATCTAGATATAAAATCACAATCTAGGATATCACTCCACCTTGGCCTTGATGCTCAAATTTAGCTCATCTCACCTATACATCCCATTCTCCCTTGTATAGAAACTCTCCACCCTCTTGTGATGTGAAACTAACCCTATGACGATAGAAATACACAAGGGTTTTGAAGGGTACCAACTAGTCCATCCTGAGAATGACATCATAGGTTGTCATCTCCAAGACATAGAAGTCCCATAGAAAGTGACACCCACCAACCTCTAGGGGAACTAAGTTCTCTGATGCACACCTGCCATTATAATTCTCAATGATGTGTCTAGTGTCATGATATCCGAAGAATAAGATACACAGAGCCCAAGGATCTCCACAATGAGAATGGATATAAAGAAATGTGTAGCACTAGTATCAAAAAGCACAGAAGATAAAATAGAAGAAAATAGAATAGTACCTCTGACAGTGGAAAGTTTGGGATCCTACTCTTGTTGGGTCTGTTGCGCTGCATATGTCTGCCCAGTGTCATGGCACTACGACATAGCTTGGCCACCCTGAGCTAACCCGCCCTGCTGTCTCTGATATCCTGGTGTCTGGTTACCATGGCCATGACCACCACCTCAGCCTGAATGTCCCAATGTATTCTAATTACCTAACAAATAAGAAGTTGATGGACTTGCTTCTGCATGCAGAGTCTGCACAGAACCCCTCTCACTAGTCACTGGTGGAAACGCCCTATAAAAATGCTGAAGATGACCCATCTAGGCACAAGCTCAACACTTCACTGGGTCATGTGGACACTGAGGTCTCTTGTGCTCCTCTTTTCTACACTGGTATCACATTATCTGGCCACCTGAAAAATTATCCTGGCTAGTACTCCAATCGTGAGAGAAATCCATCTACCTCATCCTCTTGCCAATAGAAATAGTACCAGAGACTAGTGCCGAACCGCCCTGGTCCGCACCACTAGAATATCGTAGGTTCCTCTTAGTAATAAATTCTTGGTTCACAATATCATGCACTGTAGGAAACTTGAAAACATTCACCATTGCTCAGATGTCATTTAGAAGAACATCCTCAAAGCATATAGTCCTCAATGTATCATCACCCACCAGAATAGGTTCAAAACATTGTAGCTTTGTGAAGTGGAAAAAATAGTCCATCACTGACATGATTCCCTATTTTATATTCATGAACTCTCGAGCTCGATCTTCCCTTATCATCTCTGGAAAGAAAAAGTTATAGAAGACTGCCTGAAAATAATCCCACACCAAGTCTCAGTGATGTTCAATCTGGGTGGTAACATCCCCCCATCTCCTGGCGGAATGACACAACATGTTAGTAGCGAGCTTGACCCTCCTCCCAGGAGGCATCTCCAGATACTAAAATATCGTCTTCATAGAACCCATCCCTAACTCTATATCCTGTGGTCAGCCATATATTGAAAATGTAGGTAGATGCTACTACTAGAATATATATGTCATCTCAACCATAGATGTGGCAATCGACAATGCTCCCTGGAAGGTCTGCATGAACTGCATGAAGCCTTCACGGAACTACGCATCCGCACCTGGGTCCGGCAGAACGGTTGGCACAACATCTGGCACTACTAGAGGATCCACAGGTAGCTCATAGCCTACCATCTCTGGAGTATAATCACCGCCACTCTCTTGGAGAACAACCTGTGGTCATCTCAGCGGCATGACTCTACCAGATCAAACACATGCCTTAGTTTAATTTACTATCTAGGTTTATTTTGTCTAGTTAAGATTGCCAATGAAAAGGGGAAAGATCCATAAGAACTGGCCCAAAAGAAACTACACGGCGTGTATAAGGTCTAGACGGCATGTACCCTTAAGCCCTTTCATGGTCGTGTTCTAATGATGGCCTGGGCATGCCTCAACCCTAGGTACACGACATGTTACACTCGCACATGGCATGTACACCACCCTGTTTCCCCAGCCACATGGCCAAGTCCACACAGTCTGTCACTAGTCAAGACTACACAACATGTCCCACAGGTACACAATGTGTACTAGAAAGGTAACACTGACCTGTGTTGTTAGTTACATGGAAAAATTCCAAGATTACACTACACAACATGTTTATAACAGACACGATGTGTATTACCTAAGGTTTTTTCGTCCGTTTTGTTAGTCACACGGACAGATAGAGGGTCAACCCTACACGGCGTGTACAATTGGTATACATCGTGTTCCCATAAGGGCTTCCCTATCCCGTGTCTCTTCTCACACAACCTATAACACGATTATAGACTACACGGTGTGTATAAGGTCTACACAGTGTGTAATTAAGAAAAACATTTTCTTATCGAATAGAATGACACATGGCATGTAGTAAAAAATACATAGTGTGTATTTTGGGTTTTTTTCGAACAGTAAGCCTAAGAAACTACTCTGGAGCCTAGAAAAACACTGAAACGAACAACAAAGTGCCAAATTACGATCTGTGAGGGCTCATACTCCCCGTGAATCAATGATTGGAATCTTATAAATGTTATAAACAAGGTAAACAAGTTAATGATTCACCAAATTCTGGCCAATGGGGGCCCATAACACCTCATGAACCAATGTTTGGCATTCATTCAAACAAAACATCATACCAACAATACCGTATCAACAATAGGCATATTTATCAAGGTACCTATCACAAAACCATGAATTTTCTAACACAACATCTATCACACCAACAAGAAATTTCTAATGCACCTACATGACATAGAAATTATTCATGACACATGATTCTAACATGTTCCTAAATGATGCATGGGATGGAATAACAACATATCATCGGGTTGTAACTAAATAGAACCCAAGTATAAAATATAAACATCACACCACAAGTGCGTCACCCAACGGTTAAATCAAATCAACTAAAATAATCGCAAAACTAGAAAATTGCAACATGATGTAAATTGGATTTTTTGTCTTACATGGTTTAGCTACTTCTGAGCACAACTTATTACTAAGTACCAATTCCATCCCATACCTATCTATAGGCTCAAGATAGTAAGTAAAAGAAAATAAATTCTCTATGATACCACTTTGAAATTTCCCAGATCTAGGTGCCACAAAATGGGTTCCCCAAACTCGGTTGGTCACATGACCTCAAGCGCATTTCCCCAAACTCAAGAGGCTGATGACTAGAAGCGAGTGCCTATATAGCATCCTTCCTTTTTATCACATAAAATTTCATTACATTTTACAAAACCGAGGATCTATAAGGTTTAGTGTCTTGGAAACCAGGAACATAAAACATGAAAACATAAAACATTCTTCTTAAACACTTGAAAGGCTTCTCCTCATGTTCGTCCTAGGTTCATTACTGCATATCATAACCTGGGGACATACATCAAAAGAAAGGGTGAGCAGAAGACCCAGTAAGGGAAACATTTTACATGTGAACTTGAGATACATCAATAAAGTCATGAAATGAACTTTAAGGCATGAGAATGAAATCATGAGGCATATCATAATAAAAATAAAATTTTTCATAACTTGAAGATGTTGCTACAAAATTTAATATTGACAATCATTTCGTTTCACTAAGGTCCATCCCCAAGGTGTCATTAAAAATTACCAAGGTTATTCACCAAGGTATCAGTCTAAAAGGTCATCTCTAGAGATTAAGTCTTTACCCAATGCATTGGAGTGCTATTAGGGCGCACCCTTAAATTTGTCTTTATCATCTTGTGAGACACATATATAATCATCAATAATTTCATAAACAACCCGTATATCATAAAAGAAATGGGTATCATTTCATAATCAAAACGTTTTAAAAACTGCTTTAAAGACATGATCTTTATGTCACAGAAAGGGAAAGCGGGTCTCATGTATGTAAATCCCAGAATCTAAAATAGAAAAAATTGGTATATATGTGAATTCCCTTATAGAAGATAGGGATTTGAGTATTAAGTTAATAAAAAAATACTTTAGAAAAAGAGAGACATTTTGAGATGAAAATCCCGCAGCATAACGGCTATGCTTTGGGGTTTTAGGAAACATTGAAAAGAGAGGGGACATGGGTCACTCACTCATAAATGATCTATAAAAATATTATAGGGACATAATATAAAGAATATGAATCATGGTAATGAAATTTTAAGGATATACCATTTGAAATGAAAAACATGGAAGTAAGACAAAAATAATATTTCTCTTATAAAAATTCGGCAGCCTAATGGCGTCAATTAAACTTCAATAAAAATGAATTGACAAGTTCAAATAGGGTCTCTCATAATTTGAAAATAAGAGTTCAGTATGATAGATATAGAGACCATACCACAACATAATAAAATGGAACTTGAAATACTTGGCATGAAAGTAGAACTTTGAAAAAAGAGAAAGGTGAAAGAATCCCTTAAAAATTCGGTAGCCTAACGACGTCACTTAAACTTCAACAAAAATGAATTGACGAGATAAAATAGGGTCTCTCATAATATGAACATAAAATATCAGTATTATAGATATAGATATCATACCCCAACATAATAAAAAGGAAGTTTAAAGACTTGAAATGAAAGAAGAACTTTGAAAAAAGAAAAAGGTGAAAGAATCCCTTAAAAATTCGGCAGCCTAACGACACCACATAAAACATCAAAATACTGAATTGAAGATATCAAATAGGGTATCTCATAATATGAACATAAGAGTTCATTATGATAGATATAGATATCATACCCCAACAAAATAAAAAGGAACTTGAAATACATGACATGAAAATAGAACTTGAGGCGGGTGAAAGAATCCCTTAAAAATTCGGCAACCTAACAGCGCCACTTTAAAATTATTAAAATGAAATGATGAGAGAAAGAGGGGTTCTCTCATCATATGAACATGAAAAATACAGTAGGATGAATATAAAATAACATCCTCCAAAATAAGATAATTGAGCATAAAATAAATGACATAAAAGAGATTACTTGAAAAGGAAGAGGGAGGTAGGATCCCTTAAAAATTCGGCAGCCCAATGACGTCACTTAAACATAAAAAAAATGAATTGAAGAGATAAAATAGGGTCTCTAATAATATGAACATAAATTATCAGTATGATAGATATAGAGATCATACCCCAACATAATAAAAAGGAACATGAAATACTTGACATGAAAGTAGAACTTTGAAAAAAGAGAAAGGTGAAAGAATCCCTTAAAAATTCGGCAGCCTAACGGCGCCACGTAAAACATAAAAATACGTAATTGAAGAGATAAAATACGGTCTCTCATAATATGAACATAAGAGTTCAGTATGATATATATAGATATCATACCCGAACAAAATAAAAAGTAACTTGAAATACTTGACATGAAAATTGAACTTGAGAAGGGTGAAAGAATCCCTTAAAAATTTGGCAGCCTAACAGCGCCAATTTAACATTATTAAAATGAAATGATGAGAGAAAGAGGGGGTCTATCATCATATGAACATTAAAAATACAGTAGGATGAATATAAAATAACAACCTCCAACATAAGCTCATGGAGAATAAAAGAAATGACATAAAGAGATTACTTGAAAAGGAAGAGGGAGGTATGATCCCTTACCTTAAAACGTAACTCTTAAAACTCAATGGTTGGGACCTTGAGGGCTTGGGGGAACCTTGGGGGGACTCCTTGGGAGATAATGAGACCAGAGCTTCGTTGGGGGAGAGTTGGGAGTCGAATGGATGAGAGGATGGCTTGGTATTTATAGGGAAAGTGAGGGGACAAGGCATTAATGGCCAAGGGACACCACATTTGTGGTCTTGGCAAAACCGTGGGCTTTCCCACTGTATGTTCCCATGGTATTGGCCACTTGGGACACCTCATACCTTATCTTACTATTCATAATTCGACCATATTTATTACATACTTAATACATCATTTAATGATGTCATTAAACACTCGTAACTTAAAAACTGAATTTTCACTATTCATCGAAAATTCAACTTTCTCAGAAAAATCCAAAAATTTCACCTTAACCAAATATCAATGATCTGATTTCAAAAATTAACTCCATTTTATAAAAATAATTTTCTAAATAATTTTAATTTATTTTTTGAAAAAATACACTATTCACCAAAAATTCATTTTTTTCAGAAAAATCCCCAAAAATTACCTTAACATAATATTGATGCTCTGAGTTCAAAAATGAAATAAATTTTATAAAAATAATTTTGTAAATTTTTCAATTAAATTTTTAATTAAAAAACACTATTCACTCCAAAAAACTAATACTTGACTAATAATTTATGAAACCATTATTTAACCGTTTTATTGAATCACATTACTTAATCTAGGTGCCTAGATTATATTAATGCTTTATTTAAGTGAGATTACTAATACATTTGGTTACATTACTAATCCTAAGAAAAAAATCACTATTCATAATTTACTATTCATCAAAAATTAAGTTGATTTTATTAGACTCTAAATTTCGTACTGAACATAATTGTAGAAGACCATTTTTTGAAAATCATTACACATTTTTAATTATTTAAGGTTTATATAAACATTTTTTAAAATATCCTTTCTCTAAAATTCACCAAAAATATGCATACTATATTTATCAGGACATTTGAAAATTCAAAAACTTCATCATAAGAAGAAATCAAATTTTTTATTTAAAACAAAGGATTACACAAGGCAGTTACAATCTCTTTACATAGCCCCTTATCACACTAGTATAGGACCTAAGTGTAAGGTGTGCTACAGTGAGAGAATCCGAGGGAGGCTCAGATAACATTGCACGAGTAGTAATTTCTATTAGTTTGAACTTCTCACGAAGGTGATTCCGTTCTAGCTTCACACGATTAAGTTCAGCTTGGGTTTCGTCCAGAGCAAAGCCCAATGGTGCTACATCCTTCTCAAGTTCCGTTAGATGGGTTTTGATTGGCCTGAGACTACTGGATGAGGCAATCGAATCTCCTTTCTATATTAATTAACCAAGGTCACTTGTATTTAGAGTCAAAAGTCGAAACATTCAGTTTTCAATGGTCATACTGACTAATGGTCATATAATATTCAAAACCCAACAGTCTTATTTTTATTATACTCATGTTATCAAACGAAACAGTTTTGTTGTGTATAAAAAATAAAATAACACACAAAATTTGGAAACAAGATTTATTCAAAATTTCGGTTTGTTACAGTCTTCCCCCCTTAAGAAATTGTGTCCTCTCAATTTTTAAAATTGGGTTTTGAAATTTCATTAAATGTCCCACATCGGAAAAAGAGTCAGTAACACTATTACTTTAAAAGAAAGAAAATGAAGTACAAAGGCCACCCGAGTTAACCCATAATAGGATTCCATGTAGGAAAACATGAATATGTAAGAAAAAACAAAGGGTCAAGTTCTGAGGGAGAGTGATATAAAACATGATTAGGAGAAATTTAACAATAAAAAAATCACAAACTTATGATGTGTATAAACGGTCTTTGATTACCTAGTAGGAAACGTTAACAGACAACGTTTTTGTTTTATGTTCATTTTCATAGTTTTGAGGAATTCATTTACTACATAGAAGAAAAACATAAGGAAATATACCTACCATCAAGTAGAGTTTCATCCATTAATAAGTTTCTAGCAAAACTAATCTATTCTCCAAACGATGAGCATTCAAAACTACTTGGTCTCATCAAAGCACAAGAATCATCTTATAGAGAATCACATAATCCAAAAAAGATTAACTATCTATTTCTTCTATCTTTAAACATTATCCCAAAATCAAAAAGGGTAATGTAAAACAACTCTTCAAAAATAAAGAATCCCATAGGAATGGAAACTACTCTTAAATCTTCAAAGTTCCATGGTACTTCTCAAAGTTCATAATAGACCATTCCATAAATAACTTTCATTAAAATTCCTCAAAATAAACCAAAATAAGATTGAAGCCCAAATTCAAGAAGGATTTGATAACATAGTCTTCCATAATAAACTTCATCGTTCATCTCCAAACAACATCAACCACTCCTGACATCTTATAACAAAAGTAGCTAACCTAAACATATTTACCCCAAGACAGGTTAATCATTTCCATAAGTAACCTAAATTACTATAAGTCCACCTTAAATTCATTTATTATTCAAAATATAAGTCAACCTTACTCCTCAATGAAAATATCGTAGTAATCTATTTACCTCGATCATATAGGGTACCTAAAATAGTGAACATCTTCCAAAACAATAATCATCTTTTAATCCCCTAATCATCTCTGTCATATTAATACGGAAATCATCATATTTCTTATCAAATTGGTTTTTGGGACATGTTCTTCCATTTCCCACCATTAACTAAGAAAAGAAAGTATAATTAGGGGCTTAAATACTTAGCCAATAATCATGAAAAGGAACTTAAAGCATATAAGGATAACTTGTAGAAGAAAAGTATACCCTAACTTGTGATCCCCTAGGTTCCAAACTAGGTTATCCATGATCATATATTCTTATGTAAATCTTAATTTTATTTTATCATTGTTACATTAATAATGGTTCATACTAAGATTATGAATTTACAAAAGCATATCCCCTAGGAGTGTCGTAACCAAGAGTACAGCAAGGCCCGTTGTTGTGTACCAGTTCCCATTCGAGTCTAGCTCAAAGCGGTGTTTTTGGGTTTTACCCCTATGTACATCTATGCCTGAGCCACCTCTACCTGCTCGTATCCAGACATGGATGTATTTTCTTGGCAACCCTTTACTCAATACTCACCAAAATACAAGGAAGATTTCCTATATTTATACTTTTATATAGGGTTATTCCTAATGTTTTCATATCCTAATTTCCATAAATAACTAAACCATCCTTTGATACCAACTATAGCATCCTTCCTTTTTATCACATAAACTTTCATTACATTTTACAAAACCGAGGATCTTTAAGGTTTAGTGTCTTGGAAACCAGGAACGTAAAACATGAAAACATAAAACATTATTCTTAATCAATTCAAAGGCTTCTCATCATGCTCATCCTAGGTTCATTACTGCATCTCATAACCTGGGGACATACATCAAAAGAAAGGGTGAGCAGAAGGCTCAGTAAGGGAAACAAGGGAAACATTTAACATGTGAACTTGAGATACATCAATAAAGTCATGAAAAGAACTTTAAGGCATGAGAATGAAATCATGAGGCATATCATAATAAAAATAACAATTTTCATAACTTGAAGATGTGGTTGCAACAATTAATATTGACAATCATTTCTTTTCACCAAGGTCCATCCCCAAGGTGTCATTAAAAATTACCAAGGTTATTCACCAGGGTATCTGTCTAAAAGGTCATCTCTAGAGATTAAGTCTTTATCCAATGCATTGGAGCGCTATCAGGGCGCACCATTAAATTTGTCTTTATCATCATGTGATCCACATATATCATCATCAATCATTTCATAAACAACCCATATATCATAAAGGAAATGGGTTTCATTTCGTAATCATAACATTTTAAAAACTTCTTTAAAGACATGATCTTTATGTCACTTTAAACCCACGGAAAGGGAAAGAAGGTATCATGTATGTAAATCACAGAATTTTAAATAGAAAAACTTGGTATATATGTGAATACCCCTATAGAAGATAGGTCTTTGAGTATTCACTTAATAAAAAAATAACTTTAGAAAAAGAGAGAGACATTTTGAGGCGAAAATCTTCCAGCATAACGGGTATGCATCGGGGTTTTAGAAAACATTGAAAAAAGAGGGGACATGGGTCAGTCACTCATAAATGATCTATAAAATAGTATAGGGACATAATATAAAGGATATGAATAATGGTAACGAAATATGAAGGACATACCATTTGAAATGAAAAACATGGAAGTAAGACAAAAATAAGATTTCTCTTATAAAAATTCGGTAGCCTAACGGCGTCACTAAAACTTCAATAAAAATGAATTGATAAGATAAAATAGGGTTTCTCATCATATGAACATAAGAGTTCAGTATGATAGATATAGAGATCATAACCTAACGTAATAAAAAGGAACTTGAAATACTTGACATGAAAGTTGAACTTTGAAAAAAGAGGAAGGTGAAAGAATCCCTTAGAAATTTAGCAGCCTAACGACGTCACTTAAACTTCAACAAAAATGAATTGACGAGATAAAATAGGGTCTCTAATCATATGAAATAAAATATCAGTATGATAGATATAGAGTTCATACCCCAACATAATAAAAAGGAACTTGAAAGACTTGACATGAATGTATAACTTTGAAAAAAGAGAAAGGTGAAAGAATCCCTTAAAAATTCGGCAGCCTAACTACGCCACGTAAAACATCAAAATACTGAATTGAAGAGATCAAATAGGTTCTCTAATCATATGAAAATAATAGTTCAGTATGATAGATATATATATAATAACCCAACAAAATAAAAAGGAACTTGAAATACTTGACAGGAAAATAGAACTTGAGAAGGGTGAAAGAATCCCTTAAAAATTCGGCAGCCTAACAACGCCACTTTAACATTCTTAAAATGAAATGATGAGAGAAAGAGGGGGTATCTCATCATATGAACCTGAAAAATACATTAGGATGAATATAAAATAACATACTCCAACATAAGATCATGGATCATAAAATAAATGACATAAAAGAAATTACTTGAAAAGGAAGAGGGAGGTATGATCGCTTAAAAATTCGGCAGCCTAAAGGCGTCACTTAAACTTCAACAAAAATGAATTGACGAGATAAAATAGGGTCTCTAATCATATGAACCTAAAAGATCAGTATGATAGATATAGATATCATACCCCAAAATAATAAAAAGGAACTTGAAAGACTTGACATGAAAGTAGAACTTTGAAAAAAGAGAAAGATGAAAAAATCCCTTAAAAATTCGGCAGCCTAACGGCGCCACGTAAAACTTCAAAAATACAGAATTGAAGAGATTAAATAGGGTCTATCATCATATTAACATAAGATTTAATTATGATAGATATAGAGATCATAACCCAACAAAATAAAAAGGAACTTGAAATACATGACATGAAAATAGAACTTGAGAAAGGTGAAAGAATCCCTTAAAAATTCAGCAGGCTAACGACGCCGCTTTAACATTCTTAAAATGAAATGATGAGTGAAAGAGGGGGTATCTCATTATATGAAAATAAAAAATATATTAGGATGAATATAAAAGAACATCCTCTAACATAGAAGCATGGATCATAAAAGAAATGACATAAAAGAGATTGCATGAAAAGGAAGAGGGAGGTAGGATCCCTTACCTTAAAACGTAACTCTTAAAACTCAATGGTTGGGACCTTGAGGGCTTTGGGGAACCTTTGGAGGACTCCTTGGGAGGTAATGAGACCGGAGCTTTATTGGGGGAGAGTTGTGAGTCAAATGGATGAGAGGATGGCTTGGTATTTATAGTGAAAGTGAGGTGACAAGACATTAATGGCCAAGGGACACCTCATTGGTGGTTTTGGAAAAACCATGAACTTGCCAATGGTATTTTCCCATGGTATTGGCCAATTGGGACACCTTATACCCTATATTACTATTCATAAGTCTACCTTAATTATTACATACTTAATACATGATTTAATGATGTCATTAAACACTCGTAACTTAAAAACTGTATTTTCACTATTCATCGAAAATTCAACTTTCCCAGAAAAATCCCAAAATTTCACCTTAACCAAATATCAATGCTCTAATTTCAAAAATGAACTCCATTTTATAAAAATAATTTTCTAAATAATTTTAATATATTTTTTGAATAAATACACTATTCACCAAAAATTCATTTTTTTCAGAAAAATCCACAAAAATTACCTTAACATAATATCGATGCTCTGAGTTCAAAAATGAAATCCATTTTATAAAAATATTTTTCAAAATATTTTTAATTAAATTTTTAATTTAAAATCACTATTCACCCGAAAAAACTAATACTTGACTGATAATTTATGAAACCATTATTAAACCATTTTATTGAATCACGTTACTTAATCAAGGTTCCTAGATTATATTAATGCTTTATTTAAGTGATATTACTAATCCATTTGGTTACATTACTAATCCTAAGAATAAAATCACTCTTCATAATTTACTATTCATCAAAAATTATTTTGATCTTATTAGACTCTAAATTTCATACCGAACATAATTGTAGAAGACCATTTTTTGAAAATCATTACACATTTTTAATTATTTAAGGTTTATATAAACATTTTCAAAAATATCCTTTCTCTAAAATTCACCAAAAAATGCATACTATATTTATCCGGACATTTGAAAATTCATAAACTTCATCATAAGGACAAATAATTTTTTTTATTAAAAACAAAAAATTTCACAAGGCTGTTACGGTCTCCTTATATAGCCCCTTATCACACCAACATAGGACCTAAGTGTAAGGTGTGCTAAGGTGAGAGAATTCGAGGGAGGCTCAGATAACATTGAACGAGTAGTAATTTCTATCAGTTTGAACTTCTCGCGAAGGCGATTCCGTTCTAGCTTCACACGATGAAGTTCAGCTTGGGTTTGGTCCAGAGTAAAGCCCAGTGGTGCTACCTCCTTCCCGAGTTCCGTTAGATGGGCTTCGATTGGCTTGAGACTACTAGATGAGGCCATCGAATCTTCTTTCTATATTAATTAACCAAGTTCACTTGTATTTAGAGACAAAAGTCGCAACATTCAGCTTTCAATGGTCATACTGACTAATGGTCATATAATAGTCAAAACCCAACAATATCATTTTTATTATACTCATGTTATCAAACGAAACAGTTTTTTTGAGTATGAAAAATAAAATAACACAAAAAATTAGGAAACAAGATTTATTCAAAATTTTGGGTCATTACAGCCTAGGACTGATAGTGGGGAAACTATTCCCTCATTTTTCAAAGTGTATCATAGTGGAACAAAATATAAAAATACAAAAGTGGAAGAAGTAAGAAATATAGACCTGAATGGACAACAAAACTGATGTAAAATATAGCCCACATTCATATGAATGATAATGAAATATGTCTCTAATTCTATAAAAAACAGCCAAAACAGGATACACTACAACCTGATACAATACAACACAAGGTACATTGTACATCAAAACAAAACTAAAGTAGTGAAATAGGAACGCAACAGCATCACAAGCCTAAGCTCTATCCCTTGCTCTTCTAATTTTCTACAACAATCATGTACCTGTGTAGAGAACCTTTCGTTTATCTACACCTACAGTAATATAATCTATTTGGGCACAAGAAATGACCCAAATAGGGTGTGAGAAATAAATCATAGTAGCCAACCACCAAAGGCCCGTTCCCAACTATCAGTGAAAATGTGAAACAGTTGTGTGTAGTAATGTAATGCAGTATACTAAGTTGTACTCAAAAGTAACTATTCCTATGAGTTACACTGTCATTTTAATAATCATTTAACAATTGAATATAATTGAATTCTAAGTTTTTCTGAGACTCTCTCTTGACCAAAAATCTTCTATACTAGTGCCATAATAGAAAACAAAATAGGCTATTTAAGAAGTAAATGAAAATAATAATACCAAGCCTGTGCTTTATCTTGGAAGGCACAACATAAGAAATCACCACAATCAATATTCAAAGTAAACATTGTCTTCATACATGTATGTCCTCACCATCAGGAAAACAGGAACAAAACCCTCAGGAGACTGCCCTCAGGCATAAAGAATATTACCATCAGTCGTAAGAACCATTTCCCTCTAGCTAATCAAAAATTTCCCTCAGGCTAATCAAAACCTTTCCCTTAGGCTAAACTGATCCTTTCCCTCAGGCTAAACCGAACCTTTCCCTCAGGCTAAACAGAACCTTTCCCTCATACTAAACAGATCCTTTCCCTTAGGCATTACAATGGAAATGCGAGTAACTGGTCCAAGACCAAAGCATAATAAAGCAATTTGTATATGTTTCCTCTCAAGAAAACTCAAAATATGCTATAATCATGACATACTAATGGGTATCCTAACCAAATGAATAAACAAGGGAAACACACCCTCGAGGTGGCCCTGGATCAAATAAAATATCACAAACAGTAGTTTATACTAATTTATTATATTGACTATGCAATTATAAGTATCTCAACAGTCAATGTCTCAGCCAAATGGCACCCCGAACATGGGAGTGTGGCACAACGATAAACAAAATCAACTCGATAGTTGTAATTAAGCACAGGACCACCTACCTCCATCTTCTCTTATCGATATACGTGAAAGGTGCCTCCCGAAACAACCAATAATGGCACAGATCTAAGATAAATGATTACCCATTGAAACCTAAATAAAATCCCTTAGAGATAGAATTGTAAGGAAAGGTGCAAGAAGAGGGAATACCTTACCCTCACAGTTCAATCGAGACCAACTTTAGAAGAATCGAAGTCCCGATGAGCATTCGGGGGATCTTCCATGTCTTGGCCTCCTCTACTGCTACCCATGGTGAGACCTCTAACTCCTCTGCCTAATGAGGAGGCTACTTTAAATTTTTAATGAAAACACATAACAACACGATGTGTACTTTCATGTACATGGTGTGTACTTTCCTTTTAAAATGTTCCTCTAGAGAATACTTTCTACCACCTCACGGTTCATCTAATGACTGATTACATGGAATGTATTACTAGAGACATGGTGTGTAGTTAGTTTTTACACCCTTAATCTCTGACAAGCCTACACACAAAGTATTCTCATCCCACACAGCCAAAGTACACGGCGTGTGTACAAAATTACACGGCATGTAGTTATTTTTTTACACCCAAGCCAACACTCCATGTATTCTCATCCCATACAGCCAAAGTACATGGCCTGTGTACAAAATTAAATTGATTGTACCCATAAATTTTGGATTTTCCCACATTTCCTGTGTTTTCTCAAAAAAACTAAAGGAAAAGTAAAATAAGAAACCCGTACCTCAAGAATAAGAACCAGGTTCTTACACAAAGGTTTTCAAAAGTTCAGTACACGACATGTAAAAACCACACATGGTGGTTCCCTTTAAACTCTCTGATGGGCATGTACCCCTTGCCTTCCTTGGTGTATAAACAACCCAGTTATATGGAATATAGAAGCTAAACATGGTGTGTCCCCTTAAACACTCACATGGGCATGTATCTCTACCTACCTTGGTCTTGTAAAAATCCTAGGTACACAACGTGTAGGGACAATACATAGCATGTACACTTAATCTCTTATGTGGTTGTATACTCCCACCAACATTGGCATGTAGACACCCTAGGTACATGGTGTGTTAGTTGAGTACACAAAGTGTACACAAGTCTTTTGTTCTGGCCATGTACTTTTACATGGCCAGAGATACATGGGACTGCCTATATAAAACTACATGTGGTGTACATAAGGTACACAATGTGTTTTGATAAAAACTCAACAACCCGTGTTTTCTCTCACACAGATGGTGACATGGTCATCTATTACACGGCGTGTACTCAAAGTACACGTCATGTACTTGGAAAAGTTATTTTCTTCCCAAATAGAATAACACATGGCATGTGTTCATAGGACTACACACAATATATTCTAGGATTTTAGCTAGTAAGCCTCAAAAACTTCCCCAAAACCCCTATTTTTGAAAAATAAAGTAACAGTGTTTCAAGTTCTGACCCATGGGGGCCCATACACCATGTGGATAAAAAAAATAGAATCCATATAGAGCATAGAACAACATAATCTATATCCCATGACTCAAACCTGGCCCACAAAATTATGATTCAAGAGGGACCATACTCCTGAGGGACCAAAGTTTGGAATCCATTCAATTAAACCATAACACGTACTGATACACCTATCACAATAGAAGACATATTTGTCATGGTACCTATCACAACATCATGAATATATAGCACGACATCTATCACAACATCATGAAATTAGTAATGAACTCTAAATGGAATTGAAATAATGCCTGGAATGTGATTTCTAACAATTTCCTATATGATGCATGAGGTCGAATACCATCATCTCATCGGGTTTCAACAAAATAGAACCACAATGTTATCAATAATAACATCACAAAACAAGTGCGTCACCCAACGATGAAATCGAATAAACTTTAATAGCTCAAAATCCAAAAATTAAGATTTCATTTGAGGTAATTTGGATTTTCCCTATACATGGCGTAGCTACTCCAAAGCATAAATAATTACAAAATTCTATTTACATTATATATTAATGTCAAATAGTATATAAATCCTAGAAATAAATCCTCTGATACCACTTTTTAACATCCTGGATCTGGGTTCCACTCAACTGGTTTCCCATACCTAGTTGGCCACATGGACTCACATTCATTTCCCCAAATGCCAGAGGATACCAAATAGCATCAAGGGAATACGGTGTGATAGTGGGGAAACTATTCCCTCATTGGTAGATTATATCATAGAGGAATAATAATATACAGTATCAGAAGTATCATACAACATACAACTAAAATAAATAGTGGAATACTGATAAGATAAATAACCTAGAATCATTCAATACAAAAGATGATGCAGCCTATCACATGTTCTAGTAAAGAAACCAAATAAGTACACTATAATAATACACAATATATGTCTCAAAAGAAAAAAAGAGAAAAAGATACTAGGATGAATCATAATCCTCGTCTTGGTCCCATGATATCCAACTCCTAAGAAACACATCAAGTACCTGTAGTAGGGGTGCTTACTCTGATCAACATCAGTAATCATGTAATCTGTTTGGGTCCAAAAGCATGACCCAAATAATGTGTGAGACTAAATCCCATTACGAAACCACTAAAGGTCTATGAAAATTTTTCAGTAAATATATATAACCGGAAGTGTACAATAGTGAAAGCAGTAAATAATAGGTACTCAAAAGTAAGCACTATAGATGTCTCAGAAGACAATGTAATCAAGTATAGGTGAATCTCAAATCCAAGCTTGTGATTTGTCTTGGAAGACGTGTTATTAGTCATTCTATTTCATTATTCATGTTTTGTGAATTATATAAAGTCTCGAGGTATGGCCTAGGACCAAAGACCCCCCATATAAAAGCAACTACCAATTCATGACATAACAATCATTTACTCATTTTTTAATAGATCTCATCCTAGGTATCCCACAATAGAGCCTAGGTTTTCTTGGAATTTTTAATAATACACTACTATCCTGACCACCCAATATATGTCTCATTCATGAACTTTACATAATTAACCTCTTGATTTCGTCCATTGTTTTTTAACCAAGACAATGGTTCACCCATGGTATATAAGGTGCAATTAGTCACATGAGATTGACCTTGTCTTTTAACCGAGATTGTGGCTCTCCCATTGCTAATTACCTATTTTTATCATTTAATTCAATTAAAAATTCTATCTCAAAAGAAACAAATACAAATTAAAGTATCACATGGATTTAACCAAATCAACTCATGTAGGATCAGTTTATATAATAACCAACACATGTAAATTAAACTATTACATGGCCAAACAAGGAAAACACACATAGGAAAAACATATAACTATCCTTTTGTGAACTTTAATTATTTACAAGGATTAATATAACAAGTATCTCATGTGGGAGATTCATATAATGAGAAATACATTTTTGACAACCCAAGAATAGGAATTCAGATCAATCCTCGTTGGCATTTTTAGCCAAATGGCCATCCAAGGGAAACACACCCATGGGGTTCCCCTAAATCAAGGATGAAAAACCTAAACCGGATTTCAATCATATAATTAATTACCTAATAATTAATAAGAAATAACAAGGTTCATTATTCAATCAAATGACACCCTAAAAGTGGTTGCATGACACATCAGAACATATAACCATCATGAAAATTCATGAAAGGCACAAGACCACCTACCTCGTACTCTTACGACTCTCCTTGTCTACCGTCAGTCTCTACTTCGCCCTAAAATAGAGTAGATCTACAAAACAGGTATAAACACACAACCATAAAAAACTGGATCGATATATGAAATTAGGAAGAAAGGATAAAGAGGAATCGAGATCTTACTAAGGAAAATCTAATGCATCTAACAATGTTTGAATTAGAGATCTGATAATGAAATTGGAGGAAAACCCTCATTTGGATTTTTAAGTGTTTCGTATGTCAAAAGGTAGTCATTTCATTCCATCTTGAAAAATTATTCTATTTCCAATATAATAATTTTAAAAAAGTACACGGCGTGTACTTGAGACTACATGAAATTTCCATACAACTCCTGAAAAAACAATCACATGGCCATGTACTGGGATTACATGGTTTGTATCCCTCCACACATGGTGGGTACATAAAATTACACTGTGTGTAGTCCCCAGTCACGTTGTGTAATAGTCCTAAAGCCAACCCTTGACCTCTTTTCTCCTATTTTCGTAAGTATAAGATGAAATGAAAGATCCATACCTCAAAGGAAGAACTGAGTTTTTACATATAACATATTAATTGATTAATATTAATTATATAATATTATGATCCTTGAAAAACCCATAATGTTATAGTGTCTTTAGAGGATATACATAGTCATATTATCTAGGTGAATTCTTAATTATATCTCATAAATTTCTTATTTCTTTGTACCATTCTCGAAATACTGTACTTAAAAATATCATCATAATCTAGGGAAAGTAGATATATGAATGGGTGAGACCGATGATCCGTAAGGGTAAAAATGGGAGATATCAATCGATTATTATAAAAAATTAAAAGATAATAATTTGGGTATGGTGTCAGGATAATAACTTACAATTTTTATACCCAATATATCATGGATCAGAATCATGATTTATGGTATAAACATTTATCATTTGAAAGTACATGAATCAGAAGAGTGAGAGTTCATCATAAATTAATCATAAACTATAAGTTGATTTCATAATCATGTCATAAACATATGGAACCATAATAGGTATATAAACCATTTCATAAGTCCTGGATAACTATCAATATAATCAAATCAAAGTGTATCAGGCATCAAGACCTATTTCCCATATCATAAAGGATCTTGAATCACCACCTATTTTCTATAGGGGATTAGGAATCAATACAAATTTCCCATAGTTCATTGAGAACATAGACTTGTATCCCATAATTATCCTATCAAATATAAAAATTTACACCATGAATTGGAGGTATATATAATTCTAGGACCACCCATCACATAATAAAAACCATTAATATGTGTGTTATAATATTAAAAAACATTTATCACATCATCATATCAGAACCTATGTAATGAAAATAGGTTTCATAAAAATTTACTAAATTTTTCATAGCATAAACTATGAATAATAAATTGGTGCCATAAATATATCATAATTATGATCAATAAAAATATTGAAAATTAATAAGGATGGTATAATTATATGATATCCCTAATAAAGAATAATTATCCTCAAAGGATGTTATCATAGAAGAAAATTCATTTAAATTTTTGAGTAAATTACCCTTATCATTTTGAAATCACTTATTTAAAATGATATTATTTATGAAATATTAAGATAAAAAATTCTTTGAAAAGAACCATGGAAAAATGTAATGTAATATTCAATTAATTGAGTGTCAATGACAATAGGAAATTCTATTCATTCCATGAATATTAAAATAATTATTATTTTTTACTTTTTTAGTAAAAAGTCAAGAGTTCCTTGTTCAGAAAAAGATGGTTAGATTCCTTTGAAATTTATATATATAAATTAAAACAGGGGTAAATATTACAAAAAGAATAATTATTATATAATAGTAAAATATATTCATTAAAACATTTTAAATAAAACTTGGTTGTGGATGAAAAATACTTACGATTGAATAATAAAACATAATCGGTTTCCTTAGAAATATTCTTACAATATCCTGAGTTCTTAAAGTGAGGAAAATGAACAGAAAACATGTATTCTATATAAATAAATATATTATAGTAAAAATTAAAGGGATTTATCATATATGTATCATATGATATTTTCAGTGGAAATTTACACATAAACAATCCCGATTAAAAATTAGATTAAAACATAAATCACTTACCTCAAGCCTCATCTTTCTTTATATGCATTCGAACCTATTGTATAATTAAAATAGATTTACTATACATATAATATATAATAATAATTATATATATATAACCTTAAATTATTCACTTATAATATTTTATCATCGGTGTGTTAACATTCTATTATTAAAATCATTATTCCTTGTGATTACTGCTTCATTTTTCAAGCATATTTCTGTTTGTCAGTCATAGTATTTATACAATGACCATGATAAAATATTTTACATAATTATATTCATGATATAAATATCATATATGTTAATTTTATATTTATTTATATTCATCAATAAAAGGTATATATATATATTAATTAATTACACCATTGATGGATATAGTACTCCATACATACACATGGACACAATTTTCAAATTTTTATGGATATAACGAATAAAGGTAAATAATAATTCAACTATAAATAATAATAATTATATAATATATATCATATATATTCATTAAATTTACACTCATTACTATCCGTGTGAAATGGAAATGAAAAATGAAACACATCGCTTCATGGAGGTGGTTGTCCACATGCACACATGAGTGCCGTTATGATTTTCAAATAGATGAACTGAAGGTGGATAATGGATGTATCATACTCATAATAAAAATTGATTATATTTAATATACATAATTAATTATTTTATAATGGATACCATATATTTTTATGAGGTATAATTATAAATAAATTTGAAAATTCGTTATTAAGAGTTATACCTCTTCATTGAGAATCCACTTTTAGCTAAAACATTTTACCTTAAAAAGATAGTCATTTGGAAACAATAGAAGATATATAATGTGGTAAAGTAATATAACATTATATTATCAATTTTATTGGATTATCTATATGAATAAATCATTGTGAATAATGAAGGATAGGAGGTTTCCTTTTATAACGTATGGGAGGGGAACTCTTGGAATTACATTAAGTATTAAATTAATATAAATTAATTTGCTTTGAAAAATGTATTGAAATTGGTATAATTAAAACATAATATGATTATGAGTCTAATTAATATTATAAAATAATTTTTTTTATAGGTATTGGTTATTTTTTTACCCTTATATATTATATTTATTCGTTGTTAAACCTTTTGACAATTACTGTGTTATCAATGATTTTTATGTATTAGGGGTAAAGAAAGTTAATATAAGAGGTCATGTGACCCATAAATGGAACATGAATGTTATTTTATACCAAATAACATTAAATTGAATGATTATATGATTTTTATTAATTTTAAATAATTTAATAAAAAATTATAAAATATCCCTATTTTCATTTTTTGAAATACATGAAATATTATAATATAATATATGTCTAACTCATGTAAAATGGTTCCAAATTTACATTTATTCAAATAAAATTATGATATAGTCTTATTATAATCACAAAATAAAATTTATATAGGTATACATATCATTTGGTACCTTATCATTTGGCTCGACCCTTTTGTTAATAATGTTTAACCATAACTGTGGTAATGAGTTTTCAATATCAAAAGGTTATATTTTTACTTATAAAATTAAAATTGTGTCACAAAAGAAAAATGGATGAAAACTCAAAACATTTATAATCTTAATTTTCCTCTTTAAATATTTTTATTATTTTTAAATAACTTAATAAAATAATATTTCACATCAAATTCCATTAATGTCATTTTGAAACAATTCATTTTATTTGACTTGAAAAAACATGCAACTACTATAATTAGAATAAAATAATTTAAAATTTATATAATATTTTATATTTATCTTAAAAATTTGTTTCAAACTATAACTCATCCAAAAAGTATTACTTTTTGAGTTTTAAAAATAATTTAGTTGATTTTTCTACTACTTGTAGAAGCATTATGTCAGTGCAGCCCGAGCATTTAAGGTAATTAAATCATCACAAAAAATTTCATTATAATAAAAATCATTTATATTTAGAATAACTATTTAGAACCAAATATAATTTGTTTTTATACCTATCACAAAATATAATATATATTTAATGAATGGATATGACATTTTTTACTTTATCTTTTACTTAAATATTAAAAAGATGAAAATCAATGATAAATTTTAAAAAAAATCACATTTTCGATGTTTTTATAAATATGGATGATATATAATTATATAATGAAAAATTGGTTACTATTTAAATGAATGTGAATCCTTATCACATTAGTTTAATCCCTATTTTAGCCATTTTAACTTTATTATGGTAACAAAATTTTACTATTGGAACTATTCATATTGAATAAAAAATAAAAGGGAACAATTTACCAAATTTTCAACACCAATTAAAAAATATGGCATAAAATTATCAAGATTCAATTTTAAGAAGTGGAATGAATAATTTTTTATAAGAATGTAAAATGCAATGGAAACCAATTTTTTTGAAAAATATTTCTATGCCAAATTCAACTATAAAATGGATTCCAATGTACATAATTTTATTATTCATATTATAATATAAATTATGTTTCTTTGAATATTTTTTTTAAAAAATAATGTGGAAAATTATTGAAAAAATATACAATTTTCAATAAATATTTTTATTTTCTACTATTCATTAGAGAATTAATCTTTTTAAAAGAATCCAAAAAAATCACCCAAAGCTAATTTTGATATACTGATTTCAAAAATTTATATCCTTTTTATTAGATAAAAAATCTAAAATTTATATACATTAATTATAATATTCACTCAGAGAATCAAATAAAATCCATTTCTGAAGAAAAATTATTTTTGAAGAACAAAATGACTTTAATAAAAATTGAGCACTTATTTCCTATGAATTTATCGATAGAATTTCATTGAGTATGAAATTTATATATATTTAATTATTTGGTTGCTTCTATTCATAACTTCTTAATCAATGGATATGTTATAATGGTTATAAAATAAAAATAATTTGTGGCTGTTTATGCTTAATGTTTACTATTGTATAAATTATTGAATATAGTGTTCTTTTAAAATATTGGGGTGTTACATTCCCCCATTATTAAATTACATACTCACAATTTGAACTAGTACTTAGTATCCAAGGTTTTGAAATTATAAAATTCTTTTTTGAAAACCCACAACATAAAAAAGTGTTAATGAAACTTTATTTTTTTAAATAGGGAAGGGGGAATAGGAAAGTCATCTGGAATTACATGTGAAAAGGTTTATAAATATGATAAAATTAGTGGGAAATGAAAATATGGACAGAGAAGAAAAAAGTAACTTCCAATTAATAATGGAGAGTGACATAGAAAATTGATCATAAGAAATTGAATGATCATGAGAAATTTATTGAACAAAAATTGATAAATCAATGGGAGTGAAAATGACCATCAATACATTAGAAATCAATGTAATAGGACAAATTTTTTGTTTCATGATATGTTTCCTAGAGTTAATGAATTTATTTACTATATAGACCAATACCATATGGAAATATACTTACTTTACATTTATAATTTAATTCTTTTATATATTACCAACACAATATCATCATTTTGTCTAAATGATGAGTATTCAAGTTGAAAGTTTAATACTTGAAGCACTAAAATCAACTTCCAAAAAGAAAAGAAAATATCAATATATTCCTCATCATTTTAAATATTAACCAATACTAAATCTTTTAACATGGTAAAATATTATCAAAAATTTATCAACCATTATATTATGAATTAATATATTTAACTACAAAATTTCCACAATAACTACAAAGGTTACACTTTGATCATTTAATAAATAACCCTAAATCCAAAATAACATCAATAACCATTAAATTAATGAATTATTTAACCTAAAATATAATATCAAATCTTTCATCATACATCCTAAAAAAAACTAATTTCATTCTTCCCAAATAATATATCGTGTTAAATAACATGTTAATCCTAATGATCACATTTACCCGAACCCAATGAGGAATGTAAGTAACCATCCTTAAACATTACATAATCTTGAGTTTTAAGTCATGAATTCATTATCTCACATTTGAGAATATTAAGGATTTATAGTTTTATATAATTAGGCCATCACCCTTATTGGCCTATAGGATACTATTGACCCCTCTCTAGTTTTTATGGTTTTAATAATCATAAATCGGGTCAAATCATGTAAAATAATTTCAATCATAAGTTTCAATATGTTTAATTATGATTATCTATGATTAAATATATATTTAACACACAGTGTGTATATTTATATTGTAATATAATTAAAAATAAAAAATTTTCTATGTATGAGTAATTGTGACACCAAGAGTGAAAATGACTCACAGATAGAGTATAGGTCTCACCGACATTTCAAATGTCACACTAACACATCAAATGTCACAACGATTGAAGAAATGTCACAAAGACAGAAGGAATGTCTCACCAACAGTACACACTGACTCACCGATAGATAAATCACTGAAAAAAGGAATAACTCACCGAGAGAACAAAAATGAGTCACCAATGCATTGGGTCACTGATTCATGGAGACATCGATAGGATGAATCGCTAATATAAGGAGTCACCAATGCCAATATAAGGAATCACTAATAGAACGGGTCACTGACAGACTGTTTAAATTTTCATTTATTTGAAATTATCTCTACTGGTCATATTAGTGTGTTTTAATGCTACTGATTAAAATAATGCTTTTGGAAGACAACATTAATGACCATGTTAGTGGAGAGTAAGAGGTACCTCTGCATAATTATTTTCAGGATATGGAATATATAATAAAAATAAAATGAATGATAATATATATATAGACATATAGTAGAGGACTCACACTAGCACCAATACTAAACCTGTGAAAAAAAGGAAAAGGAACACACGAGGTATTCTCATTTTCCTTGCTGACTGAACACAAAAGAGAACTTGTTGTCCACCAAAGCATCAATAATTCTTGTAGGAAAACAATAACAAATAGGAAAATGCAATCTTCTTAGAAAACCAGAACACAAAGCTTCACGACACTCTATTTTTAGTGTCTGTTTTTAGAAGAGGACTCAGACTTCACATTTACTACATCCAAAGACTCCAGAACTCCATTTCATAACACTCAGAGCCTTAAAAAATCTATCACTATATTTCTTGCTCTGTTGTGTTTATTTTTATTACATTTCAAGAATTGTGTCTATCTATCTATGAAACACACACATTCTCAACTCTAAACTAAAGGATATAAGATATCATCACACAAACATCATTTACACCTTCTTTTACCCACATATAAATATTGAAGTGGTCATGTGTGACATGGTTGTTATATTTCCCAAATAAAACTATGGTAGTGGTCAAGGGTCCTAAAAAACACTATATACTATTGTAACCCCCAATCTAGGGTGTGGATAAAAATTTATATAAATTTTTTCATGGTGGAAGGTGATCACCAAGTGAAGTGGATTAGGTCTCAGGTTGGGACAGAACCACTTGTTTTAGTCTGCTCTATTTTCAAATTTAGTTTACTCTATTATTACCTCATATTTCATAAAACTAAGTTTCACTTTGATAGTTAGTCATATATAGTGTTTAAATGTTTTTTAATTTAGTAAATTATTTTCAAAGGTTAAATAAACATCTCATATTTCTATAACTAAGAAATAATAAATATTTTTAGAAATTAATTGAATAGTAAGACTATTATATATTTACTACTTTGATTAACTGGCCTATTTCTTTTTAAAAGAATTAGGGGATCTTGAAAAAATGTTTTTAACATAAATTTTTATAGGCACTCAGTTCAACTCCCACTTAAGTGTCCTACTCTAACCATAATTTGGTATCAGATGAAGTTTTTAAAGTGATTTTATAAATATTTTCACCTATGATATTAATTTTGTTTTTAAAGATATCTAAATTTTTATTAATTCAAAATTTTTTTCTCTTTTAAATCTATCCTTTACTTATTTTTATGGATAATATATAGGAAGGTGTTTATGCCAACAATCCTTCTTACTTTAAGGGAAAAAATTTTGATTAGAGGAAAATTAAATTGAAAATTCACTTAGAAAGTATTAGATTTGATATTGTGACAGTAATAGAAGATAAATATGAAATAATAGAATCTAAAAGAACTACATGGAGGGAATCTACAAAAGAGGCTTATAATAATAATTTTAAAGCTATAAATGCCTTGTTTTGTGATTTAGGGGATGAATAATTTAATATAATATCCACTTGTAAATCTGCCTATGAAATTTGGGATACCTTAGCTATCTCACATAAAAGAACTACAAATGTTTATGAAATTATACTTAATACCTATATTATTAAGTATGATAACTTTAATATGAAACTTGATGAACTCATTTCTGAAATGTATATTTGGTTAAATGAAATTTTCAATACAATGAGTTCTCTTGGAAATCCATTGGGTGCCAATGAACAAATCATGTGGCTACTCAGATGTCTATATGAATGATATAGAGGAATCTCAGTATTAATTAGAGAATCATGTCATATTAGTATGTTTCCATTCAAGAAGTTGTTAGGTAAGTTGATGCTATATGAGGAAGAATTAAAAGTCAAAAAAGAATAGTAGGATGAAGCAAATATAAAGTCAGTGGATTTCAAAACCACTACATCCAAAAATATAGAAAAGGAAAGGATACCGACTCATTTTAATAGTACATGTAATGATTATTTAGTATCAGATAGTGATGAGTAAATGGATTAATTATCCAAAATGTTTAAGAAGTTTTATATAAGGGATAAATTCTTCAAGAATCCCGAATAAAAAGGAAAATATGATAATAATGGAAACTGTAAGAATGACTGAAAAAGGAATTAAAAATCAATTGAAATATTCTTCTATGAATATAAGAGAAAAAGAAATGTAAAGGAAAACTATCCCTGCTAAATTATTAAAATATGTATGAGAAAAAGATAAAAAGTAAAAAAAAGAAAAATTAATGCAACATGGATTTATTCTAAGAATATTTATAGTGAGTCATAATCCTAAAATGATGACAAAGGCGACAAGTTAAACATGTGTTTCATGAAAAACATATTAGAGGTAACCTTTGATTATCATGTAAAAATTCATATTACTCTAGAGATGAAAGTGATTCTGAAAATATGACTAATGAGGAAATTTTTAAATAATTCCAAATGATTAAAGATACATGTAATCAATTAAAAAGTTAAATATAATGTTTTAAATAAATAACATGTGCTTACCTATACAATTAAATCAGATCTAACCATATAAATGGGAAAGAATGCTCAATTTCTTAAGGAAAATAACGAGATTAAATTGTCTAATGAGAAATTGAAAAAGGATTTAAAAAAACATACCAATGGAAAAGATATATTGGTTCAAATGATTGGTAAAAAAACTCACACAGATATACAAGTGGTATTGGCTATCAACCTAGGAAATGAAATTTTTTTTAAACCAATTTTGCTTCTAAATCGGGAAAAATCAGTTTTATTCATAATTCTAGAATTTATTCTGAATGTTCCAGCTATGAAACATCTTATATTGTTTCAATTTTTTCTGGCCCAAATAAATTTTTTTTCCAGTACATTACATACTATGTATAGGAAACACATGAAACAAATGTGGGTCCCCAAATCTCTTATTACTAATATTTATGGACCCAAACAAATCTGGGTACCAAAATATTTTTTCCCTAATATGTTTTGGTATGAAAACTACATGAAGATCTCTTACAGAGTTCTATGGTACTTGGATAGTAGGGTTTCAAGACATATGATAGGATATTACTCATTATTCATGAATCTGATAAATATTGATGGTGGACTTGTCACTTTTGGTGACAATTTTAAGGGAAAAATAATTGGCCTTGGCCAGATTGGTAACTCTAACTCTATTTTGATTTCTAAAGTACTTTTAATTAATGTATTAAAGTACAATCTTCTTAGTATATCTCAATTATTTGATGATGGTTTTAATGTTAAATTTTAAAATGATCCTTGCAATGTTTTTAATTCAAAAGATGAATTAGTATTTTATAATTTTATGAATGACAATTTTTATTTTGTTAAATTTGATTTGTCAGTTTCTCAAAATATTTCTTGATTAAGTTTATTTTACAATGAGTATTCACTTTGGTATAGAAGATTGGGATATTTTAATATTCACTATATTATAAATCTTACTAGGAAAGGTTTAGTCATGGATCTACCTAAGTTAGTGTTTCCAAATGACAAAGTCTATAATCCTTGTCAAAGGGGGTAAACAACACAAAATCTCTTTCAAACTAAAGAATGAAGTTTCAACTTCTCAACCTCTTGAGTTGGTTGCATGGACTTATTTGGACCTTCTACATTTTCAAGTCATAATGGGATTCACTATTTCTATGTTCTTTTAGATGATTATTATAGATATACTTGGACCTTTTTCTTAGCTCACAAAAGTGAAGCTTGTTCCCATTTCACCAAGTATGCTAGAATAGTAGAAAACCAAATTGGTCTAAAAATCGAATCCTTAAGAAGTGACCATTTACATGAGTTTGAAAAATAAGAGTTTGGATCTTTTTGCTCACAAAATATCAATAGTCATAACTTCTCTTCCCCTAGAGAACCTTATCAAAATAAAGTTTTAGAAAGAATAAATTAAATCTTACATGAAATATCAAGAACCATGATCAATGAATATTACATACCTATCTTTTTTTGGGCAGAATCTATCAATACAACTTGTTTTATAATTAATAGAGTATTAGTCAGACCAATCCTTAAGAAAACTCTCGACGAGCTATGAAACAATAGAAAACCCAATGTTAGTTACTTCAAAGTCTTTGGTTACAAGGTATTTGTCCTTAATACAACAAAAAATATTTAAAAACTTTCATCCAAAAGTGATGAAGGAATATTTCTATATTATTCAATCTCTTGCAAAGACAATAGAGTCCTTAATAAAAGAATATAATGGGTGGAAGAATCTATAAATATTAAATTTGACGAAATATCTCCACATGAACCCAAGAAGTCCCTAGAAAATCTCAAGGATGATCTGTCTAATCAATACATAAATGCAAAATATCTTGACCCTTCTTTTCAACAATATGTTAAGTCTTCCAATTCTGGAAATTCTCCAGACTCTAGTCATGATTCATCTAATCCTTTTAAAGAAGATAAAATCACTAGTCCTTCATTTCATAGATACGCTAGAACCCTTAATAACCATCCATTAGAATTTATAGTTGTAAACTTGGATAAAAGATATCATACTAGAGATTCTCTATGAAATCAGGTTGAACATCAAGTTTTCTGTTCACATCTAGAGCCTTAGAACATCAATGAGTAAATCAAGGATGAATTTTGGGTGATGGCTATGCAAGAATAGTTAAATTAGTTCGACAGATATAATTTTTTTAAACTAGTGGATAGACATAAAGACACCTGGACTATAGGAAATAAATGGGTTTTTAGGAATAAAGTAGATAAAGGTAGTAATATTGTATGAAATAAATCGGGATTGGTTGCACAAGGTTATAGTAAATAAGAGGGCTTTGACTATGAAGAAACTTTTTGACCTGTTTATGGACTTGAATCCATCAGATTATTGCTTCCATATGCAACACATCTAAATTTCAAACTATATCAAATGGATGTTAAGAGTGCATTATTAAATGGGTATATAGTTGAGGATGTTTTTGTTTAACAACCAACTAGTTTTACAAACCCTTATTTTCCAAATCATGTTTTTAAATTAATAAAATATTTATATAGTTTACAGCAAGCTCCATGAAATAAGTATGATAAACTAAGTTGTTTTCTTTTTTATAAAAGTTTTAAAAAGGATATAGTTGTTCTTAATATATTTATAAAATTATTTTCTAATGATGTTTTATTTATTCAAATCTATGTTGATGGTATTATTTTTTGATATTTAAAAAATTTATTATGTGTTGATTTTTCAAAGATGATGCAAAATGAATTTGAAATGAGTTTAATGGGGGAACATAAATTCTTTCTTGGATTTAAAATCTGTAAAAATACATAAGGTATTATTTTAAAAAAAATAAATATACTAAATATCTTCTAAAACATTTTGGTTTGGATAGTACTAAATGGAATGATACACCAATGAGTACCACCTATAAGTTGGATATTGATGAAAATGGTAATTTTTTTGATCAAAACACTTATAGAGGAATGATTGAGAGTTTTATCTACAAAACTGCAAGAGGAAATGATATTATGTTTAGTGTGTGTACGTGTGCTCGTTTTCAAGAAATTATTAAAGAGTCACATCTTCTTATTGTTAAAAGAATATTCAAAAACATCTAACCCACTTCCAACTTAGCGTTTTTCTAACCCATAGGATCATAATTTGATCTAGTTAGATATTTGGATACTGATTTTGGTAGTTGTAAGTTAGAGATAAAGAGTACTTATAGAACATGTCACTTTTTGGGAAAGCCTTTAGTTTCATGGTGTAGTTAGAAGAAAAAGTTTGTTTCATTATCTACTATTGATGGTGAATACATTACTAGTAGTTGTTGTGATCATATTTTTTTAATAAAACACACTTTACTAGACTATGGATATCAATTCAGACATGTCCCTATAAATTGTGATAATACAAGTGCGATTAAGATCTCTAATAATCTTGTTTCTCATTGTAGATCAACGCATACTGATGTAAGACATATCTTTTTGAGAGATAATTATCAAAAAGGTAATATAAAATAGAGTTTATTGGCACTGGACATTATCTAGTGGACATATTCAAAAACCCCTTGAACTATAAAACAATGAATTATATCAAACATTAATTAGAGATGATTAATTTATAAGGACCTTATGTTAATAAATCTTTGTTAAAATTAAGTGTAGATGTCATGCCGACACTGACAATGTTGTGCACACTTTTTTCATATTGAAACTGAAAAAATTGTCATGCTGACACCCGCACTTGTTCATGTCGACACTTTTTCATGTCGACACTTTGTCATGTCGACACTTTGTCATGTTGACACTTTGTCATGCTGACACCGATAGTGTTATGCCAAAACAATCATGTTGACACTAATGACCTACCCTTTTATCTATCTTCTGTTTTTAACCAAAATGACGTTGTTTCATTTATTTATTTGAACCTGATTCATGATTTTTTGAAATATAAATCCTAAATGATAAAGATTTTAGTTGATCCACTCTACCACTTACCCCCACACTTTAACCCTTAATCTTTCACTATTTCTCCATACCCTTGACCTTTCACATTCCAACCTTCAATTGAGCCATCTGAAATGGAAAGGATGAAGGACACCCATGAAATAGAATCTTGATATGAGTAGAAAACTTCTAATAAGAGAAAGAGGGAAATGAGAAAGTATGTGCCTATCAATGCTTCTCTTCTAAACCTGTTGGTGATATCAGAAAAGGATGTTTTTGCAGAATGGCTGCTGGAATGTATTTCGTTGTTGTTAAAGGTACTGCAGACTCAAGGATGGATGGAATGGTTTGAAAACAATGAAAGTTCTTATTATCCCAAGCTGGTAAAAAAGTTTTATATGAATTTTGAATTTCTTTTATAAGGGAGTGAAGTCAGTTTTATTAAATCTATAGTTAAAGGAAGGAGAATTTCATTTTCTTGTAGGCACTGGGCTGAATGCTAGACGGTACCTCATAAGGGAATCGAAAATGACTAACAAGGAACTTATCCACCTACAAGTGTTCTATTTTGTTTTTATAATTCTTTGAAGGATATGACTGGGAATGAGGATCATAAGAGACCAATTTCTACTGAGATAGATAGTGAAAGTAGGATATTGTTTAAGTTCATTCAGCACTAGCTCTATCCCAGGAAAGACGACTTTTCATCCATGAAGTATCAAGAAGTATACTTGTTGTATTTTTTAAGGAAATAAGTTAAAGTGAACATATATAGATATCTGATAGTGCGTATCAATGAAATTAATAAGAACTATTGTAAGACCAATTCCCTTTTTTACCTAATAATGATCTCATCCATGCTACAAGTGAAAGGATGCGTGGATGAAGGTGAGGAATATATTTTAGCAAGCGATGGAATCTATTTGAGTAAGGAGATATGCCAGAGGATGAAAATCCATTGGAACCCATGGAAGAAGTAATGGGATGGTGATGAGGATAAGCTCTATAAAATATTCAACCCAGTGGACCATCTAGTTAGGTCGATAATTTTATTGGATCCTGGTTTATGACTCGAAGATGTTGAACCTATTTATTCTGATGAGGTAGAGTCTGCTACTTCTGATAGAGATGAAGGGTATCCTATTGATGATTGAAGTGACCTTAACACCATTTAAGCTAGAAGAAGAATAAATTATGGACCTCATAGTCCAACTATGGCCTTACCATCAAATTAACCAAATCTTGGTGATAATGGTAATGAAGAGATAGAAGTGTTTAGAAGTGTTGTGTATGTGAGAAGATCCATTGGTTCAAAAGGATGATTTGGAGGAGATAAAGAAGAAGACAAATAATACTAAGAATGCAGAATTATCTCTTGAAGTGATGTAGAATAGGAATAATGAAATAAATATGATGATAAAAATGATGTTGATGGTGAAGGAAGTCAAAGTGGTAATTATAATGATCATCTTGACGAGGATCAGGGTTGAAATGTTGATCTTTTTGAGGATGTAGTACAAGAAAATCCTATAGAATCCTCAAAAGTTTCTACTATAAGTGAGATAATGGTTGATTTTCTACGAGAGGTATATGCTTCTATTAGAGAAGAGAAACTAGTTGAAATTTATGGTGCAGTGGATTCTTATATATTCTCTACACCAAAACTAGTTTATTCATGAAGAAGACCTCAAGTTGATGGGGATAAGAAAGTGAGAGGAGATCCAGTTGAGGGGGAGTTTAAAGATATAATTTCTCAAGATGAGGGACAACATCAAGTTGGAAAAGTGAGACTTGACACTCTGACCCATTTAGATGATGATGTTATGTATTAATTGGAAATAAATCCTGGATATGTAGCTCTTGGTTTGGACTATGAAGACTTAGTTGATGAGGTTTTTGTACCTATTTCAAGAGAATCAGTGGATGAAACCCTTCCTAGTGACAATTTCTCTATGGCTGACATTGAAATATTTAAGGAGGAAATGTGTTCAGCTGTCAAGGAATATGTTCAAGATCAAGTTTTTATCATACCCACTCTAAGTTACGAGGTATACTCTTTAAGATATTTGATAGAAGAAATGAAGTAGTCTATGAAAGCTTCTCCTGTTCCAGTTCATATAATTTTTGTGAATGAGGCCGATGTGGTTAATGTTTTAGAGAATATGATAGCTGAGATTCCAACAAATTTATTTTCAATAGATAATACAATTATTGCAAATACTACCATGTTTTGAAATAATATGTGAAAAATAGTTTCTACCAAAAATAGATTAACCTATGAGTATAAAGGATGTTCGAAAACTATGAATAATGATCTTAAGGAACACAACTTAGCTACTATCGTTCCTTCTACCTCTTCTTAGACATATCAGGCCATGGACATTGAGATAGTTATGACTGTTGTTAAAGAAGAGCTTTAAGCCTTATTTGGTGCCTATAGTTTCGAAAATCTTTCTAAAATTGATATGAAAACTGACTGTGGGCATGATATGGTTAGATTTTTTACTAAGGAAGAAAATTTTACTTTGGAAGAGCAGAAAAAGATGATTAATTCATATTTCTAAAAGATTTACACCAAGAACTAGTTGGCATTTCAGTTTATGTTTTTGGTAGAGAATTTGGTATTACCCCAAATTACAAGAGCACTTAAAGAACAAGTCTGACAATTGAAAGACTTCACACCTCTTCTTGAAAAGTTTTTAGAGAATAAGGATAATTTTGAGAAGGATGTGAAATATATTGGTGAAAAAATTGAGGATTTCATCAAGATGTTAAAACCTTACCTCCATGTCAAAAGTGAATCCATAGTGGTTCCACCTACTGCTCCCATCAAAACCTCTAATGCCTCTCCTTCTACATACGTGCCTCTCTAGCCACATTCCATGTCAGTATCTTATGTTATGAGCCTGATTTGTCTAGTTATCACATAAAAGACTCAACCTCATGTTTTTTCCCAGCACAAACCCATACTTGCACCATCTGTTCTTAAAAGAGTCACTTTTCCTCCTCTCTAGGTTTATTCAGACCCTCCAATATCTCAACCTCCATCCACTGTACCTACCATTGATCCTTATAAAAATCAAAAGGAAAAAAAGGTTCCCAAAGAGTAATTTGGATCACTTTTTGATAGGGTTGATTGACTCTACTATTGTTGTTTTCCACTATATTGTATATTACATTATTTATGAAATTCACTGATCATGCAATTATATATGGGTGTTATGACTTGTTATTTATTGATTTCTATTCTTTTCTATCATTATGATTTTTTATTATCTAAAATGGGTGAGAAATATATAGGCATTATTAATCTACAATGAGAGATGGTAAGTGGAATGATCATATTAATCATCACAAAATTGTACTTTATAATGCCATGATTTTGGTCATCAAAAGGTTCAGATTGTTGAACCATATGAGATTATTGTCCCCTCTCTAGTTTTAATGGTTTTAATAATAACAAATCTTGTAAAATCATGTCAAATAATTTTAATCATAAGTTTCATTATGTTTAATAATGATTACCTATGATAAATTATTTATTGAACACACTCTCTGCATATTCATATTGTAATATAGATAAAAATAGATAATTGGATAAGTATGAGTAATTGTGGCACTAACAGTGAAAATGAATCACTGAAATAGTAAATTTATCACCAACAGTTCAAATGTCACACCGACAGTTCAAATTTTACACCAATAGAAGAAATTTGACATCGATAAAAGGAATTTTTCACTGACATTACAAATAGACTCACAAATAGACTACCAACCAATAGGTCAAATGAGACACCGACAGGAGTGAATCATTGACAGAAAAAATGAGTCAATGATGCATTGAGTGACCGTTACATAGAGATACCGATAAGATGATAGAACGATAAAATGAGTAATATATACCAATAGAATGACTCACCAATAGAAGGAGTCACCGAAAAACTGTTTAAATTTTCTTTTATTCAAAATTATCTCTAACAGTCATATTTTAGTGTTTTAATGATAATTATTAGAAGAATGATTTCTTAGAGAACATTAATGACCATGTCATTGGATTGTATGAGGTACTTCCACAAGATTATTATCAGTATGTAGAATATAAAAGAAAAAGAACATGCAAGATGATAGATATATAGACATACAGTAGAGAACTCCCATGGGCACCCATACCAAACCTATGACCAAAAGGAAGAATAAAACATAAGGTAATCTCATTTTCCTTGCTGACTGAACACAAAGGATAACGTTTTATGTACCAAATCTTCATTCAACCTTGAAGAAAATAAATACCAAGGAGTTAATATCATATTGTTTGAAAACCAAAACAAAAAAGCTTTACAACACTCTATTTTCAGTGTCTGTTTTTTTAGAAGAGGACATATACTTCACATATGCTACTTCCAAAGAGTCTAGAACTACATTTTATAACACTCAAATCCTTCTAAACTCTATCTCTCTATTTCATTCTATGTTGTGTGCATTATTATTAAATTTTGAGTAGTGTGTGTCTATCTATAAAATACACCTTGTCTCCTCCTCTGAACTAAAGGATACAAGATGTCCATAAAAAAACATCATTTTACACATTTTTTCACCCACATATAACTGTGGAAGAGATCCTGTGTGTCCTAGTTGTTATATTTTCCACATAGAACTATGGTAGAGGTCAAGGGACTAAAAAACAATGTATGCTATTGTAACCCCCAATATAGGGTGTGGATAAACCTAAATATATATTTTATTAGTGTCTGGTGATCACTAAGTGGAGTGTACTGGGTCTCATCTTAATAATGAACAACTTGTTTTAATCCGATACATTTTCAAATTTAGTTTACTATGTTATTAACACAGATTTTAGAAAACTATGTTTCACTTTGATAGTTAGTCTTGGATGGTGATTATAACTATTTTTATTTAGTAAATTATTTTCATATGTTATATCAATATCTGATATTTCTATAACTCCGAAATAATCAATCTTCTAATAAATTAATTGAACAATCAGATTATTATAAATTTACGACTTTGATTAACTATCATGTTTTGTTTTAAAATTGGTGGATCATCAAATAATGTTTTAATAGAATTTTTTTGGAACTCAATTTACCCCCCTCTTATGTGTCTTACTCTAACAAAAAACCCTTACATAAATAAATATTACATCAAAAAGAGGACACTTCCACTTTGTATCAATTTTTCCAACAATGAAAACCTTTTAATATATAATAAGTTTTATTTTCAAGTTGAATATTAAAATTTTTTATCTTGTACTCATGCATGTCCATAAACATCTATAAAACCATCTTGATTTTTTTAAACATGGTATGAGAATAAAAAATCTCAATAATGAACATATGAATGGGAAGAAAGAAACTCATTAGTCCATGAATACTCTTAAATATTTTCTTTTTTCAAAATAATGTTATGGTTTAAAATAAAAATTTTCTTACTCAAGGAATAAACATCACTTAACAATGATTTAACAAACCAATTCATTAGAAATATTAAATGAAATAATAAAACTCATAATTTTTTCAAATAAGTGATTAATTTTTTTTTTCACAAATTTAAACTTTTCACCCTTAAGAAGTAGCATATACTTTCATTTAATCATAACCTTAATATATTACCTTGTGAATCATAATATGTCTATAAAAAAACAAATAATGTATATATAATCCGTGTAATTATCTTGGAAAATCATTCTATATCACTCTTACCAATGTGACAACCTACCCTTTAAATTCCAAAAAACCTCTTAGGATAAACCTGACATGTTAACTCTATCCCCTTACCCAATGCATTGGAGTGAAATATTGGGATTAACCATCTGTAGATTATAATAGAACCACCTATGAACATAAGAAATAACCATGAAATATAACATAATCATAACAGATGGAAAATTTTATAAAATATTCATTTCCCTTATAAGAAAAATATTCCTGGATATCAACATATCCATTGAATAAAAACCATTTTTAAAAATACCAAAAAATGGGAAAGAAAGATTTTAATTAAAGGAAAAAAATAAAAATATTTTAACGGAATAAAAACATAATATAATGGTTATGGAGGCAAGAAAAACCATAAAAATTATGTATGTTAAAATACAACATTCCTTTTTTTTTCTATAATGAAATTCAAAACGTTATGTATAAAATACATGAAAGTATTCCTTTTCAAAAACATTGAAATAAAGTCAAATTAGATATAAAATATCCTCTATAATTGATTTATTTCATTATAAATACATAAATAAAATAATTTTAATAATATGTAAATGGAATAAAAAGTATTATAAAATAACTAAAAATAATACATTTAAAACCAACCATTAATTATGGTCATGAAAAATGAATGAAAATGGTAGGCCATTGACATGCATGAGTCACATTTAAATTTCCCAAAAATCATGATGGAAAGAAGGAGATAATTATTTTAATATTAATTAATTATTAATATATCATAAATATCATATATTTTCTTTTAATACGCATTTATTTACGATCTATTTGATGTGGTCACAAAACAATGAATCACGTTTCTTTGTAGAGGTAGTATCCCACTTATGCGCGAACGACATTATCATTTTTTAATGGATATAAAAATAAAAAATTATATGATATTTTATATTTATAAAATGATAAATATGTTATAAATATCATATATATATATATTAAATCTATCATTGTATCCAGCAATGATAGGTGTTTATGGAAAACAAATTACATCAATTCGCTAGGTGGTAATCCACTGTACACATAGATGATAGTTTCATTTACCATTTAATAGAATAAGGTGATGGATATATGATCTTAAATTAATATAATAATATATAATTATACGTTAAGATACTTATGTTTTTACATTAACATGGTTTAATAATACTTGAAGGATGGGTAAGGTGAAATATAACTAATTTTTTCAATTAAAAGTTGTACCTCTTCTTCATAAAATCTCATTTTAATTAAAGCTTATGACCTATAAGGATGATAATATACCATAAAATACATCTAAAGTTATGGTATTTATTCCAATAAAGATATTGGGTAGGTATTTTCTGAACAAAAAGGCTTTTGAAGTGTGAAGAAAAGAGGAGAGGAGGTGCCCTTTTATAAGGGAGGGGAGGGGCACTCTTAGAATTACTTAATGTATTAAATTAACATAAATTAATTTTTGGGGGGAAATTGATCCAAAATGATATAATTTGAATATATGGTGATAATGGGTCAAAATAATATCATATAATAAAATTTTTAAAAGATTAATCTTTGTTTTTACCCATATTATTTTATATTAATCCCCATTAACCTTTTTGATAATTTTGATGATAACAATATTTTTAACTCTACAAGGGTCAAGTTAGTTAATATAAAATTTAAATTAGTGAATAAATGGAACATGGTTGATATTTCAACTATATACCATTCACTTGGATGAATATATATTTTTTGGGATCTTTAAATCATTTAATTAAATATTTTTATTATAAAAGATCAGTACTATAATTTTTTCACTATTTATTTAATTTGACATTAAATATATCAATAAAAATAGGTAATTAGAAAATAAACAATTAACAATCCCCCACATTGTAATAGTTATCTAAAAAATCATGTATCACAATAATTTTGTCAAATTATATTACTTTTAATAATTTTTAAAATAATATTTTTATTTATTCTGTTAATTGAATAAATATTTTGTCCGTGTTGTATAAGTATTACATGTAATTATTTCATCACTAAAAACTATAAATAAATTAACATGATAATAAATCATTTAAATTTAAAATAAACATTTATAACCAATTCATCTCTATTACAAAACATTAGAAATGTTAAAATCAAGAAAAAGGAATTTTTGGCTTCATCTTACATTTAAATATTATATAAGTCAAAATCAATGAAATATGTAACCAATTTGAAATATTTTAGATGAATTGATTGTAATGTCATAAGGAAACTCATCCAAGAGTATAGTGGTAAGTGTTAGGGTCATTTGTTTTCCCTTATCATATTATTTTTAAACTTAATTACCTGATTTACAATTTTGAATGGGACAATTATTTACTACGGTTACTATTCATAAATACCAAAAACAAAATAATAATATTTAAAAATATAATACCATCTAATTAAAACTATTTAATATATTTTTTAATATTCAATTAAAGTATGTAAAAGAATTTATTTTAAAATTAAACCCACAAAATGTGACAAAAACCTATTTTTAGAAACATTTCTCTAAAATATAATATTTTTTTTATAAAAAAATTATTATAAAATTAATTATAGAGACCATAATTTGATTATTATTAATCTAAATGAACTAATTTATTTTTAAAAATAATCCAAAATAGAATTTTACTTTGTAAATACTTGAAAAGAAATGATGATTTTAAATAAAAAACTGTATTTTTTAATATTTATTGAAAAGTAAAACATCCCCAAAAATTATCAAAATTTCATCGTAATATAATTTTGAAATGATAAGTTCAAAAATAAAGTTCATATTTTTAAATTAAAATTCTATAATTTTTAAATCATTCATCTGTATAAAACTATATAGTGCATCAAATACCAATTTATTTAGAAATAATTTTTCCCCTTGTTGAATGAAAATTTTCAAAATATTCTAATAATGAATATAAATATATAATTAATGAAAATGGCTTATCAAAAAATTAACTAGGTTTTTACATTATAATTCTATGTTTGAAAATTAATCCTTTCAATTTCAATCATTACTTAAACAAGTGGGGATATATTTCCCTCATAACATTTTTCATATTATCATGTTGCTTCTTCAATGATATGGGGTTTCCAAAAAACCATAACCTAGTGAGTCACCATATTCTATAACCACTACTATATACTAACAATGATTTTAATAGGATATTAATCATAAGTTTTATTCTCTTGCAACTAAAGAAATTCACAACACAAAATATGAGAGGCATTTGGCATATACTTTCTTAATAACAAAACCTGTATAAAATCATGTTCTTGTGATAAACATAGATGCAAGGCCACTCAGTAGAAAAATGATACAATTTTTTATATGATTTCATATGGTTTAATGAACCATTTATTTACCTTACCAATTTTACCAAATTGTATAAATCTTTTCCAGGGAGTTACATTAAGAGAAACATGATCACTTTCTTTAAATTAATGTTATTTCCTATGGTCATCTACATAAATTATATTCTTACTTTGATCCTTCCTCATGTATAATTAAATCATATTAACCTTCTTAGCAATTTATTCTAAAAATCATTGAACCAAACAATTTATTTTCCCAACATCGTCCTAACTTGATGGATTCTAAAAGTGCTTTCTATATAATGTTTTAGAAGGTTCCATCTGTATATTGAAATGAAAACTATTATTATATGAAAACTCAAACAATGTCAGATGTTGATCCCAAAATATATGAAAATATATTGAAAAAACTATAAGAATACCCTCAAAAGTATAAATTGTTCGATCTGTCTCTCTCTCATACTGAGTATGAAAGGATATATTGAATTTTTATTCAGCACCTAATGAATTATATAGTTATTTCTAGTTATTAGAGGTGAATCTTAGACCATGATTAGAAAACAAAGAAAGAGGGGATCCATGTAATATAATTATCCATTTAACATAAAGATTATAATGTTAATCCAACTACATATTATCTCTAATGTGAATAAAAATCCAATAATTTTTTAATCGATAAATAATTACCCAAATATTATTTGCACCTTGATATGTATTTGGTAATCCCACTATGAAACCTATGGGTATATTTATGTATTTCCATATTGGAAATGGAAAAGGATGAATCATCCCCTTCGATAATTATAATATAGCTTTAACCAATTGGAATGTCAAAAAATTAACAGCAAAATTAGCAATATCTTTTTTTTCATTTATTCTAACTCAAAATGTTCTCAAAGGTCTCTATACATTTTTTTGATTTTATGATGAATATAAAATAGAGAACTATGAACCTCACTCAATGGTTATTTATTCAATTAGGGGTCACATGAAACACGGAACCTTTTTTAAAATATAAAAAAATTATTGTTTTCAACATTCAATTCATGCAACTTACTTTTATTAACCAATTCTACATTTTCCAATAACTCATAGTCTTCGTTCTATTCTTGATAAATCCTATTTGACAAATATGATTGCAGTGAAATCAGAAAAAAATAGTGGGATTTAATGCATGCACAATTTATAACTGAATATTCATCAAATAATTAAAAAAACATTATTTTTTATACATAGATTTGTTAATGATGCATGATCTTTTCGACTAAAATAATAAATATTTTATTTTATTTACATGGATGGTATTGAATTATGATGTTACAATCCTTTATCAATTCCACCCATCTCATCTTTCTAATGTAAAACTGTTCGTATGTGAATATATACATAGAAATTTTGATAAGTATATATTACACACATTACACTACATAAATTATGTATAAAAAATTTTAAGGTATGAACTATAAATAATAGTTCAATGTTATGTGCAGGATAATTTTTCTAATGTGGTTTTAATTGATTTGAATCATAAAAAATTACTCAATCATTCTATATTAAGACAGAAACAAATCCTGTTAATGAAGAATTTTTGTGGTTAACAAAATTACCATTTAAAGATGGTGGGGCCAAAACTAGAGTATTCACTAATATTATTTTCAATTCCTAGAATCAATAATCATATTACAATTTCTAGAAGAACCTAATTACTTTTTTGTGTTAACTTTGTTAATCAGATATATAACCATGAAAAGTTTTCAATAAACCACTAGTAATATATTTTGTACCTAAGAAAACAAATATTCTCATTAAAATTTATAAGTATTGAACACACATTAACTAATTTAGTTTAATAAGGAATAATGGTTATGCCATATTTATTTACTATATGCCTATAGAATGAAATTTGTTGTAACAAAAAAAAATCATATTTTCTAAAATTTTCCATATTAATACTTATCTTGTAGTGTTACTAAAACAATTCGTATATTTTTTTCATGCTCCTCATAATTTTTATAATAAACTAATATATCATTAATAAAAAAATTCAAAAACTTATCCAAATATTCATCGAAAACCCTATTCATAAGATCCATAAATACTATTGGATAATTTTTTAACATAAATGTAAAAATAAAAAACTCATAATGAAAATCCATAGATTGAAATTATATTTTTATAATTTCATCCTCTCTAACCTTTATTTTATAGTATCTCAACCTTAGGTAATCCATTGAAAAATACCGAGCTCTATAGAGCTGATAAAAAAATTCATGGATATGAGGAAATAAATAGTTATTCTTAATTTTAATCTTATTCAAAGCTCTATAATCATTTCAAAGCCTAATAGAACCATATTTTTTAACAAATAAAATAGGATCACCACATGGGGAAGTTCTAGGATGAATGAAACCTTGATCAAGTAATTATTGAAAATTTTTTTTCAATTCCAAAAGTTCTACAGGAGTGATTCGATAAGGGATTTTTGAAATTGGATTAGAATAAATAACTAAGTCAATAGTTAATTCCACTTATGAATTAGTTATAACACTAGGAAACTCATCAGTAAAAACATCAAGGTATTATTTCCCTACCAAAATAACATTAATCTAAATTGTCCCCTTATTTTGAACAATATTTGAATGGAAAATTTGATTTAAATATCTTTATAGTTACTTAGCTTCTTGATATGTTATAAAAGGTATGAGTTTATTAGTATTTATAAACTCAAACTCATTTAACAAAATATCATTTGTATCTTATAAATCTAGCTTATTTTGATAATCTAAATGCCAATCCATATAAAAAATAACATTAAATTCTATATTGTATAACAAAACAATGATTTCCAGGAAAACCCTTCCCTAAATGATAAGATATAGATATTTTTAACATATTATTACATTAATACTACCCCCAATGTGTTTTTACCAAAAGTAATAAATTCATTTCTTGAGGTCAAAGTTTCAATTTTCCAATATATTTTTCAGAAATGAAATAATTTTTAGACCTCAAATGAAACATGACATTATTATAACATGAATAAAAAAGTAATATAACTTTTACTTATTAGTTTGATAGACTAAAATCTTCCAAAGTAGCATCAAATAATTTTACCACACCCTTCTAATTATAGTCGCACTACTTCCTATCATTTTCACTCTTCTTTGAGCACACATCTAGATAATAACCCGTCTGAATACATTTAAAATACATTAATTCCATTTATCAATATTTTTATTACCAATACATGTATATTTTTCATTGAAATCATGAGAAATACTCCCAAAATTACCACATTGAACGAACATTCCACATTTCATAATACATTCCCGAGTTTTTTTACTATATATATCACAAAGTGAAAATTTTGTTTTCTTACATTCAGATTTCGTTGATCGATAATTCAAATTTTCATGAAACCTCTACCTCCTTTTCTTATTGTTATCATAACAAAAAAAAATAATCATAAAAATTTATTTCCACCTTATCTGAAAATTGAAAAAGTTTACCATAAATTATAAATTCATGGTAATCCAATTTCATTCGATATTTTGTCTTTAATCTTGAGTAAAACTAATTTATTTTACTTTGAATATCTCAGATCAATTTTTCTGCACACTTTTCCAATTAGTTGATTTTTTCAAGATACATAGCCATTGAATGTTCATACTATTACCTAAATCCTTATAATTTTGTTTCCATCCTACGTTATATACCCTTATGAAAATATTTCTCAAGAAAATATTCTTGAATTTATACTATTACAAGGTCTCAATTTATTTTCTTTTCTAATATTCGTAATCATTGATCACCATTGACCAAATTATTATTCAAAATGAAATATAATAAGAGTTATATTTTTATGTTTTGAATAATTAATGACTCAAAATATCTTTTCTAGATCTTCAGTCTATCCATTAGCTTCCACTAGTTTTAGAGATCCATTAAATATATGAGGGTATCTTTTAATAAAATTCTCCATTACAGACATGTTACTCTATGGTAGATATTTATAATAACTGCAATAGATTCAAATACTATTTATATCCTATGTAAACCAGTCCATCACAATAAATAATTACTTAGTTATAATTCCAACCATTACTGGTTGCTAGTTTAAAAGGATATTGTCCACTTGGATATTTTCTATGTTAGCTTACCAGTTTCCTCTATGGAAATCCATCACATACCAACATATTTTAGATTATGGAACGTGGTATTCATCTAATTATATATCATGATAACCATAAATAATAATTTCTTAAGGGTATATTCTTATATTATCCAAACCTATAAAATTTACCAAAACCTTTATATGGATACCAACTATGAGGAACAATCCTTAAATATTACATAATCATGAGATTTTTTTCAAGAATTCATTCAATTACATTAGAGTATCTTTATGGTTTATTGTTTTATATAATTAGTCCTTCACTCTTATATAAATAAATATTACATAAAAAAGTAGACAATTCCATTTAGTATCCCTTTTTTCCACAAAACAAAACTTTTATGATATAAGAAGTTTTATTTTCATGACACATATTCAAAATTTTATCTTAACATTATCTTTGTCCTTAATAATACATAAAAATTTACGAAAAACATTATAAAATTTGAAATGAGTAGATAATACTAAGGGGTATATAAAAATAAATAAACCCATTAGTCTATTAATACTCATAATGATTTTCCCTTTTCAAAATAATGTTTGGGATATAAATAAACATTTTCTTGCTCAAAAAAACAACTTGTATACCTAAAACCTTTCATAAAAATATCTTTATAAAACATAATGGAAAAATTAAACTCATTATGTTTTCTTTAAATATCTGAATTTTTTTTCATATATATAAACTTTTCACTCTTAATAAGTAGCATATAAATTCCTTTAAAGTGAAGAGTCATTATATTATATTATGAAATCATAATATTTTCATAAAACCCATAGAAAGTAAAAATAATTAATATAGTTATATTGGGAAATTATTTTACTATTAATATTTCAAATGGAATAAAATATCCAATAAATTCAAATAATATCTTAGTAGAAGCCTAATTTATTAAATCCATCACTTTACCCAATTCATTGGAGAGATATATCAAGCTAACCCATCCTTGGTTTATAATAGAACCACCCATCTTTAGTTTATAATGAAACCAACCATCATTGGTATATACCATAATAACATAACATCAAAAATTATTCCAAATAATGATAACATAATCATAACACATGAAATAATTCCTAAAAATATTGTTTTCACTCATAAAAAACATTTCTGGATATGGAAATATCTATTCCCTAAAAATACCATTTTTAAAATAATTATAAAAAATGGATAGAGGGATTTTATTTGAAGTAAAATCCCAAACTTTTATAAATTAATCAAAACATAAAATAATTTTTATGGTGGTGGGAAAACTATTGATGTTGTATATTTTAAAAAATAACATTTATTTATTCTTTTATAAAGAATGTCAAAAGATTCCATAAAAAATATTTAAACAGATTCATTTTGAATTTTTTAAATAATGTGAAAAGAGACATAAAATGTCCATTATAATTCATTTATGTTCATATAAATATTCCCATAAAATATTTTTATGAATATGGAAATGCAATAGAATGATTTTTAAAATAAATGTTTAAAACATTAAAAACGAGGTTTTTAATGTAAAGTTTCATTTACCGCAAGTTCGACTCATCATGTTTGTTGTTTATCTTCAAAAATAATAAAGATATTTTAATTATTTTATTCTATGAGAAATATTTTCTTGTTTTTTATTCATTTTTTATTTATTACAATATTATGTACAATTACTTAATCAATTAAGTTCATGTCAAATGTTTTGATGAAATTCAACTCATATGTCTAAAAAAATTTGTTTCGTTTATTGTGTAAGAAGAATAAATAATTCCATTAATTTTATGATAATAATAATGGAAGATTTATAATTTTTATGCATTAAATATACTTTTAAACCAACCCTTAATTATGGTTATGAAAAATGAACTACATTACAATCATGAAGATGGTGGGTCATACATATGCATGAGTAACATTTCAATTTTTCAAAAATCATTATGGAAATAAGGTAAGTGTTATTATATATTTATAATGATTACTAAACAATAAATAACATTCTTTTTAATCAGTTATATATACCATCCATGTGATGTGATTTTGATAAATGAATCACATCACTTCCTGGAGATGGTAGTCCACACGTATGCATGAACAATATAATCATTTACCAATAGATAGAAAGGTAAGAAATTATATGATATATTATCAATTTATAATGATAAATAGTTCACTAAAATCATATATATACATCAAAATTTTAATTATAACCACTCGTGGGAGGCATTGATGGAAAATTAATTATATTGGGTTTTGAGACAATTGTATGTTGCACACATAAATGATTGTTTCATTTCCCATTTTATGGAATAAGGACATGGACATAGGTTATCGAAATAATATAACTACATCTCTATGTTGGGGTGATACTAATGTTACTTTATCCTTAATTTTTGAATAATATTTTATGGATTTTTAATTAGAAATAATACTAAAATACTCCGTTAAAAGCTATACCACTTATTTGGAAAATATCTTTTTCTTTACACAGTAATCCCTCTAAGGTGAGTATTATGTAAAAAAAGACCTCTATATTGAGGGTATGTATTTTAGGAAGGAATTTGGGTATGTATTTCCTGAACCAAAATTATTTTTAAGTGTGATGAAAAGAGGATAAAAGGTTACCTTTTATAACAGAGGGGAGGGGTACTCTTATAATTACATAAAGTGTTGAATTAACATAAATTAATTTTTATGGATAAAGGATAAAAAATTATCTAATTAAAACATAGTATGATTATGGATATAAATAATATCATCCAATAAAATTTGGAAAAATTTAGTTTATTTTATACCACTTTCTTTTTTTAACCCTCATCAGCCTTTTTGAAAATTATGGTGGTGAGAATGTTTTTTACATTATAAGGGTGAAGATTATAACTAAAAAAGAAAATTGTCTTATAAATGAAACATGATTTATATTTTCATCCATATACCATTTAATTGTAATAATATAATATATTTATGAATTTTAAATCGTTTAATTAAATATTGTTTGTTTAAAATATCATTGATGTCATTTTTGGAACTATTAATTTAATTTAACTTATAAATACATAGAGAAAAAGTTTTAATTTGAATATAAACCATTTAAAACACAATAATATTTTATCATTATCTATAAAATTCATGTAACATAATAATTCATTTAGCTTATATTACTTTTATTATTTTTAAGATTTTTTTTATTTTTCCGTTAATTGAATAAATACTGTATCAACATTGTATAAGAATTCAAGGTAATTACTAATTCACTAAAAATGAGAATTAAATTACCCTGAAAAAAATATTTTATTTTTAAAATAACTATTTATAACAAAACTTAACTCATTTTCATCCTTGTCAAAAAATATTAGAGATAATAAAATTAAAAAAGTGACATTTTTAACTTTATCTTTCACTTGAATATTATAAATGTCCAAATAAAAGGAATATGGCACCAAGTTACCATATTTTTAAAAAATGGATTGAAATAGATGAAATAAAATCATAAAATAGGATAAAGTAAACTATTATCATATTTTTTTCACATATCATATTATTATTTAATATTAATTACCCAATTCACCATTATGGAGGTGAAAATTATTTATTACAGTTACTATTCATAATGATAAAAAATAAAAGGGAAATATTTAACAAATTTGGACCTCATGATTCTAAATATGGAATCCATTTTTTATATTCAATTCAAATATGTGATAGAATTTATATTAAAATTAAATCTACAAAATGCGATTAATAACAGCTTTTTAGAAAAATACATTTATCCGTATCAATTTTTTTATACCAAATTGAAATATAAAATTCATTATAGAGACAAAAATTAGATTAATTTTAATCTAAAAGAAATAATTTAATTTAAAAACAAATCCAAAATATAATTTTTCTTTTTAAATACTTGGAATGAAATGATGGTTTTCAATTAAAATCAGTATTTTTGAATATTCATTGAAAGATTAAACTTCTCAAAAACTCTAAAAAATTTATCCTAAGCTAATTTTTATATAATTAATTCAAAAATTAATTTACTTTTATTAAATTAAAGTTAATTTTTTTGGAAATAAATATTTGATATAAATCTATACAATCCATGAAATCCAATGTTATTTAGATATAAATCTCTTTTCCCTTTTTACTAAAAAATTACCTAACATTTCTATAATGAATATCATTATATAATTAATGAAAATGATTTTTATTAAACTTTTCTGGGTTGTTTAAAGGAATCTTGAAAAATACTATTAATCACCATGATAGATCACTATATAATATTATAATTTAGTTAACTTTATCAATGTATCATGAATTAAATTTGTATACTAACCTGAAGGGTAATCCTTATCATTTCCCATGAATATCAAAGAAAATATCCCCTTGTAAATGAATAAATTTTCAAACCTCAATTTTATATATATCCCACAATACAATATACCATAATTAATATAACATAAAATCATTTACTAACCCAAAGGGTCATTTAAAAATCAATAGAGTATTCTTTTTGAATCATAGTAATGGTTTAAAATTTCTTCAAAATCCCATCAATTAAAACATAAAAGGGGGTATTTATGCCTTTGAACTTATGGTCAGCCTTAAAAATTTTAATCCCATTATGGTATCCATAAATATAATGTTATCCTACCCTAAAAAAATACATGCTTCTAAAAACAAGTAAAATACTTAATCCTCAAATAAAATCATGGACTATTGAATATATTACATGAGTGAAAAATGAAATAAACTTCATAAAATATGATATAAATCACTTTTTCATCAAATTATTAACCACATTAAATTTACCAATACTATCCTATTTACTTTATCAATTTCAGTCATATATTTATCCAAGCTAAAATAATTCTCCTTATCACTAAATAACTTTTATTGGTTATCAGCACCATTCAACATATGTGCAACAACCCGAGACCTGCGCACTAGGATCTAATGCAAGAAAAGTTATATATTTTTAATTATAAAATATTAATTGATAAATATTAAAACTGATGATCTTTTTGGTTAATGTTTTTTAGGATTATAAAAATGATTACAATGAATAAGAGGTATAAAAATTCTCCAAAAGTTATCCATCATCACATAAACAATATCCTTAATTAAAACCAAACACCTTCGATCTTGCACTCATCACTAATCCCATTGAGGAAAATTTTAAACATGGGATGAGCACATAATTTATTAGTAATGAATTTCAAAACTAGGGGGAAATATCTTTTTTCCTTTAAATACCACAATTCGATTTTTAAATAATTTCATTTTTTATAAAAAAACATTTGATATTATAAATATTTTTTCTTCAAAATATGAATCTTGTTTTTCCAAAAAGATATCCATATGAAATATTGTTGAAATATTTAAAAATATATATCTATTTGAAAATGTATTTTATTTCAGAATATAATAACCTTTGAAATAAATTTTTAATTTTTGCTAAAAACTTTAGAAACCTTTGAATGTAATATCTTCTTATGGAGGGTAACGATACTTTGAAAACATTTGAGAAAACCATAGGGCCACTAAGGGTATTAAATATCACTCTCTATAACAATTTCCCCTTAGGTTGTGGGCTCACTCCCCTTTACTCATCCGCATAACCAATATCTATGTGCGACAAGTTTTAGATAAGTCTTTTTGAAATGATTTCCTTTCTAATTTATAATACATAAAAATAGACTTTTGAAAACATCATAAATTATTTTCAGTGTGGAAAATAATTTTATATCTCAAATAATTTGCAAATAGATGTCATTCATAAAACTACCTTCCTCCAAAAAATTAAAATAAAGACATTTTTTCATAATTAATACATGTAAAAATTCTTGTAAATAAATTATTAAAATTATTAAAATTATTTTTGTAAAATTTATAAAATAAAAAAGATGACTATAGAGCATGTACATACCTATAACCTTGAATGACATTTACGGAAATAAATGAAAATTTCAAATATAAAATGATAAACTTTATCACATTAAAATTATTCTTAAAATCAAAAAATTATATTTCCTGGTAAAATTTTAAAATTAAATTCTTAAGTAAAAAATGAATTTAAAATTTTAAAATATAATTCTATATAAAGAGGTATTAGTAAGAATAAACTTACCATATAACAACGATTTTAGAAAATAAAAAAAATTTAATAAAAATATTTCCCTTATACAAATGAGTTTTGAAAATATGGAAATAAATTTATGAAAACAATTTGCATCACATGAAAATATATTTTAAAGAAATTGAAATTAAAAAAATATTATTCATCTCTTATATAAGGGTTTTGAATAATCATGGAATAATAGTTTTAATATAAATTTCTCATACCTTTTATCATCAAGATCAGAATGAAAATTAGTAGATCTAAACAATGTTTTTTTCACTTCCAATATATGGAATGAGAGTATGTAATGGGGGGATAAACGAGTGATGATAGTGCTTGGGCCATGGGGATTTTTCTGGGAGTAATAAGAAGGCATTATATATATAAGAGAATATATAACTTATTTTAATATTTGGAAATTTTATTTAAAAATTATACTATTTTCATAATCTGTTAAATGTATTTGGAAATTTGATTAATAAAATATTCTGACATAACTGTCTATTTTTTGGAAATGAAGGTTATCTATCCACATACGATTCAAGATTATACGTCAAACCTTATTTGATAAAGACATGATACAAATATTGAATCACCATGAGGTTTTTTATCCCACTATAGAGATATATTTCTACAGAATAATATATATATATATAAATATATATATATAAATTTAAATATATGGTTATCTTCATCATTGAAATTGGTATATCATGAGAGAAAGAAGAAGAACCTACAAGTATAAAACAAGGTGCAAATAGTGTCCCTAAAGGTTTTGATATGTAATATTTTGTATACTGATTGTGAACACACACACACACATATCATCAATAATGATGTATCTTGAGTAGATTGAAGTTGACATTGGAAATCTTATTAGATTTACTGCAGATATTTCATTGCATTTTTAAATTATTTTGATGGTGACCCTATTACTCACCACTAAAAATTAATTTTAATAACCATTCTATTTGTAAGTGTTTATGTTTTCAATTCAATAGTTCCAATTTTATATATTTATATATCTCATTTAAAAAAACTTCATTGAGAATTATTATGAACATGAAAACTCCCACCGATTAATTTCACATCAATCTGGTCCATTCATGATGCATGAAAGTATGGATGAGAAGGAGATGCTTTGTGTCGAAGTGAGGAGGATAGAACTATAAGTATTCTATGTTTTACATGATGTTGCAGATAAATTTTGGGCAGATCGGATATAAAAAATCATTTCGTTTGAATTATAAGGATATAAGTTTTATTTTTTAAATGGGTGAACAATACTTGTGTTTCCCAATCCTACATATAAACATCAGATGATCAAACAGTCAAATATATTATTTTTCATGCCATCCAATGCTCAAGCTGGTAGTAGGGTTCATCACCTGCAACACTCACACACCCTTTCCCACACGATCCATGCCTTCGGTCCACATACACTGTATACATGACTTGTATGAACCCTACTAGTGCTATGTGCTCACAAAATTTCCTATACAGGAGATCACAACTCAATCCCCCATACAATCAACTTATTCGACCAAACTACCATGTGGTTGACCCCTAGTTCTATATGTGGTTGAGGTGGGTCCTTTTTGAGCTCATGGTTGGTCAATTTTTATTACACAAGTAAAAATTTAAATATCTAAAAAATAAAACTAAATTCATGATTACTATTAGACATTTTTGTTTTTATATTATTTCAAATATATTCTTTTCATCTATTTGAAAAAGTATTTTATATTAAGGAAACATTATATTTTCATATATTATTATTTATTACCAACAATTTCTAAAATAATAAAATATTATACTCCACACATTACATTTCTTGAGTGATTACTATAAATTACATTTCAAATTGGGTTTTTTATATATTTAAAAATTGTTAATTTCTTATTTATTTTCTTAAAGTTTCCAATGGATATCTGAAAATGGTCACATTCCCCATTCTATAAATACCCCCTTTAAAAAAAAATCATAACCCCAATACTATGAATTTCAGTTTTCTCCTTCACATTGATGATTCATATTTTCCCACTACTTTGCATTCACACCATCATCGTCATTAGCGGACTCTTACTCATGTTTGGTCCAAATTAAGCAAGCTATAATCTTTAACTTAGATTTTTTATTATATTTTATCCTCTTTTATTATTAATTATTACTATAAATTTGGCATTCATGGTTCCTTTGGCTGAAGAAAAGTTCTTGTATTATCCTTAGTGTATTACTTCCAAAAAATTACATCATTTTGTTTAATATATAAAAGGCGTATATATTTATAAAATTTATTTCAAAGACATAAATACATTTTAACATAGTGGTTCTACCTTCCACCCCTTTAAATTAATTACACCCTTATAATTATTTTATACAGTTTGAAAATGTAAACCTCATTTCCCATTCTTTAGTCTTGAAGTTTGTTTCCCTACAAAATGACATCATTTTTATTAATATCCACTAAAAATTGTATTTAATAATTTTGTTGAAATATCTAAAATCTTTATCAAAGTATCTAATTTCACTATTGTCCTCTACCAAGAAAATCAAGGGTCTATGTGTCGCAATTTGACCATAGGGTGTTTTGAAAAGAATTTATTTCACTTTTCCAAAGGAAACACGAAAAAATTGGATTAAATTGATTCAAATATTGGTAATAATTTGAGAAGTTTATACTATAAATATATAATTAAAAAACAACGATTTAAATATGATTTCTATAAAATAGTCTTATAGAGTCCTCTTCAAATGTTTCAAAATCATTTTCGATATTTCCAAAATTCTAAATCTTAAAATTTGACACATATATGAGACACATAGGTCTCGCTCTAATTTCTGAAAGGCCCAAAGGTGTTATTTTTTATTTATTTTTGATAACCCTCTGTTAAAGGGATAATGGAGAACCCTTACAAGGATTGTAGGTTTAGAGAATACATTTCCTGTAGTCTTGGAGAAAATACAGGAGTCATAAGTCTTAAGGAAATCATACAGACTATGACTACTTGAAACCGCCGCTCCCCAGCATCTACATCGTGATCAGCTCTACACCTTTAGATGGATATTCAAATAGTTGTCATGAAAAGTGATGCATATTACCAATACCAATGGGGTTGTTATACCCTCTCATCCTTCCAAGTCTTTTAGCCATGCTCTGGTGAATGTTTCCTTCTATTGAATCCTCCTATGGAGCTGGTTCCTTGTATAATGTGTCTGGGCAGCTGAATATCAGGTGGCCCTGAAGGCCTTGAGGTGGCCTTGATGGCCTTGAGGTGGCGTAAGGCCTTGATGGTGGCCCGAAAGCCTTATTGACCAGAAGGCCTAGGTGATTTGAAGGCCTTATGGACTCCAAGCCCAAACCGGTGGTCCAAGGTGAATAGTTTGGGTAGCTATAGTACCGAAAAGTACCTACTACAAAGGCTGCTATAGTACCCAATAGTACTACTATAGTACCTCCCAGTTCTTCTACAATGCTCCCAGAATTATGCTTCTTCTTAGTTTTGAACTTGGGTCTTGTGGATGCACTTAGAGAGACCTGACGAGCTGGGCGGAGGCCCATGTGTATCACCCTCTTTTTCATCATCATAAATATCACTATATTTTTCATATGTTTTAGATAATGTGAGGAATTTGAAGATAACCTAATGCTACTTTCTGTGCCATGCATTATAAGAAAGTTGAGTGATCATAATTTTCCAATATAAAATCCAAGACCCTTAAAATAATCGATGTATGGTAAAAGTGTTATATGATGTAGATTTGGTGTCCGACCTGACTTTATTAGTAATTTTCAATTAATATGTCATGAATATAGTGAGTTATTCTCGATGCACACTTACTATTATAGTTTATATATTTCTATATACACTATTTAAAAGTTAATGTCTATATATTAACTATCATATCAAACTATTATAGTAGATCCCATGATATAATTAGAACCTCTAGATACTATGATATTAATCTTAAACATATGTTTTATGGTCTAGATACATCATACTGAATGAACATAGTTTAGGTCTGAATATTATGTGGTGTGAAATGATAAGCATTGAGACTTCTTCACATGACGTTTACACTCAGTGATCTCTAGTAGGTGAGATCATGAGGACAAACCTGCTAACAAGAACACCACATGTTTTAGGTGTCCTTGGTTGTCCCTATCTAAGGACATGTGTATTGGTCTCTGGAATTGAGATCATTATCAATGTGTTTCATTTGATTGCATACTTAAATGGAAGGAAAATACCCTGATAATGAAATCATGGTGAGGTAACCTGTGTTGGGTGCATCATTGGTGGTATGACAATGATCAAATAGTCAAGATAGAATTTTTTGTTTCTGATTTGAGGAAGTAACATCTCCGGCCTGGTTGATCAGGGTGGTAGTTCCTTCATAAATTCATGCCCATGGTAATCGAGGGAAAATCTGTCTAGATAGATAAAAAAATAATAAATAAAAAAAGGATGATGACACAAGTGTGTCATGCTTTATGGGATATAGTTTTACAGAGATATTTCATTTCACAATCAAGTTCTTAGAATGGTTTTATTTTCTATAACTATTCCATGTCTCTTTAGGGGGCTTGATGGGTTACTAGAATCCAATCTTGGTTTATGAATGGTATTTAATACTTTTAAGATAAGGGCCTAGAAGATCACACACAATAGCGTATTCCAAAAATTTCACTATTCTTGGGAATAGGTATATAAGACATGGTGGACACCACCACTTGGGTTTGGGATATGATTGAAGATACTTGATCACTAGGGAATAAATTAATTTATATTTTTATAGTTTGGAATAATTAGAATTGAATATACTAATTAAATATATTTACAAATATTAAAGTAAATACATGGAAAATATTATATGAATGGATATTATTTTAATATTCAAGGTTCATTTAATATTTGTGGGAACGAATAGTCATGTTAATAACTCTATTTTATCATGAAACATATTTATTATATAATAAGTAAGTGATAAATATATAAATGATATTTATGACTTATCCATACAATCATAATATGTAATTTATATTTTATATAGTGTATAAAAATATTTGGGGGTTGAGTAGCTGGTTTCGTCTAATTTCATAAACCACTATATATAGGAGTGAGACTCTCACATGAAAATTATTCACTGTGATCTCTAGAGAGATTGTCTCTCCTATCCTATTTTCTAGAGAGAGAATCTCTTAATCCATGTGATGTGATTGAGCTCTCCTATACACATCACAAGAATGTTATTGTGGTGATTGTCGGGGCATTTAAGGCATCATCAGATCATTGTGTTATCACCCAGTATTCGACAACTAATGATCCCATATATTTTTGAAGTACATGTGGATGATCTAGAGGACTTAGACTTCATATTGTTTGAGCAATGATCATTAACAATGAACAAATTATGAACAAACAAATTTTGATTGATACTAGTATTTATAGTTTTATTTTTATTCTTAAACATTTTCATTTGTGATCCTTGAGATTTATTGTTTCACCGGTGATGACATTGTTACGCCGATCGCTGGCCACAAATTTTAAATCGCCAACATAATGGCTTCCATTTCATGTCATATTACCATTAATTGGTATCAAAGAGATGCGTGAAATTTTTTTTCCAATGATAAAATTAAATTTGAAATAAATTTTGAATAGTGTATAGTTATGATCCCAACGTCATAGGTAGTGTTTTAATCCAACATTCGACGGTGAAGTTTCCACCATTTGAAGTTGTAAATGGGAGTGAAATTGAATTTTTAGGGGTATTAAAATGACAAACACAATTTTTTATTTATATCCTAGAATAAATCAAGGTATTTAGTGTAACAAATTCTATAAAACTCATATATTGGTCAAAAATCCAAACCAGAACAATAATTTTTGGCCACTTGGAATCATTCCAATGGTGAGAAATTTAATAATATAAAAAATAATTTTCTAAACAAAAACTATTTAGGTTTTAGAATCCATGAAAGAAATATTTTTAGTTAATGGATAGGTGACTAGTAGATTAAAATATCTACTTCTTATCACCAGAAAAAAATTATTTCTTTATGGGGAAAGAGGCTGAGACTTATAAAGTCAAAGGATATCCTTTTAAAAAGAAATATCGATGAGACACCCCTAAAGGAACGTCTGTCTCAATCTGGTGAGACCTCCTCTGTAGTTTGGATCCTCTCTACCATCATGTGTAAGCCTCTTCTGCACCTTTCTCCTCCCGAGTGGTTCCCTGCGTGGGTGATAGAGAACCACCCATCGTAGTTACCCACACCACCATTCATCCTTTAACCACTACACCCCTCCTCTCCCAGCTGTGTGACTGGAAACCACCATGGCACATAATCCTTTTCTGTACCTTTCAGGAAATGTGTGTGTGACCTCTTCCCAATTAGATTGACCCAAAATGGGATAGACTAGTTCTACCCATCTGGGAACGAGTCTCAATAGGTCCGACCTAATCCAAGACTAGTTGGGATGACTTCTTCCTGACCCGTTCGGCTTATTTCGAGGTGCGTGGGGACCTAAAAATAAAATATGTGTGTATGTATGTAAATGAAAAATATATATTTAAATATTAGTAATATTCCTAAATTTATATAAATAAGTTAAAAAATAATTAATTTAGTAATTAATATTACATAATAAGTTAAAATTTGAAATAAAAATATATTAATTGATGGGAATAGATGACACAAATTTTAAATTAAAAACAACAGTGAATTTTTAATTCAATAAAATCTTCATTAAAAAAAATTTATTGCAAGTTTATTTTTTAATATGTAATTGATTGTTATACATGATTTTAATCAATATCAACTAATAATAAACCATAGACCGACCAATTATTGTATGATATTTATTTATGTAAATACTGCAATGCATGTTTTTAATAGTTATTTTAATAAATGATGATATGCGTGTCATATTTTGGTCATTATATGTGTAAGGGCTCATGCACTAAGGTAAAAGTTTGTATCTGTATTTAACATTTATAAGACCCCCTCATTTGTGTATGAGTATTGTTGTATAATGAAGAGGACAATAAGTGATGTACTTCGTGTGGATATTTGGCTATGCACTAGACCTGAGTTTGACACATTGGATGGGTGAGCCCTGCAACTCAAGTCGCAAGTGACGTGACTCCAGGAGTTACCCTAGGGTATAGGTTGATCCATTATTCATTCAATGGATCAACCATTAGTATTATATCACGATCATGCCATATAATATTAATTTTTCTAGTTATATTATTTTATGTATGTGTAGTTTTACAAGTGATCACATAAAATAATAAGCAAACATTCACATATAAAATGAACAATATGATGCGATGAATATTTTCTATTTATTGCATGATCTGTTATGAGCGTGATCACATAGTATGTGTTTATGATATAAAATTTAACTTCATTTATTCATGTAATAATAAATCCCTCATAGAAATATTAAGTTGAAAATGCCTTCGGTAATTTGAATTTGAACACAACATGGTGTTTTGGGTGATCATTAGCCATAGTTGAGGGTACCTCTTACTACTGGGGAGTTCTTATGAGAATGATGAGTTGACTTAACGGAATTTGGAAGAAAAGAAGTATCCATAGCTAGAATTTTTCAACATTAGAGGAAAACATCGACTAAGTCATATTTATGATCTTAGAAGGGGATACTTCACTCAATAGATCAATGAACCATGAGTTAACGCAGTTAGCTAGTAAAACACCTACCTTAAACTCACTAATTAGTAGAATTTTCAAAGCTTGTAGGTTATGAGGGGATATTCAAGGATCATTTCCAATAGAATAATCAGGTGACAGAGTATTTTGATTCTTGTAGAGATAGTTTCTAGAGTTTGATAATATAGTGAGAGAAATTTAATGATTTAATCAATCAGTCAATAATGTCTAAATTGAAAATCAAGATAAAATTACTAATTTTATAGATTTTATTTTTTGATAAAATGGAAAGTAATACCATAAGATACTCTATGATAATATTGGACAAAGAAAAATGTCAAAATAGGAATGAGTTTCCAAAAGGTAGTATAGGTGCTTGTGTTAAGTATTGAAACATTTGAAATTTAAGGTACTGGTGTCCCCAATACCTATTAAGCCACCTCAGGAAGAAAGGATGTAAGAATTCTTAGGGGAGAGTCATCTATCATTCATATGATGTTTTTTTCATAATGAAATCATCAACTCCTAATTTTAGCTGTGGATATAAACATCCTAACATTGATGATATTACATGTAGTGACATATCTGAGAAGCCTGCAAGTAGAATGTGAAACACATATATGAATATGTGTTTTTTACACTGGATATGTGTAAATTAAAAGATGAATAATTATATTTCAATGGATCCCTTTATAATATCACATTCACCCATTTACTCTAGTTTATTTCATGACTGAAAAATGAACTATAGGAAGAAAATGCTTCTTTAACTTCTAGGTAAGGTTCTCCATGAAATAATAACTTACAGAAAGTTTCAGTTCATATATTGCACTTATTAGAAGACATAATGAAAAGGAAAATGGAAAGTGTGACTCTAAAGGCACATTTACATCATCATCAAAACAAATAAGTATTAAATAGGAGGTTATTTTCTTCACAAATCATGAAATAAATCTATGGAAGTTTAAATTCCATGAACTAAATCAAAGAAGCTAGTAGTCATTTTTTTAGGGATATTCATTACTATGTTTCTATCATACTTCTTGTGTATATAATGCAATATATAAAATATATGTATTTGGATATTGAAATAAAGTATGTATAGAAACGTTATAATAAGTAAGGTGTATTCTCCAAGATGATGAGAAAGGGTGGTTCCTATGTAAGTTCGGAGAAGAACACAAATTCTATATTTCCAGGTTTATTGATTCTAGTTGAACATTTTCAGTATTACCAAAACATTAATCTCATGTGTATAATAGGCACAATGTGAAATTATTCCAGTTTAGGAATAAATGTTTTTCATGGTGTTTAATACTCATATAATAGTTCAGTAATGGTTGAATCATTGGAAATATGAGATGAACATAAAATGTAAGAATAATATAACCCAGTTGTGGTAAGATAATTCTTGTTCAAGTAAAATTAAATGTGGATGTCAAGGATATACCTAGTATGATATTTAGACTCAATAAAGCTAAGAAATTTAGTTATTATGAATATATATATGTATTTTTTTGGGACAAAGAAACCATTATAAAAAAAGGTAGTCCACAATGATTTTATAATTTGTTCATCTAGAGAGCATAAAATATTCAAAGGGTAATATAGTGTGAAATATACTTCATAAAATTATTTTTAAGAGTTTAAGGAATGTAATAGTGATGTATGTTATATGCGTGGTCAGAAGATATAATCTACTTAGGGTTGGTGTGGGGAGGAATATCTTGACCAAGCATTCATCCATCGTTATAATGTAGCATGGAGTAATTCCTAAATAGACATTACCTTATCCACATCATATATATGATGCTAATAAGTATAATCAATGATGAATCATACCTGTTAATTTTGATATATATGATGTATCATTGACAAATTCTTAAATACACTTTTTCTTATATGAATCAGTGACATGATGTTAGTAAAAGGAGTGTCAATATTGAGACTAATAGTCATTGAAGAAAGTTCCATTATGTTTCAAGTTGCAAATAATGGCATTCTACAACAATAATATGCCAACTATTCTGAAAAATGGATATCATATGAGTTATAGTCTGATTTAAATCCATTATGTCATAATAATATGAGTTTGAATGCAAATATTTTTTTTAAGATATAAAAAAACATGCATAAATAAAAACACAATCTTCATCTAATGTGATTATCCTAAAATTTTCATAAGATATTACAAAAACTCCTTTGATAGGAAAGCTATAGTAAATTGGTAGTCTAAATTTATATAAATGGGTGAAAATCTCTATTTAAGATAGTGGTAAAAACATTGTCTTGGGTTTAGTGAATTCCAAAGATGAAAACACAGTTGATATAGGGAAATATTTCACAATAGGCATGGAAGAGAATGTTCTAGAGACACATATTTTCTAGGAAGGATAAAACCATGGTGATAGATTTATATTCCCTACAGTCAGTGATGAATTATCCATTGAGAATAATGATTCTTACAAGTAGGAAAAATATGGTAATGAGATAATATTAACAAGATAAATTAAAATTCATTGATAGATTCCATGTACTAAAGTACATGGGGCTTATTATTTTGAATACTCTAGTAGGGTTTTAGGTGATAATATACATGGATGGTACAAGTGAGGTACTAATAAGGATTTATTGGTAAAACCAAGTCATTATGACTAAATACATTATATTTTTACTAGCAATATCTAATTTTTATGATCATTTTATTGAGAATTGGATGTAAAGACCACCAATCATGGAAGGTATCTATTCAACGCAACCACAAAGGGATGACGACACCCTGGAATTCTAATAAGGGGTTGATGTTACTGAATTCTATTTTAGGATTAAAGTAAATAACATGATCAAATAATATTCATTTGGAATGAATTATTATCATGTTTCTACAAGAGGTTAGTGGGAGTACAATATATTTCCAAGTGGAATATGTTTGATAACATATGAAAAAAACTATTGGTATTATCCTTAGTTAAGAATAGAATGAAATTATCTCTCTATAGATTGAATTAAATTAGAAACCTAACTTCTAGGGTACATGATCTACTAAGGTAGATCTAATGGTATCCTAGACCTAATCAATCGTATATATACTGATAATCTATTGAAAAATATAATTTGGAATAATTTGAGAGATAATTGTTACCAATGTAACATGGTATAAATCTCTCCAAGAATAAATGAATGGGTATAGGAGAAGATTAATTAGGTGAGTTGAATTCCATGAACATCTGTGATGGATCAATAACATATTCCATGGTATGTACAAGATATGAAATTTCCAACATATAATTAATGTCTAGTAAATATCAGTTACATTTAGAAGAACTACAAGTGAAGCAGTAAAGACTATATAATCATACATGATAAAGTATAAAATATATGTACCTAGTTAGTGGAGGGAAAATGATACTAGTTTTTCAGGGGACACAAACTAGTATTCCTTCAACCCATGTGATCTAATATTACTTTATAGATAAGGTAATGAGAAATACAATCTCATTAAAGCCAGTGGTAGCCATGTCAACAAATTCCAAGTGTGTTACAGTTTTAGAGGAAGCTAAGAAGTAGTGTAAAATAGACAATGATTTATTCTAATTATTGTAATCACAACTAGTAAGTAAAGTATTATCATAATGTAAATTGTGATACTCTTACTTGTCAAAATTTCATGATTTTATAGTAGAAAAAGGTATATAATCAGGGATACTAACTCCTGATGAGTTTTACTTATGAAGGTGAGGTCGCACATTGCATTATTTCAATACAGTAGAGACGTGGAAAACTAAGAAACTAAATCCATGACTTGGTTAAAACATGATCTGAATAATGTGAGTGCTAACAAATATAGTTTGAAAATTGGCTCCAGTGAAATTGGGTGTGTTGTAAAGTGGGTTACCTAGACCCAACTTTATTAGTACTTTTGGATTACCATACCATAAATACATTGAGTTGTGAATGATGTAACCATACCATTATAGTGTAGATATTTATTCATCAGGTAATAAAATTTTAATTTCCAAGGATTATTTTTTACATAAAATGGTTGTAGAATATCCCAATATATGATGAGAATTTCAATATACTATGACATTAATCTTAAACACATGTCCTATGATTTAGATACATCATAATTTTTGAAAAAAGTTTATGTTTGTCTATCAGGTGATGAGGGATCATAAGAATTGAAACTTCTTCTCATGATGTTCACACTTGGTGATCTCTAGTAGGTGAGATTATGATGACATAACTTCTAATAATAACACGACATGTTTGATGTGTCATTGGCTGTTCCTATCTACAGACTTTTTCATTGGTCTTTTAACATTATATCATTATAAATCTGTTCCATTTAGTCACAAAATTTTATGCACGGAAATAAACCATGACAATTAAATTAAGGTAAGGTATATTTTATTAGGTCTATCATTGTTGATATGGAATTAGTATATTGGTCAAGATAGAATTTTTCACTTCTGATTTGAAGAAGTAATATCTCGGGTCTGGTTGATCAGGATGGTAGTACCCTCATAAATCCATGGCCATATTAGTTGAGGGTATGTCTATCTAGATAGATCAACAATAGAAAAAAAGTATGATGACACAAGTGTGAGTCCTAATTTAAGAGATATCATATGAAAAAGAGATTATTTTACATAGTGCATGTTCATAGGTCAGTTTTTGTTGATATGACTCCTCCTAGTCTCTTTAAGTCGCTTGATGGGTTTATAGACTCTAATCTTGGTCTCTGAATTGTATTCACTAGTATCAAGATAAGGGCCTAGAGGTCTACACACAATTTCATATTTAGGAATCTTCCATATTGTAGTGAATAGGTATATATGACATGGTGGACCACACCCATAGGGTTCGAGATATATCTGAGGATACAAAATCACCAAGTAGGAAATAAATTCATATTATTTGATTTTAGAATAATGTTTATTGAATATATTTATTAAATTTATCTAGAATATTTATGTAAATACATGGAAAATATTATATGAATGAATATTATTTTAATATTCAAGGGTCATTTAATATTTACGGGAATAGTTAGTCTAATTAATGAATTTCATTCATCATGTAATATATTTATTATGTTATATGTGATAAATATTTAAATGATATTTTTGACTCATTCAGACAGTTATAATATATCATTTATAGTTTCTATGGTGTTTAAAAATATTCAGGGTCTGGGGAGCCTTTTTCGAGTAATTTCATAACTCACTATATATAAGAGTGGGGCTCTCGCATGACAACTATTCACTACAAGATCATGATAAATTATATCTCCTATATCTATTTCTAGAGAGAGAATTTATAGCTCATGCTGATCATATCGATATCTCCCAAATGAATTTCAAGAACAATGATGCAATGTTCATAGAGACGTTAAATACATCGTTAGATCACCATACTAGCATCTGCAATACAAAGATCGATGCTCCCATTGATTTTTGAAGTGCGTGTAGATAATATAAGAGAATTAGAATTCATATTATTTGAGAATTTTTCACCATTGAAGAATAGATGATGGACACACAACTATAGATCAAACCAGATATTTATGGTTTCATTTTTGAGCTTAAATTTGTTTATGCATGATCCTCAGGATTAAACTAGGATAGTGCTTCATCAGTAATGATGTTAGCTCGATCGATGATGAAAAATATTAAATCCTGACACACCAGCATCAGTTTTGAACCTCAGCACCTTCATACGATACGTCTTAGATGTTTTAAAAATCAATTTGAATATTGGAAAAATTTCTGAAGTCATTTGAGCTTGACTTTAGGATAATCTTTCCAATATGGTCATCCATATGGGATAAAAGAGTTTTTTCTGATCTTACTCCTTCCATTTTAAGATTGATATTTAACTAAACAAGATACATAACAAGGTCCTTACTAAATATAAAAAATATAATTATCCCATTTTAAACCAAATCGTCACAATCACTAATGTTTTCTAATATGTGATCCTGAAATGAATTGTAGTAACCCAAGACCCAAAATCCCAGATCCCGTGGTAAAAACATGACGTATTATTTTGTTAAAATAGTATAATATATAAATATAAAAAATCTATTTCTTTTTTATTTAGTTTTTTATTGATTAGGAAAAATCATACAATGAATTATTGTTATAAAAATTAAATAACAACTAACTGTCATCTAATGAACAAGATCCAAAATTGAAACAAAAAAACTTTAATATTCTATTCATCACTAATCATGTTTATTTTTTTAAAACATGGGATGACCACAACATTTCTTATTAAGGATTTTTAAAACTAGGGAAAAAATCCTTTTCACGTAAATACTATAATACACTTTTGAATGAATATTTTTTATATCAAATACAATACATTTGAAATAATAAATAATTTTTATACAAATATAAATCTTAGGATTCAAAAAATAAATCCATAAGGAAAACTATTGAAATATTTAATAATTTATATCACTTTGAGAAAAAATTTATATAAAAATATAATACCCTTGGAAATAAATTTTTATTTCTCCTCAAAACACTTAATTAAATTTAAAACTAATATATTTTTAGGGTTTATAATGATAATTAATTTTTTTTGAGAAAATCATAAGTCCACTGAGGATATTAAATACCACTCTTTAGTATAATTCCCCCTTGAGTATGTGGGTTCACTCCCCATTCCCCATTATCCTATCCAATATCAACGTTCCAATAGTTTTTGATAATTTTTTTTAAAATTCATTCCATAACCATTTATAATCCATTAAAATGGCCTTTCAAAAACATCATAAATTATTTTCAAATTGAAAAATAATTTTATATATCATAAACTTTGGCAATAAATACTTTTATGAAAACACCATTCTTTTATAAAAATTAAAGGAAATCTATTTTTAATAAGTAATACTTGAAATAAATATTGGAATGTAAGAAATAAACTTTTACATATGTTTTTTCATAAAATTTATTTAATAAAGATGATGACTATAGAGCATGGCTATAACTATATTACTGAATGCAATTTTTTGAAATAAAGGAAATTTTTTTACATAAAATGAAAAACCTTATCACTTTAAAATAAATATTTAATTTATAAAATTAAATTCCCTTTTAAAATTTTAAAATATAATTGTTATGTAAAAAAAGAATTCAAATCCCTAAAATATAATTCTATGTAATGAGGATTTAGTAAGAGTTAATTTACTATAAATAGTATTTTAGAAAATAAAATAGATGTGTAATAAAACATTTCCTTTAAGGAGTTTTGAAAATATTAATATAAGTTTTAAAAAAATTACAATACATGGAAGTACATAATTCAAAAGAAATGGAAATTTAAAAAAATATCACATTTTCCCTTATAGAAGGCTTTTGAAAAAATATGGAATATAATTTTTCAAATAAATTTACCTTAATGTATGTCTTCTAACTTAGAATGTATCATAATGAAGCTTATGTAGTGATATTTTCCACTTCTAGTGTGGGGAATGAGAGGATGGAATGTGGGAATAAACTTGTTAGGAGAGAGCATGGATTATAGGGATTTTCTATAGTATAAGAAGGAGGAATTTATATATAATAGAAAGAGAAAAATGGATTATTTTAATATTTATAAATTTTATTGGAAAACCTGACTACATTCATTATATATTAAATATATTTTTCCCTTTGATTAATAAAATATTTTGTAATAACCATTTGGAGGATGGAAGACGGGAAGTCAGACCTTATCCTTTAACTCAATGATGAACCCTAGGGTTTCAAGCAACTATAGAGGTACTGTAATATCTCAGGTTCACACTTATTCCCTCTTCTGGTGAAGCAGCGTCAGTAGCAACCTCCCTGTTCGGTCTTGTTCACTCATTGTGCGACACTGTTGATTCTCTCCCTAGCACAAATGTGAAGGCGATGATGAGGCCGACCTCACATATGGCCATAGATTCTATTTTTTTGAGGGATCTTCAATGGAGATACCACCCACCTCACATATGGAGTTGGAATATAACTTTGATGTTGGATCCACAAAATCGGGACTTCAAGCCTCACATCTGGCCACAAGATATAGCGGTAAGGCCATATCGAAAGAACTGAGACTTGGGATTAACTCCTCTTCTTTATTTATGATGATTAACCATGCTACTATAAGGAAGGAATAAACTAGGATAAAATATCATACCTTGACCATGATGATAAAAAATGCTATATCTTACAATTCATGTGGAACGTATGCTAAGGCAACTAAAAATTTTACCGGTAAAAATTATATTTGAGATAGAGATTTAAATCCAAATAAAGATTCACATTATGGTAGAATAATTCAAAAGGGTTCATCAACCCTTGTGGGAGAAAATCCTGATGCGTTCGTCGAAAGAATGAAAATTGGAAATAACTCCCTCATTGCATGCATTGTCTTGAACAAAGGTGAGAAACCCTATAAAATCAATGATATGACTAGAAGGATCTCAACTGTATGTGGACTTTCTAATTGGAAATGTGTATCTCTTGGACAAGGTTATTTCCATTCTTTATTTCCATCATATGAATTGAAGTTGTGGGAATGGGGAATTGGTTCATTGTAGTTAAAACCTAGATGGCTTCATTTACATGAATGGTATTTGGAATTCAATGTCTTGCATGTTCGAAAAACATTTTGTCAGGTCTCATTATGTTTTCATGAACTTAATTGGGTATTACGGCATCCAAATACCCTGCATGACATTGGAACATCAATTGGGACTCCTAACCAGCCTGATAAGGAGACGGTGGATGTTCAGTTTGAGAATTTTTCTAGGATGTTGGTGGAGATTGATCTCAGATCTACCCTGATTGACAAGGTAACACTTTCGGCTCCTTCTGATAATATTCAAATTGAAGTTGGGTATGACAAAATTCACTTTTTTGTTCTGAATGTATGGCTGTTGGGCACTCTCTATAATAATTTCAGAAGAAAATAAAATGTGAGGGGTGTGGGTTGAGAGGTCACCCGTCAAGCTATGTTGAAAGAAATTGAAGCTCAAATATGAAGACCTTCAAAAAATCATTTCTCATGATAGTCCCATTGATGATCCAATTAAAAATTCAATGGATTTATTGATCCTTGATTCTCAAGAGTCTATGGGAATGGTGATGATGGTTGTGGATTAACCAAGCGGTTTATATATTGTTAATGCCTCCGCTTCTGAAAAAAAGAAAAAATTTTGTGATGTCATCTTCTCTGAAGAGGCGAATGTCATTGATGAAGATTTTCCTAGTAATGGACAAAATACTAACATGCAGAAAGCTCATCCCCATGCCAAATTTGGTGATAATTATGTGATAGATGAATAAGTCAATGAGGAAGAGATTCAACAAGTGGTTGATCAATAACTTCATAATGAAATAATGGTTTCTTCATGTAATCAAAAAGGTAAAAAAATTTAGAAGTTCCACTCACTTCCAAAATTTGTACCGTTTCATAGAAACCCATAGTAGATAATGAGGGATTATAAATTGTTTATTATAAGAAGAAATGGTCTTTTAGTGTCCCACAAGTGGAGATTGAGTAGTAAACTGAAGAGAATAATCATCAAGAGACTCCTCCTCAGATTGGATCACTAGAGGTTGAGGGGATGAGGGAGACCTCTCCTCAAAAGAATACTAATAAGTAGACAAAAATCTATGACTATAAAAACACTAATGTTGAGACCATATATGAGATAATTAAATCTCTTCCACCAAGTGGAGTAAGATCTAGAGGTTGGGGGCACAGATGTGGAAGAACTGTTGCAGATTGGAATGCTCTTCCTACGGAATAAAGAAGAATAAGTGAAATATTGATGAAAATGTTAAGTAAATAGCTTTTTCTTTGGGCACTTTTCTTTGTAATCCCACTCCCTATCTGGTTCTTATTTTTTTCATTGCTTATTTTCATTAAAAAAGGAACTGCCTCCTACATTTTTCAAAAAAAAAATCTGAAAGCATGTATGTTTTTTTGGAAATGGAAGTAAAGTATCCACATAATATTTAGGTTTATATATCAAATATTTTTTTTCAAAAAGAATGGTTATTAATAACAAATCACTAAATAGATTTTCATCTACACTATAAAAAATACCAGTGGATAATAATTTATTATCTGAGTTATTATAACTGACATATCACTAGAGAAATATGAAAAACCTAGAAAGTTTAAAAAAGGTGTAAATGATATTCCCATAGGTTTTGATATGTAAAATTTATATACCAATACACACACACACAGACACACATATATTTTATTGTTGAAAATTGTGCAACTTAAGGAAAAAATATGATTCAACAAATCTTAGCTAATCCAAAAGAAGATCATTCCTATCATTTTTGAATTCCTTCGATGATGACCTTGCAACTCACCAACAAAAATGAAGGGAAGTCAAATTTATATTTATATGTGAATAAAATTTATATTTTGTGGTTATAGTTTTATATGTTTATATAAATTATTTAACTGGTAATTATTGAATGGTTTTAAGAACATGAACAACTAATATAAAATAGTCATTTAGCAACACTTGTATTTAGCAGCACTAGAAAAAACCACTAATAAATGACAACTTTATCGGCGCTTTATTTTTAACGTTGATAAATGACACCCTTTTATTAGCCCTTTATTTTTAGCACTTATAAAGGCTACCCTTTATCAGGGATTTATTTTTAGTGCTGATAAAGGGTACCCTTTATCAGTATTATATTTATGACACTCATAATGTAATCATTTATCAGTGATTTTTTAGCACTAACAATGGTCTGAATAAATTAAATAAAATAATAAAATAAATAACAAATAAAAATTGAGTTTATTTTAAAAAATATTACCAATTTTATTAATTAAATAATTATTTATAAAAATGAATAAATTTATTATACTATGTTGAAATTATAAATACTAATAAATTTTATTTAATAAATATATAGATAAATGCAAAATAAATATTAAAAACATAAAAATTAAAAATATGTAAATTGAGAATAATATTAAACATTTAATTAATTTGATGATTATTTGTAATGTTTATAAATAGTATATATTAAATATATAGATATATATTAATTTATATAAATATGATTTATATAATAAAACATATTATTTATGCTTTACATTAAATAGTAACATATTTTGGAATAATGGTTTATAAATAAAAATTAACATGACTTAAAAATACTAACTAATTACATCGATTAATCGATAGAATTTAATGTCATTTAATTTTTCAATTTATAACATAGATTAAATGTATTATATTGATTTCACATATACATAATTAATGTATTTTTATATACATACACACACAAATTTTTTTTCATAATTTAATCAATTTATATTATTTATTATATATATATATATATATTTACTATGTTTTAATGTTTTTAATATGTTTTCATATTTATTTAAATATATATATACATTTTTTAATTATTTAAATTAATCAAACTTATCCAAATTTTCAATATTGTACTCATTTTTAATTAATCAATTTAACTAATTTTTAACATGCCTGAACTTAATATTAAATATTCATTAATAATGTTAAAAATACTTTTGTAAGAAAATATTTATAAATCAATATATTTATAAATGTATATTTACTATTTATATACATTTATAATTATAAAGAAGTAAATAATATATTTTTAAAAAGCATTTATATAATTATAAATAATTAATTTTGAAATTATAATATTCTAAATATTTTATATATTTACTATGTTTATATATATATAATTATATAAATATATATAATGATATAAATATTATTTTTTGAAAAATTACTTATACAACTACAAATAAATAATTATATATTCAAAGAATTATAAAATTATTATTTTATAAAATGTATTATTATATGTATTATACTTATATATAATAATTATACTTTTTTAAAGTATTATTTTTTAAAAAAGTATTATAAGTGTTTTATCAGCACTTTTTTACTGTTGATAAAAATATAGATTTAGTAGAGCTTATTAACTTAGTGCTAATAAAAGGCATCATTATTAGTGTTTTTTTGAGGAGTTGATAAAAGTGTCACAATATAATTTAAGAACCTTAACCATCGCAAAATAGTTTGCGATATTCAAAGATCTCTATGAAGGAGAACTACTTTTGGTGCTGCTCGTTGTCGAATCCAAGCTCGAATATTGGCTAGAATCAAGGCTCCAACTATTCTAAGGCTCTAATCCAAGTCTGAAGTTATTAAAGTGTTTAAAAAACCACAGATTTAATGAAATACAGGTTTTCTGATATCTCTAATTTTTCTAGGTTATCCAATAAACCTTCTCATCCCACATCCATGTATCCCAACAAGTCTAGTTGCACTATACAATAATAAACCAACCCAAAAATCATTATTTTTTAGATATATTGAAGAATTGTCTACCTAGATATCACATGGCCCTCATTGGGACAACATTTGTACTATGTGGCTTGAATTATATCAAATCCAATTTTGGGTCATGTTTTTGTGAGGTATAATTGGCCCCCAATACCAATATTCCATGAAATCTACCTCTTCTCAATCATCAACTTTTGAAAAATTCATTTATATAGAGTTCAGTGTTTTCATTGATTTGGAATAATACATTACAAATCACTTAGATGATAAAATAACTAACATCATTGGGGTATTATATTATGTCATGCAATAATTTGAACAGAGAATTGTGTGAGGAGGGACTAAAAAATAGGGTTATCTCCTTTTATTTGAAAGGTAATTCTGGAAGTTGTTTCCAAAAAATAGATGATGAAATATTTGAAACATGGGAACAACTATATAATGATTTTTTCATGAAAATTTTCCCTAGGATAAGGAGTACTGAAATATGGTGTAAAATTAATGTATTTATTTAGGATGATTGTGAACTAATTCATGAGGCTTTTGGGATGATTTAGGGGTCAATTATGAAATGTAAAAATCAAATTATTTAAGTGAATCTGTTAAATTAGGAGAGAAAAATAGTATATATGTTTGATTTATTAGCTCATTTATTTAACTAATTCTTGAAAAAATATAATATTTTTAGTTTTTATTTTTGAAATATTTTATTTTGAATTAAAATAATATGACTTAAATTATATAAAAATAAAATATAATAGGTTTAAGGTTCTATAATACATGAACTATATTATATAGGAAAAATAATTTTGATATAAAATGTAAATGATATTTTTATTTTTCTTATTGAAATATAGTTAGAAAATAAACAATTTGAACGAGTCATTTTCTGGGGAAAACCTCAGCATCCCAGTGCTTTAAGAAAAAAAAATAATTTTTCATTACGTGGTGTAAAAGAACAGTACATTGTTGATATAATTTATTATTCTGACTGAGTGAATGGCTTGAAGGCCTTTATTTTTTTATTTTTAATAATCTATCATCCAAGGGGTGAGGTGGAAACGTCACGAGGCCTGAAGGCTTAGAGACAATTACTTTCTTTATTCACTATGGATTCTTAATTCTATTTAATTTAATGGTTTAAAAATATAAACTTAAATACATTATCTATGTACTTCTAGTGGTAATATGACTCCCCATAGATGTCACCATCTCAATTACATGACATAAAAAATATATTTCATTAAAATAAATTACCATAACCTTTTTTATTTAGAGTTTTACAAAATGAGGACAAAAATTTTCTGAAAAGTCATGTATTTTTAAAGTATGAACATTTTTTGGAACAATATATGAAACCAATTGATTTATAAAAATACTTTATTGTTTTTATTTGAATCATGCTCCGCTTGTCACATTGTTATTATTCAGTTTAAGCTCCTCAAGCATAGATCTGATCCAATTATTTTCCTTGTCATCCTCTTTAAATGATTTAGGCTATACTTGGGAAAAATGAGATTTTTTGTACAGTCTTACTCCTTCATGTTTTAACCAAAACATTCTGGTCACCAATGACATTTTATTCATTGATTTCTTCCTTGATTGTATTTCTTGAAGTTGATAAAAATATAGCTATCTTTGAAATAATAACCCACACATTAATACTTCTTAAAAATTGCTTTATTTCTTTCATCACACATGTAATTAAAACTATTTATGTTTTACTTTAATACATCTAAAAATAGATCATTCTTTAACATTTCCCTTTGGTTTCAACCTTAGGAATCATAGATTACCATCCATGTAATTTTTAGAAAATGGAAGCTATTCACCTTTGATAATTAATATATTATGTTTATTTATTAATTTATTTTAAAAAATGAATATTTTATGAACCCAATCAGATATCATTAATTTCTCTAGAAGATTAAATATTTCAATCCAATGTATCTTATCTTCTCCAAATCCACATCACTCGTTGATTTATTATTTGGCGATATCTATTTGTGTTTTTTATCATCATTCTTGCTTCACCGTCATCATATCCCCATGGTCAAAAATGTTTTCTCTATAGAATCATTATTCATATAATTAATGTATTATTTAATTTTTATGATTAATTTATTTCTTTTTAGTATTACTCAAATAATAATTATTTTCCTGTACTAGTGGATTATTTTGTTTGAGGCGGGGTGGTTTGTTTGAAGTTGTTCATGCTCATAAGGGATTGAACTTCGAGCCTATAACTAAGATAATGAAAATTAGAAAATGCCTCAAGAATGATTACAACCGTTAGGAAAACGTAAATTCCTACAAATTATTTAATTAATTTTTTCATTATTTTATCTACCATTTGTAGGTTAATTTCCTTAACATTTTTATGTAATACTTATTTAGTTTTTTTTTCAAAGAAATTTTGGGAAGTCATATCTTTATTTCAACTATCTATAACAAACCATAAAAGAGATAAAATGATTTTTTATTATAATGAGACCACAATTTCAATGTTCATTTCCTTTATTTGTTGAACTACCTATAATTTATATTGATTCAATGTTGTTATATAAAAAAACATTCTTCTTCTGGAAAGCCTATGCTATTCTGAATTTCAACAACAAGAAAGGATTTTCAGCTTAGAACATCGAGTAAATATGTAGCATTGGAAGTTTGACATAGAAATACAATGTAAATGCAATAAAATTGGTAGTTAGTTTTTTTTTTGAGAATTTGGGATTTTTAGGAATCATCAACACCTAAATCTAGCACACAATATGACATGTATGACTCAATGTGCATCTTTTTATTTAAAATTGACATTAATTTTAGTAAAAAGGATAATTGACATACTCAAAATCGAGAAAACATATTATGATTATTTTTATACTTTAGGGAAATGATCCATAAGTCATTTGAGATGTTCAGGAATCATCCACACATAAATTTGATGCATGATGTGACTACTATGACTCAATGTGTCCTTTATTAGTTTAAAATCAATAGTTTAGTTCAAAAAATGTTACTCCCTAAGAACTGAACAAACATGGTAAGATTTTCTTGATAATTTTGGAAGTCTATTCATAATTCATTTATGATGTGTCTGAATTGGTCTCATTTCAAATTGATACAGTGTGTGAGCAGTATGAGTCAAAGTTCATGTTTCCAGTTTAAAATTTCATTTTAGTGAAATAGGCAAGTGACATTCTCAAAACAGAGTACATCATTTGGATTATTCTGATACTTTAAGAAAATGATCCACAGGTTATTTGAGACATGTAGGTGGATTCCTGTTGGATGGATATCAACATGGGGTTATCCTTGGATCTTTGAAATGGATTTTAGGGTTTTCCTCCACCATCTTTGACATCCATGAAAAAATTCCTTACTCAAGGACAATTCGATTCTCATAAGCTCCAGGTAGTAAGAATTCTTGTGAATCATCAACCATCAGATACAAATCTAAATGAGGTCAGTTCTCATAATCGCACCTTTTAAGGCTTCAATGGTTCGAATGATGGTATTTTTTGGAAGTGGACAATTGCACATGTTAATGCTGATATGGAAGCTATATCAGTAAGACTTGAGATTGGAGAGAACTCCATAATTGCTAGAATCAACTTTCCAAGAGGCTCTGTTCCATGGATGCTCGGGCATTTGATGCAAAAATTGACAGATGTCTGGGGGTTTGCCTCCTGGTAGTGTGTATCTTTGGGGAAAGGGTTCTACCACATCTTATTTCCATCTGAATAACTCAATATCTGTTCCTGGGGTCACAGATCTATCTCTTTCAAGCCTAGATCGCATCACATCTAGAAATGGGGCATAATGTTCAACCCCATGGAAATAGGATACACAACGGTTCAGACTTGGGTGAAGGTGTTCGATTTAAACCAGATCCTTTGGCATCCTTAGATTATTTATGATATTGCTTTAGCATTTGGAGTTCTGATGAAATTGGATAAGGAAAAGGATGCTGCTAGGTATTGACAATATTCTATATTCTTAGTTGAAATTGACCTTTGTTTTACATTAATTGATATGGTCTATCTCTCGACTGATGTTGAGGAATTGGAAGTGAAAATAGAATATGAAAATCTCCCCATGTTTTGTTCAGATTGTAAAACAATAGGTTATGATTCTACAAATTGTATAAGGTCACTCGTATGTGCTTTCTGTGCTGTACATGGGCTTGATATACATTCCTTCATAAAAACGTTACACCCTCGGAAGGCTGATAACTCTAATTTAATTACACAGTCTTCTAGTTTTGATGAGACCAACTTGTCTTCGGTTAATCCTGTCTAATCTGAATCTGGGAATAATCGAGAGAAAGTTATCTCACCTCATTCTATTGCTGTGCATAATACACTAGCAGATAACTCTACAGACTTTATTATGAATCCTGTACACCCTTAAAATACCTCTCGCCAACATGGCACAAGGTCATGGGTAGCTTTTGTTGAGTAGGGGGGTTGTGAGACCCATATTCCTAAGGACCTCCCTCAGGATCTGGTAATAGTGGGTCTCATTGCTTAGTCCAAGACCCCCCCCCCCCATGCCCAGTGTTCCCGATGTTTCTGTTGTGTTTAATGCTGTTTCGACCTCTACTGCTCACTTTTTTGATGATAAAAGTGCTGGAAAAAATCATTGTACCCAGCGAATGATCGCACCACTGAGGTTCCACATAAATCATATGTGGTTCCCTCAAAGGAGTTACAATTTCTAAAGGGTGATGTTGGGGTTTCAAACACACCATCCTTTCATCCGCCACCTGGAAAGACTGGTATGAAGTCTTCCCTTCATGTGGAGGATCCAACTATTAATGCAATTTCTCTTAGTAGTGCTGCAGGTTATTAGAAGGTTGTGGCTGTTGATCATCCTCGTGCTGAGGTGGAAACTCATACATTGATGCTCTCCCCACCATGGTTGGAGGAACCTCAATAGAGAATAGAGGAGCACCCCCATAATTGACCTGATTCTTGCTACCGAGGTGGATCAACATACAAAAACATTGAATCACACATGACACCCTAGTAGCCATGGGCGTGGGTGAGGTCAAGCAGACCTGAACTCAAGGCAGGATGAATCACACTCTATGGATTCAGGTTCTAATGAAGAAATTGAAAGCCTCCTTAAACAAGCGAGGAATCTTCAAGCTCTTCAATCCAAGGGTCGGAGAGATGGGAGAGGTCATCGATTTGATTTGGGAGCCTTTCAGGATGCAGAATGTAAGATTGTAGATAAGATAAGAAAAAAATTAGGCCCTCGTGATGAGGGCTAGAGACCTGTGTGAAATAAACAGCTTCAGTCATCTTTTATGCTTGTCTTTGTTTAATATAAAGGGCCTTTTCCCTTTCCATTTAGTTTTTTTTGATACATTTAGGAATTAATAACAACTCAATTTAATTCACGCTGTGACCAATATGACTCCAAATGAATTATTTGATTTTAAATTGAAATTAATTTTAATAAAAAGGATAACTCACATACTCAAAACTATGAAAATGCATTCAAATTATATTGATACTTTAGTAAAATGATCCATAAGACATTTTTGATGTGTATGAATCAGCCTCACCTAAATCTTTTACACTATGTGTCTTATATGACTTAATGTGTCCATTATCAGTTATAAATCAATATTTTAGTTTGAAAATTATCACTCACTAAAAACCAAGAAAACACGCTCAACAAGTATTTATAATTTAGGAAAATTATTCATAAGTCTTTTGTGATTTTTAGAAATTTTTAGCATGTCAAATTGACATATGTTGTGAACGGCATGAGTAACAGTGTGTGTTTCCAGTTTAAAATGACATTTTAGTAAAAACGACAAGAAACATACTCAAAAGTGAGAAAACACACTCAGATTGTTTTGATACATTACAAAAAACAATCCCTAAGTCATTTGAGACATATAAGAATCATCTATAACCCAATTCAACAAGAAATATGACCAGTATGACTCCATGTTTTTTTTCAATATATAAGTATCATTTTAGTTCAACACGTGTATCACATCACCAGAAGCGAGAAAACTAGCCTATATTGTTTTCTCTTTAATTTAATTCTATATTTGTACTTTTTTTTATAATTTCATGGCGATTTTGTTATTGTGGTGTGATATTATAGCATACTACACTGGTGATGCAGTGTGTTATTACATCACACTATAGTATGCCTCTTTATTAGCATTTTTATAAGTGTTCATAATGGGATCTCATATTAGTGCTTTTATAGGCCCTGATAAGTGATATCTTATCAGTGATTCAATAAGACCTGATAAAATACTCAGGTTTTTAATGTCTCTCCTATATTCAATGATTCTCTAGTGCTGATAAAGGCCATTTTTAGCACTATTAAAGGCTTATTTGATAGTAGTGATGACACTAATCAACTAATTTGACATCGATACAGGCCATTCATGGGTCGTGTTGCTTAGGAGGAGAAGAGAAATAATTACACCAGAATGAGTAAGAGACAGATATTTGGATTCTAGGTTTCACATGAGGATGAATATGATGTTTGCGCAGATAATAATGTAAAAATTGTATTAATCAAATGATAAGGATATAATTGATAGTTTTTAAATGGGTGAATTTTACTCTTGTTTCCTGATCCCACATTGGAAATTCAAATAAATGAGATCTCACATATATTATATTCTGTATCATCCACTGGCCAAAATGTAAATGGGTTTCCACACCCTGAACACTGACACATAGTCACCCACATAGGCTATGACACACCCTTGTATAGTCCACGAGCATCTAATGTGCACCTCGAGTGCACCCTGTGTGTGTTATGCAGTCACCATATTGCCTATGTAGGTTCTCATAAGTCATTCCACCATACGGTATTCATTTTAGACCAACCTCTTACATGGTTGACCCCTTGACCCATATGTGGTTGAGGCGGGTCCTCTATGGGCTCATGTATTGCCAATGTTTTTACACAATTAAAATTTAAAATTTAAGAAAAAGAAAATTGAATTCATGACTATTATTATACATTTTAACAACAATATTATTTCAAATATATACATTTCATCAAATTTAAGAATTATTTTATACTAAGGAAAATTTATATTTTTCATATATTATTATTTATTACCAAGGAGTTCTAAAAATATAAAATATTCTAATTCACACATTACATTTCTTGAGAGAATATTTTAAATTACATTTTATTTTGGGATTTTGTAAATATTTTAAAATGAATCATATCTTATTTCAATTTTCAAAGGTTTTAATGGCTATCTAACAATGGAAACATTCATCATTCTATAGATACCCCTTTTAGATATATTTTGATAACCCATAAACTATTCATTCCAATTTTATCCTTCATAAGAATTATTCATATTTTACCACTACATTGAGTTTATACCATACTTATATTTGGATCACACCTACTCATGGATGATCCTAACAAAGTGGGCAAAAATCTTGATGTTGGAATGTTTATTTTATTTTTTTACCTCTATATTACATATGTTTATTTTTAATTTAGATTCTTGAATCCTTAGTCTGAAGAGATGTTATTTTAATAAATTTAGGGTATTATTTCAATAAATGTATTTCATCTTGTTTTTAGTTTAGAATACTTTTTTATATATAATATTTATTTTAAATACATAAATAAAATAAAATTCTTGGTTTGTTATAATATTTTTTAAAATACTTAAAGAAAAACTAATGTTGAATAATACATAAGTTCTTCATGATTTTTATATGCAGAATATCATTGATCTAAAATGTAAAAAATATAATTCTTGAACCCCAATACCAAAACAATTCAATCCTTCCACTTTAATTATTAGAATATCATAGGTTATTACTTGTTCAAGGAGTTATCCAAAGTATTAAGGAATTGACTATGATGTTACTCATATTCCCCACAAAAAAATACATTGAACTATAAATGTAACCTTATAATGAAAATCATATCCATCCATCAAAATATTCATTTTTCAATGGAATTTATTTTACCTATGACCTTCCATTCCATACAAAAAACATCTTCAAATTCTTTGGATATATTCACTTGAGTTCTTCTTCCCATATTATCAACATGTAGGAAGACGAATCTTCTTTCTTCTATGGTATTCTTGAAAATACATATTTATCTTATAATGTTTTTCAATAAGCTCACAGAATTTGAGATTTTTAATCATATAATGGGATAGATAATTGGTAATAATCAAAGGGTTTTATGTTCTATACACTATTTATTTAGTTTCTCATGTGTAAAATCATTCCATGATGTATCATATTAAATGTTTACATGAATCCTCTAGGATTTTTCATTTCATAAAACCAAAAATTAGAGCATGAGTAATAATAATCATAGTAGGAAACCAAATAATAATGAAAATAAATTTATAGTATGTCTAAATCATGAAATATTCTCTTTAATCTATTAAACGTTTGGTTTAACCTAGATTATCCTTTGTTATCATCCCTTCAAATCCTTTAGAAAAGTTTATAGAGAAAATGTGATTTCCCCTAAGAATATCCCAGAAGAGGGTAATACAAGGTGCATAGTGAGGTATAAATATCCATGAAATAGAATAATGGTTAAGATATACAAAACCAAATCTTTTGTGTTAATTACCCCTATAGGAATCTATGAAAAAACCACATACACTTACTGTATATATATAGGGATGTATTTATAAAAAACCATATAATTTATGTCTTACCAATAATTTAGGGTGTTATCATATACTTAGTATTATCCTAAGGGTTGTTAATAAAGTTTTCTCATCCATATCTATAAAAATTTCAAAAACCCATCACTGATGCCAACCATATAAACCCAAAAATTTAAAAAATGATATTACATCTTAATGGATGAATATTCATTACATAATATTCCAATACATGCTAGAATTGTAAAAGATTTGTGTATTTAGATACTAGATAAGGAAACAAATTATTTAAGAAAATTAATCACCATATCTCATAATGTTATTCTCACTTTTTACCTTTCTTTTCATACCCTACCTAAATACATTCATCTTAACATTGTGAAAGTAAGCATAGGAAGGAGTGAGCTTAGATTCTATGTAATTTTTTATTTTGTAGATATCAAATGATGATCCTAAAAAACCATAGGATAAATATAAGTGTATGAGTTCATGATCATAACCCAGATAGTTAATACCTACTCTATCATAGATCAAAATAGTGATTAATAGAATAAAAAATTATCCTTTTAAAAGGAAAAAATCAAAAGGGTGAGAATTAATCATAAATAAATCATAAACCATAAGGTTATATTATAATCCTTTTAAAAACATATAGCACCATAAAAGTCTTGAAAACCATTTAATATTTCAAGGATATATACATAGACCACCAAATCCTAGTATATTAGGCATAAACACTAGTTTCCCATATTATAATAGACCAGGAATCACTTTTTATTTCCCATAGAGGAACAAGAACATCAACACACATTACATAACTATTTAATGAGATACAAAACTTTACACAATGAATTAGAGATATATATTATTATGATCCCACCCATCACAAAATGATAACCATGGATATGTGTTCTAAAATATCATAAAATATACCCCATATCATTTTATCTTAACCTCTGTAAAGAGAAAAAGCTTTGTAAAAATTTCATAATTTCATCACAACATAACCCATGGAAGATAAATGGGTTTTGTAAACATCACCTCATAAGAACAATAAAATATCTTTAGAAATAATAAGGATGGTATTATTCAATCATATGCCTAGTAAATCAAAATTAATATCTAAGGATGTTATCATATATTAAAATTATCTTAAAATTTCACTAGAATATTTCTTGAGTAAATTGTAATTTTCATTTTCAAATTAATTATTTAAGATATAAATATATTTAAAATATTATGGAATTATGTTTAATTTAAAGGAACCATTTAAACTTATAAAACAATCTTCAAATAAATAATAGTTTATTTGGGAAGTTATGTTCATGTCATGTATGTTAAATTAAATATTCCTTTTAAATTTTTGTTAAAATGCAAAAAGTTCCTCATTAAAAAAGTGAATGGATGATTACTTTGAATAATTTTTTTAGAAATTCAGGAAAGGGTAAATATTATGTTAAAAAATAAATTTAAAAATATTAAAAAAAATTCTTGAAAATAATTTAAAGAAAATATGGTCTTGGTTGAAATAGATTGCAAACTAAATAGTGAAACATAATCTTTTTCATATAAATACATTATTTTGGTATATTGAGTACTTCAAGTGAGGAAAATGTAAGTGAAAATTTATTCTCTTAAAATAAATAGTGGAGAATAATAAAGAAATGAGTTTATCATATAAGGATCATATAAGTTTATCAATGGAAATTAAATCATAAACAAACCTGATTAAAATGGGATTGAAACCTAAATACCATACCTTATGTCTCATCTTGCTTCATATATGTTTGAACCTCCTATATAATAAATTTAGATTTATTATAATTATATTAATGAAAAATATTTATATATATCATACCATATATGATTATCTTATAATAGTTTTCACCCATGTATTAGCAATTATTTATTAAAATCACTATTTGGGTGATAACTGCTTCATTTTTCTTGCATATTTGGGTACGGTAGTTCGCATTATTGTACATAAATCATGGTTAAATTATCTCTATAATGTTAATCACAATATAAATATCAAATATATTTATTATATATATAAATATATTTTTATTCATCCAAAAAATATTGAGATTGAAAAATGAATTACACCATTAATAAAGACGGTAGAAAATATGTATGCAAGAATGCAATTTTCACTTTTCAAAGAATGGAAAAAAGAAAAGGTAAATAATAATTCAAAATTATATAATAATTTTTATATCATATATTTGATATGTATTAGTTATATTTATCATTATTACCATCCATGTAAAATCGAATCAAAAAATGAATCACATGGCTTCATGGAGGTGTTAATCCACACGTTCGCACGAGAGGCATTGTAATTTCCCAACAGATAAGAAGAAGGTTGATAATGGTTGTTTATTAATCATTATAATAATTATGTTTATAAATAGTATTTAATTATTTATTTTAAAATGGATACCATAGATTTAGTAGAGGTATAAGGTGAAATAAAATTAAAAATTCGCGGTTAAGAGTTATACCTCTCCATTGAAAAACATCTATTGTCTTACACATTAAGCCTTAAATGGATGGTATTTGGGTAATATGAAGAGGTATAGGTTTTTTTGGAGGAATCTTGGATGATATTTGTGTAAGGGTTTCCCAATATAGAAGGATCATACTGTACACCCAGATATTTTGTGAAATATTTTTCAAATATATTTAATCATTTCTATATTTTCAATTACCCACAATATCAAGTTTTTCTTGCATTACATGAAAAACTGAGTTTTTATTAGATTACATCTAACAATAAATTTATATTGAGTTATATGTAACACTGAGATTAAATGAAACATGACATATTATTAAAATATTGTTATCTAACATGATAGTTATCATGTAGCTGTTGGAATGGAGGGTATAAACAAGATAAAATAAATTAATAAAATATATGGTTTAGAAATTTTTATGAAATGAATTATTTGGTGATAATTTAATTAAAAATGAAAATACAAATCATTTCAAAATAAAGGAAATCATCTTTTAAAAAACAATTTTTATTAAAACAATGACATTTTACCTTAGTAATTTAAACAATATAATTTCGGTGAATGATTTTAATTAATAATATATACTATATATTAAATCAACCTTTTAACATCCATATTATATGTTTTTCAAGAAAATATATAAGAATAAATCCAATTTTATGCATAAAACCATTATTTTTTCTAAATAATGGTTTTGTCACATTTTTTGAATAATAATTTTAAAAATATATTTTTACAATTTTAAAAAATTTATTTTAATAAATAAACTTAATTTTTGATATCATCACATTAAATATTTCTAATGTTTAATTTTTATAATTTTGTGAAAGGATTAATTTTCTGATGAATAATGAAAATAATAAATTTTAATTGAAAATTGTCTTTTCGTTTAAATTATTTATAAAGTTAAATTATATTATAAATTTATTTTAAACTAAAATTAGTTCCATTATATATATATATATTAATCAATAATAGGTTGTTTTAATGAATTATATATTGAAATTAGATATAAAAACATTGTAAACTTTTGAACATTTTTCTTTGAATACCTACTTTCTCGTCACATATGCAGGATTAATTTGAAATTATTTTTTCCCACTTATGTGAATTTAATTTCAATAAAAGGATTTAATAATTATAATTATAATAATTTATATTATCAAATAAGGTAAAATTAAAATTTTAACAAAATTAATAGTGTAAATTGTAAAATTTTATTACCACGATTATGATAAAAATGGGATTACCAATGGGTTAAACTAAAAAGATAAGGGTTAAAATGACCTAAGAATATGTATAAGTATATTTTTTATCCATAATTATAAAATATAATTTCTAAAGAACTATAATAATCCATTTCATCCTTTTGTAGTTGAAAAACGTGACTATACCTTTTTCATTTTAGAAAATTACAAGTGTTCCACTCACCTCACTTATAAATAACACCCCTTCTCTTCTTCTATTCATATCTTAAAAAAAATACAGTTAAGAAAATACCTAACCAAATATATTCCATAATTCCAAAAAAAATCCTATAATCTTTATATCGAACATCAACACAACCTAATAAGTCTTTTGGTGCAATCCTAAGGAGGTTACCTAACGAACAGGTAATGTTCTTCAACAAGCATTTATTTATTTCTTCCTCCAACTAATTTTGTTATTATTAAAACATGATGATATAATAACCTAATTATATTTTATATACTGATATTTTGTTATGTTAATGTAATTACCTTCATCCATCCTCATTTCCATCAAATTGGTTACAAAATTATCATTTGTGTGTATGGTGGACTACCGCCTCACAAACTAAAGTCATTCATTTTTTCCATTACCACATCTCACAGTTCGGTATGACGATGCTTATAAAGTATATATATGATGTTTGTTATATAAATATAACTATAGATTCATTATATTATATATACCTTTTTTTACTTTCCATTCCATTGGGCATACGATAACGTCACTCATGTGTACGACAAACTACCGCCTCATCATGTGATGTGGTTCATTTTTCACTAACGCTTTACATGGAAGACAATCAGGATAAATACAATAAATATATTTGATATAAATGAAATAATTATGATATTAATTACATATTTATCATCCTAAAAATATAATATATAATTTTATTTATTACCTTTTTACCTACTGAAATATGATAACGTCGTTCGTGTATGTGTTGACTGTCGCGTTCACGAATCGATGTAACTCTCTCTTTTCATCCCCGAACCACATGGATGATTTGTATAATTATGTTTAAAAAAATAATTTATTTCTATTATTATTATAATTATGTAAAAATAAAATATTACTTACCTCTTTTCCATAATGATCGTTGAAAAAATGGAAACGTTACTCATGCGTATGCACGACCTACCATCTCCCTGATCTTAACGTACATCATTTCTCAGGCCCAATGACCAAGATTGGTATTAAAATTATATTTTATGAATAAATATGTTAATTATTTAATTATTATTATTATATTTAATATTTATCCATGACCAAATTAAGAGGACCTTAAATAAAAAATCAAAACATATATGAAAAACAAAGTGTTTATTACCAGAAATGAGATTTTAACAAGGAAATGTTAATAAATGGGTAATAAATAGTGATAACTAAATAATATATGTTATAATATATAATTATGGTTATAAAATAAATTAATAATAAACTTATATTTATATTAATTGATGATTTATCATGTGTAAAGAAAGTTGAGACCTAAGGTAATATAGTTTTAGTCTCTCTTTTATTTGCGAGAGACATGTACCATATTCACCACTCATTTTATTTATGTGGTGTATATAATTAAAAATTTAAATTTTATATAATAAATATAATTATTTTTGTGATATTTAAATTTTTTTGGATTTAATTATTTAATGGGGCTTGTAATTCAAAAGATTACTAAAGTGGTAAGGGATTTCTGTCTCACTTTTTACTTTTGTGAGACACATGAAATATTCACCTCCTATTTATTTTATGATGTGTATATAATACCCATGATTTCATTTTATAATGATTGTAATGACAATTATGGGGATTTACATATCTATTTTATGATCTATCTTTCATGGGGTTTACACTTTATATGTTAACTAATCGATAAGGGATTTCTGTTTCAATTTTCCTCATTTGGGACATACGTTATGTTGTGTACCTATCTTCTTATATGAGGTGTATAAAATTTCAATTTTTAATGTTCTATCATGAATATAATTATTTTAATTATATTCAATTATTCATTTAATTTTAGTATTTCATGGAGTTTATGATTCAAAATTACCAAAGTGGGAAGTGTTTTATGTTACAAACTCATCGTTTATCAGAATTGTTTATGATTATGCTTCCAATGATGAAATATTAAGGTATATTTATGAACAGGGTCATAAATTTTATTATAATATGTTTATTTCATGAGATTAAATATTTACCATTCATTTCACACTCTTTATGTCCTTAAGATTTAAAAATAATATAATTAATAAATATTATATTTTCCATAAAAACCATTTTTTCTTCCAAAACTACGTTTTCAAAAACAATTTTAAATTATTTTACCATAATCTAAATTATTTATTAAATAATTTTTTTCACATTTTTAATTTTTGGAAATTGTTTTGTATTTTCATAATGATATTTTCAAAAAAAACCCTCATTTGGATTTTACTAAAAATGTGAAAGGAATCTTTTATTTAATGTGTACGACATGAATAAAGATTCCTGCCATCATGAACATTATATTATTTGAGGATTAATTTGTATGTTTTCAAGGTTTTTTTCAATGAAAATTATATTCAAATTGATTTATTTTTTAAAAAGTATTTTTCAACATGAAAAATGTTATTTTTCTTCAATGAAATGTCCCAAGTGGTATTTTAAAATTATTTTCTTTCTATGATGACATAATTTTATGATACTTATGCTTTAATAGGGTTATGATCCAATGAGACCATTCTTATTCTTTCTCTGAATATTTTATATTTATAATGAAAATATTTTTATAAAAACCATTTCTCTTCCAAAATTTTTTGCATGATTAAATACTTATAAAGCCAAAAACTTTTCACTAGTTATGCTTTGATGAAATGATGAAATGATTATGAAACCTGTGTCATTTCCATCGTTCATGATATGATGAAATGTTTGTGAAACTTATTTTCATTTCATGGGTTATGAAATAGTGAATGTTTTATGGTCTTGGGTCACACATAGGTATGATTTTCAATATATTATAGGTGGTACATATATCTCTCTCCAATGAATTTGTTAATGATTAATTTCATATGATATAAAAGGGTATAAATGAGGTTCTCTTAAGCTCAAAAATAGGATATAAGGAAAGTTATCCCAAACCTAAAAGAGTGAACATAGAAGGTTATCACAAGGAGCATGTAGGTACACATGTGGTATGCCCAATACTAACATGTTATGCATGTCTTGGTGGTTATCATTGACATAATATTTTATATGGTTATGTATACTCCAAAATTCTATGACTTATTCCAATGTTATGCTCTCATGACTCATTTTATTTTATTAACTTATAATTCATGTCTTATGGACTACAAATATTTATTTATTGATAAATGATTATGATCTTTGATATGTAAGTTATGGTTTTTAAATATGAAGCTCATTTTATCATACCCTTATGTTTATGTTATGCTTCTGTATCTCCCTTTTTTTCCCATTTTGAGAATCTCTGCTCATCCTTTATTATGATTCCTTTCCATATGTTATGAAGAATGTTTTTATGTAGGGTATGTTGTGATGAGTATTAAAGGGGAAGTTCTTTATGGGAGATATTTAAGATCATTGATGAGTTATTAAGATTGTGTTCCAATTCTCCAAAGGAACTAAACTATTATAGTCTTTAGGTGTGTGTTTACATATTATAATGAATATTTATTTAAAAATAAGTAATATCCATGTATTAGAATCCTAGGTTTCTATATTTGTTATCAAAGGAATGGTTTAGTTATCCTTTGGATACTAGGATGAGAAAAAATAAATGAGATCCCTAGGGTTATTTCTAAGAATATGTCTTAGAATATCTTTAAGTAGAAGTCTAAGGATGATTCAATGTATAGGAAAATGAAATGGAATATTGGTATAGAATATAAAAAGTTATTTAAAAGAAATCACATTCAAGTATATATAATAGAAGTGGATGTGAATCTTGAACACATGTTCCTTGGGGTAATAACTCTGAAAAGGGTGTATTGAGCTTCAATCGCTCATCACCTCGTGCATGAAAATAGAACCTGATGCACACCTAGTTTAACACTACCATGGGATATTATTTGAAAAATAAAAAAACATTATGAAATATAATTAAGGATTTAAATATATAATTAAAATTAATGATCAAGATTAAGCCTAAGGTGTAATAGATTTAAAATAAAGTGCCATGATTTAAAACCCCTTTAAGTGATTTTTCTTGATTATGTGGTTCCCCACTCTAATTATGTTTCTCACACCATGAATTTAGTTTTTTAGATGGATGGAACCTAACAGAAATGTGTTAATGTTGAATGTGACAGAAACTATTATGATTTTCTTCTTAATAAACTAAATTTTGTGTGAGATTGAATGAAAAATATTATTTTTATGCTCACATAATATTATCATGTTATGAATCATGATGGAATTACAAGTGAGAAATGGAGGGAACAATATTATGTTGAGTACTTCATGAGGATATTTATTCAATCTTTTAGCAGGTCTTCTTATACAATAGTTTTTTAGAAATGGATTAGGATCACTAAAAAGATATTTTCCATCATTCATTATTTCGAACCTGGGAAATTCATTTTATTTTTCTACCACTTGGAAGGTGAAGCAGATCAATAGTGGATTATTATTAAGGATATAAGGAAACTAGATGAAATTGATTCCATATATTTGGATGTGTTCATGAACTAATTTTCAAATTATTACTTTCATAGTATTCTTCATATGAAAATGGTGAAGGATTTCCTTGATCTAAATAAAAATGATGATGAATATTTTGGTACATATGAGGAAACTTTTACTAGACTTATGAGGCACACTTCTCAAATTATTATACAACCTGAATCAAAGGATGATTGATTATACAGTGGATTAATATCAAGTCTCCAAAGGACGTTATCCATAAGATACTTCAATAGCTATGAATAGATTGTGAGATGTGCTATCGAGGTAGAAATGTAAGTTAAAGTTATATATCAATCTCATGATTTTGATAAGATGATAAAATTGGAATTGCAAGGATTTTCTAAAAACCATAGAGATAATAAGATGATATTTACTTTAAACTCAAAGTGTAGGAATAAATATGGAGGGTATTGACTTAATGGAACTAGTTAATGTTTTAAGTAGGAACAGGAGGACATCAGAAAATTGATTGCTGAAGTGATGGGAAGATGTTAGATAACAATGTGAATAGAGTTGAAGCTTCACATTATGAGCCACCATTACTGTAGTGTTTCAAATAAAAGGAGTATGGGAATTATGAGAATTAATTCTCTAATATAATAGATAATGAGGATGATAATCCACAAAAACACTTAAAAGGAAAAGAAAAATTCAAATAATATATAATCACAATGGTTGATGTGAATCATGATAATTTGGGCACACTAATTCTCCACACCTTAGTTGGGAATTTCATTTTTGATTATGTATTAATGAGCCCTATAAAAATATTATTTTTCACCCTTTAGTGAAATTTCATGTTATTATCTCACTCTACCTAAATTTCAGAATAACTAAATAATGTTTGATATTATATTAGTCCAAGGTTAAGCATAAGATTCCAATGGATATGTTTTTTATAAGATATGAGATTATTTAAGAAATAAAGTGTGAATTATATTTTGGAATCATTTATGTCACTTGATAAGATTATCTTTAGAGTTATATACACCATTTTGGTTTTATGAGTTTAAGTTAGATCATAAGTTTTATTCACTAACACCGCTATAGAGATTTTATTGGATGATATTTTATCAAGATTAAGGATATTTTAAGATACATTTGTGGTAATGAAACCCTTTGTCTTTGTATATAGTGAAAAAATTATTTGGGCAGGAATGAATTTGATATTTTTGTACATATGATTAAATGTACTAGTAACTTTTAAGGCTTATTTTATCTTTTATAATGAGATAATAATGGGTTATAGTAGATCACCTTAATAATTTAGTAAACTTAATTGATATTAGAGAACATTTCTCTTCAGATTCACTTTTCAGAATATAAATTAAGAAAGTGATAAGGTTTCATGGAGTTCCCCATTCAATTTGTTTTTATCAGAATATGATGTTTATCTCAATGTTTTGGTGAATTATTTAGAAATATCTTGATATATATTTGAGTCACATCATGACATATCATCCCTAGAAAGATGTTTAGTTAAATTGATTAATTCAAACCCTACAGGATATGTTAGTATATTGTTCTATGGATTTAAAATGTGGTTGGGATCAATACATTCATCAAGTTATTTTTCATTGAAAAGATATATTTCACTCTATAATTCAAATGGTTACTTATTAATTACTTTATATCTAGAGGGGTATAACCCTAACACACTAGAATGAGGTTGTAGAAAAAATGGTATTGGGACCTAATAAAGCTGACGAGATGGTAGAGATTGTTAGATTCATTCGGTAACATGTAAAAATTGAACAAAGTTGATAGAAATGTTATGCTGATAATTTTTTATTTTATCTAGAATTTGATGATAGCAGGAATGAATTTCTATAAATTATCTATGGAAGAAAGAAGGGAAAATTAAGACCTAGGTATATCAATCCCATTAAAATACATGATCATATTGGGATAGTAGCTTATAATTTGGAATTTACACTGAGCCACTCATAAGTTCATGATGTTTTCCATGTATCAATCTCGAGGAAGTATATAACCAATCTATCACATGTAATGAACTCATAGTTCTTACCATTGGAACATGATATTTCTTATGAGAAATAACTGGAAGTAATTTTTGATCGAATAAAGAAAGTTATAAAAAACATGACCACTTACTTGGTTAGTGTTACATGGTGAAACCACTAGTTTTATAATGCTATGTGGGAACCTAAATATTTAATGGGGAAAATTATCCTCATTTGTTGGTACAAAAGTAATGAATTTCTAGGATGAAATTAGTTTTAGGGGGTATAATATATCACCCTGAGATTTTTTGAAATATTTTATTCCGAATAAGTTTAATATTTTATATATTTTTTCATTACATAAAGTATTGAGTTTATCTTTTGTTACAAAAAAAACTGATTTTTTATTAGGTTACACGTAACCGTGAGTTTATCTTTCATAACATGCAACACTATGTGTAAAAGAAACAATACATATTATTAAAATATTATTATTTAATATTATAGTTACCAACTCTCCATCGAAATGATTGGTATTAACATGATTAAATAAATTTCGAAAATTTATGGTTTATACATGTAAATAAAATTAAGTATTTGGTGACAAATTAATTTAAAATTAAAATAAATACCATTTGAAAAAAGAAAATATTTTTATGAAAAAAACACGTTTTACCTCAATAATTTTTTTTAAATTTTTTTTTTAATATTTTAATGAAATTTATATATTATATATTAAATAAAACTTTTAACATTCACCTTATGTGTTTTTAGAAAATATAATAATAAATATAATTTTACAAATTTAATGCTATATTTTTCAAAAATGTCTTTATCACCTTTTTTTGGACACTTATTATAAAACATATTTTGGAACTTTTAGAATATTTATTTGAAAATTTAAACTTCATTTCTCAAATCATAATATAAAAATAATCTGAGACTGATGTATTTAGAATTTACAGAAAAGATTAATTTATTAATGAATAGTGAAAATATTGAATTTTAAATGAAAATTGCTTTATCATTTAAATTATTTATAGAATTAAATTTTATTTTAAATTGATATTAAATTAATATTAGATCAATAATATATATTAATCCAATTTAGTTCATTTTAACCAATTCCTTATTGAAATCATATATAAAACACTGTAAACATTTGAACATTTTCTCTTTTTAAACTCCGTTTCAATTCAGGTCTACTATATTGATTTTAAATTACAATTTTACACTTATATGAGTTTAATTTGAAAAAAAGTATTATAATTTTTTAATCATCATAATTTATATTATATAACTTTTTTATCATAACATTTGGCCAAAATTAATAGTGAAGACAATAGAAATGAATTACTATGGTTATGGTAAAAACTTTTTTATTTGGGGTTAAACTAAAAATATTAGTGGTAAAATAACATAATAACATATCTAAGAAATATGTTATGTTCATATTTTAACCCTATTATGTCTTAGTCTCTGTAATAATAAATTCTGGATCCTTTGGCACGACATAAACTTGAGTAAACCTTTTTATTTTCAAATGATTACAAGTGTGCCACTCACATTCATTATGAAAGGCCGCCCACTACCCTCTCCACTTCACACCATAAAATCATTTTTTTAAGAAAATACATCCCAGATAACATTTAAAATTCCCCAATATCATCCTATAAGACTTCTTTGGGTCATAAATACATCCAAGTAATGCTTTTTGTGAAATCATAAGGATGTTACCTGAAGAGGGGTAACATTCTTCAACAAGCTATTTTATATTATTTTCTTATTCCTCCCCTTTAATTCAAATTAAAAAATTCTGAGATAATAAATTAAGTATCTCACAAATAATTATATGTTTTTATGTTAATATAATGACCTAAAAAATATCCACATACATCAAATGGGTTACAAAATCACCATTTGTGTGTATAGAGGTCTACCACCTCATGAAATGATGTCATTAATTTTTCTATTACCACCTTTCACAGATAGGTATGTTAATGGATATAAAGTATATATATTATATTTATAACATTATTATATATCTAGATTCATTACGTAATTTATAATATTTTTAATTTCCATTCTTTAGGGGATACAATAACATCAATCGTGTGTGTAACAGACTACTACCTCGTGAAGAAATATGATTCTTTTTCACCAATGCTTTACTTGAAAGATAATAAGAATAATTTTAATGAATATATGTGATATAAATGACATAATTGTGATATTAATGAAATATTTTTCATTATTATAATATAATTTATCATTTTATTTGTTACTTTTTTACTCACTAAAATATGATAATGTCGTTCATGTACATGTGGACTATAACCTTCATAAAGCCATCTGACTCTCTCTTTTCATCACCACACCACATAGATGATATTAATAATTATGTTTAAAGATATTTTATTTTATTTATGATATTATGATAATTTTTTATTGATAAAATATTACCCATCTAATTTCCATAACGTTCATTTAAAAATGGAAACACTACTCATGTGTACCTATGGTCCATCGTCTCTATGATCATTACATATTTCATTTCCCAAAAACCACCTTTCATGATTGGTAAGAAAATTATAATTTTTATATAAATATAATAATGTATTTTTATTATTAATATGTAGATGATGGAACCATGATCAATATAAGAGGAACAAAAATAACAAATTAAAATATATATGAAAACAAAGCAGTTATTAACTAAAACATGATTTTAATAAGGAATTATTAATGAATGGGTAATAAATTGTCATAAGTAAATCATATATGGTATATAATATATATATTTATTGTCTTATAATATATTTAATAAAAATATATTTATTATATTAACAGTTCGAATGTGTTTTATTGAATTCGATACATAAGGTAAGGGATTTTTAGTCTCTCTGTTATTTTTGGGAGACATGTGCCATATTCAAAACTCATTTTATTTTTGGGGTGTACATACCAAAAAATTGAAATTTTATTTCATGAATATAACTATTTTAATGATATTTAATATTTATTTTTATGTTATTCTTTAATGGTTATTACAATTTAAAATATTACTAATGTGGTAAGTGATTTCCATCTATCTTTTTTACTTCCATGAGACACATGCCATATTCACCACCAATTTCTTTTATTTAGTGTACATATTTCCCATGAATGTTTTTTATGATGTGTATACTTAGTATTTTCATGATTTACATATCCATATTATGATATATCTTTCATGGGGTATAAGGTTCAAATTTTAATAAATCAGTAAGGGACTTCTTTCTCAATTTGCTTCCATTTGGACATAAGTTGTGTTATGCACCTATCTTACTGTATGAGAGGTATATACTACCCCTTTGACATGTTATACCAAGAATATAATTAATTTATTGATATTATATTTTTCATTTAATTTTATTATTTCTTGTATATTATGATTCAAAATTACCAAAGTGGGAAGACTGTTATGTAACAATATCACCATTTATCGGGATTGTTTATAATTATGCATATAATGATGAAATGTTATGATTTATCTTTAAAGAAACAATTGAATTTTTATCATTTATTTATTTCATGAGAATAAATTTTTTCCATTCATTTACCTTTTTATGTAAATAAGAGTTTAAAATAATATATTTAATAAAAATAATTTTTTCATTTAAAAAACATTTTCCTTCCAAGAAAAATGTTTTCTAAATTTTTTTAGCATACTAAAAATGATTAAATAATGAAAATTGTACCCATTTTCTCCTTTTCAGTGAATTTCTTGAAAGAAATATTCATATCATTATCCAAAAAATGAATATGTTCCTTTTATCGAAAATATAAAAGAAATCTATGTTTTAACTTGTATGACCTGAATGGTATTTTATATCATAAAGAACATTATTTTATATGAAGATTCATTTATTTGTATTCAAGTTTATTTTCCAAGAAAAGGATTTTCAGAATGTTTTATTTTCTAAATAGTTTTTTATCAAACTGAAAAGTTTATTTTTCCTCAAATAAATGTTCAAAGTAATGTTTCAAACTCATTTTATATATAAGATGATATCCTTTACTTTTAATTATTCTTTACTAGTGTTATGATTCAAGGATAATATTATTTGGATTTTGTTGATTGTTTTGTTTTAATGATGAAACTATTATTATGAAATCCATTTTATTCCATAGATTATTCCATGATGAAATGAAAGTAAATCCTGTTTTTATTTCATGGGATATGCTATGATGAAATAATGAAATGATTTTGAAACATATATCTTTTCCATTAGTTAAGATATGAATATTTTTTTGAAAACCATTTTTATTTCATGGGTTATTCTATGATTAAATGTTTATGATATTTTGAAACCCATATGTATGATTTTCATTATGTGATGGGTGTGACCTATATCCCTCTCCAATGAATTGTGTAATAATTAAGGTTATACGAGCTCAAAGGGTTCACAAGAGGTTATGCCAAGCCCAAAATTGGGTCTACAGAAGGTTATCCCAAGACTAAAATAGGGTAAATGGGTGGTTATCCAAATCTTGAAGAAGGTGAAAGGGTTGTTAGACTAATCCTAACAAGTTATGAATGTCTTGGTGGGTATCCTTCACATAATATTTTTTTATGATTATATATATGCCATAATTATATTTATTATGAAAATTTTATTCTTTCATAGATCATAATCTTTGATTCACTCATTATTAATGATTTATGAACTTAAAATATTTATGTGATGTCTCAAGATTATGTTCTTTGATATGTAGGGTATGGTTTTCAAATTCTATGCACATGTTCTCATACCATTTTGTTCATTTTAGGCTTACGTATCTCCCTTGTTTAAACTCATTAAGAATATGAGATCAAAATTTATTATGTTACATTTCCCGAGGTTATGCATAAAATGTTCAAGAATGGTGTGATGATTATTTAAGGGTATGAACATTATGGGATAGGTTTAAAATCCTTCATTAATTAAGAATATACTATTCTATGTCTCTAAAGGAACTAAACTATTTCAGCGCTCCGGAATGTGTTTGTGTAGTGTAATTATTATTTATAAAATTGTGTAATATCTATGTATGATAATCTTGGGACACTATACAAAAAATGTTAATTAAAAAGGAGAGAAGGTTTCCTTTTATAAGTGGGGGGGGGGGGGTACTCTTGGAATTACTTAATGTTTTAAATTAATATAAATTATTTTCCAAAGTAAAATGAATCCAAATTCTTATAATTATAATATAATATAAGGATGAATCCAAACGACCTCATCCAATAAATCTTGGACATGTTTTGTTATTTTTATACCTATCTCTTAGTTTTAACCCTCATTATCCCTTTGACAATTACCATGATATCAATGTTTTTTATACTGTAGAAATCAAGAAATATGCTATACAAGGAAAATTGACCCATAAATTGATCATGATTGATATTTTAATCATTATTACATTAAATTAAAAGGTTATATTAATTTTAATAATATTAAATAATTTAATAAAATTTTGATTTTTATATTATATCATTAATTTCATTTTTTGAAATATATGCAATATTACAATATACTATGTGTTTATCTCATGTAAAATAGTTCCAAAATGACATGAAATCAATGATAAGAAGTATGTGGCCTTATTATAATTACAAAACCATATATATATATATATATATATCATTCTAAACCTTATCTTTTAGTTTTACCCATTGGTTAACGAGTTTTAACAATAACCGTGGCAATGAATTTTCAATATTAATAAGTTGCAATTTTAATTATTAGGTGAATATTATCCCTTAAATAGACAATGGATGACATTTTCCCTGATTTACAACACTAATTAACCTATTTAAATGTTTTTATAGTTTTCAAAAAATTAATTAAATATTAGTTAACATATAATAATATAAATTCCATTTTGACACTATTCATTTAATTTGAATTTGAAAGCAACATTACAGAAAATGAAATTAGAATATAAATCACTTGAAAATCTATAAAATGTTATATTTATCTTTTTAACTTTTGGGAAACTCTAACTCACAAATTAAATATTTATTTTAGATTTTTCAAATTAATTTATGTGATTTTTCAACTGCCTTCACAATCACTATGTTAGTGTTTCTTAAGAAGTTCAAGTAAAAATTTCATCTCAAAAAAATTAAAATAAATTACTAGGATAAAACATTATTAATATTTCAAATAAAAATTAATAACTGAACATAATTTTTTTATCCTTGTTAGAAAATAATATAGATATGAAAATCAATAAAGTGATATTTGTTAATTAATCTTTTACAAAAATATTATAAATATTTAAATATACTATAAATGAAAAAGGGTGTATTTTCAATTTTAAGATAAATATGAATTAAATAAACTTTTATAATTAAATATATTCAAGTGTTTAAATGAATTTGAAGCCTTATCACATTTATTTTTTCCCTAATTGACCCATTATACCTTTAATTTGGGAAAAAATGTAATATGGTTGATATTTATATTAGGAAAAAATAAAGGAATAAAATTTAAAATATTTAATCCTTATAATTCTAATTGTGGTACCAATTTTTTAATGATTTAATTTATATAATTGGAAGAAATTAATTTAAGATAAAAAAATATAATGCAAGGATATTGTTTTTTGGAAAAATATTTTTTTAATAAATTTATCTTTAAAAATTATTCCAATGAACTAAATTAGATTATTCATTCTATAAGAGAAATAATTTTACATTGAAATAATTTAATAAAAATGGAACATTATAAATGTTTAAAAAATATACAATTTTCAATAAATATCATTTTTTTTACTATTCTTAGAAAAATCATCATTTTTAGATATATCTAAAAACCTAAGCCTAAGAAAATTTTGATATATTTATTTTGAAAATATATTATTATTATAAAATAAAAATTAAAAATGTTTTATGAATTAATTATAATATTTACTCATATAAAAAATTAAAACCAATTTTTGAAGAAAATTATTTTTTGAAGAATAAAATGACTTTACATAAAATTGGGGGCTTATTTCCAAAGTATTTATCAATTATTCTATTTATTATGACTATTTAATAAATTTTATAATTCATTTATTTCTACTCATACATTCTAATTCAATGACTATGCTATAACGACCATAAAATAATAATATTTTGTGGTTCGTTCAAGCATTATTTTGCATGTTTTATATGCAATTGAATGAAGTGTTCTCCTAAAATATTAGGTTGTTACAATTATTAATTATTTAGATATTTAGGGTGGAGTATATGGTTTATAGATTTAATTGTTATAGGGTTTGATTGTCACTAGAGATCACTGAATCAACGTCACTAGGTATGGTTCATTGATTTCAGTGATCTAGTTATGTGATAAAACTTATCACTTATTATTAATTAGATTATTTTTTGAATCAATCTATGAAATTTAAAAATGTTATTTTTCTTGATTAAATAAATATAATTAATTTGGAACTTTATAAATCAGAAGCATGGATTATGAGAATTCATAGAGAAAATATTTAGGGTAAAATACATATATCTTTAATTCGGTGGTATTATTTTTTGAATCACATCAAAAACATAAATAAAATTAATATATGTATTGCAATGTATTCAATTCATTTGAATTCATTTAAATCTGTGAACTAGATTTTAAAAAAATATAGGGAGAAATTTTAAATCTAACTTTTATAATATTGATCTCTTTTACATATGAATGATTCAAAGATACGACCATATATCACTATAAATACATCATTAATAAGATTCCAAAAAATTATTTATCTCTCCAAATAGAGTTATATTTAATGAGATAACTTAGATAGAATATTTAAAAAATTGATATTATATCTAATATTATATTCACTCAAAATATGAATTTCAAAAAAACAGAATGCATTTAGAATCACATGGTCAAGATCTACAAGTATATGTTTTTTTTGGGTTTATCAGAGAAGGTCAACAGTGATTAAAAAATCATCTACGGTGGTTAGTGGTGACACGTAGTAGAGTTTGTGGGGAAAATATAATGGGAAATATGGGATAACCAAAAAAGAATGATCACAGATAAGATTGAATGTAGGATGCCATGTAGATTTACAAGGTCCTAGTGGAGGTAATATGTGGTGTTTGTGATCATCCATTTGATCCTTGGAATATATGTTTCCTTTTAGGACACATGAGAATAGTAGAAAAGGGTAAGTAGATGAGTGTTTCAGTAGTCTCTACCATTTTATCACTAGATCATCTAGCTACCATCGTTCCACTATTAATGATGCATAGTAGAATATTCTTCATTCAATAAAAAAATTGGATGGTCAAGATTGATCATAATCCTGAGTGGTTATGAAGAGATGTAATATGATATGGGTCATCTGATCTATATATCAGATATTTTAGAAAGGATTGTGGGGTGGAGTGTAATTTGGAATGTATGGAGATTCCATTCGGCCCCCTCAGAATGGAGGGGAGTTTTTTTATCATGTAGGTGTGTGTGAGGAATTCACCCGAGACATAAAAAACTATGCTTGAATCTTCTTGATATCTCATACCTAACATATCCATCATTGGGATAATTGGAAAATGGTTGAAAATGAATAAGATTAAAAATGATTATATGAACATTAAAAATTATTATTATTAATTAATAATGATTTTTTAGTTTTAACAAGTGGATAAGGGAGTAATTTATAATGATACAAATAATGTTTTTGTGGGTATGATGAACACAAAAGAATGATAATTGATAATTAGGGATTTTATGTTTATTTATAGATTAATTTAGTAAATTATTATTATTAGTTGTGAAATATATTAGTAATACATTGTAAACATTAATGAGAAACATGAATTAATTTATTGGATGACTGACCCAACCATGGGATGTGGTGATTAGTATAGGATGATAAACCATTGGTTGTGATGATAAATTATAATAGTGGAATTAGAATCATTTAACCTTGTAATGATTCATCTATATTCTAAAAACATAGATTGATATTATCAAATACATTTCTATGAAATAAAATTTAAGTGATGATCATATTTTATTGGAATGGATAATTATATTTCATTTAAATAAAAAAATTATTATCTGTATTAATCGATATTTAAGAGTATTAACATTAATAATAACAATGTATGGTCCTTTTAAGATAACTACATTAATGTAAAAATTAGTGTGGGAGATATTTAGGGAATGATTTAAATGTGTTTTCAAAAATGAACTCAATGGTGTTAAATGGATTAAATAAATTTATTCATTTATATAAATATATGATATTTGTTAAAGATGATAAATATGGATAAATAACTTAAATCATAAGTCCAGTTACAGGGATAATTTTTTAATTCATTAAGAGATATGAAGTGTTGGAATATCACTATACAATGATTTTTTACCATTGAGATGGAAAAGTATCATGGAAAATATTTAAACTCCCTAATGAATTAATAGGATTGAATAAAAATATAGGGATGAATTTGAGTGTAAAGTAATTTCCAATATAGAATGATATTTATGATAAATATTTCAATGAGCTATGAGAATGGATAATAAATATAATGGAGTAACTTTAGTTAATTCAGATAGAATGGATATGACTCATTGTGTGGAATCTAATATCAATATTATTTTTCTTATCTTAATAATTAAAAAAAAATTGTTCTTGAATTATTATTTATAGAATGAAATGAGTTAATATTTTGGAAATCCATATAAGTGGTTATGAAATATCATGTTGATTATTTATAAATAATTATAAACTATGTTATAATGTGGAAATATAAACAACTCAATAACTATAGTTTAACTCTTATTTATTTATTTTTAGATTTATATGATCATGTATTTTAGGGAAACCATTGTGGATGTTATTATATCACTGAATTTATAAAAATGAAATCTTGTGTAACTTATAAGGGTATCATTGTTTGGGACTGATATTGATATTCTCTATGCTTAATTACACACATAATTGATATAGTTTTTTATGGATGTATATTGATGGTTATAGTATACTGCAGTGGTATTTCATACACTCAACCTCTGAATATGGTAAGAGAGATATAATAGTTATGTCACCCTTCTCACCTATAAATATGTGTAGAGAGTAGAGTTGATACATACATATACCATCCTTTACTCACCCTTAGAACTTGGTTGAGATATATTTTATACTATCTAGAATATTTTTATATATTCATAATACATCCAACATCTCTAAAATATGATAGTTGGACTTGGGTAATTCCTCTATCTTCCCTAATTTAAGAATGTGATTGTTGATAAGTCTCTATAGTGTTTAAACACTTTCTCTCCGACATCCTTGTGACCAAGGTGGATGATGATGAACTATATATTATTTATTATTCTAAGCATAACACTAGTATTATGAGGAATGAGTATATATATTCCACTAATTCAATATAAAACATTTGGCAAATGTTATTTTACATTATTAACATTTATTAGAATTTGATATTAATATTGTTGACTTTAAAAAATAGTTTAAACATCTATTATTTAAAATTAAGGTGGTCAAAGGATTTTAACATTAGTTATTATAAAATCCTATGTTGAAGTATAAACTAAGTATATTTGGAGAGACATTTGATACTATTTTTTGTAATAAATTATTCTTAAATTGAAATTCAACATAGGTTATTATAGAAAATGACGTTGAATGTCATGTTAAATGTTAGTTATTATAATAATTTACATTAAAACCAAATTATTATTTTTAATAAAATATATTAAAATACAATACAACATGAAGTGTAACAAAAAATAAAGTCATACATGAAGTATGAAAAAATAAAAAATACTAGAATACAGAAGATAAAAACACGATTCATACTTTACTACAACATAATTTATGAAGATAATACACATAAATGAAACATTTAGACAGACATATACTAATTAATAAGGCCTATAAATAGCCTAAAAATAATTCTTAAAGGTGGTTTATTCCATCTACAAAATACAATAAAATATCATAAAAATAAGTAAAAGTAATAAATATTGTAAAATTTACTATATAACATACTGGGTTAAAATATAAGTGTTTTAATGGAACTGGCCTTGTAAATATTTTTGGTTTTTCATGCTATGATAATATAAAAAATGAATTATAAAACTTGATAAAAAATTTAATATTTTATTTTTTATTATGAAATTGTATTTATTAAATAATACACTAAAAATAAGAAACACAAATTCTATTTTTAATACAAAATATGTATCAACTAATATTAAAGTTGTTTAACCACACTTAGTCAAATTTTATTTAATTTATATTCTTTATCAATAATTAGCCCTCGTTAAACACCATCCATGACCTATTATATTTTGATAAATTAATTAAAAAAACATATATAACATGAAGATTTAAATATGAAAGAAAAAATAGAATAAAATGAAATAAATAAATTCAACTAATCTTTAAATATTTCATGAAAATTTCCCTATAAGGAATAATACTAATATTTTATGAATTTATATAGGTAGAATGCACATAACATCCAATTTCCACTAAAATATAAAATGTGTAGCATGAATGTGTTTATAATGAATAATAGTTCTTAATTATATAAGTCTTCGTACTAGTCTAGAAATGGAAGAATCCAACACTTAATCTATATTTTTTCCAATATTATATATATATATATATATATTTATTTATAACTCTACAAGGATTCCTCACATATTTTATACCCATTAAAACTAATTAATTTATATAAAACCACCATTGGAAGTGATCTAAATGTTTATGAAAAGAGTGTTTAAATACCTAATTAGAAATGAAATAAATTAAATCATTATATATTATATTTAACTAACAAGATGAAAATTGAAATTGAAATTTACTTATAGGGAAAACAACTATAACTTGGGTATTGGGAGATTTTCACCAAAATTAATTTCTAAGATGAAATTTTTCAATGTTCTTAATATATATTATATCTTATATATGAATTTACTCATCAGAAACATATAAAAAATTTCAAAATAAAACAATTCACTAATAATTTCATTAGAACTCAAGAAAACTCACAATTATTTGATATTTTTGGTTCCAAAACATTTTATTTCTTTTGTAATGATTCGTTAGATTTCATATACACCAATATGAAGTAAATTTTTGAAAAGAATAAAAGAAATTTTTCAAAAATAGATAATAAATATTTAAAAAACAACACATACCTCATATGTCAACTGATGATCAATTCAGGGTGGAAAGAGAAAAAAATAGTTCATACTCTATCCAACTATGGTCACATCCATAGTAGAAAACAATGATAGAGTCGATAGATTAATAATATAATGTACCATTACTCTTACTTGATTTGGAAATATTAGATACTATGTATACAATCCACTATATTCTGTATTATTCTATTTGTTTTAATATGTAAATAGGGTTCTCTAACTTGTAACTCATAGTACACAATCCTCTCTCAATGACGATGTGGAGGATCTGGATAAGTAATTTGAACTGGCTTTAACTCTATTACTATATATGAAAACATAACCATTATAGATGATTTAATGGAATTTTCAATCAGTTGATTGATCTCTTAAATATCATCCATAATGTACGCTATTTAAAACCCGTATTTTCTCAACATGTTGTCATACAAAGACATCTAAGATATTTTATTATACTAATAACTAATCAATGAGTTCCAATATGTTCTGGGTGTTTATGCATAAACAATAGTTGTGAGTAGATCTATCCTACCCTTAGGGATAATGGTCAAATATGTCGCCTTCTCTTTAAGGTAATCCTGAAATGAAATATGTAAATATTAAATTAGTATTATAAATTATAAAATAATTATATTTTATTAAAAATTTAATTTATTTATTATAATCATATAAGGTAATTTTTAAATATATTTGTAAAAGCCATCTATTTTTTAACATTTCCCCTATTTTGATTTTCCAAGGATATTTGGTTTAGATAGAGGACAAGATGAACCCCTTAGATGTTTCTAATTTATTTATCTCTTAATTTAGAAAACTTTTTAGTAATAATGTTCACCTTATGAAAAGGATATAATCCACATGAAAAAGGATAATGTTATACATTATGTGAATGGTTATCTTGGCATGGTAAAATGTATGCTTGTTACATAAGAATAAATTAATTATTCATCAAGTAATAACTAAATGAACTTATTAATTGGTTTAATACATAAAAGTTATCACACCGTAACATATTTATAATGAAACCATCAGTTGGATATGGTGGACTTATTGTCAGCTGATGGTTTAGTAAATTCATATAAGGAATATTGAATCCTATATTGGCCAATGATTATTTGGTGGGAAAAAATTTCACCATTCCTTTCAGAATGCCATTATGGTTATCATGGTAATCCTATTTTTACTAAAATGAATCTTGAAACAACTTGGATACATGAATAATGGAATTTTAAGGCATTTTAACATAAAAAGATTCATATAGAACAAAAAAAATACTTTTACAAATGATAATGGATGTCAAGGTTGTTATGAATAAAAGAATCAATAATGTTTTTGATATTTAATAATAGGGATAATATGGGTACCACACCTAGGAACACAAAATTTTGATTTGAAGGAATCCATATAAAACATTGGAAGACCCATTATAGGCATTGTGGGAGGCATAATATCAATATTGGTCATATAAAATTAGTGCAGATTGGGAAGTGGTGGAAAACATGAAAATATTTTCAATTCATGTTTATAATACCATGGTGTTGATGGATAATGTAAAATTTGGAGGAGTTAGTAGCCACATTAAAGAATAGGGCCTTTTGAGATTACACAATATATATGTAAAATGGCAATTCCCAACATAATCATTTAAAAGGTTATTCTTAACTATAATCAAGAGTGATTGATATGAGAAACTAGAAAAGACCATGCATATATATCAGGTTTAGGAATTAATGTGAAACACAAGTAGTTGGGGATACATTTATCAATTTTAAAAGAATTATCAACTATATAGGGATTTTTGGTTTAGGACATTCTATTGTGTTTTGATATCTAGATGTTATATTGGGAGTTCTATAACCAAATACTCAATAACTTCTTAGTGTTTTTAGATTGATATTTAATGACCCAAATAAAATAAAAAGGTGATAATATGATAGGAGATAAAAAAAGGGATGGGTTTTCAATGTTTTTAATTTGGTTGTTGAACTGATTTTTGAGTATGAAAATCAAAATATCTAGAATTAGGAATTTTATATTATCTATGTATAATTAGAAACAAATCACACATAAAAAATAGTGAGCAATATGAAGGTTAATGATTCGAGATTTTGGGATAAAAAATGAATAATACTCAGTATTTTTTATTGATTAGTGATGTGTGATTAGTCTAAATTTATTTGAAGATTAATATTGAATGGATATTCCATTGTGCATATCATTAATGTTATTAAATTACATACATAATCCTTAATAATAATAACCATTCTATTTATTTTTTATTTATTTTATTTATATCTTATAATATCAACCTATACATCAATGTCATATTTTTTTATCACTCATGAATTTAGTGCATTAATAAGAGGTAAAGACCATAGAACTTTAAAGAAAAATGACCTATTCCTAATATTTTTAATCACATACTAGTGAATTAGTTATTAATAAGAATATCAAAAAACTATTGATATATTCTCTTTTATTGTATCCTTTTATTGGTGAACCATGTATAATTGTGTTCCTATGCACTATATTTTTTCCATTTGACTGAACTCACAAAAATGATTCACGATGTCTTCACCATCATGAATAAAATATATATTTAATTTAATTAAATGATACATTTTTAATAAAATCTAATTAACAACCTTCTTAGAGTATTCAAAAAGACTACAGGGTATACAAATTTTTATCAATTTCATTGGTTGTTTCTTGAATATTTTGGTAGATGGTTGTTGTGATTGGGAAAATTTTTAAAGCATTGGGAGTAGCATCATGTGAAGAAAAATCAACTAGATTTGGAATAATGAGAATATATAACATCTTATATATATTGGGAATGATGGTTACTCTGCAATAGAATAATGGAAGTAAGTGATATCTTTAGATGATCAATGATAAAATTATATAATAATTAAGTAAGTGATTGTTCTATGGCCCAAAATACCTTTTCAGGTGCTCTGTCTTATTATATATATATATATATAGGTAATGAATGTTACCCCAATAAAAGGAGTTTTGGAAAGAATTGATAATATTTGTAATAGTGGTATAAATTTGAAATAATATAATATAGATGTTTTAAATAACATATTTCATGATAAAAAAATGAATCTAAGTGAAAATTATGATATATTATTTAATTATCTCTTTGAATTAGTTGGTTCTACTCGTGGACTTGGTCAAGATATCAAGTATTTTGATATTGTGAAATAATACTATCAAAAGATTACATATGATGTATAATAAAAAGGAATTATTACAAAATAAAATGAATCATCGAGAGTTATCTCTTGATGACTTACATTGTAAGATGGATTCATATGATATGTGTATTAAACTAGTGAACTCTTCAAAACATGCATCTAAATATATATAATTCATGTTTTTTGAAGTGTAGGAATTTCAATGGGATGAAAATAATGAAGATTTAAGTGATGATTTCTTATCTCTTATTAAAATAAATTTTAAAGGAGTAAAATTTAGATTTGGGTAAAATTAAACTCTATCTTATTTTCATTATGGAAAGTTTGGACACATCATTTATTGGTGTTCAGATATGTTTTTTTGATGTGGTGAGAATTAAATTTCACAAAAATAAGTTGTTTCCTCTTAGAAGCAATTTCAATTCATGAATATTAAGTGGCAAGATGTTTTAGATGTTTTTTTAGAAAGGAATATGATGATGAAGTGGAAGATCTGCTAGAAGCAATTGAAGTTAAAATCACGTCAGATGTAGAATGTAAAATAATAACATATGTGGAGAATTCTAAAATTCAAATTGAATATAATGTTCAACCATAAGTAGTTATATACATAAATGAATACTTATAAGGTTCTCTTGAAAATATTTTTTTACAGATAAATCAGTAAAAAAAATTGGAACCATATTCAGGAACCGTTCATGATATGTTTGTCAATTTGATGATAAAACTGATCATCATGAGAATTATTTTAAATATTGTGAATGGAGTCATGTGAAATATGACAAAGAACTAAATGAAACATTGATTATTGAAGAGAAGTCCATTATTAAGGAATATCACGAAACCTCTATCAAGGATAATGATAAAAAGGTTTAAATTCATAAAGATGAAATTATTTCATTTGAAAAGAAAATTAAACTTGAAAATAAAATATATTCTTTAAATAGGAATCTTTTGTTCTGTAACATTTCAAATAAAGTTTGGAAATAACTGGTAAAATGTGGTACATGAACATTTAAAGAAATTATTAGGGCATAAAGATCAAATGGAATGGGAAAAATGGTATTTTTTATGATAGTGAAACAAAAATGAAAAAGGCAAAAAAAATATAAAGCGCGCAAGGAATAATAATAAAGGATAAATTTCTCAGACATCAATAACTTAACAATGACTAAAGAGTCAAAAAATATAGATATTTGGATAAGAAGAAAAAATAATATTTGTAAACTCATGATGTTTCAGTTATATGGCTTCTTAGGGAACACTATGTCTTATTATAGAGAAGCTAAAGTTTACATAAAAGGTGTGGCTATTGGAAGTCTTAAAAGAGGAGTTAGAAAAAAATATCCATATCTAAGAACAAATTATTTCTGTAGTTTCTATTTTTATTACTCAAATTTTGGGAACAATATAATATATTATAGGTATAAAAGTTAATGAAGATCTTACGAAAGAAATAAAAATGTGGGTGGAAAGAAATATTGTTAAATTCAATTGATTAATAGGTTTTATACACAAGAATAAGAATAATTTAATCTTGTTTATTATACTAGAAATAAATATAATTTATTAAACAAATACTCAACTCATTCTGAAATATCATGGATGGAATGGAAGGAAAATTGGAATAAAAATATGCCTGAAATTTTATTGGAAGGAAAAAATTGTAGTAGCAACTAGATTCAAGATAGTAGGTGTTTATCTCATATAAAAAGTAGTATTTTTTTTATAAATGCTAAGGGAAATATTGATGTCATAGTTATATTTTAAAAATATTAATTGTTAACAATTAATTTAAGCTTAATGACTTGGATCATAGATGAATAAATGAAGAATAAAAATTTTATTTTTGTTATTAGACTTCTTCATACTTTTTTGAGAAAAAGTCAGTATTCTGAATCAAGAATGGAAATTAAATTTAGTCAAAAGGGATGCAACATAAAATGAATGCCTATAAAATATCTATTGAATTTTTATAGGGAAAATAATAATATCTTTTTAGGTAGATAATAAATATAATTAAAGTATTTTAACTGTGAGAAATGAATATAAATTTTGTTAAAGGAGGCTAGTCCATGTTAATCAAAAAAATATGGATAAATTTTAAATATTAAAAGTTAAAAAACATATTAATAATTTGATTCAAGATAAATAAAATATTAGTGATTCTTTTATGTGAGGAATTATGGTTCAAAATCCATATCAACTGTTGAAAAAGAGAGATTTAGGATTACTAAATTTAGTTCCCACAGATGAGTATGGTGAAATTATTCAAGAAGGAACCCATGATGAGTTTTATTTCACACTTTTTTTGGATTATTATTACAGGATGGGGTGTACCATGTTTATACATTCAAAAATAAAAGCACTGGCTTACAAAAAAGGATTTAGAGAATATAGAAAATGAAATCTGATAAACTAAGAATATTATGAGACTGGACAATGGAATAGAGTACATATTCCATGAGGTTGAAAAATATATTAAAAAATGTCATCAAATATGAAGTACCCTTAGTAGGAACCTCAAAATATAATGGGGATTTATAAATAAGATATCACATGGTCAATATGACGGAAAAAAAGGCATTTTCGATTGATTATCACATATCAATTCACTTTTGTAATGAAGTGGTTTCAGTGGTTCTATACATAGAACATGGTATTAATAAATTTTTGAGAAAATAATCCATCCAAAAACATATGTCAAGGAACAAAATCATAATTCAATCATATTAATTTATTTAGATGAAAGGGATTCATACTAAATAACGATGGAAATCAAGAAAAATACGATGATTGAGTGGATAATGGAATATTTCTCAGTTACTCAACAAATATGAAAGTCCATACGTGTTTCAAGAAGAGGGTCAATAAGATTATCTAGGGAAATGATTTAAATGTAGTTAAAAATAAGAATAAATAACATTCTATATTTTTGGTTCCTCAAGAAGTATTTGAAGAAAGTGAATAAAAACTACATATTTAGGATAATCCCAAAATGATCATGCTAATGGTGATTCAAAAGTTAAATCAGTTGGAGAAATAATTGAATAAATTATTTTTCCTATAACTCAATTAAGAATAAAAAAAATTCAAACAGATTCAATAAATATCATTATAAATAGATATTCTAAAACTCAAACACAAAAGATAAATATAAATGAGTAAACTGCTGTATTATCTATGTCTAGACCTACTCTATTTTATAAACCAACAAAGGAGGAATCAATGGTGAAATCCATGAATGGATAATTGGATTGAATTAATAAAAAACAAAAATTGGATCTTGTGGATAGAAAAAATAAGAAACATAATGTGTTTATTATAGAGTGGGTCTTTTAGGTGAATCTTGATGCAAATGGAATAGTGATCTTAAATAATGAATGAATGGATCATCATGGTTATGTTTAGGAAGAGACAGTTGATATAATATTTCCTTAAGATATAATAATGTAATATTTAATAATTTTTTTAGTATCGGATTTTCAAAGAATTTTATAAATACATAAAAAGTATTAGATGAAAGTATCTAAATAGAATATTTATTGAATATTTTTATATTAATAAACTAGTTGTATTTTTTCATATAAATAATGATTTTGGAGTTTGAATATTGAAAAAGTATTTACATTTCCGGAACCAAGCACCCCATTCTTATTACACACGACTAGATAAGTTCTTGAGAAAGATGGATTTCATGAATGGAGGGGTGGTTCTCAACACTTATATAAATATTTAAAAAGTTGAATAATATTGGGTTTTAGTGTATCAAGATGTAATTATATTTATAGGCAACATGGTTAAATTAGTTGATATGTTCCCTTATTTATTGAGCTTATAATTTGAGATTTTATTTATTATAGAGTTGAATTATTTTATCAGGATACTAATTTTTTTATAAAAATAAATGAGTATATTCATCTACGAAAAGAAATATTAAATGGAATTATTGAATAAATTAAAAATAGTGGAATAAAATCCAATCTCAGTAGCAATTTCAGTAGAAAAAAACAAATAATTCTTTATTAAAACAAAGGATAATACTCTACAATTTTAGATGAAAATTTAGAGGCAAATATATCTAACCTATTCAAGGACGAACATCTTTCATTCTACAAGTATGGAAGAATGTTTTACTAGTTTTACTATGGAAGAACATCACAGAACAATGAAATGAATTTTATGGTATGTTCAATGAAGTATTAATTATTTTTTACTAGTTTAGGCTCATGAAAACATGTATTTGTATAGTTATTTGAATATTATTAGGCTTGAGACACGATGGATTGAAATTTCACAAGTGGTGGATCATTTTTTTAATTAGAATAATTGTAATAGCTGGATAATTAAGAAACCTGAAAATATTTCTTTGAGTATTGTAAAGTAGATTAAATATCCATTTCCAAGGATTATATGCATCTTATATGGATTTAGTAATAATTGGAAGGCATCAGTGAATTAGTGAACCAACTAGTGACTATTAAGTGAAACAACTAAATTTATACTGAGTTAACTAACAATTTGGTATAAAATTTTGTCACAATGTCCATTGAGATCCACTAACAATTCATAAAAGAGAAGCTGGTGATCAACTTTTTGGAACTCTAGTATGTCAGAACTCCAAATTACATGGAAAATTTGCTCACCAATGCATTATTTTTTCATGTCTTTGATAATCATATGTTAAACCTTAAATTACAACCAATCTCCTTAGATTAAAGAGGTTTAATTTCCTATTTTTCTATTTCTTTTTACATTATTTTCATTTACTATTTGTGTTTTTAAGAAACTATATTGGTTAGAATCATGATGTTATGAGTAGGTAATATAAATAGATATAAGGATGAAAAATAGATTTTTTAGAGTTTATAGATAAAAGGTAGTGATTAACTATTTCTCTTATTTACTAAAATGGTCATTAGATAACTTGGTCATAAAGAATAGTTAAAATATTTTTTTTTGTATTAAGATTAGTGAATTGTTATGAATTCTTGGAAATATTTGTATTTGGACAATAATATCCCTTTGAATTTTATTATCATAGGTGAAGAATAGCTTTATGTGGAACAATTCAGGAGGATCATGTAACAACTTGACCATTTAAAAATGAAATTCCTTTTTTAATAAGTAAATTCCTTATTATGAAATGAATTTATAAGAAACTCATACATTGGATATATTGTCACATTATTTGGTCAATCATATTTTAAAGACTGTTAATCATCATTACCATTGATAATATAGCTATTTGACAATGACTTTTAAAATTAGTATTTTAATGGTAATGATAAAGTCCATTTGATATAGATAAACGAAAGTGATGGAATTGACCAGAAGGATTGTTCCCTATGAATCCCATTTATAAACTATTTATAGGGAGATAACATCATTGGGAATTGACCATAACCATACCTATGATAATATTTAACACCTAATTCATGAATGAAACTATTTTTTGGTGAACATCAAATTCATCATGATCCTAACCAAAATTATATTTACTGAACCACCTTAAAAGAATCTCACCATGACACACCTTTACCCTTTAATAATTCCTTGATGTAATTAAGGGATAAGTATCAAGACCCTAAAAATAATTTTTTATAGTTTTTTAATTATTGTACTTATATTTTATTACTTTATAATGAATAAATAATAAGTATAATAAAAATTAGATTTCGATATGATGAAACCCAAATTCTATTTTTTGAAAATATATATTTTCAATAATGAAACTCTTTTTGATGAATTCAATTTTTTAGAAATAAATGATATTTCAATAAAATATATTAAATATAAATGATAATATAATTTTACAAAGTCAAATTTAATTTTTATAAGGTTAAAGAAACTGTTATTGTATAAAACTTTTATTTTTCAATAAATGGAAATTTGTTTATTTAAAAGTATAAATAATCTTATTTAGAGAATTTATTTACAAAATAAATATTGTTTTTAAAATTATCATATTGAAATTATCTAATGGTAAAACCTTCATAATTTTCAAATATATTCAATTATTTGAGAAAAAATTAAATATAGTATAATTATATGGTTTGTATTATAACATCATAAAAGTAAAAAAGTAATTTTATAAATAATATAAAGTTTATATAGAAAAAAATATTTTCCCCATTAAAATAATGGAATTTGGAATATTTTTTATTAATTTTATAAATAGTTAATGTATCCTTCAAAACCTATATTATATTTTATTATTTTAAAATAAATTTTGTAGAAACATGACTAACATCCACCTAACCTAGGGAATTATTTTAACATTTTGGGTTCGTATCCCTATAAATTAATGAAAAACACTCATATTAGGAATTAAACATGGAAAAAACCATGGTAAAGTTTTCGGTTTTGATTACTTTATCATATAGTTTCAAAACCATTGTTTGGAAATTAATAAAGAATTCTAATATCGTTTTCTATATAAACCTTCTCAAACTCCCATTATACTTCAATGAAAACTCTTTTACCATGATTTTACCCTACCCTTACATCTCTACATGACTCCCAAAGTTAACCAATCTCTTTAGAAGTTTCACCCATTCTTTTAGAGGCTCTCTATCGAGGTAAGAGATCCTCTCCTTCTCTTCCTTATTCTGGCACTTTCTCTAAGCCAGGAATTTGGATTTAAAATTATTCAAGTTGGGATATGTTTTTACACATCTGTCTTAAAATTCTTATGATTCCCAAATAATTAGTGACCCATTTCTATCTCATTATTCCCCTCTATAAACCCTTATTTACACCTGTTATAATACTGAAATTATCCAATTATTTTCAATTCCAAACATTTGTGTAGTGAATACCCATCTCTATTTCCACTCAAGGGTATTCACTTAGTTGTATCTAAACGTCATTGATTTCATATTTACATGTATATAACATTAAATCCTTAATCTTGTGGTTAATATTGTTTAAATACATCATTATACTTCTAAATCTATGTGGCACACTTATTATTATAAATGATATAAAAGTGACATGTAGTAAAAGAATTATAAATCCCTCCAATGCATTGGGAAATATTTTTATCTCATTAGATTTCATATATAGTGCATGTAACATTATACTAACAACAATATATTAGGTTGTCTTAGTAGTAATACTTGACTTATGTTTATGATGTAATTTTAATCTTTTTTCAAAATTCTTATATTGCCATTATGTTATCATCTTATATCATCCATAATAGTTCAAGATTATTATCCTCACCCCATTATCTTTATATGGCTCTTGAAACAAATGTACTACTTTATCTTATGCTATTTTTATTCCCATATCGGGCTTTATAGCTCACCCATTTCTTATGTACTTTTCTAGGTTATCCCATAATGTTTTAAAATATTGATAAAATTTAAGGGCGGGTTACTTAATGTTAGTTTTTTATTTATGTTTCAAGTTTTTATGATATGTACAAAATTACCCAAATAAACTGAGCCTCAAGATATTATGGGGTTGTATTAACTATATATTGATGTAATGAATCATGAATTAAGGTGTAATAAAATATGGATTGTTTTTTGAGAATGTAGTTATAGATATATGGTTGACTAATTGTGAATGTTTTGAGAAATTTAGTATGTATATCTTCTCTTTAGTTGGAGAATAAGGTGATGGAAATAGAGAAATTGAATAAGGTGGAATGATAAAAAAATACAAAGGGTGCTATTATTATAACTATAGGTTGTGATATATCAGTTTTTATGTTATTTAAATGTTTAATGAGTTTTTATGAGGAATTTGGAAGCCAATATGAGGCATAAACGAGTTTCTGAGTTGATTATTGAATATTCCTTCACTATGTCGTGGTAGTTGTCATGGTGATCTTGTTTTTTCTAATGTGAATATATAAATGGACACAATATAGGTGTAGTGGGTATTTTTCATGGGTTTTCATCTTGTAAATTTTATAATGGGATATTGAAATATTTTTCATTACATTGTATAGGTCATATTGGTTATGAATGAATAAACCAGTAAAGAATTTTAGATTTTAATATTGTATGAAAGTGTGCACAACACTACAGAATAGAACATTTTAGATCAGAATATTCCCTATAAAAAATTAGATGAAACACTATGGGACTTGTGTAATCTATAGTATCCTGGTTGTTAATATGAAATTAGTGATAATATTGAAATGAGGAAATTATATTAAATCTCTTTCAGTTGATTTTTGGAAGACTTTTTTGTTAAAATATATTGGGAAACATATAGAAGTTGGTTTTACAGAATAAAGAAGAGGGTCTTCAGGATTAAAAATACTCTATATAAGATAGGGATACCAACCCTAGGTGATTTGAAGGCCATTGTGAACTATAAACTAGTGTGATTTAAACATAAAACTAGGAACGATCGAACTATGAAGTTGAGAAAGTAATATATCATGTTGTAGGAGTTAAATTGAAACATTGTTTTTATCAATTTTTATCCATTTTGAAATGGTTTATCAAATACATGTGTGTTATGAGTTAGGAGAAAGATTTGGTGTTTTAATATCTATAATTTATGTCTATATTCATAGAACTAGACCATATATAACTACTGGGTAGTTATGGTTTGATATTAAATGACCCAACTCAAATCCAATGGCGATGTTTTGATAGGATATTAATGAGGGGATTATTTTTTAATCTAGGGAATTCATAAGTTAATTTGAAATTTGAATATGAAATTACAATAAATTTAGAGGTGGACATTTTCTAGTAACTTTGAATATTTAGAAATATATCAGAAACATAAAATAAATAGTAAGGGTAAGGTTAAAAAACTAATATTATAGAACCATCAATTAATATTAAAAAGTATTTTACATTTATTAGTGAATTAATGTAACCCTAAGTTGAATTAAATATATGGCTTGATATAAGACTATATTGTGGATATTTATAAAGTTTTAAAATAGAAGACTGGATAATAAAGAGAAAACCGCTTGTTTTTAGGTATTTATTTCCTTAATTTATGTCAGTGTGAGAATGAAATGTCTTTTGATATCATATTTGTATCCCTCTTTAAATCTGTTCATGTTGGAGTGGTAGAGTTTATAGAACTTATACAATTTGTGAGATATTTCTATAGATTGTAATAACATACATGTTAATTAGTGGTTAATTAGAATATGAAAACATTGTTGATATAACCTCCTTGGATATATACTTTTATAGACAAACCATGTAAAATAACACGACCTCTATTTTTTACATTTGATTATGATAAAAAACTGATCCAATGTGACTTTACCAACCTGATTATAAGATCAAGATAATTTATTTCAAAGTTCAAGGAACCCTCATTCATCCCCTCATAGTGAGTATAATAGAAGCACATGGAATAACACTTCCTCCTATCAGCTAGCGAAAAACTTCTTCCAATACCTTGCTTCTAAAAAATACTTAGGGGATTTATTTTCATTTGGTTCTAACCCAAATATACTTAATAAAGTCAACTTTGATTTAGAATCCCTCTATAAAATTTCCAAAAATGACATCCACTTCTTCTTAACTACATTCAAATCAAGATAGTTTAATTTCATCATTTGTGGAATAAAAAAATGATGTTTATATCAAATATATAATATTGGAACCATTAGAAAAAAATAGATTGAGATATTATACTATTACTCACTCCACTAATTTATCAATCATTTCCTTTTCAAAGCTACTCTAATCTTGATATAACATTCTAATCTTATTTTGACTATCTATGTAAATTAATCATCTAAAATGCTTCAGATTTCGGCCTACATGGAAATTATTATTATCAAATTAAACTAAAAACCTTTTCTCTTTTGCATGATCAAGTGATATTTTTGGTAAATGTTTAGTCAGACATCTATAAAAGTAGGTTTTCCAATAGTATGATAAATAATTTCAATAAAAAATATGTTTAATATCATTAAATATTTTAATCATTGTAGATATATTTATATGTGGATAGATACACATACCTCTATATATGGTCCTCTTATTATGCTTCCATCATGTAAATATATGTATACAAATTTAATTCATTTATATGTAACTATATTTGATTAAAATTTATGATTATTAGAAGTAAAAAATTTGATTTTTCATAATATACATAAAATTATATCTATTCTATTAACTTGTAATGTTGAAGCAATGTGCATATATAAAAATGATCAATACATAGAAATAATCAAAAAATTATGATGTTGGGATTATATGATAATATTTTTTTTCTAAAACTAATTTTAAAAATTTAGAAATGATTAAAATATCTATATTTATATATTCTTGTTAAAAATATTTCTTTTAAAGTTATATATTTTTTAAAAACTTCTATTTTCATGAATTATTATGAGATAAATAAAGTGTTTTCCCAAATATGTTATATGTGAGCATTTTACATTGGATAAAGAATTTATAAATCATAATCATAATTATCATCCAGAAATCATGAAATAGATGTGGAGAACTCATATAATTCCACAACAATAATAATATTCTCATTATAAAAATGACTTTTAACTTGAAAAATGATGTAACACTTATCATTGGATGGGTCTATAACATAAAATATTTTATATAAATGAAATTTCAATATAATTAGTTCATTATTGAAACTAAATAATATTAAATAATTATTTGTAAATTCATAATAATTTTTTTAAAAATATATATCCTTTTGAAAAAATAGAAGAGAAATTTTTATACTCTTATATAACGTGTGAAAATATAACGATAAATATGTTAATTTTTCCTTTCATGGTGGGAGCTAACATAATATGTATTCCCATAGATATTAATTCAAATTATTCATGAAATCCATATTTATTATTTCATATTATATATAAAAAATTCTAATCAAACTATTATAAATGTTTTTTCTCAAGATAGGTAACACAAATATTAGGTTTTCATCTTAAATATTCCAATAACGTATATCAAATAACATATAACATTTCATTCAATTATTTTTTTGATGACCCAAACATTTTATCTTCTTAAATATTGCATCAATTATTTTTACCTTATTGAAATAAAATTATATTTGAAAAGAATGTGGGGGAAAATACTACTCCAATAAACCATTAAATTCATTTTTAATATTTGATAAGGTCGATCAAATTTAAAAACTCTTCGATACCTCATATAAAATTTATTTCACCCAATCATTAATTGATGAATTAAATTTCAATCATTCATAATTGGGAAATATTTTTGGGCTTTAACAATATATACATGTATATTTCCTTACATATGAATGTTTTTATAGTTAACATTAATATAAATATCATGAAACAAATTGGGACAAAACTAATGTAGTACCTGAGTAATCCTATGACATGGCCTGAAGGGAATTCCCAATCTCTATAGGGTTTAAACTAGTGTATAATATTCAAGTAATTTCTCTAGAGAATATTTTTCCATAAAAAATACAAATGAAAAAATGGATGTAAAAATACTGAGAATCTTACATGGGTTTTCAATAAGATGGGCTTCTGTGAAAAGTAAAAAAAGTATATAAATAATTAAATCCAAATGAGGAATTACCTAAAAAAACATCCAAATCACATAATATAAATAATAAATGTAGTTAACAAGACTAATATAATGGTCCTAAAAATAATATGAAATGATCAATATGTATACATACAATGGTAACCCAAAAAAACCTATGATATAAAATCAATGATCTCTTCGTGACTCATGGTCACCCCTAACCTCATCCCCAAAACCTAATCCATGATGGACTAAGGGGAATACACCCATTAGAATTATATTCTAAAAATATTCAACCTAACCCTACATAATCTAGAGAGTTTAAAAACACATAGTGGTATAAGTAGTGTGTGATATAAAAATTCCCAATAATATTCCACAAAGAAATTATTCTATGAGATTCATTTATTAATTAATTATGTTAAAAAACGTTTAAAATAAAATTTATTATATAATAATATTTTAGAAACAACTGAATACATGAAACATAAGAAAATACGATGTTTGCTATATAAAATTCAAACAACATTATTAGATTAAGATCATCTGGTTTAAAGAAATTTACTTAAAACCCCATTTTTAAGATATCACATACTATAAAACATTTAGGAATTAATAATTGAATTTAAATAATTTATTTTCCAATTCACTAACAAAATAATTTTTTTAATTTCTTTTTAATTTATGTTAAAATTAATAAACCCTATAGATATAATTTGTACATATATTGAAAATCATGTAAATATGAAATATATAAACTACACTACATGAAAATATATACCACATGAAATCAATTGAAATAAAAAATAACATCCACTCAATTGGAGGAATGATAACCTGGAATCATGGATGTTTCCCTTGTAAATTAATGTTAATGCACATCCGGATCCTCATACCAATCCAAATCTAAAATAAGTGTCTCAAAATTCCTGAACTACATTATCAAGAGTGTAATTATAAACTAGTGAAAAAAGTGGAATATATATCAGAGTGGAATCACAACAAGTAAATTATAGCCTATGAAGAGTATAATCATTCCCTATTAGGTTGGGCATAAATTCATCAATACCTAGTAGGTACATATTCTTAGTACCTATTATTCTATGAATGAAAAAAATTTCACAAAGTAAATCATATTCTCTTTATCTCACCTTATGTAAGCATAAGTTTCCTGAAAAACCATAGAGATCACACATATATAATAAAAGGAAACTTAGGGAATGATTTTCATATCACTTATACAAAGAATTCAGCTCTCTTGACTACAAAGGGCGTAACCATAACAACTATACTCGGTTATACAATCACAGTATATTTCCATAATCTATTAGGAGAAACCTAAATGGTTAACACCAACCCTTTACCCAATGAATTATAGAGCTATAATGGTATCACTTTCCCTCATTTTATCCTGGAACCACTCATCATAATAATAATTCCTTAACACCATAACATTATCCAAACACATAAATCATTCATAAAAGAAACATTCTCGAGGAAAATAAATTTTCCATTTTAGAAAATAATTTTTAAGAAGTCCCAAACATATAAATGAATATTTTTTATATGAAAATAAATTATTAAAATTTTAATGGAAACATAATATCAAAATTGCTCAGGAAATCAGGAAAATCCAATTATGTCATGTAATTAAAAAAACATTTCTTTAATAAAAAAGTTGTAACTTGAAAAAAGAAATTTTAGAAAGAAATTACCTTACCTTGGGTTCAACTTACATTAAAAGTTATAAAAAATCATGTATATTAGTAAATAATGTGTTATTTATTTAGGAAGAACTACATTCATGTTGATATTACCTTACATGATCTTATTATTACATCTTCCCACCCATTTATTAAAAATATTTTGTTATTTCCATTGTCTTGGGTGTGTTTATTTCATAGTTTCCATGGTTGGTTTATTATGGACTTCCTTATAAAAATTAAATGATATTTTAGTAGTGAGAAAACATATATTTAATTCATTTAAGATAATTATGAGTGAATTTGAAATTTCCATGAATTCGTTAAAGGAAAACAAAAACGCATCGACCACAAAGGTGGTGAATTGACACACCTTTGACAAGGATTTCATTTATAAGAATTCAAAGAATAAAATAAGTGATTTGATTATTTATATAACATTTAAACAATACATTATTATTATATATACTGTACTTGAGTTATCATGGAACATGTTATAGGTTGCGGGGATAGGGTAGAAGTGAAAAATAATTTAAAAGAGAAAAAGAATAAATCTACCACTTGAAAATATCTCCTTGAGAACCTTCTTGAAAACTTAAAAGTGTTCATTTTGTGAGAATAGAAGCACTAGTTTGTGTAAAGGGATGAGGATAAGGGAATTTTGTAGAGTATAGGTAATAAATATGTCTTATGGTGATGAACTTTTGAGAAGGTATGAGTCTCCTTTTATAATTTAGGTGAGGGGAAATATAAAATTACATAAAATATTAAAATATAATTAGTCTAATATAGGGTTAAAGACTTAAAAAAGCCTAAAAATCATAGGATATCACATGTTAGAAAGTTATATTATCATTTTTGGGCTTTTAAAGATTTTTTTTTATTTTTAAATAATTTAATAAAATATTTTATTCATGAGAAATTGTTTTTCAAATTAAAGACTATTCATAACTAAGAATTTAAAACATAAAAAAAATTCAAATTAGAATATTTTTTATTAAATATTATAAATATCATATTAATCTAGATAAATATTCCATTAAATTAAAAATATAAAATTATATTTATTTTATTATTTTTAATATCATTAATTATATTTATTTATTAATTTAATAAATACCGCATAATCATTATGAAAGAAATTAAGGTAATTATTTATTTCCTAAAATTAAAAATGAAATTTGATAAAAAAATATAATTTTATTATATTTCAAGAAATATTTATGTTTTAAAAAAACTTATGGAAAATCCTATATTAAAATATTATACAAATTTATAACTATATTGTGAATAACTTGGATTCCTATAAAAAACTATTATAAAGGGATTAAAGTGATTTATGTGGGTCCAAAATGTATTGAATTCTAATAAAATTAAGATAATTGTCTAAAATTTCATATAGAAAATGTTTTAGTAATTTTTGGGTAATTTTATGGTAAAAATATTTTTAATTAAAAACATTTTATTTATTGTTTTGGCATGCACATGCACTGTATTAACATTGCACAAAAATTGATATTAATTATTTCAGGTATAAAAAATAAAAATAAATTGATATAATAAAAATAAATTAATTAAGTTCATGATAAACAATTATATTCATTCAATAATTATATTTACACATTTCCATGTCAAGTCAACTACATTAATTTGTTATTTTCTATTTTCTTATCCTGTGTAAGAATTACAACGACGTTTGGATAAGATTAATGTTATATAACTATAAAATTAAAAAATATCACCCAAAAAGTAATAAATAATAAATAATAAAAATGTCATGAAAATATTTTTTATCACTTGATTATTAAATATATGGAACCAAATTTTACATTTCCAACGATGTACAGGAACTACGTTGGTATTGAAAATTATTTTTATACTTATTATGAAATAATTTATAATTTACTTGCACTGATTTTATTGTACAATAATTCTCTTATAAAATCAAAATTTAGTAATTAAGTAAATTTAATAAAATTTATATCAAAATTATGTCCTCATGAAGTCACAAAAAATATTGTATTTTATAAAAAGAATATACTTTTTACTATTCACTAAAAATTTAACTTTTCTAAAAAATTATCAACAATTCATTATAAGATAATTTTGACATTGTAAATAAAAAATGAGATTATTTTTTTTTCAAATTAAAATTATATAATTGAAAAATCATTTTTTTAAATAAATTACCATATAATAAATTGTTTATTTTAAGAATAACTTAACATAATTTATATAACTATTTAATTCACGAATAATAATAAATATAAAAAAAATTATTTTATTTTTACTTGGGGTATTACATATCCCCCCTTTTGGAAAATTTTCCTCACAATTTAATCACTTATTAATCAAATGGGGGTACATTTCCCTCATAGCATTTTCATATTCCCATTGTGCATCTTTAACCATATGGGTTTTCCAAAAAACCTTAACCTCATGTAGTACCTTATTCTGTAATAATTTCTCTCTATGATCAGGGATATGAATAAATTTCTCTTCATAATAAAGGTTCTATTCCAGTTAAACTACTTTTAGGCTCAAAACATAAGATGAATATCGTACATAATTTCTTATGATCAATTCATGAAAAGCATTGTGTACCTAAGATAAACTCAGAGGAAAAGATACTATATTTGAAACTCGTCCAACTTTCTCTAGGATTTCATATGGTCCAATGTACAATAGACTTAGCTTTACAATCTTACAAAAGTTAATAACACTTTTCCATGGATATACTTTATGAAAAATAAGATAACCTACCTCTAAAGAATGGCCTTTTCCCTTATTATCTACATAACTTTTCTATCTACTCTTAGTTGTCCTCATATATTACTAGACCATATTATCTTTCTCAGACACTTCCCCAACTAATTTTCTTCCCCTCAACTTCCTTTCCGTGAATTCATCCCAAAATGATGCATTTTGACAACACTTTCAAAATAATTTCTCAAAAGGATCCATGTTTATTCTAGAATAAATACTGTTATTATAAGAAAACTAAACTAAAGTATGATATTGATCCCAATTTCCCTAATAATTCAATGAACAAGACCGAAGAATGTTTGTTAATGATTGAATTGATCTCTTGACACCCAATCATATTGAGGATGAAAATATGTTCTAAAATTTAATTCACTACCCAATGACTTATAATGTCCTTTCAAAAAGTTATAAGTGAACCTAGTGTCATGCTCAAATACAGTAGAGGGAGGAACTCCATGTAACTTGATTATATATTCGAGGTAGAGTTGGGAAATATGATCAAAATAAATATTATCCTAAATATGAAGGAAATGGGTAGATTTAGTTAGTAAATCAATAATGACACAAATCACATTGTTACCTTGAGAAGTCTTTGGTAGCCCCACAACGAAATCTATGGATATATTTTTTCCATTTTCACTCTAGCACCAGAATTGTTTATAGTATCCCATTTAGTAATTGTGAATCTTCTTTAACCTATTGACATGTAAAACATTTTATTGTAAAATTAGAAATATCTATTTTAATTCCTTGCCACCAATAATACCCCTAAAGGTCTATGTACATCTTATTGCTTCTAGGAGGAACTAAAAATAGAGAAATTTGAGCTACAGTTAATAATTATTTCATCATCTAGGAAACACAAGGAACACATAATCTTTTTCTAAATCTCATGACAAAATATTTAACCACATTAATGTCAAAAAACTTACTATTATTAAGCAATTCTACCTTTTTCAATAACTCATGGTCTTTTTTCTTCACTTTCTCAATTCTTTATAAGAGAGATGACTACATTGACACGTGAAAAAAAAGAGGAATTCTTTGAACGAACAATTTCCAAGAAAAAATTCATCAAATCATTAATCAAAGGGTCATGTTATGAACATATCATTAGTAATGTATAATTAATTTTCTAACTCAAAGAATTGACCACTTAATTTTTGTCTAGGATAGTAATTAATCATGAAATAATAATCCTTTATTAGTTCCATCCATCTTCTATGCCTCATGTTCAATTATTTCTAAGTAAATATGCAGTTCCAAATTATTTGGTTAGTTTATATTTCATATTTGGATCCATATAAATTATGTAACCAATTTTCAATGAAAAAAAAATAGAAACTAATTCCATATCATTTGTAGGATAATTTAACTAATGTGGTTTTAGTTTTCATCAAGAATAACAAATTACCTAATCATTATTCATCAGAGCATAGTGACACCCCATCAAATAAGAATCAATTTAGATGAATAAATAAACATTTCTCGAGGGTATGACAAAAAATATAATCATTCACCATTCAAATTTTCAATTCCTAAAAACAATCATCACAATATTTTTTTTAGATAAATTTAAATCCTTTTCGAGTTAACATAGTAAGAGGGATAGATAACCAATCATAGTTTTCAACAAACCTCTGGTAATAGCTTGATAATATAAGAAAACATCGAATCTCAGTAACAACTATAGGTCTTATCCATTCATTAATGAATTTTTTAGCAGGATCAACTATCATGCCATCCTTATTAACAATGCGCCCAAAAAAAGAAATCTATTGTAAGCAAAAACCACATTTGCTAAATTTTCTGTATAACATATTCTTTTTTAGTGGTTTTAGTAAAATACATATATTTTTATCACGATCGTCATAGACTTTTGAGAACACCAGAATATCACCAATAAAACGACCACAAAATAATCCAAATATTCATAAAATATTATATTCAAAAGATCCGTAATTATAATAGGTGCATTTATAAAACCAAATGGAATAAAAACTCATAATTTCTATATCTAGATCTAAATGTTGTATTCATAATTTTATCGCCATTTATCATCAACTGATGGTACCCAGATCTCAAGTCAAACTTTAAAAAATATAGAGCTCTATAGAGATGATCAAAAAGTCATCGATATGAGGAAAATGATACTTATTATTAATAGTGATATTATTCAAAGCTCTATAATCAATAAAAATACTCATTGAACCATCCATCTATTTAATTAGAAAAATAAGTGTACCCCATGGTGAATTACTTAGGAAAATGAAACCTTTATCTACCAACTCTTGAAACAGAATTTTCATTTCTTAAAGTTCGACTTGATCCATTTGATAGTGGGGTTTTGAATTTCTCTTAGCATCTAGAAATAATTTAATAGTAAATTCAACTTTTCAATCACTTATAACATCATGGAACTCATCAGGAAAAACATAAATGTATTCATTTACCACCATCACAAAATTAATTTGAAAAGTTCCCCTATTTGAAACAATATGCGCAAGATACTTTCATTTACAAATTTTTACAGTTTCTCAACTTCGTGATATGTTATCAATGGTATGGGTTTATTCTTGAATAAAAATTGAAAATAATTCTGAAAAAACACTTCTTTAGATATACAATCATTCTTCTCATGGTAAATAGAAATCCAGTCCATACGCATAATAACATCATACTCTACTAAGGGGAAAAAGTTGTTTTTTGGGAAATTTATTTCCAAAGACAAAAATAGAAAGATTATTATAATTATTTTATACATTAATAATTCCCCCAGGTGTTTTATAGCAATTTTTGGTGTCATTTCTTGCGGTAAAATTTCCAATTTAGCAGAAAATTCTTCATAAATAAAGAAATGTGTAGACATCATATCAACCAAAACATTAGAAAAATATGAGTAAACAAATAATGCACTTGATACCACATCATTGGATGTGCCAATATATGCTGATGTAGTCACAAAGGATTCCAATACACCTTTATGCTTATAGTCTGTCTAATTTCCATCACATAGGTTTCTCATCAGACACATGATCACATAATGACCCATCTAATTACATTTAAATTTTTTCCACTCTTTGTATATCGGAATAGTTGTTTCCACCACCATGATATTTTTAAATGAAATTACAATAAATTTTACCAAAATTACCACATCAAAAATGCATAAAATACTTCAAAAGAAATTTAATAGTGTTTTTCTTACCACAATTCCCAAAAACTAAAAACTTTATTTTCTTACCATTAAACTTATTTGATGCATTCTTTCCATTATACTACCACCTAGACCTCTTTTTCAACAAGATTTGAAAGTATATGTGATCATAGAAAAAATCCACTTATACCTTCTCCTCACATAAAAAAGTTTTCATAACATATGATTTGACAGAATACCAATTCCCTTTGATATTTTTTCTTCAATCCTAAGTAAGAATGATTGATTTCACAATAAAGATTTCAAATACAATTTGGAGTGTACCATTAAAATTTAATTAAGCTTACTTCATGCATGGCCACTGAATCATACTCCTTTTGTTTAAATTTATGTAATTTATTTTCCATCCTAAGTCCAACCACCTTAGGAAAATATTACCCCAGGTTAAGATTCTTAAATCTGTATGATTCCAAGGAATCAATATCCTCACTATCTCTGATATTATTGACCATTAAGCACCACTAGTTATCTTCCCCTCCAAAATGATAAATAGATAGTCTATTATTTTAACGATCTGATTACCCCATGACATCAAATATCATTTATAAGGATTTAATCCACCCTTAAAGTACCACTAGGTTAAAATATCCACTAAAAACAAGAGGTTATTGCTTCATAAAATGTTCCACCACTAACATATTCCACTAAGGTTGATATAGATGATCTCGTGCATGGATTCTACCACCATTTATACCATTATTCAACTAATCCATTACTATAAGAAACTATTAAATACTAATTCCCACCAATCCAGATTGTGGATTTGGAAATATATTAGCCTCCTAGTGGATTACTACACCTACTTCCCTATTTCCTCTTCAGAAAACCATCCTAAACCGATATATCTTAGGCAAACCATCATGGTAATCATAAAATTCTGTATAAATTCAACATAACAGTAATGTAAAAATAATTTATGGGTATTCTATTAACATTATCCTAACCCTTAATGTCATTTAATGTTTGATATGATTCCTAAAATAAGGACCCAACATTAATCATTACATAATATACTTAATTCAGTTAGAAATTAATTTTATTTCATTTCAAAATATATTTTAGGTATATATTTTTAGAGAATTAGGACATAATTCATATATGAAAATCTATTATCATAAATTTGGATACTACTAAAACAATATCCATTTATTCTATAATAAAAAAATTTTAATAAGACAAGAATTATTTTCCTAAAAAATCATAAAAAAAAATCATATTAGATTATTATTTTCTATTACCCATTCTTAATCCATTTGAAAAATATTTTAAAACATGGTATGATCACAAAAATATCAGTAAGAGACATAGAAATGAAGAAAGAAATTATTAAACCAAGAATGAAAACATTTTCAAAAACTAAAACATATTCTCTTTGTGCCACCTTATGAAATAATAATTTACCTATTGATAGAAATAATAGATCACAAAAGGTAAATTATGTAATCATTTTCATATCACTATTAAAAATAATACAGCTCTTCGGGAAAGATAGGGAGTAACCATAATAGATACACTTAGAATAACCATCGTAGTATATTCCAATAATATCTTAGAAGAAACCTAACTAGTTAACTCTTTACATTTAATGAATACATTAGACAACTAGAAAGGTCACACCACCCTTGGTTTATCATGTAACCGCCCATCATCATAAAAATTCATTAGAACCATAACATGATCACAACAAATTAATTTTTCGTAAGAGATACCTTCTTGAGGAAAATAAATTTTCCATTTTTGAAAATCAATTTTATGATATCGTGCAATTATAAATGAAACATTTTTATTTGAAAATAAAATTTTAAAATTTTTAAGGAACCATAAAATCAATAATACATCATGAAAAGATGGAAAATCCTCCTATTCCATATAATTTAAAAATATTTCTTTAATGAAAACAGTTGTAACTTGACAAGTGAATTTTAAAAAATAAATTTCCTTATCTCAGGTTCAGCGTCATTAAAAAGTGTTCAAACCAACTATATAAAGGAACAAATAGTTTTTCTATTTTATTATAGAACTATATACATGTTTATATTACCTTTCATGATATTCTTATAACATTTTCCCTCCCATTTATTTACAATATTTTGTTATTTCCTTTGTTTTAAGTCAGTTCATTTCATCGTTTCAATGGTCATTTTATTATGGACTTCTTGTAAAGAAGAACTGATATTCTTGAAGTGATAACATATACATTTAGATCATTTTGAAAAATTATTAGGGAATTTTAACATTCCATGAATGTGGTAAAGGTAAATTAAAACTCATCATCTATGAAGATGCTGGATTGATACAACTTGGAAAATAATTTTGTTTTTATGATTTAAAACAATCTAATAATATATTTTATGGTTTATATATCATCAACACACTAATTTTAAATATATATATGATAATTGAGTTATCCTAAAACCTGGGACATGGTGTGAGGATAAGGTATAAGTGATAAATACTTTAAAACTGAAAAGGAAGAAATTTACATTCTGAAAATCTTTCCTAGAGTACCTCCTTAGGCACTTGGAAGTGGTATTCTTTTGATACTATAAGTAATAAAATGTAAAAATTGATTAAGATAAGGTAATTTGGAATAGGATATTTGAGAAATATGAATTATAATGATCAAATTTTCTGATGGGATGAGTCTCCTTTAATAATAGAGGTGAGGGGAAGCTTAGGAATTACATAAAATATTCAAATATAATTAGTCTAATACAGGGTTAAGGAATACATAAGGACAAAAAATCATATGAGGTCATATTTTATAAAGATTGTTATGATTTTTGACTTTTTAAAAATTTATTTTATTTTTAAATAATTTTAAAAAATATTTTATTCATAGAAAATATTTTTTTTCAAATTAAACACTATCCACAACTTTGAATTTAAATCATCAAAAAAATGATTCAAATTTGAATAATTTTTTTATTATATCATATACATATAATATTAATCTAGATAAATATTTAATTAACTTAAAAATATCAAATTATACTTAATGCATTACTTTTAATATCATTAATTTGATTAATTAATTAATTAATTAAATATTGCATCATCATTTTACAAGCCATTATGGTAATTCTTTATTTGATAAATAATAAAAAAAATCAATGAAAAATATAATTTTATTATAATTAAAGAAACTATTTATGTTCAAAAAAAACTTCTAGAAAACCATATATTAAAATATTATATAAATTGAAAACTATAGTATGAACAACTTGACTTCCTTTTAAATAAAATATTATTTAGAGATTAAACTTATTCATGTGAGTTCAAAATCTCCCAAATTCAAATAAAATTAATATAATGATCAAAATGTGCTTATATAAAAATATTTTGTATTGTTTTGATTCATTTCATGGTACTTGTAATTTTAATTAAAAACATTTTATTTATTTTTTTCTGCTTCCACAAGCACTTCATCAACGTTTCATAACCATTAATGGTAATTATTTCACATATAAAAATAAAAAAATAACTTCAATAAAAATATATTAATTAGGTTTAGTATAAACATTTATATTCTTCCAATAATAATATTTACTCATTTCATGCAAATATTTTTTATTTAATTTGTTATTTTCTCTTTTCTAACCCTTTGATGAATTACATATACATTTGGATAAGATTAATGTTATATAACTATAAAAATAGAAAATATCTGCCAAAAACATAAATAATATATAATAATTAATAAAAATTTCAGAAATATAATTGTTATCACTTAATTATTAACTATAAAGAACCAAATTTGACATTTTTAATACTGCACAAATATTTTGTCGGCACTAATATTAATTTTTATACATATTATGAAATAATTTATAATTTATATATTCTGATTTTTTTTTAAAAATTTCTATTATAAAATAAAAATTTAGTTATTCAATAAATTTAATAAGTTTTATATCATAATTATGTCTTTAGGATGTCACAAAAAATATAATATTTTTAAATATTGAATTTTTCACTATTCACAAAAGTTAATCTTTATTAGAAAATTATAAAAAATTAATGCCAATATAATTTCTACTTTATTAATTTTAAAATGAAATTAATTTAATAAAATTAAAATTCAATAATTAGGAAATTAATTTTCATTAAATAACCATATAATAAATTATTTATTTTTATAATTTTCTAACATAATGAATAGAACTATTTAATTAAAAAATACTAAATAATTTAAAAAAATTATTCTATTTTTACCTGTGTCGTTAAAAAATATCTCTTCATCGCCTACTTGCTAGAATAAGAGTAATTGAATAGAACACCTTAATTTTTATAAGGTTTACATCGATGTGAGAGCCTAATCCTTGAAAAGTTCATGTGGAGTTCTAAATCCTTGATTATTAGTAATAAAATAGTTATTATAGGAGAGGGGTAGTGTAAATACTTGAATATTAATAACATCTGAAAACTCTAGTAAACATTAAAGGGTGGAGAAATTATATAACTTGTACGACCACTAAAAATGAACAACGTTGTTTATTTTGCTTCCCCAACCCTCTTAATATAGTCTCCTTACTATGGAATGAATCAAATATTTATAGTGATTCTGAATGATTTTTCCAAAAATATATGATATTATTTAATAGACTTTGAAATCCACTGAAATTCAAATGTTGGAGTATAAAATTGGTCTTCCTTTACCCAATTTAGAATGAACAACTCGTGCCTGTGAGAAGAAAAACACGAGTTCATCTTATTACTTATAATCCGTGAGTTCCTAAATCAACAGAACTAGAAAATAGATTACTTTGAATTATGTAGAAATTACTTATACACATAGGTTTATGATCGTCTCAAAATTTCAATCTATGATCTATATATAATAAACCTGTCTCCAAAATCTCAAAATAATTTTCCTTTTTTATTCTTTCTCCATATATCCCCAAAATAAATGTGAATAATAGTTTCTAAAATTATATTTGGATACAATTTTATTACCAATTTCACAAAAATGATTAGTCAATATTTTCCTGAAAATATAATCAACTATCATGAAGAATGTTTTCAAATTATTGAGTTGAAAATATCAATGGGATTAAATCAAAATATATTATTATTTAATCTTAAATTTTTAGCTTAAATCATGGCTATTTGTAGAGCCCATTGAATTATGGAAACACATGAATGAAAAAAATTTATATTTACATATGATGTTTTCATGATATTTTACTTGTGTGTTAATATCATACGAGTGTAGAAATATTGTACGGGCAGTCAAAATATCTTACGCCCTTATCAAATATCTTATGGCTAGTCAAAATGTCATAGACCCTAGGTCAAATTCCTTTGAAAATTTCAACATAACCCAAATATAATAAATTTAGAGAAACTCTCATACGGGAATTCAGGTCACATACTAATAGGTAAATTCTCTTATAGGAACATAAAATCTATTCCATGTAGATGAAATATCACACATGGTTCCCAAATATTCTACATGTATCTCAGATATCATTCGCTTAGATGAATAGAAATTTTCATTTTTGTAAAATGTCTTATTTGTGTAAAATATCATAGAAAATAATCAAAATCTCTTCGATATAGATAAAATGTTATACAGAAAACTAAAATTTCTTCCATGCCAGATAAATCCATTATCTATTATTATAAATCAAAAACAATAAATCTAGATTACTCTAAAATGAATTAAGAAACATCCAAAATTATTTTTAGACACTTCAAATAATATTATAAACACTTCTAGATGACCTCAAAATATTATATATATATATGATTTACAATAATGGAATCTTCATCAATATTAAGGGAACTTCAGACTCTAAATTTGTATTTTCTTCCAACCCATAAATATATTCCCTAAATTCATCTTAAAATTAAACTACTCCATCAAAAAACACTAAAACACAACCTTTGTCAAAATCTGAACATATTGAAACCATATCATAGTTTATATTAGTTTTTATGGGAGAAATCTTTCTTTTAGTAATAAATAGTATACTGGTCATGTGATAAAGTCCCCACCGTATAAATCCATGAACTCTCTAGTTAAAAGACACTCTATATTTTCATAATAAACATAACCGCTAAAATATAGGGATATAAATTCCCAAAATCTATATTTTATGAAAATTGTTATTTTAGACTTACTTCTACCCCTTTGAAAACATAATCCAAGGATATTTTGGGTTGGTCCTTTAAATTATTGTTAATGATTTGTGATACATTGAACACCCATGTCCAGCCTTAATATTTCAAAATTTTCCCCAGGGACATCAATGGTAAAAATTTCTTACAATTGGCCTCAAGTGGTATAAATTCCATATTGACATCTCCATTGGCCTCCATATCTCTTATAGAATGAAATCTAAAATCAATATATATGGACCTTGAGTGTTTGGCTTGATTTTTAGAGTGTTTCATAGATCTTTGGTTGTCATTGTGAATTCTAAGAAGTCTCTTAACTTTCACCTACAACACTTCTAGTTTTCCCATCAGAAAAATAATTTGAGTATAGGAATAGGTAAAAAAAATTTATTTAACCTCAATATTAATTAGTGAGTCTATGTTCTATTTTTTACAAATCCAACTTACACAGTAGTCTCCCAAGATAAAAAGTTCTCTTTAGGTTGTCCTTCTTTCATCACAATCACCAACACAATTAGTATCTAAAAACCTTAATACATTTAAATTATTTTCATTCTTATTAAAATTCTCATATATCATATTACCCTTTATATATATATATATATCTGAAAACACTTATATAATCCATAAGATGTGAATTTTTTGTTCAATTTGATATCTAGAACAATGATTAATATTATATAAAATATATTACCTGGAAGCTCTGGGATAAACTAGACACCCAATACGTCTTCTGAATTTTCCTTGGTTTAAACACTCACATTAAATATCATTAGAAAATTTTAGTCCAATATTAATTTCTATAAACATTGACATTGATTCCTCCATTACAAAATTAATCAATAACTCTCTAGAATACTTATCTTATGATACAAAAAAACATTTCCCCTTTCATGTATTATAACTGCAAGAAGTTTCTCACCTCACATAAAATAAAAATTTCACATCATTTCTTAATTTTATTTAAAAATTATTGGGAATTGTTATGAGGATCACCTATAAATATTAAATCCTTACCATAAACTATAATAGTTGAGATTAAATAATGATAATTATGTTTATATTTCTAATGAAATTATAGCATAATAACATAGAATTTGTAAAAAATTTGATGAAAAAATAAATTACCTAATTATATAATTTCAATTTGAAAAAATAAATTTCATTTTATAATTATCGGTAAAAAATTATCATTGGGTGATGTTTTAATAAATTTTTGAAATAGTTGATTTTTGGGAGAATAGGGAAAATATATTTTTTACAAATAATGTAAATTTTAAGACATTATAATGACATGAAAGCATATTGAAGATTTATTATATTAGAAATATATATTTATTATGTAATATACATCATTTATAAATATAATTTTGAACTTATAAATCTATGTCTTAGATTTTGGAAATCTAAGTAATGTTTTTATTCAATTAAAAATTATTTTTGTTTTGTCTCTCTTTAAAAAGAATTCAAAAAGTTACATTTATTTTTGGTAATTTTTTGTTGTAAAATCATTATATTTATATTTAACATAAGGAAATTAGTTATATGGGATTAAACATTATACTTGATTTGGTGTAAAATAATATTTATTCTTAAAACGTGCATTTTTCTAAAAACTATTTTCATTGAATTTTGGGAACATATATTAAAATAACTTTTTACCAATTACAAGAATTGAATCGTTTAAAGTAAATTAAATATTTTTAATCATCATAAATTATATTAGTAAATATTGTAAAATTATATTTTGTTCATAATATATAGTGCCCATGATAAAAATTTAGCACCTTTGTTATGGGTAAAATGAGTTAAAAACTTTAAAATAAATAGAAAAGGATTCTAGATAAAAAAAATTACTTAAATATAATTTGTTTATTTTATTTACACCTTAACCTTATAATATTATAATATTTTATAATTTGGTTCCACTTTACGTGAGTTATAAAAATATCATCTAATGGAGTTTTAAGTATTTATAGGTTTTCTACCCAACTCACTTATATATGGGAAACTCCTATACTCTCTCTTTCACACTTATTGAGCCACTTATATTAGAAATTACCTTCCAAAATACCTTTAAAAAGTTATTCTTCTCAACCTAGAGGTCCTAGAATCACCAAAAGATCACTAAAATATGGATTACGGTGTTAGTTAAAGGTGATTTCCAGAGGAAGTGGTATATGATATTACTAAGATTATTAAAGTATCCTTCTTCTTAAAACTCATATAAATATTAAATGACAATAATATCATAATAATATTAGAAAATTTTCCATAAATAGGTTTTTTTTATGTTAATAGTACATCCATTTTTAAGCTTTCTTTCTATCCAATGGGAAAACAAAATATCGATCGTGCATATATACATACTACGATATCGATGAAGCAATTTTTATAGTTTTCTTACCACTAACACCAATATATAGTTAGAAATAATGAAAGAATGAATATATATGATAAGAATGAAAAACTTATTTTATCAATATGATATTTTAGTATAAATTTATCCTTAAAATATTTAATTTCTTTTATAGCATGTGATACAGAAAACCTCAAGTATAAATGAACCATAATATAGTATAATATTTTAAAATAGCCATTAATTTGGTGAAGAAAAGCGGAATAAGATTTTTTTTAAAATATGTATACATGTTTGAGATAAAGAAAATATATTGAAAAATAACTACTCAATTTTCTGTGAAGTCATTATATGATTTAAAAATACATTTTTCTCGAAAAATATTTCAATTTATTTTTATGAAAAAAATAAATTAAATTTCTAACAATTTTATAAAATTTATTTTAAGGAATTAAATTTATTTTTTAAATATTTATATCAAAATTAAATTAGGGTTACATTTTGATATTTTTTTTTTGAAATGTCTAATTTTTCAGTGAATAGTGAAAACTAAATATTTTTCAAATACTATCATTTCATTTCATTAAATCAATAAATTTAAAAAAACCAATATATTTTTGATTTTCTATTAATGTTACATATGATCCATTTTATTCATAATAACATAATAAATTCCATTTTAATCAATAAAATTCATGATTTTGATATAAGTTAATTTTTATACTTATACACATTTTTTATAACAGTTTTCACTTCATTTTATGCATTTATATTGAAATTGCCTTTTTCCATTTATATAGATCCATTTTTGAAAAATTGACACCATAATTTGAATTTTTATTTTTAAATTAGGTATATAGATCCATTTTATTATTTGTCATTATGAATAGTTGAAGTGCTAAATATGTTTCACCTCAGTAGAGTTAAAATGGGTAAAATATGGTTAAAACCAAGATATAAAGTCAAAAAAACAACAAAAAAAAGAAGTTATTTAATTTAATGGTTTAAATTAGAACATAATAATACAAAATTATAATATATGGATTTTTAGTGTTGTTTTACCTTGATAATTAAATTATATTATTTTAAGTAATGAAAATTAAAAAATATCACTCTGTTGGATTTAATATCTATATCTTTTCTATAAAGGCATAAAAAGATGATAATATGAGTTATATTTTTTTATTTTAAATTTAAAATAAATTTTATATCATAATAATATATTTTTAATTTTTTAGAGGTGAAATAATTACATTAAATTCTTACACAACACTAAAACAGTGCTTATGAAATCAGTAGAAAATTATGTAAATGATATTTGAAACCCAAGATGTAAAATTTTTAGGTGATTAACAGTACCCCAATAATTTTGTATATTAATATATCATATTATTTAGGTTTGTGTTTTCTATATTTTGATTACATTAATATACTTATTTCATTAAAGTCCAATTAAATGAATTGTGTCAAAAATGACATTAAAGATATTTTATAAAAAATATTATATTATTAAATTATTTAAAAAGCATAAATATATTTCAAGAGGTAATTTATGGCAATAAATTTTCTAAAATTTGATCCATTTACCATTTATGATCTTATTGTTACCTTATATGTAATATTTTTACCCTTTTGTAATGGAATAATTTTTACCGTGGTTAAGGTTAAAAATGGTTAACAGAGGGGTTTTCCACTTTGGTGGTGGAATAATAGTGAAGGATAGGGGTACAATAATGCCTTTACTTCAGGTATTAAGGGATTTATTCTTGGGAGTCCACTTTTGGGTGAATTTCACCATCCCTTTGGGATCCAATCGTCTTGTCGGGTCACCTAGTTTCTGACCTAGTGGGTGAAATGAGGCACAACCCACCTATGCTAATAGATTGTTGTGTTGAACCATCACTAATCAGGCCATCACCCTCTGGGAATCTATTCCATCTCATATGATGAGGGATCATTCTTGGCTAGGTATCTCTCTAGATTGACTACTTCATGTGGATAGGGGTTTCCTGCTATGGAGGGTTCAAAAATGCCACACCTGGGGATTCCCTTTCAAAGTAAAGGTTAACAGAGTGGTTAATACAAAATACAAGGGTTAAAATTACACTAAATCCAATTGAATTTCATTTGGGAGGCTATTTGGACCATGTCTATTTTCTATTCAAATCTATATCTATTTGGAATCATTATAATTTAAAAAAATAGTATATATATATCCTTTAAGTAATTCCAAGCGTGTCCTTTCCCTCCATTATGAAAGGACACCCATTTTTTCTTTTCATTACATCACATTGATCCATATATCATAACCAAACCCTATAAAATTATCTTATAAACATCCATAGACAAAAATTATAGTTTATTTTCCTCCTAAAACACCATACCATGTGTCCTTAAGGAAAGATCTACATGAGGTCTCCCAAAGAAGTGGTAATAAACTTACCCAAACTATTCTAATTTATTTCTTCTTATAACTCCATTAAATATATTATATTCATCATAAAATAGAAAATAAGTATAAAAAATATTCTGAAATTTATTTATATTCCATAAACTGCCATTATGTACTATTTTCCCATCAAATGGGAAGTGAATGTATCGCTCATGCATATGTCTGCACTAACACCTCCATGAAGCGATGTAATTCACTTTATATAACCATATTTAATGAATGGTTATTATGATGGGATTATTTGGTATATATATGGTTTATAATACAATTATAATTCTCATGTTATTATATCATATCTACCATATTACCTCCCCATCTATTGGAAAATGATGACGTTGCTCGAGTGTACGTGTGGATGCCCGCCTCCATGAAGCGATGTGATTTATTTTTCATTTTTGAATTACATGGATGGAAATATGAATGGATTTAATAAATATATATTACACACATTATATAATAATTTTTATTTAATTTTGAATTATTATTTACATTTCTTTTCTTCAATTATTCGAATAGTGAAAACAACATTCATGCATACGTACAACATATCGTCTCTAGGTACAGGGTTGTTCATTTTTCTATATCTAAATTTTATGGATGAGTATATATATATATATAATGAATATACATGAAATTAATATCATAAATGAAATTAATTGGGTGATGGAACCATGATCAATTCCCGAGGACTAGATCTGCTGAACAAAAACTCAAATGACATATAAAACAGTTTACACTCGAAAATGAAAATTTTAATAAGGAATTATAAATTAATGGGGGTTGAAATTTTTTAAGTGGATTATATATATTATTATAAGTTTTTAACTAAAATTTTTTAATAATTATAATAAATTTATATTTATTATATTATAGGTTAGAGTGTATTTGAATCAAGTCAAACTTGAGTTAAGATATTTATGTTTCAATGTCGTTTTAATTGGGATTATTTATGCATGAATATCCATTAAAAGAAATTTTATAATTCATTCATGATAAATCCCTTTAATTTTATTATGATATGATTATTTCTTGAGAATACATATTTTCCTTTCATTTTCATCACTTTTTGTACTCATGATACCAAAATAATGTTTTAATAAAAATAACTATATTTATCTCTTATGTCAAAAATAATTTTTATACCATATCCATGTTTTCTAAAAAAATTCAAATTTTTTTATATCCTTTGATAAATTTTTATTTAATTTTCACCCATGATTGATTTTTTACAAAATTGTTTAAAATGAATCTTCTTTTTATTTTCTAAAAGTGGTTTATTTTAATTCTTACCGAAAATGTGAAAGGAATCATTGTTATAACAAACAGGACTTGAAGGATTTCCTAGAATCATGAATTCTCAATGATTTGAGTCATACATTACATGTTTCTAATATTCTTTTCAAATGAAATATTTTACTTAATATTTAGGAAATTTTTAGATTTTAATATGTGATATAAAAAATAAAATGGTGTTTTTTTGAGGAATTATTATTGAAATAATTAAAAGAATTTTTTTCATCTATTATTACATAATTTGATATTATATAGGATGTAATAGGAATATAATCCAATGCTACCGTATTTAACCACTATCAGGATAATTTATGGTTATGATGATGAAATATCAATGAACCACATTTTCTTCTCCATGGGTTAAGTTATGATGAATTTTTTTATCATCATATGATTATATTATGGGTAAGCTGAAAATTATATTTACCTATAATGTATTGAGTACTGATTAATGTTTTATGATCTTAATGGGTACTCGAGAGGTAATCACAAGTTCAAAAGAGGGTACACAAAAGGTTATCCCATGTATGAATGTCAGTAAATGGGAAGTTATCTCAAGCCTGAAGCAGGTACACTGGAGGTTATCCCAAGACTAACATATTATAAATGTATTATTAGGTATAATTGACCAAATATTTATAAGATTATGATTATGTTACATTTTATGCCACTAATTTTTGACATGATCTTATGCCAATGTTATGTTCTCACGGATCATGTTTATAAACCCCTTTAGGATTCATGGTTTATAAACTGCGAAAATTTATTCCATGACTCATGTTTATTATCTAAGAATTTATAGGTATGATTATAAATGGACATGATCATATTATCATCCACATTATGCTCATGTAATGTTTTATTAATCATCGATACCTTCATTAGTTACCCTTACTAAGCATCTCATATCACCATTTATTATTTTTTATCTAGGATATCAATAAAAATATTATGTGTGATGTGCCTGAGAAAGGTTTTAATTGTTAATTACTACGTGGTAGATGATTTAGATCTTTTATGAAAAAATATCATAGGTAAAATTGTTTTTAAAGACACCAATCCTTTACCATTATAGTGTGGATCACATTATTATGTATAGAATATTCAACTAATAAGATATAATATATATGTATAAAATGTGGCGTTCACTATATTTGGTATCAATGAATGGTATAGTAACCTTTATAAACTAGGATAAGGAAAATTTATTGGGAAACCGTAGAAAAATCCTATTTATAGGAGAACATCATATGTTATAGTAAAGAAAGGAGTATTATTTTCCTTGGAAAACCCCTATCTAGATACTATAAGGGATTTTTTCTTTAGAACATATGTATCTAGTGGTAATGGCCTTAAAAATAGTTGTTTGAGTATATCTCATCCATCTTTTTGGTTCATGGTAAGTGTATCCTTACTATAGGCATATTTTGAAACTCATGAGATATTTTTATATTAATTCATGATTTCTTTATGAATCACCACGATGGATTTTAGTTGATGATGATCATATATGACCTAGTTCAAACATAAAGTCTCATCAATTGAAAATTAGGTGTCATGATATAAACATAATTTAAATTATTTTTCATTATTATGTTGTTTTCCACAATTATTAATTCCTCTCAAACTATGGATTTTGGTTTTTTTTCAATGGCCAGAACATGAAAGAATCATGTTAATGATAAATATTATTGAAAATTAAGGATTATACTCATAACCAATAAAATTTTAGTCTATATAGAATGAAAAACATCATTTTCCTGATTACACAACTTTCACCAGCCATTAACACCATTATATTGATTCCTCTATAATTCAATGTCAACCTTCGTTTAGTGGGATTTTTGATCCCCTAGTAGTTGAGCAATAGGTTAGTATTGTAGAAAAGATATCTTATGTTCCCAAATGTTCGAATCATGAAATAGTAATTTTGGTGGTCTATCATTTGGAGTAAAAATAAGATCAATGGTGGAATCTCACCAAGAAAATGAAGAAATAGGAATAAATTGAATATAGTGAGTGTGATAAGTATAGAAGGTTATTTTCAAACATGTACTTTCCTTATATTCTCCATATGAAAATGGAGAAAGAGTTCCTAGAGATAAGCCTAAAAATGATGAATCTGTTAGAACATATGAGGGAAATTCTATAACACTTATGAGATACACTTATACTGTAAACATTGAACTAGAATGTAATAATGATAGATTCATAAAGGGATTAAAACAATCTATATCAAGGGTGTAATCCATAAGGGACATCAGTAGTTATGATTAAATCATTTGATGTTCTACAATGGTAGAAATGAATATTGGATCTATACCTCAATATCATTATTTTGATTTGAAAAAATATGGAATTCGAATGAAATTTAAATAATAAGAACTATGAAGGGAAGAAGTAGAGCCTTCCATTATGATAAATTGTAGAAGGTGACATTGAGGGAATTTTCTTAAAGGGTATGGTTAATTTTTTAAGTGTGTAAAGTAAGGAAATTAGTCAATTGAATACTGAAATCATGGGAATAAGTTATCCAATTATAGGGAAAAATAACCTCATAATGTACCACCCACACTCTAGTTGTTAAAATGAAAATAGTATGGTCATTATCTAATCCAATGAAAAATACAAAGGTTAATGATAATTGTTTATTTCACAAACATATTATACACATAGACAAATTGAAATATCACACGATCAATAATAATGATGTGGGGTATGGCAATGAAGTGGTAAAAGTTTTATATCCCATCTAGAATAAAAAATTTTTTAGTTAATTATTGATCTACCGACTATTTTATATCTTAATAGTTAAATAAGGGTATCAAAATTCCACCCTAATTATTATATGTTGAATTAAAAATGATAAAATATAATGGAATGGTGATCACATCTAATGTCTGTGATTATTTTTTATTAATGATTGTGGGAACATGCTTCAAATATATCTTGTTATTATCACATTGGTCATATTTGATGTTATCTTATCCATGGATTGGTTTTAGTTTAATAAAGTTGAAATCATTTTTTTATGAAGGGAACTTATGTTTGATATTCTCAACCAAACATGGATCAGATATTAGTGTGATGAAAATCGTGAACTACTTATGGAAATAAAAACCATTTTATGGGTCTTATTTCCATTTCAAATGGGTTGTTTATCTTAGATGTTTAGAAAGAAACATAACATTTAATACATGAATATTTTATGAGAGTTTGTTTGTGTTTTTCTAGAATAGTTTTATAATCTTTCTCTAAATCACAGTAACTAATTTTCAATATACATCATAAATGGTGTTTCACCAATTACATATACTACAGATATAACAACCCTGATGGAGTTGAAGGAATTGAAGAAGAAACTCCTTGGGATTGTTGATAAGGGATTCATTTAGAAAAGGTTGTCACATCAGGTGCACATATTATTTTTATTAAAAATAAAAAATGGGCTATTATGAATCTACATTGATTAATGGGAACTTAACAAGATCAAAATAATGAATTTGTACACTCTTCTTGGTATTATTTATTTTTTTGATTATTTATGATAAACTAAATATATTTCCAAAATTGATCATCAATATATATACTATTAGTTTATGTTCAAAAATGAAGACATACCCAAGAAAACCTTCTTTATGAGGTATGTAATCTATGAATTTATAGTTATGAAATTTGGTCACTAATACCCCGACCATCTTCTAGTATTTAATGAATAAATACTTTTTCGTTACCTTGATTAGTTGGTGGTAGTCATTATAGATGATATTATTAGATATTCAATGATAATGTAAGATCATAAATATTAATTGAGTATTATTCTATAGAACTTGATGAAATAGAATGTATATGAAAAATATATTTGATGTGAATTTATTCTACAAAAAAATTCAATTTTTTCATATAATCTTATGAGAGGGTATATCGATGGATACATTAAAGATTATAATTATTACATGTTGGCCCAATCCATCCACTTTGATATATATCCATATTTTTCTTGTTTATTCAGGATATTATCGATTATTTTTGGAGAATTTACTATGTTTTTATATTCCACTCACCATGCTAACTCATAAGGGAGCCAAGTTACTTTGGACTAATGAATATGTTGTTAATTTCAAGAAACTGGATTGATGGTTATTCAGTATACAAGTTATTATACCACTATATAGTAGAGAATGGTTCTTTAATCTATAACAATTCATCAAATAAGGTACTAGGATGAATCCTCATGTCAAATGATATGGGGATAATATATTCCCCATGGAAATTGACAGTTTATGAGAAAACATACAAAACATGATTCTGAGTTACATGCATTTATTTTTTCATTAAAGATATGGAGGTATTATCATTATGGATAAATATGTGATATATATACTAATCATAAATTTTTAAAGTATATATTCACTGAAAAAGAGCTGAATATGAGTCATATAAGATGGTTGGAGTTGATTAAATATTCTAATAGCTCAATAAATTACCACCCTTATAAAATGAACAAGGTGAGAGATTATATAATTCAAAAGGATCACAAATTATTATATTTGATTAGGATAAAAAAATATATAATATTTTTGGATTTGTAAATTATGGATCTAGAATCATTATAGAAGGGAATAAATATTATCCTGGTCAAAGGAGTGTTCAACCGTCTGTCCATGTAATGATTAAAAAGGTGTAAAAGGAAGATTTTGATTTGAAAAAAAGTTATTGAATGTTCATGGATTCAACCTTGATTATGATGGGATGATAATGTATTTTAACTAAGTATGTTCCCCATCAATATGAGATAAAATGAAGGAATTGTTAGATAAAACTCATACTTCATCATTCACTATTCATCATGTAAGTATGAGGATATATAGATATCTAAAAGAGTATTTCTTGATGGATAACATGAAAATAGATATTTTATAGTAAGTATCTTAGTTCTTGGTATGAGAACAGGTTAAATGTAAGAGATATAATTTTAAGTAGATGTTAAAACAATTACCCATATCAGAATAGAAATGGGAAAACATCACCATTTATTTTTCTTTTAGATTCCTCAAAAAGTATAAATCCCATAATGCTATTTGGGTTATAGTTGATCACCTTAAAAAGTCATAACACATCATTTATATTAGATAATATTTATTTATTGATCATATTTCTAAAATATACATTAAGGATGTTTTAAAGTTACATGGAGTACCACCTTCAATTATATCTAATTGGGATATGAGGTTTAACTCAATGTTTGAGAAAAGACTTTAGCCTGATCTAGATTTATGGTTGTGTTTTAGCACTACTTAACATCCTTAGGAAGGTGGTATCTCTAATAGAACCATTCAAACCATTGAAAATATTATAAGATCTTATTATATGGACTTCAATGGTGGTTGGGATTAACACCTTCTTCTACTTGATTTTTTTAATATAATAGATTTCACTTGACTATTCAACTACATCTTTATGAATCCATCTTTGGAAAGAAGTGTATAAATTTAATGGGACGCATTGAATATGGGGAAACAATGTTATTGAGTCTTGATCTAAATAATGAAATAGAAGATAAGGTCATAGCTATTCAATAACACATCACTGGAGTTTAGCCTTGACAAAAAAGATATAATGACAATATTTAGTGAAATATAGAAATTGATGTTGGTGAGAAGATATTCCAATGAATTTATCCATGGAATAAGGTTATGATATTGGAAATATGAGAAATCTAATACCTAGGTATATTTGACCACTCTAGATTCTTGATCGAGTAGGGACGATATCATTTTATTTGGTCATTCCACTGAACCTCTCTCAAGTCGATAATTTGTTCTATGTATCTCTCCTAAAAAGTACATACATAATGTAACACATGCACTGAACCCAAATGATGTAGCACCGAAGAATGATATTTACTATGAAGAACATCTATTATAAATATTGTATTATAGAGATAAAGAGCTGTAAAACAAGGCTATTCACCATGTTAAGTCTCTATAGAAGAATTATAAATTAGAAGAAGCTGTATGGGATCTCGAGGGTGTGATGAAATAAAATTATCTCTATTTTTAGTTATAGTGAAATAATTTTGAGGAAAAAATTAACTTTAAGGGGGATATAATGTACCACCCAAAGATTTAATGATATATTTCTATTTCAATAAATTTAATTTCTTTAATAACTTGTGATACATGCAATTCTGAGTCTAAATAAACTATAATATAGTTTACCATTTTAACCAAGCTGTTAAATTCATGGTGTGAATAATAATATTTATACACATATATATATAATGGTATAAAGGATTTAAATAAAAAATATATATTGAATAATAACTACTCAATTTCCAGTAAAGTCTTTATATACTTTAAAAATAAAATTTCCTCAATTTTTTTATTGATTTTAATAATAAAATAACAAAATTAGTTAATTAAAATTTTAGAAAATGTATTTAAAAAATGGATTTATTTTAAATCTATATACTTTTATTTACTTAGGGTAATTTTTCTTGGATTTTATTGAAATGATTTCTTTTTAAGAGAAAAGTGAAATATACATATTTTTCAAATAATATCATTTATTTGATTTATATAATGTTATTTAAAAATAAATTTTTTATTTTTTATTTTTTATTTTGTCTTAAAGTTTAATATGATCCATTTTATTTGAAATAGTATAATTAGTTCCATTTGAACCATTAATACTCATGAATTGGATATAAGTTAATTTTTATGCTTAAAAGTTAATTTCTCTAAAAACTATGTTTCATTGAGTTTTATGAATTTATATTAAAATTTATTTTCATAAATTTTATAGAATTAATCATGAAAAAAGAATACCATAATTTTAGTCAGTATGTTCAAATTTGGTAAATAGGTCCCTATTTTTTTGTCCTTATAATTAGTTTTCATCATAAATTATTGTCACATCGGTAAGGGTAAAATGAGTAAAACATGGCTAAAAGTGTGAGCTAAGGTCTCAAAATCAACCAAAAACATCAGTTTTTAATTATATGGATAATATTTGACCATATTCATCCTAAATTATAATATATTTAATTTTTGTTCCATTTCCCCATGAAAATGAAATTTATAATATTTTATGTAAGAAAATTCCAGAATCTCACTCTCTTGAACTTAATATGTATAAATTTTTTTAAATGAGGATAAAAATCGGAAACGTTCAGTTATAAATGATTATTTGACATATGAATAATTTTTTATCAAGTTATTTTATTTTTAGTTTATATTGATGAAATATTAAATTTAAATTCATGCACAACTCCAAAACTGTTATTGTGGAATAATAAATAAATCATGTAAATTAATTTAAAAACTATAAAATTAATATTTAATGTTCAAGGTATAGTTACCTGTATATTTTATATATGGATATAAAATACAAGGAATGTTGTAGGTATTTATATTCAAATTAAATTATTATAATGACATCTTTAAAATCCCATTAAATTAATTATGTCAAAAATGACATTAAAGATATTTTATAAAAAAATATCATATGAAATTATTTAAAAATATTAAAAATATTGAAATAGGTAAATTAGGATAAAATATGGTCTAAAATATTCTCCCTTTAGAATTTATGAGATAATTTTTATGTTATAAGTAAAATTATAACTTTTTAAGATTGAAATAGTTGTTACCACAATTATGGTCAAAAAATGGTAATCAAAGTTGTTAATAAAAATTATTAGGTTAAAATTACAAAATAAACTATCTAAATTTTATTTGATTATCGTATTTCAAACATATAATTTTTTATTATTAGTCCCAACTATTTTTAATCATTATACTCATAATCGTCAAGAGATATACAAGCATTCTCTTAAGTAAATTATTAGAAAAATAAAAATGAGAAGTCTAACAAAATGATAGAAGGGGTCACACTATAAGACATGAAATCATCCATAAGGAAGATCTAAAAGTCATGAAAATGAAAATTTTAATACTGCTGATTTTATTTGTCATCCTCATCAATAGTTTTTCACTCTGACTGGGAGTTATTTTTCTTGAATAACACTGAGTACTTCTCCTTAATCTTTCACTGATCCAAAGGGAGATCTTGACCACATCTCTAACCATGACCATGTCCACAAGCCCAAAAATAATATTATTGATTCATATACTCTAGATATGTATCATAATTATTATCACTCTAGTTAGCACCACCATGGCCTCTTCCATGATTTTTTATGACATCCTCGTCTCCATGACTTTTCTTGCTTCCAAGACCCTTCTAGGTCATCCTCATATGACGTTTCCACGCGTTTTGATTTTCTCTCCACATTTGGCTTGTACATATTCAAATTTTAAGAATCCATATGATTGGTCACCAGCACTTCCATCTCATTTAGAGTGTCAAGATCTTTAAATGGTTGCATGATTTGTGTTACATTCACCAGGAGGCCCCCTGTTGAAGTTACAACTAGAGCCTGAAATTACTGTTGAGGGTTGTACATTGGAGAAGTGGTAACATGATCACATGGTTCAGATTCCTCTTTCCTTATCATGTAAAGATTTAATCCAATAAATATTTACGTAGATAGAGCCATAATCTTCCTATCACCCACTAATAAATTTCCTTTACTATTCTTCTTGTCAGCCATGCCTGGTTTATATTCCTTATAAAAAGTCACTGAATGATCGATATTTGGATCACCTGTATGATTTTATAGGGAAATATTTTCTTTATGCATGTTCTATTCATTATCCATAATATAAAAATCAGATTCCATGACATTATAATCATCCAAGGAAGTCATCTCCATGCTAGCTACCAAGGCACACTGTCCAATTCCATCAATAGGGTGCTCAGAAAAAATATCATATGATAAATTTATCTTGGTACCATCATTGGCAGATTGTTGGGTGATTGGTCATAGATCAGAGGATTCTGAAAATTTCTACCACCTAATACATCATCATTAACTCTATCATAACCAACCACTTAGGTTCCAACCATCTTGGTGAAAATGGGCCTTATGAAGTTTCTTGATTTCACTTCTTGTAGATGACTAGAAATACCAACTTCAGAGATATCATGGGTTTTCTTAGAAGCTTCAAACCCATTTACCCTTTTTCTATAAAAATTGGATTTATGTAGCCTGTATTCAACTCTAATATTTGCACAATGATAATTTTTTTCATCTTTCCAGTGTCCTGAAGTATATTTCGTGCCTATGATTTCAAAACCACGCCTATTTTATGACATTATTTCATTTCCTGGCCGAAAATAGAGAAGAAAGTAAAGATATTTGATCTACTACAGTAATAAATTATTTATCTAATGAAGTAAAAATTTCAAAAAAAAATATGAGTTATTTTCTAAAAAATCTTTATGTCCAACTCAACAGCATCAGTGGATAAGAAGACTCTATCGATGAGTATAGAATCCAAATTAACTTCAATAAGAAAACAATCAAAGTGGATGAATCTAGATGCTTCAGTTAAATTATCTAATATTATTAGAACACCTATCATAATGGATATGTCATAGAGTATTTTTGGGTTCTATAGAACACAATTAACACTATATAACATAACCCATAACTAAACATTGGAGTTATTAACCTCAATTATATTGAATCATTTATTATATTCCTATATGTGAAGACGTCTGGGCTTGAATGAGATCAAACCAAACCCCCATGCTCACATCTTAAAATAATCATAAGTGAAGAATAGATTAAAATACCCATGAACCATTGAATCACATTTACAATTCTTGAATCTCAAGATTTATGATAGCATCTAAATCAACAATCTGATCTTCATTGGTTTGGCACCCTTAGGTAAAATCAACTTAGTAAAAATGAAGTGTTTTCTAATTAATAACCTCTCTACAACCATATTTGCAATAAATGGTTTGTGGAGATAATCCATTACAAAGTGAGATAGTGTGTTTGACCACACCATCATCCACTATAAGATACACATTGTGCTTGAGAATCTATAACCCTGAACCATTGCTGGAGGCCCTATAGAAGTTAAATCTCCCATTTGAGAGAAAAAATTCATCCAAATGGAGAAGAGGAGTGTCCACCTGGTCAAAAAACCCTAAAAAAAATTCTTAGGATTTATAAACTCTTACTTCATATCCTTCTTTATTAAGCATTATACTTGAGAATGGTATTAATAATATTTTAATCTTTTAAGTAATTTCTAGTGTGTCTTTTCCCTCTATTATAAAAGGAAACACATTTTATATTTAATTTATTAACCATTTAACCACATATATATATACCAAAACCCATAAAATTTCCTTATAAACTTACTAAGTCACAATTTAGAGGTTTTTTTATTCTTAAATGACAATTCTATGGGTCCTTAAGAAAAGATATAAATGAGGTCTCCTAAAGAAGGTGTAATCATCTTACCCAACCTCTTTAAATTTATTTATTCTACCACCTCATTAATATCTATGTTATTAATCATAAAATTATAAATTCAGTATATTAAGTATACAAATATTTTAATATTATCACAAAACCAGCATTATCCACCCTCATTTCTATCAAATGGGATGTGGAATTATCCCCCGTGTTTTATTGTGGACTTCCGCCTCCAAGTAGCGATTCAATTAATTTTCTAATACCATATTTCAAGGAATGTTATTATAAAGGTTTTATTAATTAAATATGATATCTTAAATGTGATTACTATTTTCTAAAAATAATATCCCATATAACTTATTACCTTCTTACCCACTGGAAAATGATAATTTCAGTTGTGCTTATGAGTGGACTACCACCACCACAAATCGATGTGATTCGTTATTCATTTTGGATTTAAATGGATGGTAATAAGGATGGATTTAATAAAAATATATTATATATATGATATAATAATTATTCTATAAAAGTTAATTATAATTTAAATTTTATTATTTCTATCTTTTGACATGGGAAAATTGTGTTCATGTGTGTGTACGACCTACTGTCTCCCTGAACAATGCAATTAATTTTTCCATATATAAATTTTACTGATAATTAAATATATATATAAAGTGAATATATATGATATTTATGTCATAAGTAAAATTACATATATTATTCAACCATGGTAACAATGATATTATAAAAACAAAAAAATAGAAAATCTCAAGAAATTAGAAATAGTTATAACCCACAGACAATGATTATAACAAGAAATTATTAATAAATTGGGGTTGAATTATTATAAGTGGATTATATATGATATTATAAGTGTGTACATGAGTTTTCTATATAATTATAAAAAATTTAGTTTAATTATACAAGGGTTTAGAGGACCTTTTATGAAAGTTGATTGTATGGTAAGGAATTTATATTTCACTCTCATTTGAATCGGGATTTCTTTATGCTTGAATCTCTATTGAAGAAAATTATATGATTACTTCAAGGTAAATCCATTTAATTATCCTATCTTCTGTTTATTTATTTATAATTCATGTTTTCCTTTATTTTTCCTCACCTTAAGTACTCACGAGACAAAAAGAATATTTTTCAGGGAAACTACTTTATTTATCTCTTTGGTTGAAAATTATTTTCTTCTATATCAATGTTTTTTAAAAAAATTCAAATTTTTTATATTATTACATGACTTTATAATATCATTTTTACCCTTGACTGTTGTTTTAAAAAATTGTTAAACAATATATTCTTTTAATTTTAGTAATTAGGTGTCTTTGATCTTTTACAGAAAGTGTTAAAGAAATATTTGTTTTAACACACAATACATGAAAAAAGTTTCCCACTACCAGGAATTATAAATGCTTTGAAGATTAATTTAAAAATTTACAATGATATTTTCATAGAAATATTTTTCTTTAATATGTATAATTTTTTTAGATTTTAATATATTTTTTAAAAATTAAACGGGTTTTTTACCAACGAAATATTGTAGTGTTTTTTAAGGTAAATTTCCATCAATTGTTACATCCTTTGACTTTAAATAAGCTCTAAAAAAGATATGATCAAATCATACCATATTTATTATTATTTTTCGGATAGTTTATGAGTCTGATAATGAAATATCGATGGAGCCCATTTTATTTTCCATGGGTTAATGTATGATGAATTTTTTAATGATCTTATGGAATACATATGAACTGATTTATGATTATTTGATTGGTGAGCCTAGAATTGTATTTCACTGAAATAAATTGGGTAAATATTAATGTTTTATAAACATAATGGATACATGGTAGGTTATCCTAATCCTAAAAGTGGAAACATAGAAGGTTATCTCATTCTTGAAAGAGGGTACATGAGATTTTATCCCAAGCCTATAGTAGGTTCAAATATTGTTACCCTAATCTAAACATGTCATTAATGTCTTGATAGGTAACCTTGATATAATATTTATATTCTTATGATTATTCCAAAATTTATTCCTCTTTTTATAAAATAATATTATGCCAATGTAAATTTCTTATGGAGCATTTTATTTGATTCCTTTTTCATTCATGTCTTATGAACAATAAATATTTATGTAAGAACTTATGTTTATGATCTATGAATTACTATATGTAATTTTTAACAGTAAATCTCATGTTATCATACCCTTTAATATCATGTTATGTTTTATATGATCATTCATATCTCCCTTGTTCAGACTTGCTATGCATCTGACCTCACCCTTTAATAAGTTTTCATTTCTCTAGGATTTTTGAAACTTTTTAAATATTATATGTGAAAGATAGGAGATAATTGTGAAGAACTAAGTGGGAGATGATGTAAATCTGTTTTGAATAAGTTGTTCATATGTCCATGTTTCCAAAGATAATAAACTATTACAGTTTTGGCATGTATAATAATATTATGTATTTAATATTCATCTAAGAAAATGTAATTTTTATGTATGAAAAGTGTAGGTCACTATTATTATGATTCTATAAATAAAATATATCAGATACCTTTTTAACCAACCATCTTTTTCTGAATGATAACATCACTCATGCATATGTCTGGACTGCCACTTCCATAAAGAAATGTGGTTAATTTTTATATTACCATCATTCATAGTAGATTATAAATTTTAAATAATGAATACAAATGATATTAATAAACTGTTTAACATTATTTAGATGAATGAACCATTTTATAACACCTATAAATAAGGTCAAATACCAAAGTAAATTTAGAGAAATCAGCCAAACAACCTTCAGTAGTCGACATAAGACAGAACTATACAATGAATCAAAATTAACTGATTATAAAAGGACCTTAAAAATAGAATATATATAAAAATGGTTGTTAGACGAGTATATATTAAATTTAAATTTATTATTTAGGAGGTTATAACAAGTTTTACTAAAAATAGATCCAAGTAAAGGTCATTTCATCTTAATTCCACTAAAATGAGGCATATTTTATATTATACACCTAATTTATCTTATATGGAATATAAACTAAAATTTTGATATATTATATCTATAATTACTCTTTATTAATTATATTTAATGTATCAATTAATTTCTTCCATTTCAAGAGGTTTTTGTCAAGATTTTATTAAAATCGTAATGGTTTATTTTCCAATCTTAATCTTATTCATTATTTATCATATTTAAATTTATGTTGGTATACTTATAGGCTTAATGTATTCTTAAATCTAATAAATTTCATTCTCCAATTTTTATTTTATTGCTCCTTATTTTTCTTCTATCTTTTCCTCTTTATGGTACTCTAATATTGAAAGAGTTTTTTTTTTGAAAAACAAACCTTATTTCTTCTTTTTGATGGGGAATATTTTTCACCCACATCTATATTTTTTAAAATGTCTTAGGGATGTTTTTTTTTATTTTAAATGATTATTAAGGTATTTTTCTACTAACATTGGCTTTCTATAAATAGATGAAATGAATATTTGTAATGTTTTTAAAATGTAGTTTCTATTATTTTATAGATGTGTAAATATAATTTTATTTTTAACATATAAGGTGTAAATATATTTTCCCTCATCAATGACCATTATTATCTTTTTATCTTCTTCTTTATGTTTATAGGTTTTATAGGTGAAAATATTTCTTCTATTATTCTATGATTTTTTTATTTTTACATTAATATAAAAATTAATTATTTTTAAAAGGATAAAAAATGTAAATAATTTATAACATTATTTTTAAAACAAAGTTATAAACTTTTTTAATAATTTTTTTATTATAATTTCTATACAATTTTTCTATCAAATTATAAAAATACATTCCTTTATATAAAATTGAAAAATCTGAGGAATCTAGTTTTTTTATCATCTATTATTGATTTTTGGACTGTACTTTATTTTGTGATTATTTACTTTCTCATGATCATATTATATATCACACTCTATTATTCATTAAACGTCATTTTTCTCTTTAATATCTATATTCCTTTTTATTATATATTTATATATTAATAATTTAAATATTTTCTTAACCATATACCATTACTACATACAATTTATTTGAAATAACATTATTATGAATTTTATTTCATTTAATAGGAAAATATTGATGTTTCATATTCTTGATTTAATATGGATATTTTTTAATGATAATTTATTATGTATTATATTATTGATTTCATATATTAGGGATGATTTGGGAATATATAGGTGTTGGGTGGTTACAAGTAATAGAAACCCCCGCAATGTATTGATATGTCTCATGAGAAAATAATTATCCTAATTAGTTGGGTGTTTGGTATATACCAACCCATTCATTAAATGGTATTGGAATAAGGATATTATGATAATATTCATAATGTTTTACTGTGAGGTATTTATTATAAGATCATGATGGAATGTATTATTAATTTTATTCGTTAACATTTCTGTTATTTTTATCCATCTGATTTTCGTGTTGATATTTTCCATGGATACATTTTGAAGTTAATGATTTTGAATAAATTTAATATTAATTAATTATCCACTCTTCTATATTTTTAATGCCTTATATAGTCATGATAGCTTCCTTTTCGTGTATTATTTTTTCTATAATTTTAGCCCACACATTATTATATTCTCCATTCCCAAGATATAAAGAAATAACAATTGAATGGTGTTCAAGGATGTGATAATATTTTTCCATGTGATGTTTTATTTTTCTAATGTAATATTGAAATCATGTATGTATCTAACATCCCAATACTACTGAACTAATTTGTTCTCTATGCTGCAATCTCTTTTATCTTATTCCATTGAAAAAAAGTAAACATTGGATCTTGGTTACTTGGTTCAGGTTTGTAACATTTTTTTCAAATTATGTTGAGTATGACCCTTGGGAGCTTAATTTTTGAACATAACTATTAAGGGAATTAAGATAAACCCCTAAATTATATACCAACTTTATGAATTTTTTATATTATATAACAATAATCATGATGTTACGAACTAATTAAGGGTGTTCCACTTTTTATATATCGGACCTTATAGAATAAAGAGAAATCATGTCAAGGTCTATAGTTAATGTAGTGATTTCCATTATGAGCCAGAAAATATAGAAAGTGTTGGAGTAGGGTGATCATAGCCATATTGGGGACAATAAAACAAGTTATGAAAAATAACCCTATCTGTATAGAGAAACATATTGTTCCATAGTATAATTCACCTCTATTGGATCTCTTTATTCAATATAAGAATACATCCTATAATGGAACTACCAATCCATTGATAGTTGAATAATAGATCATGCCCCTTGAAAATATAATCATATATTTGGGACATAATTAAATAGAAATTGTTATTTAAAAAGAATATTGTTTAATGGGAGATGCTGATCAATAGTAGACATTGATTTAGAATACTAAGGAAAGGGATGAAATATGAAGTATGGAATATAGAACTCTTTAAGTTATATTCATTGATAAAAAATTCCATTCAGATAAATGATATGAAATATTGGTAAATTTATTCAACAAGAAGAAAAATAAAGAGAAAAGAGTTACTGAATATGATTGTAACTTCAGAAGATTCTTAAGGCATGTAAATAACTACACAAACAATCTAGTATGAAACATTTAAAATTTCATTAATGGTGTTAGTCCTATGATTATAAGGGAAATAGTATCCTAAACATTTCAATCATAAGATGATATAGTATCATGTGATATAAAGATAGATAATATAGTGTCTTGGTCTTTTATCTTCAAGTTAATTCAAGAATAGAAGAGGTTACCCAGGATATAAGGAAAAATAAATACATCAAGGAAGAATAACGTAAAAATGAGATGTTAATAATGTGAATTTTTTGAAGGAAATATCTTGGTAAATAATTAAAGGGAATGGGTTTTTTGTTACAAGTGATAAGATAGGTCCATCTAGTTTAGTAATTTAATGGAATGAAATAAACTAATTTTACCTAGTACTTCAACTATATGATGATGGGGAATTATTCAAACTAATTAACCAAGCATCAAGGGACGCAATTGCAGAAGTGGATAAGGGGGGAATAAAATGTCTATGCAATTACTATAATTAATTTTGATGTCTATAAATATGTGATAGTACATAATTTGATCATAAATTAAAATTAAACTAATGCTTTATTTGATTATGTATTTTCATAATATTTTATATCTTCCAATTTTCTAAGAAAATTAAATCTTTCACTAGAACTGAAGAAGAGATTTTTCAATCAAGACTCCTTGTAAAAATCTTTTTGCAAGATGGATATGTTAGTTAGTACCCATTATGATTAATAGAACTACCCTATTGGAAAACATGGATATTATACATATGGATGATTTAAATATAATCAATGGTATTAATTATATTTAAAACAATTATGTGAATTTTTTCCAAGAGAAGAAGGTTAATATTCATAAAGAAGATGTATAATCCCTTGTATTTAGACCATAAACATCATCATATGAATCATGTTTGGATTCACATATAGAACCTATCATTTTTGAAATTCTATGAGAATTAGTGAAGATGAGAGCTATGGGTAGAAAGGTTAACCTTAGAAAAGAATATATACCTATTTTTTCCTAAAGAGTTACCTATAAATCCACCAAAGAGTGAGGTTGAGATTTCAATTCAAATAATCCATAATACAAAACATATATCTAATACTCATTATGGAATGTCCATAGTGGAATTAGTGTTTCAAAATAAAAAACTATAAGAGTTTTGCAATAGGAGATTCAATTACCCAAGTGTTTCACATTTGGGGACCACTATTCATATTATTAAGAATGTAGATAGGTCTATGAGGTTGTGAACTGATTATAGGGAAATCAATATCATCACTACATTGAAAAAATACCCTCTTCCTCTCACTGATCACATTTTTTTTCAACTTCAAGTAGCTAAATGTTTCTAAAATATTGATATCCCTTTTATATATCATCAATTTTGAGTAACACAAGAATATATTCCAAAGATAGAATTTTACACAGGGTATCAAAATCGGGATTTTAAAATAATTCCATTTGGACTAACTAATGAGCCTGATATTTTTATAGATTTGGTGAACATAATATTCTATAATTATATTGATAATTTTTTTGGAATATATCAATAATATATTACATTACATTAAAATGTTTGAAGATAACAATAACCATTTGAGATTCATTTTTTGAAACTCTCACTAGAAAGAAGGTATATGAGAGAATTATTAAGTGAAATTTTTATCATTAAAAATATTATTTCCATGTCCATATTGCCTCTAAGGATATGATATTATTTGATACATCCATGGAAAAGCTAGAAAAATTATGCATCATCCCTCCCCATAATCCACTGAGTGGTTCCCTGAGATGGTTAGCCACATGACCTCAGGTGCACCTCCCTATATTCTAGGGGATTCTGACTTGTAGCAAGGGACTAGGGTTAATTCATGGAGAAACTATTACCTCAAGGTCCATAGTGTATAACAATGGTAGATACTAAGTATAAGCAGTAAAAACACAAATAAAAAACCATTGGAAGAAAACAATAATAATTTTCCAATATAAATAAACAGTCAGAAGCTGAATCATAAAAAATAAAAATATATGATGATCATGTCATGTTGCTATAAAAAATGAGGGGAATGGGATATAAAAGAAACCTAAATGTGCCACATGCTATCCAAAAATACAAATAATAACAAAATATCCCACTATTAGCATCACGAGAAAAGGATCAGTCCTCTACTCCCATACTCCTTCCTAGTACTAGAAATCAAGCATCATAAGTCGAATAATTCCATTTTTATACACCTTCAATCATGAAGTCTTCTTGGGTTCCAAGGGTGGCCTGACCAGAGTGTGTGATATAATCTGTTTGACACCACCAAAGATGTCTTTAACAATCCATCATGTGCATTAAAAATGAGTAGCCACTACTAGAAAACAGGGATATATCCACAGACCAATAGCCACAGTTTTCCAAAATTGTGACTATAGATTTTCATACAAAGGATATAGCCATAGTTTTATATAATATTGTGGGCATAGTATATACTTTCAAAGGATATATCCACAATTTCACTAAACCATGTCTATAAGAATTTTTTTGAGAGCTATATCCAAGGTTGGGGTAAACCATGGCTATAGGTTCATTTTACCAAGGATATATCCATAGTTTGGGTAAAACCATGGCAATAGGGTCTTTTTCCAAGGTTTATAGTTTAACACCCCATGCTTCCATGGTAAAATTACCTTTGAACAATATAGTAGCGTGTGTTGTACGCAACTTCGAGTTCTAACACACACCACAACCAATCAAACTAGCTGTTATGAATAGTAATACCCACTTTTTGAAATTTTATTAATTTTATCACAAAAAATCGAAATCATTTTTGGATTTGAAATATTGAAATTATCATAGGGTGATTTTTTGTATTTTTTTGAAAACATTCAAATTTTGATGAATAGGGAAAAATACTAAACACTAATTACAAACAACCTTTTTAATCAAAATAATTTATAGTGAAAAAATATACTATTGAGAGATTTTAAAGTATAATTAGAATATATTTTTACCATTTAATCTAATGTTGGTAATTGGATGTAATTTCACATTTAAACTAGATATAAATAAGTGTCAATTTGTTGATAATTATTATTTCTTAAAAAACACGCTCTTTGTTTTGACATTGAGAATTCATTTTAAATTAATTTCTGCCAATTCTGTGTTTAAAATTTAGAAAAATAGATTAAATATTTATAATCATGAGCTTCAAATTTTTTAAATAGTGAACTTTTATTTTTAGACGTTTTGAATAATTACTTTGGTAAATATTTTATTTATCATGGTTAAAGGGTAAATCCGGTAAGTAACGGTAAACAAAATAATATTATAATAATAATAAATTTCCCTAAAACGTGTCCTAAACCTATTTTCTGATACATGTCTGACCATTGGAATCTTTCGGTCGATTTTTGGGACACCAAGGATCCACTTGTAAGTGATAATGACACTTTATATTAATTAAGTTAAAGTAAATACAAAAATAACAAAAGCATATATCTTTTAGAAAAATAATTTTTACATAGGGTTATATATGTTATATTTTCAACTATTAATATTAATTAAAAATATAAAAGATTTCCTACATAATGGTATTTTATTTATAATTTTTAGACATTGAATAATTAAATTTATTTGTGACACAATAATGATGCAGTATTTTCCTTATTATTGAAAGAATAAAAAAATTGATATAATAAATTTTAAAATAAAAATAATTTGAATGTTTTGATGATATCCACAAATTTTATTGGTTAATATTGAATATTATGACTGATTAAATTAATTTGGTTCGAATTAATAATGTATTAAGACTTAAAAAAAATCAATTAATAAATAGAGTCAAAATTGACATAAATGAGTTTTTAAAACAAGTACTATATTATTAATTGATATTATATTCCTAAAAATATAAGGTTCAGAAAAAGGACTTATATAATGATAGGTGTATCATTAATGGACCCCTTGGGGGTCTCTTGGAAGTATATATTATGTTTAATAACTATATAATATATAAATACAAAGAGATAAGGTAAATGTCAATCTATTTAACTAAGTGGTAAATCAAAAAGATAAAGTTAATATAGTGACCAAAACCTATCTAAAACCTATTGGATGAGTGGGTTTATACCTATCCACCCCTTAAACATTAAATAATATACTTTGGATCTATTAGAAACTGAATATTGATTTATTATAAAATAATATTTCTAGCTTTTCCAAAGGTGCCCCTATCCCCTCTTATAAAAGGGCACTCCCCCTACTCACTAATTCACACCATAAATGCCTTTTGGATCAGATAGACCCTGCCCAAATATCCTCTCAACTTTACTCAATTCATCCTAGAGGCCCTACTTTGGTCAGAAATCCAACTTAAGGAGACCTTTTGATCAAATCAAAAGGAAGAACCCAAAGAAGAGGTAATAACTTCACCACCCTCTTTCAAGTTCTTTTCTTCTTCCACTTCTTCTTTTTTTATTTCCATTGTAAAATAATAACTGTAGTATAATATATATATTGTGATGATATTATAAATATGGTACATAAATCTTCATTATTTTATCCATCCTTTGAATTACAGTTTACCATACGTGCGTACGTACGGATTGCCATCTCCACGTCATGGTGTAATTGTTATTCAATACATTATTATTTTGATGGGTATAATAATGATGTTTAATTCATTTAAATAATAAATATTTCATGATAATTATTCTGTATATATGATATACCATCGAATTATATATTATTTTAATATCAAAAGAGTGATATTGTTGCTCGTACGTACGTATGGATTACCGTCTCCACGAACGCGATGAGATTAATTCCCCATCGTATCCATTCAAGACTAAATTTCATTTGATGATTATAAATAATGTTTATATAAATGATATAATTCTGGATATGAATTTGATACAGCCCATCCATAACAAAATATTGCTCACATAACAAGGAATATAAAGGAAAATGAATCCGTTAACACCCAAAATGACAAGTATTCTAAGATATTATTCAAAAATCCATGTTAAAAGATCATATATGATATAATATTAATGTATATAATTATTTTATAGTTTAATAACAATTATTTAACCATTATACAGGAGGTTAACCTAACCTCTACCAAAGAAAAATTACAAAGTAAAGGGTTTCTTATCTCACTTTTAATTCCGTGAGATTTCCATTGTTCACCGCTTATTTATTGCATGTGGTGTGTGTACTACCCATGATTTTATTCATTGTGTAATATAATTAAATTTATGTATATTTACATCATCATTGTATGATCCTTCTTTCATGGGTGTATGTTTCGTAAGTTACCAAATCAATAAGCGAATTTAAAATTTCTATTTCCACTCATTCGGCTTTACGCGTACTTCATTGATTATTTTACTCCAAGATTATGTGTGGAATCACAATTAATTTGCTTATTTATGAATTTCCACTCCCCTTTCTATGGATATACTTTTGATACACAAAATCACTCCATTGGTAAATTCTCAAGTCATCGATATGAACTTGATAAGAGTAATTTTAAGTCAATTTCCATTTGTTGAGTTGAATATCCAATTCATTGGTGTTGTTTTTACAAGAATATGTGTGAATGTCCTCTGATTGATTTACACTGAATATAAAATCATATTGATTGTATGTATATTTGTCACACATAATTATTTCTTTGATTTATCATTATCTTAAGGATACAGTCTTTATAAGAGATTTCATCTCAATTTACATTCCATAGAGACTTCTTTGTTGTTATACACCAAATCACTTTTATATGGTTTATATAATGTACTTTGACATATTATATCATGAATCCCTTTATTCTCATGATATTTCATCATTTTTATTACCTCAGTTATTTTTATTCAAGTGTCTCTCTTTTGGTTAGGAACTCTAACTAAAATATCATTTTAAATGTTATAAAGATATATTATTCTAAATCATTCTTATTAATATCCGTGTTTCAAAAATGGTTTTAATGATTTATTTATAGGTACATTAATTTTTTAAAATTAAAATTCATTTTCAAATTTTCAAGGTTCTATGGGACACTTTGATTCCAAAATCTATTTTAAATGGCTTCTTGACAAATAGTGTGACTTTTAAATAATTTCAATAAAAAGGGGGATATTTTTATCTAATAGTTTTGATGATTAATTTCATCTATGTAAATATCCATCATTATTATCTATTGTGGTTAATATGATACAATACAATCTTCCATATTTTATCTAATGAGTTATGTTTAACTGTGTATGTGCTATTTTTATACCATTCATGGTTTTCGGTTAATGTATTGACATTTATTATGCTAGTTTTAATATGAATGTTTATGTTATATTTCAAACATTTCATATGAGGAATGAATTGGACTTAGTAAGTGGCGGGTGGAGCCCACTATAGCTCCTCGATGCATTTGTGGGTCTCATGAGACAAACTAATGTATTGGCACAAGGCCTTGACAAAATCATATTTGTAGTCTTGGCACAAGGCCTTCACTATGTGGTTATTATAAGATGGCATTATGCATTCCATCCTCATGAAAGTGGTTATTGATATTGCATGTGATCATTCGACTAGTATATTATCCATGTGAATAAGTAAATGGGATTATTTGATTTTATCTTTGCCATATTATGCTGAAGTTGTAACACCCCAACCCCAGTTACCCAGAGTGAGTGCATTATTATGTAACATTGGCATGATCACAACAGATCAAGTCTCGAAATACCAATTAGTTTAGTAGCCTTGGAAACACTAGATACATACATAAAGGTTACATTACATCATAAAGTTAAGAACTACAATAACATAGTCTCCATTTTCCACACTCATATCCCCTTCAGACTATCACTGCAGGTCATTCCTAAAATACTTCTTCACATCCTCGAAAAATTAAAACATTGAAAGGGGTGAGCTCAGATGCTCAGTAAGGATAAAAATATAGCAGAAGCTTTCATAAATAAACATAAACATTAAAGGCATTGTATAACTGAAACAAAAGACATTTAATCTTGGACTTCATCATAATATGGAAAAATAAAGTGAAATAATTTCATTTACTTATTCACATGGATATTCTACTGGTCGAATAATCACATGCAATATGAATAACCACTTTAATAATGATGGAATTCATAATGCCAGACTATCATAACCACGTAACCAAGGCCTTGTGCCAAGACTACAAATAATATTTTTTCAAGGCCTCGTGACAAGACACTAGTTTGTCTCATGAGACCTTCCGATGCATCGAGGAGCTATAGCGAGCTCCACCCGTCACTTATTAAGTCCAATGCATTCATCATATGAACAGGTTTAAACATATCATAATCCATAAAAAAATTGTATCACATAAAACATGCATAAAGGAAACATAAAATTTCTACATTTCAATCACAAGATATCAATACAAAACATTAATATAATAAAAACAGTATCAAATCCATTTTCAATACCAAAATAAAAGAAAATTAAAACTTGGTATTTATTTTTCATTTGAAAAAAGTTATGGCTTGTAGAGGATGCCGAAACACAAATAATGGTCACGGCGGTGGAGAAGTCGTTGTCGCTGCATACGTATGAAAAAAAAACATTCCATTTTGTCCTTTAGTAAAGTGATTCGTATAAAAAGATTCTTTTTGAATAAACGTAAAAGTCAAAGGGGTTTATCCACCGTATAAAAGAAAGTTGTGTATAAAACAAAATATGACTCAATGAAAGGATATTGAGACGAAGTCCCTTACAAAGAACATTTTTTAAATAAAATAGATATATTATGTGTATTAACTATAAGTTCACTTAAAGAAATTACAAATACAAGATAGGAGATAATAATATCATGACAAAATTTGAAAACAGGAGATTAACCCAAAGAACGGAAATTGGGTTAAGAAGTTCCCTTACCTCATGTCCGACTTCACTCGACCATTATTTAATCTCCCAAATAATAAACTAGAGTTAATCTATAATTTCTTAAGAACCTTTTTCAAGTTCATTATTCCTTTTATATCACTTATTACTATGTTATGAACATTATGTAATTATTTAAGTTAATAACGGTCGTTTTGTCGATCTTTGGTACTTGAGTCAACAATAAATTTCTTATAATTTAAAGATGTTTATGTGGTACAATATCCATTATCTCTATAATTATATTCATGATGTAGATATCATATATATCATATATATACATTATATACATTCATTCATAATATTACATAACATTTAGAGGTAAGAAATGAAATGCACTGTTCATGGAGACGGTAAGCCGTACGTACACATGAATGCTACTTTCATTTCAATTTCATATTTAATGGAATGAAATAATAATGATATAAAGGTATATTATAATTCCAGTATAATACCATATATAATATCATTTACTCCATCCTTTATACATCCCACATATGGCATTAACGATTCAAATCACTTTGAGGGGGCGGTAGTCCGTACTTCCTAAAATGAAATTATCGCGTTTACCCATAATGGAAATCATAAAGGTATGCCATAAATGAGAAATAAAGAAGCATAAGGAAAATATAAACATAATATATATCATATATAAATACAGTGATATCTTAATGTCCACAATTAGAGGTGTTAAAATAAGATTGAACAATCATCGTTTCGTTAGGCAGAAATTTTCCAACCACAGAAACAGTATGTTCTTTAACCATTAGACGAAGGTGTGTGTAAGTTTAAATCAAATAATTATCATACAAACATCCTAGTATATTGAATATACTGGTTTTGTTACAAAATAAAGGAATAAAAAGAGTTTAAGGGGTTGGAGAAGCAAAATAAAACAAAACAACGTAAGAGAAGGCATTACCTTTAAATCGGGTAACTCCCCTTGGTTTAAACCAAAATGGTTTCTTGAAGAGATTTATGCCTAAGGTAAGGCTTCTAGGATTAAGGTAACAATGTTGAGAGAGTATTTGGAAGGAGTTTTTCCGAGCCAAATGGCTTTGATGGTGTGAGTAAGGTGGTAGATGTGGGTGCCTTTTATAAGAGGAGAGGAGGGACACTATTGGAGAGTCATGAAATATTACATTATTATGAAATGATTTTCAGATTTTAGAGGTCCCAAAATTATATATTTCTAGTATAAGCTGATAAGTGTTCGAAATATACCCATACAATAGTTTTTAGACATGTTTAAGTCTTATAGTTTACATTATCGTTTCATTTTATTTAAATCGTTAATTAATGAGGTAATCGCTGCATCATCATGGTGTCATAAAAAATTTAATTTATTTAAGGTATAAAAATTATAAAATAAATATCATTATGTAGGAAATAGTTTTATCTTTCCAATTAATATTTATAGTCAAAAGGTTAACTTATATAACCCCATGTAATAATTGTTTTAGTAAAACAACACTTGTTTGTGACAACTTTATTTTTACCTTAAATAAAAAGTTATTAATGTCATTTTCTAACCCAAGTGGATCCATGGGGTCCCCAAGTTGACCCATGGATTGTCTTGGTCTTCCATGACTTATCCAATAAGGGTAGGACATGTGTAAAGGTATTTTCATATTTTTATAATATGATTTTTACCTTAAATTTCACTAATTACCTTTAATCGCGATTAATTAAACTTAAAAGATACTATTCACCAAAAAACATTTTAATCAAATTGAACCAAATTTTACTTCTTAATGACAACCATGTATGTCAGATTTTTGAAAATCAAATCACATAAGTTCTAATGTTTCATTTAAATGAAAAATCGGTTTTTTAACTATCACTTAGTGGTTTCACAATTAATCAAAAATTTAAGTTTTTCAGAACAATGCCAAAATTTCACCCCAATCTATAATTGATATTCCGAATTAAAAAATTATTTCTATTTTAAAAAATTCCAAACATATAAGTTTAATTAATTTATTTTATATTTAATTCCCGCTGTCACAACAAATAGCGTGTTTTTAAGAAACAATATATAACAAAAGATTGACAATTGTTTATGTCCAATTTCAAAGTTAAATTAATTATAATGACCACCATTGGATAAAATGTCAAAAATATATTCTAATTATACATTAAAGCCACTCAATAATATAATTTATCACTATATATTATTTTGATTATAATAGTTTTTTAAGTATTTTTCACTATTTATTAAAAATTGGAAGTACTCAGAAAAATACCAAAAATTCAACATAGGCTAATTTTGATATTCCGAATCCAAAAATGAATTCCATTTAGAAATATAAAATATATATAATTTCAAAAAGTGGGTATTACTATTCATAAAGTCTATTTTGATTAGTCTCGGTGTGTTAGAATGTCGAACTTGCGTACAATGTAAGCTATTGCATTATTGAAAGAGAAGCGTACCGTGGAAGCTTGGGGTGTTACATTCTCCCCTCCTTCAATAAATTGCGTCCTCACAATTTTAAATTTTTCTTTGAAAATAAAATGATGAAAATATAAAATACCTTTGTGGAAAACCCACATCAGAAATACGATTAATAAAATTTATCCTTAAAAAGAGGGAAAGGGAAATGAAAAAGTAACCATAAAATTATGATCTCTATAAGGAGAACATTGGTGGAAATTAGAGACATATAATTGGAGTAAAAATGTAAATATTTGTAGGGATTGTTCGTGGTCATCAATCATAAACACGTGTAAAATTGAGGGCCTCAAAGCCTTCAATCTATGTTGATTTAAAATATTATCAGTTCAACAAGACATAAGGTATTAGGATAACACATTTTTTTAATATCCCTTTACAAAAGTTTAAGAATTAATTTATTCATAGAATAAGAGATAGGTATATATATATATTTATGCTTGAAAAATAGAGTTTCAACCTTCAACTAATTTTTACCACAAACTCATATTTCACTCAAAAAGATAATAGAACTCAAAAATATTATATTTATCCTAATCGTACAAGGTTCAAAATATTAACACATACCATTTATATTAAGAAAACTATTTTGTAATAACCTGGGACTTCATGTAGGCTAGTGGTATGTAATAAAGGCATGTCGCACTATGGTTGTGGGTTCGATTCCTACAGCTTTTTCCGACGCGACGAGTTACCCCCTGAACTACTGGTTGTCCTTTTCCTTAAACTATAGTATTATAATATTCCAAAAATAATATTCAGAAATGTTCTAACCTTAAACAATACTATCCAAGGATCAACATAATCCATTCCAACCTTTATAGTTATCCCAAATACTTCTTTCTATCTCACAGTGCAAATTTTATAAGGAAGGAAAACATAATGAAGATCCTTTTTTCCACGTAACAACATGTGAACACCTTCATCATGTATTCTTATAAAACACTTCAACATTCTCAATTACCATAAATCCTTATTGATTATATTCATGATCCCTTATTCCTTATAGAATACTAGATATAATCCTTCTATCCAAAAATGTATACAAATCATTAATCAGTTTCAAGGAAGTTAAGAATATGAAATATAATTTATCCAATACAATCATGTATTATTCTAAAATCACTACCTTGGTATCCAAACCATGTTATGGTTTATCTTTCTCTCAACCATATATTTTTCCAAAAAATTAACTTGTTGTGGAGTTACATTTCTTGGTTCCACACAATCTCAAGTCCTTGATGAAATAGTACAATAGTATAATACTTATATACTCCATAATTATTATAACCAGTACATCATTGATACAACACTCAAATGACAAAATTCTTTAATAACAACACAAAAAATATAATCATTCCTCCTTATAGGTGGTAGTATCATAACTTTATTATTATCTAATAACATCATTTGGGGCATACTCTGATGATTTGGACATTGGTTTGCGTAGTGACCCCACTCCATGTAGATGAAGCATTGTACATTTGAAACCTTTTTCTTACCCTTGCAGTCACGCACTTGGTGTCCTTTTTCTCCACACTTATAACAAACTCTCATTACCTTAAATCAAATTCCAAGGTGTTTCTTCCCACAGTTATCACATATTGGAAAATTCTACATTTCTCTCATCCCTTTATCCATCATTCTTTCTTCCATCCTTTTCTTCTCTTTTTTCCCTTCAAAGCCATAAGACTCAGATAATTCTTTACTTATCTTATTGACACATGATACTATTTATTCATATGTTGAGAACACATGGGAGACTATTTTACTTCTAAATGTTGGATTAATACCGTGAAATATATGATCCTTATTACTCTTTGGATCATACGTATTGATGGAGTTCACATTACTTCTACTGGGCACCATTTCTATAAAATGGCATAAACTAGGATACTTTATTAATTGCAATGAATAATTCCAAACTTGTAAAATACTTAATGTAATTTGAATAGTTTATGGATGTAATCCATAATCATAAAAAAAATTTCTTTGAGGAAGTATATACTCATAAACCATTTATAATGGTTTGTAAAAAAATGAGAATTATCCTAAGAATATCCCCCGGGAGTGTCGTAACCAAAAGTGCAGCAAGGCCTGTTATCGTGCACTAGTTCCCAATCGAGTGTAGCTAAAAGCGGTGTTTTCGGGTTTTACACCTAGGTACATCTGTGCCAGAGCCGCCTCTACCTTCTTGTATCCAGACAGGGATGTATTTCTTGGAAAAATCACAAAATCTATATAATACCAAAATTCTAGGAAGTTCATCTATACTAATCATCATAGTCTATCTTTGAGATATGTGCTCTAATCAGAGTGTATCTAAATATAGCTTCCAATGTTAGTACTAAACTGCCTATGATATCAACTATAACACCCCGACCCCAGTTACCCAGAGTCAGTGCATTATTACGTAACATTGACATGATCACAAAAGATCATGTCTCAAAAGACAGATTAGTTCTGTAACCTTAGAAAAACTATATACATACATAAATGTTACATTACATCATAAAGTGAAGAACTAAAATAACATAGTCTCCATTTTCCACACTCATATCCCCTTCAGACTATCCCTGCAGGTCATTCCTAAAATACGTCTTCACATCCTGGAAAAATTAAAACATTGAAAGGGGTGAGCTCAGATGCTCAGTAAGGATAACAATATAGCGGAAGCTTTCATAAATAAACATAAACATTTAAGGCATTGTATAACTGAAACAAAAGCATTTTAATATTGAACTTCATCATAATATGGCAAAATAAAATAAAATAATTCCATTTACTTATTCACATGGATATTCCACTAGTCGAATAATCACATGCAATATCAATAACCACTTTCATAATGATGGAATGCATAATGCCAGACTATCATAACCACGTATCCAAGGCCTCGTGCCAAGACTACAAATAAGATTTTGTGGAGGCCTCCTGCCAAGAAAGTAGTTTGTCTCATGAGACCTGCCAATGCATCGAGGAGCTATAGCGGGCTCCACCCGTCACTTATTAAGTCCAATGCATTCCTCATATGAACAGGTTTAAAAATATCATAAATCGTAACATAATCATATCACATAAAACATGCATAAAGGAAACATAACATTTCCACATTTCAATCACAAGATATCAATACAACAAATTGATATAATAAAAACATTATCAAAACCATTTTCAATACCAAAATACAAGAAAATTTAAACTTGGTATTTATTTTTCATTTAAAAAAAGTTAAGGCATGTAGAGGATGCTGAAACACAAATAATGGTCACGGTGGCAGAGAAGTAATTGTCGCTACATACGTATGACAAAATAAACATTCCATTTTTTCTTTTATTAAAGCGCTTCATATGAAAAGATTTCTTTTTGAATTAACGTAAAAGTCAAATGGGTTTATACACCGTGTAAAAGAAAGTTGTGTATAAAAAATGTACGCCTCAATGAAAGGAGATTGAGACGAAGTCTCTTACAAAGATCATTTTTTAAATAAAAGAGATCTATTATGTGTATTCACTATAAGTACACATAAAGAAAGTACAAATTCAAGACAGGACATAATAATATCATGACATAATTTGAAATTAGGAGATTAACCCAACGAACAGAAATTGGGTTAAGAATTTCCCTTACCTCATGTCTGACTTCACTCGACCATTCTTTAATCTCAGGAATAATAAACTAGAGTTAATATCTACTTTATTAAGAACCTTTTTCATGTTCATTATTCCTTTTATATCACTTATTACCATGTTATGAACATTATGTAATTATTTAAGTTAATAATGGTCGTTTTGTCGATCTTTAGTACTTGAGTCAACAATAAAATTCTTATAATTACAAGTTGTTTATGTGGTAGAATATCAATTATCTTCAGAATTATATTCATGATGTAGATATCATGTATATCATATATATCCATTATATACATTCATTCATAATATTACGTAACATTTACAGGTAAGAAATGAAATGCACCGTTCATGGAGACGTTAAGCCGTACGTACGCATGAACACTACTTTCATTTCTATTTCGTATTTAATGGAATGAAATCATAATGATATAAAGTTATATTATAATTAAAGTATAATATAATATATAATATCATTTACTCCATCATTTATACATCCCACATATGGCATTAACGATTCAAATCACTTTGACGGGGCGGTAGTCCGCACATCCTAAAATGAAATTATCACATTTACCCATAATGGAAATCATAAAGGTTTGCCATAAATGAGAAATACAGAAGCACAAGGGAAAACTAAACATAATATATATCATATATAAATATAGTGACATCTTATTGGCCACCATGAGAGGTTTTAAAAGAATATTGAACAATCATTGTTTCGTGAGGTAGAAATTCGGCAACCACAGAAATAGTATGTTCTTTAACCATTTGACGAAGGTGTGTGTAAGTGTAAATCAAATACTTCTCATAAAAACATCCTAGTATATTGAAGATACTGGTTTTGTTACAAAATAAAGTAATATAACGAGTTTAAGGGTTCGGAGAAGCAAAATAATACAAAACAATGTAAGAGAAGACATTACCTTTAATTCGGGTAACTCCCCTCGGTTTGAACCAAAATGGTTTCTTGAAGAGATTTCTGCCTAACGTAAGGCTTCTAGGATGAAGGGAGGAATGTTGAGAGAGTATTTTGGCAGAGTTTGGACGAGAAAAATGGCTTTGATGGTGTGATTAAAGTGGTAGAGGTGGTGGCCTTTTATAAGAGGAGAGGAGGGGCACTCTTGGAAAGTCATGAAATATTACATTATTATGAAATTATTTTCGGATTTTAGAGGTCCCCCAATTATATATTTCTAGGATAAGGTGATAAGTGTTCGAAATATTCCCAAAAAATAGGTTTTAGACAAGTTTATGTCTTAGATTTTACATTATCTTTTCATTTTATTTAAATCATTAATTAATGAGGTATTCACTGCATCATCATGGTGTCATAAAAAATTTAATTTATTTAATGTCTAAAAATTATAAAAAATTACCATTATGTAGTAAATCCTTATCTTTCCAATGAATATTTATAGTCAAAAATGTAACTTATATAACCCCATGTAATAATTGTTTTAGTAAAACAACACATGTTTGTGACCGTTTTATTTTTACTCTAAATAAAAAGATATTAATGTCATTTTCTTACCCAAGTGGCTCCATGGGGTCCCCATGTTGACACATGGATTATATTGGTCGGCCATGACTCATCTAATAAGGTTAGGACAAGTTTAAAGTTAATTTTATATTTTTATAATATCATTTTTACCTTAAATTTCACTAATTACCATTAATCACGATTAATTAAACTTAAACGTTACTATTCACCAAAAAATTATTTTAATCTCATTGAACCACATTTTACTTCATAATGACAGCCATGTATGTCATATTTTTTAAAATAAAATCACAAAAGTGCTAATGTTTCATTTAAATGAAATATCAGTTTTTTAACTACCACTTAGTGGTTTCACTATTTATCAAAAATTTATGTTTTTCAGAACAATGCCAAAATTTCACCCTAAGCTATAATTGATATTCCAAATTCAAAAATGATGTATATTTTACAAAATTCCAAACATATAAGTTTCATTAATTAATTTTATAATTAATTCCCATTGTCACAACAAATAGAGTGTTTTGAAGAAACAATATATATCAAAAGATTGACAATTGTTTATGTCCAAATTCAAAGTGGAATTAATTCTAATTACCACCATTGGATAAAATGGTAAAAATATATTCTAATTATACTTTAAAACCAGTCAATATTATAATGTATCATTATAAATTATTTTTATTTAAAAAGTTGTTTTTAAGTATTTTTCACTGTTCATAAAAAATTGGAAGTTCTCAGAAAAATACCAAAAATTCAACGAAGGATAATTTCGATATTCTGAATCCAAAAATGAAGTGCATTTAGAAATATAAAATATATATAATTTCAAAAAGTGGGTATTACTATTCATAATGGCTATGTTGATTAGTTGTGGTGTGTTAGAATATCAAACTTGCGTACAATGCAAGCTATTGCATTATTGAAAGAGAAGCGTCTCGTGGAAGCTCGAGGTGTTACAGAAGTTCAAGTTTAAAATGCTTTTGTTCTAGTCTTATACACTGCCATAAATTTTTATAATTATTTATGAATTTTTCCACTATAATGTTATTCTTACTGAGCATCTGAGCTCACCCCTTTCTATATTTTATTTTCTCAGGATGAAAAGAAGTATATTAATACTGACCTCCTGGGATTGTCTATGGGATCTCAGTGTTGTCTATGGAGACAATGTTATTGTATTTTTTCATTTTATAATGTAATGATAACATTATTATTGTATCTAGTACTTCCAAGGCTACTAAACTAATCGGTCTTTCGTGACAAGATCTTTTATGATCATGTCAATGATATTTAATAATGCACCGACTCTGGGATTCTGGGGTCGGGGCGTTACAGTTGGTATAATAGGAAGTTTAGTACAACCCTTGGAAACTAGATTTAGATAAACTCTGATAAGAGCACATATACCTAAGATGGAATTTGAGGATTGGTATAGAATAACTTCCTAGAATTTTGGTGTAGTAGATATTTTGTGTGTTTTCGGAGCAATACATCCTTGTCTGGATACGATCAAGTAGAGGTGGCTCTGGCACAGATGTACCTAGGGGTAAAACCCGAAAACACCGCTTTGAGCTAGACTCGAATGGGAACTGGTGCATGACAATGGGCCTTGTGGCACTCTTTGTTATGACACTCCCGGTGGATATTCTTAGGATAATTTACATTTTCTTTACAAACCTATTTGAATTATTTTAATATAAGATGAGAATAAATGACCTTGGTTAATCCTAAGGTGTTTCAAATTGAGAATATGGTGTCATTCTATTCTCTAAATGATTTTATGACTACTGTTACTCACACAATGCTCTCTGGTTTTAGTCAATGGCTGGATTCCAAGGAAGTCATAGTAACTTTGAGAATGATGTACAAGTTGGGAATGGTGGTGGAAATGAGCAAAAAAATGGAATGTGGATATGAATAAAGGATATCGTGTTCATGCCAAATCATTTTCCAAAAATATGATCAATAACATATATATTAACCAACTCCCTGACTCCACAAAGAAGATAAAGGTGATGAATGATAAGATCTCCAGTAGTGGAAACCATGGAGAAAAGAATCCTCAATTTCCATCATGAAAGAAATGTGGAAGGAGACACCCAAGGAAGTGTCTCATTTGAACAAAGAAATTCTTTACTTGTGGGAAAGAAGGACATAATGTGAAGAATTTCTGAGAAAAAATGAAGAGTTCTATGGAAGAAAATAAAAATGGTCCCAAGAATCCATTTAAAGTAATTTGCCATAAATGTAGGGGACATGTCCATTACCCGAGTAAATTCCCTATTCTATAGGATACTTTCTTGGTCAAAGAAGAAGCTATGTGGAAATAAATGGTTGGAGAAATTTTTAAAAGTAGTATTCTCCTTGTAGATGGGATTAATTTGGAATAATTCTCTCTTGTATTTGTAACCCTATAGTTTTTCATGTGAAAATGATATTTGAGGAAGGCTGATCTTTTCTCTTGTGTATATAGTTATAAAAAACCATTTGGTTTTATATGATCATTGGGTTTGAGGAAATTACAAGTTATTATATTTTGGGATGAAAATGTAAGGTATGAGATAACATTGTGGTTAAATTTTGTTATGGTTATTTTGAGGAATTTATATCATTTTGGAAATGTTATAAAATATAGTTTTTTTAAAAAGGACAACACGCAGATCATGTGAAAACCCATTGCATCGGACAAAGCTGTGGGAATCGAACCCACAACCATAGTGTGATTGGGATTTATCACCTGCCACTGGACAACATGAAGTCCTAGGTCATTGTGACTAATTATTTTTATTTAAATGATTTTATTGATCAATAATAAGTTTATTTTGGATATTATGTCTTATCAAATTAATACTAGTATAGGAAAATGATTCGGGGATAAAGTGATAAATGTTATTTTGGAAGATGTTTTCATTGTTGGGAACACAGTATGCCCAAGGAAAATAGAATACTATTGGATTTAATTTGAGGAGTAATGGTGTATTTTTATCTATGTTTTAATTATGTATTTATAGTGATTTGGGTTATTTTTGTAAATGATTAACCAATAATAGAGAATATATGATTAGGTTAATTACTTTTAAGTATTTGACTTTAATAGTAGTTGATGTCATTTGGAGATACAATTTAATGGGGAAGACTACATAACCAAATTATTCTATGTTTTGGGTTTCAATATTAGTTTGGATTATATTGAAGGATTTTAAGGACAATTGTTTATTGAATGGTATTTATTTAACTTTGGGGTATTGTTGGTTTAGTTTTAGAAATTTTATTAGTGTTTCTTTCTCTAATATAATATCCCTTTTGGGGGATCATCAGATCTTATACCAACCATTTTGGATTTTATTAAACTCTAAAAGCAAGGTAAATATATAGTTTATCCTTCGTGGATCTTGTGATTTTATGGATGTTTATTCTAGATCTTCTAGTGTGACCATGTCTTCTTGAATACTCATCGCTTAAAAAATGAGTTAGTGGTAGAAATTTATTAGATAATGAAACTCTAATTAAAAAGTAAGTATATCCATTTATGTTATTAGTCAATATTATAAATAAATTCCTTATCTATATTTAATGTAACTTAAAACAAAAAAAGATGTTGTCCGTTTAAATTTCCTACTGGGAGACTAATGACTGTTTGTCCCATCACAAGTTTGTGGTTTTCTTGTTAGTAACTTTCTCATAATAATGTTTTCTATACCTATCCATTAGAACATGACAGGGAGATTATCATCCATATCCATGTTTTCTTACATGGAATCCTAGTATGGGTTATCTTGGGTGACCTTTGTACTTCTCTTTCTTTCTTTTAAAGTGATAGTTTTATTGTCTCTTTTTTCTGATGTGGGACTTTGCATTATATTCTGAAGCCCAATTTTAAAAAAATTTCAAGGATAAAATTATTTAAAGGAGGGGAGAATGTAACACCCCAATATTCCACAGTATGATTCCCTTTGAATAATAGAGTAGCGTGTGTTATACACAACTTTGAGTTCTAATACACACCACATCAATCAAACTATCCGTTATGAATAGTAATACCCACTTTTTGAAATTTTATAAATTTTATCATTCAAAATGGACATCATTTTTGGATTTGGAATATCGAAATTATCCTATGGTTAATTTTTGGTATTTTTTAGAAAACAGTCAAAATTTGATGAACAGTGAAAAATACTAAACATTAATTAAAGACAAATTTTTTAATCCAAATAATTTATAGTTATAAATTATACTATTGAGAGGTTTTAAAGTGTAATTAGAATATATTTTTACCATCTAATCCAATATTGGTAATTGGATGTAATTTCACATTTATACAAGACATAAACAAGTGTAAATCTTTTGATAGTTATTATTTCCTAAAAAACACGGTCTTGGTTTTGACAACGGGAATTAATTTTAAATTAATTTATGTAACTTCTATGAATTGAATTTTGAAAAATTTATTCCATATTTAGAATAAGGAGTTCCAAATTGTGTAAATAAGAAACTTTTATTTTTTTACATTTTGAATAATTACTTCGGTAAATATTTTATTTACCATGGTTAATGTAAGAACCCATGTTTTTTCAGACAATAATTTTGTGCAAAAATTTAAATTTTTGCTGTTGAATGCTCATGAGGAAAAAAATGGTCATTTTCCCCTACCAGCTGATCTCATATAATTTTTCTGACAACTATTTTGGTCTCGGAATATGGTGTTTAACCTAGGATAAGAGTTTGGAGGAATTCCGAGCTTTTCGAATTTTGGGGAAATATTTTATATTTAATATTATTAAATTAAATATTAAATTATTCGCGTAGGTTCATTTGGAAATATATTTTAAACCAAGCATTTTATTGAGATTCTATTAGCTCCTTTGAGTTCGGAATGGAGTATTTATCCTAGGGAAGGCATAAACTCATGTCGGGTGTCGGGGCCGGCCCGGAACCCTTTTTCTTCCTCTTCTTTTCTTCTTTCCTTTTCTCTTTCTTCTCTCTTCCTCCCCCTCCCTATGCACACTACATAGGAACTCCTCTTTGGTAGTGTCCCATTGGAGATTTTGGAGATCCAGAAATAGAGAGAGACAGAAGGCTAGAGGGGTACCGATTCGAAGCCCTTGACGCGCTGAGTCGGCGTACAGAATCTGTCGACCGTGAAATCAACCGAGGATTCAGCGGTTTCCACCCAAAGGTAGGGATGTTTGTGTTTTTACCATAGATCCCCTTAAAAAGGTTTTCACGTTTTTAAATCCTTATATTGCTTTCTTGTATGCCCATGGGGATCGATCTGTTGTTTCAGGGGAGAAAATGGGTGAATCAGGCATTTTTAGGGATTTCCCGTCAGGAAACCCAGTATACACAGTGTGTATTCCATGGGAACATGCTATGTGTTCTTCCCATATTGGGAAGATGAAGTTTTCTAGAGGATACTCCTTGTACTTCAGGTAGGCACTATGTAGTGGGTGGCCGTGTGGCTGGCCGTGTGGAATAGAACACAGAATAGTGGTTTTTTTGAAGTACATGCCATGTGCAGTAAAGTACACGCCGTGTAGTGGTACTTGGATATGTGTTTTATAGAAAACACACATAGTGTGACTTTTTATAAACATTACACACTGTGTACTCTTACACAGGCAGGCCCAAGGTGCTATGTCCATGTACTCTGGCCATGTACTACTTTAGTTTGGTAATTTTGCGATATCTTATGCTTTGGAAGTCAGAATTGGGCATGTGAGTAGTCAATTCTGAGCATTTGTCTATGTAGTTCGCGATGGTGGAATAAGTTTTACATTTAGAGGTCATATAAATGGGGGTTTTGTGGTTTTTATCTAAATGGAGGGTTTCTTCCTCCAGTTATCGAGTTCATTTGTCACCTAAGAGTGAGACTTGGCGTGTATGATAAGTTGGGTGTTCAGACCAACTTAACTGCGACCTTTAATAGAAGATGAGATGTGAGCTATCTTCCATAACCTATTATTTAGAGGATGTTTCCCTTGTGATATGTTCCCTTCTGTCCTAAGAGGCCGTGAGACCAGATGTTTCTAAGGGTCCCCTGAGGGATGCCTTGCTTGTGTGCTGAACTAGGGAGTCCTTGTAAGAACTCTCTCTTGTTTTCTTCGAGAGGACCATCCATCCAAGATTAATTTTTTATTAAAACCATTTTTAGGAAAAATGGGAAACCGGAGATCACAAAGAGTTACCACTATGTGCTGAAAGATCTCACAAACTGTTTAAACACATGACTAATGTTACTTGACCCAGCTATTCTATAAAGCTCCCAGTGCAGAAAACTAACCTGGATGCTTGGATCTTATCTAATGAGCTCTTCAGGATGGGAGATCATCTTTTCCATTATCTATATAAATTCCTCTGAATTGATTTTCCTCTGATTAAAGCCTCAGGCTAGAATTCTATATTGCTTATCTATCCATACTTATTGCTCCTTTGTAGCATCAACTTGCATCCTCCATTCATAAATCCTCTTGAGTACCTCTTCTGATAAATTGGGTCGTAAGTCTTGCTCAAGCATGTCTTCCTTGGAGTGCAGAATTAGTTGCAAGCACTCCCATTCTTCTCCCATATTTTCTTTGTTCCTTTCTCTCTTGGATGATTGAGTTTCCATAAGTTTTGGGAGGTGGGAGTAATCCTTGCGTCCCTTTGACTTTTTCCCCGGAACCACTATAAATTTTCCTAAATCCTTAATACTTTTCATCCCCTTCTTCATGCGAGGGCTGTGTAGACCTTTCCCTTGACATTGGTCCATGCTATCCACTGAAGGTAGACTGTTAATTTTATCCCATGATGAGTCATCCCCCTCATTCCATGTAGGTTCTTGGTCTTCTAATCCATCAAAGTGATTCCCGAGCTTTAACTGCGGGTCAACTATAAGGGGGATCTACTTCATTTGAGATTTCCCTTTGCCTGCATTATCCTCCCAGCCAGTTCTCCTCTCCCCAGATCCTGCCTTCAGATGTCTGAGAGTGTTCGGGTCTAATTCCCTAAATATATTCGCATCAACAGAATTCCTTTGATCCTCATGAGACACTGCAACCATCAAAAAGGCTTCTCTTGCACTGATTCTGATTCATTGGATTGCACATACCCTCGGCCCATATACTACTGCAGGTAATTATTTTCCTCCCATCCTCTAACCAAGGCCACTGCTAAGGGAATTCTTTCTCACCTCTACAACTGCCTAGGTCCTGCTTCAATCGGGATAAGATTTCCTCAATCCGTGGTCCATCATCCTCTGGCCTCCCCTTCCTCACATACCCTCTAGGAATCAAGGGGGTTTCCTGATTCTGAGCCTCCCCGATGTTGGCTCCTACTACTGGAGAATCCTGATTTTCAGCTGGATTAGTCTGTACTGGAACTTCCCTACGCACTTCTTCTTGCACGCCCAATCCTCCGCTATCCCGCAGCTGAAGGTCAAAAACTATATTTTCTTGCACCCCTGAAAGCCGGTCCCGGTTTGAGCGATGACACTCAGAGGTAAAATGGCCTAATTTGATGAATCCCAAGTAGAAATCAGGACATGCTTCAAACACCACTCTTTTCTTCCATCTAAACTCCTCTCTGACCGAAATTCACAGCCACTCTAGTGGTGGTTCTGAGACATCAACCTCCACACAAGCGTGAGGCAGAATCGGGTAACAAATCACGGAGGTTCACTGATCCGAACATAAAACTATTCCAACCATGTTCCCAAGCATGAAAATAATGGAAGGATTTTGGAAGGGCATAGGCAGATCAGGAAATATTACCAACACTGCAGCCGAAGGCGGGTCCCGATTCATGTTGAGATCGAAAGACCAATGCATGAGAAAGAAACCGCATCCACTGAAGACCCGAGGAGCGCTAGACCAGGCGACTGCCAAATCTTCCTCCGATGAGAATCAAATCATCAGCTGGCGATGAACGAGAAGACCTACCACCGCCTGGTTTTAAAGACCCCATGCTTTAAAAAAATGGTCAAAGGCATCAACCGAAGGGCGACGACCCATGAAGCGAACGAAAAGAGTCGATCTTTGAAGTTCTGATGCTTCATTGAACTCCTGAGAGAAAATCACAGGGTGAGGGTAACCTTCATGAAATAGAGGATGATGTGAAGGGAGGGAGAAGATTCAGGTTGGTGAATGGGGTGAAAGGGCGAGCCGTCGAGGAAAGGGGACGCACCCCCTCCCTCTGGCGAGGAGGAGGGGGCCAGAGCCGCATGCATTGCGGGCTAGGGCATCACCGCCATCGAGGAAGGAAGATGCTCTCGGGTCATTCCTTCGAGAGGACCCCTGTTATGGGTTGCCTATTTTTTTCTTCATTTTAGGAACCCATGTAGGATTCATCTTACTAATAATCCAATGTAGGATTACTTCTCACTAGTTATCTGGAGGATCCTGAGTAGGATGACTCCCTAGTGTTTGACTTTTGGGACCCGGTGGATGCCCATTGTTTGACTAACCTGAGTTGTTACATTGGGTTTGGGTAGAGAAGGTGTTTGGGTGTCATCTAGAACCCATTCCAAAATAGTAATCTCGTGGGTTTATGCTTTTAGTGTTGGGTTGGGCGTTCGACCACCCCCACTTGTTTGTTTATATCTGACTTGGGTTGTTGATGTTGTAGTGGTTAACAGAGGTGCTTCCTGTTTGGTGGCTATTGAGAATGACGTGAGGAAACTTCATGTTTTTTGGGATTCCTACTTTGCCTTGTGTGCCTGAGTAGTAGGTGGTATGGTGTTTAAATTACAATAGTTGTGTGTTTTTGTGTATTGTTGTGCTACGAACCCATGATCGGGGTGTCATACAGCTGAGTCCTTTGCTAAAAAGATATCTAAAATTTTGTATATATTGAAATGATAAGTTTAAACTACTAGTTGGGATCATTGCTTGGATCTAGGACCACCCTGGGGGTGCGTTCCTCTGTTTATCCGTTTGGTCAGGATACCTGAGGGTATGCCATGATTACATTTTGCATTGAGTTCTCTTGAGAGGAAACATATATAACTGCTTTTTTGTATGTTGGGATCGGCCCGGTTACATGGTTTCCTTTATAATGCCTGAGAAAGATTTTTTATTTAGCCCGAGGGAAGTGTTTTGTTTCTCTTGAGGGCAAGTGTTTGTTTAGCCTGAGGGAAACGTTTCTCATTCCTGAGGGCAGTGCTTGTTTAGCATGAGGGCAGTGTTGTTTAGCCCAATAGAAATGTTTCTCATGCCTGAGGGTAGTTGATTTTGTGCCTGAGGGCAATATCCCTTGCGCCTGAGGGAAGTATTCATTATGCCTGAGGGAAGTCACCTAAGGGTTTTGTTTCTATCTTCCTGAGGACAAGGATTCACATGTCTGAGGATAGTGGTTACATTTTATATTCACTGTGGTGATTTCTTATGTTGAACCTTCCAAGCTACATCACAGGCTTGGCATTGTTTTATCTTTGACTTATTGATATCATGTTGTAGTTTTTGCTGTGAATTTGGTATAGGAGATGGTTGGTTGAGTCCGAGTCTCTGAGAAACACAGAATTGAATTATATTGAACTTGATACTTCTTTATGGTTAACTTGTTCAGAGATATATTTTCGGTGTTTTCCGAAGTAGGTATATGTCGATGGGGTGACAGACCCAGAGATCGACTTAAAGATACATGGCTTGAGTGGCATGACATCCAGCTCAATTCCATTACTCATGAGGTCCAAGAGATCGGGCCTATGGTTTCGATGATTGGCTGCTGATGTGGTTTCTTGTTATTTGAATAACTTAATCCTGAATATTCATATTTATGTATATGTGTATAGGTATGGGACAATGCATGTGTACGTGTATAGATATGGACATCCATGGTGGCACATTCCCAGTTGATAGGGATTACATACCCTGAGTTCAACTGTGGTTGCACATTTTTTTACTTCCTTTTGTGGTCTTCTAGCTAGGTTAAACACATTGTTGTTGCATACACTTTTAGCAACACAATTATACATTACTTGTCGGGGTTCTATACTGAGATTATTTCTCACCCCTGCATGTGCACCTTAGTGTACGTGTAGACCTTATGTCTGCTTTTCCGGTTGAGCACAAGTTGCATGGTGGATAGTGTTGAGGCCCATAGTTTCATGATCGAGTGGAGCTGCTCGAGTGGTTCTTCTGATCGGGTTGCTGCAGTTCGACAGTGTTTTGAGATCAGGTACGTGGAATGTCTCAAAGTTTGTAGCAGATTCTTATACTTTTACTTTCAGTTTCTTTTGTACTTGTATCTGTATGGTTGGATCATTTGGTGACCAGTGTTGTATTGAATTGCATAGCTGTGTGGGCTTTTATAGCATTTTACTATTACAACGAGTTATATATTTTTTGTTTACTACTTTCACACTCTGTTTAATTTCCATTGTGTATGATACTTAGTTATTTCCGCTGTTTTCTTAATCTGGTATGAGGGTATAGTCTCCCCACTATCACACACTAGGCCCTCCCTGCTAGTCTGCAGCCTCTGGCGTACAGGGAGGCGTGCTTGATGCCTTTTGGCGAACCGTCTCAGAGCACCGGTTTAGTGGATTTCGGTTCGGGATGTTACAAAGTGGTATCAGAGGAGTTTTCTTTCCTGGTATTTATTATTTTGGATATGGTAGACAAGATTATTAGTAATGTGTCGGAACATGTGATGGATATCGAGCTGGTGTGTCGAGAACACTTGTTCCGGTAAGAAGTCCAGGTTGCTCGGGTTTGGGATTGCTGTTCTGATTTTGTGATGTTGCAGTTGTATATGATTTTCACCTTGAGTGACACAAATTTTGTGTGGTGTTTTGATTTACTATGGATCTCTGGCTCTTGGCCATTGGTAAGATTCCAAGGATGGATTTCGACTCTTGTCCAACAAAGGCAAGAGGCGTCACATGCATCATAATAGGCACATAGGATTCACATTATATAGGCCTGCTAGTGTGTGTTTTTACTGACGACTGAGACATTTTGGTCTACTTACACATACTTTTCACTCTGATGGCAGGTTACGTGGATCTACATTGAGGCATTTTTGTTGAGGATGATGACTCCATCCTTGTGCACAAGTGGTGTAGTGACCGCAGTTGGTCTATGTGGCATGTGATTCCTTTTTGTTCAACCCTTATTGGGTGTAGTTTCTCAGGTCTATGGTTATCTAGTCAGATCATTGAGAACGATGATGGTAGATACCAATGCTTTTCTTGTGAACTGGACCTCCTTGTGCTATTTTCTATATACAGATACCCGAAGGGCTTTAGTTCAGTTTCTCTTCATCTTGGGTAGCGAACTCCAAGTAGTAGTTCTATATGAGTATGCTCAGGGAGGATCATGGCCCTTGTAGGTTGTGTTTTTGTTTTTTTTCCTTGCTCGTTGTGATCTTTACCGTCTTCTTAGAGGTTGTAGAACTTTTAGGCTAGGTGGTTAGACCTTGTGACCCAGTTGTGATTCTTTTTCTGTAGGGATAGGTGGAAGACCTAGAGACCCTTGGTTTTTACTCAAACCTTTGTAGGTCGATGTTTGTTATATTTTAGGGAAAACTGTGTGAAAATGGTTGACCCGTGTTGGAATCCTGGTCGGGTTATGGAAGGATTCTAGTGTCGCTCTGAGGGATATGGACACACCTTTGGTTAAATCATAGTGTACTACTGTTAGAGGCTATCATGCTATATCTTGATTGATCTTGAGTATTCTAATAGAGCTTTGAACCTACATAGATATCCTTTTTCTTTCTCAATTTTCATCCTAGTTGAGGATGAAACGTGTTCTCATTGTGCTCTCAAAGTGGTTTAAGAAATTCCATATGGTGGGGAGTGCACCATTTGCCTTTTGAGGGTGGTTATACTTGTTTAGGTTAAACTTCAGTGTTTTCCTAGTGCTTTTGAGCTCATATTTTCATTTAAGACGACGAAAAGGGTATTCCTATGGTGGGGAGTTCCAGTTTGGTCGTATTTGAATATATTCTATATAGAAGGTGGTTATTAATGCTTTAAGGATGGTCGTTGAACAGTCCAAATAGTTTTTGTTTGTGTAGATGCTCGGTTTGGGAGCATGGTTGATGGTCCGTTCACTGGGCTTCTCAGGGATTAGAAGGTTTATGGTGGGGAGTTTGTAAGAACCTATGTTTTTTTGGACACACATTTTGAGCAGAAATTTAAATTTTTGCAGTTGAATGCTTGTGAGTGGTAAAATTGTCATTTTCCCCTACCAACTGATCTCAGATAACTTTTCTGACAAGCTTGTTGGTCCCAGAATAGGGTTTTTACCCTAGGATAAGAGTTTGGAGGAATTCTAAGCTGTTCGAATTTTGGAGGAATATTTAATATTTAATATTATTAAATTAAATAATAAATTATTCACATAGGATCGTTTGGAAATAAATTTTAAATGGAGCATCGTATTGAGATTTCATCTGCTCTGGTGAGTCCGTAATGTAGATTTTAGGCTAGGTAAGGCATAAACTCATGTCGGGCGTCGGGGATGGCCAGAGCCCCTTTTTCTTCCTCTTCTTTTCTTCTTTACTTTTCTCTTGCTTCTCTCTTCCTCATCCTTGTGCATGCTCCATAAGCACTCTTCCATGGCCGTTTCCCATGGGATATTTTGGAGATCGAGAAATAGAGAGAGACAGAAGGCAAGAGGGGTACCAATTCAAACCCCTCGACGCGCTGAGTCGGCGTGCGACATCCGTGGACCATGAAATCAACCGGGGATTCAGAGGTTTATGCCCAAAGGTAGGTCCATTTTTTACCATATATCCCCTTTAAATAAGTTTTTTTAAGTTTTTGAATCCTTATATTGCTTTCTTGTATGCTCATGGTGCTCGATCTGTTGTTTCGGGGGTGAAAACGGGTGAATCGAGCGTTTTTAGGGATTTCACATTGGGAAACCCACTATGCACGGTGTGTGTTCCATGGGTACACACCGTGTGTTCTTCCCATTTTGGGAAGACGACGTTTTCTTATGTACACGCCATGTACTTCGAGGACACGTCGTGTAGTGGGTGGTCGTGTGGCTGGCCGTGTGGAATAAAACACAGAATAATGGTTTTTTTGAAGTACACGCTGTGTACAGTAAATTACATGCCCTATAGTGGTACTTGGGTATGTGTTTTAGTAAAAATTCACAGGGCGTGACTTTATTTTAATAGTACAAGCCGTGTAATTTTACACAGACAGGCCCAAGGTGCTCTGGCCATTTACTTTAGCCATGTACTGCTTCAGTTTGGTAAATTTGGGATATCTTATGCTCTGAAAGTCAGAATTGGGAATGTGAGTAGTTGATTTGGAGCATTTTTTCACGTAGATCGTGACGGTGGAAACCTTTTGACATTTAGAGGTCATATAAATGGGTTTTTGGTTGTTTTATATAAATTTAGGGGTTCTTCCTCCAGTAATCATGTTCAGTTGTCACCTGAGAGTGAGACTTGGCGTGTTTGATAAGTTGGGTGTTCTAACATACTTAGTTGAGACCTTTAATAGGAGGTGATCTGTGAGATATCTTCCATAACCTATTCTTTAGAGGGTGTTTCCCTTGTGATAGGTGCCCTTCTGGAGTAAGAGTCTGTGAGACCGGATGCCTCTAAGGGTCCCCTGAGAGATGCCTTGCTTGTGTGTGGATCTATGGAGTCCTTGTAGGAACTCTCTCTTTTTTTCTTTGAGAGGAACCCTGTTATGGGTCTCATATTTTTTTCTTCATTCGAGGATCCCATGTAGGATTCCTTTTACTAAAGATCCCCTATAGGATTCCTTCTCTCCAGTTTTCTAGGGGATCCTGAGGAGGATGAATCCTTGGTGTTTGACATGTGGGACCTGGCAGGTGCCCGTTGTTTGACTGAACTGATTTGTTACGCCAGGTTTGGGTAGAGAAGGTGTTCGGGTGTCATATAAAACCCATTACAAACTAGTAATCCTGTGGGGTTATGTTTTTAGTGTTGGTTTGAGCATTCAGACACCCTCACTTGTTTGTTTATATCTGACTTAGGTTGTTGATTTTGTAGTGGTTAATAGAGGTGCTTCCAGGTTAGTGGCTGTTGATCCTGACGTGAGGAACCTTCATGTTTTTTGGGATGACTACTTTGCCTTGTGTTCCTGAGTAGTAGGTGGTCTGGTGTTTAAATTCCAACAGTTGTGTGTTTTTGTGTACCACTGTGCTACGAACCCATGATTGGGGTGTCGTATGGCTGAGGCCTTTGCTGAATAAAAATATAAAATTGTGTAGATAATGTAATGATAAGTTTAAAATGCTGTTTGGGATCAATGCTTGGATCCAGGACCACCTTTTGGGTGCGTTCCTCTATTTATCTGTTTTTCCAGGATACCCGAGGGTATTCCATGATTACTTTGTGCATTGAGTTTTTTTGATAGGAAACATATATAAATGCTTGTTTTTGTGTTGGGCTCGGCCCGGTTACATGTTTTCCTTTGGAATGCCTGAGGGGATTATTTTATTTATCCCGAGGGCAGTGTTTTGTTTCTCCTGAGGTCAAGTGTTTGTTTAGCCTGAGGGCAACATTTCTCATGCCAGAGGGCAGTGCTTATTTAGCATGAGGGTAGTGTTGTTTTTCCTGAGGAAAACGTTTCTCCTACCTGAGGGTATTTTGTTTTGTTCCTGAAGGAAATATCTCTTACGCCTAAGGGAAGTATGCTTTATGCCTGAGGGAAATCACCTTAGGGTTTTGTTTCTATCTACCTGAGGTAATGGATTCACATGTCTGAGGTTAGTGGTTACATTGTATATTCATTGTGGTTATTTCTTCAATGGAACCTGGAAAGCTACATCACAGGCTTGGCATTGTTGTATCTTTTACCTTTTGATAGTCGGTTGTGTTTTCTACTATGGATTTGGAATAGGAGATGGTCGGTCGAGGCCGAGTCTCGGAGAAACTCAGAATTGAATTATATTGAACTGGTTACTTGTTTATGGTTAACTAGTTCAGAGATATATTTCTGGATTTGGATGAAGTATGTATATGTCGATGGGGTTACAGACCCAGAGATCGACTTACTGATACAAGACTTGAGTGGCATGACGTCCAGATCAATTACATTACACATGATGTCCAAGAGATTGGGCTTATGGTTCCAATGATAGACTAATGATGTCAATTCTTGTTATTTGAATCACTTAATCATGAATATTCATATTTATGTATATGTGTATAGGTATGGGACTATACATGTGTACGTATATAGATATGGACATCCATGGTGGCACTTTCCCAGTTGCTAGGGATTACATACCCTGAGTTCAAATGTTGTTTCATGTTTGGTTTACTTTCTTTTGTGGTGTTCCAGCTAGGCTGATCACATTGTTGTTGCATACACATTTAGCAACATAGTTATAGGTTTCTTTTCAGGGTGCCCTACTGAGATTATTTCTCACCCTTGCACGTGAAACTCGGTGGATGTGTAGACCTCATGTCTTCTTTTCAAGTGGAGCACGAGTTTCATGGTGGACAGGGTTGAGGCTCAGTGTTTCGTGATCGAGCAGAGCTGCTCAAGTGGTTCTACTAATCGGGCTGCTCAGTTCAACAATGTTTGGAGATCGGGTACCTGGATTGGGTCGGTGTTAGTAGCAGAGTCCTATACTTTTACATTCAATTTCTTTTTTACTTGTATATGTATGGTCGGCCCGGTGGGTGAGAAGTGTTGTATTTTACTGCATAGCTATTTGGGCGTTTACAGCATTTTACTATTATAGATAGTTCTATTTCTGTTGTTTACTACTTCCACACTCGGTTTACTTTCCGTTGTGAATGATACATAGTTATTTACACTATTTTCTTACTCTAGTATGAGGGCATTGTCTCCCCACTATCACACCCTAGGCCCTCGCTGCTAGTCGGCAACCTCTGGTGTATGGGGAGGCGTGCTTGAGGCCTCGTGGCGAACCGGCTCGGAGCACCGATTTAGTGGCTTCCGGGATGGGACGTTACAGTTAAAGGGTAAATCTGGTAAATAAGGGTAAAAAAATAATATTATAATAATATTAAATTACCCTATAACGTGTTCTAACACTATTTTTTGATACATGTGTTACTATGGGCATATATGGGTCGATTTTGGGACCCCATGGAGCCACTTGTAAGTGATAATGACACTTTATATTAATTAAGTTAAAGTAAATACAAAAATGACATAAGCATATATCTTTTAGAAAAAAAAATTTTACATTGGGTTATATAAGTTATATTTTTGATTATAAATATTAATTAAAAATATAAAAATATTTCCTACATAATTGTATTTTATTTATAATTTTTAGACATTGAATAATTATATTTATTTATGACACAATAATGATGCAGTATTTTCATTATTAATTAAAGAATCAAATAATTGGTATTATAAATGATAAAATAAATATTATATGAATGTTTTGATGACATAAAAGAATTTTATTGGTTAATATGACATGTTAAGATTGATTAGATGAATTTTTTTAAAATTAATAATGTTTTTAATACTTTAACAAAAATTAATTTTTAAATAGTGTCAAAATTGACATAAATGAGTTTTAAAATAAATATTATATTATTAATTGACATTATATTCCTAAAAAGATAAGGTTTAGAAAAATGACTTATATAATGATAGTTGTATCATTAATGGACCATTTGGGGGTCTCTTGGAAGTATATAGTAAGATTATTAACTATATAATATAAAAATATAAAGAGATATGGTAAATGTCAAACTATTTAACTAAGAGTTAAATAAAATATATAAAGTTAATATAGTGACCCAAACCTATCTAAAACCTATTGGTTGAGTTTATTTCAAAGTATCCCCGCCATTACCTATAAATAATGCCCTTTGGAGCCATTATAAACCGAATATGAATTTATTATAATATAATATTTCTAGCATTTCCAAAGGTGCCCCTCACCCCTCTTATAAAAGGGAACTCGCCCTACTCACTAATTCAACCCTTCAAACCCTTTTGGCTCGGACAAACCCTACCCTAATATCCTATAAACTTCCATCACTTCATCCTAGAGTCCATCCTTTGGTCATAAATCCATCTTAAAGAGCCCGTTTGATCAAATCAAAAGGAAGAACCTGAAGAAGAGGTAATAATTTCACCCCCCTCATTCAAGTTCTTTTCTTCTTCCACTTCTTCATTTTTGTTATTTACATTATAAAATAATAAATCCATTATAATCTATATACTGTGAGGTTATTATAAATATGGTACAACCATACTCATTATTCTATCCATCCTTTGAATGACCTGTCACTATACGTGCGTACGTACGGATTACAGTCTCCACGACGTGGTGTAATTGTTATTCAATACTTTATTATTTGGATGGGTATAATAATGATTTGTAATTCATGTAGATAATAAATATAACATTATATTGATTCTTTATTTATTATATACCATCCAATTATATATTATTTTAATATCAAAAGAGTGATATTGTCGCTCTTGCGTATGTACGAATTACCATCTCCACGAACGCGATGAGATTCATTCCCCATCATATCCATTCAAGAATAAATTTCATTTGATTATTAAAAATAATTTTTAGATAAATGATATGATTCTATATATTAATAATATACTTCCCATCCACAACAAATATGGCTCACATAACAAATAATATAAAGGAAAATGAATCCGTTAACACCCGAAACGACGGTAATACTAAGATATTATTAACAAATAAATGTTAAAAGATCATATATGATATCATATTAATGTATATAATTATTTTTTAATTCAATAAAAATTATATCACCATTATACATGAGGTTAACCTACCCTCTACCAAGGAAAAATTACAAAGTAAGGGGTTTCTTATCTCACTGTTAATTCTGTCAGATTTCTATTGTTCACCACTTATTTATTGCATGTGGGGTGTGTACTACCCATGATTGTATTCATTGTGTAATATAATTAAATTTATGTATATTTACATCATAATTGTATGATCCTTATTTAATGGGTGTATGCTTCGTATGTTACCCAATCGATAAGGGAATTTAAAATTTTAATTTCCACTCATTCAGCTTTACGCATAATTCATTGATTATTCTACTCCAAGATTATGTGTGGAATCACAATTAATTTGATTATGTCATAATTTCCACTCCCCTTTATGTGTATATACTTTCTATACAAATAATAAATCCATTGATAAATTCTCAAGTCATCGATATTAACTTGATAAGAGTAATTTTATCTCAATCTCCATTTGCTGAGTTGAATATCCAATTCATTGGTGTTTTTTTACAAGAATGTGTGTGAATGTCCTATGATTGATTTACACTGAATATCCAATCATATTGAGTGTATTTCTATTTTTCACACATAATTATTTCATTGATTTAACCTTAACCTAAGGATATGGTCTTTTTAAGAGATTTCATCTCAATTTACATTCCATTGAGAATTCTTTGTTGTTAAAAACCAAATCACTTTTATATGGTGTATATAATGTACTTTGAAATAGTATATCATGAAACCCATTATTCCCATGATATTACAAAGTTTTTATTACATCAATTATTTGTATTCAAGTGTCTCTCTTTTGGTTATGAACCCTAACTAAAATATCATTTTAAATGGTTTAAAGATTTAGTAATCTAAATCTTTCTCATTAATGTACGTATTTTAAAAATGGTTATAATGATTTATTTATATGGAAATTAATGTTTTAAAATTAATATTAATTTTGAAAGTTTCAAGGTGGTATGGGACACTTTGATTCAAAACTATATTTTAAATGGATTCTTGAAAAATGGTGTGACATTTAAATGATTTCACGAAAAAGGGGGATATTTATCTCTAACAGTTTTGATGATTATTTTAATCTATGCCAATATCCTTCATTATTCTGGATTGAGGTTAATCTGATACAATAAAATTTTCTATATTGTATCGAATGAGTTATGTTTGACTGTGGATGTGCTATTTTTATACCATTCATGGTTTGTGGTTAAATTATTGACATTTCATATGCTAGTTTTAATATTAATGTTTGTGTTATGTTTCAAACGTTTCATATGAGGAATGCATTGGATTTAGTAAGTGATGGGTGGAGCCCACTATAGATCCTCGATGCCTCGGTAGGTCTCATGAGACGAACTAGTTTCTTGACATAAGTCATTGACAAAATCTTATTTATAGTCTTGGAAGAACGCCTTGACTATGTGGTTATGATAGTCTGGCATTATGCATTCCATCATTATGAAAGTGGTTATTTATATTACATGTGTTCATTCTACTAGTATAATACCCACGTTAATAAGTAAATGGAATTATTTGATTTTATCTTGGACATATTATGCTGAAGATAAAGTTTAAAAGGCTTTTGTTCTAGTCGTATACACTGTCTTAGATGTTAAACTTATTTATGAATGTTTCCACTATAATGTTATCCTTAATAAGAATCTGAGCTCACACCTTTCTGTGTTTTATTTACCTAGGATGCAAATAATTATATTATTACTGACCTCCAGGGATATTCTATGGGATCTCAGTATTGTCTATGGAGACATTTTTGTTTTAGTTTTCCATTTTATAATGTAATGTAAACCTTATGTATGTATCTAGTACTTCCAAGTCTACTAAACTAATCGATTTTTCGAGACATGAACTTTTATGATCATGCCAATAAAACGTAATAATGCACCGACTCAGGGCTTCTGGGGTCTGGGCGTTACATATAGACATGGTTCTAGTAAAACCATGGATATAGAGTATGTTTTCATTTTATATAGACACATTTCCTCAAAACTGTTGTTATAGGTCTCCCACCCTCAAGTGGGAAAAATATTAACCCACAAAAAAATTTGTGGGAAGGGTTACAGTCACAATTTATATGTTATATACATGGTTTTTAATAATATATATAACACTATATATATAACTATATATATATATACCCAAAGCCTTCTGTGGTGTAGTGAAAAGGTGGATGGTGCACATAGCGAAGATACAGAGATCGAATCTGGGTGGATGCACATTATTTTTGGGCTATAGTCATGGTTTAATTGGGATATAGAGATAGTTAAAAACCATGGATACAGCCCTGTTTCCATGGTGGATTACCATGGCTATAGCCCACCTGCCATGGTAGAGAACTATGGGGGCTATAGCCAAAATTTGGAAAATTGTTGAAACAGGGATATAGCCGTGTTTTTCAATCAGGGATATAGATTTTATCTATAACCATTCCAATACATTCCATGATCATCTGGAACCATGGATATAACTTATAGCCACGAGTTTGACCCTTATAGACATAGTTTTTTACTGTGGTTATTGCCTGATTTTCTAGTAGTGAGTGTCCCAATAATAATAAATTCAAGGCAATAAATAAATAAATTCATTGTACTGGGTTCCTCATGGGATACCCAACTGACACTACCTTCTTTGTCCAATGAAAAAAGTCTTTGAACCAAGGTGACCGATTCAAGCATGATATAAAACATAATTGGGTTATCATAATTCATGTATCAAGACTTGACTGAGCCCTAAAATATGATTTGGCTTGGTAGATACATTAATTAATTGAGTAAATTACTTTCTTTTAATTTTATATAATTTATATTTTTAATTTAATAAGTGGACTCATGGACTTATCTAAGGGTAACCATATTAGGGAACCCATGTAGCACACCAGGAGTGCAGTAACTACTCAACACCATAGGATTTCATCCAAGTTTATTCATAAATGTAATCCTAAGTATCAACCATGTCATTGTATGATGACTATAATGATCCTCTTAGTCCATCACTAATATCTCACATAGGGTCCCAAGTATAACTTGCAACTTGTTATTACCATATTTCCACTGAGCCCGTCCATGGGGTCTTCCCTAGAGAACTTTTATCACTCGAATGGATGTAGTGAAACTGCATGATGAGCCCATACATGTCATACCGATTTTCTATGCTAGTGCATATAATATTCATTAACAAATTATAATTTTTAAGAACGATGATCCCATCCATGGAGATCCACAAATGGTATCCCATGTACCACTAATGTCTTGATATGAATGAATTTTAAGCTATTATAAGCTTCTATAAATTAATAAGAAATTTTTATGTATGTTCCTTTGATTAGGTTGTCCAGTTCATTTACTTCATTAAATTAAAGGTATGGAATATATATACAAGGTCCTAACACTTGGACACTCATTTTCTATTGTTCAAATTACATTTTAATATTATCCAATATTACTAAGAAAAAAACCGTAAAAGGAGGTTAGATAATTCAAGGAAAAGGGAATGTGGGGAAATTAAGAAATGGAACTCCCATAGGGGTTTATCACATCCTAGTAATTTCCCATGAAATTGATTCACTGGTACACAGGGCTATACTAAACATAAAAAAACATTAATTTAATTTATTAACCATTTTCGAGGCATCACCAGAAATTATTTTCTTGTGGCATAATGGAACATGATATAAACACAACTAAACTTGAAGGAATATAACTAGACCACCTAAGTTATCCCTATAACACTCTCCTCATCCAGTATTGGATCTTGAATTAAAATAGAATAAGAGAAAGTGTGTGCATGGATCAATTGCATGAAAACAATGAAAAATATATTACACCAAAATACCATAAGAGATGGCGAGATAAAAAAACCGAATCCAGGGGATTAGAGAGCTTACCATTGTGGATCCAAGGCACCTCATATAGAATTGAATGGATATCAGACGAGGGAGATACCAAAATCCCTAACTTATCTTGAGGAGGAGAGATTCGGGCCGATGACTGCTAGGGAAAATTGTAGGTGGAAGAAGGGATAAGTAGTTTAAAAAATTTCACATGTAAAAAAGTTAATTTACCCTTTAATTAGAGTTTCTATAGTTTTACTGCACATTTGGACAAATCGTGTGCTAATTGTGTGATAGCCACTGCCCAAGGAATCCCCTCACACAGGCTAGGCACACAGTTCTGACTAACTATGCTCAAGATGTGTGAAATGGCTATGTCAGAAAATACTACAACATCACATGGGAATTCGACTTAGATCACATGGCTGTAGAAAAACCATACAGTCTCTTTCTATTCACTAGGTACCTTCATGTTTGATTTACATATTTAGAAGAAACCAAGTGTCTCTATCAGCCTTCCTAATTTCTAGAGCTCTAGGATAGAAACGATCCCCGAACTCTCCCAAAACAACCCATAGAATTTGGATTACATTATTAGTATAAAATGAGTTTTTTGTAAATAGTGACATAAGGTTCCATAACTATCTAAAAATTAAGGATGTTACAACCTATCCCCATAAAAAAACTCATCCATGAGTTTCCCTTTTGAGGATTCTAAGGCATTATTTGAGAAAAGTTCCATCAACTAAGTACGTATGATGGATTATTACTCCTAGGTATTATCCTATACAAGGGAATGATGGCATAAAATTTGGACTAGTGGAATTGAACTACCTTAGAGATACGTCATGATCTAATCAACAATATATATTGGATGATCCTCAAAAGTCACATTTTCCTCTAGCTCAATATCCTCAAGATAAAATGAAAAAGACCTGTCGTCATGATATCAAAAAATATGTGACATGTGGAATATGTCTTCCATGGAATAATACCTCTAAGGTAACTACAAATTATATTCCACAATATTGACACTCTTCACGACCATGAAAGGCATGACATAACAAGGTGATTGTATTCCATATATCTGAATCCTTCTATGACCCAATATAGGTGAAACTTTTAGAAATACCCAATATCCCACCTCAAACTCCAGAGGTAGGTGATGATGATCTATATAAGTCTTCTTCCTAGACAGAGATATTGCCAAATGTTTTTGAATAATCTATAATTTCTCTATTTTCTCTTGAATGAGTTGAGGACCCAATAGTTCTACATCACCTACCTTTAACCAACACATGTGTGAATGGAACAACCTACTACAAAGGTCCTTATATAGATCCATCTGAATCATTTGTTGAATGATTTTATTATAGGAAAACTAAACTACTTGTATGTGTTTCTAGAATTAGACTCCAAGATCAAGGATACAATCCCAAAGCATGTCCTATAAAATATTTATCATCCACCTGGACTTCTCATTGGTCTGAGGGTGGTCTACTGTACTCAAGAGCACATTTGAACCCAGTGCCTTCTATAGACCCTTCTAGAACTGTGATGTAAATCGGGCATATTATTTTGATATGATGGAATGGGGAACACCATTAATGCATAAAAACTCCTAAATAGAAAACCTCCCAAGATAATCAATTGATAAGGTCTCTTAGAATGTTAGGAACTGTGTGACCTTGGTCAACCTGTAGATGATCAACTGTATTTCATGACTGTATTGAGGGGATATCGACAAACCATCCACAGATTCTATAGAGACATCATTAAATTTCCACTCAGGAATGGATAGTGGCTATAGAATTATTGTATGTCAATGGTTCTCTACCTTCACCTGCTAACAAGTAGAGCACCTTTTTATAAAACCTGAAATATTTCTCTGTTTACTTAGCCACAAATACTGATGACGTATTTCGTGGTACATTTTTGTAATCCCAAGGTGAAATGACAAAATAGATGGGTGATATTCCCGCATAAACTCTTTCCATATGTCAATAAGAACCCATAGACACCCATATAAGTGTAGGATATCTTTCTAATCGATAAACTAAATAGGCAATGGGTTCTCACATGAGACACTCTCCCTTATGATGAGGCCCTTAGGATCTGAAATCATTCCCATAAACTCCCATTAAAGAAGGATTATTACAATGATATAACTTCTAAAATAGAATTTTTCTGAAATTCCTAAACATCTAGGTGTATCTAATAAACTAGAGCCATCAATTACCACTCACTACTAGCCTCCTGGATGGATTGTTTCTGAGTCATTCACCTTTGGGTAATTCTACTCACAAGGTCTCAACAAGAGGGACAATACACTACGACACGATCTACATGCATTAGAATTTCTCGTTCCCTAATTATTAAAGTATCACCATATACTGTATATTTTCTTCTGAGCTTTGGTTAATTAAATATCATCACTAAAATCAGTCTCCCATTCAACTCTTAAAAGGGTATCTCACAGTATTTTGACCATGAAAATTTGGAACCCTTCTTATTCAAGAATGTAGGAGGCTCTTTTGGGAAAGATAAATATTGAATGAATTTCTTATAATAGCCAAAAATCCCTATGAAACTACATATGTCAAAGAAAATCTTGGGATGATCCGAGGAAACCACAATGCTCACCTTCTCTGGGTCAATAGATACACCAGCCTCTGATATGATACGACCTAATAAGTGAAACTTTTTTATCCAAAGTGGATTTTACTGAGCCTAGAATATTGATGGTTCTCTCTCTGTGTATTCCATACAATCTCAAGAAGTTTTCCACGGTTGTGACTAGTGATATAATACACAAAGATGTTGGCCAATAATACTCCCAAAACTGAATCTTGGTTCAGGTGGAAAACATAGTTCATCAAGCCCATAAGTATTGCCAACATGTTCGTAAGGCTTAATGTAATAATCAGATTCTCATATAAGACATATCCACTTTTTAATTATATATGTGTTATGTTTGATTGTATAATGTGGACATAATGGTATCCTAGCCTCAAATTGATATTATAGACAATTGTCACTCATTGTAGGTGGTTGAAGAAGTCATCTATGTAACTATATGGATAACAATTCTTTACTATAAGCTGATTCAAGTGTTGGTAATATGAACACAACCTGATGGTACAATCCTACTTATTGGAGGAATGGAGAGGTGAACCCCATAGAGAGGAACTGGGTCATATAAAACCATTTTCCTATAAGTATTCTAACTATATATTGAGTTATTGGAGCTGAATAGGTGCCATCATATAGGTAAGAATAGACACTGGTGTCACACCTAGTACTAAAATAATGGTAAAATCCACCTCTCTCATCCGATGTATACTAGAGAAATAATTTTTGAAGGAATACCTAAAGCGATCCACCATAGGTGGGAATTTTAAAATCATCAATCTTTGATCACTCTTGAATATAGTATCTATCTGGTCTATCGCTCTTCCCAAACAATGATTCTTGGATAAATCTCTACTCTCTTGGATTCCCATTCAACATTAAGAATATATGTGCTTCCATTAGGTTATTTAAATGAAACCCTACAGTAATAACCATGAACATGTGTGTGATAAGGAAGTAGGGAGTACATCTCAAGAATTACATTGAATCTAGTCATATAGAGTAAAAAAAGGAATTCCACGGAAAATGGTACCCAAAAATATCAAGTGGGAACTCATTTCTCTACCGTATACTATAAGATCAGGCCCCAAATGGCATGTCAAGATTCATAACACTATCAATTTACTCCATTTCTAGGCCCAAAAATACAATTATCACCACATATAAAAAATATTGTAATACACACATATCAAATAAAATAGAAAATAAATTAGAGGATCCAATATTAGTACCTAATACTTTTGAAGGCCCTAGACTTTGATCCTCAGGTGTAGGATTCCTTTTAGAGATATTACCTAATATATAGCTCTAATATATAGCTGAACTAACATGGGGTGGTCCTATTTTCTTAGGCTAAACCTTTGAATCCTAAAAACATCATCGACAACCACATCCATGTCCTGATTTTTTGGCAGTAAAATAGATTTCGGCCTGACGTGGAGCTACATATCCTACAACTGAATTCAATGTCTGTAGAAATACCTTCTTAATAAGCACTAGAGGTAAATTTTGGGAGAAGCGCTTCAGGTGACCCATTCTTCATCAAGCTCAGCACTCGATCAGGTTTTTTATATAATGATAATTAATTTAGCATTCCCTATAACACTGGTGACACACCACATAGAAATCTGTGCATGTCATCTTGCTGGAACCACCCCCACATGAACCCTAAATATGATGTTTCTTGCCACAGGATAAAGAATCCAACTAACTGGAAGCTAAACCATCCTAGATCACATTTCCATCCTCCCTCAAGTTTCACTCAGTGATGGGGTATTGTTTTACTATCTCAAAAATAGTGATTAGTTGGAAGACATTCAACTGTGATCACATGGTGTACATAAGCCCAGCCTCAAACTATGTCATAGCCATTATCTTTTCACCAGTATGATTTAGTGAGAAGAATTGAGAGTTTGAAAAATTAATTGAATACTCCATTAATAATATATAAACCTAATATAGGTTCATGAATTCATGATCTCGGTCTTCCCTCATGGTCTGAGAAAATTATTCATAGAAGGTTGTTCAAATGCCTTCCTAGACTATACACTGATAATGTATGGAATGGGTTATGAAATCACACCAATTTTTAGTAGAATCATAATGTATATAGTTATAGAGCATGACCCTCCACTCTAGGGTAATCTCTAAATGATCGATGATCAACAACCTAGACTTTGTATATGATTCAGAAGCCTAAGGACCGTGATCCCATAAGAAGGTGGGAGGATGATACTACTGGAATTCCCAAGTCAATTATGAAATTGTAGGTTACGGTCTTGGAGAACCACTTATAAACCACATAAAGAGGAAGAATATATCTCTGAATTAAGAATCTGTTCCTAGTGGAAGATCAAGAGTAGGTGACTTATGTGTCACTATAAGAGGTAATGCAAGCGTCTCAGGTCCCACAAAATTCAGAGCATGGTCATTTCCACCCTCTTGGTATAAAACATAAGGATATATAGGTAGAATAGTTATACAATTTCCAGACACACTCCTCAGATAAGATTCAACAACATATTGAAAAATAGTGAAAGCATGAAGGATAGGTACACTTCCTTCCTATAATGAATCACACACCTCAGCCTACTCCTAAATCCTAGTCATTGTGATTTTGGATATCATAGTAATCTCAGGAGACACTGCGTAATTTCCAATACTAATTATAGGCTATGATCATGGTCTCACACAATCTAGCAGAGGATCCAGTATATAAAGTGTCAAGTGAAAGTTATAAAATAAAACCCCTTTTACTTCTCTATTGGTATCCCCATTTAAGGGTAACCATTTAAGTTTAATTTAAATTTTATATAAGTTTGTTATGATTTATATATATATAAACCTCAATATAGTTATATGAATCACCATTCCAAACATATAAGGGTCCACACTCCCTATAAAGAGAAATTGGTATGTCAAGTAACTGTGAACTGTCTTTTTCATCCAGTAATAGGATGTACGAGGTTATGTATTATGATTTTATTGAATGAACAACCATTATTAATTTATATGAGTAATTTCTTCATAAATTAAAATTTTCATTCATCAATAATTAATATTTCACCCTATATAACCAAGGGTTCCTGGAGAATTCATTGATGAATTGGATAAATTAAGTGTTATCATCAATCTATACAGGGAAAAATCATTTATATTGATAAAGGAACTTTAACTAATCTAATTATGTTATCCTTTCATGAAATGGTAACATAATTAAATATAAATATAACAATAAAGGAACTCACAGAAATCACATTTAAAATAGGTACTAGATGCAATAATAAAAATATGGAATGGAATAATGTGTGACATATGAATCCTCAAGTGCCTAATATGTTGATTGAATTGATAATCCGTAATCTCATTGAGACAATTTAAAAAAATTTCATCATAATAGAACCAATATTAATAATATCACATAACATGTGTGTCACCCAATGGTGAAATCAGTACAACTGTAACAGGCTCAACCAATCACAATCCAAACCCATCCTATTTAATTTAGGATTCCCTTGCATGTGGGTTAGATACACCTAGTACCCTAATCATTAATAAATCATGATACATCCTAGTCTCTTATATAATAAAAAATAGTAATACAAAATAAAAAAGGGCTTTGATAACTCATTTTATCATCCCACCTCATAAACCACAATGCGGTGCCCCGAGAAGATCATCCACATAAACTCAAGCATGCCTCCCCATACATTAGAGGCTGAAAACTGGTAGTGAGGTCCTAGGGTGTGTCCACAGGGAGACTATTCCATCAAGGGTATGAGTGCGGCACAATAATAGATAAAAAGTATAACTAGTAGAAACACACATTAACAAGGAGTAATGAAAAAGAATAATAATCATCAAATATAAATAAACTGTATGAAGAAGAATCATAATGGATATAAAAAGATGATGATCATTTTATATAACAATATGAAAATGAGGTGCATGATATATAAGGGAATTAGACATATTCCCCATGCTATCAAAAAATACAAAATTCCAAAAGATCCCACTACTAAAATCATGATCATTTGATCATTTCTATGCTCTCGTAGTCCACCCTAGTATTAAAATTCAAGAATCAGAAGCTAGATTATTCCCTTAATCTATACCTACTATCATGAAGTCTGATTGGGTGCAAATCAGACCTCATGAAGGCTGTCATATATACATAGCAGTCCAAAACTAATATTTTTTAGAATAATCTATCTAGTGAAAATAAAATGAGAAATGTGGAAATAATAATAAAATCTCTGCAGTAAATAAATAAATACATCAGATTGAGTTTCTCATGGGATACTCGAATGATACTACCTAGTTCGGCATCAACTGAAATTATTTGAACCAATGTTACATGTACATGTGTGATATAATATATAATTGGGTTATCATAATTAACGCATCTTGACCGGACTTAACCCAAGAATGTTATTTGTTTTGGAAGATGTGTCCTTTAATTGAGTATATTTATTTCTTGGAATTCAATATAAGACATATTTTTAGTTTAATAAGTGGCCTCCTAGGCCTATACAAGGTAAACCATATCAAGAATTCCTTGTTTCATACTTGGAGAAAAATAACTACTCAACACCATATGAGTCCGTCCAAGGGGATCCATAAATGGAATACCTTTTATCACCCCCATAATTTTGTGACTAATATAAAAAACCTCTGAGTCTAACCCTGGTATCTCACATAGTGTCCCGAGTAGCACTCTTGGAATGTAACAACCATCATTCCACTGAGACTATCCATAGGATCATCACTAGGGAATCAGTATCACTTGAATCAAGCAAGTAAAACAGCATGGTGATTCCATCCATGGAATACTAAGTGTTTCTCCCAGTGTATATAATATTCACAAATTCCAATTTGCAAGCATGTTGAGCACATACATGGTAATCCAAAAATGTTTTCCCATGTTTCAACCACATATTTATATGAATGAAGGTTTAACTATTACCATCACATACCATTTAATAAAAAATTATATGTATGCTAATTAAATGATGATGGACTATTCAGTTGATTCATGTAATTCAATGGACATCATATTTTATAGGTTCCTAACACATGTACATTTATTTTCTTTAGTTCAAATTACATTTCATGTGTATCTTTTATTATAAGGAAGGGAAAACCTTCAAAGGTGGATAAACAATTCAAGGCAAAGGGGATGTTATAAATTTATGGAAAGGCACAACCATATGGGTGTCTTAGATCAAGGTAATAGCCCCATGAAATTTATTTATAGGAAAATGGGGCCATAATAATGTTGAAAAAACCCATAAATTTAATTTATGAACAATTTTAGAGGATTTTATAGAAAAATCTGGTGGACGGGACAATAGTGCATGATATAAATGATAGTAAACATGAGGGAAAAGAACCATACCACCTACCTTAGCCCCATAAAACTCCCCCATCTAGTTATAGCTCTTGAATCAAGATATAATGGGTAAAATCATAAGTAAAGATCAACTTCCTAAAAACAGAGAAAATGATCTCACACCAATATAGCATAGGATATGGAGAGATAAGAAAATAATAGAAGAATTAGGATTATAGAGCTTATTATTGTGGATCCAATGCACCTGATGATGAAGTAAACAAAGATAATATGAGAGAGATTACAAAATCCATAACATGGATTGAGGAGGAGAGATTCAGGTGGTTTCTTTAAAAGAAAATAATAAGAGGAAGAAAGTTTAAGGGGTTTAAAACATTTCAAGGGTAAAAAGGTCATTTACCCCCTTTATTTAGAGGTCACATGGTTTAGCCACACGGTTGGACAAACTATGAACCAACCATGTGAAATACACCACCCAAGGAAACCCCTTGCATGGGTTAGGTGCATGATTTGACTAACTGTTATCAATATATGAAAAATAGATACATCAGAAAAGTCTGAAACACCACCCAACCATGCAGTTTGGCTGACATGGTTGTATAAAAACATCGTGGCATCCTATCATGATTTTTGTTCCCACATTGTTGAGTCACATAGTTATCACTAACCATGCACTAAAAATGTGACTCAATCTCCTGTAAAAATTTCTAGAGCTATGAGCTTAGTATGTGCCTTGGGCTCTACCAAACCACTCATTATCATATTGAGTACATTCTTAGTATAAAATTATAGGTCTTGAACTATAACATAAGGTTTTATACCTATATAGAAATCTTGGAGGATAAAAATAATGATTGTAATCAAAGAGAATAACTGAGATATATAGTTTCCTTTGATTAGCAGGTTACTATCTACATTTTGTTAAAATTTTCTCCTAATTAGATAACCAATTATCTAGGTTTATATGGAAAGGTTTTATGTTTATAGAGTTATATGAATGTAAATAAAGTGTTTAAGAATAGAAGTGGAGACTAGTCAACGCACCGATATTGACATTTCCATCCAGATTTTATGGTTTTATGATATATAATGATTCATCGAAGAAAGGACTATGATGTGTTCCTGTAAATAATTATAGTGGTGTTTTTTATACATTATGAAAATTAAATATTCAATGGTTGAATTATCTAATCTGTGATCTGGAGTTGGTAGACATAATCCATTCATTGAAAATATTGAAGCATTATCTCTATGGTGAAAGATGTGGGATATGTATGGATAAAATAAGATTGAAATACATATTTTCAAAAAATGATATTAACATGAGACAAAGAGGTGGATATAGAAACTCATGAATTATGATTAGTAAAGAAACTTCATTCCCAGGTAGGAAAATATATGTCTTTATGTGTTGAGTTAAAATTATCAAGGAGTTATGAATAACATAAGTATTAACACAGAATATACATTAATGGATTTTTTAATGTTGCATATAGAAATTATTAGGGAAGGGAAAACATCACTATTTTTTTCAAATTTTCTCTAAAACACCTTTAACAGAGAAGATAATAAGGTCCCACCCTGATGAAAAGAGTTTAAAAGTATAATTAATTCCCTAAAAGATGGGAATATAGAATAAATCATTTATGTTGATGTACTGAAATTTGAAAAGAGGCCTTATGTTTCATTAATACTTTATCTGATGAGATAATTACTTAATTAATCCCACATACCAATGTTATCTATACACATTTGTAGCACTAATATATAAATAATGTTAGGATAACATTTTTGGTAGGTTAACATGAATTGGAAATTATTGATTACATATCAATATGATTGGTTTTTAAAAGGTATTGTTTAAGAGAAAACTACATAAAGGATTCATGAAACCTCTGGCCATTATTATGTGGAAGTGAGATAATATTACTATATACTTTTCACTAGATTTTAAAATAATCCAAATTTAATTGATTCTATTTGGGCTATAGTTGATCACCCTAACAAGTCTACACATTTACTCACGATAAGGTATACATTACCTCTTAATATCCTCACATAACTCTATATAAATAATATTTTGAGTCATCATGGTGGACATATTTCAATTTAATATTATTGTAACCCACATTTTATAGTGAAATTAAGGAAAATAATTCAAAATTATCCTAAAATTCATCTACATTTGAGCATGTATTATCATCCTTAAATATATTGGTAGTTCAAAATGACTATTCATACATTTGAATACTTCAAAAATGACATGATCAATTTAATTTCAATGAACATGGGATCATTATTTACCATTTATATATTTATTATATAATAATACCTTTCATTCATGAATTGAAATGGCACTATATAAAGCATTTTCTTGTAAAATATGTCATACTATAACTTTTTTGGATGAAGTTGGTTAATGGAATCATTTAGGCCCAAAAGATATTGAGGAGGAAATAGTGAAAGTAAGAACTATTCAATGTCATATGAAGGTGGATCCATGAAATCACAATTTCTATTATAATAACCAATAGAAGGATCCAGATTGACGAGTAAGGTAACACATTTTATGGAAGGTATGTCAATTGAAATGAGTTGTATGGTTTGGGAATAAAGGGAAACTAAGTCCTAGGTACATCCATAATTTTTAGAGTTTGGATAGAATTGGAGTTGTTGTTTACTATTTTTCAATGCCACCCAACATATCTAACATGTATGATGTGTTATGTTACTCATTATTGGGGAAGTATATTACATATGAAATGAATTTAATCACCTATAATGAAATTCAATTAGATATTTCTCTATCTTCTTATGTAGATCCTATCCATATTATTGACACTATAGAACAAGTGTCAAGGAATATGATGAATTTATTGGTAAATGTATGATGGATAAATCCTAAGATAGAATATACAATATATGAATGTGATGAAGTAATGGTCAATAAAAACCACATCTGATCATAATGAAACATTTTAGAAATTATGAGGAGAAAATTTTCGATGGGGGAAGAATATAACACCTGATATCTAATTATATTCAACAATCGTATCTTACTAAATAAACTATAACATAATACATACAACTTTATTCATGAATATGATCAAAACCTATATTCCAAAATTTTATAATTTTTTTATTAAAAAATTTCATTTTTGAATTTAGAAAGTAAAATTTATCTTTAGGTGAGATTTTATGATTTTTTAAAAGTAGTAGAGTTTTGGGTGAGTAGTGAGAAATAAAAATTTTACAAATATAATCAGTTTTATGAAATAATAAGAACATAAATGTTTATTAAACAATTTTTAGACCAAAGTATTCTTTAATAATTTATAGAATTCATTTAATAAAATAATTTTGAACTTATAAATCAATTTTAACATATTTTAAATCTATTTAATTTTTTTATTCAATGAAAAAATATTTTTGGTTTTTCTCTTTTAATCAAATATTCACAAGGTTACATTCCATATTGGTTTGGTTATAAAGTCATATATGTCTCCTTTTTTATAATAGAACAATTAATCTCATCGGTTGTTTTTTTTCATACATTAACCATATAATATTTTATTATCTCATAATTCGGATCCACATTACCTGAGTAATACATATATTATATAATAATGTTTTAAGTACTTAAAATTTTCCACCATCCTCACTTAAAAAAGAGAACCTCCTCTCCCCATATATCTAGAATTATTCAAAAAACTAATCTTAGAATAAACCTTTACAATTACATAAAAATATCATTTTAATTAACCTATATACCTTGGTATTACCAAAATTAAACTTCAAGAAGGTTAAATGTGTGAGAAAAAATAGATTACCAATAGAAGAGGCATATATTCTTACCAAGAGTTTACAAGATTCCTTATTTTCAACTTCATCTAAATATTTAATAAGTATATTAACATAATTACATATATATATTTACCATACTCAGATATTTATATGTTAATGGTACATGCATTTTATATTTATTTTCCATCCTATGGGAAATAATAAATATCACTTCTGCATACATATGAGCTATCATCTATACAAAGCGATGGGTATAATCTTTCATCACCAGCACATATGTATAGTTATTCATATGGAATTATTGAATATATAAGAAATGTATGAAAATAATTTGATTCTGAAAATATAGGACATCATTTACCTTCATACCCTACCATCTATTGGAAAATGATAACACCACCCATGCATATGTGATGACTATTATATCTATGAGGCGATGTAATTAATTTTTTGGTTAGCATTTTCATGGAGGATTATAAATTTTATATCGAGAATAAAAATTATATTCATTGCATTGTTAACATTATGGATATGGTTAAACCATTTAATAACACTTATATAAACATTAAATATACCAAAGTAATTTTTGGAATGATTTAAAGAAAAATATAAAGTATCCAATAAAAACAAGTAAAATTCAATGAATGGATGTCACATTATTATTAATTATCCTTAAAAATAGTATATATATGAAAAAAGTTCATAATAAATTATTTATTAAATTTTAATTGATTATTCAAGAGGATATAATGATCCTGAATTTGAAGGAAGCCAATGCAAGTAGTTTTCACCTCAATTCAACTCCATTCAATCCTATTTTATATTATGCACCTTATTTATTTTATATAGTATATATACTAACCCTTTGGTAAATTATATCATGAATTAATCTTTCTTAATGATATTTAATGTCTCAATTCCCATTCTTATATTTATTGTGGATTTGATTTAGTTTATACCAAGAGGTGTTTAGATGTTATGGTGAGTTGTTGGCAGATACTGATATTTTGGAAAAGTGTTTATCTATGTTACAAGATAATTTTGATTCAAAAGTATTTGATTTAGAATAAAATATTCAAGTTATTTTTATCATTATGATTTTCATAGTATGTCAATTTCTGAATTATTGGAGAAATAAAATTCTATCAATAATAATGTGGACATTGAAAAAGATTTATCTTTCAAATACACAAAGTAAGAGAATTTGAATCATAAGGTTTCAGTTGAAGGAAAATCATGTTGAACATATTTTGATGAAAATTTGGAATAGAAGTAGGTTGAAGTATTGTATATTATATAAATTAATTTTAGAATATGGAATAAAATATATAAGGGAATGCTTCCTTTAAAATATTTTAGGTGTAGAGTTATAGAAAATTTTGATTCAAATTTTCCAAAAGCTAAAACCAATGAAGATACTGATGAGGAAGATAATATACATAGAATATTCTCAAATAAGAAAAACTTAAGCCAAAGGATTTTTATAATGATATGGGTATGAAGTTACCTAAATTTCCCAATGAAACCTTATTGTCTAAATTAGGTATAGAAAATGAAAAATAAGATTCATACATATAGTGGAATTGAGTTTAAAAATGGGATATTAGAATGTTATGTTGAGAATCATGGAATAAAACTTGAACTCAATGAACCATACATAAAAAAATTATTTGGATAGAAGGAATAATCAAGTTTTTAATTTAGATGAATTAAACAATTTTATATCACAATTATATTTATCATTATTTATATAGATAATCTATTAATGTGATAGTTTATATCCAAAAAATGATGTTTTCATAGGCTAAACTAATATATTTCCCCAAATAATATGTATTATAAAAAATGCACAAATTCCATGTACCTTTAAGTGTTTTCTATCCCTTTTTTATCAAGTTAATAGGTGAGAATCTTTGAAATATTGAGAATCAAGGGGTTAATGGGATATTTATTAGATAACCTATAAATGAAATATGTTATCATCATTTTAATAAATAAATTTAAAAAATAATTGATGTTCCTAACATTAATGTGTTTGAATATTGAATGAATGGAATTGATTATGATTAAGTAGTTTCAAGAAGTAATGTTGATTTATTTTTGTGAAATAGTTTTAATACATTCAAAACAAAAAAATTTGTTGAAGATGTACAAGGTGGAGAAGATTATAAAAAGATTTTATATGATGAGGAATAAACTCATTGAACTTGTTCACAGATGAGAAGGAATGTTGAAGTTCAAGAAATAACTGGGGATTGAGGATAAAAAGTTTAGACATAGAGTACAATGGAGAAAACAACTCAAACCTCATTTGGATTTTGAAATTAAACCAAGATATGTTAAAAAAGATAATAAGATTCTAGTATGTATTGATTATATAGATGAATAATTGATTAAATAGATGATAATGATACTTCAGATTTAGTACCCAATCCTAAAAAAAACAATATCATCAGGATAAAGTTAGTGTTATTGAATAAATATATTGAGAAAGGTGAAGTGGTAAAAAATTAATGAGTGGTTTTCAAAGGTTATTCATGGGTTACATGAGTAGATTTTTATAGGACATTTACACCATTTTACATGAATGAAACCATAATAATGTTTCATGCTATTAAATAAAAAATGAAATGTGTAATTATTCAAATAGATGTCAGGTCATCCTTCCTCAATGGATAATTGGAAGAAGATGTGTTTTTGGAAAAAACATGATTTTTCTTTCTTATAGAATATGATAATCAAGTATTTTTGATGAAAAAATATTCTGATGAACTAAAACAATCCCACATAGCATTTCATTCTATGCTAAACAACTTCTTGAAGAGTTTGAATTTTATAAAAAGAAAGAGTGGAAAATAATCTATAAATTAGATATGAAAAATACATATATCATATTGTTATTATTAATGTAGATGAAATTTTATTTTCATGAATTGATGAATAATTTTTTTTTTGAAGTTTTATAGGGAGATGAATGAGTTATTAAATATGTATACACTTGGATAAATTCTACATTTTCTTGGTTTACATATTTCGTAAAAGAGATATTTCATTTCAATTTCTCAAAAAATGTCTCCCAAATAACATTTTAATATGTTCAATATAAAGGATTTGAACCCAGTTTCTACACCAAATTTAGAGGGAACTAAAATTTTCAATGATGAATAAGGTAAGGATTTGGAACCATGGGAGTTCTATAAGAATGTTTTTAGTCACTATATATAATAGCTTTGAGAATGAATGTTATGTATGATGGTACACATTGTTATTGGAATAAAAGTGCACCAACAGTGTGCTATTTGAACTCTAGAATTGGAATTCTAAGATATATGTGAGGAATAATAGAATTTATCCAAAAATATTATAGAAAATAGAATCACAACCATTTCCATTATAGAAATTTATATTGGGAAGGTTTGGTTGATGTCTAGACTCTAACATATGTTGGTGTTTTCTATATTAGAGAAAGGTGTGTTTTTGGCACTCTAAGAAGCAATGTATAATTTAATTAAGAATTAATAAACATAATATCTTCATAAAACTTATTACATGACTCAATTAATGTGTATAAAGACACAGTTGGAAGATTTAATAGTTGTAGTGAGGTTTCCACTAATCTTGGGTTATGAGAATCAATGTTCTATTAATTTATTAGTGAATACAGTAAAAAATTTAATAAGAAAGAAAATTTATGTAAAGTACCATTTCATTAATTAAAGTGTTGAGATAAATTATTTATACTTTGAATTTGTTACTAAAAAGGAAAAAATTGTGTATGAGTTCAACAATTCATTACCAAGGGAAGCATTTATGAATCGGGGATTGATGTTGGGAGTTTTCCATATCCTTATCAAGGATATGGTATGGTTTTATTATACCCCATACCATCTTGAATTTGGATATTTTAATCAAATGGTGTGAAAAATGAAAACATAAATATTTATTTATTTCAACCTTTTTTATAGTTTTTACAGGGGAGAATATTTATCGGGGGAGTACCCATTTTTGTGTTTATATTTTAAGGGGAAGAATATATTCTGAGAGAGTTCATAAAAAGGAAATCAACGATTTTATCATTTTTGTATATGTATGAACTATTATAATAGCTTATTAAACTACATATAAGTATGGATTATGAATTACAAGAAAGTGGTAATATTTAATCATCAATTCAAATGATTAGGTTTGAATAAAGTAAATTATTGATCACTATTATGTTATGGATATCATGATGTAATTTGTATAATGTTATTTTCCCCTAAACTGGGTTTTCTCACATATGCTTAAAATAATAGAATGGAGACTATTGATTAGTATTCCGAGTTTTTAGTTATTTATATTCAATGGTTTATAAAAAATCCAAATAAGGATATTGTCAATACTAATAAGTGTAGAGATGTTTTTTGAGAAGTATTTGAAATAGGTTGGAGTGGATATGAATAATTATGTTGGTTTTTTACCAATTTATAAAACATACTCAAAATTACATTTATTGTGAGGTGAAAATTCATGTAGTATTATTCGTATGATTCATAAACCATAACAATGTGACAACATATCATGAATGGTGTTCATGATGCAAGAAAAATCCATTATTTATAATTACATAAGAACATGTTGGTTCTTCTCTTTATATACACATCATGTTCACATAACCAATTATATATTATTTATATTATATATTTATTCTACTTTGGATAATCTCAAAATTGTTAAGTTATTGCACATATCAAAAACCTCTTCTTATTATATCTCTCTAAAAACTCATATTCTCTCAGTAGTTCACACTTATCCAATCTGCAGAACATCCCATCATTTATAAAAAATAGTTTTTAATTTGAATTTCAAATTATAATCCCATTATATAATAACAATAGTTGAATCATATACCATGTGAATATTTTCAATTAAACTTGAATTGGTAGTGAAAATAGATTTTGTTAACTACACAAATTCAAATATAAAATATATTTTAGCACTAAAAGTTGAAGTACCGTATTTTTCTATAAAAACATATTTTACAAAGTGATGTAGGGATTTATGATAAATCCTATGGGTTGTCGATAGGTTTAAATCAAATTATAAACAAGACTATGCTCTGGGAAAGTAGTTGATGTATAGATGCCTTTAATTTTCTAGATCCACCAAAAACTGAAAAAATACCCCCGCATCATGGTCTATATACTACGGTATTCAACTATGTATTTTTTATAAACTATGTAATTGTAAATAAAATACTTCCTAGTGGTCCAAAATTATCTAAAATCACTGCAAAATGACCCATCAACCTCTATGTAATGATCATTCACTACAACATAGATTACTCTGATTGAGTCTCCTTTATGGCATGGACAGATTCTATATGGTGAAATGTCCTATAGACCATTTTTCATCAAACATCCAATTTCAGCATCTCCATGAAATGGAAAACTTAGCTATATAATAGCCTAACATGATGTCACATTACAGTGGCATGGACAATAACATCAACACAAAACATTTTCTGCCATAAAATTATACTACGAAATACCAATCTTGATGCAAGAATTCTGAAATGATAACGAATTATTGAAATACTACAAAGCATGGTATTATGCAATATATGTTTATTGAAGAAATTTTTTAGTATTGCACCTAATTTGTAACAACCCATATAAAAATAAAATAAATTGATTTATATTTATTAGTATTCTTGAATTAAATAGTTATATACTTTATGTTATGTAATTCTTGAAACAAAAAATTTTTTATTTGGTTATTTACTTAAAACATTAATTTTTCAATTATAGAATATTAATTTGACAATACTACATAAATATTTGAATTTTTATTGTCAAAATTATCTTATTATCAATTTTTTAGAATTTTATGAAAAAGTTAAATTTTTGGTGAATAGTAAAAACACAATCATTTTATAAAATATGGTATTTTTTATGATGTCCTGAAGACATAATTACGATATAAAATTTAACAGATTTTTTTAATAACTAAATTATGGTTTTATAAGATAAATGGTGCACAAAAATAATTCATAACATGTAAATTATAAATTATTTCTTGACAAGTATAAAAATTATTATCAGGGTCAAAGTAGTGCTAACACAACACTGAAAATGTCTTATTTGGTTCCTTATAGTTAATAATTGATTGATAAAGAGTATTTTCATGATTTTTTTATTACTTTTTATTTATAATTTTTTTGAAAATATTTGTGTCTTTCAAACTTTTTTTAGGTTTTTAAGTCAGATTTATAAAAAATGTTTAATTTTTAAAAAATTAATTTTAATGAATAAAATAAATTATTAATTTATTTAAAAAAATTGAAAAAGGAAAAAAATGGTAATATTCCTTCAAAATGTGATCTACTATGATTTTGATGTATTTAAGATGTATTTAACCATGTATAAGAGTAGTTATATTTTAATATTTTATGTAATTATTATGTTATGCCTCACCTCAATTATAATAGGAGACTCAACCATTCACAACATTTCATCACTATAAGATAAATTTATCAACTATAATATTCCTAATAAACTTCTCCGCATACCTTGACACATACTAGTGATTTCAGTCTAAATAAAGACCACTTTCAAGTGCCTGAGGAGGTTCATAATGAGAAAATTTTCAAATGGGAAGTTTCTTTTTTTCACTTTTAAATTGTTTCTCACATGTATCTTATCCTAACACCCTATTCCATGATTAATGATAAATAAAATATCATATATATACTATAAAGATACTGTTTTAATGGTATATTAACCATAAAATCTCCTATTTTCTTCTTTTAATTATAACAAATGAAATTGTTGTCCAATGAGTGTCAATTCACTCTCTTCGTGAACAATGTGTTTTTGTTTCCCTTTATCACATTCATGGAATGTTAAAATAAACTTATAATTATTTAAAATGAACTAAATATAAATTTTATAACATCTTTAATATCATTTCCTTTTGAAAAGTAAGTCCATAATAATCCGACCATGGAAACCATCAAATGAACACACCCAAAACAATTGAAATAACTAAATTTTGTTAATAAATGGGTAGAAAGATGTTATAAGAAGATCATGTAAGGTAATATAAACAGGAATATAGTTCTATAATAAATAAATGAGTTCATTAAACCATTATAAAAGATATTGAACAGTTGTTAATGAATTCAAACATGAGGTAATGAAATTTATTTTTAAGAATTCTCATTTCAAGTTACAAAAATTTTTATTTAAAAAATGTTTTTTAATTATACAGAATAAGGGTATTTTAGTGATTTCATGATTCATTTTTTATTTTATGTTTCCTTAACAATTTTATAAGTTTATATTCCTATAAAATGTTTACAATTATTAGTGCGTGACTTCTTAAAAATTATTTTCAAATACTGAAAATTTATGTTCCTCAATAATGTTTCTTTTTATGAAATATTTATGTGTCACGATCATGTTATGGTTCTTGGGAATTTTTATAGTGATGGGTGGTTCTATGATAAATAAAGGGAGGTTTATCCCATTATATCTCTCCAATTTATTGGGTAAAGGGACATTGTTAACTGATAATATTTCTCCAAAGATATTATAGGAATATACTATGATGGTTATTCCATTGTAACTATAATGGTTACTCCATGTGTTATTGAGAGATATGAATTATTGGTAAGAGTGATATGAAAATGATTTAAAATTATTGGTTTTATTATCTATATATTCATTCTATTATTTTATAGGAAACATATGATTTTATAATGTGAGTTGAAGAGCATATTATTTACATTGTGAAGATATTTTAATTTATAGAATAATGATTTCTTTCTTATTTTCAGTGTCCATTTCTGATATTTTTGCACTAACCCAATGTTTTAAAAAAATCATCAGAATTAAGGATGGGTATGAAAAAATAATAATCCAAGATGAATATTGTGAATATTTTTCATGAAAATAAATTATGTTTTATTAAATGTTTTTTATTATAGAAGAAATAGAATCAATTTTAATAGTATCTACTTTTTTTGATTATGGGTTGTCATGTATTAATTATTACATAATTATCTAATACTATTGACTGAAAATATATTTTTTAATGTAAGAAAATTAATTTATAGTTGTATTAACTAGAGAATGTAATGTTTAACACTATGTCTTTATAGTTGGTATCATAGAATGACTTAGATAATTTTAGGTATTAGGATAATGTTAATAGAATACCCATAAATTATTTTTATCTTATAGTTATATTGGATTGATATAGAATTTTAATATTATCATGTTTCTTAATATAATATATTCTTGTTCAAAATAGTTTTCTATAGACAAAATAAAGAAGATGAAGTAAGAATGCATTAGGAGGATAGTATCTTTCCAAATCTACAACCTGGAATGGTGGTAATTTGTACCAAGAAGTTTGTGAAAGTAATGGATCAGTTGAAGCAGGCTATAAATGTTAGTAACATCCATTATTTAGATCATCTATATCATACTCAAAGTAATATGTTAGTGGTGTAACATTTTATGAGGAAAAACCCTCATGCTTTCTGTGGATCTTTTCACCCAGTGGTAGTTAAAGGGTTGATTAAATCCCTATAAAATATTTTTAATGTGATGGGGAATTTTTAACATCAAATGGTTTGTCATGATATTTGTAATTTTAAAGGTGAATTTAACCTGTGGTAGTCAGTGGTCAATAATATTAGGGATAACAAAGAGATTTATGCTTTGGAATGGGAAGAAATTAAAAATATTTTCCTTGAGAAATATTTTGATAAGGTATTTCAACTTAGGATGGAAAAAAAATCTCTTGAATTGAAAAAAAGTATGAAGATTCAGTGGACTTGTATGAAGAAAATATTACATGATTAGAAAGGTACTCTCCAAATTTTATCCAAGTTATTGATAGTAAAACCATTCATTTTTTACTTAGTATTGAAGCAAAAATATTTAAGGTAATTATCTTATCTTTAATTCCAAAGTTATGAATTTTTTTCTATGTTTGAAGAAGGTTTAAATGGAGTTTTACAATGATGACATGTAATTTTACACCAAATATTAAAAAATGTCTAGGGGTAAGGATAAAGGAAATAATGAATCAGATAAATTATATGGGAATAAAATAAAGTTTTTAGTTTGTGATAATTGCGGTAAGAAACACACTGGTGAATTATTTTTGAAGTATGGTAAGTGTTCTGGATGTGGTAAGTTTGGTCATATGGCTCGTAATTGAAATTTAAATGATTTTGGTGGTGGTTAGAAAAAATTTGAAATACATATAGTGATTTTCATAAATGCAATGAGATGTCTCATTATGAAAATGAGTGTCCGAAGAGGAACCCTAATGATAGAAGGAAGTCAGACTATAAGAAAAAAGGAGCAGTGAAATCATTTTCAACTGCATAAGTAGGTGTTGGTCCATCCAATGAAGCGATAATAAGAATAATTTTTTGTTTACATAGATTTTGTAATGTTATTTGTGATATAGGGTCTATATATTCCTTCAATTTTTAATTTTTTTGGTAAGTTGGAAATTTCACCTCATGAAGTAAAACCATAGCTTATGGTAAAACCACTTAGGGAAATATTAAAGTAGAAAATAATTATAATAATCTTCATGTTGTTGAATAGGGAAAGCAATTTCCTTTAATCCTTGTTTTTTCCCTTAATAGAGCATGATGTTATTCTTAATATAAATTTATATTTACCAAGCTATGATTTATTGTAGAGCTAAATAAGTAGTTTTTCTGAAAGTGTTTTAGTTTATATAAAAGAATAAACCTATACCATTGATAATAAATCTGAAAGTTGAGAAACTGTTAAAACATGGAAATAAAAGTTAGATTTCATATACTTTGGAAAACAAGGAAAAAATACAAATTAATGGTGTGCCAATATTAAATGAAAAAATGGGTTTTTTTACTAATTAGTTGTATAGTGTCATACCTGATCAAGAAGTTTAATTTAAAAATAACACAGTTCTTGATGCTAAGACAATTTCAAAACCCCCTTATTGAATAGATCAAGTAGAAATCATAGAATTGAAAAAGTAGTAATAAGAGTTTCAAGATAAAGGTTTCATTCACCCGAGTACTTTACCTTAGAGTGATCATATTTTGTTTGTTAAAATTAAATATGCCTATATGAGTCTTTATATTGAATATATAGATTTGAATAATATGAGTTTTAATAATAAGTACAACTTTCCCCATAACTATGACTCATTTGATCAGCTCTATATATATCATTATTTTTACAATATTGACTTGAAATATGGGTACCATCGGCTGATGGTGAAGGATGGAAACATTCCTTAAACAAAATTTCAAACTAGATATGGGCATTATAAATTTTTTTATTGCCTTTGTTTTGAAAAATTTCTCTATTGTATTTATAGATCTTATGAAGAGAATATTTTTTGAATATATGTATATGTTTGGTGTTTCTTGAGGATATTTGTGGGTTTTTTAAAATCTATGAGGATCATGAAAAAAAATATAAGTATTTTCTATTAAACTCTCAATGAAATGAAGTTATATGTAAAATTTATCAAATGTGTTTTTTTTAACAAAAATTTTCAATCCTTGGGCCCATTTTTAATATAGATGAAATAACAGTTGACCCTGCAAAAAAAGTGGTTGATTAATGGATAGGACTTAAAATTTTTACATAGATTCAATTTTTTTATAGATTAGTACTATATTACTGGCAATTTGTTAAAACAATTACACAGTTATCTAGGCCATTAACAAAGTTAACTTGAAAAAGATTTAGATTTATCTAGAAAAAGAAATTTTGAAGATTGTTCATAGAAATTAAAAAGAATATTTTGCAATGCTCTTGTTTTGGACTTAACCTTGAGAAATGATGATTTCTTCTTTTATAATTATACTTCTTTGAATGTAATTGGTTGCGTTCTGATACAGAATGATTAGGTAATTACTTACACTTCATGCCAACAAAAATATCATGAGTTAAATTATCCCACACATGATTTTGAATTATCTTTTTTTGTTTTTACTTTAAAAATTCATAGAATAATTTATATGGATCCAAATCGGAAATATATATTGAACATAATTTTTTTAAGAATATATTAACTTAGAAGGAATTGAATATGAGGAAGAGAAGATGGTTTGAATTGATAAAGGATTATGATTTCGTGATCAATTACTATCCTAGAAAAGAAAATAACATGGTCGATGATTTGATTTAGAAAATTAATTCTAAATTAACCACGTTACATGTATCACATGATCCTTTGATTTGCGATTTGATGAATTTTTTACTATAAGTTATTAGTGCAGGATATTCCTCTATTTTGTTTTAGGCGTCAGTACAAGCATGTCTCTCAGATAGAATTAAGAAAGCACAAAAAGAAGACCATGAGTTACAGAAAATAGTATAATTGGTTAAGAAAGGTATGTTTCCTAAATTTAATGTGAATAAAGATTGTTTCTTGAGATTTGGAAAGAGATAATGTGTTCCTTGTATTTCCAAGTTGAAGAAAAATTATTAGGTGAAGCTTATTGTTCTTAGTTTTCAATTCATTTTGAAAACAATAAGATGTATAGAGACATTCATGAGTATTACTGGTGGGATGGAAAGAAATGATATATATATGATTTTAGAATGAAATTTTTGACTTTTCAACATTTTAAATCCATATGAAAACGATCGAAGGGGATTATTAATCCTTTTCCAGTTCCAGTGTGGAAATTGGAAAATATATCCATTGATTTTGTATTGGGGCTACAAAAGACATCCCATGATAACAATGGGATTTGGGTAATTGTCGATCGAATTAATAAATATAATCATTATATTCCTATTCATGATACTATGTATTTATATCATCTTTATCGACTGTAACTCAAAGAGATAGTCAGGTTACATGAAGTTCCTCTCCCAACTGTATCAGACTGTGATCCTAGGTTCACATCTAACTTTTTGAAAGGCCATTAGAATTTTTTGGACAATGAATTTAATTTCAACACTTCTTTTAATAATCAATATGATGGAAAATTAGAGTTAAAAATTCAAACATTATTGCACATTCATTGAACTTGCGCAATGAGTTATCAAGGAAGTTGGCATCATAATTTTTGTTGTTGATTTTTCTTATAATTACAATTTTAATTCTAGTATACAGATGACACATTTTGAGGTATTATATAAACAATGGTGTCTAAATACTACATTTTAGGATGTATTCAGTGGATGGAAGTTTATGATACCAGAATTAGTAGGGGAAGTGGCTAAGAAAGTGAAGATAATCTAACAACATATGAGGATAGCTAAGAGTTGTAATAAATGTTTTACATATTATAGGAGGAAATAAAATTCTTTTTAGGTAGGGGATCATGATTTATTTATAGTATCTCCATGGAAAAGTGTTATGCACATAGGTAAGAAAAGAAATATAAGACCATGGTACATTAGACCTTATGAAATCTTAGATAAAGTAGGACCAGTCTCACACTGAGTAGATTTTTTTCCAAGTTTATCCCAGGTACACAATGCTTTTCATGTATCGATGTTAAGAAACGATGTGGCAGATTTATCTCATGTTTTGATCCCAAAAGTAGTTTATCTAGATGAGAAATTTTTTTATTAAGATAATACTATTAAGATTCAGGATCATATATATAATGTATTATGAAATAATGAAATTCATCTAGTTATGTTTTTGAAGAAGAACTACGTTTTTGAAGAAACAACATGGGAATCTGAAAATACTATGAGGGAAAGGTAACCTCATTTTCTTAATAAGTGAATAAATTGAAAGGACATAATTTAAAAAATGGGCGGAAGATGTTAAAACCCAGGTAAAAATATAATAATTTGTATTTATATTTATTTGTATTATTTAACTAAATATTTATATTCATTATGTAAAATAATTCATAAAATAAATAATTAATAATATGGTTATTTGATTAAAAAATTATCTTTTTAATTACATAATTTTAACTGGACAGAAATAATTTCATTTTAGAATACATAATTCTGAAATCCTCTTGTTTTGAATATTTTTATAATTTTTAGAAAAAGTTAAATTTTTGGTGAAAAGTAAAAAATATAGTCTTTTTATAAAATACTATATTTTTTGTGAGGCCCTGAAGAAATAATTATGATATTAAATGTATTAAATTTATTTTCTGAGTAAATTTTTATTTTATAAGATAAATATTTTACAAAAATAATTTAGAACATGTAAATTATAAATAATCTCATGATACATATAAAAATTATTGTTTATGTTGATGCACTGCCTGTACATCATTGGAAGTATCAAATTTGGTTCTTTAGAGTTTATAATTGAGTGGTAAAATAATATTAATGAATTTGTTGATTAATAATTCTGTAATATTTATGTTTTTAGCTGATACATTCTAATTTTAAATATTTTTTGATGATTTAATGTCATAGTTATGAATAGTGTATAATGTTATAGTTTTTTTTCATGAATAAAATATTTTATTAAATTATTTAAAAATAATTAAATAAGTCCAAAATTAATAATATTACTACAAAAATGTGATCTCCTAGGATTTTTATTCCTTCTATAAGTCATTAACCCTATATTAGAAAAATTATATTTTTATATTTTAAATAATTTCTATATTTCCTCTCAACTGAATTATAAAAGAAAACCCATACCATCACAAACTTTAATCACCATAAGCCATAATTCTTGACTATAATCTAAAGAATTCCCTTTTAATCATCACTTTCCACTTTCTAGTGCTTTTATTCTCACAAAAATACAACTTCAAAGTGTATAAGGAGGTTCTGAAGTAGAAAATTTCAAGAGGTAAATTTTTTATTTTTCACTTTTAAATTATTTCTCACTTATACCTTATCCTCAAACACTATTCCATGTTTTATGATAACTAAATTATCCTATATATACTATTATGTTAATTTTTTAATGGTATATATACCCTAAAATCTCTTACATTCTTATTTCAATTATTAAAAATGAAATCATTGTCCAAGGTTTTTCAATCCACCACATCCATGGATGATGAGTTTTTATGTCCCTTTACCACTTTCATTGAAATTTAAAATGCACTCATTATTATATAAAATGAACTAAATAAATATGTTATCACTTCAAGAATGTCTTTTCTTTTTCACAAGCTTGTTTATAACAAACCGACCAAGGAAACCATGAAATTAACAAGCCCGAAACAATAGATGTAACAAAGTGGAATATCATTTCTTTTTAAAAATTACCTTTTCATTTTACAAATTTGTTTTTAAATAAATGTTTTTAATTATATGTAACAAGTTAAATTTACCAATTTTATGATGCCATATTGATTTTATGTCTCCTTTACATTTTTACAAGTTTATTTTTAAATAAATTTTTCATTTATAAGCGCGTAACGTCTTAATAAGTTTTTTACAAAATGGAAATTTTATTTCCCTCAAGAATATTTCTTTTATAAAAGATTTATGTGTGTTGATCATGTTATGGTTCTTAGAAATTACTATGATGATGGGTTGTTCCATGATAAATCAAGGGTGAGTGATCCTGTTATAGCTCTCCAATGTAGTGGGTAATGGGACAAAGTTAATTGGTTATGTTTCTCATAAGAGATTTTGGGAATATACTACGATGATTATTCCAAGTGTAACTGTGAATGTTTCTCCCGGTGTATCTGAGAGAGATAGATTATTTTTAATGGTGATATAAAAATGATTCCACAAGTAACCTTTTATGTTCTTTTGTCTTCTTTCTATGGTTTTACATGAAACATATGATTTCATAATGTGAGCTAAAGGGAATATTATTTACTTTGTGAAAATGTTTTCATTCATCGAGTAATGTTTTTTTCTTCATTTCTATATCCCTTATTGAGATATTTGTGCCAATACGGAGTTTTAAAATGTTTATCTTAGGGATTAAGGATGGGTAAGAGAAAATAATAATCCAAGATGAATGTTATGAATACTTTTCTTGTAACAAGTCATGTTTTATTAAAAAATTATATTATGGAATAAATATATACTGTTTTAGTAGTATTTACTCTATATGCTTATGATATCTCATGTATGAATTATGAATTAATTCTTTAAAACTATAAACTAAAAATATCATTGGGAATGTAAAAAAATAATTTATAGTTTAATTGACTAGATTATTTAATGTTTATGTTCAAGTATTTATATAAGATCCATATCATAGCCAGGCTAAAACATGTTGAGATATGTTGCGTCATAGTTGTTCAATACATTGAGATGTTGAAGTTGACAGAATGATGAAAAAGTGTCTATAGGGCATTGCTCAATAAATCCAGTGTCCATGCTATATAGGAGTCTCAATCTGGGTATTCCATGTTGTAGTGATGGAACATGTTACAATGGTGGCTATGTAGATTCTCAATGGATTTATATAATTTGGGACCTCCATAACACATTTTATTTCCCATGCTGTGGTTTAGTGATAACTTAAAGTGCAATGCCATAGTACACAAACTACGCCATCAAGGAGTTCAGGTTTGTATATTTGGTACTATAAAATTCAAGTCCTCTATGACACTTTTCTTTTTCCATGTTGTATACTTGTATATAAATTGAATGAAAATAACTGAACACCAACTCACTATGCCGTAAGAACCTTCCTCATTCCATTGAAGTTGTTTTTATTATAAAATATAGATATTTTAACCTAGAGTGCTGACATGGATTCATATTAAAGTTTTAACTATTATTTCAACCTATAATATTTATTAATTCAAATTTAATGACCATGATGTAATGATAGATTCTCCAAGGGTTGAGATTCATGAATGGGAATTGAGTTTGAAATTCTAATTCTAATCTATTATTCTATTGAAGATGGGATACTGTGTATATTAGATTGGTTTGGATTATTGTGAAGATATAACTGTGTAGAGAGATAGGATAAGAATATGTTCTGGATATATACTATACTATGGAGATTATATAATTATCCAAAATAGATGAAATGAATAAGAACAAGAATATTAAAGTGGTTTTGTGCATGTGTTTTGTAAAAAATGTGAAGAAGAAACTTATTCATGCATATATTAGAATGAGGGTTTCTACATGTTTCATATAGAGCATGTAGAGTGGAAGTAATGATTTTAGAAAACTAAATAACTTTGAGGAATACTATTTTGGTTTAATAATTTTCTATTTTTACCCAAACATTTCTAATTGTAACATGTGGGATTCACTAGTGTTCATGATGCACTAAAGCATATCTTGGAGATGTATAATCAATAGTTTTATTGTTATACCCTGCTCGTATATACACAGATGATAATTATAGTAAGTAGTGTGATCTAAAAAGAATTTATATCACACAAAAGAAGATCCTTCACATATTTGGAGCTAAATATTGTAAATATATTATGTTCCCCTATGTTGGTGTGTGTTTGGGTGTGTTGTAGTAATCACTACTTTATCATATTAGTCATTGAAGTATATTTCAATAGAAATGTAGAAATTATATCGATCACTGATTCACCCCTGTAATTGATCTTTAATTTATCATGAAGTGTTTTATATTTTTTTGGATACCGAAATTTGGAGAAGGGTCGCATTATGAGGATATAAGAGCAACGAACGAATCTGGGATGAAAAAGAGGAGATCTCAGGTCCTAGGAGGTGGGAACACACAAGATTGGGAAGGCACATTCAAGAGGACTTCCGGCATGAAAAATGTTGTGAGGTGGCCTTCTCTTTCATGCCCAAAACACCATCCTCCACGAATGGCCACACCGACCCCATTTCAGCACACAAGGCGACGTCGAATGGATGTTTGTTTTCCCAACCCCATTTCCATGAACAAGGCAACGTTGAATGAACATTTTCTCACCTGACCCTGTTTCCGCACATAAGGTGTCATTGAATGGGCCTTTGCGCACTCGACCCCTTTTCGTGATGAAGGCAATGATGAATGGCCGTTTGTGCACCTGACCCTCGCTACGCGCAAAATCCGATGACTGACTGGAGTTTGCATGCCAGGCACTTGCGCACCACCCCAAGGACTCCGACTATAAAATGAACTGTATCCCCTCCCTTTAGGTATGGAAAACGAAGACGAAGTGCTGCTATACTGTACAAAGACCCCGTCTTCCGTGACCGCGCGAAAACCCCATCTTCCGATATGACGTAAAAAACACATGACCTTCAGGTATTGGTTGTTGCGTGATAGGTTCCCCAGGGGTGCCTTCAGATGGGACCTCTGATCCTCATGAATTTTGTTTCTTCCCGAAGTTATTTTCGTGCAAGGGGTCCCATCTTACACACAAATTCCCTCTATGTCTGGTGTTCTTGCGCACAACATGTCCAAACTGAACGCAAACATCTCGTCTCATGTGAACCCCCTCGGCCTTGCGCGCCACCAGTCCAACTTGTGCACAAACCATCTGTATTGCATGCAACCCCTCCGTCTTGCATGCCACCCATGCCTATTTCATGCAAACTCTTCGTCTTACACGCAAACCTTTCATCTAGCACATAGACTTCCTATCATTCCCCAACCCATTCTCTTACATGTGCACTATGTGCTGCCCTCACCTTGAGGCACCTTGTTCGAGCCTCTCTTATGCGTGACACACCTGCGTTGCACACTCATTTCCTTTATGGATCCTCAGGTTTTCATGAAGGAATTTTAAAATACATTGGGGATACTTCCCGCTGCATTTCTTCACCTCATTCTCCTTCACATATGTACACTAACGGCTATTGCTTCTTCGCATAGCCATGCTAACATGGACCCCCAATGGGATCACCTCATGACATAACCTAGTTATGACATTACTGATTTATTCTTTGCCCCAAGGGTGGGCGGGTAACAGTTATGTATGTCCTAGGTGTGCGGATCAAACCTACCTCGTCTGAGCTGCAGAACGTTAAACTGTTAAGTGCCATCATCCTCAGCACATTAAGTTAAACTATGACCTCACCCCATGCATCATACATGGGGTTCTTCATCTCGTACATTCTCTACACCAACGGGTCACTGTAGGAGTGAGATCATTCCTCACATGGAATGAAATCCTCTTTATCAGGGCAGTGTCTGTCCACGGGGAAAGGGAAACCACCCAAGTGTAAGCCCCTATATTTTCCTACAGGAGGAAACACCCATATTACTCTTCTCTTCATGGGTTCCAAATCCCTCTCCCGCTATGCTTTTTTATCACCCACACCTCCACCCTGGAGTAAGCCCCAATCTCCATCACCCTGGGTTGCTAACCTTGTGTAAGCCCCTGTTTCCTCTTTGAACCTCTACATGCCTGTATACCCCACTCCACTTCTCTCGTACACACCTTTCACGATGTGATCATCAGGTATTTATTGTCTCTTGTTTCTCACACCAAGAATGTATCATGCGGGATTAGAGAAATCATCGACCATGACATCTTCTCTGGGAATCCTAGATTTTAACCACCCAAACCCAACATGAACTACATGGTCTTTGATCCTTTCCAAGGTGAGGTATATAGGAAGCCTCCCCGAGGTTCAATCCCAACACCTGGTCGCTCCGACCCCCTTCACATCGGTTCACCCACCCCTCAGGAACTAAGTGGTCTTTGATCCTTTCCAATGTTAGGTATGTAGTAATCCTCCCTGAGGATCAATCCAACACCGGTTGCTCTGACCCCCCATCATGTCGGTTCGCCCACTTCTTCTGATCTACACAGACTTTGATCCCAAGGCAAGGTATGTTGGAAGCCTCCATGAGGTTCAAACCCACCATCTATCTGGGCACCAGGTCCTCCTTCACATTAGTTCACCCCTGTCCTGAATGATGTTAAACTGTTAACCTCAATCAGTGGTAATTCATTGTCCCCCCAGTCAGCATTAAGCCGTTTCAACCACCCTAACTAAGTGGGATTGATCATTGTCTCCTAGACAAGGTACATTGGACACCTCCCGAGGTTCAAGCCTAATAACAATTGGATCCCAAGTCCTCTTCCTCACCGATTCACCGACACCCATCCCACAAGAACAATGTCGGTTTGATACTTGTCTCCTAGATATGGTATGTATGAAGCCTCCCTGAGGTTCAACCTCATCTAGCAGTAAGCCGTTGTTACCTCGTCCAGCGGTAAGCTGATGTGATCCCATCCAGCGGTAAGTTGTTGTGCCCATAATCGATGGTAAGCTGTTGAAGTTCCGAATCGATGGTAAGCCGTCTTCAGATGAACTATGTGGAATTTGATTCCATGTCATGGGGATAGGTAGGAAGCCTCCCGTAGGTTCAATCCCATCCCTCTTGTCTCATCCCGAGACCTCCCTCAAGCCTTTGTGTCTCGGGAAGGTCATACCCCAACCCAGAGGTTCTACTTCCTCTGGGTCCCATCAACGCGTCCATTTTCAAGGGTCACCTCCTCAGGTGTCCCATCATCCCACCAAACTATATGGGCATTGATTTCCTTCCACATGGATACATAGGAGGTCTCTTGGAGATTGAATCCCAACATCATTGTTGTCCTCAAGTCGACTACATATCATTCTCCACCTAATTCATTAAAACCTCCATCATCCATCCTGATTCCTACCTGGGCCTCCACTTCTCGGTGGGGTCCTGCCACCTCATTCCCCACTCCCCTTAACAAAAATTGGGATGTGAACCACACATTGGCCCCAACATCGGTGTTACCTCCAGAGGTTGCACCCATGTGATCAACTCTAATCAGTGTTCTGATCAGTTCGATCCATCTCCTCTAAACATTAATCCTATGGCATGCCCTGTGTAAAACATGGGAAGCTAAGGAAATCCCTAGATACATGACCAGGTCATAAAATTCCCCACATTCGACGTGGGATACCTCGGGCTTCTGCTACCTCGAGAAGCCCGATAATGATGGAAATAAACCAAGACGTATTAGTGTCCCAACGTCCAGACATTCCAGTGATGTCCAATGTGACAACACCCCTAACCGAAGGTTGGTGCCCTATCCCGACCCTTTGGAATGTCCCGAAATAAGTAATGTAATTATCTAGTGTCCATGAAGATATGGAATTAGGAAGAGTTTCATGAACAACGTCTTAAATCTATAAGGGAGACCTAGACTAGGTGGAGAGTTCCGAGGAGGAATCCACAAAAGGAAGAACCAACATCCCATCATCCCATTTCGATCATGGAGCCAACGTCCCTGAAAAAGGAAGAGATGCCACCCACCTTTGGAGAGCTGGAATGCAGGGAAAAAAATAGAATCGTTGTCCCCCAACAAGACGGACGTGCACACCCCGGTGAAAGCATCAGAAATAGAAATGGTGAACCTGACATGAAGATCATCTCCTCAATATGGAGATTAGTAGAATTCAAGACATCAGTCGACTTGGGTGTCACCAGATCCATCTATCTGGAACTAGTTCCCGCCATGAAAAAGTGGGCCAGGTGTGAAACTCACCAGAAGTTGGGGCAGTCAAAACGTTGGAGGTCACAATCTTTGACGTTGTCAGTGTGGATCCATCTTACCTACCATGGAAGGTGGAATGACGTTGGGGAACTGGTCACTAATTCCCTTTTTCATTTAGCACTGATGAGTTAATCTCCCTACTTTAAAAAAGAAAGTTGGTGCACCCATAACTCGATCACCATCTGCCCCCCGACGTAAAGGCATGGGTAGTACCCTCATGAAAATCTCGCACGGTTCTTCCCCTTCTATGATGGTCTCAATGGTCATGACCGCTAGGTGCCCCCACCCCATTTCTCCCTCAGAGTTCAACCAATGAAGGTTGATAAATGACCTCATTCGCCAGTATGAGGAGGATGGAATTATCCTGATATGGGATATGGCCCTCTTGGATTTAGAGGCATCTATGCCGCATCATCAACATCGCCCCTTTGGGAAACATAGGGAGCCACATCTCCCCACTCCAACATAAAACCATTTCAAGAGCCTCTCCCCAGAACTTCTTGACAACTCCCTACCTTATGCCGACGAGGTTGGGGATATCCAGGTTATCCCAGTCAGGATCCCATCCCAGGGGCTCCCAGCAAGGGCTCCCACCAGGTCGCTTTAGTGCCGACATCTAGCCTTACTGTCCAAGGAGAAGGTAAGCCATGTACCTGCACCACCAGCTCTTGTTGGTCTGACCCGATGTCAGTATCGGGCGAGATCCGAACATGACGTCCGCCAAGGGGAGTCAACATAAGCTGCTACTGTGTCCCAAGCCACTAATAACGCAAATCATCAACACCCGTTCTACGCTGAGAAGGGAAATTCATATGCCTGACCTAGATCGAGGCCCCAATTGCCCCATGGGCAGGCTGGGTAGTCTCTCTTGGTCTCCAGCATAGGAATTGGTCACCACAAACTATCCCGCAGAAATTCCACCCAGTATGGAGGTCCTCCTTATACCACTACCACGGAGAATACAGTCCTTCTCCACTTCCAGGCTCGACATGGATGTATGTCCGATGCCACCTTAAATCCAAATGAGTATCCTCCCCTTGGAAGAGATGCTCAGTACATAAGTCTCTCCCTTCCCCACTACACCGAATATGGAGTCATTTTTCCGGCCATAGACCGTAACTATGGGGCTGTTGCACATCCGGTCATTATCCAATGTGGGGACCCTCCCCGTTCCCATGTATCAGCTGACGAATGTCCTCCTCTCCCCAGTAATCAGAGGAGTGAGGGCCAAATTCACATCACCAGCACGTAGCATGGAGGTCCTACCCGGTTTCAACTTGACCAGTATGAGGACCCTCCTCATACTAATGTCACTAGGGGAAACAAGCATGGAGGTCACCCCATGCTACTACCAGTTCTAGTAGAGGTCATACCCTCTCTAGAACTCCCTAAAATGGTCCTCCCCATGTCCCCTTTGATATCTATCCCGGTGCTCCTCGCACCCCGACTTACTCAGGTGGAAACCCTCTCTGACCCCATCCCCAGAAATTTCGAAGGACCTCCTCATGTCATAAAACTACCTTGTCCCAAAAATCCATCCAGGGGTAGGAAGGTAGGTCGTCGCCACCATGAGAATAATTCTAGGAAGGTCCGGATAGATTTCAAACTATTCTGCTTCTCAGACTCTGAAGCAGAGTACGACACAACACTGGAACCCTCCCCTTGCTCCTCTGAGTCAAGGGATGGGGTAAGAATTAGGCGCATCAGCCTAGTACTCACAGAATTCAAGGTCCTTTGTATTCCCACCTACCTCCACAAGAATATCTAGGAGGATAATAATCTGGAAACCCCGCAGGTTACAGTCGTGCAATCACCACCATCATCACCAGAAGCACTCTCTACCTCTATTATAGATCACAAAGAGCTATTCTAGGGACCAATGGTGGGCGAGAAGCAGCGTGACCCATCACCAGTATCCCTAGACCTTGTGCTAGGATTTTTGGCCGATAGCCCATCCTACTACGATGTGGTGGCTAAATCTCTACACTCTATGGAGGACAGCCCGAGATGTGGCGGTTTGTCAGCTCGCTCTTCGTACTCTCCACCAGCCAGGCTACCATCCCAATAGTCTACTTAGGTATTGCTACGAGTTCCTCATCTGCCTCCAGTTGACGAGTGGGTAATGAAGGGCCATACCCTAAAACAAAGAAAAATGGAATATGGAATATCCTCACTATAGACCACTTCCTAGAGATGTTTTGGCTCATGGCCATGTCGAATTTCTACGCACCAGAATGACTCAACCCAGAGGAAGTTAAGTGTTTATGTCAAACCCTCTGGGCGATGTACTTTGGCCTTCGTCATCAACTAGTGGTTTACCCTAAGTGCCAAGAACATTTTGAATACATTTTTGAGCAATGCCATCTTGTTGATTTGGCCTCACTCCATGTGGCCTAGCGCCTTGAGCCACCAGGTCTCCATAGGCCCCCCCAAAACCAATGCATTCGGAGTTTCATGGTACACCATAAGAATAACAAGGAGGCTTCCCCCCACATACAGATCTGTGGATGGGGGTGATATACTGCCCTCCTCTTCTGTCCTATTCGACTGCAACCCGACTCGCTTGGTGAGATTGAGGACATTCCCCCAGGTAGAGTCATGGTCAACATGGCCACCCTATTGGAAAATGAAAATGAGATCGATATCTTGGATGAGGCCCTCACCCATCGAAGGTGTTCCACAGCTAATGGACCCTTCAGGGAGGGTTACTCGTCAACAGAGCAGCCTACTGGGTCTCACTGCGCCCACCGAGGCATTAGTCTTTAGCCGAAATCACAGTAAGGGTAAAGAGAATCTTGAAGATTCAAAACCCTCTGACTCATCTAGCTTAGTGAAGAAGATAGAGGATGGTTCCAAAAAAGCTGTGATGCATCAGCAACTTTCTGAACAGAAGAAGTTGGTCGATGACCTTCTGGATGAATGGGTTGTAGAGCGACGACCAGACTATCACAATCCTAGGCCAGGACAGAAGGGGCAGGAACAACTTTCCCTCAGCGAGCTTACTCTAGGATACCCGGACCATCTTGCCCCCATAGAGAGGGTTGAAGTCGGAACTTACTGCAAGAGGGAGCAGTATGTCTCATCAAACCCTCCGAAATGACATGACAATCTAAGGGACCCAGCTCGGGTTTCCCCTGCTGCCCCAAGGGTCATGCCACAAGCCCCTCCATGAGCCGCTGGGCCTGATTACCATCTTGAAGAAACCAACAATGCACTCGTGGTTAGGGATCCCCATCATGATAGGGACCCATACCGAGATGATCTAATGGAGGCACTCATTGCCTGCCTTGAGGCATTGGAAATGTGGTAGGTGGAACTCCCACCTGATGGCATACCATATCCACTGTGGGTGGATGAAATGCTAGCACCCTTAGGTTTCCAGAATCCCACATTTACCCCCTTCCATAGGACAGGGGACCCGCCACAGCACCTAGCCCATTTTACCTCAAGGTGTGGCCCCATTTTGGGAACTCCAGCTCAGCAGGAAGCCACCAAACTCTAGTGTTTTGTATAGACATTAGAAGGCCCTGGTTTTTCTGGTACAACCAGCTCCCCATCGGATCAATGACCAGCTAGGAGGACCTCCATAGGAAATTCCTCTACCAGATCAGCTCCACCATGCAAGAAAACAAGCATCGCGGACCTCAAGTGGAATTAGAGGCATGAAGGGTGTGTCACCAACCTTGTTGCCCGATCGAAATGACTCACTTATTCTCTCAACATGCCACTGACTCAAGAGAAATCACTGGAAATGTGTGTTGAAAATGTTAAGATGGAATTGGTTTCCTTTCTGATCACCTAGAACTATCCTAGGGGGTTTCGAGACTTCTCTGATAAGGCCGAATGCCTACAAGAAGTCTTACAACAAGCTAAGTAGACATGTATGTTGCCTCCTACAATCCCTGCAAGAAGGGCTGTCAGGGTTGAGCCCACCGCAGTGGCCCAAATAGAATCCCCTAGGCGATTAGAATTGTTTCTAGTGGATCCACCTTCGCAAACTCGTAGAGGACCGCTACCACAGGCAAAGCCTCCAGCCCAGTAGCGGCCACCTCAAAATCAGTAGGTGCACCACGCAATGCACCGCCACCGCCTAGGAAAGATAACCAAGTTCCACATCCTCAATAGGCTCCTCCAGTCCCCCATCAGGGTCAGGCTCCAAGGTCCCCATTTTTGTATAGTATAAACTAGATATACTCATTCAATGAGACACAGGTCCCCGATTACTTTCACAGTGCCTTGGAATAGGAGATTGTGTGTTTTCATGAGTGTAGAAGACCGAAAGAGGTCATACTTACTGATCAGACGAATTATTTCCCCTATCACTAAATCCTAGGGCACACTCTCAAGATGTGATATGTGTTCAAAGACTGGCTCCATGACCAGGTTGAAAACAACATAGTCAGGATGGGCCCAACCCTGGTGTAGGTAGCAAGCATTTGTGTGATGGTAGACAACAATAGCTATAGTGGGGGAGAGTGGCATCAGGTTTCCAATAATGGATACCAGAATTATGGTGACTATATGGCTCAAAAAATAGTATCTCATTCCCATGGTGTCATCAAGGCATTCCTGAATCGTCCAGATCCTTCAGATGCTGTAGCCACAACTTCTGCATCGTCATCTCAGTCGACCTCTTCCCCGAAGAGAAACCACCAGTGACACAATAGAAAGAAATGTCCCCCACTGATTCCAACCTCATCTCACACTCTCGGTGACTTCATGCCTATAGAGATGTCGATCCCTCCTAGAATCCATCCAGTAGTGGATGAATCTTCATGTTATGGTCAAGGGTATGCCTCGGTTTACACCATTGATCTAGTAAATCGCTACATGATTCCTGATGATGAAGAGCGCCTAGAAGATCTCCCCAACGTCTCTAGACGATGACAATTTTGGCAGGGAAACGATCATATGGGTTGTAGAATAATATTAGTTGGCCCATCCAGCCAGTCTGTTCAAGCCCTTGAGACCAGATAGCAAGCCCAGCACAGATCACTACTTGTGCAGCCTCTCCATCTGGTGTCATCAGGACTATCTCCACCACCGTTTGAGCTACTGGACCAAGAAAAGACACCTAGGCCACAGTATGGTCAGCCACGATTTACCCCCAGAATGTTCCCAGTCAGCTAGCCCTAGTACCAAAGGTACTCCACATGCTTTGAATAGTGAGCAGCAGAATATGTCCCGCACTAGTCAGCTGCAGGTCCAGCCAGTAGGGCCCTCTATGCCTCCTATCACAATATGGCCTCCTATAATTAGAAGTTCACACCTGGCATAGAAGTACAATGTTTTTAAACACCTTTACAACATCCCATAATTTCTTTACATCCTTGAGGCCCTTCGCCTATCAGCAGATATGCATGAGGCCCTTGCAGAGTCTTTAAGAAGCCCCCTCCAGTTTGAGATAGAATTAGCACCCGCAGAAGCCTTTCATGCTAAAATGGTCGCGAATGCAGAATTTCAGGCCATTATCTCATTCTCTCTAGAAGATGAAGGATCTCCCATATAGGAGCACATTCTCCCAAAGTACATCACTGGCCAATTTAATGGAATGGAGGTTCGCCACTGTCTTGTTGAAACCACCTCTGAGATTAACCTTATCCTGACATGAACATTGCAGAATATGGGGTTATACAAAGATTATCTGAGTCCCTATGACCTAAGAATCCATGGTTTGGAAAGGACATAATAGACACTAGTCAGTAAGATCTGTTTGAAGACCTAGTTTTTTGGCTTAGTTTCCACCACCGAATTTATGGTAGACTCCCAGGACACAGCCTAAAATGCGTTGATGGGAAGGCTATGGATCTATCAGCATGCAGTAGTTCCATCATCATATCACCAGTGCCTCATGTACTACCTTAATGATAGATTGAGCATGCTTCAAATTGACACTTCTCCCTTTTCTTCTTGTGAGGCCCTCTATATAGATGAAAACTACTATAAGGGAAAGGACAAACAGATTCAGACCAACGCGGTCGAGCATGCCATGGCTGCGACTGACCCATGGATAAATCTAGATGATGCCTAGGTCTTTCCAATCCACCGGTTGGAGGATAAAACCCTGGATATGGGGAATTTTTTTTATCTCTGGGATGAGGGGGAACCATGTCCCCAAATCCAGGTGGTGGCAGAAGAACACCTCATATTCTTATACTAATCGGGCCTCAGTGATCCCGAAGCCCTCGACTCCCATAAGGTTTCTTGATGTCTGCCCCATGACAGTGATAGTACTCTATACGTGCTTGTTCTGCTGGGCTGGAATTAACTGACTCATGCTGACACGACACTCTTACATTGATATTATCAAGCGTGGCCCCTTGGGCAGAAGACCATATGGGTTCGGGTCAACAACCTTTATTTACATGGTTTCAGTAGCAACAGAATCTCATGATGTAGTGACCACTACTTCTCAGGCTGGTAGAAGCCTTTCCTTGGGATCTGTTAACTCAGAGAAATCTCCTCCCACCGAGAATCCTTTCTCCATAAGTGAAGAAGATGACCTAGAGGATGAACCAAACTTTAAAGAGGTAATTTCTTCCATAGTCGATGAGTTGGTATAGGTAAACATCAGTACCCAGGTAGATCTGAGTCCTACATTAGTTAGTGCCTCCATGCCCCTTGAGGATAAACAACAGTACAAAGGCTTCCGGAAACAACACCGTGATGTATTCTCCTGAAGTTGTGATGAGATTCTAGGAATAGATCCTTAGGTAGTATCCACCGCCTCAGTCTCCCTCCAAATCATGGATGGTTCAAATAGCCTCCCAAGAAGATGCACCCTTCTCACGGAGCCATGGTAGAGGTGGATATTTATAATCTCATTAAAGAAAATTTCATTAATGTGGTCCAGTACCCCAAATGTCTATCCAACATTGTGCCAGTCTGGAAAAAGAATGGGTAGATCAGAGTCTGCATCGACTTCTGGGATCTTAACCGTCACTATCCGAAGGATGATTTTCCCCTTCCTATGACGGAATTGTTGATTAATGTTACAGATGGGTTCCAAGCCCTCTACTTCATTGATAGTTACTCTGGAAACAACCATACCAAAATGGCCCCTAAGGACGAAGATTTAATATACTTCAGGTCACCTCATGGTACTTTCTATTACCAAGTCATGCCCTTCAATTTAAAGAATTCCGGTTCCACCTACCAGTGGGCTATGAATCTCATATTTAAGACGATCCATGGGGTGTTGGTGGAATTCTAAGTTGATGGTCTGGTGGTCAAATCTCGCCATCATCAAGACTATCTCAAAGTCCTTGAGAAAGTGTTTGGCTTCTTCTATTCCCATCACATGATGGTGAACCCATTGAAGTGTGCCTTTGGGGTCACCTCTAGAAATTTTCTCTGCATCATTGTCAGATACCGGGGCATTGAGATCGACCCAGAGAAGATCAAGGCCATTATCCAGATGTCTCCCCCGAGCAATATTTGAGAGCATTGAGGTTTCCAAGGAGAATTAGCCTACATACACAGATTCATCGCAAACCTAGCTGGAAAGTGTAAGCCCTTTTCTCTGCTCATGAGGAAAGGAACCACTTACAAACTAGATGAAGAGTGTCATATTTCCATTGAGGATATCAATAAGTATCTTATCTAACCTATGGCCTTGGTGCCACCCATCTCCGGAAAACTGCTGGTCCCTTATGTGACCACCCTTGAACGTTCTCTCGGTGCCCTTCTCACCCAAAAGAGCAATAAGGGAACTAAAAATTGCCTCTACTACCTCAGCAGAATGATCCTCGATACGAATACCAGATACTCCCCCATCGTGAAAAACTACCTTACGCTCATATTCACAGTATAGAGGTTGAGACATTACCTACAACACCATGAATTACAACTAGTGTCTAGAGTAGACTTGATGATGTACATCCAGATTCATCCCATACTGATAGGCTACCTACCATGATGGGCGGTAATCCTCTAGCAGTTCGATATCAATTTTTTCCTTAGTAGGCTATTAAGGGGAAAGAATTGTCAGATTTCCATGCTTCCCATCCAACCCCCACAGACCAGTCTCTGGACATTGATTTTCTTGATGAGGCAATCCTCTTAGTAGATCATGCCATCCCGTTTGGGAAAATGAATTTCGATGGTGCTTCCTGAATCCCTACCAGTAGAAGGATCATTGACCCTGGTCTCAATAGAGTGGGCCTGGGTATCGTCTTAACTACCCCGACGCAAGCCATTCTTTCGTATACATTCCTGTTGTTAGAAGCCTTCACCAACAATGAGGAAAAATATCTGGCTCTCATCACTGGCCTCAAGCTGGCCCTCGAGACTGATGTGCCCCATTTGCATGTGAAAGGGGATTCTGAACTAGTCATCAAGCATATCAATGGTGACTACATCGTTAGAATGCCAGAGCTCATACCATTGTCAGACTGCTCTGTCCAACTAATGTACATGTTTTTGTCTCGGACGGAATTTACTGAGGTCCCTCGATCTCAGAACGGTCGAGCGAACACCCTGGCCGGACTGGCTGCATCACTTGCAGAACCCAAGTAGGATGATCTGATTAACCATGTGGCACATTGGAGAGTCATTTCTCATGTCTCATCATATGATGACGATGGCCTGCGGGTGAGCCATCTTACCACAGGAGCCTCTACGTTAGGTCCCCCAGATGTATTGGTTGAAGTGACTCTTGACTAGAGATCCCCCTTTGTCGAATATCTCCAAAATGGTTACCTCTTGGCTGATCAGGATGACCGTGAGTGAATCTTACATCACGCGTTACAATTTACTTTCTAGGATGGTCCCTGTCATGGTCAGATCCTTTAAAAGTGTGTGTTAGATGGTATTCTCATCCATTTAATCCAAAGAGTCAAGATTTCTCAGGTCATGCAAGAGGTTCATGTCGGTTCCTACGGTGCCCACCAGACTGGGCTGAAGCAATCTCACCAAATCCAGAGACAGGGGTACTTTTGGCCCTCCATGATCCACAATTGCATCGAGTTCTACAAGAGATTCCATGTGTTCCAAACTCATGATAACTTTATGCATCGGCTTCCATGACCCTCCACTCAACCATTTTCTCTTGGAAATTTTTAGTATATGGACTCGATGTCATGGGACCATATCTACTAGAGACAACTCACTAGTGCAGATTCATCCTGATGGCTACAGATTTCTTCTCCAAGTGGGCAGAGGTAGTGCCACTCAGGGAGGTCAAGGCCTTTTCCATTATTGACTTTGTGAGTTCCAAAATCATCAACCGATTTAGAGTCCCTCACCCCATCCGCACCGATAATGGCAGAAATGTCCAAGCGGTTGATCTGAAGCAATTATAAGCAAAGTACAACATATAACCATACCTCCCACTATAATGCATAATGAAAAGGATATATCGAGGTGTTCAAAAAAACCCTCTCTAAAATTTTGCAGAAAATGGTCTGTCAGAACAAAAAGAGTCGGCCGGACAAGCTCCCCAATTCCATCTAGTCTTAGTGGACAATGACTCATAATTCCACCCAGGTGACCCCATATTTACTAGTGTACGGAATTGAGGCCGTTCTGCCGATCAAGATTTAGTTTCCTTCATTACACACAGTGGTTTGTGACCAGTAGGTGCCATATAAGTTAGCTAAAATCCATCAGGATAAATTGGAAGCACTTGACGAGAATATCCTTCATATCCCGCAAAATCTGGAAAGGAATCAAAACAAGATTGAAAGATCTTTCATCAAGAATGTTCACATCCGCTCCTTCTTGCAGGGAAACATGGTACTGGCCTTGGGGGAACCAATGATACCTGGCTGGAAGCCACCCAAGTTGGAACCCAAATGGTATGAACCTTATAACATTCACAAGGTTTACTCCAATGGCACATACTCACAGGATGAAATGGATGGTGAGCGTATAACACCTCCCATAAATACCAAGTTAATCAAGAAATACTTTGCCTGAGCTAGTTGGTCCGGAATGACCCTAAACTATTTGGTCCCACATGACCCTAAACTTCCCGGTCCTACATGAATTTAAACTATAAAACATCCTGCATGACATTAAACTGTATGTTTTCCTGCAAGATGATAAACTACACTCTCAGAACTACATTTGTATTGATTACCATCCGCATGGGATACGTAGGAATGACCAAACATATTTTCTTAACTCCTTCCCCCAAACTCTCTTCTCTTACTATTCCCTCCTTGGGGGTAGACCTCCTGGAGGATCCGTACATGGAATATTGAAGGCGTCCTTGGCCCTGCTCATGTCTGGTTTATAATGATCACACCCTGGGCTCCCTCCTTGTTCTTCTAGTCTCCGACATCCTCACCACAAGACGTTAAACTACATGGACTTTAAGAACTACGTACATCTTGATTCCCATCCTCGTGGGATACATAGGAATGCCCGGGCATTTCATCGCTTGACCGAACCCAAACATCAGAATTCCCCCTATGGTCGAGACACTTGGTATGGTACAAGCTTTTTCCCCAATTCATGTCGAGATCACCTCGATCCCACCATATGTTCTGCTCCCTAGAGATGTCTATCACTTTCATCACCCTTCTGAATGTTAAAAAGCTTGGGCACAGATATTCTTCACCCACTCATTTGATTGGAACTCCATCATCTTTCACATCCAAATGGACCACCGAGTAGCATGGATGATCAGCCTAAAGGCTCTCCTACCACTCTGGGACAACGCCGTAGAGGATGTTGAGAAAAAATTTATACATGTCCCACATTGCGAATATGGTCAACGGTCGATGCTCATTTTTTGTTACCATTTCAGGTCACGCTATAAGGATGATGTGTTTCGAACATGTCCAGTGGATATCCTTTGTCGTTGTCCCCACCCCCATAGATCCGAAACATTGAGTGTGGTGGTTCATCTGGACCTCTATATCTTCAAGTAGTGATTCCCTTTAGGAAATTCCAGCTATCAAACCCTTATATGATAGGGAAAGCGGAATCTGGCTCCTTGTTTCTAACACCGAGCATTGCTCACATGGGATTAGGAGCTATGATGAGGCGGTAACAACATGAGAGGTCATATGGCTATAGTTGGCCGGGATGCCAAGCCTCAGGTCCTTCAACCCCTTTAGGCCCCTGGCCCAAGTTCTCATATAGGATCGTGTGGTGCAATATAGACTCATGACCTCATTCACTTCGGGCGATTTCACCACACCACACATATCCCCTTGATATAACCCTCCCATCATTTAACATCTATCCCATGAGCATGGGCCATGCCACACTTCAAAAGTCCCATTATTTGGGATTCCATCGCCTTATATATGCAAAAGGCCCCAGAATGGCATGGATGCTCGAGCTGAGGGATCTCCTATCGTTACAAACAAACCCCCTCAAGGATTGTGATCAAAAAGTTGATACAAGTCTCGTGTTGTGAATACAGTTAGAGGTTAACACCCAATTCTTCTCCCCCCCCCTTCTGGTGACATAAGGGTGGATACTATGTTGCAAACCTGGTCGAAAATTGTCCTCCATCATCGTTGCCACTTTTTGGTCTTCCACAAGCACGATGATTCGACCTCTCTGTACCAAAAACATATGACATTAAACTAGGAATATAGTGTCCGAGCTCTATGACCCCAAACTAAGATCACCTTCGTCCTCACTGCAATATGTTAAACTGCAAGTTGTCCTTCACATTCTGTCCATGGCCGAGCCTCAGGCCCCTCGTCCTTTTCGTGCCCCTTGACCAAGTTCTCACTTATGGTTATACGGTGTGGTGTAGGATGATGTTCTCATTCACGTCGGGTTACTCGTTGTGCCATACACATCCCTGGATGAGATACCTTACCCCTACATTTGTCCTTACTACAAGATGTTAAACTACAAGCTGGCCATGACATTCTGTCCATAGCCCAGCATTAAGCCCATTGGACTTTTCTGGCACATGACCCAAATTCTCAATTAGGGTTTTATGGTATGGACGCATGTTCTTATTCAAATTGGGTTACTCGTAGTGCCATACATGCCCCTTGTTGGGGTATCTAGCCCTTATTTGCATCATCCATGTTCAAGTACTACATGTGACTTGATTCCAATCCTAATGGGATACATAGGACCGCCTGAACATCTAGACATTGGGACCAACCCCATCTCTTATAGATCTCCTTGGTATTTATGCCCCATGGCCTGAATTCTTCCATGAGAGGGATGTTTTTTGTGGTATGGGATTATGTCCTCATTCACGTCAGGTTTGTAACAACAATTCCATGTACCTATTTCTCCTAAGAGTTCTCTTTCTCTGTGTTATATACTCATATTTCCAAATTGGCTACTGTCAAGTTGTGGCCCTTGACCCTATACGGCGATTCACCAATTAGGCCATGACTACTCAGGTCTAGAACCCGAAGTGTCAAATTATATGTCGACATGCTTTCACCCATTTTCAGGCTCCGTGTTCCCCATAATTTGGGATCCCATAATCTTTCACACCCTAAGGGACTCCCAAATGTCATGGTTTCTAGGCTTAAGGGATCTCCTACAATTACGGGCCAACGTCCTTGAAGGTTTTAGACAAAAAATCAATATAAGTTCCCCATTCCGAATATGGTCAGTGCCAGACACTCATTTGTTGTCCCCATTTCAGGCCACATGATATGGATGATGTGTTTCGAACATGATCAACAGTTATCCACCATCATCACACTATCCCCTTAAAGGATTGAATTTTGGTTACATGATTCACATTATTTTCCAACTCATCATGTATAACTAGAATTTTGACACTCCCAACACTATCCCTCAGTGCACATTTGCACATTAGGGGAAAAAAGATGCAGTAAAGGCATCATTTGGTGCTCCGCACCAATTTCCATTTGGCGCGCATTCCAAGTATTGCTAAAACCTCTTCTTCTCTTGTTTCCCACACCGAGTTTGACTCACGTGGGCTTAGGGATCAGGTTGAGGTCTGAAATTTCATTGAGGGATTCTACTCCTATATGGTCCAAGATCTAAGACCATAAACTAAGATCTCTTTTAGAACTACGTATAGCTTGATTCCCATTTACATGGGATACATAGGAATTCTTAGACATCTTTTCTTTAGGTCCAACTCGAGTTCCATTAATTTATATCTTTTGTTTGACCTTCAGGGCTTTAACTCTTATGGGACTATGTGGTGTGGTGTGGGCTTATTCCCTCATTCATGTCGGGTTTTTATTAGCTTCACCACATACACCACAATAGGAGTTATCCCCCCTTACTTCATGTCACACATGACATTGTCCCGCACAGCGTTAAAAGGAACCTTCAAGAACTACCTATGGCATGACTCCCATTCCCAAGGGATATGTAGGAACACCCATACATCTCATCTTCGGGTCCTGCTCAACTAGGGGCTAGCCTCTCCTACCCCATGTCCTCAAACATTTTTGGCCCCCTCGGCCTAAGGTTTCCTATCCAGAATCATGCACTGTATGATGTATACCTCACCCTCATTCGCATTGTGTATTCTTTATCATACCATGCACATTCCACGATGAACCTCATCTTCCGTATATATTTCTGAGCCATATGGCTTAAAACTATTCTCCCTAGTCCCAAATGACTTTAAACTATTTCATCTATACTGCACGATGTAAAAATCCAAGTTTGGTCCTATCACAAGACCCTAAGCTGTGACAATATCTTCCTAGTCGTACGACGAAAAATAGCACTGCATTGTGGTGTCCTCACTCAAGGGACATCATGTTTGGTGTCAGTAAAACACCATACCATTTCTCAATGCCTTCATTTGGATTGATTATTTTAATGATTCATAGCTTAAATATTCTTGGTCAATCATGTCACAAAAAAAACACACATCCATTCACCCTAAAGGACAAACAAGACCAATCAAATGCCAGTTCTTTTGGTGAGAGGGCCAAACCCGCACACCCCATTTATCTCTGGCACTGGTACGTTACCGTGTCGTCTCTTAGAACTACATATGGATTTATTACCATCCTCATGGGATATGTAATAATTACCAAGCATCTTGCCTTTGGGTCTAGCCCTAAGAATCGTAAATCAGGTTCCCCATTTTTTCGTTCCCTAGGCACAAATTTATTCAGGGAACCCTGCACCTACATCATTACCCTGAAAAAGTATAGGATGCGCCATGAAAATGACAGGATGTGCCACCTTCCTCACTAGAGAGGTATTGTGTGGGAATAGGAACAATCCATGATCAAACTGGTACATCCACATAACATATTTCTACCATGGTGGCATAATTCAAAGAGTGTTAGACTCTATCCGAACAACCGGTCACTCCACGCTCCATGCTTTACATGACCTTTATTCAAACCCTCGTTCCCATTATTGTATAAAATAACCCCCTAATAGTATGGATTCTTGGACTATGGATCTCCTACTATCCTTGGCCATTATCCTAGAAGACTAATGGATGACATTCTGAGTTAGGTCCCGTGTTTCGAACATGGTCAGCGGTCGACCCCCATCTGTTGTACCCATATCAGGCTAATACAATATGGATACTGTGCATCAAACATGGTCAATAGTTGTCCTTTATTGTCATGCAACCCCCACAGATTTCTAAATATGGGGTATTGTGATTCACACATTCCATTTCTTTATGTTCGGGTTCATTTCAAATGCCCATGGCATTACCCCACTGTGCACTAGAGCACATTGGGAAGACAACACATTGATTGTTCTGAGGTTGTCATCCTCTAATCGGGCCTCTCCATTCACTTCCTAGGAATCCAGATTTGATGTTCGATCCTTGGGTGCCCAAAACTAGTTTAGAACTTCTACATTCAAATGAAATAATAGTACGAGCATCCCTTGTTTCTCAAATCATGTATGACCCACATGAGATTAGGAATGGATTGCTATTTATTTTAGGATTGTGGTTGAATGCATTAAACTAAATTAACAAGTAAATAAATCTATCCATATATTTATCCATACCTTTAGTTCAGAACAACAGGCAGTAAGGAGAAATGAGTATATGAATTTGACCAACACATGGCCCTTAAGGATCAACATCTTGGATAGATCGTTCCAATGCCACTGCCTTTTGGATTGTGGCCTATAAGATTGCTTCCCACTCCCTGAGAACCCTCTCTTAATCAGTGGCCATAGAGAATAGTGCACATTACCTAGCCTATGTTTTCACTTGTTCAGTTTGATGTCCAGTCATTTGGTGACCTATTTCTACTAGCTACTCTTGGGAGTCTGCAATCTAGGCCCTCAATTGTTTCACAAGCTCAGAACAGTTGAAAATGACTACCTTCTTTTCTTTAATCCATTCTTCAAGGTGTTGGACCTCTTGTTATGACTTCAGAAATTCATGGGTACAGCCCAACTCTTTCAAACACTGAGAAATGTCATAGCATTGGCTGCTCTCGCCCAGCTTCTCGTCCATGTAGTCTCAAACAGTTGATTGAAGATGGTGAGAATCCACCCCTCCAGCATAGAGAAAGCACAAACAGGTGTGGAGAGAACCCATTCATTTTAGCCCTTCTATTTGAGGCTGATTGTGGAAGAACTTAATACACTTCCACCCATTGTGCCACATCATATGGCTCTCATCAGCCGCCTCCGAATTAGAATAATCTATCTCTTTAGGATTTGCAGGCCGATAATCAGGGAAAGCAATGAGGAGTTCTGAATCAAGGTCTTCTTTGAAGACCTCCATCCCATTAGGGAATTCTCTCACATCGGGCTGGAGTTCAACCTCAGTGGCATTACCATCCCTCATTGCGATCTCCAGCTTGCCGAGTACTGAGGTAGGGTTTCCTGGAATGGTTGTTTCTGTAATGGCTGATGTGGTCGTTGCCCATCTTGCTCCTACAGATGTTCCAAACTCTATAGTTTTTCGTGCCTCCAACCTTATGATCACTACATCCGGAATCAGTATCTTGAGTAGCTAAATTCTCAAGAAAGAAGGAAAAAACCATGAGAAAAGACTTATAAGAGCCAAGTGTATTGGTGTCCAATTCTTGTGTCACGGAGGGTGCCCCGCCATGGGAGATCCTTCAGTGCTGGTCAACTAGATCACAGATGTAGGCTTATCTTGGAAATTGGAGATGTTAAGAGGCTCTCCTTCTAGATCATGATCGCCTAATCCATCTAAAATCAGCTCCCTACTATGCCCGGTCCCAAAGACTGGCCCCTGAGGTTGCTCCCATGACTACATAGGTGTACCCACGCCCCTAGTGGGGAAGGCTTCCAGGAGACCCTCACCCATGTGTTATTGAATAGGATGAGGTTCGGTTGATGGATCGATACTATGAAAATGATGAAGGAAAATATAAGGTTTAAACCATACCTCAATCTTCTCTTCCAATTTTGCATCAGACCAAACAATTTTTCCACTCTCCCTGAAAGTTTGCTGGTGATTGGGAGCATCTGAGGGTCCTTCGCCACCAAGACCCTCTACATGGTCCTTTTCCTCCAGTCCTTATCCTTACTATTATTCTTCTTCTTCTTATCCTCCTCCTCATACTTTTTCTTCATCCTCTACACTTTCATCCTCAAATGGCAGCCTCTCTAGGTCATGCTCTTGGCCAAGCATTACTTTCACAAGCAGATTCCATTCTTCATACCGCCCCTGCTGGCACACATACATATCCATGGATGTCATGTATGTATGACGGTGATGAAAGTTTACTCTATCTAATATCTAGATGTTACCTATGTCCGGGATATCGAGCCCGATGCGTATCAACCTCTGCCATTACATTTCAGGGGACATCGATTGTTTCAGCATTCTCCAAGAAGACCACAGAGAAGGGAATATAGAATCGGCGGACGGTGGTAGGAGGTACCTGAGTTGCTTTCTGAGGAGTTCCCTAGTCAGACACCTGGGGTCGTGCACGAGACCACCCATCCCCAGAGGGTAGAGACACGTTGTTGGTCTGTGCTGCCCCAGCTGATGAATTACCAGCCTGAGCCACACTAGCTTCCAGAACCATTTATTGCCTCACTCCCCCCCGTGGCACCTCACCTACCTTCCTTCTCTTTGGGATCTGCACTAGTTTACTTGATCTGCCGAATGTGTTTCCAAAGAATCGCCTCAGGGTATGTTCTCATACAGTGTTTGGCATACTCTATTGATAGTCTGGCACTGACATTGGTGGGGTGAAGAGTGATGATTTCACCCAGGCATGCCATCATGAACATAAGCCACAACTAACGGAGAATACATGGATGTCGCTCTTACCGAACCGTTGTGTATAATTTCTTGGGAATCTATTGCATGAACCTGAACTTCCTGAAGAACCTTGTCAGCACATAGGGTTCGTTGAAGATTTTTCCATCAATTCAGGACACTATCACGCCACCCTTAATGCTCTGCAGGTACTCCCTCTACTCTTGTGGAACCCAACAATTGTATACCATATCTATTACTGGGATTTGAAATGGGTGAAAGTCTATATGAGAATGAATGTCAATTTTGAGATTGATTCCATCGTCCCTGAGTGTCAATGGGAAGATCCCATCAATGTTCAAGAGGGTTGGCCACATCCGGTTACTAGGGGCCAGATGGAATTCGCAAAGTCATACCAACCATAGTGGGCTACGGCCCAAACGTGGAGAATTTGGAATGGCCTTTATATCCTCCTGGGCGTACATCCCCTAAAAATACACCCAATAATACTGTATATCCATGACAACACTGGTACCCCTAGGTTAACCATGTTCTATGCCGCCATAATCCCGGCCATCACTAGCGTCCCTAGGCGGATTCCCATCCTTGTGTCCCTCATAGGTAACAAACATCTACTCAAGAACGCGGAGAGGAACCCAAAATATCACACATTTGGGTCCTAACCCTCATTGATTCCAAAGACCCATGATGGATACTCCCTGTTCTACAACATATTTCAGTATAATCCTATTTTTACCTTCTGAGATGTGTTCCGGCATTGCTTCCCACAACCTGGCATCTTCACAGCCGTGTCCTGGGTCAGGAAGAGACTAAACATCCCTGAATTGGGTGTTTCCTTTAGTATATATTTTATTGTATGTTCCTATTTGGTTAGCACCAGAAGATACCATAATAGGATTGGTGTGCGGGTCCTATCCCCCAAACATTCTCCGTCAGGATGAACTCATCGTATTGATACCCCTCCAAGGGGATTTTCCCAATATAATGGAAATCCCACAGACTGATTCCCACCTCCCCATGATGAAGGTGAAAAGTGTTGTTGTCAAGTGACCAACGACTGAATATCTCTTCTACTAAGTCTTACTATCGGTAAAAGTGGAATTGAGATTTCCAAACATCCTCAAAAGCCCAATGGCCCACAGATCCAGCCTGAATTACTTGCATGTCTGACGTACCCAGTACACCCATTCCCATTCATTGGTAACGGTTCCCCTGGATCTGAGATCCCACTCCTACCATCCCATCATCTCGTCAGTAATGATCTTCTGAAAGTACTTGCATAAATATTAGGAGATTCCTCTGAAACCGGATTGCTTCCCGCAACTGTCCTAGTATTCAGATTTGGGACACAGATGGTTGTGTTTTGTGTTTACAAAGTAGGATGAACATTGTTGGTAATGTGTAATTGTGGAAGACTATCCATGCGTGTCACCTAAGATTGCGGTGTGTCTGTCTCAAAACCTGGCATCAACACCTCTTCCAGAAGACCGAAGTTCCATAGAAGTAGGCTACCGCTCAAGACGTAATTATTTTGATCTTGCATAAGGATGATGAAAATAATTTGTTTTTCAGACACCACCCTCCTCGTGCGAAGAATATAAGGGTTCGCGATCATTTGAGTTCTTCTTGCTGCACCGAAAACTTCCCTCTCGACGACAGTCTGTTGAGCAGCCATTTTTAAAACTCTGAAAAACTTTGCGTGATAGAAGGAAGATTCGGTGTGAAAAAGTGACGGAGACGTGAAAGAAGTGGGACGTGCATGGAAAAAATTTGGATGGAGCACAAAACATGGGTTCGGTCATGGACACTTATGTGCAGATCAACATGGTTTTCATGCACGAGAGCAAGAAATCCTATCGCATAGAAAAAGTCAGTGTAGGGCGTAGGGGGGCCCTGGCCTATTTACAAAGCGCTGACGTGTCTTCCGTGCATGCAGAACACACTTGTGCGTGAAAAATTCATTTTTGCGCTCCACCAAAGATGTATTTTCTATTGTTCAGCATAGCCTCAAAATATGACCTTTGGGTTCCATTTTGGCTCCGATTCTGAGGGGCCCATTTTTTGAGGGAACATTTCAGAGAAGGGCCGCATCTGGTGGAAAAAAGAACAAAAAACGAATCCGGAATAAAAAATAGGAGATCCCACGGCCTGGGAGGTGGGAGCGCACATGATTGGGAAGGTTCACTCAAGAGGACTTCCGACGTTCAAACCATTGCGCATCGGCCTTCTCTTCTACGCCCAAAACACCGTTCTCCGTGACTAGCCATGCCTGACACCATTTCGGCGCACAAGGTGAAATCAAACATCCATTTGCACTCCAGTACCTATTTCCATGCAAAAGGCACGTCGAAGAGATGTTTTCACACCTAGACCCGTTTCCATGCACAAGGCGACGCCGAACGGGCGTTTGCGCGCCTGACCCCTTTCCGCTCCAAAGGTGAAAACAAATGATCATTTGGGCACCCGGCCCCTACTGTGCGCAAAAGCCGACGACTGACCAGAGTTTTCATGTCAGGCACTAGAGTGTCACCCTGAGGACTCCGACTTTAAAATGCACATTATCCCCACCCTTCAGGGATTGTAACCAAAGATGAAGCGACACTCAACTGCGCGAAAACCCCGTCTTCGACGACCACGCAAAAACCCCGTCTTCCATGACCGCACGAAAGACCCATGGCCTTAAAGTATTTGTTGTTATGAGATATGTTCCTTGGGGGTGCCTTCAGATGGGTCCTCTGATACTAGTGAAGTTTGTTTCTTCTCGAATTTATTTGTGCACAAGGGGTCCCATCTTGTGCGCAAGTTACCTCTACGTCTGGTATTCTTGCGTGAAACCTGTCCAAAAAACATAAAAACCACTCATCACACGCACAAACCCTCAGGCTTGTGCGCCACTGGTCCAAATTTTGTGCAAACTATCCGTCTTGCACGCAACCCCTCCGTCTTGCACGCAACAAATCCGTCTTACGTGCCACCGGTGCCTTTTATGTGAAACCTCTTCGTCCTTCACGCAAACCTTGCATCTTGTGTGTAGATATCCTCTCTTTTCCTGTCCCATTATCTTATGCATGCTCCATGTACTTCCCTCACCACGAGGCACCTTGTTCAAGCCTGCCTTATGCATGAAACACCTGTGTCACACACTATTTTCTTGTTTGATCCCTCAAGTTTTCATGGTGCAGTTGCAAAATCCCTTGGATGATACTTATCGTTACGTTGCTTCGGCTCATGCTCCTTCGCATAGGCACACAAACATCTATTTCTTTTTTGAATAGCCATGCTAACATGGACCCCCAATGGGATCACCTTATGACACCCCCTAGTCATGAAATTACCATTTCCTTCCTTCCCCCAAGGGCAGGCATGTATCAGTTATGTAAGTCCTATGGGTGCGGAGCGCACTCACCACATCCAAGCAGCAGGATGTTAAACTACCAAGCGCCATCGTCCTCATCACATGATGTTAAACTATGACCTCGCCCCATGACTCATACGCGGGGTTCCCCATTTCAGGCATTCTCTATGCCCACTCGTCTCCAAAAGAGTGAGATCATTCTTTAAATGGAATGAAATCCTCTTTATCGGGGTTGTATCTGCCTGCATGGTAAGAGAAACCACCCTAGTGTAAGCCCCTTGCTTTTCCAATAAGAGGCAACACCCTTGCTCCTCCACTCTTCCAGGGTGCCAAATCCCTCTTCTGCTGGGCTTTGTCATCACTCGTGCCTCCACCCTAGAGTAATCCCCGATATGCATCACCCTGGCCTAGTAACCACACGTAATCCCATGTTTCCTCTTTGGGCCGCTACATACACGTAAGCCCCACTCCACATCTTACAGATGGACCTTTCGCGAAGTGATCATCAGGTCTTTACTGTCTATTGTTTCTCACATCGAGCATGAATCATGTTGGATTGGAGAAATCATTGACCATGACATCTTCTATGGGTAGCCTAGAGTGTAAGCTCAAAAACCCAACCTGAACTACGTGGTCTTTGATCCTTGCCAAGGTGAGGTACATAGAAATCCTCCCTGAGGTTCAAGCCCAACACCAGGTCGCTCTGACCCCATTCACGTCGGTTATCTCACCCCTTATTAACTATTTCGTGTTTGATCCTTGACAAGGTGAGGTATATTGAAAGAGTCCCTAAGGTTGAATCCCAACACCCAGTCGCTCCGACCATTCTTCATGTCGGTTCACCTGCTCCTTCTGAACTACATGGAATTTGATCCCTGCCAAGGAAAGGTACGTAGGAAGCCTCCATGAGGTTCAAACCCACCATAAATCTAGGACCTAGGTCCTCCTTCATGTCGATTCACCCTCTTCCTGCATGAAGTTAAACTGTGGGCCTCAATCAACGGTAAGCCATTGTCCCCCTAGTCAGTGGTAAGCCGTTGCACCCACCAAAACTACATGGGTTTGATCCTTCCCTCCTAGATAAGGATCGTAGGAAACCTCCCTAAGGTGCAAGTCCAAAAACCATTGGACCCAAGGTACTCCTCCAAGTCGCTTCACTGACCCCCATCCCATAAGAACTATGTGGGTTTCATCCTAGTATCTAAGATAAGGTACATAGGAAGCCTCTTGAAGATTCGTCCCCATCCATCGGTAAGCCGTTGTGCCACCAATCGATGGTAAGGTGTTGAAGTCCCCAATCGATGGTAAGATATCTTCTGATTAAGTATGTGGAATTTTATTCCCTATCATGGGGATACGCAGGAAGCCTCCCTGAGGTTCAAGCCCATCCCTCGTGTCTTATCCCGAGACCTCTCTCAAGCTTATGTGTCTCGAGAATGTCTTTCCCCAACCAGGTGGTTCTACTTCCTCTGTGTCCCATCCATGCATCCATTCTCAAGGGTCACCTCCTCAGGTGTCCCATAATCCCTCCGAACTACTTTTACTTTGATTCCCTACCATGGGGAAACATAGGAGGTCTCTTCGAGACTCATTCCCAACATCATCATCATCCTAAAGTAAACTCCATCTCATTTTCCACTTACATAATTATACCCTCCATCATCCATCCCAATTTTTACCCAGACCGCCACATTCTTGTGGGATAATGCCACCTCATTCCCTATTCCCCTTAACAACAATCTGGATGATAACCACACATTGCCGCCAACATCAGTGTTCCCTCCAGAGGTTGTACCCATCTGATCCACTCTAATCAGTGTTTTGATCAATCCAATCTGTCTCCATTAGATGTTAAACCTATGACATACCCCATGTTAAACATGGGAATCTGAGGAAAACCTCATATATATGCCCAGGGCATCAAATTCTCTACGTTCGATGTGTTATGCCTCAGGCTTCTGCACCCTCGAGAAGCCCACATAATATGGGAAAGAAACCCAGACGTGCTAGTGTCCCAGCGTCCCAGCGTCCAAACACGCCAGTGATGTCCAACATTACTACTCCCCTGACTAAAGTTCGCTTCCCTGACCAAACCCTTTGGAGTGTCCCAACAAAAGTAGTGTAATTAACTTGTGTCCCTGAAGATATGGCACTGGGAATATTTTCATGAAAAATGCCTTAAATCTATAAGGGATACCCGGGCTAGGTGACGAGTTCCGAGGACGAATCCATTGAAGGAAGAACCGACATCCCATCATCCCATTTCGATCAAGGAGAAAATGTCCCAGAACAAGGAACGGATGCCGCCCACCTTTGGAAAGCGGGAATGAAGGGCAAAAAACAATGTCGTCGTCCCAAAATAAGACAGACGTGCGCGCCCTGATGAAAGTGTCAGAAACAATATTCAAAGGTTATTGAAGCACTAAGGTTTAATTTTATAATCTCACTCTTATTCAAGATTATTTATGTTTAAATTTACAATGAAATAAGAGTATTCTATTTAAATTCTTAAATGCATTATATTTTATTTTTATATAGTTATATTTTGGGTTCCGATGTTTTTTCCAAAATTTCATCTCTTTTTTACTCAATGACAGAATGAAAGATTTTATTACAAACATACCTTGTTTCCTATTTTATATCATGAATATTTTTCTTATATATCAATAATTTTAAAATTATTTCATGAATGTTTTTAACTAATTTTAAATGATTAGTAAAGGCCTATTTCTACTAACTTTTAATTTAATTATAAATGATTAAAAGGAATGTTTTTAATTTTTTAATAAAATGTACTTTTTTATTTTAAAAAAACTAAAGGAGTTTTCCTCTTAATGTATATGGAATAAACATAATTTCCAATATCCGTGAACATAATTCATAATCTAGTTTCCTCTATAATTTACCAAGCTTTTTAAAGTAAATAATTTTTATATTATTCATTTAATATTTATCTCTAATATTGAAATTATTTTCTAAATGTTTGAAATAAAATTTTAAAATATTTATAACTTCGTTTTTAAAACAATGTTATAAAATTATTAAGGAATGTTCATTCTAAAGATTCACTACCAGTTTACTCTATCATTATTAAAAGAAATTCATATATTTCTGATGGGATAATATTAGTATAGGATTAATTATAAGGTGTAAAACACTAATATTTTATGACATATTTTTTTTAAAATAATCTCTTTTATTTTGTGATACACACATCAATGAGTATAAATGAACTACGATATACTATTGAAATATTTTTATTTTATGTGATATTTACCACCAACCTGTTGAATTAGTGGGTATGAATGGGAATAAATAAATTTTAAAAAATATATGGTTTATAAATGTGTAATTTCAATTCATTGGTAATGAATTGAATACAATTGAAATAAAATAATATTTTAAATGAAAAATACAATTTATTTAGTGTGCAATGTTTTTTATCATATTAAGATTAGTTAATCTACAATGGAGAATTATAATGATTAAATTTATATATTATATATTTAATTTTTTATACATTTATAATGTTTTTTCTTCGCATGCGATAAGAAAAACTCTAGTTTTCCCTGAAAATTATTAAAAAATTGTTTTGTCACCTTTTGAAAACTGATTATAAAATGGATTTATGAAAATTATTTCAATTGAATCATGATAAATGGTTCCCATATTGGGAATTATGAGGTAAACATTCGCTAAATAGACCCCTTTTATTTTTTAGTTTGGGTAAAATCAGTAAAATTGAATTAAAACAATGAGATATGGTCTTAAAATAAACAAAAAACATGCTTATATCATTCTAGTTGGGTGGATTTATTCAATTTATATAAAATAATAAAACTTAAGGACAGTTGGTTCCAAATATTTTTTATTATGAACTTTATATTAATTTAAGAAATGAACAAATATAAAATTTCATTCGATTAAATATGATAGTTATTATATTTTTACAAAAAAATTAAAAGAGTTTAAGTTTGGTTATAAATTTATATTTGAAATATAAATTATTATTTTTTATCATGGTAATTTATTTTAAATTTTATTTATTAAATATGTACCTTATATGGTTACAAAAACCCGACATGGTATTTATTATATTAATAGAAAATAAAATAAATTATCTTAAAAATATTAAGATTAAAAAAATTTAGATGAGTAATTGAGTTGCATGAATATTTTACATAAATATTACATATTATAGTTGTGTAAAATTTTTAAATTAGAATTACATTACAATATATTGGTCTTTAATTTCAAATTAAATTAATACTTTCAAAATTGAATTTATTGATATTTTATGGATTTTTGTTATTAAATTAAATAATAATAATAATAATTGTTAAAGTGGACATGCTAGATTATATATGGTCTAAAATTTTAGCCCATGTCCATTTATAATCCAAATTTCACCTAATAAGTAAATTTATAACCCTTTAGTATTGAAGAGGTTATTACTATAGTTATGGTGAAAAATGGTTAACCAAGGGGTTAATAATAGCGATATGGTCTAAAAATGAAAAAACATTCTATTTTTCCCCAGTTGATGTTATTTTGAAGTTATCCTATTTTTCAAAGAATCTATGCACATTTTGAAAAAAATATTTTTGAGAATGAATCAATTATATTTTAATATTTCTTGTAATTCTTTAGTGCCCCTCCCACACTTATAAAAGAGAACCTATTTTCCATTATTCCTCACATATTTTGATCCTTATAGAGTTGGAAATACATTACATAATAAATTAATATGTTTATTATACACATTATATAGATTATTTTCTTCCCAAAACTCCATCCCTTTAATTCGTAAAGAGTAATCCAAAATGGGATTTTCAACGAAGACGTATAACTCTTAACCAAGTATTTTCAATTTTATTTCATCCTCAACCACATAAAAACCCCATGTATCCATAAAAAATAATTAATTAATAATTTTTAAAATATTTAATTCTTAATATTTTGACGTAATAAACACCATAAACCTTATTTATATATTACATAAAGTGAACACATCTATTATTCATAGGTAAAACTTACCGTCTCCACATAACGGTGTAAATCACTTTTCATCAACACATTGCTTGGATGGTTATAATAAAAGATTTAGTAAATATATATTTTATTTATGATAAGATTATGAATTATTTTGCATGGAGAAATTTCAAAATCCCTTGGATGATACTTATCGTTACGTTGCTTTGGCTCATGATCCTTCGTATAGGCACACTAACAGCTATTTCTTCTTCACATAGCCATGCTAACGTGGACCCCCAATGGGATCACCTCATGACCCCCCTTGTCACGACATTACCGTTTCCTTCCTTCCCCCAAGGTAGGGCGGGTATCAGTTATGTCAGTCCATTGGGTTCGTAGCGCACTCACCTTATCCAAGCTGTAGGAAATTAAACTGCTAAGCGCCATCATCCTCAGCACATGACGTAAAACTGTGACCCCACCCCATGACTCATACGCAGGTTTCCCCGTCTCAGACATTCTCTATGCCCATTGGTCTCCATGAGAGTGAGATCATTCCTCAAATGTAATGACATCCTCTTTATCGGGGTGGTATCTATCTACATGGAAAGGGAAACCACCCTAGTGTAAGCCCCTTGCTTTTCATATAGGATGAAACACTATTGCTCCTCCTCTCTTCCTGGGATCCGAATCCCTCTCCCGCTGGGCTTTCTTATCACCCAGGACTCTACCCTAGAGTAAGCCCCAATATCCATCACCCTGGACTGGTAACCATGCATAATCCCCTGTTTCCTCTTTGGGCCGCTACATACACCTAATCCGCACTCCACTTCTTACAGATGGACCTTTTGTGATGTGATCTTCTGGTCTTTACTCTCTCTTGTTTCTCATATCGAGCATGAATCTTGTTGGATTAGAGAAAGCATACACCATGACATATTCTATGGGTATCCTAGAGTGTAATCTCAAAAACCCAACCTGAACTACGTGGTCTTTAATCCTTGCCAAGGTGAGGTACATAGAAAGCCTCCCTGAGGTTCAAGCCCAACACCTGGTCACTCCGACCCCCTTCACGTCGGTTATCCCACCCTTTATTAACTATGTGGTCTTTCATCCTTTCCAAGGTGAGGTATATAGGAAGCCTCTCTAAGGTTCAATCCCAACACCCAGTCGATCTGACCACCCTTCATGTCGGTTTTTCCATTCCTTCTGAACTATGTGGACTTTGATCCATGCCAAGTAAATGTACGTAGGAAGCATCCACGAGGTTCAAACCCACCATCAATCTAGGACCCAGGTCCTCCTTCACGTCAGTTTACCCTCGTCCTGCATGATGTTAAACTGTGGGCCTCAATCAGCTGTAATCCATTTTCCCCCTAGTCAGCGGTAAGCCGTTTCACCCACCTGAACTACATGGTTTTGATCCTTGCCTCCTAGATAAGGTTTTTAGGACACCTCCATGAGGTGCAAGACCAACATCCATTGGACCCCAATTCCTCCTCAAAGTCACTTCACTGACCCCCATTCAATAAGAACTTTGTGGGTTTCATCCTTGTATCCAAGATATGGTATGTAGGAAGCCTCCCGGAGATTCGACCCCATCCATCGGTAAGCCATTGTGCCCCCAATCAACGGTAAGCTGTTGAAGTCCCCAATAGATGGTATGATATCTTCTAATGAAGTACGTGGAATTTTATTCCCTATCATGGGGATACACAGGAAGCCTCCCTAAGGTTCAAGCCCATCCCTCATGTCTTATCATGAGACCTCCCTCGAGCTTATGTGTCTCGAGAAGGTCTTGCCCCAACCCGGTGGTTCTACTTCCCATGTGTCCCATCCATGAATCCATTCTCAAGGGTCACCTCCTCAGGTGTCCCATCATCCCACCGAACTACTTTTATTTTGATTCCCTACCATGGGGAAACATAGGTGGTCTCTTTGATACTCAATCCCAACATCATCATCATTCTCAAGTCGACTCCATCTCATTCTCCACTTACATCACTATACCCTCCATAATCCATCCTGATTTTTACCCAGGCCACCACATCCTTGTGGGATAATTCCACCTCATTCCCTATTACCCATAGCAACAATCTGGAAGATAACCACACAGTGTCCCCAACATCAATGTTCCCTCTAGAAGTTGTGCCCATCTGATCCACTCTAATCAGTGTTCTGATTAGTCCAATCTGTCTCTATTGGACGTTAAACCGATGATATACCCCATGTTAAACATGGGAAGCTGAGGAAAACCTTAGATATATCCTCAGGGCATAAAATTCACCACGTTCGATGTGGGATGCCACAGGATTCTACACCCTCGAGAACCCCACATAATATGGGAAAGAAACCCAGACGTGCTAGTGTCCCAGTGTCCCAGCGTCCAAACACGCCAGTGATGTCCAACATTACTACACCCATGACTAAAGGTTGCTTCCCTGACCAAACCCTTTGGAGTGTCCCAACAGAAGTAGTGTAATTAACTTGTGTCCCTGAACATATGGCACTGGGAATATTTTCAAGAAAAACATCTTAATTCTATAAGGGATACCCCGGCTAGGTGATGAGTTCTGAGGAGGAATCCACAGAAGGAAGAACTGACATCCCATCATCCCATTTCGATCAAGGAGAAAACATCCCAAAACAAGGAATGAATGCCGCCCACATTTGGAAAGTAGGAATGCAGGGCAAAAAACAATGTCGTCATCCCAAAACAAGACAGACGTGCGTGCCCCGATGAAAGCATCAGAAACAATAATCAAATGTTATTGAAGTTCTAATGTTTAATTTTACAATCTCACTCTTATTCAAGATTATTTATGTTTAAATTTAAAATGAAATAACAGTATTCTATTGAAATTCTTAAATGTATTCTATTTTATTCTTATATAGTTATATTGTGGGTGCCTATGTTTTATCCAAAATTTCATCTCTTTTTTACTCAATGACAGAATGAAAGATTTTATTAAAAACATTCCTTGTTTCCTATTTTATATCATAAATATTTTTCTTATATATCAATAATTTTGAAATTATTTCATGAGTGTTTTTATCTAATTTTAAATGATTAGTAATGGCCTATTTCTACTACCTTTTACTTTAATTATAAATGATTAAAAGGAATGTTTTTAATTTTTTAATAACATGTACTTTTAAAAAAAAAAACTAAATAAGTTTTCCTCTTAATGTATATGGGAGAAACAGAATTTCCAATCTTCACGAACATAATTCATAATTTAGTTTCCTCTATAATTTAACAAGTTTTTTAATGTAAACTATTTTTGTATTGTTCATTTAATATTTATCTCCAATATTGAAATTATTTTCTAAAATTTTGAAATAAAATTTTAAAATATTTATTACTTTGTTTTTACAAAAAAGTTTTAAAATTATTAAGGAAATTCCTTTCTAAAGATTCACTACAATTTTACTATATCATTATTAAAAGAAATTCATATATTTATGAAGGGCCAAGATTAGTATTGGATTAATTATAAGGTGTTAAATAGTAATATTTTATGACATATTTTTTTTAAAATAATTTTATTTTATTTTTTGATACACACATCAATGAGTATAAATGAACTACAATATACTATTGAAATATTATTATTTTAGGTGATATTTACCACCAACCTGTTGAATTAGTGGGTATGAATGGGAATAAATAACTTTTAAAAAATATATGGTTTATAAATGTGTAATTTCAATTCATTGGTAAAAAATTGAATATAATCGAAATAAAATTTTATTTTAAATAAAAAATACAATTTCTTAAAAACTATTTTTATGAGTGCAATGTTTTTCATCTTATTAAGATTAATTAATCTATAATAGAGAATTATTATAATTAAATTTATATATTATATATTCATTTTTTCGAACATTTATCATGTTTTTTCTTGGCATGCGACAAGAAAAAATCTAGTTTTTCCATGAAAATTATTAAAATATTGTTTTGTCACCTTTGGAAAACTGATTAAAAAATGGATTTATGAAATTATTTGAATTTAATCATGAAAAATGGTTCCCATATTTGGAATTATGAGGTAAAAATTGGCTAAATAGATGCCTTTTTCTATTTAGTAAGGGTAAAATAAATAAAATAGAATTAAAACAATGAGATATGGTCTTAAAATAAACAAAAAACAAGATTATATCATTCTGGTTGGGTGGATTTATTCAATTTATATAAAATTATCAAACTTATGTAAAATTGGTTCCAAATATTTTTTTATTATGAACATTATATTAATTTAAAAAATGAACAAATAGCAAATGTCATTCGATTAAATTTGATAATTATTATATTTTTACAAAAAAAAATTAAAAGAGGATAAGTTTGGTTATAAATTTATATTTGAAATATATATTATTATTTTTTATAATGGTAATTTATTTTAAATTGTATTTATTAAATATGTACCTTACATGGTCACAAAATCCCTACATGGTATTTATAAAATTAATAGAAAATAAAATAAATTATTTTAAAAATATTAAGAGTAAAAATATTTAGATGAGTAATTGAGTTGCATGAATATTTTACATAAATATGACATATTATAGTTATGTAAAATGTTTAAATTATAATTACATTACTATATTTTGGTTTTTAATTTAAAATTATATTAATACTTTCAAAATCAAAGTTAATGATATATTATGGAAAAAAATTTATTAAATTAAATAATAATAATAATAATTGTTTAAGTGTACATGGTATATTATATATGGTCTAAAATTTTACCCCATGTCCATTTATGAGCCAAATTTCACCTAATATGTAAAATTATATCCCTTTAGTATTTAAGATATTATTACTATAGTTATGGTTAAAAATGGTTAACCAAGGGGTTAATAAAAGCGATATGGTCTATAAATGAAACAAAACATTCTATTTTTCCCCAGTTGATGTTATTTTGAAGCTATCCTATTTATCAAAGAATCTATGGACATTTGAATAAATTTTTTTGAGAATGAATCAATTATATTTTAATCTTTCTTGTAATTCCATAGTTCCCCTCCCACACTTATAAAAGAAAACCTATTTTCCATTATTCCTCACATATTTTGATCCTTCTATAGTTGGAAATACATTCAATAATAAATTACTATGTTTATTATACACATAATATTGCTTATTTTCTTCCCAAAACTCCATCCCTTTAAGTCTGAAGGTGTGATTCAAAAGAGGATTTTCAACAAAGACGTATAACCATTAACTATGTATTTTCAATTTTATTTCATCTTCAACCACATCAAAATCCCCGGTCTCCATAAAAAACAATTAATTAATAATTTGGAAATATTTAATTTTTAATATTTTTAATTAATAAACACCATAAACCTTCTTTATATCTTACATAAAGTGAACACATCTCTCATTCATAGGTACAACTTACCATATCCACATAACGGTGTAAATCACTCTTCATCAACACATTATTGGATGGTTATAATAAAGGATTTAGTAAATATATATTTTATTTATGATAAGATTATAATTATGGAATGATGAATTATTTTTTAACATTCTTCTATCACATCTATAGTGGGCTGCGACCCAAGAAACTCAGATGATTAAGTATTATTGTATACCTCTCAAGAAACTCATATTTTTGTATTTCCCTATGTTTATTTCTTAAAATTACATGTTTTAATTTACATATACATTATTAATGTACATGGGATACAAAAATAAAATTTTATAGGAAAACCAACTTTTTTCCTCTCTTTGATAGAAAATCCATTTCCATAAATATCCATGTATTAAAACAAATTTCAGAATTATAGTGATATTATCATCTGATTATTGAAATTAATGGATACACATTACTTAATTTTTATATATTGGGTTAAATTGAATATACTTTTCATTTTATGAATGATATATTTTTTTACTTTTTTAAAAACATTATGAAAGGAATGTTTTATTTTAATTTATATAACTAGGACTGATTTCTCATTGTCAATACCTCACTATAAAATGAATATTAGTTTAAATTTTTCCAAGTTTCCTTTTAGAAATTTTTTTCCCTTAGTATTTGAATAATTTATATATTTTATGTAAGTTATTTTAATATAAAAGGGTATTTTCCTCATGAAATGTTCCAAGTGATATTTTGAAGTAATTTATCATCTAATATAACATCGTTTTATGTTACCTAATATTTAATTGGGATATTATCTAATGATACCATCCTTATCCATTCTCTAGATGGTTTATTATTATTATGTGAATATTTTTATGAAACATATTCATTTTAAATGGGTTTTACTAAAATGAATTGATTAAATGTTTATGAAACTTATTAAATTTCCATGGGTTATGCCATGATATAATGATTATGAGACTAATTTATTTTCCATAGGTTATTCCATAATGAATTGTTTTTAAGGCTATTTATCTTTCCTGGATTATGATATGATGAATGTATTATGATATTTTGTAACACATCAATATTATTTACATTATATGATAGTTTGGTATGGAATTATATTTTCCTCCAACGCATTGAGTAAAGATGGATATATCATAAGATAAACAAGACTGGAATTGTGTGTGAACTAAGTTCAATAAGATAATTTGACCACTATGATAGTCTTGGTATTGAAATAAAACTGATATGATAGAATGGGTATTGAACCCAATCAACTATTATAATCTTCAAAGTGATCCTTAACTATTAAGGAAATGATTTTCTTATCTTATGAAATTTAAAAAAATCTATGTATTATGCCATTTTTATTCACTCGTGGATTATTTTATATCATTATTTTATGATTCATGTCTTATGAACATCCAATATTTAATCCATGAATTGGTATTAATATCTATGATATACATGGTATGGTTTTCAAATGTTGATCACATGTTCTCATACCCTTATTCTCATGTTATGCTTATGTGAATATTAACATCTACCTTTTTTATCCTTATAGAGTATTTGAGTTATCCCTTACTTATATTTCCATTCCCTATGATATTAATATCATTTTGAGATTGATATGTGTAAGAAGGTTAGGGTTATGAAGAATTATATTGGATACAATATAGATATTATATGAATGGGTTCTTTATATATCATGGATTATAAAGACATTAAACCTATTTGATTCTGGAATGGATATGTTATGTAATTAATATTCATTATATAAGATGTAATATCTATGCATGAAAAGTATGGGTCATTATAGTTGGTTTGAGGGAAAAGTTTAGTAAACATTTGAAAACAATGATGATAAAAATTTAGTGAAGGCCCTTAGGATAATCCTATATAATATATAATTTCTTAAGTTATGTTAATGAATGTATTGTTATTTTGGTACAAAAGATCCATATCTATAAACCCTAATTGTATATTGGTTTGAAACATATTAATTTAGGGGTAATAATCCTGAAAAGAGTTGGTTGGGTATGTCACCCCCATTATTCTGATGCATGATCAATGTGCCCTCACTTTGAACCTGGTTTACCACTCCAAAGGGATATTGTTTTGTTAATTCACATTATATTTATACACCATTATGAATAATATGAATGAAATATGACCATGGATGGATATGGTTAAACCTAAGGCGTCATATATTGAAAATAATTTTTCATTATTTAGACATATTATAAATGATGTTTCATGATTTTAAGGTTTCCTAGTATGATTAATATTGATAAAACTATAATTTCTGGATGTATTAAATCAATTATTCACATAGAAAATATATTAACACTAAATGTGATGGAAAATCTATTTTTCTCTTCCTATCGAATCAATTTTTATGTGAGCTAGAATAAAATTACTATTTATATGCTTATGTATCTTTCTCAAGACATGAATTATGTTGAGCAACCAATTGACAAAATAAGTGAACAATATTCTATGGAGAACTTAATGAGGAAACATCCTCAATATTTTACTTTTTCTAATAATATATTAATTGATGAGAAATGGATTATTACCAATGAAAATATATATCTCATTTTCCTTTGTTCGACACATGAAAAGGTTATTTATGTTATCTATCATTTGGAATTTGAAGTTAATTAATGTTTTATCTTATCAATAACATGAGGTAAGTATGAAAAATTTCTTTTATGGATTGGGATGAGCTAAGATATTATTTTTAAAAAAGTAATTTCCTCATATTCTTTATAAGAAAATAGGGAAGTAATTATTTGAGTTGAATAACAAGGTTGATGTATCTATTAGTGCCTATGAGGAAACTTTTAGAAGACTTATGAGGTATGACTATAGTATTATCATCCACCCTAGAATTATTATTGTTTAATTCATCTATGGACTACCCCAATGTACCCAAGGGAGTTATCCATATAATAATTCAATAGCTTTGAATAAATCATTTGAATTTATATGACGGTAGAGATATAGATTGAGGATACCCATCAATCTTATGGTCTTGAAAAGAAAATAAAGTTGAAATTTGAATGAAATTCTAAAAATCATGGAGAGAAGAAGATGACATTTCTTTTATTCTTGAAGAGTGCATGAAAACATGGAGTTAATTATCTTAAGGGAAGGGGTAAATGTTTAATGTGTGGAAATGAAGGTTATCATGTAATGTAATACCAAAGGGAGATGAAATGACTTATTAATGAAAGGAATAATGAAAAAGCTAAATAAAATACACCACATACCCTCTATTATTTCTAATGAAGTGAGTATGGAAATCCTGATAAACTGTAATCAAATATGAAGGTTAATGATGATGATCGACATCAAAACCATATTAATACAAGATAAAAAGATAAATCTTATGCAATATTTATTATTGATTTTCATAATGTTTCATTGAAAGGTACCCTTACCATCCACTATAGAAATTAAAATGTCTTATTTGATTATGGATAAACACCATATTTAATATATAAATAATTTTTATGGGTATAACAATACCACCTCAATGATTAGATACTGAATTAGTATTGAAAACCCCTAATGGTATTAAAATAAAATCTCATGTCTATGATTTTTCTCTAATTTAGGTTTTTAGGAATATTGTTCCAATAAATCACTTTATTTCCCCTCCTGTAGATTTAAATATTATATTGGAAATGGATTAAATATATTTACATAAATCAAACATCAATTTTCAAGGAAGTCGATTTTTATTTGATATTTGAAACAAGCTTATGATCATCTATCTATTCGATGATAAATAAATATTTATATTAGATATTACATCCATTGTGTGGATTTTTATTTCAATTTAAAAAGAGTGTTTTTTATATGGTTAGGGATAAACTCAACATCAAAGTGATGACTATTGTGTGGGAGATTTGTTTCCAAAATAGTTTCATAGTCTTCCTCAAAAACATGAAGTTGAAATTTTAGTAGAACTTATAACTGGAACTACACCATATTCAAATACTCAATATAAAATCGCCCAGATTGAGTTGAATGATTTGAAGAAGAAACTCTTGGAGAATATTAAAAATCGATTCATTCAGCCAAAGGAATCAACCTGGGGTGCACCTATTTATTTTTAAGAAGAAATATGGATCAATGTGACACTGTATTGATTATCTATAACTTAACAAGATCATTATCAAGAACAAGTATCCTATAAACTATATTGATGATTTGTCCTATCAACTATTTGAAGCTCAATAATTTTCAATGAATTACTATCATTATAGATATAATAAATTTAGGGTCAAGATTAATGATATAACCAAAATAGAATTCTATATATGTATGGACACTATGAATTTATATTTATTCCATTTGGCCTTACAAATTCCTCACACTATTTTTATTGATTTAATTATTAGGCTCTTTAGATATTACCTTGATTAGTTTTTGGTAATCTTAATAGTTGATATTCTTATATACTCAATGAGAAAGAAAGAGCGTGATGATATTTTAAGGATTGTTCTAAAGACACTAACAAAGGATAGGATTTATGAAAAAATTTACAAGTAGGAATTTTCGCTACCAAAACATTTCTTTATACGTCATATAATCTAAAGAGAATGCATACAAGTGGATCAATCAAAAGAAAAGGATGCTAAAAATTTTCATTGACCAACTAATGTGATTGATATCTATAGTTTTCTTAGTTTTTTCAAGTATATTTTTATTAGTTTTTATTGATATTATCAAGGATTTATGGTGAAATTTCCATGGTTATATAATCCACTATCCATGTTAAATTAGAATGGATCCATTTTCTTTTTGATATATGGATGTGAAGAAAACTTCAAGGAACTGAAGAGAAGGTTAGTTACTGCACCTATGCTTACATTACCCTATAGTGAATAAGGGTTTTTGATAAATAGTGAGGATTAAAGAAAATAATGGGATTAATCCTCAAGTAGAATGATATTGTTATTTCTTATGCCTCATGAAAATTGATGGTTAATGAGAAAAATTACCCGACTCATGATTTGGAGTTAGCTATGGTAAAATTTTCACTAAAGATATGAAGTAATTTTCTTTATTGATAAAGGAGTAAAATATAGAATAATAATAAAAGTTTAATGTATAAATTCAATCAGAATGAGTTGAATATGACCCAGAGAAGATGGTTTGTGTTGATTAAAGACACTGAATACTCAAAATATTTCCACATTACGAAAGTGAATAATGTTACTGATCCTTTGAGTCAAAAGGATCATGATATATTATCTATGATGAGGATCACCAAATATCCAAAGTTTATAGAATGAAAAAGGATAGATAAATAAATCTTCAAGGATAGGGAAAATGTTATCTTTCATAAATTATTATTTAACTATGTATCCATGTGAGAATTATACAGGTGATGAGGGATCATGTGGAATTGACAAACAAGTTTAGAAATGTTCCTATATTTAACATTGAGTGTGATGGAATGATAAAGTTTAAGATTTATATAATGTGTTCATTAAATCATATATTTTAAGAAATATTTATTAGTTGGGGTTTATATTTCGTCATTTTCTATTCATCCTGGAAGTATGCATATTCATAAAGATATTAAAGAGTATTTCTAGTGGGATAATATAATGATATATAATGTAGAGTACGTATCATGGGACTTGGTATTTCTGAAGGTTAAGTATGATAGATATAATTATAAGGGGATGTCATTACCATTACCCAAACTATAATTTAATTGGGAAAACATCACTATGGATTTTCCATTGGACTCCCTAAAACATCCAATGGCCATAATGCTCTTTGGGTGTAGTCGTTCACCTCATGAACTCAAAACACTTCTTTTACATTAGAGAATATTTTTATGTATATCATATTTCTTGGATATACAGTAAGTAACTGGTATTGTTTCATAGAGTATAATATTTTATTATATCTGACTGGGATATTAGGTTTACCTCAATGTTCTGATAAAGTCAGAAGCAGGCTTAAGATACAGAGTTGAGTTTCAGTACTACTTATCATCTTTAGACATATGGTTATATTGAGAGGACCATTCAAACTTTAGAGGACATGTTGAGATATTATTTTATATATTATAATGTTTTTAGGATAAACAGTTTCATCTAGTTGAGATTTCATACATCAATATCTTTCACTCAAGATTTGACATGACCCCCTGTGAAGATCACAACAAAAATATTTTTTGAAATTTATTGTGTTTGGATAAAGTTGGGGAAAGAAAGATATTCAGACTTATGATAGATAAGGAAATAATATATACATTCCGATTCATTAAAAATAGATGAAGGTATCTTAGAGTCGATATAAAATTTCTGTTGACAATCATTGGTGGTATCTAGAATATGAAGTTGGTGAGAATGTATACCTATGAATTTATCCATGGAAGAAGGTTGCGATTTTTAGCAACAAGGTAAAGTTGAGGGCTATATATATATTCCCCTTTGAGACACTTGATTGAGTAGAGATGGTATCTTATTGCTAGGTGTTTCCACTAAACATCTCTCAAGTTCATAATGTGTTCCATGTATCTCTCCTGAGAAAGTAAATACTTGATCAATCAAATGTTTTGAACTTAGTGGTTTTTTTATGGAGAATGATATTTCTTATAAATAAAAATGAGTATAAATATTATATCATAGAGATAAAGCGTTTTGGAACAATACTACTAACCTAGTTAATGTTCTCTGGTGGAATCATAAATTCAAAAAAGCTGCATGGGAAGATGAAGATTGGATGAAATATAGATATCTACATTTGTTTGGATCAAAGTGAAAAACATTTGAGGGACATATTCATCTAAAGAGAGGTAGAATTTTACATCATGATATTTGATGATATATTAATTATCAAATAAATTTAATTTCTTTGAAATCTTGGGATAAATGTAACATCGGGTTCAAAGGAATCAAGATATACTATAAAAATATTATTAATTAATGTGATAGTTACCTCATTCTAGTGGTATTTTCATGTAGGAATAGGAATAACTAAATACTTTAAAAAAATATGTTTTATACATGTATGAAATGAATTCAGTGGTTATAAAATTATTAGAAAATAAAATAAAATTACTTTAAAGAATAATAGATGTGTCTTGAAAAACTATTATTATGCATACAATGTGTTTTTAACATAATAAATTAAATTAGTCACAATTAGTGAATATATCCCTTTTGTAATTATTAATTTTATCCTTGATATTTTTTGTCACCTCAGAAATGGTAGAATGGGAAAAATATTGTTAAAACCATGAGATAAGGTAAATAAATAATGAAAAAACATGCCTTTATCCAATTGGATGGTTTTATTTCGCCGATTTATAACAAATTATAAAATATATTGAATATTTGTACAATTTTTCTTTGATTATGACATTTATATTAAATTATGAAAATAGTAAATTGAAAATGTTACTCTCTTAACTTTAATATCTCTAATATTTTTAAATAATGGTAAAAATTGGATAACTATAGTTCTAAATGTTTATTTCAAATAAAAATATTTATTATAATTTTAATTTATTTTATTTTCTAGTTCTTAGATAATTACCTTATATTCCTACGCAATTCTGACACAATATTTATTCAATTAATGGAAAAAGATAATAAATGATTTCAAAATTATTAAAAGTATTAAAATTTGGATGAATTATTATTTTTTGTTAATTATTTAGATAAATATGAGTTATTATTGTTATTTTAAAGGTTTATATTTTAATTAAATTCTTATATTGTTATCTATAACATCAAATTAAATTAGTGATATCAAAAAATGGAATTATTATATTTTATAAAAAAAATATTATATTAAATTATTTAAATGTCATAATAGTATTCTATGAGGTCAAGGCAGATCCGATATGGCTTAAATTTCATCCCTTGACCATTTATGTTCAAATTTTCACTTTTATGTAAACTTACAACCCATTAATATTGAAAAACTTGTTAACATGGTTATAGTTAAAAAAATTTATTCAAGGGGTTCATAAAAGAGTTAAGGTTTAAAATGACACATAAACCAATAAATATTTCATTAGAAGCTGTTATTTCAACCTTATCCTATTGTAATTTTAATATCATTCCCTTTGTAATCATTTTTATTGATAATGACTCTATTATATTTTAATGTTTGTGGAAACTCTAAGAGTGCCCCTCCCATTTTTTATAAAAGGAAACCTCATATCCATTATTCGTGAAAACTTTTTGATCCTTTTATTTTTTAAAATCCCTTCCATAATACCTTAAAATCTTCCTTCACCAGATCATAGATCTTTTTTCTTTCCAAAATTCCATCTTATCAAGGATTATGGTTTAAGAGAAATGAGGGTTCTTGATGTAATGGTATAACTCTTAACGAAACATTTCAAATTTTATTTATTAATCATCCTATTACTCCAAATGGTGAAAACCGTTGGTGTAAAGACTATGGCCTCAAAAATTTATTAATAAAACAGATATATATATATATATATATTTATATATATATAGGGGTTGCGACAAAATGGCATGTCACACACCACACAAAATAATAAGCAAAAACATTAGAGTCCAATCCGACAAAAGAATAAGACAAAATAGTAATTAGAATTTATTACCTACATTAATTTCATTTCCATGACCTTATGTAGGAAATCGTCTCCTCTGTTTTTCGGTAACCCATGTACTTCCACAATAATCCTTTGTAATATCCCCTTTAGTGCCCCCGAACTCTACTTAAACAACCTCTAAATATTGAGCTGCAACATTAATGAACATGGTTGTGATAACTGATACATCAAGAACCTCATGTACGGAATCTTCCTTCATATCTATAGGCTAGTAGGTGACCACCAAATATAGTACATTGTTGTCATAACTAGTCAAAAATTGAATTCTTTTAGGATCAAATTACATAAAAGACACCCGAGAGGGTGATTTAATATCACCTTCAACCACCTAAACATTAAAAGGGACTCCCTAGATCTTCTTAATTTTTTTATTAAAACTACCAAAATCACGAGTACTAATGGAATCAAGATTTATAAAAAAAATGTGGAACACCCTTAACTGATTTCCCCTTTTCAGTACACATGTTTCCATTATTAGAGGAGGGGACCTACAAACCGGCTATCCTAGCTACCATAACATCCTCTCTAGCATCATATTTATTAGAATATGAAATGTTTTCATGACATGAAGGATCAACACCCCCTATTTTTCCATCCCACTAGGAGACACATTAGAAGCCTCCACACCTAACTAATTACTAGAAAATTTCCCCTCATTTCCTACCTCTTTTAATTTAAAACAAAAATTCCTTGCCCGTAGAAGTGTCTCCCTTCATGTGAGGAATAAAAGAAAATCCTATATAGTAGGATAAATTACCACTAGAGTGGTATTTGTATTCAATATCATCAACTATATCACCGATATCTTCACTTTTATGATCACCATTCTCATTATCTTCACATCCAACTCGTATTTTAGATAAGTATTACTATCATCTAATTCCTTCCCAATAGTAGGGGTGATAAAGGGTAAAATACTAGGATCACCAGCCTTAGAATGAGAGACAACCTAAACAAATAACGGTTTATGTTGAGCATATATATGTGTATATCTACCCTCCATCACCATGGGCAAAGGAGGTCCAGTAGCACGACGTGGTCTATCAACATTTCTAGCAGTCTGAGGACTTCTCCAGCTAGTAATAGTAGGCTATTTTTCAATCCTACCCACTTTATTTCCATCTAAAATATTATACTCAACTAGAAGCATGGAAAAACAATTCAAAACCTTATTCCCACTATTTTTACAATTAACACACTTCAATACACTAAGGAAAGCCTCACTAAGATTAACAATGAAAATAAAACTAGAGATAAAATCAGGCACATATTCAAAATCAACAAACAACTCGAACATGAATTCATCATCCACCAAAAGGATAGTATAAATAGGTTGAGAGACTAGAAAAAATTCTATAAGAACTCTAGAATAGTGTCTATAACTTAAAATCAAGGTACCATTATCTAATTTAATTGGAATTCCAAATGTAGAGGAAGCGTCCCAAAGGATCTAAGGGAGTCAAAATAAAAAATCCAATCCCTTGATCTGAATCCATGATTGAATGGTTGTGTTCTAGTCTGTAGTAGGGTCGAACCAAGGATCCCGCTCTTTCTGTCATAGGATTCCTAGATTAAAGGAAATGAATCTAGTACTCCAGGCCCTCAACTTGAAGTCCAGTGAAGGAAATATGAGATGGAATCATCCCATACTAATGGATACAATCCACCATTCATAAAATCCCCATATATAGAATAACTAATTTCTCATATCTTCCAATTTCCAAGCCTTTCCTATTCTTACAAGAGACAATCACCCAATAATAGAGTGTTTTCACTCCTCCATCCACTCTTAGAAAAATTTTCAGTTTGCCTCAACGAAGGACATAGAACTATTCATAGTGATTTTCTTATGTGATTGTGCTCCCTCAACACATGAATCAATAAAACACTTGAAATTTGATGATCTTAAATCAATGGAAAGAAGATTGCTCCCCAAAATGGCTGGATTCTGACTTGAATCAAATAACCTATTTTCATGAACCTCACATCCAGCAGGAGTTGTCATCACATAGACTAGAGGTTGATCAAAACCTTCCACCACACCTTCAACCATTATCCACCTTCTATCAATCCTACATAAAGTTAAAATAGTTCCCATGCGTATGTATGGATTACTGTCTCCACATATTAGTGTAATTCATTTTTTCATCACCAATTTAGTTGAATTGTTATAATTATGGATTTAATAAATATAAATTTTATAAATTTTATTATTATGATTCTATACAATTGAATTATTATATATCATTATTCATTTTATGAATTGAAAAATGGAAACAACATTCATGCATATGCACACCCTACTATCTCCCTGAACAGTGTTATTTATTTCAATATCTCTATCTTTTATGGATAATTGTAAATATATATAAATAATATATATTATATTAATATCATGGTAATAATTTTGGATTTTATGGTACAATGATCAAATTACAATTATTGAGATGAACAAACCTAAACATTCATGAAACATGATGCAATTATCACCAAAAGTAGTGATTTTAACAAAGAAATGTTAATAAATTGGTGGTAAAAAGTAAGAAGAAAAATAATATATGATATGATATAAATGATTATTGTTTTATAATACGTTTATAATAAATCTATATTTTTTATACATGTCTTTTTAATGTGTATGAATAAAGTGAAGACATGATGTAAGGGTTTTTTATTACAATCTCATTATTTATAGAGATTTCTTATGATTAAGTTGTGATGATAAAATATTATGGTATACCTCTCATAAGACACATAAAATATATTATCCTATCGGGTTTTTGTTGAGAATTTAATGTTTTAATTTATTTTCTCTCTATTTATGTACAAAATAATTGTAATGAATGTTTTTAAGGAAACCTGACATTATTTCTCTCTTGAGTTGAAAATATTTTTTCCTACACATCCTTGTACTGTAAAAATATTTGCAATTTTTTTAATAATATTTTATATTTTATAAAATTTATTTTTAACCATTATTGACATTTTTAAAATATTTTAAAACAATTCAGGTTTTTTTCTAAAAAAGTAACTTTTTGATATTTTTTACAAAAGTATGAAATTATTTTTTTGAATAACACATATAGAATGAATATAACTTCCCACTATAATGGACACTTAATGAATTAATGATTACATTAAAATATTCCAATTTTATTTTTAAATAAAATATATTCTTTAATTTTTTGTAAATTTATGGATTTTAAATAAGTGATTTTAAAGTAAAAAAGGGTTATTCCATAAGAAATATTCAATGTTATTTTTAACAGATTTTTTCATCTAAGATTAAATCCTTTAATGATTCTTAATATTTATTGTGTAAATAATCTAATAATACTATCATTAATAGTTATTTGGATGCTGTATGGTTATGAAGAAAATATTATTTTGAAACTAATTTCTTTTCATAGGTTATGTTATAATGAATTGATGAAATATTGTTTGACCTCATTTCATTTCCATTGGTTCTTCCATGATGAAATTTTTATAAATACCATTTCTCTTACATGGGTTATTCCATGATTACATTATTATAAAACTCATTTATTTTTCATTAGTTATAATATGATGAATTTATTATGAACTTATAGAACACATTTTTCAGATTTTCATTATATAATGGGGCAACAGAAATCATATTTAACTCTAATACATTGGATAAAGATAAATATCTCTGGAGATAAATAAATCTGGAATGGGTAGTGAACATAGTTCAACAAGGGACTCTATCCACTATGATAGTCTTGTGAGTGATCCTTGAATAATAAAATGGAATGGGGGAGTGATCCCAATCCACTATTATAGTCATGGAAGTGATCCTTGATTAATACGGAACTAATTTTCTATATTTTTGTGTATAAAAGAATATATATATTACAATAATTTTATGCTCCCATGCCTCATGTTCTTTAATTAATTTATGATTCATGCCCTATGAACTTCCAAAATTTATGAGGTGACTCAATATTATGAGCTATGATATGTAGGGTGTGGTTTTCAAATGTGAAGATCATATTCTCAAACCCTTATTCTCATGTTATTCTTTTGTGAAAGTTAATATCACCCCTGTTTACCCTTACTGAGCATCTTCTCTAACCCATTATTATGTTTCTACTCCCACGATATGAAGTCCTTCAGGCCATTCGGGTGATGTATATCTTATATGAACAGTTTTTTTTTATGATTCCATGTTTCCAATGTTATTAGACATATATGATTTTTGGCATGGATAATTATATAATTTAATGAATATTTAGCTAATAATATGTAGTATATATGTATGAAATTTATGTGTCTCTATAGAGGGGGGGGGGTGAATCAGTGATCAGTTTATCTTATAAATTATTTCAACTTTAAATTAAACCACTGAAACATTTAAGGAAATTATCCACTCAATGATTTATCTCAACCTCACTTAATATACCATAATATAAATTGAGAGAACATCACATAATATTTAAAAGTTTCAATAAAAATATCCACTCCTTTTCATTATGGTTATCTACCCAAAATGGATTCACTATTAATATTATTAGCATTACAAATACATAGGTAGAAACTAGTTATACACCTGAGAAATAATTCTGCAATCCAATCCCAGTTTTATTTCCAAATATTCATATAGACTTACATAATTGGATATACCCCCAATTTTCTTTCTTATAACCACATTGATCATGAAGAGTTATATATCATTTCAATAATACTGTTTAATAACTGGTTGTACACCCCAATATAAGCTCTTGTTTTCTATTCTGGTCCACTATTGAATGATCCTATTCATTAGATGTTCATTCTCAACAAAAAGCTGGATCTCATTGTCCTGTGTATAATATTATAGATCTTCAAAACATCTCTTAAAATATTTTTGGTCTCAAAATTTCTTCTTGATATTGGAAATTCCTAGAAAACACAATCTCACATTACACAAAATTTTCTAGAAATTTACATTATAAATAGTCTATCTAATTGATCATTGACTATAATCTCCAAAATCTTATGTGTAATAATATTTGTCAAGTATTCCTCCATCCGATACACCTCAAATAAGAACAATTCAGTCTATTATGTCATTTCTGATGCAACCCTATCTCATACTCCTTTATCTGATGCTTCCCTATCTTGTGGGGTAAGATCATTCTGATACACCTCATTGTTCATCCAATGAAACTTGAAAAAATAAATCTTATTTAAAATTTATTTTCTTTATATGATGAAAACTAGAATTTTGCACAAATTTCAACCACGAATAAACAAGATCATAAGGTCACTGATCTCTAAAAACATCAGTTATTTCACTCCTTCCCATGTATGAACATTGGTTCTCCCATACTGTTTCACTGCACTATTTTTCTAGGATTCTTGGATAAAATGAGGAACCCAAAATTATTTTCCCACTCAAATATTATTAGAAATTAAAATATCCAACTCAATTATTTTTTGGTCACACCAAGAGCCTTAAAAGACATTCATGATGTTTAATGAAAGCTTAGAGTCAATGACTATCTCTGAATATCAACAAGCCAGATGTATTTTCAAACCATAAACAAACTAATCAACATTGTCAAATTGTAAAATACTTTACAAACTATAAGAAAATATCCTTAGTGATCCATCTGAAAATTTTCTACCATATGAATTCATTAAGAAATTTTTCAACCGTTGTACTTCATATTTTTTACTTTGTTCAATGGATTCAAAAAATTTCATCCGAAATGATATGTATGATACTTATTCTCTTGGTAATATTTTTTTAGGGAGAATCTACTTATTAGGCCCTGTATATCTCTTTCAGATATAGAATAACTTCATCCAAAACATTGTATGCTCATATTTTCTTGGAGTGCATTCATCCAATGCAATCAAAATACTCTATCCCTTTGATCTTTTGAGTGTGTGTTTTATTGGTCATCATCTAATACTCCCTCATATGTTTATCCAAAAATTGATCTAGGACTGGTTTCTACATCCAATATCATTGAGAATCAATCCTTAATTTGATAAATCTTTTAAATCTTCCATATAATGAAATTATAATGTCAAAAATTGTATAGATTATAACATCAACCTTGCAACATGATCATCGTAGAAACCATGTAACCATTATATATCCAATGAATTATTAAATCAATTTTTTTATAATAATTCTATTGTGTATGATTTTGTTTTTTGTTTTTTGATATAACTCATATATCTCTCCAAACGATTCACTTTATGAGTTTCCTCAGTTCTATCATTTTCATATTTGGTCATGATAACTTCAGAAAAATAAATATTTTTATAGCCTCAACTCCATAAATAAATTTTCATACCTCTATAGATTCATAAATTATTACATGAAATGTAGACATCTCTATATGATTACATCATTTTGATACATACAATATCATATTACAAATTTATATAACCTCATATACGGTCATAAAATTCTGCATGATGTTTGGTAATTTCAGGAATGATCTATCATCATCTGACTTTATAAGTAAACATTTATAATCTCTATAAGTAGTTAATCTTAAAAAAACTCTTAAAACATATAATGATCCATACATTAGATACATTGTTTTTACATTTTAATTGAATCATACTTATTAAAACATATAAAAAACCATGATAGGACCGTATAGGTATAGTGTCTTTAGAAACTGGGAAAAATAAACAACTGGTTCATAAAGAATCTACATTGTCTCCTGTTTATTTCATCATATCTAGAGTCCCTTTTAGAATATCCTACTTAATAACTATTTTCCTGACTTGGGGAAAAGAAAATATACCAAAGGGTGAGATCAAATTCTTAGTAAGGGTAAAGAAAGGAAATATCAATCATATCATATTCATAAGAACATAACATTTTAAAAATCATAACCTGCAAAAGTGATCATAATATCATAACATGAGATAAATAATTGTAGTGAAATGTAATCCTAATAATCATAACATAAAACATGAAACTTTGTGGAATACACACATAATCATATAAAATCATTTCATATTAGTTAAGACTCATTGCCAAGACTATCATAACAGACAAAGTCCATTTCTGAACTGAGTTCACTCCTCATTCCACTCCTGTATCACGGACCTAGATTAACCTTTAATTCAAGCCATGTCTATATCATGAGATATAAATCTTTACCCAATGCATTGGAGGGAGATATAGTTCCCACCCATCTCATAATGAAACCATTCTTTTGTGTGTCACAAAATCATAAATCATAAATCATAAATCATTGCAAAACACATGTAATAAAAATGGGATTTGTAAACATCATTCCATCATAAAATAATCCATATAATATAAAAGGCTTCATAAAAATAATTTATTCATAACATAATCAAATAAATGTAAAAATATGGATATAAATAGAACCCTATATTATCTTATATGGAAAATAATTTTGATAAAACACTTGAACTCCATTCTGGGGAAAATAAACTTTCTACTTCAATTTTTTTCCTTTCTTAACATGTCATACAATTTTTAAGTAAAAGAAGTCAATTAAAAATAAACTTGAAAACTTTTAAAAGAATATTCATTGAAATATTGTTTTATGAAATCATAAAATTCCATTCTTGCCGTATGAGTTAAAAAACATTCTTCTCATACTTTGGCCGGAAAAGTCAAAAGTATATCGTATTGAAAACAAAAAAAGATTCCTTTCATATATTTTACTAAAATTTACCAATAAGTAAAATTGGATTTTCAAAATTTTAGGAGGATATAAATAATATTAAATATTGATTAAAATAGATGTGGATGGTAAATATACCCCAGTAAATTTTGAAGTATAAAAAATCACAGATAAAAATGAGATTGTAATATTTCCCTTACCTTAGGTCTAATATGCTTAGTACATATCCTAAACACCTATATAATTATTTAAATAATGCCATTGAATTATTACAGAATCATATTCATATTTATGATATCATATATGGCCATATTCTTATCTTATTATTAGTAATATTTCATTACTACTTGTTATTCGGGTGTTTATTGCTTTATGTTATTATGCATGTTTTTTTGAATAAATTCGTATTCATCTTTTTAGGTTATAGATAACTCATTTAAAGAATGGTATTAGTGTAATATATATCATATTTATTCATTCAATTCATTTATATAATCAGTATTCAATGAAGAACATGTAGAACTAGTCGCATAACATCGTAGAGATGGTAGGCCGTACGTATGCACGAGCGATGATATCATTATTTTGATATTAAAATCATATATAATTGGATGGTATATCATATATACAGAATCATAATATTGTTATATTTATTATTTAAATCATTTATACTCATTATCATACCCATCCAAATGATGAAATGTTTGAATAATAAACTACACCACGACGTGGGGACAGTATGCCGTACGTATGCATGTGTGGTGACTTTTTCATTAATAGGATGGATAAAATAACTAATATGGTTGTACCATTTTTATAATAACATCACAGTATATAGAAGATACTAGAGTTATTATTTTTGAATGGAAACAACAAAGAAGGAGGAAGTGGAAGAAGAAAGGAACTTGAAATAGGTGGTGAGATATTTACCTCCTCCTTGGGTTCTTCAATTTGATTTGATCAAAATGGATCCTTAGGTTGGATTTCTAAATAATGGAATGTAAGAAACTAGACCTTACTTCCACGTATGTTTTTCTCTTTCTCTTGTTTTTGAGGAAAATAGGAATCTATTGAAATTTTCAGAGTACACGCCGTGTACTTTATAAGTACACACCATGTACTTTGATGCCATGCGAGGCCGTGTGCTGGCAATGTCTGGGCCACACACTTGGTGTATAGGGGTAATGTGGAGGCCGCATAAAGAGGAGTACTGAAATTACTGGTACACGCCATGTACACCAAAAGTACAGGACATGTATATTTTTCATTAAACGCACCGGGGTCGCGTCTGATCGACCTAAATGTCTTCTTCTTGGTCTCGTTTGACTGAGAGAAGCCGTACAACGCCGAGAGTTTTCCGAGCCCCCGATCCTCCATCTGTTCTTCAAATCATCCACCGTCAATTGTGTTAGAACCACATCGGTGTGTTCTTCCTTCTTCTTGAGTTTCATTCCATGATTTTCCTTTTTTCTCAAGATATCGTGGGTTGAGAATTTTGGAAGTTTTCTTAGATATTCGATGATCTAAGGAGATTCAATCATTTTGGTTCATGTATATCGATCTCCTAGAATCTAGGTAGGTGGTTTGTGCCTTTCTGTTGGATGTATTTGAGTTTTGTGTGCAAATACCACCAACACCCTTGAACGAGGTGTTGCGTGTTTCCTGTTTTTCCAGGTTGTTTTCTTGCCTTGCTTGTGTGCTTGTGTAGAGGTAATTTGGCCATGTATGAGGAAAATTTCTAGTTCTTGGATGTCTTTCCCATGCCTTGTTCTGTTTACAACCTTTTGGGATTATTCTTCCTTTGGTCATTGTACCTATTTTCAATTCCTTGTGACCATAGAATGGAGTATTGTTTTCCCTAACATGCTTATTAAGCTATGGACTAGTCATCCAAGTAGATCTGTAGGTTTAATTTTGCCATATACCATTATTATGCACTGATTATAATGGGGACATGATAACCTGGTGCTTTATACTATATGGGATAGACCAAGGGAGCTTCCTAAAGAGTCTTAGATATTATAGACAATAAGGGATAGACCGATTGCGCTTCCCAGAGAGTCTTGGATGTTATAGACTACAGGAGGGTGGACCGAGTGAGCTTTGTCAGGAAGTCTTGAGAATATAGACTACAAGGGATATACCAAGTGAGCTTCCTAGAGATTCTTGGATTTTATAGACCATATGAGGGTAGACCGAGTGAACTTCCTGGGAGGGTATTTGTTTATTTCGTTTGAAATACTTATACCATTCCAAGCTATAAGAGGAATTGACCGAGTGAGATTCCTTAGTGATTATGTGATAAACCTAAGGATATAGGAGGAATTGACTGAGTGTGCTTCCTCAGAGAGTCTCTAGACCTTGTAGCTATAAGGGGAATTGACTACGTGATCACCCCCATAGAGTCCTTGACTACCCTAGACTATAAGGGGAATTGACCAAGTGAGTTTCCCTGAGAGTATTATAATTTCGTATGACCAAACCAGAGGGGTTAGGCTGAGTTCAGTTCCCGTAGGGTTGTCGGTTCTTCCTGAATAAGACCAGAGGGGATGGCTGTGAGTACTTCCTAGGGGGATTCCTGGTTTTGGTTAGCTATTTGCTTCACTATAGCTTGTTGATCTGTGGATTGTTTACTGTTGTGTATAGTCCTGTTACTGCTTACTGTTTACTGCTTATTGTACTATTACCTTCCATATGCTAACTGACTGTTAGGTACAGATCTTCAGGTAGTTTTCTACTAATATTTAGTCTTACATCCTGTTTGGGTCATGATTTTGGGCCCAAATATATTATATTGTTGCTGGTATAGACAAGGGCAAGAGCCCTTTGACTTCAGGTACTTGACTTGTATTGGAGCAGGAGAGCATGGGACCAAGCCAAGGATTACGATGCTGAGGAGTTGCTTATCTGTTTATGTTTGGAACTTTGTATTAGTATTTTATTCCGAATTGTGACTTGTTTGGATGCTTTCTTAGACATATGTATAATGCATCATTTCATATATATGTGTGTGCTCCAGTTTATTGTTTTAGACTTCTGCTATTTACCGTTGTTGGATATTTACTACTTCCTCTATTTTTTATTGTTTATTGTTTCTCTTCCACTGGGTAATCTACCAATAAGGGAATAGTTTCCCCACTATCACACCCAAGGCCCTCACTGCTAGTTGCCTGCCTCTGGCATTTGCGGGAATGCGATTGAGGCCATGTGACAAATCGGGTATGGGGCACCTCTGGGTGGCCTCTGGGAACGGGACGTTACAAAGTGTTATCATAGGTATTATTTTCTCTTGACATACTGTTTGGAGCCATTATCCAGGGATAGGATGGAATACGTACATGGTAATGAACTGTGCTTGGGAGTAGCTAACCCGTGTACAGGTAAAACCCAATCTTCCTATCTTGTTGTAGTATCTAGTTTTTCTATGTTATAGTTGATTTGATTTCACCTAGAGTGATTCAAATGATTTGTACTATTATCGTTGTTGTTATTTCGGTTCTATTTCTATCTCAACCTAATGAGATGAGGGTATGCCATCTCATGCATCATATAGGCACTTTTTTGAAATCACAAGCCATGTATTCTTGCCATGTCATCTAAGATGAATTTTCAATTGCATGTTGTTGTGATAGATGTTGTGTAGATTATTTATGTTGTTGTGATAGATACTTTTAAAGAATATATACTGTATGATATAGAAATTGTTTGTATAGTACTCTTCTTAAATAGATTCCAAATTTTGGTTCTTGAGGTGTTATGGGCCCTCATGGACCGGAAATTAATGTACCATTTCCTTGTTGCTTTGTCATGACTTGTGTACGATACCATGCTTTGATTTGCAGGGAGTATGGGCCCTGACGGATCGGAATTTGGCACCTTAACTATTTTTTCCTGTGTTTTCTAGGCTTCGGTGTAGTTTCTAAGCTACTGCCTGGAAAAACCCAGAATACACGGCGTGTAATTTATAAATACATGATGTGTAGTTCTCCAACTGTGTCACTGACTGTGTGGGAAGAAACACAGGGTTGTGAAAATCCTTCAGGCACACGCTGTGTATAGTAAGTACACACCGTGTTGCAGTGAGCCGTGTACCCGGCCATGTCACTAACAACATGATTGGGGAAGCTCGTGTAGTACATGTTGTGTTGGGTACGAACATGTCGTGTATCCTTGTACTAAGTACCCAGCCATCTCGCAAACAACATAGTTCAGTGTTATCTATTTTTGTACACACTGTGGTTGTTCAAAACACGCCGTGTACTCTCAGCCGTGTAGCCAGCCGTGTAACTAACAACACGGGTAGTTGAAACTCGTCTAGTACAAGCCGTGTCTGTAGGGAACACGTTGTGTAATATCGGTTTAAGAGGACTGTGTGGGTTAGCAATGTATGGAGTCTCGGGAAGGGGGATAGAGTTTATGTACACGCCGTGTGTGGTGACAATACTCCGTGTAGTTGAGGAGTTACATGACCAGTGGTGGCATAAGTACCCGCCCATGTTAATGGATTTAGAGAACACACCGTGTAGTTTTTATACACACCGTGTAGTCATGTTTTGTAAAAAAATGAATGTTTTTCTCTCGTTTCCCCTCCTGTACTCCTGCGTTTTCAGTCATTTATAATCCTAATATAAGGTATGCTTTTGAACTTTCATATCTATGCCACCGAGACGTCCTCTGTTTATACGTCAGCTTCCAGACGGTGATCAGACACCAGATATGGCCAATTAGGGACCCCCTGTAGATCCTCCTACTTTGCCAGCCATGGCACCAACAGTTATACAAGTTATGGGCACCAATGCGCATTTCAGGGATGGTTCCCTTAGGATGATGCAAACCTTCCAGGGACCGCTATCTCCTACCCCATCAATGGCTGAGTTAACGGGGGTTTTCCAGCAGTAGAATTATCTTACGTTCATAGGGGATGGAGGACCTCAGGCTGCAGAGTCGTGGCTCGAAGCCACACTGATGATATTCGAGCATCTCGAGGTACCTGCAGAGAAGAGGGAAAAGCTTGTGACATATATGCTTTGAGAATCCACCAATAGGTGGTGGGAGGTGATATCATAGTCAGGACGCCAGTAGGGTATGACTTGGGATGAGTTTCGGTGAATCTTCTACGATTACTTCTACCCGGATACCTTGAGGGCCGATCGAGCTTAGGAGTTCATGAGTCTAGAGTAGGGTACTCTTTCTGTAATGGATTACTCATCTCACTTTACTAAGCTACAACGATTCACAACTATTCTAGGAGGCGAAGAGTTGTTCCTTGCATAGAAGTTCGAGGATAGTCTGAGGCACGACATTCAGTCGCAGGTGAACATCTTCAGGTTGACTTCGATATCATCTATCGTCAACCAGACACTGATCACAGAGTGAAATATGAGGGATTTTGGGGTAGTGATCCAGGGAGGTTCAACCTCTAGAGCTAGTGTTCGTCTTACTGATAGCAGTATGCATCATAGGGAGCTATGTCAATGATATCAGAGTCGGAAAAGTTTATCTTCTGGTAGTCAGGTAGTATGCTACCAGTGTTGGAGGAGTGGGAATACTAGGCCTCAGTGCTAGAGAGACCCGATAGAGTGCTGATCTTGTGGGAAGATGGTCCATCTACAATGTTTTTGTTATATCTTCTCATCTAAGGTCAGTGGAAGGGGCACTTCTATGATCCCGTGTTCAGGAGATACATCGCCAGCGTCTCACTAGTCTAGGAATTGGAGTTCTTCCAGCTGTTTGGGCCGAGGTGGAGGTCACGACCATGGTGGTTAGTCACTAGGTTACCAATGAAAATAGAGTATATCAACTCAGGTTAGTCAGCCAAGGTATCAAGCCCGCGGTACATGCCAGACCTTCGCTATGGAGCAGATCCATCAGGAGCAGGATCCCGAACCTTCTACAGTTCGACATATGATCTTAGTAGCCTCTGTTTTATCTTTAGCTCTTTTCGATACTGGTGATATGCATAGCTTTGTCTCTGTTTCTATTCTGGAGGGTCGTGGGCTCTGTATCTTTTCCTCTACCAGTACTTTGACTATAGACACACCGTTGGGGACCAGAGCTTTTGGCATAAGTTATTTCAGAGAGTGTCCTCTTGAGGATGTAGGGTGTCACTTCTTATGGGACCTCTATGTCCTAGAGATGACGAGATATGATTTCATTCTCAGAATGGATTGGTTAGTTCCCCTTTAGGCAGTCGTTGATTGTTATCGCTGTAGAGTGAGTTTCGTATCGCCAAAAGCTGAATCTTTTCTTCATAGAGGTGAGTGGGATGTCCAGGCGAGTCGAGAAGGACCCAAAAATCATGGGCTAGGAGGAGTTATAGCCCAGATTTCTAGTATTTATCTGGATGACCAGGGGACTTTGTAGTTAGACTTTCCCCCTGTGGTGGACCATTTCAGAGACGTCTTACCAGAGGAATTTTCAGGTTTGCCTCCAGAGCGCGAGGTAGAATTCTCTATTGAGCTCGTTCTAGGAGCGGCACATGTGTCCATCCCTCCTTATAGGATGGTTGCACCTGAGTTTCAGGAGCTCAAGAAGTAGATGGAGGAGTTGCAGGAAAAGTGTTTCATCTGACCCAGTACTTATTCTTGGGGATCTCCTGTCCTTTTTGCGATGAAGGCAGATGGTGCCCTTCATATTTGTTTGGATTATCGAAAGTTGAACCAGTTGACAGTCAAGAACAGATATCCCTTACCGAGGATCTATGAACTCTTTGATTAGATTTGAGGAGCCCGAGTGTTCTAGAAGATTTAATTGAGATCCGTCTATCATCAGTTGCACGTTAGACCATCAGATATACCTCTAACAGCCTTCAAGAGTAGGTATGGTCTCTATGAGTGTACGGTTATGCCGTTCGGTCTCACCAATGCGCCATCAGTTTTCATGGCACTGATGAACTGAGTTTTCCATCCATACTTGGATTCCTTCGTCGTGGTCTTCATGGATGATAAATTGGTGTACTCTCACACTCGACACGACCGTGCCACATATCTTAATATTGTTCTGAGTACACTGATAGATCATCAACTTGATACTAAACTCTTGAAGTGCCAGTTTTGGATGGATCAGATTCACTTCTTGGGTTATGTCATCTCAGAGACATGAGTATCAGTAGACGCAGAGAAGGTGAGAGCTTTAGTTTCCTGGGAGAATCCAAAGAACATATTTGAGGTGTGGAGTTTCCTAGGGTTGGATAGATACTACATAGGATTCATACAAGATTCTTCATGTTTAGCAGCAACGTTGACAGGTCTGACCAAGAAAGGGGTGAAGTTCTTATGGTCAGATTCTTGTGAGTCAGCCTTTTAGAAGCTGAAAGGGAGGTTGACGTTAGCACCGATACTACACTTTCCAGATCCAGGGAAGAGCTACACCATTTATTGCGATGCTTAAGGTATCGGACTAGGATCCGTGCTTATGCAGGGAGATGGAGTTGTTGCATACGAGTAGCGGCAATTAAGGCCACATGAGAGGAACTACCCGACACACGATCTAGAGTTAGCAGTTGTTGTTCATGCCTTATGTTCTCGGAGACACTATCTACTAGGAGAGAACTTTTCCATTTTCACTGACCACAGGAGTCTAAAATACATCTTCACATAGCGGGTCCTGAATTAGAGACAGCGCAGGTGGGTAGAGTATCTTCAGTCCTTCGACTTTGAGCTTGCCTATACGCCTATGAAGGGTAATATAGTTACTGATGCACTAAGCAGGAGAACTTAGATACCAACAGTTAAAGAGGCCAGTAGTGAGTGGCAGCTTATGGATCTATTCTCGGATATGAATTTGAAGGTGGATGACAAACAGGGACAGACTTTCCTATCTTTTGTAGCGGTTACCTCTACACTTCTTGATCGGGTACGGATGAGGTAGTTATTAGACTCAGAAGGCCTAGTCCTGCAGGAGAGTGTGTTAGGATAGGACCCTCCTCCTAGATAGATAGTGGGAGAGGATGAGATCTTTTATTTACTAGGACGTGTATGGGTGCCTGTAGATATATACAGGGAGCTGATGTGGGATTTTTATTCTTTATTTTGGGCAGTTCATCCTAGCGTCAGCAAGATGTATCGTGATCTACACTGTTAGTATTGGTGGCCAGGTATGAAGAGGGATGTTGTTGGTTTTGTCATGATGTGTTTTACTTGTCAGTAGGTGAAGGTGGAGCATCAGTGATCGAACGGTCTGTTATAGTAGTTACCCATTCCAGAGTGGAAATGGAACGATGTCATGATGGATTTCGTTACCAGGTTTCCAAGATCGCCGCATGGTAATGATGTTGTTTAGGTTGTCGTCGACAGGCTTACGAAGGTTGCTCACTTATTTCCAATCAGAGAGACCTTCAGTGTTGATGATCTTGGATGGTTGTACGTCTGAGAGATTGTACGTCTACATTGAGTTCCACACTCCATTGTTTCAGATAGGGATGCCCATTTTACTTCATGGTTCTGGAAGGGGATTCATAAGGCTTTGGGCACACAGGTACTTTTGAGTACGGCATACCATCCCCATACTGACGGCCATTCGGAGTGTACGATTTAGGTGCTTGAGGATATACTCCGAGCATTCATTCTGGAATATAGAGGTTCTTGGGAGAAGCATATACCTCTTGTGAAGTTCGCCTACAACAACAGTTTTTGGAAGACTATTCAAATGGAACCTTACGAGGCCTTGTACGTTAGGCCATGCTGATCACCTTTATGATGGCTAGAGGCAGGAAAGGTAACTTTTCTGGGACCTCATCTTGTCCAGGAGACTGTAGAGTAGATAGAGTTGATTATAACGAGGATGGATACATCATAGTACCAACAAAAGTCTTATCCTAATTACCAGAGACGACCTCTGGAGTTCGAGGTCAGGGATCAGGTTTTCCTCCATGTCACACCGAGGCTAGGACACAAGAGTATCTGAGATAGGGTAAGCTTTCAATGAGGTACGTTGGGCTATTTGAGGTGTTGGAGAGATTTGGGCCGTTTTCCTATCAGTTTCAGTTACCTCAGGGGTACCAGGATATGCACAACGTGTTCCACATTTCTCAGCTCTGATGTTACTTTTTAGAACCGTCTCATGTCTTTCAACCTGAGGAGGTTGAGCTCGAAGTGGAAGAATCGTTCGAGGAGAATCCTCTATGGATTTCCGATCATAGTGGGAAGTTTCTCCATGGCCGTTCTATTCCTCTGGTATGAGTGATGTGGCAGCACAGGCGAGTACAGGACGAGACTTGTGAGAGGGAGGCCGATGTACGATTGCAGGGGCCGGAGTTGTTCGGGGGTTCTTCTTCCATGCCTCACTAGGGAAATTCTGGGAAGAATTTATTTAAGGGGGATGTTTGTAAGAACTCATACCTTCATTCCAGGTATTTTTTCCCTTTCATTTGTTTTTGAGGAAAAGAGGAAAATCTGGAAATTTTTAGAGTACACGCCCTATACTTTATAAGTACACGCCGTGTGTTTTGATGCCGCACAAGGCCGTGTGATGGCCATGTCTGGGCCACACACACAGTGTGTAGGGTAAATGTGGAGGCCACTTAAAGAGGAGTATGGAAAATCATGGTACACGCCATGTACTCCAAAATTACACACTATGTGTTTTCTTTTTTTCACTAAATGCACCGGGGTAGTGTCTGATTGACAAAAACGTCTTCTTCTAGGTCTCGTTCGATCGAGAGAAGTCGTACGACGCCAAGACTTCTCTGATCCCCAAAGATTCCATCTATTCTCTGAATCGACCACCGTCGATTGAGTTGGAACCATTTCGGTGCAGTCTTCCTTCTTCATGAGTTTCATTCCATGATTTTCACTATTTCTCAAGATATCGTGGGTTGAGATCTTTGGAAGTTTTGTCATATTTTCAACATTGTTAGGAGATTCAATCATCGTGGTTCATGTATATCGATCTCTCAGCATCCAAGTTGGTGTTTTGTGCATTTACATTGTATGTATCTAAGTTTTGTGTTCAAATTCCACCAACACCCTTGGCTGGGGTGTTGCGTGTTTCCCGTTTTTCCCCTGTTGTTTTCCTGCCCTGATTGTGTGCTTGTGTAGTGGTAATTTGGCCATGTATGAGAAAAATTGCTTGTTCGTGGATGTCTTGCACATGCCTTGTTCTGTTTATGACCTTTTGGTCTTGTTCAGCCTTTGGCCGTTGTACCTGTTTTCTATACCTTGTGACCGTAGGATGGAGTATTGATTTCACTGACATGCTTATTAAGCTATAGACTGGTTAGCCAAGTAGCTCTGTAGGCTTAATTTGGCCATATAGCATTATTATGAACTAATTGGCATTGGGCCATGAGAACCTGGTGCTTTAGACTATAAGGTATAGAACGAGGGAGCTTCCCAGAGAGTCTTAGATATTATAGACTATAAGGGATAGACCGAATGAGCTTCCCCAAGAGTCTTGGATGTTATAGACTACAGGAGGTTGGACCAAGTGAGCTTCCTTAGGAAGTATTGAGCTTATAGACTATAGGGGATAGACTGAGTGAGCTTCCCAGAGAGTTTTGGTTATTATAGACCACATGATATTAGACCAAGTGAGCTTCCTCAGAGGGTATTTTTTCATTTCGTTTGAATTCCTTAAACCATTCCAGGAAATAGGAGGAATTGACTGAGTGAGCTTAATCAGAGAGTCTGTGATAGACCTGAGGCTATAGGAGGAATTGACCTAGTGTACTTCCTCAGAGATTCTCTAGAACTTGGGGCTATAAGGGGAATTGACCACGTGATCACCCCCAGAGCGTCCCTAACTACGAGAGACTATAAGGGGAATTGACCGAGCGAGCTTTCCCAGAGAGTATTATAATTCTGTATGACCAAACCAGAGGGATTAGGTTGAGTGCACTTTCTAGAGGGTTGTCGGTACTTCTTGGATAAGACCATAGGGGATGGCTGTGAGTACTTCCTAGGGGAATTCAAACTTTTGGTTAGCTGTTTACATCACTGCTGCTTGTTTATATCTGGATTGTCTACTATTGTGTATCATCCTATTCCTACTTAACATTTACTGCTTATTGTACTATTACCTACCATACGCTCACTGACTGTTAAGAACAGATCTTCGGGTGGTTTCCTACTAGTATTTAGTCTCACACCCTATTTGGGTCATGCTTTTGGGCCGAAACAAATTATATTATTGCAGGTATAGACAAGGGAAAGTGCCCTTTGACTTCAGGTACTTGACTTGCATTGGAGCAGGAGAGCATGGGACAAAGCCGAGGCTTGCGATGATGAGGAGTTTCATATCAGTTTTTATTTTTCACTTTATCTTAGTATTGTATTCAGAATTGTTACTTGTTTGGGTGATTTCCTAGACCTATGTATCATTCATCATTTCATATATATATATATGTGTGTGTGTGTGTGTGCTCGAGTTTATTGTTTTAGACTTTCGTTGTTTACCGTTGTTGGATATTTACTACTTCAGATATTGTTTATTGTTTATTGTTTCCCTTCCACTGTGTACTCTTCCAATGAGGGCATAGTTTCCCCAAAATCACACCCAAGGCCCTCACTACCAGTTGGCAGTCTCTGGAATTTGGGGAAATTTGCTTGAGGCCATGTGACCAACCGGGTACGGGGAACCTCTAGGTGGCTTCCAGAACTGGGACGTTATAAGGAAGGCCTCTAGGATTATGGGAGGACAGCTAAGAGGGTATTTGGGCAGGTTTTGGCCGAGCCAAATGGCTTTGGAGGTGTGAATTAGAGGGAATGGGGAGTTCCCTTTTATAAGAGGGGTGAGGGAAACCTTAGAAAAAACTTAAAATATTATTTTATAATAAATTTATATTCGGTTTATAATGGCTCCAAAGTGACTTATTTATATGCTAGGGTGGGTATGGGTTGAAATTTTCTCAACAAATAGGTTTTATACATGTTTAGGTTACCATTTTAACCTTATCATTTAGATTTAACTCTAAGTTAAAACATTTTTCTTTACCATGTCTTCTTTGTTTTATCCTCCCTTTTGACCCCTAATTGATGATACCCTGAATGAAGATCAATCTTGGAAAATTATTGAGCTCTGCATAGTTGGTCAAATAAGTCATCAATGTGTGGGAGAGAATATTTGTTCTTGATAGTGATCTTGTTAAGTTCTCAATAATCAATACAGAGTCTCATTGATGCATCTTTATTCCTAACAAACAGAACTGGTGCTCCCCAAGGTGATGCACTAGGGCGTATGAATCCCTTATCAAGATTATCATAGAGTTGCTTCTTCAATTCCTGAAACTCATTTGGGGCCATCATATAAGGTGTTTTTGAAATGGGTATATCACTTGGTATGAGTTCTATTGAAAACTCAACTTCACGATTTAGTGGAAGACCTAGCAATTCCTCTGGAAAGACATCATCTAACTCCCGTACAATGGGAATATTCTTAATCATGACTTTCTCTCCAACCATTTGAGATAAATAACCTTCATTTATTATAATCAACACCCATAAGATGGAATAAATTTCCACTTGAAGGTTATATTCATCCTTGTATCGATAGATGATCATAGATTGATATGGAATATGAAATGTGACTTCACTTCATTGGAAATCGATATGAGCTCCATATAAGTAAAGCCAATCCATGCCAAGAATCACATAAAATTCTACTATAGGAAGGATCACAAGATTTGCAGGAATCACTTTCCCACAAACATCAATTACAGAAGAATTATAAACTTTTTATGCAACTGTTGTGCCATTAGGAGTTGTCACAACTAACTCAACAGCTAATTGTTGAGGTAGTACGCCAATACCATTAGAAAATTCTTCCAAAATAAAAGAGTGGGTGGATCCAGAATCAAATAAAACATTTTCTACTTTAGAGTGGATGGTAAGTGTATCTTTTACCACTTCATTATTGTCCTCCACATCTCCTATAGATATTTCAATTGACATTCCTTTGTCTTTGGCCTTAAGAGTTTGTTAACGTCGATCATTATCAATAACCTTTGTATTAGGGCATTGATTAGAATAATTACCCATTTCCTTTCACTTGTAACATTGAAGTGTAGGAGGTGCATTCTGTGTAGCCTTTTCTTTTTTCACATCACTAGAAATCTTTTTCCCATCATTGCGATATTCAAATGCCAGATGACCATATTTTCCACATTTGAAACATGTACTTGTAATTTTAAGACAATTCCTTCCATGTTTATTTCCACACTTTGTTCATAAAGGAAAACTCATCTTATTTTTAGTGTGGTCTTTAGATTTACCTCTGAATTCAATTTTCTGCTTCTTATCAAAACCATATGATTGATGGGTTACTCCAATCTCCATCTCAACCTTTATAGTACATCGAAAAATTTCTTCGTTGCTATTGAAGTCCCTTATGGCTAATTCCCTTTAAAGACTTGGTTTTAAGCCATTAAAGAATCGATCGATCTTACTCTCAGGTTGGATAATAATTCTGGAAGAATACCTTGAAGGTCTTCTAAAAGTTTCTTCATAGGTACCAACATATTCATCATCCTTTTTCTTTAGTTCAAGAAACTCCTTCTCCATCTTTTTCGAATAACACGAGGGAAGTACTTATTGAAAAATATGTTCTTGAACTCATCCCATTCAATGGACTCAATTTCATCTCTTTGCCTCATATTTTTGATAAGATTCCACCATGGATCGGCTTCACCATACAAACAATATACGGCTAAGATGACTTTATCATTTTCAGAACATTAAATAACTAAATATATCTTTTTAGTGGTACTGATGCATTTTTTGGCCACTAATGGATCTGTAAACCCAATGAATGATGGTAGAAGCTGCCTCATGAAGGATTCAAAAGAATGTTTCTCCTTCCATTTCTTGTTTGGAAGTCCTGCATGATTCATATCTTGAGAAAGTCATGTGAGCATGGCTGAAAGATTTTGCATTCCAGCTCCCATAACGTTTGGTTGCTCAGGGGGACAATCACTGCATTGCCCGTCGCATTCAGCATTAACACGGTTCCTTCGGGTTCCATCCATTAACTAAAACCATTAAGAATAGTGGGAGAAACATTAATCATAATAGGAAAACCACATAATCAAGAATATAATTTCACACTTTAGGTCTTATCATAGGTTATTCATGTCCATTTCTAAAACACTAATATTGTGCTCTATGCTTAGACAAGTCCTTAGGGTTCTTACTAAGGATTTCACATCATTGTTTCCAAAGGTTGACTATACCTTTCCTCTAACACCAATAATAACGACCCATACTTTTCATACACTGTCATCAATTTATAATTGAAGGATACTTATTACAACATATAAAAACCCTTGATAGGACCATATATGTATAATGTCTTTATAATTTGGGAAACATAAAAAACTGGTTCATAAAGCATCTACAGTGTCTCCCCTTTATTTCATCATATCTAGATTCACTTTTGGCATATCCTACTTAATAACCTTCTTCCTGACCTGGGTAAAAGGAAACATACAAAATGGTGAGCTCAAATTCTCAATAAGGGTAAACAAAGGAAATATCAATCATATCATATTCATAAGAACATAACATTTTGAAAATCATAACCTGCAAAAGAGATCATAATATCAAAACATGGGATAAATCATAGTATTTAAATGTAATCACAATAATAATAACATAAAACATAAAACTTTGTGGCATACACACATAATCATAGAACATCATTTCATATTAGTCGAGACTCATTTCCAAGACTATCATAGAGGACAAAGTCCATTTCAGAACCGATTTCACTCCCTGTTCCAGTCCTGTATCACTGAACTGGATTAACTTTTCGTTCCATCCATGTCTCTATCAAGAAATATAAATCATTACCCAATGCATTGGTGGTAGATATAGGGCACAACCATCTCATAATGAAAACATTCTAATGTGTGTCACAAAATCATATATCATAAATCATAGCATAACCCATGTAATTAAAATGTGATTCTTAAACATCATGACATCTTAAAATAATACATATAAGATAAAAGGACTTCATAAAAATAATTTCATCAAAACATAATACAATCAATGTAAAAATAGTTATACAAACCAAACCATATATTATCTCTGATGAAAAATAATTTTGATAAAACACTTGAACTCCATTCTTAAGGAAAATATCCTTTAGACTTCAAAAACTATTTTCCTTTTTTAAAATGTCATACTATTTTAATTTAAAAAATGTAATTAAAAACAAAATTGAAAAATTGTAAAGGAATATTAATTGAAATAATTTTCTATGAAATCATAAAATCCCATTCATACCATATAAGTTAAAAACATTCTTCTCGTACTTTGGATGGAAAAGTCAAAAATTATATCATACTGAAAATGACAAAATATTCCTTTAATATATTTTACTAAAATTCACCAATAGGTAAAATTGGATTTAAAAATTTGTAGGAGGAGATAAATAATATTACATATTGAGAAAACATGGACGTGAATGGTAAATATTCCCTAGTAAATTCTGAAGTATAAACAATCTCGGATAAAAATGAGATTGTGAGATTTTCCCTTACCTTCGGTCTGATATGCTTAATACATTTACGAACCACCTATATAATGATTTAAATAATGATATTGACTTATTATAGAATCATATTCCTCATTATGATATCATATGTGGTCATATTCTTATCTTCTTATTAGTAATATTTCATTACTAATTGTTATCCGAGTGTTCATTGCTTTATGTTCATATACATGTTTTGTCGAATAAATTCTTATTCCTCTTTTTAGGAAATAGATACGTCATTTACATAATGGTACTAGTGTAATATATATCATATTTACTCATTAAATTCATTTATATAATCATTATTCAATGAATATCATGTAGAACGCGTTGCATCAGATCGTGGAGACGGTAGGCCATACGTACGCACGAGCGATGATATAATTCTTTTGATATTAAAATCTTAAATAATTGGATGATATATCATATAAAAAAAAATCAGAACAATGTTATATTTATTATTTATATCATTTATAATCATTATTATACATATCCAAATTTTCAAATGTTTGAATAACAAACTACACCACACCGTAGAGACGGTAAACCGTACGTACGCACATGTGGTGACTTTTTTATTCATAGGATGGATAAAATAACTAATATGGTTGTACCATTTTTATAATAATATAATAGTATATAGAAGATACTAGAGTTAATATTTTATAATGGAAACAACAAAGAAGAATGAAGTGGAAGAAGAAATGAACTTGAAATAGGTGGTGAGATATTTACCTCTTCCTCGAGTTCTTTCTTTTGATTTGATCAAAAGGGTTCCTTAGGTTGGCTTTATGACTAAAGGAAGGACTCTTGGATGAATGGAGGACAGTTTAGAGGGTATTTGGGTAGGATTTTTCTGAGACAAATGGCTTTGTAGGTGTGAATTAGAGAGAAGGGGGAGTTTCCTTTTAAAAGAGTGGTGATGAGCACCTTAGGAAAAACATAAACAATTATTTTATAATAAATTCATATTCCGTTAATAATTTCTCCAAAGTGACTTATTTAGATGATAGGGTGGCTTTGGGTTGAAGTCCTTTCAACCAATAGGTTTTAACAAAATTTAGGTTACCATTTTAACCTTATCACTTAGATATAACTCTAAGTTAAATATTTTAACTTTTACCGTGTCTTCTTGTATTCTTACACTATATGGTTAATAAACTTACTATAAATTGCTAATCATACCTCAATTGGTTCATTGATGTAATATATATTTTAATATAAGTCTTTTGGATGATACTTTTATTTTTAGGAATATAATATAAATTAATAAATTTATATTTGTTTTAAAAACTATATTATGTCAATTTTGACACTATTTGGTATTTTGTTTTTGAAAAATTTATAACAACATTATTACTTAGAAAATAATTCATCTATAAAACCCTAATATGTTATATTAACCTATAAAATTAGTTTAATTTATAAAAAGTCTCAAATTAAATTTATTTGGGTATTTATAATATCAATTATGTTAATATTTCATTAATAAGGTAATTACTGCATCATAATTGTGTCATAAATAAATTAAATTATATAACATCTAAAAATTATAAAAAAATACCATTATGTAGGAAATTTTTCTATATTTCTAATGAATATTTATAGTCGAATTTATCTTATGTATAACTTTATATTAATTTTTTTTACATATTAAACTTTGATTTTAACTCTTTTAACTCTTCTTTGAATTAAATAATAATAAATGTCCTAATCTAATTCAAGTGGACCTAAATGGTCATATTTTATTCCTAAGGTTGTTTTTGGTCAAATTACACTTATCCAATAGAATTAGGACATGTGTTAGGGAAATAATAATATCATTTTTACCCATAATTACCCTATTTACTTTTAAACGTGCTAAATAAAAGTAAAAAGTTACTATTCACAAAAAAAATATTTTTATCTTATTAAACCAAATTTTACATAATGATATCAACTGTGCCTCTCGGATTTTTGAAATTCAACTCACAGAAGCGGTAAAATTTGGTTTCATATAAATTTGGAAATTCTCCTCGAAGGTTGGTAAAAGATGGTAAAAAGTTCAATAAATTTTTTATATATCTAAAATTATTATTAAATGAATCTAGTGAATTAAATTAAACATATATAAGTATTATGTGTCTATTTTGACCTAAAATAAATTTATATACAATAAATAATTAATTAAAAAAATTTCAGTTTTAAACTCTAACTCAGTATTATTCACTATTCATCAAGAATTGAATGTTTTCAAAAAAAGACCAAAAAATCACCCTAAGATAATTTTGATATTCCAAATCCAAAATTGAAGTACATTTTGAAAGATTAAATTTATAAAATTTCAAAAAGTGGGTATTAAAATTGATAACGGCTAGTTTATATAGTATTTTAATAAAATATAGTTGTTTAATGAAACTCAGTATTGCGTACAATGCAAACTATCGAGGAAGGTTGCTCCTATGTGTAATATATGCCAAGACAGTGCTGTGTGTATTGAAAGTTTCATTTTTTGTTTCATATAACATAATACATAAAAACAATATATTTCTCATTAAATCTCAGGGTGTTAAATTTTACCCCCCTTAAAAAGAATTTCTCCCTCGAAATTCGTCACTTCGTAACAAACAGAGGAGGATACCTCCTCCTCATCATATCCTCAAGTTCCCATTTAGCTTCTTCTTATTGGTGGTTCCTCCATAATTTTTTAACCAAGTGTGTTGTCTTGTTTCGTATAACTTTTTAACTACAATCCAGAATCTCTATCCGATGTTCTTCGTAAGAAAGATCTTGCTCCAGTGGTACAACTTCCGGGCATAGTACATGTGAAGGATCAGGTATGAACTTTCTCAGGATAGATACATGGAACACATCAAGAACTTGAGAGAGATTCAGTGGAAGCACCAATTGGTAATCTACCTTCCCAACATGATCCATTATTTCAAAAGGACCAATATACCTAGGGCTCATATTTCCCTTCTTTCCAAATATCATTACTCTTTTCCAAGGAGATATTATAAAGAACACTTTATCACCCACTTCAAACTCTAGGTCTTTTATTCAGTTGTCGGTATAACTTTTTTGTCGACTCTGAGCTTCTCTTATGTGTTGTTGAATATATGCTACCTTTTCTGCCATCTCATCAACAAGATCATGTCCTAATATCTTTCTTTCCCCATCTTCATCCCAACAAGTTTGTGTTCTGCATTTATTTCCATAGAGAGATTCATAAAGAGCCATCTAAATACTGGAGTGAACGATTTTATTATAATAAAATTCCACCAAAGTTAGGTGTTGATCAGAACCACCTTTAAAATCCATAGAGCATGCTCTCGATATGTCTTCTAGAGTTTGAATTGTCCTCTCAGACTGATCGTCTATCTGAGGATGATAATAAGTGCTGAAACTCAACTTTGTATCGAGAGTATGCTGAAAACTTCACCAAAACATTTAGGTATACCTCAGATCCCGATCAGATATAATGGAAAGTGGTACTCCATGCAATCTTACCACTTCCTTCACATATAACATGGAAATCTGATCAAAGAGAGAAATTTTTCTAATAAAAATGAAGTGTACCGACTTTGTAAGATGATCAACTATAACCCAGATAGTATTATTGCCTTTTGATGTTTTAGTAATTCCAGTGACAAAGTCCATAGTGAGGTTTTCCCATTTCCATTCTGGTATGGTAAATTGTTGTAACATCCCCTTAGACATCTGTCTCTCAGCTTTAACTTGATAACAAACCAAGAATCGAGAGACATATTCAACAACATCTCTTTTTATGCCATCCCACCAGAAGTACCTCTTTAGGACCCTATACATCTTAATGCTTCCAGGGTGAATAGAGAATGAATAACTATGATATTGATCCAATATTTACTTCTTTAATTCTAGGATGAGAGGAACACAAACCCACTTCTTTAAACTTATTATTTCATCACAATCAATGAGGAATTCAATAACATTTCTCACCTTCTTTTATAACTCTACATCTTCTTTCTATGACACTTTTATCTTCACATGTGTATATGGTATAAAATTCATTTGAGAAATATTATATTTTTTCGCTTCCATTATAATTCCAAGATCTATCCTTTGTAAATACATTAATATTGGATCTTTTGTGATCCTCATCATGGAGAATCTAGCATGGTATTGTTGAATTAATGTGTCCACCACCTTTTTTGCCTTCCTATGTTGGTAATGAATTGAGAAGTTGTAATCCTTAATCATCTCTTGTGTGAAAATATACTTTAAACATTTATGGTCAGTATAAATATCACACCTTTCACCATAAAGATAATGCCTCTAAATCATTAATTAAAATATTACTGTAGATAATTCCAAATCATGTGCTGGGTAATTTTGATAATGTATTTTCAACTGTCCTGAGGCATAAGCTATAACCATATCATTTTTCATGAGAATACACCCCAATCCCTTCTTAGATTCATCACTTTAGATCAAAAACCATTCTCCACTACAAGATAGTGTTAGCATAAGTGCACTGGATAAACTTCTTTTTAACTCCTTGAAATTCTATTCACACTCCTATATCCAAACAAACTTAACTCCTTCTCGAGTCAACCTGGTTAGTGGATTAGACAATCATGAAAATTCTTTCAAAAAACATCAATAATATCTATCCAAACCAAGAAAACTTTAGATCTCACTTACTGGTGTTGGTCTCGACCATCATTCGATAACCTCTGGTTTTGATGGATCCACAGATATCCCCTCTTTTGAGATTATGTGACCCAAAAATGAATCTTTTTTAAGCCAAAATTCACACTTGGTAAATTTGGCATAAAGATTCCCCTTTCTTAGGGTCTTTAATACAATTCTCAACTGATCGTCATGGTATTCCTTTCTCTTTGAATAGACAATAACATCGTCTATAAAGACTACCACAAACTGATCAAGATAGTCTCTAAAGACTCTATTCATTAGATCTATGAAGATAACAGATGCATTATTAATACTAAATGGCATCACTATAATTCATAGTTTTTATACATTGTATAGAAAGACATCATTGTTATATCTTACCTTTTAACCCATAATTGATGATACCCTGAACGAAGATCAATCTTGGAAAAGTATTGAGATCCAAATAGTTGGTCAAATAAGTCATCAATGGATGGGAGAGGATATTATTTCTTGATAGTGATCTTGTTAAGTTATCAATAATCAATTCAGAGTCTCATTGATCCATCTTTCTTCTTAACAAACAGAACTGGTGCTCCCCAAGGTGATGCACTAGGGCGGATGAATCCCTTATCAAGATTTTCTTAGAGTTGCTTATTCAATTCCTACAACTCAATTGTGGATATTCTATAAGGTTTGTTTTCAATGGGAATAGCACCTTGTATGAGTTATATTGAAAAAAAAACTTCAAGATTTTGTGGAAGACCTAGCAATTCCTCTGGAAAGACATCATCAAACTCCCGTACAATGGGAATGTTCTTAATAGTGAGTTTCTCTCCAACCATTTGAGATAAATAACATTCATTTATTGGAATAAACACCCATAAGATTGAAGAAATTTCCACTTGAAGGTTATATTCATCCTTGCATTGATAGATAATCATAGATTGATCAGGATTATAAAATGTGACTTCACATCTTTGGAAATCGATATGATCTCCATATAAGGAAATCCAACCCATGCCAAGAATCACATCAAATTACACTATAAGAAGGATCACAAGATTTTAAGGAAACACTTTCCCACAAATGTCGATTACAGAAGAATTATATACTTTTTATGAAACTGTTGTGCCATTATGAGTTGTCACAGCTAAATCAATAGCTAATTGTTGAGGTAGTACGACGATACCCTTAGAAAATTCACCATTAATAAAAGAGTGGGTGGATCCATAATCAAATAAAAAAATTTCTACTTTAGAGAGGATGGTAAGTGTACCTTTTATCACTTCATTATTGTACTCCACATCTCCTATAGAAATTGCAAGTGACATTCCTTTTTCATTGTCCTTAATAGTTTGTTGATGTCGATAATCATAAAAAACCTTTGGATTAAGGAATTGATTATAATAATTCCCCATTTCCTTGCACTTGTAACATTGAATTGTTGGAAGTGCATTCTGTGTAGCCTTTTCTTTTTTCGCATCAGTAGACATCTATTTCCCATCATTGCGGCATTCATATTCCAGATGACCATCTTTTCCACATGTGAAACATTTACTTGTAACTTTAAGAAAATTCCTTCCATGTTTCTTTCCACACTTTGTGCATAAAGGAAAACTCATCTTCTTTTTAGTGTGGTCTTTAGATTTCTGTTTGTATTCCATTTTCCTCTTCTTATCAAAACCGTATGACTGATGGGTTACTACAATCTCCATCTCAACCTTGATATCACAATGAAAAATTTTTGTCGTAGCTATTTTATTCCCTTGTGGATAATGCCCTTTGAAGAATTGGTTTTAATCCACTAAAGAATCATTCGATCTTACTCTTAGGTTGGATAATAATTCTGGAAGTAAACCATGAAGGTCTCGTAAATTTTTCTTCATAGGTACCAACAGATTCATCATCCTTTTTATTTAGTTCAAGAAACTCATTCTCAATATATATTCAAAGAACACGAGGGAAATACTTATTGAAAAATATGTTCTTGAACTCACCCCATTCCATGGACTCAATTTTATCTCTTTAAATTGTGTTCTTGATAAGATTCCACCATGGATCAGCTTCACCTTCTAGATGATATACTGCTAAGATGACTGTATTATTTTCAGAACATTAAAGAACTGAAAATATCATTTTAGTGGTACTGAACCATTTTTCAGCCACTAATGGATTTGTAAACCCAATGAATGATGGTGGACTCTACCTCATTAAGAATTCAAGAGAACGTTTCTCCTTCCTTTGCTTGTTTGGAAGTCCTGCATGATTCATAGCTTGAGAAAGTTGTGTGAGCATGGCTAGAAGATTTTGCATTCCAGCTCCCATAACTTTTTGTTGCTCAGGGGGACAATCACTAAATTTCCCGTCGTATTCGGAATTAACATGGTTCTTTCGGGTTCCATCCATTGACTAAAACCAATAAGAATAGTGTGAGAAACACTAATCATAATAGGAAAACAACATAATCAAAAATAAAATTTCACCCTTTAGGTATTATCATAGGTTATTCATGGCCATTTCTAAAACACTAATATTCTGTTCTATGCTTAGACATATCTTAAGGGTTCTTACTAAGGCTTTCTCATGATAGTTTCCAAAGGTTGACTATACCTTTCCACAAATACCAAGTATAGCGACCCATACTTTTTATACATTTTTATTACTTTCGAATTGAAGGATACTTATTACAAAATATAATAAAACCATGATAGGTCTGTATATGTATAATGTCTTTATAAACTCGGAAACATAAACAACTGGTTGATAAAGCATCTATATTGTCTCCTGTTTATTTCATCATATCTATATTCCCTTTTGGCATATCCTACTTAATACCCTTCTTCCTGGCCTGGGGAAAAGGAAACATACAAAAGGGTGAGCTCAAATTATCAATAAGGGTAAACAAAGGAAATATCAATCATATCATATTCATAAGAACATAACATTTTGAAAATCTTAACCTGCAAAAGATATCATAATATCATAACATGGGATAAACCATAGTAGTGAAATGTAATCCCAATAATCAAAACATAAAACATGAAACTTTGTGGAATACACACATAATCATAGAAAATAATTTCATATTATTCAAGACTCATTCCCAAGACTATCATAGAGGACAAAGTCCATTTCTAAACTGATCCCACTCCCCGTTCCAGTCCTGTATCACTGAACAGGACTAACTTTCCATTCCAGCCATGTTTATCTCAAGAGATATAAATATTTACCAAATGCATTGGTGGGAGATATAGGGCCCACCCATCTCATAATTAAAACATTCTAATGTGTGTCAGACAATCATAAATCATAAATCATAGCATAACCCATGTAATAAAAATGAGATTCTTAAACATCCTGCCATCATAACATAAAACATAAAAGACAAAAGGACTTCAGACAAATAATTTCATCATAAAACAATCAAATCAATGTAAAAATAGTGATAAAAATAGAACCATATATTATCTTATATGGAAAATAGTTTTGATAAACCACTTGAACTCCATTCTTAAAGAAAATATCCTTTCAACTTAAAAAAAAATTTTCCTTTCTTAACATATCATACAATTTTAAAGTAAAATAATTTAATTAAAAATAAACTTGAAAAATTGTAAAGGAATATTCATGGAAATAATTTTCTATTAAATCATAAAAATCCATTCATAATGTATAAGTTAAAAAAACATTCTTCTCGTACTTCGGATGGAAAAGTAAAAAAGTATCTTACACTGAAAGTGAAAAAAGATTCCTTTCATATCTTTTACTAAAATTAACCAATAGGTAAAATTGGATTTAAAAAATCATAAGAGGATATCAATAATGTTACATATTGAGAAAACATGGATGTGGATGATAAATATTCCCTAGTAAATTCTGAAGTATAAACAATCTCGAATAAAAATGAGATTGTGAGATTTTCCCTTACCTTCGGTCTGATATGCTTAATACATATCTGAACCTATAGTATAATGATTCAAATAATGAAATTGAATTATTAAAGAATCATATTCATCGTTATGATATTATATATGGTCATATTATTATCTTATTATTAGTAATATTTCATTACTAATTGTTATTCGGGTGTTCATTGCTTGATGTTCTTATGCATGTTTTGTCAAATAAATTCTTATTACTCTTTTTAGGTTATAGACACCTCATTTATAGAATGGTATTAGTGTAACATATATCATATCTAATTATTCAATTCATTTATATAATAATTATTTAATGAATATCATATAGAACGAGTTGCATCACATCGTGGAGACGGTAGGTCGTACGTACGCACGAGCGATGATATCATTCTTTTGATATTAAAATATTATATAATTGGATAATATATCATATATAAAAAATCTTAATAATGTTATATTTATTATTTATATCATTTCTTCTCATTACTAAACATATCCAAATTTTGAAATGTGTGAATAACAAACTACACCATGACGTGGAGACGGTAAGCCGTACGTACGCACATGTGGTGACTTTTTTATTCATAGGATGGATAAAATAACTAATATGGTTTTAACATTTTTATAATAATATAAAAGTATATTGAAGATACTGGAGTTATTATTTTATAATGGGAACAACAAATAAGGATGAAGTGGAATAAGAAAGGAACTTGAAATAGTTGGTGAGATATTTACCTCTCCCTCGAGTTCTTCCTTTTGATTCGATCAAAAGGGTTCCATAGGTTGGATTTATTACTAAAGTAAGTCCTATAGGATGAAATAAATACAATTTATAGGGTATTTGGGTAGGGTTTGGCCAATACAAATGGCTTTGGAGGTGTGAATTAGAGAGAAGGGGGAGTTCCCTTTTATAAGAGGGGTGAGGGGCACCTTAGGAAAAAAATAAACTATTATTTTATAATAAATTCATATTAGGTTAATAATGGCTCCAAAGTGACTTATTTAGATGATAGGGTGGGTATGGGTAGAAATCATCTCAACCAATTGGTTTTAGAAAAATTTAGGTTACAATTTTAACCTTATCACTTAGATATAACTATAAGTTAAATAATTTAACTTTTACCATGTCTTCTTGTATTCTTACACTATATGGTTAATAAACTTACTATAAACTGCCAATCGAACCAAAATTGGTTCATTAATGTCATATATATTATAATATAAGTCTTTTGGACGAACCTCAGATTTTGAAGAATAGAATAACAATTAATAAATTTATATTTGTTTTCAAAACTCTATTGTGTCAATTTTGACACTATTTGGTATTTTGTTTTTGAAAAATTTATAACAACATTATTACCTCGAAACGAATTCATCTATCAAACCATAATATGTTATATTAACCTATAAAATTAGTTTAACTCATAAAAAGTATCAAATTACATTTATTTGGGTATTTATAATATCAATCGTGTTAATATTTTATTAATAAGGTAATTACTGCATCATCATTGTGTCATAAATAAATGTAAATATATAACATCTAAAAATTATAAAAAAAATACCATTATGTAGGAAATAATTTTATATTTCTAATGAATATTTATAATCGAATTTATCTTATGTATATCCTTATATTAAAAATGTTGTACTTATTAAACATTGATTTTAACTCTTTTAACTCTTCTTTGAATTAATTAATAATAAATGTCCTAATCTAATCCATGTGGACCTAAATTGTCATATTTTATTCCAAATTTAGATTTTGGTCGAATTAAACTTATCCAATAGAATTAATACATGTGTTATGGTAATAATAATATCATTTTACGTTTAATTACCCTATTTACTTTTAACCGTTGTAAGTAAAAGTAAAAGTTACTATTCACCAAAAAATATTTTTATCTTATTGAAGAAAATTTTACTTAACAATATCAACCATGTCTCTCGGATTTTTGAAATTCCAATCACATAAGTGGAAAAATTATGTTTTATTTAAATTTGAAAATTCTCCTAGGAGGTGGGTTAAAGACGGTAAAATGTTCAATAAAATTTTTATATATCTAAAATTATTATAAAATGAATCCAATAAATTAAAGTGAACTTATATAGGTATTATGTATCAATTTTTACCTAAAAAATTTAAATAAAATAAATAATTATTTAAATAAAAATTCAGTTTTAAATTATAACTCAGTGTTTTTCACTATTCATAAAAAATTGAAAGTTTTCAGAAAAATATCAAAAAATCACCATAAGCTAATTTCGATATTCCAAATCCAAAAATGAAGTCCATTTTGAAAGATAAAATTTATAAAATTTCAAAAAGTGGGTATTAATATTCATAACGGCTAGTTTATATAATATTTTATTAACATATTGTTGTTTAGTGAAACTCGGTATTGCATACAATGCAAGCTATTGGGGAAGGCTGCTCCTATGTGTAACTCAAGCCAAGACAGTGTTGTGTGTATTGAATGATTACTTTGGTGTTTCATATAACATAATAAAAAAAAATATTTCTCATAAAATATCAGGTTGTTACAAAACATATCTTTCAAAAACCTTCTCCATGTTCCATATATAACATTCTCTAAACAACATTTTGACACATTGAAAAAAATGAAACCAAACTCACTTCAGAAAAATAATCCCTCTTTGTGTTTTTTGTCAATATCCTCATATGAATTCATCCATAATCTGAGTCAATATACATGCTCAATAATTTTACCCTATACTATTTTTACATTTTCCTTCTCCCCTACATTATTTCTCCCCAACATCGACAATCAAATGAAACTGTTAATGGAAGGAACATCATGAGTCATAATATTTCCTTATATAAACTAGAAAACATGAATTAAGAGGAAAAAAGTTTCTCATGAGTTTATTAACAAATATTCTTTAAATAAATAACTCTAAATATATGTGGCAAAACCTGATGTATAGAAAAAGAGTGTATAATAATGGTTTTCAATGTCCCCCATAACACATTTTCATGTTAAACATTCCTCAAGTTTATTCCAACACATTTATAAAAAGGGAAATATGAGTAATTTTTGATATGATAAATCATACACCCATCTCAAAAAACATATTAAAACTGTTCACCTATAAAAATAAAATATTCCATATATTCTATATTTCTTATCATCCCTACATTTTAGGAAAAGTATGATACCCTTTCCCCAAATCCAGTTTTTCTAACCCTTAGGGTTAACACTCCATTATTTATCATGATGATTGTAATGTTTCTAGGATGGTTGTTTTTTATACAATAAGACTATAAAAAATATACCAAATTTTATATTTTTTCTCCTTTAGTTCCCTAAAATTTATTATAGATAACTAATTATATTAGAAATAAGGATGATCATCAGGGATCCTAAGAAGTACTGACCATACTGAAATTTTCTCACAATTTAGACTTACTTTTTCTTCTTAGATTTATCATGGGATGTACTTTATTCTTTATGATCATCTTTCATAAATATTATAATTTATTTCTTTACATCTTGATAATTTTGTGAAGAAGTTTTCTTCTTTTCTTCATCTTTTATAACATCATTTTTACCTTGAAATTTTTACATCCAATGTATAATTTTATCATGGGATGATATGAGATTAAAGAAGATTTTAGTCCCATGCCCATGTTGATCACTCCTATTTCACTTCCTTTGAATCTCAAAACCACTATCTATTGAAAAATTTTATGAAAAATATTATAATATTATGAAGCCTTTTTCACTTTTTTTTCAATATAATACTGTATTTTATCTATCTTTTAAGACTAATATATTTATTCTTGCCTAATAATTAGTCACTATTTTCTTCCCATATTAACATTCTTAAACTTATCCCATGTCTTACTTAAATAATTAGCATTATACACCTTCTAAGATTAATTTTCTTGTTTGATAATAATTATATTAAAAATATTTCATCACTACCCATTATAACTCCCATAGATTCAAGCCTTTTTCTTTATAGAGAAATTTTGTACCAGCATAAATATGGTTCCGGATAAAATACATGAAAACATTATTTATGTCCTCAGAATCGTGATATTTCAGACGGATAGTAGTATTAATGTGATTTTTTTGTTGTTTTTTCATTACAACCTATAGAATATTTTCTTAAGGGGTATTTCTTTTAAATAATTACACAATTTATGATTAGATTATTTCTCATAAATATTCTTGGTTTAGAATGACTTAATATTATGTTTTTATCCTGAATTCGTAGTAGAAGAAAATGTATATTGGAATTATTAGGGGAAAAACAACCTAATTTTAAGGAACCTTATTTTTATTATCTTGAAAAGAATCACGTTTAATTTTACCTTCTTTGGTAAAGTCTTTTTAGATATTTCGTAACTCAAAATTGTGATATAAGAACCAATGATTTTGTTTCTAACTACTCTTCCTCTTTAAAATCTAGAATTTATTTATAAATATTTAAAATCTTATAAAATTTATCCAACTTCAACACGTTCTTCTTTCATTCCTCAAAAAGTGACATTTCAACCATGTTGGGATTCCCTTATATGACTAATGTATCGTTACAGACAATTAGTATCCTTTTAATCCTAGACACATTAATTTTATAATATCTAATCTCATTAAGCTTTATTGCCTCCATTTTGATTTTCTCACCATTATAAAATGTTATATCCATTATATCTTTATTAAAATTATTCATTTACTTTTTGAGTTGTTTATTTTTCTTAAGTTAATATTCTAAATTTTCATTTATAATCAACTCAATCTCATTTTTCTCTTCTTTATCAAAATCAATATTTGAAAATTAACTTCCTCTTATAACATGTGATGATATGTTTACACGCTTATAAGATTCATTACTAGATGAAGAATCATCCAACTATATTCTAAAAAATAAAATTTTCTTTTTATTACTAATAAACATTTTAATGTGTTTTTTCCACTTCCATTTCTCATAATTCTTATCTTATTCTTTCATCTTAGAAACAAAAAACTTCTTATTATGATATTTTTCTATAAAATGACCATCATCACTAAAATTTTATTATTTAAGATAAATTTTACCATTTCCTTTCCATTTTCCATTTCCTATCTGTAAAAAATGATTATATTGATGTACTATTTATCTTCCTCTACCTCTAAATAACATAAATGTTTTTCTACTTCCCTTTATCTGAACATGCTATTTATCAAATATTAAATTCCTTCTTCTTCCTTATAATTTTTCTTAAAGAATTTTCATTTTCTAATTTTTTATTCCATGATAATTGAATGAAGTTAATATGAAGATATATATTTGTGATCATATAAAGATGACACCTTGACATCAAATATTTTTTGGAATATTTCTCAAAAGTTTTAAAAAAACTATTAAATCTTCAGGCATCGCATGAAAACCTCATATATTGCTGACAATATGATTGACTCTATTAATGTGTTCAGGAATACAGTTTTCATTTTCAATCATAATATCTTCGAACTTGCACCTCCAGATTTATAGATTAACATTATTGACTATCTAAATTCATTTATATCCAATTCTCAACTAATCTAACATTTTTTATCAATTGATAACCCCATAATATTTTTATAAAAATTATTCTATAGAGACATCGAAAAATCATTCTAAAAATTTCCATAAACGTCCAAATTTCTCTTAGATTTAGATATCATAAAAACTAAATTAATGGGAAGAAATACCACTATTTTAGCATCAAAAACATCAAGTCCAAGAGTTAAAATATTGTACAACATCTTATTATTCCCACTGTTGTTGTTTTTACAAGTTAATATTAGAACACAATTAGTATTCATATAATTTATATTCTATATTATTAGTGGAATGCCAAAAAATTTAGAGGGATAATTAATGTAATACTAATTTAGGTTCTCAGATTAGTTTTGGGTCAATTAAAGGGGGATGGGTGAATCAATAATCAAAATACTTTATAAATTATTCCAACATAGAATTCAACCTCTAAACCATTTTGGAGTAATGATCCACTCAAAGATATATCCCAAAATCACTTCTTATATTGTAATAAAAAGAGATATATCAACACATGACATTTTCATATTTTTCTATAAATACTTACTCATTGAAATTTTGGACATCCTCCACAATAGGGATTCTTTTACTAATATTTTTAATATTACAAAGGCACATGCATCAACTAGTTGAACGCCATAGTAATCATTTGTCTAGCTAATCCCAGTTCAATAATATAGTAATAGACTCTTATGATATAGGTTGTTATACCCCCCCCCAGAATTTATTTATTGTATCCACCTTTATCATTAATTTGTATACCCCCCATCTGTAATACTTTTCATGAAATAATTATACACCCCAACTACAAGCTATTATTTTATCTTCTAATCCACTGTAGAAAAATTTTCTTCTTAAAATGTTCATTCTCAATAATAAATTTGGATAACCTCCTCGTGTTTATAATCATCATGATCTTCAATAAACCTCTTAAGAGTTTATTACACTCCAAAAATATTCTTAATCTTAGAAAGATGTCAAAAACTCAATCCCTCACATAAGATTTTCAAGAAATTTACCATATAATTGTTCCCTAATAAAACATTATCCAATATCCCTTCTAATGGATGGGTTATAATCTTCATCTCATATGTATCTATGTTATACTTCTCAAATCAACGCACATTAATCTGGTGTCCACTATCCAGTACATATCCTTATAATACTCCTAAATCTGATGCATATCTATATAATTAGGTAGTATTAGTCTGATTCACCTCATGTTAATATTATGAAACATAGAAAATTAATCTTTCTTAATCATGTTATTATTCATTTGATGAAACTTGGTTTCATGTACATCCTTCAACCTAGTTAGTAATTAAATTTAAATTGTTTTTTCTCCAAAAAAATTAGTGATTCTACTCATTTTCATATATTAATAGTGTTTCTCCCATACTGTTTCACCCCCTTATATTGGTTTTATTCCATGAGAAAATGAGGAAATCTAAAAGTATTTTTCAGGTCAACTAAAATTAGAAATTGAAAATTCCCACTCAGTGAATTTTTATGAACGAGTCTCTAGCCTTGTAATACATTCTTCATGTTTAATGAAATACAATCACCAATTGAATTGTTTTAAACTCCACCAAAACCTCTAGATTTGTAAAATATGAACAAACACCTCAGTGTCATCACAATTTTATGGACTTTAAAAAGTGTATGTAAAGCCCTTTAGGGCTCAGTTTGAAAAATTTATGTCTAATGACTTCATTAAGAACTTATTTTTCCAATGAACTTCACATTAATCATTTGTATGATGGATTCACATACATCATCTGAAATTATATGTCTGATATGTGTACACTTGGTTCCACTCTATTTGGAAACATCTATCAACCAGACTCAACATATCAATTTCTGATACAACTCAATATCATCTAAAACAATATATGCTCTTTAATGATTTGGGTACCTTGATCATATTTCATATCAACACTCTATATATTGGATATTTTGAGTTTCTATCATATGGGCCTTTATCCAATTGAACATCAGATATTTATCATAATAGTAATTGGAATTGGTTTTATCCATCAGATAACATTGAAAAGCAATCCTCCATTTGATATATATTTCAATACTTCCATATAATGAATTTATAAGGTAAAAATATCTACATATTGTAACATAATCATTGTAACATTAATATTTTAAAAACTATCCAATCATTGTAATTTTATTTATTTATCATCTAACATTGTATAGTATTCTTTAATTCATTATACAATAATTTATATATGTTTGTTAATCTTCATATAGTTATTAGATATATGAATTTCCCCTTTATGATCACATTGCATATGATTATAATAAATATTGAAATAATACTTTGTACATAAGAAAATTCGTAGATCAATCTTCATATAACTACATCTTTACACTTTGTAACTAGGAGTGCATACATCTTCGTATGATAGCATCAGTATGGTCTATCTGATAACATTGCATAACATTTTACAAACTCATCTTGGATCATGAAAGTCATCATGATGTTTGGTACATTAAATAATGACAATGAATCATATATCTTAGTATGGAAACATTACTATCCTATATAAGGATTGTTTCCTACACAACTCCAGTAATATCTCTTCTCTCAAACTTCTCCAAGTTTCTTATGTAACATTCTCAACAATAAATGTTAATATATTAATTTTCTAATCAATATCTTAAAAATAATTTCAAACCATTATTTTTGATGAATCTATGGTATTCCATAATCCATTATCTATTTATGGATTGTACCTTACTTTTTATCATTCACATTATTGTGATTATATTCGCTACCACTCTAAATTATTTTTTAGACAATATTATTATCCTTAATATCCATATTCTTTTGTAACATGTTTATATTTTTCATTTAAATAATGTATTAATCATATACCATTAAAATATATGATGTTTGTTAAATGAAACATATTAATAAATATATCTCATTCACTTGATAAATGTTGATGCTATATATTATTGATTCTATATAGATATTAATTTTTAATAAATCATATTGATTATGTATTATATTTACGATTCTATATATAAGGAATGCATTGAATATATGAAAGTGATAAGTGAAGCTCAATAATAAATATATCATTGATGCATCGATAGGTTTCATGAGATAAACAATTGAACAAATTAGTTGGTTATTTAGTATATACCAACCCATTCATTGAAATGACATTGCACAATGCCCTGATTTTATGATTCATGATGTCTTAGAATGATGCCTTGATGGTAAGATCATGAAATATGAGATTATAAATTTCCATAATTATACTAATTTTTAGTATTATCCATGTGATATTTATGTCGATAATTTCTAAGGATACGTTTTTAAGATCATGTTTTAGAATAAATTGAATGTGCATTGATTATATGCTCTACAATATTGTTAATTATTTATCCACTCATGATATTTCCTTACTGGGTGTTTTGGATCACCCTTTATTACATTTTCCTTTCCCTGATATATTCATAAGGAATAATTGAATGATCTTTTTTGGATTCAATAAGGGTTTTCAAGTTATGTTTTATTTTTGAAATGAAAAATGGAATTATTATATATATTTAGTATCTAGAGACAATTGAACTTCTTGGTAATCTGTCTTGTGAAACCTTATATCATGTAACAATGTAATAAAGTAACACAAACTATAGACTACTGGAGTATATGTTTTTAAATATATGATTTAAATAACTTTACCTCTTATGATTTCATTTATATACAGATTTATACCAAAATTTCCTTTGATTAAAATGTTTATCAGTTATCTACCATTGATTACTAGGCCCATGTGTGTTTTTCAATTACATAAATAGACTTATTTAATTTTCAAAATCATCAATATAGTTATCAATTTAAACCCATCATGTTTCTCAATATACACCTATCCCTCAAGATGAATATTCAAAAAGGAATATTTGATGTAATTTTCCATTTTTTTGGACTGGATTGAATTTCCAAATATATTTGAATTTTTGTTAGATGAGAGAAATATTTTGTTATTATTCAGAATGTAAATGTAATAATTGGAAAGATTTATTTATTTTAGATGGAGTTTAAGACTCAATATGTTTCTTAGGTCTTCTTTTGAGTTTAGAGAGTGTTGAGTTTCAAAATACCATTTTTGGAAAGCAAAAGGGAGAAAAACGGTTAGCACATAGTTAGTGATAACCCTGATCATCAAAAATCTAGGTCTTAGTGGGTGTCACACTATTTTTTAAACTTTTTACCCAAGACTGCAGAGCTATCTGAGTTATATACAAAAAATTTCATCTCTAAACTGCATGGGTTGTGAATGGTTAGATAGACTATTCCCCTAGCCAACATGGGTAGTTACACTTAACCAGTGGGTGTTCATTTTTGGTCTATGATTTATCCAAAATATGCACCTCATTTAAAGGGGGATATTACCCTATTACCTTATTTCAGTTTAATAATTCTCCACTTTTATCTCCTCCCATTTGAGCATAACTACTCCTAACACATAGATCCCTCATCATCTCCTCCTAGTAATGGTGAGATCTTCTTTATTCAAACTCATAATTGAGCAGCATCAGGCATTTTTGATCATGAATAGTTAATCTAAAATCCCGCATACATTTTTTATAGTTTATATTGATGTATAAAATGTTATTTCATTGTTAGATCATATTCCCTATATTCATGCTATTTTGATATTTCTTTATTTCGAATCGATTCAGTTCGAATAAAATCTCGATAATGGATGAGTGAATAATCCTAAACATGAGGTAGGATCTCTCATGCATTTCCATTAAAGTGTAGTATTTTTATAATATACATCATTATGCCACACATCAGGGTTTCTTTGTGTAACCTATTAAATGTGAACTTTAACATGTAAATGGTTATACATAAATTCATTTTGGGTATTATGCATTTAATTGAATAGTTAGAGGTTTTTTCACCTCAACTTAAACCACCACATTAGGGTTCATTTATGATACACCATGACTATTATTAATTTTTTAGTAAACAAGACCACTCATGGGGTGTGTTAGAGAAACTTATTGTGATTGAGAGGGTTGTATCATTATTTAATCAAATTTTAGGTGTTTTAGATACAGTCTAATGAATGATTTGTTTAAAATAAATTAAAAGAATGGGAAATTTTTATAAGACCATAACAATAAAATAGGGTTGAAAACACCCAATAGAACAACCCCTTTGGCTGTGTTGATAAAAATGACAAATAAACTATGAGTTGCTTATGGATTTGATTCACCTTCGAGGTGCGTTATTAACTCCTTGTAATAGAGAGGTCTTAATTAATTAAGGTAAATGACCTAATTGAACATAAATGTTAGATTGATCTATTTATAATCCTTCTAATACTAGGATAAGTAATTTAACCACCATATGAGTTGAGTTGTTTTCCATTTAATGAAATGGAAATTATGGATTAAATGTTTTGTTAAATGGAATGGTTAGAAAATGTTTCACTAACCATTCATTATGATATGTTGAGGGTGATACATGGGTAATGACTAAGAAATCCATAGAAGGACTCATCAAGATTATTTAATTGAAATTAGTTATCAATAGATGTATATCACAATATGAGTAATACATGGGTTCATATACGAAATCCGTGGATGCCAACACCTAGTGGGTTGATTTTATTATGTCTTGAAAAACACTTGGGATCCATATTTGGAATACCTTAGACGATCTCAAAGGATAAATGAAATCATTACCACATGAGTGATAATTAGAATACATATGTGTAATTCCAAGATGGAATCTGATTGAAGTTTATTATATTACACCATGAGTGACACTTGGTTTTATTACATAGAACACCAAGTAATCCAAGAGAAATTTCATTACACTACCCCTAAAGAGATACCTGAGTTCCTATGTTGAATGATAATGATATGCTTGTTAGGTTATGGGTTCATAGTATACCTAGAGTAATATATGGGATTCTCAGGTGGAACATCATGGATGGGCTATAATTTCCCATTAGTAAATTTATTAATTAATTTAAATGTTATTTTTGCCAAGTCAAGTAACATTCTTGGGTTCTTTTAAAAATTTATACACAAGATGAATTTTTTGTATTTAATTATTCAAGTAGAATGACATGGTATGTTTTCATCCATTGTACTAAATATGATCAATGGTGGATGTATTTTATATTAGAGGGGTCCCAAGACACTTTTATACATAGAATCATAAATGGGTAATCCATTTGAGACTTATCAGCATTGAATGAAGAAAGTAGTATTATTCAAGTGTCCCATTTAGATTTCAAACCAATATTAGTATTAAATATTTCATTTAAAACATTAAATCTACATGTTACCTGGTGTATTTTTATATTCACAAACTGGATAGAATTAGACACCATTGGTTGTGGCCTACTGAGTTTATGTCACACACTATGTATGATGTCAATTGGTACTCAAACAGAACTGATCGTTACAAGATTATGATTCTACTTTTGGATTTCTTACTCTTAGGATTTTTTATGTTATTCTTATATATTCGATATTAAGATCCCAAGACCTCTTTAGTGCTCAGGATGCTCATGTAGATATCCTTTTGTGGCTTTTTTATTTTGTTATACATGTTTTATATTTTATGTCTTCTTCAGTGTCTTCCTTTTAAATTTTTACTACTTGTCTTTTGTATATTCGTATGGACAAGTATGGTTGTATATTTTACATTGAATAGTTTATTAGTTTATGTTATCTTATGTTTCCTCACTTAATTTATACCAATTATACTATTGATTTATTATTGATTTACAATTAAGGTACTCCGATCATTAGGTTATCATCTTCCCAACATTCCATCTTCAAAACCTCGCTGCTAGTCAAAAGGCTATGGCATATGGGGAGGCACTGTTGAGGCCTTGTAGAGACCAATTAATATATTTTTTAGAATGAGTCGGGTCAGGATTTTACAAATTGGAAAAATAGATTTCTTTTCCTTGGTCTTACTATTTTGGGCTGATAGAAAGAAGAATATAAATGTTTTAACACTCAATAAATAGCCATGTGTAGATGTGATCATCCCACAATCACAAAATGAAAACTTTTCCAGAGAATGGAAAAATTTTCACAATATTATTTATTGAATTTGATTATTATTTCTCCTATATTTGTTGACACACTTTATACTACATAAGGATTTATGAGATTGATGGTATTTTACCGTCAGCATAGTATACCAAGGATGTATTGTTACATGAATCCTTATAGTCACATAGAGTATCACATGAGATGAATATTTCATACCATGTATATTTCATTGCTTAACTTCCTAATATATATCAGATGTACCTTGTGTGTTTTAGAACCATTCTTACCATTATACCATGTTTATGTGATTTTAGCTTGTTTTTTCTATATAACACGATTCTATGGTTTCTTGTTTATATTTATATATTCTTTACAACTATGTTATAGTATTATCTAATATAAATAAGAGAAATGATTTATTATTAATGTATCTACATCCATCAAAATGATTATTTCCCATATAGATTGATTGAGGAACCCTAAATAGCTAATCATGACATGATTGAGCCATGGACCATTTGTTTCATGGGATTAAACATTATTGTTTGTAATAAAATATGGGTCATTTTTTAAATTTATAAATTTTATAAATTTTATGGGGATTTATATATTGTATAATGGTGATCAATATAATTGAACCATCACATATTATCTTGTTATACTATTAAATTAAATGTAAAAACCTAGTTACAACTACATGAATACCAGTTATAAATTATAGTGGAGCATACCTTTATTACATTGAAATGGTAATTCATCTAATTGAATCTTGATGCTAATAAAGATACATATGATGAATTAAAATTCATTCTTAAAATGGTTTCCTTTATGAAGGTGTGTACCTCCATAAATTGGGCATGACGACCCATATGACTAATTCCCCAAATTCATGACTAGACCTACGTTTTTTAGTTGGGTAATGTTGATGATGAGTTAATGCCACTAAGTGTTTTTAAAATTAATGAATGAAATAGATTTATCCTTATTTCTCACCTTTTATTTTATTATTTGATACTTAATCCCCTGGGGATATAATTATTCTAATGGGATTGTTATTTAAAGTGTCATCATACACCTACTATGGGTGTTTAAACATATGGTGTAATCTTACTTAACTAATCCCCCCTTAAAATATAAAATATATCATGAATACATTTGATTATTATTTTTAGGTGTTACTTAATAAAAATGTCAATTAAAACCTAAAGGGGGTTTTCCTCTATATCTTGGAATTGATGTAATTTTTAACTAAGACCAATTATTAGATATTTATGGATAAATAAAATGTAAAAATGAATTTATAATGTAAATTTCCTAAATTATAATAGGATGTCAACAAAATACATAATTCCTGACTAGATGTTTGATATAACATACCTATGTTTCCAAGTGGGGTTAAATAAATGATGTACCCAGTAATGTTTCCTTTCTCCACAGCTAATCGGCAGTCTTAAACTAATCCTTTTAAATGAATAAGAATTAAATGTGATTTATAAGAATAGATTTGATTTAAAATTTAAAGGTGTGTTATTATTTTTGACCCTTGAGTAAGTGTAGTTTGTAAATATTTTCCCTATATGGTTATACGAATGTTTCCCACATTTCTTAGTTGAATTTTTTACTTTTAAAAGGAGCATAGATGTTAGATTGGTAATCCTTGTAACATTTTTTCACTTGAACTATTCATAGGATCAACACTTTATATTCTATTAAGGGTATATCCTAGAGTAGTTATCACCCTTAACAATTTAAAAACTTTCTAAATGATTATGAAGGGTTTTATTCACGATGTTTCATTTGGCTATCAATTTTTTTGAGTATGAATCTTAATGATGAGATTACACCCCCTGGATAGATATTTGGTCACTCAGTATGTTGAGCCTTTTAGGGTATTATAATCATGTAATTATTAGTTTCAATAAGTTAGATATGCTTAGGGCATGGTAAGCCACTTTGTAGGTCATGTGACCCTTCTACTTCTTCTTCAGTGATAGACTAAATGTAAGGTTGTTAGAAAGATTAATAGTCATATGCAATAATGAAAATTTGGGATAAATTATTTGTATAGGCCACCAAATGATAGGATGCGTAGGGTTGATAATCTTATTTATAGTATCAATGATGTTCCACCGTGTTGATGAAATCTTGGGGTAGTTTGTGTCGATAGACACAATAACCTTCAAGTTGTTAAAATGTTACAATGATCCATACGATTTCTGTAAAAATTGTTTAATCCTTGAGATGCTATGATATATTCTTGGGTCATCTCAGGAGTCGAATGACCTGGACATATAGTGAAGTTTGAGTTTTTCATAACATGGGATGATGTTTCAAAAGGATCTAGTGTTGTAACACTACCAATCAATTTAATCTTGACATACATGCCTGATGTTGATGGCATGCATGAACATGACTTGGTGATCATCATGTGTGTGTCTTGAGTAAATTTAATCGTGTGTGCTATTAAGTGGTTGGTTTTACTCCCTTTTGAAATGTTCACTTAGTAAAATCATGTTGGCCAACTTTGTAACCCGTGTTCGATGGTTGATGGTTTATATTCCATGGTATGAGTTAAAAATATCAATAAATGATGGATATAACACTCTTTAGTTTGGGAGTATCTCATCAAATGTGTCTTAGATCATTGTTCCATGTAGAGTGAGCACAACTAAAAAAGTCTTTTTAAATATGGTTAGAGAATGTTTTAAAATCCATTTAGGTTGTTCAGTTTGAGTTGACAACCTTGAAATTATTCTTGATATTAAACATTATTATGGGATTGCATAGTGTATGGTTTCTAGATTCAGGTTTAGGGTGTGGGATCAACCCAATGAAGATAAATTTTTTGAGGCATGTCAATTCTTTCATGGAGGCATAATGATAAAATTGTTGAATGTGTATGAATCATTTTAGGACCTAATATGTTTAGTATTATGAAACAATCAACGAATGCCATGTAATTGAGGGCATCATAGTTAGTGGGGATGTGTTGGAATGTGTAAAGAAGCTCTTTAAGGAAAGTTGGATATATGTATTTTGAATCTTCCTTTTTAATTGTAGTTGGACATGCATGGTTAGAAACCATTTAGGGAACTTTTTAATTGATATTATAGGGATTTCTATAGCCTCTATCGTAATCATTTATATCCTCTTAGTGTACTCAATTCATAGTAATGATCATGCCCCATAGCTTGAAATCTTGTAGGTACACTAAGGGACCACCATTTATATAACGAGTTAAAGAGAGAATTAAATGACTTTTTGGATTGATAAATTGAATCATTGGGAGTTTCAATCTCGGAGTTTGGCTGTTTGTAGAGGTTTATTCCTAGTTTATACATGGATTCCGGTGAATAAAGGACTTGGATGTAATCACGGATACCTGCCGGTTCCCAAACTCAACCGGTGGGTGAGATACCATTGTGGGGATTAGTCATTGTTCTTGATATATGGACTTATTGGATATATATTAATATCATACTTGTTACTATATAATATAGAATTACTTATATGACCATCTTATACTCCATTAGTTGATTCAAAGGTTACCCCAAACTTATAGTTGAACTCGGTCGATGGTTATTTTATGAGGATATAAGGATTTTTTGTTTTCATTACTACTTTGTTTTTGTTGTGGCATAATAACATGAATGATCGGTTGGGATGGAGATCCACTAGAAGTCAGGTTAGAGGTTTTAGTGGGAATTCTATGAAAAATCATGATGTGACTTTGATATAAGGAATTAGAACCGAGTTTTGGATGCATCAATTGTTAAAGTGAATATTTTGTGTAAATAGTCAACTTGTAGTGGCTTGGAATGGATTTAATCTATTTAAATAAATGACGTTAGTGAGGAACTTCACAAGACACGTCATCAAATTGTGACGAGTGAAGTGCAATTTTCGACTAAGAATTTTTAATGAATTGATAACAAAACCGAGTAAAATGTGGTTGATTAGGAATTGACCATTCCTCCATGTTGAAACTTATACAAGAAATATTAGTTGATATCTACGTACTTATTTTTTTAGAAATTATAATGGTGGAAAGTAGCGTGGATTAGAATTGGATATTAACTATTAGAACCTATGGTTGTAAGAGACATTATCTAGATAATGAAGGAGATATTGATGTGTTAATGTATTATGTTAGATAGGAATGGGAAAGAGGTTTTTCTATGTTTTTAGGTTTGGGAATGAGAATTGGCTTGAGTTTTGATGGCTTTTATGTTATGTACTGAAAGTGATGATTGGTGGTGAGTTGGGAATTTGGAAAAAAACACAACCATTTGAACAAATATTCATGAACCAAGTAATTCTTATATATTTTCATTTATCTCTAAGTATTCTCAAGGTTGAGAATTTATACGGTTGTGATGTTTTAGGGACCCATGATTTAGATTGGATGGAATTTACTAAGTGAAATGAAATTTTCATTTGGTGGAAAATCTAAATATTCATTTAAGATTCAGAATGTAAATATGAGTGTTGGAATTATTTAATGTTTTTATTTTGGATGGAGTTTAAAGACTAAAAGGTTTCATGGGTGTTCCATTGAGTTTTGAGAGAATCGAGCCATGAGAACCTAGTTTTTGGAAATCCAAAGGGAGGTGTAATGTTAGAACATGGTTAATGCTAACCATGAACATCAAATATGTGGAACAAATATGGTGTCACACTATTTTTAAAACCAATTTCCTAAGGCTACACAGACATGCGAGGAAACTATAGAAAAATTACAAAGCCAAACTGCATAGGTTGTGTATGGTTAGCAAAAACTTGGTCCCAACTTTCATGGGTACATCCAATTAAATAGTGGGTATGCATAGTCAGTGCATGGTCTGGATAAACTATGTTTCCAATCCTGATATCTAATTAAAAAGTGTTAATTTACCCTTTTGTTCTTTTTTCCTTTTAATCATTCACCACTCTTTTCCCCTCTCATATGCACACAACAGCTCCCAATTCATGGGGCTCTCCATTTCTCCTTCTAGGTATGGTGAAATATTCTTTTTAAAGACTCACAATCAAGTGATATCAGTCATGTTTGATCACCCATAATTAGTACATGATTCATTACTCCTACTTTCTTACTTTCTCTTTGCATATTGGTAAATATTTCAATATGAGAATAAATTCCCTATTTTTGGGATGTTTGTTTATTTTTCCAACTTCACTCAAATTATAATGAATCAAAACCCAATAATGGATTATAGAGGTTTCTTAAGAATGATAAAGGTGGTCTCGTGTTTTTAAATAAATTTCTATGATTTTTATAAAATATTTCAGTGAGATGCACGCCGATCTTTCCATGCTTCACCTTGTAAATGTGAAATATAAAAAATAAATTTGTATACTTAAGTTCAAATAGCCTTTATTCATTTAACATAAATGTTGGTGGATTTAAACCTCTAATAGAACCACCCCCATGGGGTGTGTTTATAAAATTCCATTACTTGTATACCTATTCTAGGAAATTGATTCAACCACAGGGCATGATATTGAAAATTATAATGATTAAAAAAACCCATATTATGATTTAATCTCTATTGAGGTGTATTGGATATACTCTAATCAGAAATATATTTAAATTAAATTAAATATGCAGGACAACATTATGTGACTTTAACCATCAATTAGTTTTGATAACCCCAAATAGAACAACCAATTTTAGTGTGTTTCTAAACTAAACTATAAAACCATGAGTTGATTAGGAATTTGATTCAACATTGAGGTGTGTTATTTAACCCCTTGTAATAGGTAAGTTATAATTAATTAAAAAAATGGACTAATTGAATACGATTGATGGATTTTTACTTTATACGCCTTCTAAGACAAATCTATATATTTGAACCAAATTCAAAGGTGAGTTGTCTAACATAATATGAAATTTAAATTATGAATTAAATGTATTGTTAGATGGTATAGTAAGACTATGATTATATGGAAATTAATTATGATATATCATGGATGATACATGGGTTCGACTTGAAAACTCCATAGATGGACTCATAATTATTATTAAATAAAAATTAATTATCAATTTATATGTATCATGTTGTGAGTGATACACATTTTCTTATATGATATCCATAGATGGGAACACTTGGAAGGTTGATTGTATTACACCTTGTGTGAAACATGGGTTTCATTTACAAAATTCCTTTGATAAGATCAGAGGTTAAAAAAATTATAACACCATGATTTATACATGGTTTTTTTATGTGGAATCTCAAGGATTGGATAAAAGGGAAATTTATTATATGACACCATGAGCGAAACATTATTTTCATAAATGGAACGCTAAGGGTGAACTCAGATGGGAAGGAAATGACACCATACATAGAGAGATAACTGGGTTCCTATGTTGAATATCATGGATGAGCTTTTAAGATGATGGGTACATATTATTCATAGAGTGATACATAGGTTTATCATGAGAAATTCCTTGAATGGGATCGTGTTTCAAATAATTAAATTGATTATTTAATTTAAAAGACACTTTTCTAAGTGAAATAACATGTTTAGATTCAGTAGATACATTATATACAACATGACCTTATTGTACTTCCTTTATAAAGCCTAATGACATGGGATATTTTCATCCCTTAAATTTAATATGATAAATGGGGGGAGGTGCTTTGGATATGATCTAGCTCCTGCACCTCTTTTATAAATAATGTCCTAAATTTGTAATCATTCAGAAATGTTAAAAAATAGTATGTAAAGTTAGTATCATTCAAGAATCCCATAGTAACTTAAAAAAATATGGGTATTTCATAGTGCATTTATAGCTTTCATTATACCCCACCCAATTAAATTATTATACTCAAATACCAGATAACATTAAACACAGTTGGTGGCGGCCTATTGAGTTTATATCACACCCTATTTGGGCATCCATTTGGGAATAAAACATGCCTCATGGTTGCAAGATTAAGATTATGGATTCATCATGATTTTTGTTATGCATTGTTATATTACTCATGTCTATAGAAGATTAAGAGCATAGGACTGAGCTGGTGCTCCCTATGCTCATGGAGATACCCTTTGAGGCCATTTCTCATTTCATTATACGTGTATTTTATTATATGTCTTCTACCATTTATTCTAATTATATGTTTACTACTTAAATTTTTTAGCTTCATATAGACATGCATGGTTATAAATTTGGAAATTTTCATTTTATTAATTTTTATTATCTAACACTTCTTTTATTAATTTATATGACTTCTAGTATTTATTTGTTTTTGATATGTCATTTCATTACACTGATAATGAGGGTACAGTCTCCCCACCATACCATCATCATACCCTTTCTACAAGTTAATAACCACTAGCATATGGGGAGACATACTTGAGGCCATGTGGAGACCGATCCAGGTATTGTTTTTGAGTGATTCAGGTTGGGATGTTGCGTTTTACATCAAATTGATAAATTTTATACTAGTTATAGGATACCAATGTAAGAAAGATCATGATAGAATATAACGATGTAACCGGAGTAAAGGTGTCTTTAAAATAAACACATTCTAATTAAGATTATCCCTTTCATTAATGTTTGAATTTTATCCTATTAACTTTTCCCAGGTCATTCATCTAGTTCCAAAAACCACACCTTTTACCAGCATCATTTTTATCAATAGGTCATTAGACATATTCCATGTTGATTTATTTTCATTTTATGTCATATATTTATCCATAAACCCAATCTAATCATCAGGTTTATAGTATTATATTACTAAAATAGGCTCAACTTGAGTGGTAACTGAGGTTTTATTTTCAAACCTAAAACATATTATAGCTTGATATAATGCATTCATATCGTATCTCAATATTATTCTAGTCTGTACTTGTGAATATTAATGTCTAATGATATTCTTGATATATATATGTTTTTTCAACATCTGGCACATATTTGTTTCATTCTCAATATCCTAATATTCATTAATTATCTGACTTAGCTTAGTATCAAGGAATGTAGTTTAGATTTGACATGCACCACCCCTTATTCACCAAAATTATTCATTATTCATTCATCATATTTAATATAAAATATTTCATCTAATGCATTAATTTCAAGATTATTATAAATAATTATCATATCATAACATTCAAAAACATTATGTAATATCTTGTAATAGAATATATAGACTTTTCCACTTGATAGGTATCCCAAAATGGTACCTTATTCATCCTTTTCACCAAACATGCTATGATTTGAATATTTATTTCTCATAAAACAAGGAAAATGATACACCATGAAGTAGTGAAAAATGGAATTTATATTGGAGGAGTGTTGGTTAGAATCAGGTCTTATAAAACACCTATTCCTAATATAAATAATTATTTACATACCATCTCTGGGTAGTTAATCATGGATAAAACTCAACTACAATGAGTCATGCAGCATGGGGTCGATCCGAGGAGGAGGGGTGGTTCAGAACCCTTCTAGGCCAGTCATTATGGCTTTCCCTGCCTACCTAAGGCATTGTTCTTCTCTCTAGGCCGAGGCCAATGCAATGATGATGGGCCTCTCCTTATTCCGTCAATAGGGGATCACTTTATTAGAGGTGGAAAATTATTCTTCAATCCTCCACAATTCCATACATGGATCCAGCATTATCCCATGGTCCGTCCACTACATCACCAGGAAATTCTAGGACATGATCCGTAGAAACATCACCATTGTCCACACTTGGCGAGATGGGAATATGTTTTCGGATCGCCTTGCTTCTATCGATGTCCACGGTCCAGCCCGGTTTTGTTTTCACACTAATACCACCATGAAGTCAGAGGGGGTTAACTTGGTTCGAGGGGATGCCCTAGGAATTCACTCTTTTTTGCCTCCTTAGGCTTATATTTTCCATTTTGGTCTCTTCATGAACTTTGGGCTCGTCCCTCTTCATTTGTGCACGCTCTTTTGAATAAATTTACAGTACGATGATGTATTATGATTTTGAGTGTTCATATTCATATTAATATTGTTCTTCCCAACTCAACAAATCTATTACCATTTATGTCAAGAAATACATTTTATTTTGGAGTATATAGATTGTTATATTGATTATCTATACTATGTTTTTCATCAATTGATTTGAAATATCAACGAGTAAATTATTTCCCATTATCAAATATGAATTTTTTAATGCACATCTGCAAGTCTTTCTCAACGATTCTTTTGAATAGTTTAAAAATATTCTTAGATTAATTCATTTTGTTTATAAACATCACATTGGAAATTATTTTTTAATCATTAATAAATGTGATTATTTGAAGATCCCCTCTAGTGGAATTATTTCCTATGGTCCCATAAAAATCTTAGTGTTTCAACTCAAGAGGTATCTGGATTTGAATTTAGGGTCTTTTTTCATCCATTTAGTGATTTTATCCATTTTACATTTCTAAAAAACATCATACCTTTTTATTTCTAAGTGAGAAATGTCTCCCACCACATCACCCAAGGACATGTTACTCAATATTCTCCGATAAAGACTACCCGAAAGTTTGGGACATAAATTATATACCTCATTTGAACCAGTTATAATGAATTTCATGAGTCTCCAATCTAAAAAAGATTTAAAATATTTCGATAAAATAATGTGAAAACACTCCCAAAATTTATTCTCATTATGGGGAAAATGATTCATCTAAAAAAACTCATTACCATCGCCACATAGATTCCTAAATCATAATAGAGTATGTTCAAACCCATCAACAAATAAAAACATTTTTTTTCAATTTTTAAGCCTCTATGTAACACCTATAAATTATAATTTGAAAATTTGTATTTGATAGTGTTTATGAAAGACATCACAAAGAATTTAAGGTAATATAATATCTTAAACCTCTACTATATATTTACAATTTTAAATAAATTCAACACATGATATTGCGTGTAATGCATGCAACAATGATTTATCTTGCATTACACAAAGGGAGAACTTTCTCGATAGCATGTGTTACATATAAGATTAAACCTCCTTGATATATTCTATTACACATAATAGTGGCTTTCCTCAATAGATTATGTTACATGCAAGACTGTGTTTCTCCAAATAACAATGCATTATTAAAATATTATTATTTAATATAATATGACATAAACTAGCCATTATATTAGTTATTACGAGTATCAATAACTAAATTATAAAAATTAAAGTTTACATCAATATAAAATGAATTCATTGGTTAATAATTAATGTGAAATAAAAATAAGAACAAATTAGATATAAAAAGAAATATTTCTATTTTTATGTTTCCAAAGAGTTTTACCTTAATAAACACAACTAATTACAATTATTGAATTATTTTAATGAAACATATATGTTATATATTTAAAAAATGTTTTTTATATTTATCCATTAGTTTTGATATGAATAACTTAAAAAACATGCCCTATTTCACACGTAGAAACCTATATTTTTATAAAGGCAATTTTACTTCCTTTTAATGGGTAACATATTTTAAATCTCAATTTTTACACTCTTATAAATTTAATTTTTTAAAATAAACTTCATTTTTGAATTCATAATGTCAATTTTATCCTAGGGGAGTGTTTGGTAGTTTTCTGAGAAACATCATTTTTTGATGAATAGTTAAAAATACTTCATTTTGGTATAAAAATTCTTCTTGATTTAAATAATTATTAATGTTAAATAATATATTAATTTTTATAATGTCATATTAGATCAATAATACATCTATTAATATAATTTAGTTTACTATAATCAATTTCACAATAAAATTAAATATAGAAACTCAACAATCTTTTGAACATTTTTCAACTAAAACCAGTTAAACCGTCTATTTTAAAGATTAGTATTAATCTTAATTTTTACACTTTTGTGATTTTAATATAACAAAGAAATTATACAACATTTTAATAAGGTTTTTATTGTGAGTCTAATATGTTCATATTAATTTTTTACCCAAATGATTAATGAAATTGATTAACAAAATTACAATGATTAAGGTGTAATAATCCTTAAAAAACAACTAAACAATATATTCAAGGGAACAAATGACTTATAAACTTATCCAAAACCCATTAAATGTCCATAAAGCGTCCATGAAACATATATTATTAAGTTTGGTTGATTTTAATGACTTTTTTTAGGTATGAACATTTATACCACTAACTTGTTTACAAAAATTCTAATTGATTCATTTTCCTTCCCTACAAAAGGCCACCACCTCTCCCCCTTCCTCAAACCTCTCAAGACATATTGGATCCTCAAAAATATATAAAATTTGTCATAAAAAATAACTTACCTCATCCCATAAACAACCCCTTAGTAAGAAATAAATCCAAGGAATATTTGGGTTCAAACCAAAAAACGTTACCCGATTAAGAGGCAACATATTCTCTGAAGAGTTTTAGTTTTATTTCTGTTCTTCAACAACTATACACTTTTTCTTTTATTTGTAAATAAAAACAATAGTATTATAAATATAATAGGATTTTTATGTTAAAATTCCTACCTATACTTACAAAAACCTCCATCTAATGGGTAACAAACATATTGTTTATCTGTATAGTGAACTAATGCCTCCCAAAATGATGAATATTCATTTTTACATTTCCATCATTCATGATTGGAAATTATTATGGAAACATGATTTCTATATATTATATATAAAATTTATTATTTATTTAAAATTTTTTAATTATTTTAAAACACATATCCTTATACTTTCCATTTTTTCTTAGTACGATAACATAGTTTGAGGAAGTGTGGACTACCACCCCCACAAAGGGATGTGATTCGTTCACACGATCCATGGAACATATAAAAGATTATTATAATGAACATATGAAAATAAAAAACATATAAATTATATTTATTTAAAAATTACATTTCTAAATATTTGTATATAATTTTCTTTATTATCATTTAACACATTAAAAAGTCATAATGTCGGTCGTGGATGTGTGGACTACAACCTCCTCTACACGATGGGATTCCTTTTACATCATGAAAATTATATATATAAGTAAATATGATTAAATTTAATCTAATTTAGAATATAATTATCCTTATGAGAAGATAAGGTGTTAATTATATATTTTCCAAAACTATCATAGAAAAATGTGAATGATACTCACACATACGTATGACATACCATCTATTTAATCGTATCATTGGATCATTTGGCATAACAGTAAGTAAAAATTGATTTTAAAATTATAATTTTTTTATAAATGTCATTTTTATGTCATTATTAATGCTTTTTAGTTATTATATAATGACCCCTTTAACTATAGTTTACCTACTAACATTGTTTTGGGCATATAAACCGAATTTAGTCCAAACACCCAGTGAAAACATAATTGTTTAAGTAGTTTTATAAAAAATGGTAATAAGTGAAATAATAGTAATGATAAAAATGAAAAATATTCTCAATAAATGTCTAAAATTAACATAAGTTTATTATACATGATATTAAAGGAATTTCACCTGAAAGGAAATTCAAGGAAAGGGATTCTCATCCTACTTTTCACATATGTGAGATAAATTTCAGGTTCACAACTTATATATTCTGTATGGTGTATCTACTACCCATTTTCATATATTATATCATGAATTAAATTATCTTCATGGTATTTAGGAAATTAATTTTGTATTATTCCTTCAAGAGGTTTATGATTTAAAATGTTTCAAACTGGTATGGGACATATTGGAATGTTTTTTGATTATTTTCATCCACAATAACTTTAATGATCTTTCAATGGTATTTCCATTCACAGAAATTATATTACCATTTATCATTAAACCCTTTCATTATTATTTGGTTAATAATGACCATTATCTTGTATTATTACTATTTTCCCACTCTTTGGTACTCAAAATGATTTAATGTTTTTTAAGAATAACCAAACTCATTTCTCTCTTTAGTCATAGAACCTATTTTATTCTAAATTCATGTTTAATTAAAATTATTTAAAAAACGTTTTTAAAATTATTTGGTAAAAAAAATAGCTTTTTTTATTTTCCCACTTTTTTCAAAGGAATATTCTTATCGCTTTCTGAATAACACATTTTCTAACCATTTTATACTGTAAAAGGAATGCATCTTTTTACCTCGTAAGACATGTACAAATTTATCAGACTTCATTTCTCCGAAGCATCCCTAGAGTGTTTAAAAGGATTATTTTTAATGAAAATATTTTAAAAGGGAATTTTATAAACAAAATTATTTTCAAATTGTTTTTAAAAAGAAATGGACATTTTCTTCAACAAATTATTTAAAATATATTTTTATAATATTTTCATTCATCAATGAATACAACCATTTATTTTACTCCAGTTAGGTTATATTGCATTGATATCATCCTTAATCATCTAATAGATCGTTTATGAATAATTTTTATAGGGATAATATTCACATTCACTTCATGCATTAAATCTATCCTATTGAAATATCCAGTCTCCTGCGATGATTTAATTTTCATTAATTACACATATCAATTATCATGGATATTACTATTTACTAAATCGTATACAATTTTACATATTATTGCTACATTGACCGTTATTTAATTATGTGGTGAAATATTGACAATTATTTATTATTTATTCAAAATGGTTATTTGATAAGGAATATTGCTAGTTAAATTATTCAATACATGTGGACTATTTTAGACTAATACAAAAAATGTGTGGACATTTATTTATACCCCCTTAATGTATCAATAGTCTAATGGGACGAGTCATTTGGATAGCCTCCTTAGATGGGTTTTTACGTGATATTTTTTAAATCGTCTTGTGAAAGGTATTAATGGTAATGGAACCATGTACCCAGAAAAAATGAAATCAAATAATCAATCATTTCCCTCAAATTAGTTTCAGTTATTATTCATCTATAAGATTTTTCATCGACATATCTATGGATACATTTCATTTTTAGTTATTTAGATGGAATATGTTTTAGTTTCTTACCTTGACATATTTATTTTCCCATATCTAGTTATTGAATGGAATGTGTTACCATTTATTAAATTTTTATTTTTTTATAGACTCTCATTCAGTTTATTGATTACTTGGAATGTGTGTTAATATATTTACATATCCATATTGACTATTATCATTGATTATTTATTTATTTTATTATATTTTTCCCTTACTAATCATTTGAACTCACCCTTATTATGTTTCAATCCCTTATCATCCAATAATTATACTGTGAAAGATATGTACATATTTAATAGATCTATTAGAGTTATCCTCAAAGTTATTTATTTAGAATGAAGAAAACAATTATGTTCTAATTAGTGTATTCTTTTATAATAAATGTATCATGTATGTATCTGCTTTACCAAAACTACTAAACTCTCAGTCCTTCAAGGAATTATTCCATGTAATCATGCAAATTTTATTAGTAGTGGACATCGAATCCAGGCTATCTGGGGTTGGGTTGATAAAGTTTGTATCATAGGATGTTTATTAACTACATTTGGAACTAGATTTAAGAAAATGTAGGTTAGAGAATATAACACTATGGTATAATTTTAGGATAAGTGTAGAAGAGCAACATAAATTTTTTTAAAAGTATAAATTTTGTGGGTATTCCTAAAAATATATCCCAGTCTGGACACTACAGGTGGACGTGGATCTGGAACATATGTACTTAGAAGTAACGACTCCGACAAGGTGTTTCAGGCCTAACTCATGGTAATATAGTACATGACAACATGCCTTACTGTGCACCTAGTTTGACACTCATGGGGGGTTTTCTTAGGATAATACACCGTTTCATTACAAACCATTATGAAGAATTTTAATAGATAATAAAAATTAATATTCTAGGATAATAGTAAGATGTATTTGATTGATGTTAAGGTTTTTTGATATATAAATCCTATAAATGATATTACGGGTAATCCATAGACCAAGAAAGTACCTATGAGAAAAATAAATAAATGAAGTATTTATGTATTGCGGTTGAATTTAAAACCATTATTAAAATGGAATTTAGTGATTAAAATTATTTCAAGGATTTGCATCGTATTTTGGAATTTGTATTAATATAGTTTTAGAAATGGACAACATGTATGTCGGGTGAGAACCAATCAAATCTGGCGAGGCCAAGGGTTTTAAACCCATGATTGTAGGATTTAAGGGCTTCACTTCAACCACTGAACTATGTAATTTCCTGGTTAAATTTACATTGTTTTTAGTTAAACAATATGATTAATAAATTGTAATGATGAACCAATAATATCACTTTTGAGTAATAGAGATTAATTTTTTAACCATATTAGTTTTCGAAAATTATTAGAGACAAATAATTTGACCGTCCCTCTTTTATAGGCCTTATGATCCATCAAAAATTTCTTTTAGTGCTTCAAGGATAAACATATTCATTTTTGGAAATTGATTTTCGGGAGTAAAGGAATGAATTAGAATTTTTTCAAAGCACAACCAAAATTTAGTATTGTTCACATGAAATTGAAACCTATTTGGTATATATGTTTCCTTATATTCAAGGTTAGTAAAATAATTTCTAACAATAAGAAATTTAATTAGAAATAAATTGTTTCCCTAATACCTTAATTAATATTGAACTGATCGTATCTTAAATCAATGCGTATTTATGGATTTGAGGCCCTCAACTTTTAATTGACCATTCACTTTTTTTTTGATTGATTACCACATTCACTCTCTATAAATATATACACTTTTACTAAAAGTATATATCCCTAATTTACACTTATGTTATTCTACTTAGAGACATAGTTACATGGTATTCAATGTGACCCTTCTCATGATGTGGGATTTCAAAGATACGATGTATCAAACAATCTACCACCATGATCGAGTTTAAAATATGAAGACACAATTTTATTAAGGTTGAGAGAATGTAACAACCTAAAATTATAAATTTAAACATTTTATTCGATAAAGTGTATTGCATGCATCACCATCTGTGTAAGAGAATATAGTACACCAAGACTCTATTATATATTTACAATTTTAAATAAATGCCACACCTGATATTTTATGTAATGCAGGCAACACTGAGTTATCATAAGTTACAAACTAGAGTGAAAATCATCGATATCTTATGTTACAAGAAATAATGACCTTCCTTGATACCTTTATTATACACAATAGTGACCTTCCTCGATAGCTTGTGTTGTACACAAGACTGTTTTCCCCCCAATAACAATGTATTTTAAAAATATTATTAATTAATATAATAAGATATAAACTAGATGTTAAATTAATTGTTAAGAATTGTAACAGATAACTTATAAAAATTATAGTTTACACTAATATAAAATTAATTCACTGGTTAAAATTAAATGAGAAATTAAAATAAGAACCAATTGGATATAAAATTAAATATTTTTAAATTTATGCTTCCAAAGGTAGTTTACCTTAATAAACATTAAAAATTACAATTATTGAATGATTTCATGAAAAATATATATTATATATTCAATAAAATATTTTTCATATTTATCCATTAGGTTTTATATGCATACGATAAGAACAAAGCCAATTTCACACATAAAAACTAATATTTTTATAAAGGAAATTTTACAGCCTTTTAATAGAGAAACTATTTTAAATCATAATTTAGACACACATATAATTTTAATTTTAAAAAATAAACATCATATTGAATTTATAATTTCAAAATTATACTAGGGGGATTTTTTGGTATTTTTCTACGAAAAGTTTTTTATGAATAGTAAAAAATACCGTATTTTAGTTAAAAACTTCCTCTTTATTTGAGTAATTATTAACGTTAAATTATATTTTATTTTTTTATAAAGTAAAATTAGATTAATAATACATATATTAATAAAATTTATTTTACTATAATAAATTTCACATTGAAATTGAACATCAAAACTCAACAATCTTTTGAATATGTTTCTACTAAAGCCAGTTAAACCGTCTGTCTATAAGATCAACATTAATCTTAATTTTTTCACTTATGTAATTTGAAATTTAAAAAATGTTCATACACCGCTGTAATCATGATGATATTTTTATTCTAATAATATCAACATAATTTTTGAATAAAATGATTAGTGAAAGTGGTTAAAATTAATTTATAGTGATTAAGGTTTAATTAGGCTTAAAGTGGACTAAAGCTTATATTTAAGGGCCCAAATGACCTAAAAACTTATAAAACACCTATTTTATTTCAATAATTAGTCCATTAACCATAAATTATTTATTTAGTTTTTGTTTTTTATGAATATTTTAAGTATTAACATGTGTAAACCTAACTTATTTCCAAAAATTCCAAGCGAGTCATTTTTCATTCCCTATAAAAGGCCACGATAACTCCCTCTTCGTAACACCTCTAAAGACACATTAGATCATAAAAACTATATCCAATTACTCTTCCAACACCCCTCATATAATCTTATAATCCTTCCTTTGAGAATAAATAAATCCATGGAATCATTCGGTTAAAACCAAATGAACTTACCTGAACATCTTCTCTCAATCCTTTTAGTTTCATTTATATTATTAAACCCCAATACACTTATTATTTTATTATTAAATAAAAAATACATTGTTATAGATATACCATTATGTTGTTATGATAATAGTTATACCTAAAATTACACAAACCTCTATCCAATGGGTAATTAAATTTTATTTCTTTGTATGGCGAACTACTACCTCACGAAATGATGATTGTTCATTTTTTCATTTCTAATATTCATTGTAAGATATTATGATGGAAATTATGTTTGTATATATTATATATGATATTTATTATTTATTTAATCTTCATTAATTCCTTTACAACACATACCCATATACTTTACATTTTGCGTTAATAAGATTACATTGTTTGAGGAAGTGTGGACAACCATCCCCTCAAAGTGATGTGATTCGTTCAAACGAACTATGGAATATATAAAGGATGATTATAATTGAAAATATGAGACATAAACAACATCTATATAATATTAATTACATATTTAAAATTTTTTATATATATATATACATATCATTGTCTTTATTTTCATTTCACACTAAAAAGTAATAATGTCGGTCGTGGACGTGTGGACTACCTTCCCCTCGACTCGATGTGATTCCATTTACAACATGATAATTATATATATAAGTAAATATGATTAAATAACATGGTATTTAGGATATAATTATACTTAGGTAAATATATGGTGTTACTTACCTTGATTCCATAACGATCATTGAAAATGAGAATGTCATTAATGTATACGTACGACTAAACGTCTCCATAATCATATCTTTGGTTAATTTTTCATAACTGTATTTAATGATTAATTTTAAAATTATAATTGATGTATAAATATGATAATTATTCCATGATTAATATTCTTGATGTAACATATAATTACCCATTTGAACATAGCTGACCTACTAAAGTTATTTTTGACACATTAATCGAATTTGGTCAAAACACCTCCTGTAAATTTAATTACTTAATTAGTTGTTGACCACATAGTTATAAGTGATATAAAAGGAACGATAAACATAAAAAGGTTGTCATGAATAGTAGATAATTAACATAAGTTTATTATATAGGATTTTATGGGACGTTCACTCAAATAGAAACTCAAGGTAAAGGATTTTCATTTCACTTTTTACATCTGTGAGATAAATGTCATATTCACCAACTACATATTTTTTGTTGCGTATCTACTAAAAATTTTCATATATAATATCATTAATTAAATTATAATATTGTTATTTATGAATTATGTTTAATATTATTCTTTTTTGAGGTTTATGATTCAAAATTATTTAGACTAGCATGGGACACATTGGAATGTTTAATGATTATTTTCCTAAAAAATATCTTTATTGATCCTTTAATGGTATTTCCATTAATGGAAATTATATTAAAATTGTTTAATAAATCCTTTCATTTATATCTTGAAAATAATGAAAATTCTCAATTATTATAACTATTTTCTCACTATTTGGTACTAAAAGTGATTTTAAAATGTTTTTTTGGGAAACCCAACTTCATTTCTCTCTTTCGTCATAGAAGTTATTTTCTTCTAAAAACCATGTTTTATTAAAATATTTTTCAAAATGTTTTTAAAATTATTTGGTAAAGACAATTTAACCCCATTTTATTTTACCAATGTTTTCAATGGAATCCTCTTGTCACTTTATGAACAAGGAATTTATCTAACCCTTTTTACCTTCCAAAAAAAATGTTTCGATTTACCTCATATGACATATAAAAAATTATCAACCGTTATTTCTATATAGCTTGCCTAGAAGTTTAAATGGATTATTTTTAATGAAAATATTTTTTAAAGGTGATTTTAAAAACAAAATAATATTTTAATTGTTTTTAAAAATATATTTTATTGTTGATTTTTTTAAAAAATATTTTTATAATATTTCCATTCATCGACAGTAACACCTCATTATTTTTCTCCACATGAGGTATGTTATATTCATACCATAATTAATATTCATATGGATGGTTTATGAATAATTTGGCCATGGATAGTATACAAATTCACATCCTTTATTTCTTTTCCCATTGAAATATTCAATATCCTATGATCATTGAATTTTACAGAATTACGAATATCAATTATCATGGTTAGTACTATTTCTTAAAACATATACCATTTTCCATACGGTGTCTAATTTGACAATTATTTAATTATTTGGGGAAATATTTATAATTATATATTATTTATTCAATATGGTTATTTGATAAGGAACATTGTTAAATTGATTATTCGATATATGAGGAATGTTTTGGCCGGTACGACATGGGTGGGGCCCAATTATAGATATCCCCTTGATGCATAGGTATTCTAATGGGATGAGTCATTTGGATACCCTCCTTAGATGGGGTTTTACCTAGTATTTTATAAACCTTATTGTGGAAGGTCTTGATTGTAAAAGTACCATGTACCTAGGAAATATGACATCCAATAATAAAACATCGACCTTATATTATTTTTAGTTATTATTCATCCATTATATTTTGTTCCAACAAATCAATGAATAAATTTAATTTTCAGTTATTTATATGGAATTTGTTTCATTTTATTACATTTATTTTTTTCATTATCTATTTATTAAATAGAATTTGTTTCTATTTATTATTGTTCCATATTGTTTATGAACTCTCATTAAGTTTATTGATTACGTGGCATGTGCTTTAATTTATTTACATTGTTATATTGAATATTCTTATTGATTCATTATTTATTCCACTATATTTTTCTCTTAATGTGCATTTGAGATCACCCTTGTCATGTTTCTTTACCCTGTGATCCAAGAAGAGTACTATGAATGATATGTGTGGATTTACTAGATAGATTAGATTTATCCTCGAAGTTAGTAAATTAGAATTAACGAAGAATATATATTTTAATTAGTGTTTTCTTTTGTAATAAAATTATCATTTATGTATCTAGTTTACCATAAATATTAAACACTCAGTACATTGGGGATTGATTCCTTGTAATCATGTCAATGTAATTAGTAGCATTCACTAGCTCTAGAATATCTAGGGTCAGGCTGTTATACTCTCTTTTAGTTGTCCCAATTCCCTTGATCTCATTTTCAAAATTTTCTACAACACCATATTGTTTTCAATATTTTGAGGATTTTGCTATCACCAATAATGTTTAATGAGATACTAATTTCAAATATCTATATATTTTACCATTAATATTATTGAGAGACCAATCAATAATGATTGGCCTCTAAACATTGATTTCCTATTAATTATTTATTTTAGTTTCATTATATTGTTGTTAACCTAGAATAATTTTGAATCATTCATCTTCTTAAGGAACTTTCTTGTCACATATTCCAATGAAATCCTCAAGATAATCAAATCGGTTTTTTATAGGACATGTATATAATTCTTCATTTACTACAAATTTTCTCAAAAAAATTTATATTTTATTTTATGAGTTCCCTTACTATATTCCGGTTTATTTTGATTCTAAACATGAGATATATTCTCCCAAAAAAATATTTTATTTATACCCATATGAAATAGAACACAATAAGTGTCCCTTAAAACCATTCTTCTATGAAATTTCTGAATACATATTTAAAATCGATCTCACTGTCTGGGTGGAAAAATAAGCATTATTTCTCATAGGTTTTATAGAATGTTTCTTCAAAGAATCACATTCTACTATAATATTGATTTTGTTATTATTAGGACCATGTTTTCGTAGATTGTTATTTAGAACCTAATATGTTAAATGAAACACAATTTAATAATTTAGAAATAATAAGTGCATATTTTACTTGAATTGATTCATAAAGGTTCTAAAAATTATATGATGATTCAACCTTTAGTTAAACAACCATATAAAATGTTATATTAATTCTTCCATGTGTATATTACTATTTAAGAAACATTTACATATATTTATTAATATATTTTTATTGACCACTCACATTCTTATCACATTATTTATTAATTTTTTCGTCCTCAACCACCTTCACTTAGGGAAGCTATATATCATCAATAAATTATTTTTTCTCAACTAAAAGACCATATTTTCCTATCTTAATATTACTCAAAATATACATGAGAGAAATGACATATTTCATGAGTTTATTATTTATATAAATACATCATGTTTAATTTTTAGCATGTCCACCATATAATTCAAATCTTCCCGTTAAATTTCTTCATTATTGGAGAGACAATACTTATTATAAAAACTTTCCAAGAACAGAAATATACTATTTAAAATTATTTTTTGGAAGAACTTCTCAAAGAAGATAATTAACCTTTCTCTTTACGTAGAATATTATATTTATTTTTCTCCATATCTTCTCTTTTTTACCTTCATCAAGCTTCCTATTGTTGTTTTGAATTTATATGAGTCTTCTATTAATCTTAATCATCAACAAACTCCACACTTCTAATTATTATAGTTAAATATATAGAAGAATTTCATATAAACCATATATAAATAATTTATGTGGAATATTTCTTTTCATAATTTCCTACATGGTGTTTCATATTTTTTGATTTAAAATTAAAAACCATAATGTTACTTTCTTCCATACCATAATCATTCTCATAACCACTATATGATTATGAATCCTCTTCCTTAATATTCACTTTTTTATTAGATTTCAAATTCATATACTCCATATAATTATTCATAAAGATGAGTTATATTCTCATTCCATAATTTAAGAGTGTATTGTTTAACAAATCAATGTAAATATCATATGTATTATAAATAGATAAAATTATTATATAAATTATTTAAAGAAAATTACAAATTAATTTTTTTAACCATAGTTGAATATTACAACTTATCTCCAAATTCTATGATATGAATAAAAAATTTAATTTTCCAGGTGAAATATATTTGAAAAGATTAATCCTTACCAATTTTAACATATTCGTACTTAACCCTCCCAAACATAATGTAGATTCATTGATCATTATATTTACTCCATATATGTCAACAAGTCCCCAACCCTTTTCATTGTCTATATCAAAACACATAACATTGGTATTAAAGTTTTTAGAATATGATGGAAATATAGTATTCATGGATTTACAATCAGCGTCAAGGTTTTTATAGTCATCAAATGTTAAGGATCCACCTTATGAAAGGTTTGGAAGGCCCACTATAACAATATCACCAACTTCTAAACCTTGAGAAAGTATATAAGTTAGAATTAGATTATTATAATGATTAATTTCATTCCCATAAAAAAGTGAACTCCTCTAATTATTCAATGAATTATAACCTTTCATGCTCAACCTTATAAAGTGTTGGATCTTTGGGGGTGGCTAAGATAACACTTGTAGAACCCAGATCAGTTATTACTCCACTATAGGGAATTGAGGGGTTTTATTTTTACATATTATTTTCTTTAAATAATAAAACCTCTATGAATTATTATTTTTATGGTAATATATCAATATATCATCCTCACTCATATTACATAATAAGAAATATAAAATAAAACACCAAAATTATAACATCGTTCAACCTTAATGTGATAACTTAATCCTTTCTAAGTTCGATTTAGGTTCTAATACTTGAATAAGAACTAATATAATAGTTATTATAAGACAGTGATAGTTTACATCCTTCAAACATGAAAAGTTATCAAAATCATAATAAAATATAAGGGCATGTGACATCCTCAAACTTATACTATGATAAGAAATAAATAGAGATGTTAATTTTAGAACCACTAGACTTTGAAAATATAATCTTATATATTGAATGAATTAGATACTTATTTTACTTTAGAATGATTTTTTATCCAATTTTGGAATATCTTCAAGGGAGTCTATGACTATCATATCAATATGATTGTAGCAGTATCAAATAATGTTTCTTCTCACTAGTTCAGAGTGAACAAGTTGTGTATAAGAAAATACACACATGAGATGATATTCTCCCTTCTCAATATAAATATCATTAATAAATAGAAATAGAAAAAAGATTTATTAGACCTATATATAAATTTAAGACACACATAGGTCGATGCTCTTCTCAAAATACCACTCTTTGATAAAAATGTATCAACCTATATAAAAATTATCAAACCACATTTAATTCTTCATTTATTATTATTATTTCAACTAAATTAATGTGAACAAAAGTTTCCAATAATATTAAGAAAATCCTTTATTATTTTATATAGAAAAACTATCGATCAATGTAATCTTAAAATGTTGTAGCAACTATCATGATGAATAAATTCCAATTTTGGAATTTTTAATCTAAATGAGATGTTGTAATGATCATTTTCATTTAATCTCTATGAAAAATTAATGGAATAATGGTTATTGACTAGCCCCTTGATATTAGTGAAATACATGAACAATAATTAATTAATACATATTTATATGTAGCTTTCTCAAAAATTCGTCCCATGTGTGAAAATCATACATGCAAATAAATATCATACAAGTGGTAAACGTTTCTTAAACACTTCTCTAATGTCTTTTGACATGATGAAATATCATGAATGATATTAAATTTTCTTTAAAAAAATTTACTAATAACCCAAGTACCTTACTTGTTGGTTAACTTTTATATTGGACTTAAAATGTCTTACCCATGGGTAGATTCACCTAGAGTCACCCCAAATCTCTTCTGTGTAGAATATATGTTTTAAGGGAAGTGAAAGTCTCTTATTTGTAGATTAAATATATTCTGAGTAAATGAATAGACCTTTTAATTTTCAAAAAATTAATTATACTTTCCAAATGAAATACACGATGGATATAATATCTTCTTCTTAAATAAAATTTTATACACACAACAAATATATATTCCACATAGGATAAATATATTTTCTAGTTTTATGACACCAGTAGAATAAATCCCTACACTCTAAAATGAATTCGGAAAAAATAAAAACACCCTTCAAAAACTTTTATTAATATAAAAAAACCTTCCAAAAGAAGTCAACTTATTTCATATATAGGGATGAAAACAAATATATATTCTTTAATAATTCAATAAACACTCCAAAAAAACACATAGAGTTTATTTCAAAGTAGATTTAGTTGAATAAGACAGGGTAACCATTGAAAACCCCATTTATACAAGACTTTACAATCTTTAATATATGGGAATAAAATTATTTCCCTTCCTATTCTAAAATATATTGGTAAACTTTAAATGAATAAAGGTTATAAAAAAACAACACTGAATCCATGTCAAATAAATAGAGTCATATTGAAACACTTACTATGTAAATGTGAATTACATAAAAAATTTTATAGAAGTAAAAAAGATATGTTAGAGGAGAAATAATAAACAACCTATAAATCATGAACCATAAGGTTTGGAAAACCAATAAATCATTTTTTCACCCATTATGGACCTTTGGTGAGATTGGGAAGAAAATATTGTAGAAAAAATGGAATAGGACATGAAAAAATGATAAATGAGGATATAAACATGAATAATGTTATTAGAAACAAAGAGGAGGGAAAAATTCAAGGAAGAATATTGGAGAGAATCACCAATGATCTTATACTCATAATGATATAAATGGAGATCATAGAAGAATAAATGAGGTTTTAATTTGGTAGAGGTGACATGGTAAAATCACAATATTAACAATATGGGAACAACCACATCAAAGTGTGTCCCTAAACATCCTGAAATAGAGGCCATCTCTAGATACATAATTCATGACCCTATTAGATCGTGAAATTGAACAATTCCTCCAAGAAACACTAAGAATAATAAGTCCCAGACCATCATGGTACAAAGAACCTTTCAGGACTAACCCCATTTCATGGCCTCACATGTGACACCCCCATCCCATTGGAATGAAAGGGTTAAATAGTGAATAGATCATCACAAAAAACTCAAAATCGAACAAAATAGGTGTCAATATGCAAGAGTCTTGTCCACAATATCACACCATTATCCATGAAATGATACTTATACATTTGGGTTTCTATCCTAATATGACACCAACTAGTCATGATATTATCTTACATTTCACCCAATTATTTTAAAAAAGGAAGATATCATTATGAATGGGGTTTCTTATATGTAATGGTATCTTCAGAACCCATATATATGAGACATATACAAAATTTTATTTTCTAAGATATCCATTATGTCATGATTCCCCTAGCCATGACATGATCCTTGATCACCCAAAACAAAACAATTCACCCAAATCCTATAATGTTATGCTGATTCTTATCCATGTTATGAACTATAACTAGGAAAAATCCACAAAACAACATAAAATATAAATTACACTTACAACTCTTTAACATGGTATAAAAATGTATGGTTGGTATAAGATCTACCCAAAAAAAAGAAATAGTGTTAGATAAGTAAATAAAATAAATGGGTAGGTGATGTTAGACTAAAAAATATCCCCTCTATATCACTATTTTAGACTAAAAAAATCATCAATGATTTAATAATATATAAACTCAAATTAATTCAATAAAGAAAAAAAATTGGACGACATGAAATCCAAACTATCCTAGAGATTTTGAAACTAACGTATTAGTTCAATGTTAAAATTATATGAAAGAATATCAATAAAAATCCAAAGAAGATCCAAAACACATGAAATTAAATATCATAATTATGTAATTAGAATGATATGACCTATGATAGATCTCCCATATAGAATCCTCAGTCTGGTTCACTGATTATTAATCGAAGCTGAGAGCCACCAAGCCTCATATGCACCTCCCCTTATGCTATAAGCTGCCGACTAGAGATGAGGGTCTATGATAGTATTGTGGGGATAATATAAAATCATTTTTAGAGTGGATATCATAATTAGTAAATTTATATATCAAAAAATAAATAGTTAACAATATGGATGTGGATAGAATTAGGAATCTATGTAAATAAGTAACTAATGAAAGCAGTTACTTAAAAAACAGACCCATATCAACTATCATATAAAAAAGTAAGATCATATCATGGTGATATAAAAAAGGGGATATTCATGGGGAACATTTAAATTGGAATATACGACATGATATAAAAAATTGAAAAAAAAAGACACATTCTATATTGAATAACTTCATGAGTATAATCTCATCCATATCTTCCCATGCTCTATACGAGCACAATATTCAAGAATCTACAGAAGGTCACTTCCCCTTGTCTATACCTAAATCCAAGAAATATACTTGGGTTCAAAATGGAAGCCAAAATAGGTTCTGAGACATTCTCAGTAGGTCACCAAAAATGGGGTTAATAATAAATCTACACATTTCATATAAGTTGTTGTAGCGTGCAAGTATAACTATAAATGTTTTTAAATGATAATGTAAAAAATCCCAATCCATAATTGCATGCTATGATATGAAATATATAAATGATTTAATAATGCATAAAACATTAAAGCATCATTTAAGAGATATTTTTGGTGTATCAAGTATCAGACCCATAATAATCACGATGCAAGGCCTTTAACCAAGATGTCATCTTTGAGTTCATGAAGGTTATCCATTGAAAACTCTATATAACGAAGACCTACATGGGGAAAGAACCCAATGCTATTGACCAAGGAATCATATTTTAATTAAAAAATATCATTCTTGTTAAACATGGTATATAATTCAATAGAGCCTAAGGATAAATCCTAAGGAATTCCAAGCATGCCAGATCTAGGGTAGAAATCTAAGGCATCCAATATAAATAAATCATTGGTTCTATACCATGATGTAGATTTAAAACCAAATTATCCATCATTGATCATTTTATACAAGGGTTTATGGTTGATTTTAGTGTTCATACATTTTTTAACAATGTAATTCATCACATTCAATTAATTGATCAATTCACTGACAAGTGATAAAAAGGGGGCATATTAGAGTATTTTCCACGTTACCAACCAATTACATAAATATTCATAAAACAATTGATGATCCTTAACATTTATAATTTAAATTTATTCTAATTAATTTTTATATAAAATTGGGCTTATAGGTATTAAACCTTTAACATAATAATTCCATTATTATATTGGTTCCACTCATGGGTGGAAGGATTAAAAAACCCAAAGGAATGACATTTTGCAAATGATCCCACAAAAAGGGGAGGTCTAGATTGAGGTTGATAGCCTTCAACCATGTCAAATGTGAAATTGAACATAACAAAAATTAAAAAAAATAATTTAAGGTACTAATCATTTTAGAATCCACACACAGATGGTCCAGTAAGCATCCCTACACAATAAGATATAAATATTACGGGTTTAAAGGAAAAGGTACAGGCCATCTATCTTATACCAATAATGATTCAATCATACCTCAATGAGATTTTAATCAATATGAAATGAGAGAAACCAAATCAATTGACAAACACTCAAAACATAGGGCATATGATCCAACATGGAAATGAAAAATGATATGATAAGATAAATATATAAAAGAAGGAATAAAATTATGGACTGACTAATGGAGAACCTATGAGACTGAGAATGTTTGATTCTGATGCTGGATGAAAGAGATCTCACCACGTATATAGAATACGGAGATAGAGGGATCGAGAATCTTGAGGGGGTGCTATGTGAGAAATGGAATGGAAAAAAGAAAAGGAAAACTTAAAGGATGTAGTGGATAATGATATTTTCCGTCCCCTTTAAAGACCTATATGGTTTGGCTACACGATTTATTAAATAATTGTCCAATCATGTAGTGCTACTTTTTGAAGCACCGCCGACCTCTCATAGTTACAACAAATAGTTAGGAAAACCATGTGCCAATATTGTGTAGTCCCTCTTCACACTATCATTAAGTCACAAAATTTCCCCTAGGGTGTAGCACAGTTTCAAAATACTATTCCCATATGAAAACAGGCTACACTATTTGAGATGCATGGTTAACACTAAAAATTGGATAACTATGCATCCCTATCTTCTTTCTCAAATCTGAGTTTATAGATCCCAAAACATTCAAAACACCTCCGGACACCCATGAAACCACGCGATCCTTAAAAACATCAAAAAACTAAATTTTAAAGAGTTATAAATTCCTTAATTCAATTTTTACTCTCAATTTAATATTTTTTCCATTCCCCAAATGAAAATCAAAATCCTATTTAAAATTTAAATATTACCAAAAAACAAGACATTACAACCACCCATACTTAGAAACTATTACACCCAATAATCCCTAGTGGAAAATTATAACATCACCTAACCTACATGGGTAAGTAATCAATAGTAAAATATTCAGGATTCATGGATAAACACCTAACACACCTCCAAGAGTCACTTTATCCTATAATGTCTAAACCACCAAAACTAGTTCCATCACTCAAAACAATTAATAAAACACCTAGATAATGAATAAACACAACTTTTTAACTTGATACATGATAAAATCATCTATTTCATAAAATATACCTTGAATCTCCCCATTATAATTCCTAGATTCCAACTATTAATCATTAACCATGTTACTTCCACTGTCAAAATTTCCAATAAAATAATTCTCTTAGTGACCTGGTGATTCTCCCAGAACATTTATTAGATTACACTAGAGGATTCTCACCATAGTCCTTTATTTTCGATGAAAATGGTCAAACTCTAGTTTACAAAAATAACTTGGTTGCATTGAATTTTCCCTAAAAAAATACCACCAACATTTTGAATGCAATTTTCTCACACCAACGACATCCCAGATGTAGTTCCTCACTGACTGTATCAAACTATTTGAGGATACCCATGTCGAATTTCCTATAAACAAGAACTATTGAAACAAAAGAACTCAAATTAATAGCTGGCGAGACACCAAAATGTGATTCTAAATCCTTTTATCCCATGAAAAGTATAGATCATTCTGAGCATGCTAATTGAATCCCATACATGATTTACAATGACATAACCTCACTGAAACATCCCCTATCCAAAACCATCATCAGTTTATACCAAAAGGAAAAACACTTTAATGATCCATACCTGCTGTATCTTCAAAAAAATCATGAATGAAATTCATGTAATTATAATTATTCCATGTTTTTATTTTAATATACAATTAGATTTTTTGGAGAAAACATACATACAATGCTTTATTTATCAAATGAAATTTGAGATCCCAAACAACTGTCACACAATCGGTCTCATGGTCCCATGACCCTTCTCAAATGGGGGTCCTGAAGAAGCAGTTGATGTCCTTCTACCAAGATTAGGATAATCCTTTACATCACAACAATGGAGTGATTATATGATTAACATCGCTCATACCCCGCCCACTTCCACAAAAAACAACTAGAAATGATAATAATGCTCTCAAGACCAGGAACTAATAAAAACATCATAAATCATAAGTACCCATATCCCAAGAGTGGTTCCAAAGGCATTCACTGAGTCTCAAAATATAATTATGGTCACCACCCATAAACGGCCAATGGTATATGACACATCATCTTTTGTTCCCTAAAACAGATCATCAACAACAAATCCTATTTTTTTTCTTTATCAAACTATAAAAAATGGCTAAGTAGCTCATCATATAACCAATTACCTCTCAGAATACTCATGAAAATTTCAAGATAATAGGAATGATCATCTATGAAACGAGTAAACTAAGATTCCATCGAAAGGCATGTACTGCTATCCCGAGTTATGATTCATTAAAATAGGCTATAGATTTCTTTACGAACCAATGGCACCATGTCTCTGAATCATGATTGTCATGGTATAGAAATAGTCAACTATTTCATGGACCAATTTTATTTAAATGATATCCCACATCACAAGGTATCTTCTTTTAAGTTTATCTAATGTTATGGGTTACTATTCTCATAAGTGTCAAACTTCAAACCATCAGTCCCCAACTTACACCTATCCACTAAAATTTTATAAATTTAAGTGGTACCACACACAACCATAACATAAGAAACTTGTCATCACTAGAAGGGGTATACCCCATACCACCAAATCCAAGACTTGACTCATGCTCCCGCGAGTCATCCGTTAACAAGGTAAAGATGACTGATCTCCATGGAACATAATTATCAACAATTTAATAGATCACTTGGAACTCCTATTAAAAATAAGTCACCAACTTATTCCATGATATATCAAATTACCTTCTGCATTGTGGCATCATTTTAGAAATTAAATCATCAAATGTATAACCGCCAATCAGTAGTTCTAGGAAACCAAATAGTCCTACTCGTCCAAGATAATCTCGATATATTAGCACTCTAGATTCTTTATTGAGGACTAAATTCATCATCATACCTAAATCAAATACATGAGAACCATACATGAATTAGTCTAGAGGTGTGTGTACAACCAATCCCACTACATATAAGGAAACTGTAAACTTCACGAAAACCTCTCTCGTAGGATTCCCTTGATCACAATGGACATCATTAACCCACTATGGTTCATGTAAAAAATATAAAAAACTATGTATCTAACCTAGAGTTACAAACCAAGACTCAAAATATCTCTTAGGTATATCCACCTAGACCCATGTTCTATTATACGAGAATAAAATCCCAGATAATGGAAACTATTATATAGAATATAACAAGCTTGGGATGTCTTCATATAAAAATTGAGGATGAATATTATCTAGGATATCATAAATTATATGGGTCAAAACCTAGCAGTCTAAATGTGAAAACGTCACCTTCCATGCACTGGTCTATAAGGCCTTGAGCCTCTCTAAGTATCCCCGTACATAACATCTTCCTAGAGGTTTATGATTTAAATTTAAAAGGATAGGGATCTAACATGAACATGGTATCTATATAATTTTCCCCCATCATGGTCCTACTCACTAGACAATCACACACCAAACTAGGGTGTTGTTTCATACTAAAAAACGCCATTCGAGATAAAAACACCTGAATGAAAACCTAATATATGAAATTATTCATAAGCATTTATCAATGCTTTAATTTTTTGGGGTCCTTATTCAACTAGGATTTCCCATTAGATAAGAAACTGACCCTAAAACATGGTCATTCATGAAAGGTTCACTATTCTTAACTTCCAAATCACTCAGTAAAAAGCAACATATGAAGAAATAATCAATGATCTATAGAAATGATCACATTCTTATTCAAAGAAAAAAATCATAGAAAATATCAAGGAAACATGAAATATAACTTTTAAATGAGGATTTATGCAATCTACTCCTATAAAAGGATTCATTTTATGGAATTTAATCAAGGATTATTTATTGCATCATTTAAATCAACTAATAATTAAGGGATATGAAGTAATAATTTGCAAGGTAAACTTTACTAAGTACTTTATTCAATAAACTAAATAAAAACCTATAAGAAAATTATCACATTTCATTTTAATCATTATTTATAACTATGTTCTCAAAACCATTCTTAGTTAACGAAAATGTAAATTCCATTATATAGAGGAAAACACTATTTATTTGGTAATTGGAATTTTAATTAAATTATTCCCCATAATAATAAATCATGAAAGAATATAGAAGGTCTTTTATAACATTAATGGGAATTAGTTTAGAAATATGTCGCCATATGTTTATATGTCACACCATATAAGCTACTATAGAATGTTAAAATAACTATCTCATTATCATAGAGATACCCCCATGGGGAAATGTACGATGGAATATAATGAATAATGCTTTATATAAGGATCCTATCAAGCCATCAAGGGTTTAGTTTTATAGGAATTCATTCCAATTTTTGGAATCAACGTTGTAAAAATTACAATTGGAATCCAATTTAAGTTCAACCCATACGTGTTAAATTTAACACACCCTTAGTGTGTATATTTAATAAGTAAACAATGATAAAACTATTTTATGTGGTTAAAGTATAGAATATATGGATTTAATCATATGGTTCATCATTCCCAAGTTATAGAAGTACCGTCCTTCATAAATTGAAATTTTACACCATCATTTAAAGAAAACCATTTTATATAAGAATTAAAATTCAGCATTTATCATAGTTCAGTTAGATTCATTTCCATTACCAAATTATAAGGGTATTATAACTTATAAGTTATAATTGGAATTCATTTAACTACAATAAACCTTGAGCATCCAGTTTTGGAATATAAAAAGTCCATATATGATGGTTCAATTATATTGGTCACCCTTCCAAATCATTAAAGAAATATTTATATTACAAATTTCTATTACCACTCATTTTATCATAACCACAGATGTTTTATCCCATGTAACTAATGTTCCATTACTCAAACATATCATAATTTTTAAATTATGGTGACACTATCAAGCTGTATGGGAAAGTACCATTTAGGTTTATAAAGACACATTAATAACCAATCATATATCATAACTATAACGAGGCGAGCTATAAAAAGGAAAGGAATACTTGAAAAAAATATAAATTTATCACCCAAAATGGTGTAAAAATAATAATTCTAAATAATCTCATAAACATATTATAAAAATAGGAATGGAACATAATCACACAATTATTTTTATAGTAAATAATTATAAATAATGAGAAAATCATGGTATAATGATATGAATGTTAATGACATGTGGATCCTATGTTCCTAAAATAATGCATGAATTAATCACATATCATTCCATATAGGTCCATGCAGAGAATAAAATAAATAAATCTCTAGCCGAAGTTCAAAAATTACTCAAGGTATGATTATAATAAATTGTATTAATGAGTCAACATAAACAATAGCCCCATCCTTGGAAACATGATCTTTCCATGTGTGTGGGTTGGATGGACCAAGACAATAGCTATTTACCAAGTGATAAAAAATTCCAAGTATCCTATATACTGTCCTAAATATTAAGACAAATGAAAAGAACATTTGATACCACTAGTAAAATCCCGAGTTCGATTCACAAATCAGTAACCAAACCTGAGATCTCCTTAGCCTCAAGCACGCCTCCTCATATGTTAGGGGATTTTGACATGAAGTGAGGGTCTATAAAAGTATAGTAGGTAGAATATAACATCATTATAAGAGTTGATATCAATAATAATAATTATATATATGAACAATTAAAATATATAACAACATGGAAACATTAAGAGATAAATATCCAGGTAAATAAGTAACTGACAGAAGTAGTAACATAAATAATATTTAAACCCATATCTACTATCTTATACAAAAAATGTGATCAAGTCAATGTAATATACAAAAATGGAAAATGGAATGGGAATAGATAAGTAGTAATATAAAAACATCTATACAAAGGGGAACAAAAAGACAAAAGCTATCTCCAATATCATCATGAGCATAAGGTTGGTCCTATATTCTCAGACTCCAAGCTAAAATAAAACTCGAGAATCCATGTCAAGATGCTTACCCTTTTCCTTAATTACATCAATTATGTCTTCTTGGGTAAAAAATGGAAACCTAAACATGGTCTGGGATATACTTAGTAGTAGACCATATATGATTTATATATCAAATCCAATCAATGAATATAAACTACAACAGTATATAGTTATAACAATAATTTAGTTGTAAATGATAATTTCAAACAACCCAGTCCATAAGAACCTACTACTCCAAGTAGTATATAAATGATGATTAACTTTATACAAGAGTAAATCATCAGCTACAACATACTCCAGGTGTATTAAGTATCAGACCCACAATGGATAAGACCCATGACCATTGACCAATGAGCCATATTAGAGTTCATAGAGATCTTCCATAGAAAATATTGTATATAATAGACCAACATGGGCCAAGAACGCATGACCATTGACCAATGAATCCTATTTGAGTCAATAGATCTCATCTACAGAAAAATTCATATAGATATATATTGTAATGTCCCCGATCTAGAAGCCACTTTAACCGGTGCCCTGAGCTGGGTCATCCCAATACCTCAGGTGCACCTACCTATATCCCAAAGGCTTATGAATAGTAGCGCAGGTCAAAATAGAAACATGGGGATACTCTACCATCTTATTAGAGTGAATCCACAAAAAAGGTAACATAAACATATGAAATAACCAATGGAAACAACAGAAGGACATCATTCAATGAAACCAATATGTAACCAAGTACATCTTCTATAACTGAACTAGTGGATACTCTACATGTCAGTCATTCATACAAAACAAAAAAAACCAAAAACTATCGAAAGACTCAAAACCTAGACCTATGTCCTAACCTGGTCCTAAAATCCCATGTTCTAACTTGCCATCCCATGAACAACCAGACTTCATGTCCCTTTTCTTAACATGTATCTAAAAAAGTAGCATCTTCTCACATACCCATGTGTCATGACCAACGGAGCAGGGTATGAGTACAACTCAATTAGACACTACCAATGGTGTCTAAAGAAATATTCAGTCTGTAAAAATGTTTTTGAAGGTAATAATTAAAATAAATAAGAAAGGAAAAATTGTGAATATTTATGTAATTAATTAATATATATTTTACCCATTAATTTCCTTAGATATAACCAATCAATAAAACTAACTCATGGCACACTAGGAGTTTAAATCAAGGAACTTGGGGCTACACACAATTTTAACCACAATGGGCCTTCACTAATCACAAACTATCACATTCCTATTAGTCAATAATACTCATTTTATTCATTATCATCATTTGAACCATGGTTTAGGCATTCACATTATTTAATCCATGTCACAATCAATTTAATTAACATGCATAAGAGAATAAGTCATGTTCCCTATCTCACTAGGGAAAACCACAAAGAAACAAATATATTACACTCACCTTGAATCCTCGGTTTGGATGGTCTCATCAAATATAACTGTTAGGGGAATAGATTTTCTGTCCCCTTCCCAAACCTGTGCATTTTGGGTTGGAGTTTAGAACCATAGTCTAACTCCACCCATGGTCTTAGAACCTCAAGTCAACACCCAACACTACAAATCCATGTTCACATAATTACATATATCCATCAATCATATATACCATATCATAAACCATATATAATCTAAACACATAACAATCAAATTTCACATTTCATTTAACACATGAATCCCCCATACAGCTTAACCCATTAACAAAATTACCATATTCAAATCATTTCTCATAAACCAAATAAAATTATACCAAACACTCCCTTATACCATTTTTTCAATTAAACAAAATTAACATTAAACTTATTTACAAATCACTTCACATTTACCAACAAAAACCATAACTATCAAACACCAATATCATTATTCCTAAAACCCCATTTTGTGATGTCATCATTAAGAACATTTGTCACTTCGATCATATCAAAATTATGTTAACATGCCAACATAAATTTCATGGTACTTATCTCACTAGCCCATAACAAATTCAATTATTATGGTCCCATTTGACACTTAAGTCCATGCCACTGATAAATAAATTCAAATATATTATTTGAAAACATATTGAAGCCAATATTTAAACATGGTATTCTCTTTTAAAAACTAAAACATCCAAAAGGATTCTATTTCCATTTGAACTATCTAAAACAACCATTAAACCATCTTCAAAAAATGGGACATGTCCCTCATTTCCAAAAATAATTTTAAATATAATTAGGAAACCAATTTTGAAATCAATTTGATATAAACACCTCATTTAAAACATTTCTCTCTTTCAAACATCATTTTGCATAAATAAATATATAATCGGGTCAAATCCAAAAAACATTCTAATGAATCCATTTTAAATCCACATAAGAATTTAAAAAATCAAATAAATAATTGGATTAATTAACCCAATAACCCTTCCAAGACATCATTTACATTTTCAATAACCTTTTTCTCTCTTAATACCAATATCTCAAGGTTCACTAATATTTTTCACCAATTATGGGGATCTAAATCACCCCATGGGTAGCACTAACTTCTGTCTCACATAATCTACGTACCCAATAGGGTCCGTTAAGGGTCTCACACCTTAATCTATGGTCCAATTCAAATTTTATAACCCAAGAAATAAAAACTCAATATGGAAGCAAAATAGGAATACCACATACACATATAACACATAAAGATAATAGGGAAAAGCTTTAAGAGGGCCTACCTCATGTACAATGATGAACTCTTTCATAATATCCACCTTTGACTCAAGATCAGAAATACACTAAATCCAAAACTTAAAATCCACAGGAAAAGTGTGGTTTGTAGGGATTTATAAGAAGAGGAAAATTTATACAAGTCATAATCATGAAAATTGAGAAAAGAGGAGAGTGAGACTCACCTGATTCTTTGTTTTGTGCACAAAATTTCTCCAAATACCCAAGAATAAAAGAAGAATCATCCATGGAGGGATTGGGGATACCAGTTCATCATCTAGGGTTAAAGGGGTCATATGAGAGGAAAATTTAGTGAGAATGAAATTGGTTCATAAGAGAAAATGATAATTTTCCACTTTTTGAAGGTCACACGATTTACAAACTGCACACCAACCATGCGTCCCCCTCTGCAAAGAGGATCCTTGCCACACAGTTACCTAGGGTCAACCACATGGGTTGGAAAACTGTGTAATAACCGTGCGCTAGCATTCTTTATAAAATACACCCCATGACACCTGATTTCCTAGTCCAGGTGCATGGTTTACTCTAACTATGTGCTAAGTACTATTGACCAATTTTATACTCTTTTCATATCGTGCACCCTCAGAACACTCCCAAAACACTTCAATCACTTGTGAAAAATATTTTTTAACTAATAAATGAGAGTTTAAACTATAAATTTAACTAGGAAATTCCTTCACAGAAGATCAGGATCTTACAACTACTCTACCTTATAACATATCATCCTTGATACAAACTAACAAGAACTCCCAAACCCTCAATACCAAAAAAAGGGTTAGACCACAAACCCTCCAATCAACCCTCACCCTCTGACTTTCTCTCTACGTTGGCCATGTCGTAACCATTCCCAGACCAAGGAAACATTCCTACCATGAGAACATATCCCTCACTGAGTTCCATGAACACAACCCATTTTCCATGGGGACACATTGACCTCAAATCATTATTACTAACAAAAAAACAATAGAAAAGTCTAGTTAACACTATTATACCACACACTAAAGGATATAGACTAGGATCTATATATCCGTAGAAGGACCATCCAAAACAATATCAGTTTGATCCTCTCCGCATTTCATGTCCCAAATTTCTTGGCACCATGTCACCCCAATCCTTTCATATCATTAACGACGATCCACGCCTAACATCACAAGAAAAAAATCCTAGATTTTAACAAAATCTCACAACCTACCCCAGTTTTCAACTCAAGGAAAAATAGCCTCAGTTCATTTTAATCATCCAAAAAGAATAACCAAAAAATATTCTTTATTTAGAGGTACTCAACCGGTCAACATTTGAGCCAATTAAGGTGACTAGCATCACTTCTCCTAGATTACTCCTACCTGAATCCATTAAACTGAAACCTCTGATTATGTTATTAACTGACCAATTCCCACTATAGTGCTTCCCAACATATGATTTCACCAATAAACACCATTTTTCCCTCATTGATCACTTCCAATAATGAAAAGAGACAAAAAAAATACCTATAATTATCTTTCACAACTTACCCAATGTGTTTTCAAAATCACTACCCCCAAGCATCCACATGAACACCATCCAACACTGGGATTCATCAATTCCGTTGAATCCATCTAGATCAGACACATCCATAACCCATACTCATTCAAGGCTTGCATAGTTCTTCCTCAAAACCCATTTTTATTATTGAATTGCACTTATAATTCTAGCATTAACTAGAGGTGTCTTACATGCCACAACATTCATTCATTTTTTTCCCAGCTGAGTCAGTCCATCCCTGACCAAATTACTCCGTCAATTCCCAATATTAACTGTTGGTATTACACCACCTTACTTGTCCATGGTGCCTTTTCACGTAAATCATTCCACCACACTCTGTACACACCTACCTATGTCAACCTTGACATCTGGTAAAACATCAAAATCATGTAATTTTATACTCTTCAAACTATTATCGTGCTCTATATCACCCTCAAAACCTCTCCAATGCAACCATGTTGATTACTTTTAGAACTAGACTGATCCCAAATCCATCACTCAGCTTGAATGACCCTCACATCCAAGGATAACATGATTTCCCCCCATGTAACTCGAACATGAACTTCAAAGGTTTCTCGTTTTCTTCTCGGTACCACCACATTCACTTCCTAGATTGCTTCGCACATCCGTGAATTAACATAACACTCCCCACTTTAGGAGTGTAATTTTATCCAAATTACTTGAATTTTTTTTGACCTACATTACTCATGATTATAAAGAAGATAAAACTAAAAACATGGACATAGTCATCTATCTTCCCCTATAATAACATAAGTAGACACCACCCTCTACTCATTCTTGGATATGAGAATTACACCCATGGAATTTGATGATCATTGACCCATCCTATGGAACTCCACTATAACTGGTTGATGGTGTAATCCCCCACTATATGACTTCCACATGTATACCTCTCTTCGAGTGTATCATCTTGGAGGACGAATTCCCATCCAAAATAGACTCAATCCACTAGGTGTAAATCCATAGCCTTCTCATCACACCATTGATAATGTCTATATATTTTACATTATCATCATTGTTTCAAGTATTATAATAATTTATTGATGAAAACCATCACAAATATCCACCACCTTCATCACATATTACCATGATGAAACCAAAATTTACTGAAGGCCTCAAGATTCCCTGCCTGTCGATGTCTCATCCACAATAAATCTCTATAACATGGAAGGAATTTCCATCCAAACTCACCGCTACCTCACAACCATCTACAAAGTGTTTATGACCCAACATTCCTTTTTTAGAAACGTTATCATAACCACACTCAGGTTATTCTTGGATGACCCCACAAATCACATCAGACACATAATGATTCATTCCACTAGTAGAAAACAAACGAGTTTCTCGCACACCCAGTGCCTCTTCCCTTTGATTCCATAGAAAACACATGAGCTTACACTTGACCCACCTGGGCACATATCTGAATAACATCATGAAACCCTAACACATTCCCATCACACGGTACTCCTCAAAACTATCGAGGTCCTACATTCTACTATGGCCACACACACAAAACCTGACTACAGATCACATGATTTGTACATCCCCCAAACTAGATCCAACATCTACTCACCCAACTAATCATTCCACCTAATCCCACGGCTTCATTAGAGCCAAACTGTAAGACTATACTCACCCCAAGATTCTTCCAGAACAGAAGCACCCATCCATGCTTTGATGTCACTTTCCTTGTCACCCTTAACCAAAAATTCATTCCACATATAACTCTATCATAACCACAGGTTCATGTCACCAAAGGATCCTTCTCTTCACAAAAAACCGTATAAGCAAACAAAAGAACCCAAGTTCTCCCCTAGGGCGAGTCCAAGGAATAACCATGCACTATTACCAAAATTTTATGGCACCGACCATGAATTGATTTCACCTCTAAATCACCCACATATTATTCAAATTCTAGTCACCTATTACACCAGGCCGACCTCCCTAAAGGATAACCTATATTTTTCAATATTGCAATCTATGTTCCACATCTCCTAAAGACATTATCATTTCCACGTAGCTCTAAGGGTTAATCATTTACTAGGAAACACTCTCTGTGTGCCCCCACCAAGATCCAAAATTTCTACCTATATAGCCCACACCCAAAATTAGTGACACCCTGACCGACCTCTCTCATGGGTCATCCTAAAAATTCGAATTATACCAAATCCTTATACTAGGACCACACCAAACAAAGATCATTGGCTCTCTATAATCCATACAAAACAAACCTCAAAAAATTGTTCACTCACAATGGTCATGTTCCCCAATTCCAAACACACTGCATCTAACACAAAAAACAACCATTTACTCTAGGCCACACACTAAAGATAATTTCACACGTATGTATATTGGAATAAAAAATCGAACACCCTCTCTAGGGTCCAAACACAACTCACATGGATAACCACATTCACTTTAATAGAATTCATTTCCCAACTTCATGGTCACATACTCACCTAATATGAAATAAGAAATTTCTCATTAACTAGAACACAAAACTCAACAAGATCTCACATCCCATAACCTGGGGACTCAAGCTATGGCACTCTCACTACCCAAACCACCCATACATAGGGACAATAACCAATATAAGGGATAACCACCACTAGTGTCCCTAAAACTTACATTATTCTTCCATTACCCTTATTAATCACACATTACCATTTAATCCCATGATTTTACATTTCAAAACATCTCATTTTCAAAACCCACCATTTACACTTTATAAGACCTTTTTGTTAGCCCAACATTACAGAAATCCCATATTTATTTAAAATCAAATTTCAAAACATTTCCCATTTTCCCAGCTCTAGAATTTATGTTTCTCAGGGCCTTTTTTGTAACCCACATTACAAAACCCATAATTTCATTTAATTTTACTCTTTATAGTTATTTGGTTTGTCATAATTTCATTCACAATTCAATCATATTGACCATACAGAAGACCTGTCTATCTTATGTTCCTAGAATGATGCATAAAATCACACATACTTTCTTGAAGAGTCGGTCCAAGAGATAACCTCATAAATCAATAATATCACATCAAAGTATGCCACCCAATGTGGAAATATCAACCAAATATAAAATCACAAAATAGAATATCATTTTCCACCCCTCAAAACATGGGTCTTCCCTCGTAAGTGGGGTTTTTGGAACCCTAGCATGAGCTTATTAACAAATCCGTATAAGATCCTAGTATCCTATATTCTGTGACCATGTATCAAGACAAAATATGACCTACTATGATACAAATAAAAAATTTCCCTGACCTGGAATCCTCTATAACTAGTTCCCTAATCCAGGTCATCATATGACCTCAGGAACGCATCCCTATATGCTAGAGGTTGTCGACTTTTAGCACAGGACTAAAGAGAAATGTGGGGAGACTATACCTTTTTATCCAAGTGAATCCAAAAAAGAAGTAACATCGACATATTAAATTACCGATAGAATTAATAAAACAACATCATGAAATGATAACCAATATTTAACAAAGTAAACATGCTATAACAAAACTAGTGGATACTCTACATGTTTGGCAAAAATAAAAAACATCTAACACCCAAACTATCAAAATATTCTATACCCAGACTTGATTCCCAACTCTGATCAGACCTCCCATTATCCATCCCATCATCCCATGAATAACCAAATGTAATTTCCATCTTTTGAACCTGTACCTAAAAAAGTGATATATCTTATAAGGAACCAAAGTGTCATGATGAACTGATTAGGGCATGAGTATATCTCAGTAGACCACCACCAATGTTGTCTAATGAAAAAACCATTGTATACTAATGTGTATGCAGGTAACAAGTGTAAAAAATAATCAAGTAAAAATAGAGAGCATTAATGTAATTGTATGATAACCATTTTACCAATTAAGTTCCCTAGATCCAAAAAATTAACAAAACTAACATAGGTCACACTAGGAGTCTAAATCAAGGATCAAGGTGTTACAATCTCTTTTTAACCACAAGGGGTGTTCACCAATAAAAAACTATCACATAATGACTAGTTAACATTATTAATTTTATTGATTCTCATCATTTGTTTCATGGGATAGGCATTCACGTCATTTACAATAAGGATAATATGGTTAATTAACATGAATAAGGGAATAAGTCAGGTTAATTATCTCAGTAGGGATAGACATTTCACAAAAAATACATTACACTCAACCCAAAGCCTTAGTCCATGTGATCTCATCAAATGAAACAATTACGGGAATATATCCTCTGTCACCTTCCCCAACCCATTCATTTAAGGGTGGATTTTATAGCCTCAGTATAACTTGATACATGGGTGTAGAACATCAATCCAATACCACACACAACCAATCCATGTTAACATCCTTACATATATCCATCAACCAAAAATACCATATCATAGATGAAATATAATACAAACAAATAACAATCACATTTCACATTTTATTTATCACATGAATCACCCTTATGCCTTAACAAATTAATAGTATTTCCATTTTCAAATCATTTATGATTAAACCATTAAAATTATACCAAACACTCCCTTATTCCATGTTTTCAATTAAACAAACTTAACATTAATCTCATTTACAAACCATTTCACATTTAAGAGCACAAACCATAAATAATAAACACATTTATTATTTTTACAAATACCCCCTTATGCGATTTCATAAACTAAGTACATTCATCCCTTATATCATATCAAAACTATGTTAACATGACAAAATAATTTTCAGGGGTCTTATCTCACTATTCCATAAATGAATTCAATGATTATGGTCCCACTAGACCATTAATTCCCCATCAATAATAAAACACAATTCAAATTACTTATTTGAAAAAATATTTAATCCACATCTGAAAAATGGGTATTCCACTTTAAAAACTAGAATATTCTATAGGATTTCATTTCTATTTCATCCACCCAAAAAACACATTAAACCATCTAAAAAAGGGGACTTTTCCTTCATTTCAAAAAATCATTTGAAATTTCACTATGAATCCCCTTTTAAAATAAATTTGTTGTCAATTCCTCCACTAAATACATTTCTCACTTTCTAATATCATTTTCCATTAATTAATCTATAATAGTGTCAAATCCCCAAAACATGCTAATGAAACCATTTCAAAACCACTTAAGCATTTACAATCAAAAGAAATAATTTTTTTAATGAAACCATTAAACATACCATAAAAAATTTATTATTTTACAACCCATTTTCTCTCTTAATACCACTATTTAAAGGTTCACTAATTTTGTTCACCAATTACAAGGATCCATCTCACCTCGTGGGTAACCCTTTGTTTGGTCTCACATCATTGATGAACCCAATAGGGGCAGTAAAGGGTCTCAAAAATTAATCTAAAGTGTAATTAAATTTTTATGACCCTATAAATCAAAACACAACATGGAAGTGAAATAGGACAACCATATACACATATAACACATTAGTAATATGGTATAATGATTTAAGACCACCTACCTAAAGTTCGTTGAGGAATGTTTCCTTAATATCCACCTTTTATAAAAGAAAAAACCTTAGATAAAGACCAAAAATAAAATCCAATGGAAAAGTGAAGGTTTAGGTCTTCTAAAGAACAAGAGTGATTCTAAAAGCCCTAATCTAGAAAATAGAGTAAATAGGAGTGTTAAAGTAACCCAGATATTTGATTCACACCCAAACATGCTCCTAATTCCCAAGAATCAAAGGAGAATCATCCATGGATGGAGAGGGGGTTGCTAGTTCATCACCTAGGGTAGACAATGATGAATTAGATGGAAAATAAGGTGATAAATAAATATGTTTTTATTGGAAAATGGTAATTTCCCACTTTTTAAGGGCTACATGGTTTGGACGCATGGTTTCCAAACCATGTACCAACCGCATGACTCCCTCTATCCAAGAGGATCCATGTCACACGGATTCCTGGGGCCACCCACATGGTTTGGAAAATAGTGCGGTAGAAGTGTGCTAGCTTTTTACCCAAAATGGTCCCCATGTCACATGGTTTCATGGGTCAGATATACAGTTTACTCAAACTGTGTGATATGCACTATTGACCACTTTTCTCCTATTTTCGTGTCCTACACCCCTTGAACACTCACAAAACTCTTCAATAAATTGAGAAGCAATTCTTTAACCATAAAGAGGGGTTAAAATAAAATTTTAACAAGTATTTACCTTCACAAAATATCAAGATCATTCATGGGTGGATCCCAAAGTGCAAGTTCAAGGTGGTCGAATCAATCCAGATCCAAGGTAAAAACCCAAGGTATCTAATATAAATAAGTCATAGGTGTCAAAAAATGATATTGATGATATACTATGATATTTTTTCCATACCAAATTTTCCATCATTGAACATTTTATACAAGGTTTCAAGGGAAATTTTAGTGTTCATACCATTTTTAATAGTTTAATTAATACCATTAAATTCATTGATAAATTTACTCACAAGTGATAAGAAAATGGTCCATGTTTGTATCCATTCCACCTTAATTTCAATTTACATTCATATTTACAGGCCAAAAGATTATCCAACTAATTTAGAATTTTTATTTATTTTATTTCACTTATAAATCAACTCGGTACCAGAGGTATTCAACCATTAAAATCCAAATTAGATTCATATACATCTTCCACTCATGTGTGGAAATATTAATACACCCAAAAGGGTGGTATAGTCATATTAATTAAAATATTCCCACCTCAAGGGGTGGTTTGGTTTGAGGTTGATGTCCTCCAACCATATGAAAGGGGAAATACAACATCAAAAGCCTTTTTTCAACATTTAATATACGATATTACTTATTTTATAAAGAATATATGGAGAGTCCGACAAGCAACACTACAACACAATATATAAATATTAGGACATTAATGAAAAATAAATAGACAAACTACTTTATTCAAATAGTGATTAAGTCATCCATTATCAAGATTTTATTATAACCAAAATGATTGAAATAGAAGAAATTGTAAATCCATAAAATATAGGTCATATGTGCTCACATGGACAAAGAATCTGATATATGAAGATAAATTGAGAAAATAATCCAGGGGAATCATATACTAATCATAGGAGATATAATGATGCAATAAACATCTAATAACGATGAAGGATAAATGAGATCCCACTATGCTTATAGAAGAGGGAGAGGGAGAGCTTAATCATGGGGTGATATATGTGAAAGGGAAAGAAAAAAGTGGAGCAAATGATAAAAGATGTAGGGAAAATGATCTTTTACATAAAAGTTAAAGAGAATCATGGTTTGGAAACATGTTTTTTAAATCAATTCACCAACCGTATAGTGATAATATCTCATGAACCTCCAACCTTTCATAGTTGTAGCACACAGTTAGGTAAACTGTGCACCAATCATGCATGATTCTTCTACACACCTATACCAAGATTCCTATTTTCCCTTAAGGTTCCCCATGGTTTCGAAAAACTATGTACCTTTAAAAATATGATGCCTGGTTAGTAATAATCATGCACCAATTATGTGCTCCTTTCTACTCACCTAAAACTGAATTTTTAAAGAACAATGATTCTAAAACTAATCTAAACAATAGAGACACCAAGTGTGCCTTAATCCTCATCTAAAAAATATTTTAATGAACTATAACTATCAGAATTCAATTCTGAATCTCAGTTGAATATTCTTCATGTCCACTAAACAAAAATTCAAATTTCTTTAGAAATTTTAATCCATATAAAACATGGTACATTACATCCCCACTATTTATGATTTACGTTAACAAGGTGGGGGGAAACATTTTTCCCAAGTATGATCTCTAAGATTAATGACCTTCTCTATATAACTATAGAGCTAAGATAGTAATACTACTCAATCGGAGCATACAATGTTACATGAAAATAATATAAAATCCCAAAAAAAATATTAATTCCATAACATCTAAAAAAATTATAGCATAAACTAATTGGCTAACAACATCGAAGAGACATAGAGAGAGAATAAATAGGAAGAAAAGGATGAGAAAAAACATACTTTATTATACTGCCACATTATGAAAAACTACAATATGAACCTCTTAATTTATTGATAATTCATTCTCAAAAACTATTGAATATGAATCAGTAGACTTCAATGATTAGTGGTCAACAAAACATTCAAATAATATGGATTAAATTTCATAGAAAAAACACACTAGGGGAAAAATGATCACTTCATCATTAATGGAATTATAAAACAATTATAAGATCATCCCAAATCATCCCAAAACTAAATCTTTTTTAAATCTGAATTTTTCATCACACAAGAAAGGGAACTGTTTAGAAGAAATATATATTCACCACTATTCCTAATATTCCTTCTCGAATTCAATTTTATCATCCCATCCTTATAGACTGTATCCCAAAACAAATATTATCTAGATGAGAATATTTTGATTATATAGTTTGAATGAGTTCCATGAGTGATGATTTAATTCTAATACAATAATTCAAAGATGTGCTCCAAACTCTAAAATGGGTTCAAGTCTACCACTATATCCAGATTGTAGGTAGCATCGACAACCAAAAGGACTAAACCCAACCCAAGAGTGATATAGATCTAGGGAATATCAATTGATTTTAACTTATCACATTTCATTAAAACATTTTTAAGAGGCCTAATTGAAATAAAAAATAACACCATACCAAATCCAATTAAAAAATAATATAAACAACATAGGAATCACCTCTCATCAAGAAACCACAATTCAAACAACCACACATTTAAAAATATGTCATGAACAAGATAATTTTATAGTTAATTAAATTCAAAAAACAAATCCTCCTAAATATAGTTTTTCAATTTCCCAAAAACATCAATAAAATCATTATTAAATAAAAAACATTAAGTTAATTTCAATCCTTTATTGGAAAAATCTTCTGTAATTTCAAAACTTATCTGATAATGTTTAAACTAGGCTTTCCAAATCAATGTATCAATAAAAAATAATCAAGTCATATAAAATTATCATAAATACTCTAAATATTTTATCCCAAATATTAAAAAATCATAACCAAGATTAGCTTGAAAACTAAAGGGGGTTTGACAAAAAAATTTAGGGGTTGGTGACTCTTCACAATTTGGTCACATGGATTGGATTCACAGATTGAGAGACCCTAGGTGAGAAAAGCATTAACCTCTTATTATTATCTCATTTCTTTCCCAAAATATGAAAAAACCCTAAAAATAAACACATCATCATTAAAATTTTTAAAATCATTAAACTAAATCTAATTAATTTTAAATTAAATGAGGAATGAATTTGAAATGAATTACTCTCAACTGAAAATGACATGGTAACATGAGAATAGAAATGAGAAAAAGATACCTTCACTCTCCATATATATAAGGTCATGAGTTTTGAAATTAATATATTCAATATACTATGAATTCAAAAATAAAAAATAGGTATTGATACCATTTTTTCAAGAACTCACCCAGACTACCCCTGATCCCGTACCCAAACTAGCACAGGAGAAGGGATAAAGGGAATTCGTGATATCCATATCCTAGAAACTAGTGTAAATGTTCAATGAAAAAATTATAGTAAACTATTTTCCTTAATAAATATAAATAAAATATAAAAGATACATATCTAGAATATGTCATGGTTTTCCCTTATGTTTATCTTCCATGAAAAATAATAACAGTAATATTTTTATTTTATTACTGATCAAGAAAAAAGTGTACCATAGAAGTAACATCAAATCAAGGATGTCTAATGTATTTTACCCAAGGGAATCCCCTTAGACCGAATCCATACCTTCAAGAGGAAAGGTTCCCATGCCAGAGAAACATGTGACATATATATTTTGGGTTGCCTTTGAGACAAAAAAGTCGACAACTTTTTTATCTTCTTGATATTTATTTTCAATCCTCATGTTATTGTTAAAGAGTACTTTTCACTTTCTTGTAAGGTAGGAGATGAACCAAGGGATGTTTTTGTGGTTACAAAAGGAGTTTTGGATGGTGGTAAAGTCAGTCTCGATAGTAGCTATCTCAAAGTTGTGCTCTCTACAAATATTAAGGCCTTTTAAAATCACCCTCATGTCAGCCTCTAGGAAATCACCAATACCATAGAATGAAATGAGATCCATAATTATAAAACCTCTATAATCATGAACAATACTACTTCCTCACATGCCACCTACAACGCACAATCCATCCATGTTTAACTTGTATCCTGTATTGTGAGGTACCCAACAAATCTAGTGCGCTTAGAGACCACTACTGAGAGAGGGAGGACTTCTATCGTTCCACGGAAATTTAAGAGAGGGGAACTCAAACCATTCCCTGATAAGATAGGAATTACCAATTAACATGATTCTGGATTTTGAACAATGGATAACTTCAATATATATATCCCCTCATGACGAGCCTCGTTCCTAGCCTTAAAAATACACCAACATCCTACCAAAAAAATGATTGTTTGTTCCATCCTTTATGAATAATTATTATCCATTCCATTGAACCAAAAATTAGAGAAGGCCCATAATATATACACCAATGGGGAGAAACTAGTGAACATATTGAAGGAAAACCAAACAGAATTCTCTAATCAGCCTGGGAAGATTAGGTTCACAGTGGATCCGCTCCTCAAATTGACACATCGACATCATTTTGAGACAGGGTTGATTCCAATCTATTGAACAAGATCATTAGTGGGAAGGGAAATATTCTATATCCAGATTGTTATAAAGTTAATCCTTATGGGAATTTCTTTTCACCATATCATATCACCCCACCACTCCCTCTCTTTTGAGGAGGGTAACAAATGACAATAATCCTTATTGGAAAAAGACCCTAATGAATCACCTCAAAAAATACATCTATTTAGATTAGAAGAGAGCTCGTTGAGATCATAGAGGTCATATTTATCCTTGTCATGGACCATGTGGGTAAACCTGGGATACCCCATGGATTTCCTAAAAGAGGAGTCTAGGATGGAAAAAATAGGATAGTTTATCCTTTCCCCATCCCAATTTTCATGCCATAAGATGATATCTCATTTTCTAACAATTTATTGGGCATGCATTTGGGGAGTCTAGTAGTGTATTTGAATCATGACCCATAAGGTGGAGGAGCTCTTAAAAGTATGAGTTGTTCCATCCCCAAAGTTTGATGCCTTGTATTTGACCCATATAGTGTATCATTCAATGACATACCAAGCCAACTTCTTGTGCATACCTTGCATCTTGTCAAGGATACTTATGAGGATAATAACCATTTATCCATATGGTTCTCTATATAATCCCATAATTCCTTCCAATTTCACCCTTCCACATGGGCATCCCAAATGAATGAGGTTAGGACCTTCGAAATGTTCTTGAACACAATAAGTGAATCCTTGAGAGTGGATAGGATGTGCATGGGTATTGTGGGTATGAAACTATTTACAAGATTGATTATTCCTATGAATTACATGAAGAGGTTTTTCCAATTGATAAAACACCCTATGATATTTTTAACCTTCTTTTTAAAGTTTTGTATATAAATTTTTTTTTGAGAGATTGCTTCCCTGAGGTAATCAATAGGGAAACTGTGCCTACTAATACATAGTAAATTCACCGAAGAAGTAGAATGATTTTACAATAAGCTATTGAATATAAGCATACTAATTTTTTTTCACCACCTTCCTACTGCTGAAATAGTACTCCTATAGAGTACTTTTGATATCCCAAATTTAACACTTACTCCCATTGTGAAATATGTTCATGTAGTCTACATATATTAGATGGGAGATGTTATACTTATTTATCCAACAACTATATGTACTAATATTTCCATCGAAAATCCTATAGTTCATGAAGTATATTAAAGTGTATTATATAATAATAAAAAACTGGGGGATAAGGGGTTACCTTATCAAATCCCTCTCACATATTAAAAAAATAGTATCTCTTCTCCATGAAAGAGATGGAGAACCATACAGAACTCAAACACGAGTATAATAAATCCATAGACCATAGGAAGAATCCCAACATGTTAATAACCTTCAATATAATGTTCTTTTAAATTCCATTATATGATTAATCGATTTCCAATTTAATAACCACATTGGATATGACCACCTTAATATTTATCTCATAAACCGTCTCATATACCAAACCGATATCACCTTGAATCGACCCACACTTCATGAACCCATGTTGTTCCTCTGACACCCAGTTAGATAAATACAATGATAGCCTTTAGTTGATGACACTATCTAGAATATATTATAGAAAATTACACATTCTAATAGGATGATGTTTCCTTAATAAAGATGGGTGTTTCACCTTTGGTATGGGAACCATATATGTAGAACTATATATTCATGGAAGGTTACCTCCCTAGAAAAAATCATGCAATACATACACCATGTCTCTCTTTACCAGGTCCCATGAAGCCACATAAAATGATCGTAGGAATCTGTTTGACCATGGAGATCTCTCCAAGTTAAGATCCTTGTCTAGTTCGTGATGTTTTAACTCATCTGGGATATTTTACAATATTTTATTAACACCCCTTCACACAATGTTGATTATCACATTAAATAAATTACTAATATCCCTTGGGTATTTTCTTTACATGCATAGGTTGAGACATTTCGAAAGGTATTTAAAATAGTCCTCATCCATACAACCCACCACTTCCCTATCATCTGAGTATATACCATCCTATAATTTCATATTGGGTCTAGAGAGACTAATTTTCTTTTTTATGCATTATTGAATTAAATTTGTATTCATTTCTCCATCTCACAACCATTTAATCCTTGAAATCTCTCATTATTTCTGCTCATGTTCTAGTATTGAATCATTTAGTTCATTCCTATTAACAGAAATATCATTAAATTCAGCCTCGTCCCATTCATTTTACATAACTTTCTCCAACCTTTCTATCACTAAATTCAGGGAGTCAACATCTTGGCTTTGATATGGGAGGGAGCCAATCTAATGAAAAAGATCACCCTCTTGGTGTCTAATCCTATTTTGGAGACCATAATAGGAGTTCCCATTCACCGCCTTGTCATGTGACTTTTACACTATTTGAGAGCACCCTAGGGACATTGTCCATTTTTTTGAGAAAAAGATGTGATGGATTTGCACGTAAATGATAGATACATATAGAATAATAGGAATGTTATCTGAGTGAGTGTGTGAATGGTGGGTTACCTTTTCTTTAATGAACTAAGAGATTGTATTGATGTTGGCTCGGAACTGATATAGGCAGCACAATGTACAATTACTCCATTTTTGTTGTTACACCATGTAAAATGGTCTCTTAAGAAGATGAGACCCATGAGACTGATATGAGAGTATCACAATGAGAATACTTGGCTTGTTTTCTAGAAATACCCACTGATACCTTTCTTCTCATAGTACTCTATAATCATATTTAAATCCCCTCCCACCATCCATGGATAATCACCTGGGTCTAAGGTTTCTAAGTCATTCCAATGATATTCCCTAGCATGGGCATTATACTTAGTATACACACAGGTTAATAAGTTACTATGAACGCCATAATAGATCATTCTCATTATGTATTGATCCAAATTAGCAAAAACGGTCACTCTATAAGATTATCTCCAAAACATCCATGCATGTTGATTGACAAGGATAGCCTACAAGAAACAACCCATCTTTATTCTTTTGTAAAATGTCTTAATCATCCCTGAAAAATTCTTAGGCTCAAGAATAGTCATAATTGAAGAATATTTAGGGGGAAAATATAATAGAAACTAGGATTTTTTATCCCAGGAACCCAATCCACTAGAATTCCATAAAATTAAGTAGATCATGAAAAGGAGGACCATTGGAATCTATCCCCTACCATAACAAATCATTTTTCTCTCAAATATTATTGTAGGGAAAATCTCTTAGAACATGAACATTTACCCATGCCACTAGATAAAAGAGAGGAGGTAAATTGCATCTGATATAAATTATTCTTGATGGGGTTGGCCAAAGATGTTGAAGTCACTATGGGTGGAGATGGGATTTGGAGTTCCATTTTATGCATTAGATATTAGAGTATGGGGGATCTGCTGATTCATATTTGTCAAAAAAAAAATTCATTCTTAGAAGAACTGTGTATGATCATTGGAGGATAATCAAATGTGGCATCTAGTAAAGCATTGAAAGGGTTGAAGGTGTAATGTAGCGAGCCATGAGTAGAGGCTTGGTGGTGCATGTGAGTAAACTAGAGAGGGGTCGAGATGAACAAAATATATTTCTACTAATCTTTCCTACCACGTTTCCCTAAGGGGATATATGGGTGTTTGTCGCCAAAAATACTAATAGACACCATGGGTTTGAAGGAACCATGTCCCTACTAGAATTCTACAACCCACCAAGATCATATGAAAGGGATGACTATGGGGGAGAAAAAATGGCTCTTGCTACATCATTAGGTGGCGGAATGACCCTATAATTTGCAGATCCTCCTTACACATGTCATTTGGTATCCTCAAAAATTGACAAAGCCGATATGAATGACTTACTTAGAACCTGCTTTGAATTACTCGAATGTTGGAAGACGTTATGGAGATATAAATAAATATGATGGTCAAATCATTCATTTAATTAAAAGTGGGTGACACCCTTCCATTAATTACACCATTAAATTTGGTAAAAGGCATATAATTGATTGGTGACCAAAGGAGGTTGAGGGAATTCTATAAAAGGGAACATCCTCCAATATTTTTCACCATCAGATTCAAAAGAAACACATCTTCTACTTTGAGTGAAACATTTTGTGAGGTTTTTCTCCATAGTTTTAAGAAAAACTTTATTGAGTATTTTCTCCTTGTAATTGAGAGATTTTTACACACATTTTAACATAGTGAAATCCTTCTATTTTTACATGTTTTTTAAACCTTTAATTTTGGTGGTTTTTTCACATTATATCTGATATTCATTTTATTTCCGCACTTTTTTACTTTATTTTTTATCATGAAATTATCATTGTATAGAAGGTATAATTGTTTCCAATCTCAAAAAGTGGAATAAATTAGATGATGTTATATCCTAAGAATTTTTTTTACTAATGATGTGTTCAAATAGAGGAAAAATTTGAGATCAAAAAATTCAGTGGAAATAATAATAAATTGTGGAAAATAAAGATGCAAGCGGTGTTGCGGAAATATAATTTCCTATAAGTGATTGTGGAAAAACTGGAAGGTTTGATGTAAGAGAAATGGAATGAAATGGATGGGAATTTTATTTCTATAATCCATTTGGCTTTGGAAGATGGGTCCTTTCAAGCATTATAAAGAAAAAGATGACGAAAGAAATCTGGGATACTCTGACAAAGTTGTACGAGGACAAGTCACCCAAAAAATATTTTTCTAGAAGAGGAAATTATACGCTCTTATAAATGGGATGTCATAATCAGTGTCTGACCACATAAACACCATAAGTTACCTTTTTTACCTGTTTATGATGTTGGGCTCTGAAATTGTAGATTCTGGACATGCAAAAATTATGCTCCAATGTTTTCAAGATTCTTATGATCAACCAATCACCAACATCACCTATAATATCATAATTGATATGTTTCCATTTAATAATGGTGTAGCTATGATATTGAATAAGAAATTTGACTAATGAATAAGGAAGACATGGAGACAAATTCAGACCATGTAGAAGATCTATCAATGGAAAGAGGAAGAATGATAGAGTGCGGTTCCAATGGGAGCCAGAATCATGGATTGTCTAAACCAAGGAGAAAGAAGAAAAAAATCAAATGTTACAATTATAGTAAGAGGGAGAATTTTTGAAAATACTTTTGAAATAAACATGGTTGTGAGAAGAAATCTCAAGGAAATTTGGAGAGTACATATGGAAATAGAGACATACTAGTCAGTGACACGACTCTGACTGCTAAAGGAAGAAAACATCTCGACAATGCATGGGTTATTGTCTTAGGAGAAACATGGAACATGAAATCTCGACATGAATGGTTTTATCAATATGAAACTATCATGGAAGGACTTGTGTATATGGGGAATGTTTATAAATTGACGATAATAGGATTCAGATCCAGAAAATTGAAGATGCATGATAACATAGTCTGAACCATTCAAAGAGTATGTCATGCTAAGGGTCTCAAGAAGAAATTTTTTTCCGTAGAATAATTTGATGATATTAGATGAATGACTCACACTGAAAAAGAGATGATATAGACTATAAAGAGATAACTTTTCGTAATGAACTTAGAAAAGATATCAACGAACCGTTAAGTGATTATGGGTGAAATATACAAGGAAGAAGAGATAGTTATCACATAAAATACCTCAATGGAAGAGTTAATTACATAATGGAATTAGAATCTTGGACATAAAATTGAATGATTCCTAAATATTCTTATAGATCAGAAATTAATTAATGGTCATATAAATGTATCCTTCCCATTTTAAAAGCATTGTGCTTTGAGTAAAAAACACAGTTCAAGTTTGGAACGTCAATGGCGAGGAACCAGGAGATGTTGGATTTGATACATTCCCATGTTTTGAAAGCACCGGTTATCTCCACAAGAGACGCAAGTTACTTTGTATCGTTCATTGATGACTATTCTAGGATATTATCGGGGATTTTAATCAATAGGAAATAATATTTCTTTGAAGTCCTCAAAACATTCAATGTGCTGAAAGAGCTTGAATTCTAAAATCATATCATGTGTTTGGGGACTGAAAATGGTGGAGAATATAAAATCAAGGAGTTTTATTCTTTTCATAAACATGAAGGAATCATGAGGTAGTTCATTGTGGTATAAAATTCTCAAAAATATGCAGTGGAAGGATGGATGAATAAAACCCTATTTCATAGAATAAGGGTGATGGTGAAGACTAGAGGGCTTACCAAGTTATTCTAGGAATGAAAATTAAATACCACCTACAATGTAATAAATATATTCCCTTCAGTGGAAATTGATCTGAAGACGTTGATGAATATTCTGAATCGTAAACCCAATGACTATTCTCAATTTCATACATTTGGAAGTCCTATATATGCACTATTTAGAGACTAAAAAATATCAAAGTTGGACTCAAGATCTAGGAAATGTATCTTCATGGGATACAATGATATTTTGAAAGGGTATCATTTGTGGGATCCCATTTCCCATAAACTTATCATCTATAAAGATGTAATTTTTCTAGAAGATAAGTTTAAAATGATTATTGATAAAGACACCAAGAAAGAGAGTACAGAGTCTAAAACACTCAAGGTAAAGAACAAAATAAAAAAATAAGTTGTTTCCTCTGAGGCACTACTAGAGCACGATGATCATGTCCCAGATGATCCTAAACTACAATGGTCAAATCAAGAGAAAAGAGTACCAATATGGCACTAATATTATGTAAATGAGAGAAATGTTTCATATTTACTATTGATAGATGATGGAGAGACATCAAATTTTATGGAGGACAACTAGAATCTAGATGTATTATCATGGATGGAGGAGATATATGAGGATAATGAAGCCCTACATTTGAACAAGACATGGGATCTTATTCAATTACTTCATAGAAGGAATGATATTGGAAAAAATGGGTCTACAAGATAAAGAGGGATGGAACAGAAAAGGTGGGAAGATATCATGTGAGACCACAGTAAAAGGATATGATTAGAAGGAATGTATTGATTTCAATGAAATATTTTCTCTTGTTGTAAGACTAATTACTATTCAGGTAGTTTTAGAGATCTGGGATGCATACACTCTATATATAGAGTAACTAGATGTGAAATATTTTTTTCTCCATGGTGATCTTGACAAGAAATATATATGCTCCCACCATATTTTTTTTCTAATGAAGGTAAAATGAACATGGTTTACAGGTTGAAAAAATATCTATATGTTATCAAACAGGTGTTGAGGTGTCGGTACAACGATTTTACTCGTATATCATGAGACATGGATACCAAAAACGTAATTCAGATCCTTTTTATATTTCAAGGGTCTATATGGTAATGATTTTGTCATTATACTATTGTATAATGATGGCATGTTGGTTATAGTCCCCAACAATGATCAAATCCAAGAGACAACGACCTAATTGGCTAGAGAGTTTGATATGAATGACTTAGGACCTACTAATAAGATTCTATGGATATAGATATATCGAGACATGAATAATGGAAATATTTGGCCATCACAATATAATTATTTGAGTAAAGTCTTGAAACTATGCATTTTGTAATATTGTAAGCCAATTAATACCCCTATTCCCATTAATTCCTAGTTGTAATTCACGATGATTCATAATAGTGAAATGGATATGATATAAATTCTTCGAGTGCCGTATGCATGAGAAGTCTAATGTTCTATATGGTTTGTATTAAACTATACATTTCACATAGAATGAGAGATGTTAGTCGGTACATGGAGAATCAAGGATGGGTGAATTGGATCATGGTGACGAGGATCCCAAGACATGTCAAAGAAACCTCTGATGTTGTGTTATGTTATAAAGGATCAAATTTTACTATCAGAGGCTATTTTGATTTAGAATTTTGAGGTGTTTTTTACAGGATAAAATCAACTTCTGGTTATGTGTTTTCTCTTACAGGAGGATATGTGAGAAGGATTTCAATGTTACAGTCATTTGTGGATTTATCCATGATGGAGGTAGAGTACAAGGCAGCTACAAGGTCCTGGAAGGAGGAGATTTTGATGAGTATGTTTTCAGAGGAGCTCTGGCACAAGTAGGATCATATTTTATTATTTTTTGATAGTGAGAGAACCTTTAAAATTTCAAGGAATCCATATTTTTATTCTAGGATAAGGCACATTGTCCTACAATATCATTTTTTAGAGATGTGGTGGTGGAAGGAAGTGTGGACATGCTGAAAATTCACATTAAATAAAATCTAGAATATTTCTTGATTAAGAAGATTGGTTTTGATATGTTCAGATGGTGTATATCCTTGAGTGTCCTTGTAGATTTGTGAGAAGAAGGTTTGGAATATATAAATATTGTTTGGAGATGTGATTGAAAAATAATCAATTATCCAAGTGGGAGATATGTTGGATGACGTTATGGGGAGAGAAAAGAATAATGATGTTTGCCTTATTCATTTTATTCAAATGGGGTGATACCCAACTATTAATTAAACTATTTAATTTATTAAAAGTCATTTAATTGAGGGGAGACCAATGGAGGGTGAGGGTAGTCTATAAAATGGGATCTCCTCCAACAATTTTCATCATTATATTTAGAAAAAACACATCTTTATCTTTTAGTGAAACATTATGTGAGGTGTTTTTCCATACTTTCATGAGAATATTTCTTGAGTCTTTTATTCTTGTTATTGAGAGAGTTTTTACCCTAATTTTACCATAGTTAAATCCTTCTATTTTCATGTGGTTTTTACCCCTTTCATTTCTTTTTTGGGTTTTCCAATGTTATATCTGGTGTCCCATTTATTTCGTTATTTTTTCACTATATTTATTATCTCACAATTATCATTCTACCAAATGTAAAATTATTTATGATCCCAACAAGGAATCATAAAAAATCCACTCGAAAGAAGCTAATGTGTTTCCCTTTAGATGACACAGTGCACAAAATGGAGGTAGAGAAAAAATTCAAATCTTTTCGCCAGTTAGTCAAGTCTTTCACCCACAGGATCATTGACGATGGAAGTGGTTGACACATATCATTTTCCAAACAAAATTGAGAGAGTGGGGATTATTGTAATCTATGATAGCATTGATATTCATATAAGAAGCTTCCCATTTAGTCACAGATCCCTCATAAGAAGGTAATGTTATGAAAGGGTAGGGGGGATAGTAAGGGAAAGCTAAACAACCGCAAAAGATAAGTCCCACCCATTATGGACATCTATATATCACTTATGGTGATGAATATGACACCACCCGATAGATCTATAACAATGATACTAGGCAGTGATGAAATCAAAATGAGTATAAAGTGAGATGAAGTATGATTTTTAATTCAACATAGAGACCATCACCACCGTATCTAAACCCCATGAACCCACATGATCCTGAAAAAGAGTGATTGGAGACTTATCCACCCAAAATCTCTTCACCCTGGTAAACTGTAGGATATATTAGGCACAATTTAATGAAGATGTTGGGATGTTGAGAAATTGAGAGCCTAATTCAAAGGAAAAACTCTGAAATCAAGAAGAAATCAAAGATGCCAAGAGCAGGGGGAGATGGAATGGTGATTAGGGTAGAAATAGAGCTTTATTAATGGTGGCATAAGGGTATTTTAAAGGATTAATCCCTTGATAAATTTTGAGGAGGAGGCTTCTGAAAATTGTGAATCCAAAGAGGCGGCCATTATGATAGTTAAAACTGTTAAAGGTAACCTGGGATGAGAGAGACAACCAAAGGGGATGCGAGTCAAGTTTCCAAAGAAACCATATATTGAGAAGAGAATGCTAGATCAGGACCAATGGTTTAGAGAAAGAAAATCTATGGTGATACATTATTTTAAGAAGCTAACTGAAACATTATAAAGAATTGTGAGAAACAAAAAAACCATGTACAAGGGATCTACAAGGGTTACCAAACTGTGTGATCTCACTGTGCACCCTTCTCATCCACGAAAAATAAAATTTGCAGTTTTTAGAATGAAAGACTATAAAATCTGGCATAAAAAAATAAACAACCAACCCAAATTAAATGTAATATGAATAAAAAATCTAAGTAATAAGACTTATACAAAGGCCCCAATCACCTAATGCATGTCAAATAAAAAGAGGTTTATAGATACACCATCCTAAAAAATTGGAAGACATAAAACCTATAATTAAGTGAAAAGTTATGTAAAAGGAAAAATCCATATAACTATAGAAACAATTAACCTCATGGTTTAAATAAAACCATTTTCTAGGGTTCAATAATAATTACACTTTGAAAACAGAATAAAAAATGAGAGGATTAGGATTTGAATTAAATGTAAAAGATGATAAGTGAAAAGATAACAATGAATTATTTTTTTGAATCAATGAAGAGACAAAGAATATATGGAAGAAGAGAGGAGTCACCACAAGGCTTTCCTAGCCGCAATGTTCAAATACAGAAAAGGGGAAAGACAAATGAAGTTTTATTTTGTTAAAGGGTCTAATGGTAAAATCAATAAAAAAGATAAAAAACTAAGCATTTCTACCCCATGATGTGGCCATATACATCAAATCATGGTTCTATTCTCAAGATACATCATGGCATGATAATAATAGGTCATGATGTAGTGATCATCGTCTATGGATAATCAAGAATATCGATCACTAGTATTTCATAGTGGGACCCTCCTTTTTCCTGATGTGAAAAACCTTCATGTCCTAACCCTATAACAAAATATATCCTATGAATCCCCCCATCATAGTTTATTGTAAGGATCCTAACATGACCTTCTCCCCGTGTGAAAATTTTCAAATTCACAAATAAATGATCAATATTTTATAGTCACTGCCATTTTATGAATCCATATCCATTGTTTTTTACTCATACATAATTTTTTATATCATGGAGTGAAACCCACTAGTCCTGGTGGGATCTCTTGTGACACACTGAACCTATAGTCCTTGATTCGATGATAATAAATATTTTTTATATACTATCTTTAAATCTAAATAAAGTATCCCAAACATTCCCATCTATAATTACATATCAATAAAAAATATGAAGTAACATACACACCTTGGAGATTTTAGTTTTAGAGTTTTAGAGGGTTAAATTGAACAATTGACTAACCAACCCCATATATTTCCCATCCAATGTGTATTTTTCTAACTAAACCAAGGATTCATTGATTTAAAATAATTCATAAATATATTCCATAAGATTATAAGCATATGATGAACATCTATTCAAATCAAACATAATAGTCTTCTTCATAACCTGTTGAAAAGGAAAACATATTAAATTTGAGATTAGATGTAAATTTAGTGCAAGCGTACAATAGAAGAAAAAAAGGAATAAACAAGGCATGATTAACATTATCAGGATAACTAATAATCAAGTAATTATATATAATAAATAATAGTAGAAAATTATATATCCAATGATTGTATAATAATGTAAATAATCTCATGGATAATAACAACAATGTTTAGGTGATGGAATTGATAATATTGGATATCTAAATGACACTATCAGAGCATCATACACAGAAATTATACATAAACTACTATTGAATTCAACAAATTAACCAAAAATACATTGTTTGATACAACATACCAATGAATTGAGGGGATATATAATTTTCCCCCACCAACCACATAGTATTTCTACTTCAATCATCATATCAAATAAATCGATAAGTATTCCCTACATATATAACATTCCTTATAAATCAATAAATATTAATAATATAAAAACAAACATAACATATGTTACTAATTTAACTAGTCAACAAATTGAATAACATGATCACAATCCATTTAGATAATTAAGTGGTAGGTATCATTAAATAATATTTATAGTGAATCATTAGAAAATTGATGATTTTTTACATTGGTAAAAGACACCTTTATAAGAAGAACTATATGAATAATATCACAAAATAAGAGATCAAGGATTGTATATCATTATAACATCAATTAAATTCCCAAATAAATAGTATAATAGAAATCAGAGGGTAATTCATGAAATATAGTTCAACTAGATTTAAATTATATTGAGATAAATAGGAAAATATAAGTGAAGCAATCAAATATATTTCATAAATTATTTTTAACAATGTCATAAAAAGATAAACTTATGAATATCATTCAAAATTACATCATGAGGATTTGATATGATGAATTTTACAAAAAATTTATTAAAAACTAATATTCAATAAAGGAGTCTGAAATATGAGGTACGTGAAATCCAAAGGAAAAGTGGGTTGGATGATAAAATATATGATTGTGAAATTAAAAACCATTTTAATATTTAAAAACATATTTATTGAAATACACATAAGTTGAAAGAGTAATAACTATTACAGCTAAAAAGAGATAAAGATAAATATAAATATAATAAGAATGATTTCGTATTTTTATTTTCTAATACAAAATTGAAAAATTTATGGAAATAAATAATACGGTCATGGAGGAAAAAAATCAGTTTTGATTAAGAGAATTATTCATAAAAATATGTAGGTTTTATGATAAATAAATTCATTGAGGAATGATATTTGAATTAAAAATATAATTTTTCCTATAGAGAGAAGAGGTAATATCATATTAATTTGGAGGTTTAATAATATTAGGATCATATAAAAATGGATTTATGAAAAAACCTTATAGCTTAATGAAATGAAGTTGGGTCAGAAAAATCACTTACAACATGGGAAATATATAAATTAAAAAAAAGATAGTGATATTTTGAAAGGGAATATTAAATCACATGATTGAAGGTTATTTATGGTGAAATAATTCAATGGTGTAGTATTTAAATGATGATAATTGAGAATATATGAAAATATAAAATCTTTCCTAAATGAAGGGGAATTGATATTAAATCCCTCCCGATTTTTTTTCTGATCTTCCATGAACGAAATTTAAACTAATATATTTTAACATAACTATATTAATATATTATTATAGAAACTAATTCAAATATATTGACTTTTATACTATTCACTTATACTTATTTATTCTATATTGATTAGTTATTTATTTTTTATTTTCATTATAAGATGTTTGTAGCTATGATTGTTTCGTACCAGCTTTGTAATGTAGATGTCGATCCTCATACATTGATACCAAGTTACTAATTCTTAAATTGTTTATATTAGTAGAATTAATATTTTATAATTATTTATAATGTTAATATTGGATTGAATAATTGTTTAAGTTATTCTTATTGAATATTAAATCTATCACAAATTTGTATAAGTATTTTTATTGAACTAAGGTTGTATATTAGTAACGGTTAAATATTAAAAGAATGAACACTTTATATTTATATTTTCTCATAAAAGTCATAAATATAATTTTATTCATTATATCCATTCCAAGAATTATCCATGTAAGGTGGCAAAGAAATACATTATTCAGTGAGGTGGTAGTTCATACATAACATGAGTGACATTTTCATTTCCCAATAGATGACAACGGCCTATGTAATACCCCCAAAATTTAAAATATTTTCATTTTTGAATAAATTTAATTTTTTAATAGATTTATTTATACAAAACGTCATGTTAATCTTATACAAAACACGATAATGAGTTGTCTTTCAGTACCCTCTGAGCCACGTTTTACCGAAAAACAAGATATTATTAAAATATTACTTTTTAAAATAATAAGATATAAACTATCCATTAATATAAAGCTTATGAATAGTATTAAATAAATTATGAAAATATATGGGCTAATTCATTGGATAAAAATTAATTAGAAATGAATATATGAACTAATTAATTATATAGGGATTTTTTTTATAAAGAACTATTTTTATGCTCACAAATTCATTTCATCATGATAAATTAAGTTAATTACTATTAGTGATTGATATTAATGAAATATATATATATATATATATAATATATTAAATAAAATATTTTTGACATTCATCCAACAGATTTGATTGGCATAAGATAAGAACAAACATAGTATTACACATAAAAGCCTATATTTTTATAAAACAAGTTCTACTACATTTTAATGGAGAACTTATTTTAAATCCATTTTTTTGAAACCTTATTATAATTTATTTTTTTTAAAAAAATTTATTATTTTAAATAAGTATTTATATTTTAATTTAGTTAAATTATTCGTATTTTACTAATACGTTTAATGTTTTGATGATTACTGGAAAAAAAATTTAATTGAAAAAATTTATTTTCATTGAAATAATTTATAGTGTTAAATTATATTTATCTTTGTTTTAAAGTAATAATAGATTATTTTATTACAATATAATTCATTTTAGGTCATTAGCATTAATTTGAACTCATATTGAGATATAAAAAAATTTCAATCTTTTGCAAGTTTTAACTTTAATAACACATTTTCACACCACGTCATCAGGATTAATTTCAAATTAATTACTGAAAATTATGTGTTTTGAATTTGGAAATATTTATTTAATATTTTGAATCAGGGGTTAAAAATTATCTAAATAGGTTTCTTTTATTTTTGGGAATTTGAATATTAACTTCAATAATATTTTTTATTACCATGGTAAGGGAAAAATCAGGTAATTAACTGTAAAATATATATTATAAATATGATAAAAATACCGTAAAACATGTCATGAGATCATTTTATAAGTGGGTTTCTACCAAAACCATCCCTAGGATGAAATTATATCTTTTTTATTCCACTCGGTTGAGAATGTGACATTTATTTTATTTTTTTTAAAGATAACGTAAAAATGTCACACTAATATTTTAAATAACTCTACCATTTTAATATCATTTTATACAAAAGATAAATTAAAATATAAATATTAATTTTAAATAAAAAAATTTCATGCATAATTACTATTTTTTTATATTTTTTAATGATAATATAATAAACTTAAATTGTGATACAGTGATGAAGTAGTAATTTTCTAAATAATTGAAGAATCAAATAAATGATATAAAAAATATTAAATTAAATATAATTTGAGAGAGATAATGTCTTACTAAAATTTTCTTTATGAATTTGAAATATTAGTAATGTTTTAGAAATATTTTTTAATTTATCTTGTGGTTTGGTTTTTATATACAAAGAAATAATGAATAATGTGAAAATTGACATTATAGATATTTAATAATAAATAATATTTTATTAATTGATATAAAATATATAAAAATATAAATTCAGAAAAATGATTTGGATATTTCACAAAATTTCATATATTACTCATTTATTAGTCATTTGTCAATTTATAATAATAATATTAACCATTAATGTATAAATTACATGATATCACGTTAAGAGTTAAAGGTGATAAATAAGGATTAAAACAAAATGTCAAGGATTAAAAACATAATAGAATCATTTAAAAAAATTATTTCACAAAAGGAATTTGACACTTATCACCATAAGATATAATTGGAGTTTTTTAATGGATACTATTACATGAAAAAAACTTATATATAATTTAAAGTCAAAGATAGTTATAAAATATCACTCTCTTGTGTTTAATATCTTTTATATATGAAAATTGAAAAAAAGTCAAGATATGAATGAATGTAAATGTCTATTTTGATCATAATTAAGTTTATTTAATTATATAAATTTATTTCTAATTTTTAGTAACTATATAATTACTTTAAATGCATCTTAAATGTCAAAACAATATTTATTTAATTAACTAAAAAATAAAATAATTGAATTTAATAATGTCAATTTTGATATATTTTGGATGAATTGATGTGTATAAATAATTTTTGGGATTCAAAAAATATATTATATATTTTTTAATTCATTATATTCTAATTAAAAATTTTTATTGATGCATTTAAAGTAAAATTATATTAATAGTGACAAATTTGATGGTAATGATATTTTAATAAATTATTAAATTATTAAATAATATAAAAATCAAAAAAATATAAAATGATAAAAAAGGCGATAATATATGGTGTATTATGTTTACCCTCATTCATTTATATCTCATTTGAATGTTTTTGGAACAAGAATGACCATATTATATGTTAATATTTAGTGTATTTCCAAAAGTGACCCTCACCTCTCTTATAAAAAGGAATGTCCTCCCTCACTTCCTCACAACACATTGAGACTTATAACATGATAAAAACATGGAAATTTTTATTTTAAAAAACATTAGTTATGTTCTAGAGGATCTGGTATTCTAGAAAGACAAACCCTAGTTTCCCTAATCAGAGATCCAGAGGAAGTCCACCGAAGAAGAGGTAATTGTTTTACCAATTCATTTATGTTCATTTCACATTCTACTTCATATTTATATTTTGTTTCAATTATAAAATAATAAATATTTTATAATATATATAATGATATTTTATTCTGATTATAGTACAACCATATTCCTCCTTTTATCCATCATATGAAAAAAAATATCACCAAGCATGTGTATGTACACTTTACCATCTCTATGTTGTGGTGTAATTTGTTTTTTATCACCACTTTATTTGGATGCGTATAATGACGAATATAATAGAAAAATAATAAATATGAAATTATATTTATTCTTTATAAGTAATATACCATTAAATTCTTTACAACTTTACTATTAAGTTAATGATACCATCACTCTTGCATACGTACGGTCTACTATCTCCATGATGCAATGAGTACATTATCCACAATAACCATTCATGAATGGTTATAAAAAATATTTATGATGAGTGAATATAATATTTTTTAATCTAACATCATCATTTATTTGAATAAAATACATTCAATCCATATGAAATATGACTTACACGACAAAACAAGAATAATAAAATAAAGCTGTTAACACATGAAACCATAGTAATAATGAAATATGATAAGAAAAATGATATAATGTGATCAAATATAATTTCATAAATATGAATATAGTTCTGGTATAATTTAATAACTTATATTAACTATTATAAAGGACTTTAACCCACCCTCAACTAAAGGAAATTAAAAGATATGTGTTAATTTCATTATCTTATTATTATCCGGGATTATTTAGATGTAAGTATTTACTAGGACGTATTTATCATCCATGTCCATGTTTCTTAAATATGTATTTAAAATTAGTCAGACCATTATTCTAAAAAAATTTAATGTTATTTTTAACCATGTGTAACTTTTTATAAAATGTTTTGAAATGAATATTTTTTTCATTTTTCAAATGAGGTACTTTATGAACTTTTTGAAAAAATACGAAAGGAATGTCCTTTTTTAACTTATAATGCATGGGAAAAAATTCATTTACAAGTTTCCATGATTATTTTCAGTACAAAAAATTTTTTCAAAAATTTATATACCCTTTTAAAATAATTTAAACATAAATGGTGTATTTCTCTATAGAATTTTCAATGGTTTTCTTAGAACACTGTTATCTATGTAAACAACCTTTATTTGATTTTTTTTAATTTATCATTGTATCTTAAGATACAATCTAACATATTTTTATGAAATGGTTTATGATATGTTTTACTATGGATGTGATATTTTGATACCATTTGAAGTTTATCATTAATGTATTAAAATTTGTTTGATAGTTTTAATACGAATGTTTATGTTGGGTTTGTTTCAACATTTTAATATGAGGAATTCATTGGACTTAATTTTTTGAGGGGACTGCTATAGCCCCCAGATGCATCGATAGGTCTCCTGAGAAAAACTAGTTTGGGTTTTTACTCGATTATTTATGGTGTCTCAGTCGAAGACTTGATGTTATGTTTATAATGTCTCACATTATGAATTCCCTCATTCTGATTTTTTTTTGTTGATATTCCATTAGATTATTCGACTAGTACAATATACATGGTTATGTAATATATTTCATGAGATTATTTTATATATTTTTAGACACCATGAAATGTGTTCCATGAATTTCTCCATAAAACATTCTCAACCAAGCTCAAAATGTTGATAGTGTGACTCTACATTTTTAATGGGGGTAAGTGAAGGTAGTGAAGTCACCAGCCCAAAGGGCCGAGACAATAGCATGGCACCGACCCCAAGTAGGGGTGTGGGGGCACGACCATCATAGAATGGAGTAGATGTTTAACCTATTTCCAGGTTTACACTTTGTTCCATCACATTGATAAAAAAATATCAAATGGAAATGCCTTGGAAAAAGGTGGATAAAATTGACAGAGAATATCCAGAGTTGAAAAGCCTCAAAATTTGGTTTGCCTGAGGTATACTGAATCACCAACCGTGTGCAAGAATTTGCATGCCACATCATTTTATCACCACCTCATCACTCTCTTTCTATGTCACCATCTCTTAGGGTACCATATTTTCCTATAAATAGACCCTTGGGGTGTTCATTTTTGTGGATGAATTTCCCTGAAGCTCGATTGATACTCTAGTCACCCTAGTACTTTGTCCAAGTCCTCCAAAACCTCCAAGGTTGTTCTTAAACTTCCAAATCGTGGTAATTAAAGGGGGATAGTGATAATTAGGTTCTATAAGTGTTAAAAATTAATAAAACATATATGAATCATTTGCCTAACCAACCTCATTTAAAGACACTTGCGTGAACACCCTTCTTCAAGTAGGAAGTTACGCGCCTCGCTTTTGGTAATACCTGTGAATACTCTCTATGGATTGAGCCAAGTCTCACCCATGTGTAGTAATACTAGATTTTAATCATATAATGTGCAAAAAATTCTTATTATACTACTTCTATGCAACATACCTTCATGCCACATACATGATCTCCCCTTCTTGGTTCACATGACCCCTTCAACCTACCTGAGCCATTCATGAATCTTCCCTCAAAGAAACTCATAGAAGGGCCTCTGTATAATTGGATCCCTTATTTGAGAGGTACTATGTTTAAACCTCCAACAATACCCCCAAATTTACGAAATCATAGGGAATGTCTCATCTCTATGTCTCTAATTTGTATTTTGATATCTATGGTCAGAGGTTTCCCACACTTGTCCTACTAGAGGTTATGAGTCCTCTGGATGCCTGTAGATTTGGATATCTATTGTCAAATAGACCCTTATCCCTGGGATATTGTTGAGGAGGTCCTGGTCTTGGATTCCCAAGATAATAATCCATCTTCCCCTTCTCATCTATAAAGCATGGATCCTCCATTCCCTAGTAGGGAGAGTAAGTATCCCACTTCCTTTTCCTTTTGGACAAAGGATAAGTATCCCTCCCCACTAGATGACCTATTTTAGGGAATCTATCATGGTTTATTCCCCTATACATTCATGTATGAGGTTTCAGTCTTGTTCCTCTCTACATCCTTCACCTTCACTCCTTCCTTTCATTGGACCCTCGTCAAATGTAATGAGAATATAGTGATGTGTTTTAGCTACAACCTCTTCCATAGTCTCCCTGAAATCTTCCACCACAGGCCTATCCTATTCTATAAATGAAGGTGAATGAATTTTTGGTATGTTGATCCTTTCACATCCAATTTGTTTATCACATCGTGTATGAATCATGTGGGATTAGAGATTTGTAATGATTGAAACAGCCACATGATCCACCTGATGGAATGAACTATGAGAACTCTGATCCCACCATAATAAGGATATGTAGGAAGCCTTATTAAGGCCAGATCAATATACAATATCATCCATTAAATGAGAAATAATAACCCCTTTATCATGATATTCTCCCCAGAAGTAATCCCCAATCCTAATTTCTTTAATCTCAGCATTCTTTTTAAGAGTAATCCCGAAATTAGGTGTCAAAAAAATCCATGAATTAAGACAACTCTCGTGGACCCTTTTAATAGGTAATCCTCTTTATGAATAAGTCCTAATCTATTTATCTCAAAGTTCCCTACTTCCTTGTGAGACTTAATGAACGATGCTGGATTTGATTCCCATCAAAACGGGATATGTAAGAAGCTTCCCAGTGGTTCAAACCCAACATCCAGAATCACAACTATTCTCTCTAGGCCACATTTCTAGTAGTGTCTAATATAAATCAGAAACTAATATCTTTTACAGGTTCCTTGGGGGCTGCTTTGGTATAAGTACTGCACTAAACTTTGACTTGGAACATGATTTCAATATATCCTTACCACATGACATTGAACTGTACGATTGGATCCTTATCACATGACCTTAAAAGGTATGATGTGTCCCACTAAATAGCAATAAATTACATGTGTTATGATTCCATTCACAAGGATACATAATAAACGCACCTATGGGTTTGATCCCAATAACAACAGAATTTCTTTCTCCCTGGATGACAATAAACTCTACAGTGAATTTCATCTACATGGATGACCATAAATTTTAGAGTTCCCTACTGAGTGGCTAAAAAACCATTATTGTCATAATAATGAAAAAAGAATCTCTATGTATTATATGAGAGGATACCATTGATGAATATCCTCTAATACATAGATATACCATCAATAATGGAGAACCTCAAATCCATTTGAACGATTCCGAATTCCACACATGAGAATGAGTACTATATACCATCCTCTTGACCAATACATGTTCTTAAGTATCATAAGTCAACAAAAATAAGGAACACATGCCTTCGGAATGTGAGTCCCTTTGGATACACAACTATTGGGTGTTTTTATTTCCATCAACAAATCTATTGGAAACCAATTGAAAATAGTGATTCCTAATCAGAATACACATTTTGATGGAAACAATGATATTATTTATTATTGTTATATTATGCACAAGATTATGTTTAAAGGGATTGTATTTCAGTTATACACCTTTACTCATGGTTTTTTATTATTCATTCATAATATATTTCATGGTATTCTTACCTATAATATGTATCTAAGAATACCTATTTTCTCTGTTTTATTTACCTAGTATGCCAAGATGTGTATTATAACTCACATGTAGGGTTAAAGGAGATGATTAAGGAAATTATCAAACTATTATCTGTGTTTTTTTTTTGTTTTTAATTGTAATGTAATATTAATGTATGTAATCTATTTTCCATGATTCTAAACTAATTGGTCCTCTGGGATTCAATACTTGTATCTATGGAAATATAATTATATAAGGCACCAAATTTGGGATACTGGATTTGAGGTTGTAACAACCTTGATAATGGCTATTCCATAAATATATTAATATTTTAGTATGGTAATTACATTAATTCCATTATTTTAGTATGGTTATAATAGGTTTGGTTGATGGTGTATGATAAATATAAAAATTAAAATGTTCATGATTAGATAATAATCACATTTGTACTAAAGTATTCTCTTAAAATAAGTCTTCAAATTATAGTACATGGGATACATTATTACAAAAATTGGATGGAAAACATGGAAAAGTTTTATAGGTGAGGTAAAATTGGTAGGGGTTTAAGGGAAATTATAATTATATGTGTTCCATGATGTGTATGGATGTGAGATCCTTTTATAGGTAAAAAATCAGGACATTTACTTGGAAACAAAAGCTAGGTAAGCTGTAAGGATTCAATAATATAGGATTTAGGTGATTTAGGTAACGAAATTATAGCAAGAAATTTTGAATTTAAGTTCACAAAAAATGGTATTCTAAAAGGTCTATGATTCAATTTAATTCCTTTTAATTCAATCCAATATAAATTACCCCTATTTACCCTTATTAACATTGAATTAATTTTTTCTATGGATAATATGTTTCTAATAAAAATAAAATATTACCCCTCACACAAAATATTTACATTCTAAATATGAATTTGGACTCAATTTAATAATATTTAATTTCAAATTATTTAAAATTATTTTAAAAAAAACATTTTATATAAAAAATCTAGTTTATGTAAAGAATTATATTTTTTACATTAAGTGTTTATTATTATTATTTATTAAAAATTAATAAATAAATTAGTGTAATTATTTTTTAGTTTTTTTTAAATTATATTAGAGTCATAAAAAGTGACAATTTATTTTAAAAAAAGTATCTCTTTATTTAGAAAAACAATTCATTGAAAAATAATTATATTTCCACAGTAACTAATATTTACTTTCGAAACCTATTTTATGTTAATTATTAAAATATGAATTTTACCAAACATTTATATGTTGATTAAAAATATAGAATGAATCATATTATACTCAATATATTTAGTTAATAATAATTAATTATAATATAACCACATAGAAACAATTATATAAATTAGTTTTTATAATGCCTAAAATGAATTTATTCATATTACATTCTATGTAATAACTATTGGATAAATTTCATCTATTTTCTTTTATTTTATCAATAAATTTGGTTAAAACCATTTTTAGAGGAGATTGATAAAAAATAGACAACACCCTATAGAATATTGATCTTGGAAAATGTTCAATTTTATATTAAATAATTTCCCCTAAATACCATTATTCATTTATATTCTAAAATTATAATTGTGTTAGTATACTGATATTAAAATATTTCTTTCAAATTTAAATATACATCATATCAATATTTAATAATAATAATATGAAGAGAATAATAATATTTATTAAAATACTTGATTTAATTAAATATTATAATTTTATTTAATTATTTATTATTTTTGAATATGGATATGTTCAATTACTATTTCATTTATGTCAAAAATATGATAATTCCAACCAATTTTCTTCCATAAAAGTCATATTATATTGAGGTAACCCAGTTATCAATAACAATTAAGGAAGTCCACTTTTGAAATCATGGAGGATCTTGAGCATTTCATTAATAATAAACGTCACATGGTATAGGCCAAATCATACATTCTATAGGGAGTTGAAGAACAATAATCCAATACTTCCATTATACCTATTCGGTTATAAGATAATTGAGTTTTGGGCCAAACCATTTCTCATTCTATCATTGGTATTAACAACAAAGCTTTGAACATGTGATAATAACAACATTTCACTAGGGATATAGCCATTCACTAGGAGGAAAAACATATCAATAAATCATGGTGTTGTTTTTTAGTATTACCTGATATTATTTGTTTCATACCAACCAATTAAAATATAAATAAATAGATAAATCCATTCATTAAACTATTTAAGTGGAGATAAGGTTTTAAAAGTTTTAATTGTTTTAAAATTATATCAACACTGATTCCCCAACTAGTGATTGAATATCACTTTTTGATCATATAAATTTCTATCAGAGATATGGTTAAACCTCTTTTAGATTCACTAGAATATTGAAAATGTGGTATTTTTTTAGTTGATCATCCAAATGAATCATGGAAGGAATAATTGGAAAAAAATTTAAAATGTTGATTAGATTAACATTTCTTTAATGAATCAAAATAATAGAAGGTGTTTGATGTTTATAATGATGAATAAGAATGTCCTCTTGTGAAAATGGAATAAAATAAAACGTCTAAATGCTATAATCGGGATAATATATAACCATAACTTATTATTGATTATTTGATTAGATAATACAATGGAAAGAAGTAGGATAAATATTCCACGACAAGTTCACCAGGTCATTAATATAATCAAGGGGAAGAGATCACTCACAATGAAGGAGAATCTGAGATTAAGGAAAAAATCTTGTTTGGAAGTAAATTGGTGTAAACAAAATTTCACAAATCATGTTGGGGCCAAAATCATAAGTAATTTAAAGATTTATGATAAATTCTCTGGATATGAGATCAAATTCCAAAAAAAATAAGATAATGAATAATAATTAATTATTATAGAAGAAAAGTACCATGTATTGGAAGAATATATACGTTCAATCATTTATGTCAAACATTCTCAATGGTAAGTCATGTAAAACATATTATAGTTCTTCACATTTTACAATATGAAAATGCCAAACTGGATGAGGATCCTAAATAAATATTAAGACTAGAGTGTAATAAAATGTTTATGACATTTTATGGTGATAAAAATAACCTTAATTTGAAAAACCTGAACATGAAATCAAGATTTAACATATGGAACCTCTTTAGTATAATTACATACAACAAGGCTGATAAGGATGGTGTTTCCACACAAAATTTTGAGGAGTCATTATGTATAAGATGAACTTTTTATAGTGGGGGTATTTCCTAAGATCATATGAAAATATCATTGAAGATCATTTGTGGATCCATTTAAAATTTACATGGAGCAGACTTACCCCTTCATTATGTAAGGAGTTGCAGAACAGTAATCCCCTAAATTGTACCTAGTCAGTGGTGGGATAAATTAGTTCAAAAAAATTCCCTTTCTCTTTCTTTCCTTAAAAACAAGACAGATATTGTTCATAAGGGATAATAACCGAATTTCATCAAGGAAGTAGTCATTTGAAAGGAGAAGAACCTCGTCAACAAATCTTAATATTCTTATTATGATTCTTTACTATTCATATTTTTATACATACCGAATAGCAAAGAGTTAATGAAGGAGAGAGATCAATTCACTAAACATGTGAATATGGGACACAGGATTAAAATTTTGAATTATTTTACATGCATACCAACACCAAATCATACCCCTTTATCAGTATTGGAACATCCGATTGATGAAAATATCAATTTCATCAAAAAAATATTAAGGAATCAAAACTAATGAAAATTTATTAATATATGTTTTATCATTATCATTAAAATCAGGAATACCATATCTGGAAACTATGTATATTTTCACCTAGGAAATTTTACTCTGAAAACGTGGAATCCCTATGAAGACTAAAGTTATATTCTTCAAAATTATAGTTATTTTTAAAATTGGAAATAAATTGTTAACCAAATATAAAATTAAATTAATTTTTATTCAAAATAATATAAAAATAAATTTATTATTACCATAATAATTTCATCATAGGTGGGAATGGAGATGATGCCATTATCATTATTATTGACGAAAAAGTTATATATTTCATTTTTTCCTTCCATGGCCATTCTAAAATTACTAAATGATTTGTTTATGCTTTTGTATATGATCACTTGACTCAAAGAACTTTATATATAATCGATATCATTCAGTTTTTTAAAAAATTATTTATTTTTATAATTCCAAAGATGAAATCCCTAAAATTATCTAGATGATTGATATTTCACAATATCAAACGTAGTATATCTGAATCCAAAGGATACTCACCCTTAAAAACATCCACTAAGTCGAAGTCTAATATAATTATATCAAAATAGAAATTTGTTTTATAGAATCAATATAAATATACATGTCCATATGAAAAAGAAATTAAATATCACATAAGAGTTACACAATGGTCAAAGTTCTTGTAAACATGGTCATTAATATAAAGACACTCTTACATAGTTTAATAAATGATGAATAATTTATTGATGGGTATCTTACAACGATCTATCAGTTCAACCTCAATAAATTCCACTAAATATCAAAAAATACATTTTAATATTATAATATATTATACATATCAATGGGAATATGTATTTTTATAGTGTTTTTACATACCAAAAACTTCTCAAGACCAATATATAAATAATTCCACTGTTAGTTGTATCCTAAATGTTTTATGATTAATTCATCATTTATTAGACTACATTATAAAAAAATAAATTTTATAAATTTAATTATATCAATATTATATAAATAATATTTAGAATAAGAAATATAGTTATCTAAATGTATTCCTTATATTTATGAAGAAAAAATCTTCTAAAACATTTTGTAGGATTATTATTGTAATCATCTTTAGAATCATAGAAATAATTTTCTCTTTGAAATTATTAATGTATCATGCCATCATAAAATGCCTATAATAATTAAATATTTAATTAGAAAGTTAAATCGTGTAATTTTTTTGAACAAATATAGTCTTTAATTAAAAAAATTGAAAATAGAATTTGGTAATCATATTTATACATGATAATGATATCAATTAAATTACTAACATAAAAATATAAAAAACTACTCCTATATAAAATACATAATCATTTTATATATGATATGATAATTGGAATTTACAAAAAATTCTATTTCCATTTTCACCACCCCATTGTATGTTATGAATCTTCTATTATTTCTTATAATTATATGGAATTTTTAATTTCATTTCAACTCATATTTCCAGCCACATCATCTTTTTTGGATCAAAAAACATTAAATAAAAGGCATTTATTAATTTTCATATCCTCCACCTCTATTTCCTAGTTGTCCGCATTATAAATATCATCATCACTATAACTAGTGGGCATTTACTTATTAAAAAATAAAAATTATATTTTTATGAAAAAACAATGAATTAAAAATTAAAACCAGATGTAAAAGAAAACACTATAAAAATAAATATAAATATACAAGGATTAGATAATATTGTTACAAGTAATTAAATAAATTTGAGAATTATTTGTTCATATATATTTTAATTAAATATGAGATTCATAGTATTATTTGAATTACATAATGATTTATATTTCAACTAGTAAAAAGTTATAAATGATACTATAATTTCGATTAAAAGTTATAAAATTAAAACATAAAAATAAGAAATAAAAAAATATAATATATTTTTCTATAATAGTTTTATAAATAAAATAAATTAAATGACATAATTAAATTAAAATTTTTTTCAATAAAAATAACTATAAATTTAGTTAGTTGCTATTTTTTCTATATATTGTTTTTTAATTTATATTTTTCTCAGTTTGATATTTTTAGTAATATTTTCATGAAATATTTTTACCCTCTTTAAAATATGAATTATTTTATTTGGATTACTTATAATATATAATTATTTAAATTTTATAAAATAATTTTCATTATCTATACTAAAACATATATCATCCAAATATTGAAAATTATTACCCCTTAATCTATTTTATTTGGCAATAAAACAATTTACCAAATCCAATAAGTTAAATTAGTAACATAGAAATATTAAAGAGATTATGAGCCAAAAAATAGAAGAATTTTATTTATAGATAACCTTATAGATATTTTGTTATATGAATCTTAAATATTCAATTAAAACTATATTATTTTTATCAATGCACTTATATGTGTGGATTTTGTTTCACACTAAATATATTCCTTAATTCAGATAATATTATTACACCACTATAATATATTATATGATATTAATCATTGTAATATTGTAAAATATATAAACATTATTTGTAACCCATGTAAACATACACTTATATAATTTAACACACATTTAAAAATCTCATAATTTTTGAAAATATATCCTGAAAAGCATTTAACTGGTCACATATATGTCACTTTAAAGAGTCAACAAATTATAATTTTTTGTAATTTTTTCTCAAACATGTGACATTATTAAAAAAATACTCAGATTATTCATATTATTATTTTAATAATTGTAAACCAAATATACATTTCAATATAGGTAAATATATCATTCCAGTCATAGTATATAAGATACAATGATAATGATTACACATTATCCATTCAATAAATTAATTTCTAGAATTATGAGACCGTAAGAAATTAATATTGTTAACATTTTTGATATATTAGAAATACTATTCAATCAATTTTTCACTGGCGTGACTCTATATAATTTATCCCCCATAATGGATTTTATTTTTCACATATAATTTATATATTTTCATGTGATGTTCAATTTATTAAAAATTATTTAATTAAATAAAAAATAGATGTAAACCTAATTACAATGAAAAGAATGGGGTGAATTGGTGTCACGAACCGAATCGGGTCGCCATCCGAACCGACGCCCGACTCGGCCCGCGGCAAGGCCCGAAGGGCGTTCCCTATCCCCACGGGCTGGCACAAGTGCCCGGGTATCAAAATAAACCTTGGGAACGATTTACCTGAGTGAATAAATGTAAAGCATCCAACCAAAGTAAACCAAACAGAGATAAAGGTTACATTCAAACATGTAGATAACCAAACAGGTCTTTGGTTCACAAGTACTCAAAACCCAAATAACACCAAAACAAGACAACCAAAAACCAACCTAAGGACCGTCGCCCGGCGTAGGGACACCGCCTCTAGGCCACCACCAAAACGCCACGTAGATAGTCTGGCTAGCAACCTGAACCACTGCTCCCAAAAGCTGGACCCCTACCTGTATCAGAAGTAAACAGATCTACTTACACCCAAAGGTGTAAGTAGGGTGTGAGCAATCGCCCAGCAGGATATCACCAAGCAAGATTCCACGCACAAGTATAAAGAGAAAATCCATTTGCAATGCTGTATAAAGTAAAAGGTGCAAAAATAAATAAAAGATTTTCACAAAATGCTTTTAAAGAAAAACGGTTCATGTCACATACCAGAATGAAAATCAAATGGTATAAATATCACGGATCAGTGTGCGCACAAGTATCAGTAGCACCAGAGGATGGGAATGCCCTAAGGATACTAGTAACAGTGGGACCCTAGGACATCGTGTCTCAGTGAAACGTGGCTTAGATGGCCACGACCCTCAGAAAACGTGGCTTAGAAAGCCACGACTCTCAGAACATGTGGCATAGAAGGCCACGACCCTCAGATATCATATGTTTAGTTAGTGTTGCAATCGTCAAACCTGCCAGTGAAACCGGGTCGAGTCATCTCCGGACTACCAGCTCACTAGTCCTAGTCCACCCACCTAATACCCAGGCTTCCCTCCTTGTGCTCACCCAATTCAGAAAACACCTGCCATATCACCCGCACACTGATATTCTTTCTTTTGAAAATACCAAACGCACACCATAGCATTTCAAAACATAGTATGTATTGCAAGTACGCTAAATAAAACCAGTAGCACAGTTTGAAAATAAACAACATCCTTTTTCTTTTCTTCAATCAGGTAAACCAAAACAGTACTTTTAAAACTTGCTGATAACTATTTTAAAAGAAAAGAGAAAGAAAGACATTCAAAGTTTTAACTAGGTCCAAGTAATAAACACATGACATTTTTAATAAGGGGAAAAAGTTCATAGTATGTAAACAGGGGATAAAACATTTGGTTAACTAGGAGTGAAAGCAAAGGATTATAAACCCATACTTGGGTGCGGAACCACCTACCTCAAACGGGTGCGTGAAACGGCGCGGCACCGAATTCCCGACGAACAACGGTCACTGTAGGAAGCCGTCAAGGGGCCCTAAAACAGAAAATCTTTAATAAACTTAGTAATAATATAATAGAATAATAATAATAATATAATAAGGATAGCAATAATAATAGTAATAATAATAATTATTATACATAATAATAATAACAATAACATTAATATTAATAATAGTAATAGCATATTAATAATAATTTTTATAAATAATAATAATAACAATAATAATAATAATAATAATAATATAATAATAATAACAATAATAATAATATTATTATTATTATTATTATTTACATAATTACAATAATAACATATTAATATTTATAGTAATGATATAATAAATAACATATTAATAAAAATAACAAAAGAAAACATAATACCTAATACCTAATTAGATAACTTAAAATAATAAAATAAAATAACTAAAAGAAAAAGAAAAACGGACCTGTGCGGAGGAGGCCGAACAGGCGCGCTGGAACAGAGGAGAAGAGGAAGAAAAAGAAAGGAAGAAGAAGGAGAGGAGAGGAAGAGGAGAGGAATAAGAGGAGAGGAAGGAGAAGAGAAAGAAGAAGAAGAGAAAGAAGGAGAAGAGAAGGAGAAGAAAAGGGAGAAGAAGGAGAAAAGAGAAGAGCAGCAGGGGTTGCGCCGGCTGGGGGTGCAAGGGGAGCAGCGGGTCGGCCGAGGAGGAGGCGGAGGAAGAAAAAGAAGAAGAAGAAGAGGAGAAGGAGAAAATAAAGAATGAGGAGGGAAAGAAGAAGAAGAGAAGGAAGAAGAAGCAGGGGCGCGGTAGGAGGGAAGGAAGGGGTGGCGGGGTGCAGTGCTCGTCTGCGAGGGAGAAGGGAGGCGCGCAGGGAAAGGAGGGAGGAGAGGGGAGCGCGGTGCGCAGGGGAGAAGGAGGGAGGGTGCTGGGGAAAAAGGGAGCGGACGCGGGAGGCGGACACGGGGAGAGGGAGGCGGTCGCGGGAGGCGGACGCGGGGAGAGGAAGGCGGACATGGGGAGAGGGAGGCAGACGCGGGAGGCGGACGCGGGGAGAGGAAGGCGGACGCGGGGAGAGGGAGGTCGTCGCGGGAGGCGGACGCGGGGAGAGGAAGGCGGATGCGGGGAGAGGGAGGCAGACGCGGGGAGAGGAAGGCGGACGCGGGGAGAGGGGGGCCGTCGCGGGAGGCGGACACGGGGAGAGGAAGGCGGACGTGGGGAGAGGGAGGCAGACACGGGGATAGGGAGGAAGAAGGGAAACCCGCTGGAGGGAGAGAGAGAGAAGAGAGGAGGGGGGTGGTGGCGGCTAGGGTTTCGGGAGGGGGAAGAGAGAGTTAAATAACCAATTAACATAAATGTAATTACCTTAACAACATACTAATAATAATAATAATAATAATAGTAATAATAATACTAATAACATAATAATCAATAAAATTAATAATGTTATTAGCAATAATAATAATAATAATACTAACATCATAATAATAAATAATAATAATAATAATAATAATAAAAGCATAAAATTAATACTAATAATGATAATTGTAGCATCACTAGTAATAATAATAGTATAAATAATAAAAATAAAATTGAAGTCAACATCTGTCGTTTGGTTCGTCCGCGCAACGGGCACCGAGCGTTGAAATGGCAAAGCTGCCTGGCCTTGCCCATACCCTACCCGTGCGCCGAGCGGCGCAAGGCCCGCGCGCGCGCACCGTTACCCCAACGGGCAACCCAAACCGGGTTCAGCTCATGATACAACCAAATGATTTAAATAAACCGGCAATTAAATTATGAAATAAAAATTTAAAATTAAACGCATACCTCAAAAAAAAAGTCTGGGCGTGACAATTCTCCCCACCATGAAAACTTTCCGCCCTCGGAAAGTCAGCTCAAAGCCTGATCAGAGAATAGAAATGGGTACTCCTGCTCAACCCATGACTTCCGCTCCCAAGTCTCGTGTTCATTGTTCCCGTGCTGCCAAAGAACACGCACCAGAGGAATGGACTTCCCACGCAGCACCTTTTCCCGAGAATCCACTATACGCACTGGTCGCTCGACTACAGACAAGTCGGACTCTATCTCCAGCTCCTCCCAATTCAGCACATGCGACGGGTCGGGGTTGTACTTCTTTAGCTGGGAGACATGAAATACGTCGTTAATCGACGTCAACTGCGAGGGCAAAGCTAACCTGTATGCCACCTTGCCAATCCGCTCAAGAATTTCGAAAGGTCCGACATATCTCGGTGTCAGCTTCCCCTGTTTTCCCAAACGACGGTGACCCAAGCGAGGGGCCACTTTCAGGAACACTCTGTCCCCCACTGAAAACTCAAGGTCCCGCCGCCTCTGATCTGCATAAGACTTGTGGCGACTCTGAGCTGTCAACAACCGCTGCCTAATCAGCTTGACCTTCTCAGACGTCTCCTGAACAAGACTCGGTCCCAAGAGCGAGGCCTCTCCTACCTCAGCCCAACACAAAGGAGACCGACAAGGCCGGCCATAGAGTGCCTCAAAGGGTGCCATTCAGATGGAAGACTGGTAACTGTTATTGTAAGCAAACTCGACCAGCCCCAGATGGCTATCCCATGAGCCTCCAAAATCTAACACACAGGCCCGGAGCATGTCTTCCAAAATCTGATTCGCCCGCTCCGTCTGGCCATCGGTCTGCGGATGGTATGCCGTGCTCATCTTAATCTGTGACCCCAAAGCCTTCTGGAGGCCTCCCCAAAACCGTGATGTAAAGCGGGGGTCTCTGTCAGAAACAACTGCCGACGGCACACCATGAAGTCTGACCACCTCCTGAACATACAAACGGCCCAGTTCCTCTACCTTCGTTGTGTCCCTGATCGGAATGAAGTGAGCAGACTTGGTCAAACGGTCGATCACCACCCAGATAGCATTCCTCCCTCGAGGTGTACGAGGCAAGCCAATAATGAAATCCATGGCGACCTCGTCCCACTTCCAGGTCGGAATGGGTAAGGGCTGGAGTAGGCCAGACGGTCTCTGGTGCTCTGCTTTCACTTGCTGGAAAGTATAACAACGGGATACGAAGTCGGCTATGTCCCGTCTCATACCTGGCCACCAGAACTGCCGGCGAACATCGTAGTACATCTTGGTGGTACCAGGATGGACGGCCTACTGAGACTGGTGGTTATCCTGCATCACCACCTTTCGCAGAGACGACGGCACTACAGCACGGCCCTTGAAGCATAGAACCCTCTGGGAAGACAAGGACCAATCAGAAGGGGTCTCCCCACCATGAAGAAACTGCATAGATCGCTGACAAAACTCATCACCAGGCTGCTCCTGCTGAATCAACTCTAGAAGGGCAGGAGTCAACTGGATTCTAGCCAAGAAAGTACCTCCACTGTGCTCCCTGCTCTCCAAATGCAACTGAGCGAAGAGCCCCATCAAAGTCCACTCATCGCTGGACTTCTTCAACGCCTGCACTGGTACTTTTCTGCTCAATGCGTCAGCTACCACATTACCCTTTCCAGGGGTATAGACAATATCAAAATCAAAACCCTGCAGGTACTCGACCCAGCGGCGCTGCCTCAAATTGAGATCTCTCTGAGAGAAAATATAGGCCAGGCTCTTGTGGTCAGAGTAGACCACAAACTTCTCCCCAAAAAGATAGTGGCGCCACGTCTTCAAGGCATGCATCACCGCCGCCAACTCTAAGTCGTGAGTCGGATAGTTCTTCTCATGCGGCCGGAGTTGGCGAGAACCATAAGCCACCACATGGTCATCCTGCATGAGCACACATCCAAGGCCCGTACCTGACGCATCACAGTACACCACATATCCCTTTCCTGACTCCGGTAAGGTCAACACAGGTGCGGTGGTCAACCGCCGCTTCAGCTCCTCAAAAGATTTCTGGCACTGTGGGCTCCACTCAAACTTCACCCCTTTCTGGGTGAGTGAGGTCATGGGGGAGGCAAGCCGCGAGAAGTCCCGGACAAAGCGCCTGTAATAACCAGCCAAGCCCAGAAAACTCCTGATCTCAAACACATTTCTCGGCTGCTCCCAAGACATAACTGCTCTGATCTTTTCGGGATCCACTGAAACCCCATGTTCTGAGACGACATGCCCCAGAAACTTCACTTCCCTGATCCAGAAAGTGCACTTCGAGAGTTTGGCATACAGGCGGTGATCCCGCAAAGTGCCCAAAACAACACGCAGGTGATGCTCATGCTCCTCCTCAGATCCGGAGTAGACCAGGATGTCATCCATGAATACCACGACAAATGATTCGAGATATTGGTGGAACACCCTATTCATGAGTGCCATAAAAACTGCAGGAGCATTCGTCAGTCCGAAAGGCATGACTAAGTACTCGAAGTGACCGTACCTGCTTCGGAAATCCGTCTTCGGGATATCTGCTTCTCTCACCCTGAGCTGGTGGTATCCCGAACGCAAATCAATCTTGGAGAACCACTTTGCCCCCTTCAGCTGGTCAAACAAATCGTCAATCCGAGGCAAAGGGTATTTATTCTTGATGGTTACCTTGTTCAACTTCCGGTAATCAATGCACAACCGAAGGGTTCCATCGGACTTCTTCGCGAATAAAACCGGTACGGCCCAAGGAGAGACGCTCGGGCGAATGAATCCTTTGGATTCCAAATCGTCCAGCTGTATCTTTAATTCCCTCAATTCGGTGGGGGGCATGCAATATGAGGGAAGAGATATAGGCTGTGTTCCCGGCGCCAACTCAATCGAGAACTCCACGTCTCGCTCTGGGGGTAAGCCAGAAAAATCATCCGGGAAAACCTCTGGGAACTCATCCACTACACGAGGTAACCCGCCCTATGAAATACCACCATCTTCCTCCAGCGCGAGCGACGATAACTGATAAGCAAGATTTCCAAGCTCAGGGAGTGGAGGTCCCGCACGTCCCGACCGAGGATCCCATTCTCCGTGAAATAGCTGAGGAGTCCCATCTGGTGTTGTAAAGCTGACTCGGCGTCGATAGCAATCAATGTGCGCCTGGAAGCGCACCATCCAGTCCATACCGAGGATCACATCAAATAGGTCCATGTCAAGGACCAAGAAATCCCATTCCATCTCGACACCCGACACAGAAAGTGCGCACGATCGGCACTTGAGGCCTTGCTCCCTCTTTTTCCCCAACGGCGTTACCAAATCCATAGCACACGATAAAAGCTCGGATGGTAGGTTCAGCAGATTCACAAAACGAGCAGATATAAAAGAAACTGAAGCACCAGTATCAAATAAAACTGCAGCTATAGAAGATGCAACCAGAATAGTACCTCGAACCATCGAAGGCCCTGCATCAGATCCCGCTGGTGCCTGATCCACAGCATGCAGTTGCCTGGTCCCTGCCTGAGAGCGACCGCTCGCCTGAGGCTCCGCCCTGATATGGCTCTGCCCTGAAGACGATCCGGTCCTACCACCACGCCCACCAAACTGAGATCCTGTCGTCCTGGTCGGCTCTGACTGAACTGATACCCCTCTAGAAGCCACTGATCCAGCCCCACTCTGATAAGGGCGTTCAGTCCTGCAGAAGCATTGTAGATGTCCCACCACTCCACATCCATGGCATGGTCTGGGAGGGTATGGACAAACAGGTCGGATGTGTCCTGCCCTTCCGCACTGATGGCACACAACAGACCCTGCACCAGAAGCCCCAGATGAAAACTGCCTGGGAGGATGACCTGAGCTGCCATCACCCTTCTTCCACTGCTCATCACGCTTCCTCTTCTTCTCAGATGAACTCCTACTGCCAAGCCCTGACACTGATCCAGAAAACCCCGACTTTCCCTTCTGGTCAATCTCGGCCATACAAGCACGATCGACCACCTCAGCATAAGTCTTCAGCTTGAACAAGAAAACGTGGGAGTGAATTTCTGGTCGAAGGCCCTTCTCAAACTTCCGAGCCTTCAAGAATTCGCTCGAGACTATCTCAGGTGCGTACCGTACCAGTTCAGCAAAGCGATTTGCATACTCCATCACTGTCTGATTTCCCTGTGATAGCTCCATGAACTATCGAGATCTAGCATAGGCTACAAACTCTGGACAATACTGCTCGTTGAAGAGACCCTTGAAATCCTTCCAGCTTTTGTGCTCATGCTTCCCAGCCTGGACCACTGATTCCCACCATTTGCAACTGGAACCCTCCAGCTGGAACGAGGCGCACTTCACCCTGACTTCCTCAGGCGTGTCAAGGAAATCGAACACGCGTTCTATCTTCTCAAGCCACTCCTCTGCCTCCTGAGTTTCTGAACCACCTCGGAAAGAAGAAGGTTTGCTCCTCAGAAACTCCTGAGCTCTGTCCTTTCTGGAGCCAAACTCGTCCCCTCTAGCTGGAACAGGGGCGGGGGCAGGAGTCGCCCCTTGTCCTAAAGCCTGAACGGCTCGGACCATCGCCTCAACAAATCTCTGATCAAGCGGCGCGGGAGAACTCTCTCCGGCTTCCTCCCGTGGATGCATGGGAACACTCCGGGGAGGCATCTTACTGAAAAAGAGCAGCAATCAAGAAAGGAAACCATCAATAAAAGGGGAATAAAATTTTCCAACAAGATAATTATTCATCAATAAACCAATCATGTAAAAACAAATCCATATAAAAGCTTTACTTTCCTTATCTGGTGTCCACGCACAGTCTGCAGCCTGCACGTCCAACCCAGAAAGAAAGTGAAACAAGCACCCTGACATCCCATGGTGACTCAGTATCTGTCACGAGGCGTGCTGGCCAGGCACCCTACTCGCAACATGAGTTCTGAGCCCCGACAGACCCAACTCGTGTACAACCCAACTCATCCCAAATAACATAAACCCCCAACAAAACCAACCTCCCTCTGATACCATTTTGTCACGAACCGAATCAGGTCGCCATCCGAACCGACGCCCGACTCGGCCCGCGGCAAGGCCCGAAGGGCGTTCCCTATCCCCACGGGCTGGCACAAGTGCCCGGGTATCAAAATAAACCTTGGGAACGATTTACCCGAGTGAATAAATATAAAGCAGCCAACCAAAGTAAACCAAACAGAGATAAAGGTTACATTAAAACATGTAGATAACCAAACAGGTCTTTGGTTCACAAGTACTCAAAACCCAAATAACACCAAAACAAGACACCCAAAAACCAACCTAAGGACCGTCGCCCGGCGTAGGGACACCGCCTCTAGGCCACCACCAAAACGCCACGTAGATAGTCTGGCTAGCAACCTGAACCACTGCTCCCAAAAGCTGGACCCCTACCTGTATCAGAAGTAAACAGATCTACTTACACCCAAAGGTGTAAGTAGGGTGTGAGAAATCACCCAGCAGGATATCACCAAGCAAGATTCCACGCACAAGTATACAGAGAAAATCCATTTGGAATGCTGTATAAAGTAAAAGGTGCAAAAATAAATAAAAGATTTTCACAAAATGCTTTTAAATAAAAACGGTTCATGTCACATACCAGAATGAAATTCAAATGGTATAAATATCACGGATCAGTGTGCGCAAGTATCAGTAGCACCAGAGGATGGGAATGCCTTAAGGATACTAGTAACAGTGGGACCCTAGGACATCGTGTCTCAGTGAAACGTGGCTTAGATGGCCACGACCCTCAGAAAACGTGGCTTAGAAGGCCACGACCCTCAGAACACGTGGCTTAGAAGGCCACGACCCTCAGATATCATATGTTTAGTTAGTGTTGCAATCGTCAAACCTTCCAGTGAAACCGAGTCGAGTCATCTCCGGACTACCAGCTCACTAGTCCTAGTCCACCCACCTAATACCCAGGCTTCCCTCCTTGTGCTCACCCAATTCAGAAAACACCTGCCATATCACCCGCACACTGATATTCTTTCTTTTGAAAATACCACACGCACACCATAGCATTTCAAAACATAGTATGTATTGCAAGTACGCTAAATAAAACCAGTAGCACAGTTTGAAAATAAACAACATCCTTTTTCTTTTCTTCAATCAGGTAAACCAAAACAGTACTTTTAAAACTTGCTGATAACTATTTTAAAAGAAAAGATAAAGAAAGACATTCAAAGTTTTAACTAGGTCCAAGTAATAAACACATGACATTTTTAATAAGGGGAAAAAGTTCATAGTATGTAAACAGGGGATAAAACATTTGGTTAACTAGGAGTGCAAGCAAAGGATTATAAACCCATACTTGGGTGCGGAACCACCTACCTCAAACGGGTGCGTGAAACGGCGCGGCACCGAATTCCCGACGAACAATGGTCACTGTAGGAAGCCGTCAAGGGGCCCTAAAACAGAAAATCGTTAATAAACTTAGTAATAATATAATAGAATAATAATAATAATATAATAACGACAGCAATAATAATAGTAATAATAATAATAATTATACATAATAATAATAACAATAACATTAATATTAATAATAGTAATAGCATATTAATAATAATTTTTATAAATAATAATAATAACAATAATAATAATAATAATAATATAATAATAATAATAACAATAATAATAATAATAATAATAATATTATTATTATTTACATAATTACAATAATAACATATTAATATTTATAGTAATGATATAATAAATAACATATTAATAAAAATAACAAAAGAAAACATAATACCTAATTAGATAACTTAAAATAATAAAATAAAATAACTAAAAAAGAAAGAAAAACAGACCTGTGCGGAGGAGGCCGAACAGGCGCGCTGGAACAGAGGAGAAGAGGAAGAAAAAGAAAGGAAGAAGAAGGAGAGGAGAGGAAGAGGAGAGGAAGAAGAGGAGATGAAGGAGAAGAGAAAGAAGAAGAAGAGAAAGAAGGAGAAGAGAAGGAGAAGAAAAGGGAGAAGAAGGAGAAAAGAGGAGAGCAGCAGGGGTTGCGCCAGCTGGGGGTGCAAGGGGAGCAGCGGGTCGGCCGAGGAGGAGGCGGAGGAAGAAAAAGAAGAAGAAGAAGAGGAGAAGGAGAAAAGAAAGAAGGAGGAGGGAAAGAAGAAGAAGAGAAGGAATAAGAAGCAGGGGTGTGGTAGGAGGGAAGGAAGGGGTGGCGGGGTGCAGTGCTGGTCTGCGAGGGAGAAGGGAGGCACGCAGGGAAAGGAGGGAGGAGAGGGGAGCGCGGTGCGCAGGGGATAAGGAGGGAGGGTGCTGGGGAAAAAGGGAGCGGACGCGGGAGGCGGACACGGGGAGAGGGAGGCGGTCGCGGGAGGCGGACGCGGGGAGAGGAAGGCGGACACGGGGAGAGGGAGGCAGACGCGGGAGGTGGACGCGGGGAGAGGAAGGCGGACGCGGGGAGAGGGAGGTCGTCGCGGGAGGCGGACGCGGGGAGAGGAAGGCGGACGCGGGGAGAGGGAGGCCGTCGCGGGGAGAGGAAGGCGGACGCGGGGAGAGGGAGGCCGTCGCGGGAGGCGGACGCGGGGAGAGGAAGGCGGACGTGGGGAGAGGGAGGCAGACACGGGGAGAGGGAGGAAGAAGGGAAACCCGCGGGAGGGAGAGAGAGAGAAGAGAGGAGGGGGGTGGCGGCGGCTAGGGTTTCGGGAGGGGGAAGAGAGAGTTAAATAACCAATTAACATAACTTTAATTACCTTAACAACATGCTAATAATAATAATAATAATAATAATAGTAATAATAATACTAATAACATAATAATCAATAAAATTAATAATGTTATTAGCAATAATAATAATAATAATAATACTAACATCATAATAAAAATAATAATAATAATAATAATAATAATAATAATAAAATCATAAAATTAATACTAATAATGATAATTGTAGCATCAATAGTAATAATAATAGTATAAATAATAAAAATAAAACTGAAGTCAACATCTGTCGTTTGGTTCGTCCGCGCAACGGGCACCGAGCGTTGAAATGGCAAAGCTGCCTGGCCTTTCCCATACCCTACCCATGCGCCGAGCGGCGCAAGGCCCGCGCGCGTGCACCGTTACCCCAACGGGCAACCCAAACCGGGTTCAGCTCATGATACAACCAAATGATTTAAATAAACCGGCAATTAAATTATGAAATAAAAATTTAAAATTAAACGCATACCTCAAAAAAAAAGTCTGGGCATGACAATTGGGTTTCATATGAAAGCAGATGAGAAGTACATATCAATTTAATGTTATGTTTATACGATTTGGTCCTGAATCACTAGTCTATTCATGTGATCAATCACTATGCTAAAAATTTAAACAATGAAACAACATATTATTTTAATTTTGTTTCAGATCCTATCAATTACAACATAATTTATAGGTACATTATTAAAATTATCTAAAAATAAATTACAATAATGGGATTTTAAATTCTTTATCTTAAGGCTTTTGATTGAAATTTAATTTCTAATCTCAAAAATTATCCCCTTCGAAACATTATGGAACACCATGAAATTTTAAAAGAATAAATTTTTATTATATAGAATATTAGACACTTAAAAATGAGTTTAATCAACCCATGAAATATATTTCTTTAATTTTTGTATCTTTTATATCTTACATAACATGCATCCCAAAGCCTAAATAAAATGTACTATAGTATACTGTTAAAACCTAGCCATTAAATTAGTGGATATGATTAGTAATAAAAAAATAATGAAATTTATATGGTGTACACATGTATAAAAAAATTAATTTTTTACTTTTGTATTAGAAAAAAATAAGAATAATTTTAATGAAAAAAGAATTTTTTTTGGAATTTTTTTTAAATGTGGATTATTTATGTTTTGCGCACATAATATAAAAATAATTTTTACCACTTTTTGAAAATTTATTTTAATAAATTAAAATCATTTTTAGAATATAAATTCAATGATTTTCCTTGGGGGAATGATTTTTATTTTTAATAAATGTTTAATTTTCAATGAATATTGAAAAATGCTGATTTTAATGGAAAACTTCCTTTTCATTTGAATAATTTACAAATTTAAATTAATTTTAAGGTAAAGTAATTTCAACTAAATTAATATTTGTATAATTTAGTTTATTTTAATCGATTTAATAATGAATTTTGATTTTAAAACATTTCATACTTATGATAATTTTCTTTCAAGAAACCCTATTTTTCACCATATATGTGTGTATGATTTCAAATTGGATACTACTACATAAGTGAATTGAATTACGAAAATTGGATTTCATAATTGGAATCAAACAATTTATATTATCCAATATATTAAAAATTATTTTTTACCATTATGAATAGTAAAATAAGTAATAAATAATTATCATGTTTAAGGTAAATGAAGATTTACCGAGGGGTTAAAGTAAAATAATAATGTGTAAAATGACCTAAAAATGGTTAAAACGCAGATTATATGACCATATTTAGACCTTATATCCTATAATTTTCAATAATTACCCATTTGGGATGATTTTTGAATGATAGAAATGTTGTTGTAACGAAATCGTAGAAAACATTCGTTATGTGTCCTCTCCCCCACTTATAAATGGTCATCACTCCCCTCCCATCATCACACATAAAAATCCATGGGTTTTAAAAAATAAAAACAAATATAAATTAATATATCCCATAAAAACATTATATATTTATTTTTCTATCATAAATACAACCTAGTAAGTATTTTTTTCACCCTAAAGAAGTTGTCTAAAGAAGAGGCACCGTTCTAAAACAAGAAGTTTAGTTTTTTTATTTCTTCCTCCTCTTAAAATTTTTATTAAACCAAGATAATATAGTATCAATATTATCTTAAATATAATTTTTTTCATTGTGTTATGTTTATGAGATATATCTATCTCTTATTTAATCAAATGGTAAATGAAAATATCGATCATGTGTACAGAGGACAACCCCCTCACGAACCAATGTAACTTTTTTTCCCATGAACACCTTTGAAGGATGGATAAAATGTTGGATTTATCACATTTATATGATCTTCATGATATTATTACAATTATTTAATTTGAATATCACAAATAACTTCTCAATTCAGTTCCTTTTCAAATCATATAATTTTTCTTATGTTTACAGTAGACTACCGCCATACGAAGTGATGTTATTGATTTTTCACTTACGCTTTATCATGAAGGTAATATGGATAAATTTAGTGAATATATATGATATATATGAAATTATATTTATTTTTTAATTTTATATATCACATAATTCATTTCACCCATTAATTAAATAATAACATTAATTGTGCATACGTATGACCTACCGTCTCTATGAAGAGATGTAATCCATTCTCCATGTTAAAATTTAAATAATGACAACATATTATTTTAATAATGATAAAGAAATATATATTTAAATTTAATAAAACTATAGAGATTATGGAATTTCATATTATGTGAATGAACTGAAGCTTTCATGAAAAAACACGCATGAAAAAACAAGGCTATTAACATTAGAAATAGTGAAAACAATGAAATATGTCATCAAAATGTGTGGAAAATGTGATAGAGAGGTCATATATGATATTATAAATATTTATATGATTTATTTATAAATTAATAACATGATTAAAACCATTATACATGATTTTAAGTTACATCCAACCAAAATGAAGCATAAGGTAAGGGATTTCGTCTCAATTTCCCTTCATTGAGGCATATTGTAAGGTTATGCACCTAATTTGTTTTACATGGTGTACATAATTCCAACATGATGTGTAAAGTACTAACTATTTAATAATTCATGGTATTATATTTTTTAATTTGAATTATTTAATCTGAGGGTAAATAAATTGAAAATTACAAAGTTTTAATGAATTTCAAAACTCAATTTATTTTTATTGATTATATTACTTATTCATTGTCATTGAATTTCATTGATTATATGTGTATAGATTTTTTAATATATTAAATTTCATTTAATCCTATTTTATGTGGATCTATATTTTATAAACATAATTTATCTATTTAGAAATTCTCATATCAATGTTGGGATCTTTTTAAGGGTTTATTACACAATCTCATTTTAATCAAGATTGTTTATATATGAATTTCTATTAATGTAAGTTACATGATCAGTGCATAATAAACCCAGTTTGATTTTAGTATACTATATTTATTCATTATTTTATCAATTAATATAACCATTTTACCACATATTGGTAATTAAATTGATTGAGAAAATATTCTCAAAAAAATTATACTTTTTTCTCTCTTTGATTGAAAATACATTTTCGTCCAAAAACCATGCATTCTATTATTGTTTTAATTTTTTTCAAAAATAACAAAATTATTTATAGAAGATATTTTTTCCCATTTTATTTTTTTAAATGTTTTGATATAATTATTCTAGTCTTTTCAAAAAAGGCCCATTGTTTTTTACTATAAAAGTAAAATGAATCTTTTTTAACATATACAACAAGAATTAAATTTCCAGCCATCATTATGAATAAATGTTTTAAATTTTATTTTATATGATTCAAAAATTATTTTTAAATAATTTTTTTTAATTTTTTTAGAACCAATAGTTTTAAAATTACATTTTAAATATGAAAATCATATTTTCAACAAGAATGTCTCTAAAGATATTGTTATGGTATTTTTATTCATCAATGATAAAAAAACTTTATTTTACATATAATTAATTATTAATATATTATATAGATACAATTATTATTTATAATGATTTTTTATTAACATTTTTACCAAGGAATGTATTTCCATTAATTTTTTTGATACATGTGGTCATCAAATTTCCCTTGTAATATTTACTTTTATAGGATCATTTGACAATAAATTTCCCTTAAATATCTATATTTTTATAATGGATATTTTATTTATTAAACCACATATCATTTATAAATATTGTATTCTACATTTATTGTTATTTTATTATCTTGGGAAATATATATAAATTCATATTCATTACACAATACAGATATTTAATGATTAGACATGTTGTTCATGAATTAAATTGATTATCCAATATATGAGGAATGATTTAGACATATAGTGAATGGGGGTCAGAATTATATATCACATTGATGTATTGATAGTGTCTTGAATCAAATCAGTAATCTATCATTAAATGTATTTATACTTATAGTTTTACATCATATTTTGAATGGTCTTAATGGTAGAGGTATCATGATTTTTGATATCGTGACATCCAACTATAATGAATTTCCATCCTTTGAAATTTAGTTCTTATTATCCATGATGTTTCAAAATGATATTATCTTTATATGCATTTCATTCTCAGTTATTGATTAAATGGAATGAATTTTATGTTATTTACCTTTGAATATTCATTATGCGTTATTTATTAATGTAAGTAAATTTACTTAAATAGAATGTGTTCGTTTATTTAACTTTCAACATTGATTGTGAATTATCTATTCATTATAGTAAACTTACTTAAATGGAATGTGTTTTCTGTTATTTATCATTCCATATTAATTACTCTTTATCTAATCCGGATAGTCAAGTTATTGATTAAAGGAAATGTGTGTCCAAATATTTTCCTCTCTATATTGATTATGCCATAATGATTATTCTTCATTTAATCATGATATCATTCTCTTTACATGACTTTTAACGAGAATTTGATCTCACCCTAATTTTTTTATCCTCTCTTAGGAATCATGGAAGTGTACTATAAATTACATAAAAGTATATTCTATAGGGGAGAATGATATTCTTTGAAAGAATTTTGTTTCAATTTGTACATTCAAATGTAATATTTTAATCATGTATGTATTTAGTTTACTTAGACTACAAAACTATTTTGTCATTCGAGATCTGATTACACGTATCTTAGGCCAATATAACATAACCCTATTATAGAATTTGAGGATAAGAATAGAAAAACAATGTAAATTTTTAGAAATATATAGATTATGTTGTTTTTCTTGGAAAAACACCCCTATCTAGATACTAGAATTGGACATAGTTCTAGAAAAAATGTTCTTAGTGTTAATAAATTAAAAAAGTAGGATGGGAACTTACTCAAGAATTACATGATAAATTAAAATAGACCTTACTACACACTTGGTTTGATAATCCTGGGGGACATGATTTGGAAAATTTATATTTTATTGGAAAACCATTTTGAAGGATTTGAATAGATGATGACCATGAATGGCCATATTTAAACCTAAAGTTTCATATGTTTATAAATGAATGCTTGATCTGAAGTTTAATAAAAATAACCATTTATAAGTTTTATGTATTGGGACTTTAAAATGAATATGATATTTTTGGAGTTATTTATTATAATATAACCCATTTATTTATCATATGTTTTCTGAAAATGTTATTTAAAGATGAATTCCCTTATTATTTTGGGAATACAGTTAATGTTATTGGTAATAAATAGGATTATATTATATTTGATTTTTTTGGTAATTATGGGTTATTAAATTTTTTGAATTTTATAGGAAATATATTAATATTTTTTCAGAAAAAGGACAACCCAAATTCTGTGTGAAAACTCATCACATTAGGAAAGGTAGTGGGGATTGAACCCACAACTGAAGATTGATATGGTTTTAGAACCTACCACTGTCATATGTGATGTGGTGTTTAATATTTAATTTTCTTTACTAAAATAATTTTATGAATAAATAATAATGATGAAATAGTTATTCCAGAGTTAAGGTTTAGAGATTAATGTATTATACTGAATACCTTATTCTTATATTATTGGTTTTATAATCGTTTTTAGAAAAACAAAAATAATTGTGAGTCTTTTATAGATATTATATTCCGTTAAAATAGAATTTGAGTGCATCAGGCATAAAAACTTATTTTTTGATATTTCTTTCATAGGGTAATCATTGATTTGTAAATTTATCAAAGCCTAACCAACGGATGAGATCGTGCTTATGAAATATAAAGATATCAATCATGTATATCTTGTTATATTATTATATAGTAAAGTTGATACTAAGTTTTTTAAAAAGGATCGTCAAATAAAATTCTATCTAATTAAGAAAAAATTTGGAGAATAAAATGGTCTTTTAAATCATCAAATTTTTAGGGTTTTAAGCCCTTAAAATTCCATTATCATTCACATTGTTTGTTCAATTACCTCCATCACTATCTATAATTATTTACAATTTTATTTCACGTACACATCTTAACTTTCCACTATTTTTATCCTACCTTGAAACCTTGATATGTGTGACTCCATATGACCTTAGTATATCCATTTATCTCTTATTAAGATTATTTTTTGTTATCACTATTATGATGTGGTTTTTTCACAATGGTATTTTCTAATATAGAACCCATGATTACAAAGATCAAGATTATATTGTGAAGATGTATTTTATTTATGATGTGGAGAATTGAACACCTCTAAATTTCAAAATAAGAACATTGTATTATATATAATATAAAAAAAATTGATCTTAATCAAAAAATTAAATATATTTAATTAAATTTAATATGTTTGATATCCTATGAAGCAAGAAACCCCATATAAAAATGAACAGTGATATAATATATCATTGTAACATTTATTTTAAATTGGAAGGTATGGATAATTGATACTAAGTTATATAAATTATATGTTTTTCGAAAGTATAAAAAAAATTCATTTATTATCACATGATTATAAATAATATAATAGTCATTTGAAGGGAACGAAATATGTTTTGTAAAAAGTTTATTTTTCCAAATAGTGGATTATTCTCACTTTTCACAAATAATTTAAAATAGATAATTACAAAATTTAGATAAAATTTGTGTAAAAAAAATTATTTTTAAATATAGATATTAGAATTATCATTTTTTGATTTATTTTAATGTGAAATTAGTTCTTTTTTTACAATTTAAATAATTCATTTCATTTAAATCATTTTCATAATGAATTTTCTTATTAATACCCTATATTTCAATGTGAACTTTGTCTTTAAAAACACACTTTTTCATCGCACCTGTGGTTATGATTTTAAATTGGATTCTCCCACATAATTGAATTAAATTTTAAAAACTGTATTGAAAATTTTGAATCATAAAAATTTATATCATCTAATAAAGTCAACTAATGTTTTTACTATTATTAATAGTAAAATAAGTTAAAAATAATTACAATGGTTATGGTAGAAATTAATTTTTCAAGGGGATAAACGAAAAAGATAAGGGTTAAAAAGACCTATAAATTATTTCAAAAAAATATTTATGGCCATATTTATACCACATATCATATAAGGGTGTAGAATTACCCATTTTCCATGCTTATGAAATGATGAAAATGTGGAAATAATTGAATGTTTTTCAAAATTTCATGTATGTCCTCTCCACCACATAATATATACCACCCACTATCTTCCCCTCATCAAACATAAAAATATATTTTGATAGGCCATGACTAGACCAAATAAAATAATTAATCTTGAGAATAAAGTATAGATCTCTTGGCTAGATTACAAATCCATCCTAGGAAAGCTTTTATTTCAAACATAAAGAAGTTTCCTAAATAAGTGATATCATTCTTAAATGAGATTTGTTATTTTGTTTGTTCTTACACCACCTTAAAATAATATTTAACCATGATAATATAATAAAATAATTATATTAAATATAATAATACTTTATTATGTTATGTTCATTACCTATATCCATCTCCTCTTTAAAAAAATAGGAAACAAAACAATCGATCGTGTGTACGGCGTACTACCACCTGACTAACCGATATAACTCGATTTTCATCACCAAATTTCATTGTTAGATATGTTGATGAATTTAAAACTTTATATTATATATATGATATTATTATAATTATTTAATTTTAATAAAATATATACCTTCTTAAGTTCCATTTTTTAAAAATATGATAACTTTTCTTGTGTTTACGGTGGACTACTGACTCACGAAGTGATGTGATTTGTTTTTCACTTTTGATTTACATGTAATGAAATAAGATTAAATTTAATGAATAAATGTGATATATATAACATTATATTGATTCTATAAATTTTTTATATCATAATCTTACATACCCTTTAACATATTGAGGAAAATGATAATGTCGCTCATGCATACGTACGACCTACCATATCCACAAAGTGATATGATCCATTATCCATGATAAAATTTCAATAATGACTCTTAATATGTATATATTGAGAAAAAAATATATCTATAAAATTAATATCATTCTATAGACTATGGAACAATATAATATACAAAATTACTAGAACTTTCCTAATAGAAAAACTATGAGACAACACAAAAATTAACACTTGAATCCATGAAAATAATGAAAAATTATTAACAATATATTGGTAAAATGTATAAATAAGATCATATTTGCTATTATAAAAATGAATATAGTTCTAGTTTAAATTAATAACATAATTAAAACCATTATTTCTGAGTTTATGTCACATTCAACAATAAACATGTGTGAGGTTAGGGACTTCGACACAATTTCCCTTCATTGAGGAAAATTGTAATGTTATACACCTAATTTATTTTATATGGTGTATATAATATCTATTTGACCTATATAATCATTATTAATTCATAATTATTGGAATTTTAATTTTAAATTATTATTATTTTATCCAATGTTATTTGGATTGAAAATTACCAGGTGGTAATGAACTTCATAAGTCAATTTCTTTTCATTAGTTATTTTATTTAATAATTAAATTTGAAATTAAAATATTATGTGTGTAAAGACTCTTAATATATTTTATTTTATTTCTACTTTTTTTATTTATTTAAATTTGACACATATAAATGATTCATTGATTAATTATCACTTCAATGTTATGGTCTTTTTATGGTTTGATCACACAATCTCATTTTAATCAGGATTATTTATATTTAAATTTCCATTGAAGGAAATTATTTGATTATAATATAATTAAGATATTTAATTTTTTTAGACTATATTTATTCATTATATTTTTAATTAATAGTATTATTCCACTATTTGGTATATAAAATGATTGAGAACATATTTATATGAAAATGTGAATTCATTTCTCTCTTTGGTTGAAAATCCACTTTCTTCAAAAACCATATTTTCTAAAAATGTTTTAAAAAATGTTTTTAGAATTCAAAAAAAAATTATTAAAATTTTTTTACATATTTTTACACTTTATAAAAAATTTAAAGTAATTTTCATGTAATTTTCAAAATAATCTATGGTTGGATTTTACTAAAAATGTGAAAGGAATATATGTCCAACATAAATGGAATTTCTTGATTTCAGGATGAATTAATGATTTGAATATTATTTTATAATATTCAAAGGCTTTTTTCAAAGAAAACTATGTTCAATGTTTTAAAACCTTTAGTTTTAAAAGGTGATTTTTAAGATGAAAAAGATACTTTCTGAAGGAATGTTTTTATTAATATTTTTATGGTATTTCAATTCATTAATTACAACAGACCTATATTTTATATATAGTTCACTGAATTTTTTTTTTAATACCATCCCTTTTCTTTATAAGGATGTTTTATGATCATTTTATCCATGGATGGTTTATAAATTCACTTCATTCATCCATTTAAGTTGTAATTAACTTTCCTTTAAAATATTCACCTTCATATAATAATTAGAGATTAAATTTCCCAAAAATATCCATATTATTTAACATGTAAATGTTTTTGGATTAATAAATATTCAATTGATACATATTTTGAACTTTATTGGATGTTATTTTATTATAAGGGTAAATATTAATAAATTTATATTCTTTAATCATCACATATATTTGATAATAAAGTGCATTGTTCATGAATTAAATTGATAATTTGATAAATGAGGAACTATTTTGACCCATAGTGATGGGTGGGGACCATAATAATACATCCCAGAAATGTATCAATATTAATATTAGTCCATGTTTTATGCTAGCAATAAACGAGTTTCAACTTCTAGTTTATAACTGTCTTGTTAAAGTTCTTGATTGTAATGGTATGTTGATGCTAGAGATCATGAAATAAAATAATTCAATTTTATTTCAATAAGAATTATGTCAACATTATCCATGATATTTTCACTACAATATTATCTATATATAAACTTCATTCTTAGTTATTAATTAAATGGGATGTGTTTTAGTAATTTACCATGACATATTGATTATTCTATATATATTCATGATAGTTATGTTATTTAAATATAAATTGTGTTTAGTTATTTATCTCTACATATTGATTATGAATTATCTATCCATGATAGACATGTTATTTAAATGGGATGTTTCTTCAATTATTTACCTTTTTAAATTGATTATTTCATATCTATTCATGATATTCATGTTATTGGAATGGAATGTGTGTTCAGTTATTTACCCTTCCACATTGATTATTCCTTATCAAATCATGAAAGTCAAGTCACTAATTAAATCAAATATATGTTTATATATTTAAATTTCCATTTTTATATTTAATATTGATTATTCTTCATTTACATAGGATAGAATCATTTCTACATAACTCTTATTGAGTATTTCATCTCACCATTATTTTGTTTCCCTTCAAAGGAATCATGGAAATTTATTTTGAATGATATTTAAGGATATTATTGATGGAATAATTATATTATATAAAAAAATATTTTATAATTTTTATATTCAAATTTAATACATGAATCATGTATGTCTCTAGTTCACTAAGACTACTAAAATATTAAATCCTTCATGATGTGATTCCATGTATCTTACACCAATGTAATAATTTAGAAACCAGATCTGGGTTACTGGAGTCAAGATCATTTCAAATTTATTAAAACATAAAATTTATAAAATATATTTGGTATCATTTACATAATTTGGGATCTACTAAATGAATAAAATCCTAAAACCATTTTTCATTTGGAGAGAATCCCTACATAATAATGAAGTAAAAAAATCTATCCATTCATTAATGTCATCAATATTTTTTCAAGAAATTTAATGTAGTATACCAATGATTCACTATTCTAAATTACTTTCAATATAAAATAAATTAAAAAAATATATCACATATGATGTCTTTGAATATGGATGTTAAAAAAATAGACATATTTTCCAACAACGCGTTTTAGTGTCCATTATAAAGGGATTTCCAATTTTAGAACAGATATAATAAATATTTTCGAATAGTTTCTCACATATTCTGTTCATATGTGGCCTAAATTAATTTTAATTTATTCTAAAGGTTTTTTTATATATAGTAATATTTCTAATGTCAGGAAACTATTTTTGAATACCTAAAAATAAATATTTCACATAATGCTATAAAATGATGGAATGTCTTCAACCTTTACAAATAACACATCCCAATTTAACATTAATATTATATCATTATAAATTTATATAAGTAGGAAAATTATTCATTATACCAAAAAAAAACTCTTGATCAATTATTTTATTCCATATTCTTATAAAAAAATTCTACAAATATTTCCATAAAAAAATCAAATTATTTTTTAATGGTTCCTAGTATATGTCAAAATCAACACATATTTTTTGGACGAAAAATTATTATATGAAATATCATATTCTAGTATATGATTCTTATCCATAGAGAAATATTATATATTATTTGTATAACTATCCATGTATTATGAATACTATATTGAATCCAATGCATCAATATTCCATTAGTGTAAATTATAAAACAAGTGATTTAGGATTTTAGTATAAAATCAGATTATTTAAGGACAACCTTATTTATCTATAATGAATTAGGTGGATACTTAATATTTTGATTGTTAATAACTTCATTCACAAGATATGTTAACTCTTTATCATCATCAACACAGTAATATAGGTTTATAAAGATAAATTTAATGGTAATGTACAATTAATTGTTTTTTATAAACATTTCAACATAAAAAATAGTACATTGCACTAAATTATAGAAAATTCTGTGATAATGATCTTTTATTTTGTAATAAAATTTGTTCATCGAGGAAATAATTTATATTCTTACAACTAAATTATAGATATTATAAAAAAATTCATATATTATAATTATTGTATAATTTTGTTTGATATAATCTCTTTTAAATGTGAAAGAAACACAATGAAAAATTTATCACTCCACTCATTTTAAACTATCATGTTATAGAACAAAAACAATAATAAAAATTTAGGAAAATATACACAACCACATTAACAAAAAAACATATATGTAAATTTTTATTTTTTAAATAATTTCAAGACATCCAATGAGTTTTTATTCAAACATAGTTATTAACAACCAATGAATTTGTCATTTAGTTCATATTTTATTAATATATTGATTACATTTTACATCACGATACACATGAATATTTTTAATGAAGTTGATTTTCTCCATATAAATTTCAAAAAGATCATTAGGTCGGATCAATTCCATGGAATACAATTTTTCATCTAGTTATAATATTATAAAGCCCATTAATAGAACCCATTTATTAAGAGGGAATATGATGACTATTGGATCCTCTATATGGTCTATTATGAAATTAATAAATTATTTCCAAAAAAAATGAGTTTTTTAATCAGAAAATTTGATAAAATAATATAGTTATCCACTATGTCATGATTTTTAAAGATTCATTGGAAAAAATTATTATTAACTTAATAATATTTTTTAAAAAAATATATGTTTTTATTTTAAACAATATGTATAATTTTACAATTATTTTAACTTAATTACATATGATATTTTGAATTTATTTTTTTGAAAAAACATTATAAAAAATATGATAAAAGAAATAGTATAACAATAAAAAGTATATTAATAAAATTACAATAAGAATAACAAAATTTATTACTTGAACATAAATGATTAAAACATAAATGGAATTTCACTAAAATAATTATAAAGGGTTTTCGTAATTTTCTAGGTTTTACATTTCACATCAGAATAATAAATATGTTGGGATATGTAATCTCTACTAATTTAAAATATATGATATATAACATAAATCTTGAAAAATGAAAATGTTTCACACACTTTAATGTGAACACCATTTATATGTAATAAATTCTGATAAATGGGTACCTCTATCTACAAGGAATACATAGATGAGGTGTCAATGTGCCACGTGATAAAAGATTCACCAAAGGATAAGGAACCTTTAGAAACATTTCCATGTCTAGTATTATGGTGGTGAAAACCTCATTACAAGAGTAGGCCATGTATTTCATTCATTATTATTGAAAAAGATAAATAATTCATTAAATCCATTTTGACATCCTCTATATATCTTTTCACATCCCATAAAATATCATCTGGTTAAAATTTTTATTCCTATATGGATCACCTTTTAAAATAATCAATTTCAAATATCATAGAGATAAAACCATTTTAAACCACAATCCATGGTAATTTTTTGTTTTGAATATTTTTAGAAAAAGAAGTAAATTTTATACAATCAAAATGGGCGTGTAACCTCATTAATTTTGTTATGTGACCACTGATCCTATTTTATCAAGTTGAATGGCCATTGGTCAACTAGAATCAGGTTGTGTGATCGAAAATACTTATTTTTTTGGTTAATATAGTCTTCAACTCCATTTATACCCATATAAAACTATTTTTTCTATTAATATATAATGAAACCCATCATTTATCTTGGACACACATTTAGAGAACCTCTTACCCAAGTAGGGGATTCCAGAACCATGGAACCCCAAATGGAATCTATAAACCACATAACCCCTAATATCCTAATATATAAAGAATTTTTCCACCAAGTATGAAATAAATTATCTATAGAAGATAAAAATGTATTCATGAAACGAAAAATCCCACTGATATTTTACAATAAATACTCATAGTGTTCTCTTATTTTAAGGATCTAGAAAATTCATAGAGTAGTTAGACTCATATAAGGATTTCACAAATTATATATCTCAAATCAAGATATTTCCAACCATTTATAATTTAATCATATTGGAGAATCCACTAGATTAGTTTAAATATTTACATTACCTCACACTCACATTCATCTGATATCTACGATCTATGAATCTCTCAAAGAATTCCTTGATGTTGAGGCTTCCTAGAACCTCAAACAATTGGATCAACATATATGGGTAACACATTGTGCCACTCCCTTTTGAGGATACATATATAATTTTCCAAATAAATTCATCCAATGTAATGGACCTATTTGACCCTGAAAACAAATGAATGTTTCCAGTGATCACGTATCCAATTTTGGTTCATCTACAATCATGCCTCTATAAAGATTTCATGTTCCAAAATTTATCAAATGTGTGTTTATCCATGACCATGCATTCAAGAGGGAAAAATTCGTGATTATATATCTTTTTTTGTTACATTACTGATCATGCATCCCGAACAAATATTTTCATGTTTTCTATCCTAGTTGACATCATTCAACTTTTTCAGAAACCCAAGAACACTAACATACACCAATTTCAATCCCACTTTGTTGAAGTGTTTGTCAATTATTGTGAATGGACATAATGGTTTCACATTCATTGGATAAAGGATTCCCCAAAACCAACAAAATATTTCCACACAAAACTCATATTTCTCTCATGGGAACATAATATGTTCTCAATTATACACCTCTAGGATATAGGGATCCAATGAGTTAAGGTAAACGATCGGATTCTGTAACACCCATAGATTTTATGAGAAATATTATTTTTAATTTCATTGATGTATTTTTTGTACTCTACACCAAGATTATCTTACACTATATGCTACACCGTATTAGCTTTTAGTATATGCAAACATTATTCTTGGCTTGTGTCACACGCAAGAGCGACCTTCCTCGATAGCATGTGTTGTACGCAATACCGAGTAACACTAAACAATGATATATTATTATAATATTAATATGAACTAGACCTTATTAATAACATTAACCTAATTTTTAATTTTATAACATTATAATTCATCATAAACATTTTCTAGAATGATGTATGAGGACAAAATAAATTTTTCGGGTAAAATAAGTATTTTTCAAAAAATGAGGTTTTGTCGCCTTTAAATGGAGAACCCGCATTAAATATAGTTTTGGAATGTTTATAAGTTCAATTTTACAAATTAAAATTATTATTTGGAATAAGGATATAAAATTTTACTTTGGATAAATTTTTCATATTATTCTGATAACTTTCATATTTTAATGAATAGTAAAAACATGCTATATTTCAATTAAAAACAACTATTTTCATCGTAATAATTTATATGGTTAAATTATAATATCAAATGGGATTAAAGTATAAATAGAATATGTTTTTTACCATTTAATATAATGTAAGTCATTAGCATTAATTTTACACTGAATTCATAAGTAAAAACATTTAAATCAATTAAAATGTTTTGACTTTTAAAAACCATTTTTTTCAACAGCGGGATTAATTATAAATTAAATACTGAAACTTTTTTGTTTTGAATTTGGAAAAAGGGATTGAATATTTGGAACCATTAGGTCCAAATTATGTTAATATACTACTTTTTTTAGGAATTATGAATAGTAACTATGGTAAATTTTATTTAGCATAGTTTAAGGTAAATCTGGTAATTAAAGGTAAATCTAATATTATAAAATTACACTAACATTTGTCTTAATATAATTGGACGATTATATTTTTCCCTAAATCATTATTGGGTAGAAATTTACTCTAATAAAACCCACTTGTATTTTATTAAGACCTTTTATTTATTTTATTTAAAGGAAAGTGAAATATGTCTCACTCAAACATTAATAATTAGATTATTTTTAATATAGGGTTATACAGAATATAAATTAGATTATAAATAATCATTTGAAATATAAACTGTTTTTCTTTATCATGATAATTTATTTGAAATTTCTATGAAATATTTAATTACATTAGTATCTTATACATTAGTGATGTAGAAATTATTTATTTAGTGAAAAATCACTAATATAGTTTTTATTAAAATAACAATACCTATCAAAAATAATAGAAACTTTAAGAAAAATTATTTTTTGAGTATATATATACCCTAAGCATGCAAGGGTATATTTGTGGACCGTTTGGATCCTTATTAAACAGATTATAACACTTATAATATTTTATTTTAAATTATGTCAATGTTGTCACCTTCATACTTTAATAAAGATAAAATTTTAAAAGTTTGTTGTTTTAGAATATAAATTCAACTAAAAGTATTATTATAAAATATATTATATTTATCTTTATCATAGTATTTTATTTTTAATATTTAAACCACAAATATCTATATTAAATAATTATACAAAAATGATGTATTAATTATTTTATTAATAGAAATTTCAAATAAATGATTTTAAAAGTAATAAAATATATATTATATGAACTAATTAATGTTCTCCACTAATTTTTATATAAATATAAATAGTTATTAATCTATTAAATATTTTTAGTTTCTAAAGTATATTCTCTATGGATTTTATTTAAATTCAAATAAATGAATTGTGTTAAAATTAACACTATTGATATTTTATATTATTAAATTGTTTAAAAATCACAAAAATCTTTAAAAATTACAAATTAAAATTTATATGATCTAACAAGTCATGAAGTATCAAATTATTTATAATTAACAAAACATATGTTTTTATTCATAAACATATAATATTTATAACATTTTTACCAAAAATAAAATTAAATAGATTAAACAAGGATAAATCAAAATGATATGGTTTAAAATAAAATAAAATCATGTATAAATTTAATTTTCTGATGAGATTAAAACACTATATTATCTAATATCAGAATGTGAGTCACTTTGGATGTTTTTATGTGTGTTTTGGGTTTATTATAAATTAATATTTTAGAGGATTCCAAAAGTGCCCCTCTCCTCTCTTATAAAAGGGCACCTCCTCCCTCTACTCTTCACACAGATTTGAGCCTTCAGGCTCAGCCAAAACCTGACTATTTAAATTATCCACTTCCATATAAACCTACTAGATATCTTGATTTTATTAAAATACCATATTTAGTTCCCTTTGATGAGGTTAAGAGGAGGCACGTCGAAGAAGAGGTAATATCTTCTACCGATTCTTTCAAGTTTCATTCTTCTTCAACTTCTTCTTCTTTAGATGGTTAATTATACAGTAATAACATCAGTATCACTAATATACTGATATGTTATTATAAATATGAAACAGACCTATTTCACCTTCTATCCATCCAACGGAAAACGAAATCACTGTGCATGTATATGTGCAGAATACCATCTCCACGCCGGGGTGTAATCTATTTTTTCACAACCACCTTACTTGAGTGGGTATAATGGTTTAAAGAATAACTATATATGGTTATTATAAAGTCATACGGATTCTGAGATATTATATCATCCTATCCAATTCCATTAAATAATTATGGGAACGATATCATCGCCCGGGCGTACGTACGGATTACCATCTCCATGAACACGATGAGATTCATTTCCCATGATTAACCATTAAAGTATGATTATAAAGCATATATATAATAAATAATAATGAAATATATTACAAAATTTATGTAAATATATGTTTCATTACTTAAATCCATTCAATTCAATATGGAAACGAAAACAACGTTCAGGCGTACGTAGGGCCTACCATCTCCATGAACGGTGTATTTCATTCCATTTATCGATCTATCATATATATTTATATACTGAATATATGTTATATATAAATCATGTTTTACATTATGGAATTATTTAAATATGTATATGAGTAAAAATATCAAGAATAACAAATCGAAACACATAAGATAAATGAAACGATTTTACCCAAAACGCCGATTTAACATGGAATTTACAAAAGAACGGGTAATATAAAGTCATAAGTGAACCATATATGATATAATAACAATGGATATGATTCTTTAATAATTCAATTACATTATTTAAATCATTATATAGGAGGTTCAGATAAATACGAAGCACATCGGACATAAGGTTAGGGATAATTATTCCAATCTCGTTCTTATCCGAGATTGTTTATTTGTAAGTATTTATTGGGGTTATATTTTTCATCCTTGTCCATAAAAATGTTTTCATAAAATGTTTAATAGTATTCCATGTGTGTTTGAATACATTCTTACCACTTTTTGATTTTTACTTTATGTTATGGAAGGAATATTTCTTTTGTTTACCATATGTGGTACTTTTTGACTTTTCCCTTAAAAGTACGAGGAAAATGTTTTTTAACTTATAGGGCATGAACATATTTTTAAGATTTTATAAGGCCTAATTTTTTTTAATATTACTCTAATATATTTAATGACTACTTTCAACAATATCTTTTTATTTTAAAATTTCATGGTATTTTGTGAAAATAAAATGTTTTTGAATAAAAATAATATTTTCCTCAAGAATTCATTTCAAATGTTTTGTCAGAACTATTTCCCATCTATGATGACATTATTTAGAATGATTATGTTTCAAGTATAATGTATCTATGATTTAAATGGTTTCAATTTTCTTATGATTAATTGATATCCATTTGTTTTATATGGATTATGTTATGTTGGGATGATGTTTATGAAACCCATTATAATCTTTGGGTAATGATGAATGATTTATGTTTCTATTATGGCACACATAAGATTTATTTCATTATGAGATGGGTGGGACATATATATCCCTATAATTAATTGGATAAATATTTATATCTCATGATATATACATGGCTAGAACAACAAGTTAATCCGGTTCAGTGATACAGGATTGGAACGAGGAGTGAACTCGATTCAGTAAGGGTCATTATCCACTAATATGGTCTTACCAGCAATTCCTTGAATACTATGGAAATCATATCAAGTTCGTAATTTTTTTCCACAATTACTTGTTTTTTCCCATGCCATTTTATCATGATTGATGTCCCTTTATGATCTATTCCTTACATACTACCATGTTTTATTTCGTTTCTCAAGATTTTGATGTTTAAACATTATGTTCATGTTTTTAAGTTCAAATGTATATGGTTTGTTTTATTTTCTCCATGATTACCCTTACTGATCATTTGATCTCCCCTTTATATTTTTTCTTTTCCCCATGATTTAAGGAAAGGTTTTAGGTAAGAAAACAAAAGGGGAATATCTTTATGGGAGATGTTGAAGATCTTTCACCATGATTAGAAAATTATGTTCCGAGTTTCCAAAGACACTATAATATTATTGTCCTTGAGTGTTGGTTCTTATTATATATTAATTATTTCACAAAAAGCATTGTAATGTCCATGTACGTCAAGCTTCTAGTCTGTATAGTTGGTATCAAAGGAAAGGTTTAGTTAACCGTTGGAAACTAGGATGTGAAAACATTAGTGAGATCCCTAGAATATATTTCTAAGGTATGTCTAGGGATGTCCCTAAGGTTACTTATAAGTATAGGTTATAGTCCTATAATTATGGTAACGATCATATAATTTAACCTAAAATGTTAGATATTGAAATTACTCCCCCTTGATTATGATTTTTCCTCTCAAACAATTATTTTTGGGTTTTATAAAATGGCTGGAAACAGAAAGATTCATGATAATAGAGGATATGATGGAAAATGGAATTATATTATTCATGAGCAAGAAAATGAAATTGGATCTAGAATTTCAAATATCATTATTATTTCTAATCGGAAATCTCATAATATGATCAATAGTCTCAACTTTGGTATGTTTCCCGACTCGGCTAGTAAGAGAAAGATGGAGTTTCATGATGATCATAGAAAAAAGAAAGTTTAATTTCCCTCATGTAAGTAATGTGGGAAGAGGCATCAAGGAGAACATTTCAAAGGAACTAGAAGATGCTTTGGGTGTGGAAAATAAGGCCACAAAGCCATTAATTATAAAGTAAAGGGTTTAGTTAACACTATGGACAAGGATAATGGTATTGCTAAGACATCAAAAATAGTTAAATGTTTTAAATGTGGAATGTATGGGTATTATGCAAACCAATTCACTAATGGAAAGTATCGTGAAGAGAATTAGCATAGTAGTATGGGTAGTATTTATGTTGATGATGATGATGATGATATCAGTGTTGAGGAATAAAATGATGAAGCTCAGTTTTTGGTTTAAGAAGGTAGTGGAATGATTTTATGCTTATCAAGAGTAATTTTTTATAGGTAATTTAACGGTACTATGGAATAAATAAACATCTGAGGATTATTAAACTATTGTTTTTCCTTGAGTATTTGAATGTATACATTGAATGGTATTGGTAACCATGAAAGGTTATTCGGATGTTTTTGGAAGGTAGATGATATGTGAATAATGAAGGGATAAGGAGAAAATAATATGTTTGATAGTATTAATGAGATCATGACTGATAAAATGAAAAAGTGATATCATGGTTTGAGTATATAGAAATATTAGGATTTTGGTATGTGGAAATAGATACCTTTTGACAGCATTCATGTTATCACTAAGGTTCTATGGTAATTTATGTTTCAAGAGAATACATGATTAAGGTATTCACATGTGTGGAATGTGATCAAAAAGATATATCTAATGATATATGGGGGATAAATGATGGTATTCACGTGCTTGTTATGTGACCTATCCAATAATATTTTTTTTATACTATGAGATTGGAAAAATGTATATTGGATTAGTCTAAAGATTAGAATGGATTATGTTGGACATCAGATAGTATTGTTTAAGGGAAGAACTTTTTTTCTCTAGAATACTATAAATGTGTAGTTTTAGAAAAAGGAAAATCTGTAGGATGTGCAACAACCAATCGTGTCAGACAAGGATTTGGGAATCAACCCCACAACCAAAGTGAGACATGCCTTTATCACCTACCACTGGCCTAAAAAAGTCCCTAGTTAGTAGAAACGTGTTTTATTTTATAAATCGGTATAATAGATGAAGTATAAGTACATTTTTGGAACCATAAATGATTAATCTCACCATAGATGGACATATGTATATAAATTTTGCTAACCTTATGTTTGAGACTGATGGAATGACCTATCATTCTATCACATGATCTTCTAGCACTTCACAAAATAAAAATTCAATATTATTTCTTTAATATATTCAGTGGAAATTGTTCATGGCACGAGCAACAGTGAGATTGTACCAAAATCACGTAAGTATTTCTTTTAATTCAAAAATTCTTCAACATTTGGGAAATGATATTAAAACCCAAAAATGTTGTCCTAGTTCCCTCATATATGATTAATCCGATGGTACCTTAGATAATGACAAATTTATGGCTTTGTGATTGTTGTATTTTTAACAGCCATGTCCTCTTCCACTCTTCATCAGAAGTTGATGGTTAGATTTCTCTTCCATATCTATATTTTCACCGATATTCACCTATATGGAAACCCAGTGATGAGTTACTTTGGGTATCTGTTATGTTTCTAACTTTCCTTTTTAAAATGATGTTTTATTATTCCTTTTTATGATGTGGGTTTCTATGAAATAATATTTCAAGTAGAAAACCATTAATAACCCCAATTAATTTCGAGGGCGAAATTCATTTTAAAGGGGTAGAATGTAACTCCCAAAGATTTTATAAGATATATTATTTTTAACTTCTTGGATGTCTTGTTTTTTACTCTACACAAATATTATCTTACTCTATACACAACACCGTATTAAGTTCTAGTATACACAAACACTATTCTTGGATTGTGTCGCAGGCAAGAGTGACCTTCCTCAATAGCGTGTGTTGTACGCAATACCGAGTTACACTAAACAATGATATATTTTTATTTTATAATTATAAAATAGCCATTATGAATAGTATTAAATGAATTTTAAATTTTATGACATTATAATTCATCTTACAAATTTTCTAAAATGAGGTATGAGAACAAAATAATTTTTTCAGGTAAAATAAGTATTTTTAAAAAAATGTAGTTTTGTCGCCTTTTAATTGCACACCCACATTAAATCTAGTTTTTGACATGTATATAAGTTCAATTTGAAAAAATAAAATTTTTCTTTGGAATCAGGATATAAAATTTAATTTGGATAAAATTTTCATATAATTCTGATAACTTTCATATTTTAATGAATAGTAAAAACACTCTATATTTTAATTAAAAACAACTTTGTTCATCATAATAATTTATATGGTTAAATTATAATATTTAATGGTTTTAAAGTATAAAGAGAATATATTTTTACCATTTAATATAATGTAGGTAATTAGAATTAATTTTACACTAAATTCATATGTAAAAACATTTCAATCTTTTGCAACGTTTTAACTTTTAGAACCTGTTTTTTTCAAAAACAGGATTAATTTTAAATTAAATACAGAAACTATTGTGTTTTGAATTTGGAAAAATGGATTCCATATTTGGAATATTTAGGTAAAAAATATTTTAGTAAGATACTTTTTATTTTTAGACATTTTTATTAGTAAATACGGTAAATTTTATTTACCATAGTTTAAGGAAAATCAGTAATTAAGGGTAAATCTAATATTATAAAATTACCCTAACACTTGTATTAATATAATTGGATGATTATATATTTTCTTAAATCATACTTGGGTCAAAATTTAATCTAATGGAACCCACTTGTATTTGATTAATACCTTTTATTTATTTTATTTAAAGGAAAGTGAAATATGTCTCACTCAAACTTTAATAATTACATTATTTTTAATATAATGTTATATAGAATATAAATTCACTTATAAATCCTCATTATAAAGCTAATTTTTTTTTATTATCATGCTAATTTATTTTTAATTTCTATGAAATATTTAATTACCTTAATAGCTTATACATTAATGATGTAGAAATTATTTATTTAGTGAAAAATCAATAATATTGTTTTTATTAAAATAACAACACCTATCAAAAGTAACAGAAACTTGACCAAACACTATTTTTTGAGTATATATACACCCGAATCATCCTTGGGTCTATTTGTGGACCATGTGGAGCCTTATAAATCAGATTAGGACATTTATATTATTTTATTTTAAATGATGTCAAAGTTGTCACATTCATACTTTAATAAATATTAAATTTTAAAAATTTGTTGTTTTATAAGATAAATTCAACTAAAAGTATTATTATAAAATAGATCATATTTATATTTATCATAGTATGTTATTTTTAATTTTTATACAACAAATATCTATATTAAATAATTATACAAAAATCTGGTATTTATTATTTTATTAAGAGAAATATCAAATAAATGATTTTAAAAGTTTTAAAATAAATATTATATGAACTAATTAATGTTCTCCAAGAATTTTTTATATGAATATGAATTGTTAGTAATCTATTAAATAGTTATTTTTCGAAAATATATTCTATTTGGATTTTATTTAAATTCAAATAAATAAATTGTGTTGAAATTTACACTATTGATATTTTATAATATTTAATTGTTTAAAAATCATATAAATATTTAAAAATTACAAATTAAAATTTATATTATCTATGATGTCATTAAATATCAAATTATGTATAATTAACAACAGATAAGTATGTATTCATACCCATATAAAATTATAACATTATTAGAACAAATAAAATTAAATAGATTAAATAAGGATAAATCAAAATGATAAGGTTTAAAATAATATCAAAACAAGTATAAATTTAATTGGTTGATGTTATTACAACCCTATATTATCTAATATCATAATTTGTGTCACTTTTTAAGTATTTATGTGAGTTTTTTGTTTATTATAAATTAATATTTTAGAGGTTTCCAAAAGTGCCTCTCTCTTCTCTTATAAAAGGGCACCTCCTCCCTCTCCTATTCACACATATTTGAGCCTTCATGCTCGAAACAACCCTTACCATTTCACTTCTCCACTTACATAGAAACCTACTAGAGGTCCTGGTATTCTTCAAAGACCAACTTTAGTGCCCTAAGAGGAGGTTAAGAGGAGGAACGCCGAAGAAGAGGTAATCTTTTCTACCGATTCTTTCAAGTTTCTTTATTCTTCAACTTCTTATTCTTTAGTTGTTTCATTGTAAATTAATAACATAAGTATCACTAATATACAGATATGTTATTATAAATATTAAAAAAATTCCATTTCACCTTCAATCCATCCTACAGTAAATGAAATCATCACGTGGGCGTACGTACAGAATACCATCTCCACGCCAAAGTGTAATATGTTTTTCCACCACCACCTTAATTGGATGGGTATAATGGTGTAAAGAATAATAATATATGGTTATTATAACATCATACTAATTCTGAGATATTATATCATCCACTCCAATTCCATTCAATAATTATGGGAATGATATCATCGCTCGTGCGTACGTACGGATTACCGTCTCCACGAACGCGATGAGATTCATTTTCCCTGATTAACCATTAAAGTATGATTAAAAATTATATATATAATAAAAAATAATTGAATATATTACATAATTTATGTTCATATATGTTTAATTTACTTAATTCCATTCAATTCTATAAGGAAACAATAACAACATTCACGCGTACGTACGACCTACCGTCTCCATGAACGGTGTATTTTATTCCATTTATAGATCTATCATATATATTTATATAATGAATATATATTATATATAAATCATGTTTTACATTATGGAATTAATTAAATAATGATATGAGTAACAATATCAAGAACAAAAAATCGAAACACGTACGATAAATGAAATGATTTTACACAAAACACTGCTTTAACATGGAATTTACAAAAGAACGGGTATTATAAAGTCATAAGTGAACCATATATGATATAATAACAATGAATATGATTATTTAATAATTCAAGGACATTATTTAAATCATCATACATTAGGTTCAGATACATATGAAGCATATCTTACATAAGGTAACGGATAATTATTCCAATCTCGTTCTTATCCAAGATTGTATATTCGTAAGTATTTACTGGGGCTGTATTTTTCATCCATGTCCACAAAAATGTTTTCATAAAATGTTTTATTGTCTTAAAAGTATGTTTAAAGTCATTTTTACCCCCTTTTGATTTTTACTTTTTGTCATGTACGGAATCATTCTTTTGTTTAGCATACATGGTACTTTTTGAATTTTCCTTTAAAAGTACGAGGAATATGTTTTTTTAACTTATACGGCATGAATGGATTTTTACGGTTTTATAAAGCCTATTTGGTTTAATTTTACTCTAAAATATTTTATAACTATTTTCAACAAAATCCTTTTCTTATAAATTTTCATGGCATTTTGTTAAAAGAAAATGTTTTTGGAGAAGAAAGGGTATTTTTCCTCAAGAACTCATTTAAAGTTTTTGGTAAAAACTATTTTCCGTCTATGATGACATTATTTAGTATAATTATGTTTCAAGTATAATCTATATATGATTTACATGGTTTCACTTTTCTTATGATGAATTGTTATCCATTTGTTTTATATGGATTATGTTATGATGGGATGATGTTTATGAAACCCATTTTATACTTTGGGTTATGATGAATGATTTATGTTTATGTCGAGGAACATGTAAGAATGATTTAATTATGAGATGGGTGGGACCTATATCTCTCTTCATTGCATTGGGTAAATATTTATATCTAATCAGATAGACATTGCTAGAACGACAGGTTATTCCAATTTAGTGATACCGGACTGGAACGAGGAGTGAACTCGATTCCGTAAGGGACTTTGTCCACTAAGATGATCTTGGAAGAAATGACTTGGATACTGTGGAAATAATATCAAGTGCTTAATGGTTTTCCAAACTAAATGTTTTATTCCCATTATATTTTATCATGATTGATGTTCCTTTATGATCTATGCCTTACGTACTGCCATGTTTTATTTCATTACTCAAGATTTTGATGTTTAAACATTATGGTCTTGTTCCTATGTTCAAATGTATATGGTTTGTTTTATTTTCATCATGCATACCCTTACTAAGCATTTTATCTCACCCTTTATATGTTTTATTTTCCGCATGATTTAAGGAAAGGTTTTAGGTAAGAAAACAAAAGGGGAAGATCTTTATGGGAGATGTTGAAGGTCTTTCACCATGATTAGAGGATTATGTTCCGTGTTTCCAAAGACACTAAACTATTACGGTCCATCAGTGTTGGTTCTTATTATATATTAATTATTCCGAAAATGTAATGTAATGTCCATGTACGTCAATCTTCGGGTCTCTACAGAATAATTGTTGATGTTTCCTACTTTCTATTGATTTTGATCTGACGTAATCTGAAATTTGACATCACTAGTCCTCATCTACATTGTTTCTAATCATATCATCCTACATAAACATACTTATAGATCAATAGTAAATATATACAAGATATAATTCAAGAGAAATATCGCTATAGCACTATCAAAATCACTATATAATTATATAGATTATGGGCATCCAAACTAGTGTCATACCAATATATTTCCTTGAATCATATATCATTTTAAAATATAAATGGGTCAATAATTTATAGTTATCACACCATATATTTTATAGCTACCCTTTAATATGTTTTTTATTCAATAAAACATTAAATTAATTGGAAACAGTTCTACTCATGTGACCCTAAAGTAAGTGAGACAATGGTCTTGGTTAAAGGACTCATAATGGAACACCATTAATTGTGATTTTATAATATTATAAAGAATCCATATAATCCATATCACATGAACATAAAAGGTATGATGAGTCATACTCCATGCTAGCTAAATTAGAGGGTTTTTATTACCTTCATTTTCAAAAAAAAGGTGGACCTCTCATGGGCCCAATCCCATATTCAATTCATTTTTTTCCTCTCCATAACCACTATTACATCTAGGATAGAATGAAGCTATAATATAACCCATATTTATTCTTGGGATTCCTTATATCCTAGAATATCTATTTATCCTTTGAAGATAATAAGAAACAATGAAATACTCTTAAGTCCTCTTAAATACTGACATAACCCTTATATGTTTATGTGTGGAACAAAAGATAATTTTATTCATTATGTAATCATATAATTCCTTAAACACCAACAGAAACTTGTGCCTTATTGTATAGTAGCAAACTCCATTTTATCCCCAATCCCTCACAAGAGACCATAAACCTCAGTTTACCCATTCAACCTCCATAGATAGAACAAATATCTAGCATAACATTATGTCCTATTAAGAGACCATAAACCCTAATGCACCATTACTCATATAGGGGGAACTTAAGTCCCATTGCAATCCTTCATTCCATCCCACCAAGACTTAAACTATGGAATATCATTATAACATCCCAACTGAGATAGAATTAAATTTTAGAGTTCCTAACTATATAGATTAAAACTATACTATATCAAAACACATCATGTGATAAGGATGAGTGTTCTTATTATGATAATACTGAAATTCAGTCTATGTCTATAAAATTTAATAAAAACAGTTAATCTCTCCCTAATAGGTATTTACGACACAATAATGAAATGAAATAGAAAATATACTAGTATTTTTATCATAAAATATTTTATAAGCATGTTATTAAATATATAAGAGAGGCCAAAACTAGAAAATAATATCTATGATGAGAGAATTCTACCTTTGATCCTCTTAGGTTACTTATACAATACTAAAATTGTTGTTAATTTACTTTAACACATTGAAATATTTGGAATACAGGTCTATAGAAAGGAAAAATGATCATTAGTAATAAAAATGGTAAACCTAACATGAAATAATTATTATAAAAAGGAAATTTATTGGTTTTTACATTAAATTGTGATACAACAATAATAGGTTATTATCTGTGACTCTTTAAAACATCAAAATCTGCTTAACCAATGAACATAATTCAATCATCGTCGCTTAGTTGTAAGGATATAACCCATTGACTATTGTCACCCTATGTACGAATCCTCATAACATTTTGTCCATAATATCTACATCATAAAAAATGTCTTCTACTTTGATTTCAGGGTCTTGATGCTCACTATATGAAATATAGTGTGTTTTTTCATTAGACAATGACCTCATTCATGTAAGGATAAAGACAAAAGATAGTATTACATAATCATTCCAAAATAAATGTGAACATCACATAGATGAATTCATGAGGACCCATTCTCTAACACATGACCGGTAGGGGAAAGGCATCCACAATTTCCACTACCAATGGCTTCTAAAAACTCTCACAAGATCATAGAAACACCATTTTTACATATCAGAATGAGGATAATGATGGAATTATTTAGGATCCTCTATGATCGAGGGAGTTATCTATAATAGTTCACACTCATTATAGTCAATTCCAATATTGTATAGCCCCTCATTCACTAAGGGTTGTTGAGAATTAAATTTCATAATATCGCTAACCAAGGGTTGAACGAGGTGGTATATTTGGGCCTATCCAAACCCAACAACTAGGGATGGTTAATCTTACCATTATAGTATAATCTTTGATCTCATATTCTAAATTTTATAGATTGAATGATTGATGATTTTAGATACCATTGGACAAAGACCTTAAATACACACATTGTTCTTGTTAGAGGGTCTACTTTGTAATAATTTTTTTTATTTTAAAACTTTGATTCTCATAGAGGAACTCCTCATTGGTATGATTTCATTACCGAAAATTTCACCATATGGTATTATAGAAAATTTCTGAATATTTACAATGATTCACAGGCATGAAAAATCACTGGAAACATCCCACCGATTGGATTCTGTGACTCCCCTGGTGTCTCATTCCAACAAGGGTATTGGAAACGATTTAAAAATTACCACTTGTCTCACCCAAGATAATAACATTTTTTAACCTCATTATCGTTGATGAGGATATGTATTCCATTATCAAATCACACTATAAATATATAAATGTAGGTTATTGGAATGAAATATTAACTTCATGATATGTTGAACCTATGGAATACTAATCACACATAGTTTCATCATGAACACAATAGCTAGAATATTCCATAAAATTTTTAAAAAATACACCACATTAAGAGATATGAAAAAATGCAAGACCTCATTTTTCTATTATCCCCTTTGTTAGGAAAAAATTATTTATAAAAACTACGTCATTCATCATATATTTCATTTCTAAAACACACTAGGCTCAATGAAGTTGATGGTTGGACTAAAAAGTAGACTCATACGATAGAGGTTATGGAAAGTAGATTTGATAACCTGATTGGGTGGATAATTCATCTATTAAATAAAGATTTCATTCATGTGACATATGGAAGGATTTGGTAGATGACCCATCACATATTTTCCTCTTTCCATATAATAATTTCTTACACCAATGTATTTCAATAAGTTATATATACCTCATCGATGATGTAATATATGGAAGAAAAAATATCTTATAAGAAAAAATATCTTATATGAAAAAATAAACCTTACACTGAACACATGGATCACAATAGTATTCTTCATGAAAGCTGCATATATATGAACCTTTTAAACCTTTTTCAACCCAGGAGCCCCTAGATCAAAAAGTGTAAAGTTCTACTTCATCATGTATGTATAAGTAGATTTAAGGATGTTTAATGACACATTAAACGTGATTCACATCATAAAAATAAAAAATACTATTGAAAATATAAAGTACTATCTTTTAACACTTTGTTACATAATCTAAGATAATTTTGTGTTTAAAACCCTACTTAAAATTTTCCTTGAGATTTTCATTTAATTATTTTATATTATAGGGATGTGGTTACAAAGGTTTTTAAGGATGTTGGATAAATTTTAGAGTTAGATGGTCCAAATGTATGAAATTTGGATTTGTAGTAGGGGAAAATAGTGAGAAAATGGTTAGTGATAACAGTGTGGCCATCTATGCCAACGGTTAGATACAGGGGAATGGTTTTTCAAACCATGTGGATTAATCTACGTAACCTTGAAAAACCAGTTAATGTATCACATAGAATTTCACATGGTTGGTGCTATATTTTTCATACAATGAGGCATAAATGTGTAATGTGATGTATCTCAAATAGTTAGTTTAACACTATTTTCTCAATGTAACCAAAAAATTTGGCCAAATCATATGATGGGATTAATGAAATATAAAAATGACCATTCTAATCAGAAACTCACCCAAACACAATAATTTTCCCTTTTGTATTAGCCTATCAAATTATAGATATCCTTTAGAAACGTTTTGTGAATCCTTGCATTCTAGAGACCATTATTTTCCAATAAAAGGGCGTTTGACCCTTGAGATCCAATGTATGAATTCTTTTTTTGTGTCATTTCCTATTTTTTATCTGGGTATATTTTCATAGGAACCATATATTTATATTTTCATTCCTATATATATGGTTTGAATCTTGTTTTAATTATTTTTGTTAGGGATTTATTAATTGAATGAAAAAAGAAGCTTGGATTGCTGTGTTTTTATTCAACACTTTATATCCAACACATTTAATGTAAGTGATCTATAAATTCTCTTACAAGTATTAATTCATACATTAGTTTTTTCATTGAATAATCATTCCATCATACCATATGTTCATCCTATAATTGAATTATATAATTTAAAATCATATAGGTTATGAAAAATGAGAACCCTATAATTCACCTTAGAACCCTAATTTTGAAAGGAATCCTAAGGGGATTCCTTGAAATTAATTTATTTTCATAGAATGTGATAGAATAAGGTATGAAATAGAATTGTTTGTCTTGAATTGTAAACATAATATATTGATTTACAAAATAAAAAATAATGACAATTGAATAGTTAATGGAAGATTTCATTTATATGAAAATCTGTGTTTTGGTTTAATTGGGAAGATGAGTGATGCTTTACATTAGTATTTGTTTTATATAAAACCATGTTTTAATCAAATTATATGAGAATAACAAGATGAAAAATAATGTACTATTCATATCTATAGGGTATGGTTCTGGGATTTATTTTTCATTAGGGTATATCTTTTGTCATTATAGAGGTTTATTTACTTAGGTGTGACTATTGTTCTGGGAAGGATATATTTCCCTAGGTGTGAAATTTTTTTTAATATAGGTATATTTCTTTAAGTGTGACTGTCGTTACAACATAGGTATATTTACCCCTTTGTTACTTTTTTTATAAGGGTGTATTTACATGAATGTGACTATTGTTCAATGATGGGTATTATAAAATCCCATCTTTTTTCTGGTATGCCCCTTTATTATTATTTTTGTTTCATTTGATCCTATTCAAAGATGAAGATACTTTATTGGGGTAATTGAATTACATTTTATGGATCTCTATTTGTTTTATTAAGAAAAAACATGGGTTCTAGAAAACATGAAAAATTAGGGATTATCCACATTGTGAATGGATTGAGGTTTTTTTTGAATTAATGGAGTTCGAGTCTAAATTGTTTAAATGTTACTAAGAGTTATTAGAACGTTGAGAATCCGTAAAGGGGACTGAAGTTTTTATAATGAAATTTGGTTTAAAATTGTCAACAGGACAATTACACTTCGTGTAAATGTAATACATGCTTTGTAATTTTTTCCAAACACATGTCAGGAATAGTTACAAACTATGAACTGATTCACAATGTGAAATAAATAAAAATCATGAAATTATATTACACATCGTGTAATATTCAATTGAAATTAGTAATAGTATGAGTTGATGGTGTTTTCAGCATATACCTATAAAATTAATTAAACAACGTCTATCTATATCACACATCATGTAATTCCCCACCCATATGTTTTAAATTGTTATTTATAGTTGAATTTTATTTCTAAATAAGATATAAATTTCTCCTATATTCCCAATAGTGCCTTTTGACTATTTTTAGGGTGCCCTTATTGATTATATATGTTCTATTTATGTAATTGATCCCTCAGAACCTTCTTATGATCATCTAAACCTTCTTCCTCATGGGAGTTTGTTTTTAGAAGAATTGTTTGATCATTAGTTAAATGTATGGGTTCTAAACCACATCCTAATGGTTTAATAATTGTCAAGTATGTAAAATATTTCATTTCCACCAATATATCATGCACCGACTAAATTGAAATAATAAATTGAATTATTCATTAGAGTTTTTTTGGATCAAATTTGTTATTGCTTTAGATTGTGGCTATCACTTGGGGCGATGAACCTTTGAATAAAATTGAATTATTTAATTGATTAAATTGTGTTTAGAATAACATGGGTTATAGGTGATTTTATGACATATATTCTCCTTGGATCAAATAGTTTACTATGATAAATGTCATGTTATAGGTCATGACCAATTGAAATATGAAATGTGTAATTAAAATATAAATGTTAATTTTCATAATTAACCACTAATCCACATGATGTGATTTTTTGATATCCTTGTTTCTATGACTTGTGTTGTGATTCCCATGTTGTAATACTTATATAGAGTGTTGGACTAGTGATACATGATGTAATACTTGTATAGGGAATTATAAAAGTGTTATATTTCTAAAATGATTATATAGTGGGTATTCCCAATGATATAAGCTGAAATGCTTATATAGAGGGCCATGATGAGTGAAACATGTTGAAATGCTTATATAGTGGGATATTCCCAGTTATACATGTTGAAATGATTCTACTATGGGATATATCTAGTGACACATGATGATAGGTTGATATATTAGGATCAACCCTCGATAAATGCTAAAATTTTTATATAGTGGGTTTTGTCCCAAATTTGTGTAATTTATAACTTGTTTATAAGGTTATGGTTGGAATAGTGCTAATAGATTCTAAGTGATATTCTGGTACAGAGATGAAATAGGAGGATGTGGTATTAATTAAACTAATTAATTAATTAATTAACTTGATTATTGTATTATTTTATGCACTTATTATTAGACAGGTTATTCTTAGAACTGGTGGTGTCAACCTACTAAGTTATACTCACGCCCTATTCAGGCCACCATTTTTTACCTGAGTAGATTTTACGGATGCATGTTTGGAAAATGGAATATTAAATTTCTTGTTATTTCTTTCTTATAGGATGGTCTGATGTTTGGAGATGAGACAGACATGGGGATCATGATCGTTGTCTTTTGATTATTTTTTTAGTATAATTGTATATAATTTTTTATTAATTCTAGAATTATATTTAGTTACATTTCATCCCATTATTAAATTATTTCATTACTATTTTATTGGATTATTCAGTATGATTCTATTGTTGGTTTCCCACAATATTGTATTGTTTCCATTATTTCCTCACTTTGATATTTTTTTTTATTATATGATTACTTCTAATGTGTTGTAATTCGATAACTAGGGGTCACAATCTCACTACTATACGTATCACACCCATTCTTCTAGTCAGAGACCTCTGGTGTATGGAGAGGTGCACTTGAGGTATCGTAACCAACCCTTTCAAGCCACATGGGGGTGTTCCGGAATGAGGGATGTTACAAAGTGTAATTAGAGGTGCATGTTTATTGTTTCTTTCAATACTATATTGGAAAGGTCTAAAAAGTCTATTATGTGTTGGCACTTGGGTATTATCTTGTTAATGGGAGTAACTAACCCATGTATGGGAGAAAATCCAAGTGCGCAAGGGTGGATTTCTTATTATTATATTTTCATATTACAGTGGATATTATGTCATATGAATTGATTCTCATGTGTTGTGAGATCTATTTTTTGGTGATGTTATTGTTTTTTGGGATTTATACTTATGCCTCTATACAACATGGGATGAGTATATATAGATCATTATAGGAATATAAGGATATATTGGCATGAATTGTCTTTGATAGGAACATATTTACAAACTGTGAAATATATTTTCTTATTGAAAAATGATATTAGATACCAGTTATATAAAATAAATAGAATAAATGAACTATTAAATTATGCTAACACACTTGTAATCCATGGTAAGAGAGACCATGAGTCAGTGGTTCTCTATTATTGTCACCTTTTGAGGTTGACCCTATTGTTATATAGAGGGATTTAAGTAGTTTTTTGTATTATTATGAAAATGGATCCTCTTCCTATTAGAGTTGAGAATCACGAGAGTGTAAATCAACTCACTATTAAAATGGTTAAACCAGAGATTACTCTATTTTCTGAGGATCATATGGATGTTCAAATTCATGATAGATTCTTTAGGGTCATGGGATCCACGGAAATAGAGACTGATCACAGCATGCCTTTGATCATTGATATAAAGAGAGTTTTATCTACATCATCATCTTATTTTGACCAGGGATGGAGGAAACCAAGATTATGAGTTCTGGATCAATTTATTCCAAATGATATTTAAGCATCTTGAGTCATCTTTATATAAAATATTTAATCATTTTTCTTATATTATATGTCGACCAACCAAGCATTGGGGGGACATTCTGGATAGATAAAAGAAACATGATGATTTCCCTAATAAGGACATTGAGATTATATTCTTGAGACATTTCTATTATGAGATGTTGAAGGATGATAAGGATCATGAATTCATAGGCCTAACATAGTAGGGCATGTCAATATTGGACAATGCTAAAAGTTTTACAAATCTATAGTGATTTTCACCATCCTTGGTAGCAGATGAGATATCTAGTGTGATACATTTTTAGGATGGTATTTATTATGAGACCAGGTCATAGGTGTAAATTTTCCATCTGAACAATTCTATAGATTTGATTAATTGGGAACTCTTTCCGGAATGGAATACAAGGGAGGCCATGAGTAGCGACAATGATGTTTCGGAAGGAAAAAGTATGAAAAATTTTCTCTACAGGATAGAGGAATCTCAATGATATTTTTCTCTTATGCAGTAGTGGTAAGAGAATTTAGGGAAGTGGTAGCAATATAAAGACCATGATCTGTTATAGTGCTACCAGTGTGGAAATATGGTCCAAAAATGGCATAAATATCTTTACCACATTTCAGAGTGTCATTATTGTGACATATAGGTCAACCTAAAGAGGATTTTTATGGGAATAGAATAGTAGAGAATTGTTTGGAGAAAATAATATATACTATAGTCTTGAACTAAATTAGATACGCCTTAGTAGATAGGTAATTGGAGTTCCATGGGACATTCTAGTTGAGGAAGGGGATATGGTAACCCAGTGTAGGAACAAAAGTACCATAAATAGGGTATTACATAGGGGAATCGGGATGAATACTAGGGTTGAGGGGATGATAAATTATACAATATATTGACTACTCTGGATATTGTGGATACGAGACCATCTACTATTAGAGGTATGATTAGTATATCATCTAACTTTAATTTTGTTTTTTATATAAGAGTATCAGATTAAATTATATTTTATATTTGTGTAAATGGGTTTGTGTTGGATGTGGAATTATTGAATGGTGTTCTGACCATCGAAACATTGTTCACATTACATTATATTTTATATTTGTGTAAATGGGTTTGTGTTGGATGTGGAATTATTTAATGGTGTTTTGACCATCAACACACTGTTCAGAGTGTGGTAAGAGAATATCAAATGTTTCAAAGCATGTTCTCTAATGATTGGTGGTTACTATTTCTTTTGGGAACCTTTCATGATGGAATTAATAGGGTTTGATTTGATTATCAGCATGAATTGGTTAGTTCTATACCAGGACCATATCAACTGTTACTAGATGAGAGTTACCTTTTTATCTCCATATTGATGTAGATATTCTCACCAAGATGAGTGGGATCTTCAGTCCGGTCATGCAGGACCAGTTTAGTGCATATTGGAAAGTCTCACAGCTTAGATAGAATTTCTTTCTCTAGATAATGGTTCAATGAAACAATATTCTTTTCAAATAGTTTAAGACCATTTTCATATTTTCATTCCCTATGAGTTTTAAGACATAACTCCTAAGAAATATATCTATTTTATGGTCAATTTAGTCCAAATAGAAGAGCCAATTTCAATATTTCCATAAAGAATGGAACCAATATATATTTTGGAGTTGAATGTCCATTTTTAATATCTAAAAGATAAAGGATTCATATAGATGATTAAATATACTTGGGTTATTCAGTTCCCTTTTCTAATAAGGATGATGGGAATTTGTGCCTATGTGTGTATTATCAGAGGATGAACAAAATTACAGCCAAGGGATGGTATCCTCTTATACACATTTATGATCTCTTTGATTGGTTTATAGGTGGAAAGATGTTCTCCGAGAATGATTAATTATTTGGAAACCATCAATTGAGGGTGAGACCACCATACATACCTCAATATTCATTTAAGAGTATTTGTGTCTTGGATGAGTTCATAGTGATGTTGTTTGGGTAAAACAATGCATTGGTGTTATTCATGGACTTGACAAATCAGATGTGTCATCTTTTTATGGATTGGTTTTGGGTCGTCTTTACGATGAAATTTAAGTGTACTCTCAGTCAGCAGACGATCATGCTAAAAATTTTGAAATCATTTAGATTATAATGAGAGAGAATCCTATTTCCTTCATGCTAACAAAATGTAGTTTCAATGTTGATAAAGTGAACTTCTTCGGCCATGTCATATCAGAGGTTGGAGTGTTAGTGGAACTAGATAATTTAAATTCATGGAATCTTGGGAACAATCTAAGAATGTATTTTATATTCAGAGATTTTAGGGTTTAGTAGGTTAATATAGGTTCTTTAAATAATAATTCTCTCATATGGAAGCACTGATGTCTGGGTTGACCAAAAAGGAGTGAAGTTTGTTAGGTTGGATGATTGAAAAATATATTTTAATTAGATGAAAGGAAATAATACCTCATAACCTATCCACACATTAGATATTCAATGTACATAATATATTTGGTACTATGATGCATACAGTTTTGGAATCAGAGCAGTTATGATGTAGTAGAATCAAGTGGTTACTTATGTCTCCTCATAGATGAGACCACATGATATGAATTACCCTACTCATGATTTGGAGTTATCAACAATGGTAAATTCCCTAATATTATGGAATCATTATCTCTTGGTTGAGAGGTTTTTGTTGAAAACAAATCATTGGATCCTTAGTTACATATTTTATCAATGGAACATTACCCTTAAGTGGAAGAGGTTGTCCGAGTATCTATAGTCTTTAGAATTTGATTTAGTATATATATTGGAAAATGGAAACAACATTTTAGATTCATTTAGCTGAAATAAATAGGTAGAGGTGGTATAAGAGTCCAATAACAAGTTTTGGTTGATTACCCTCATTGCATACATGCATATACATGTTCAGGGGTCTCAAGGATGAGCAAATCATACTTCAACATCACTTATACCCATGATTTTGAAATATATTAAGACCCATCGTTTATTTGATCGGGAGGGATTAGTTCTAAGAGACAACTTATAAGGTGGGGATACACCATCAGTATGGTCTATTGGTAGTTACCATTATCTTTTTTTTCTACGGTAGAGTATGGGTTTATAAGGGCATGTGTGAGGAGCAGATGAGAGAGTTTCATGCTTCTAGATGTTTGGTACTTCCTAGTTTAAAAAATATGTTTCATGATCTCCATATAAAGTACTATTGTTTAGGAATAAATAATGAGGTGGACATATTTTTGGTGATACATCTCAGTTGAAACCAGGTGAAATTTTAGAATCAAAGTTCGGTAGGGATTTTCCATCCAATTGTCATTCATGAGTGGAAATGGGATGATTTAAATATGAGATGTGTGATTTGATTACCTAGTACATCCTATAATAACGTTGTTTTATGGGTGATTCTAGCATAACTAATGAAGTTATCCCACTAATTTTCTATCTAGGAGACCTTCACAAATGATAATGTAGGTAGTCTTTTGACGTATAAGTTATCTTGGATGCATGGTGTGCTGAGGAGTAACATTTTAGAATGAAATCATTGCTTCCCATTGCAGTTCTTAAAGGGTCATTAAAAGGACAAGTAAAGACATGTTTTTTGATTATTATCTATCATCCTCATACTGATGGTCAATTTGAGTAATTTATTCAGGTTCAAGAGCATATATTACAGTCATGTGTTCGAGATATTGATGGTTTGTGGGAGAAACATATGGAACTCATGGAGTTTTCATATAATAATGACTTTAAGGAATCTATCTAGACTAAAACATTTGTGGCTTTTTATTCTAGTCCATTCCATATTCCTCATTGTTGGATGGAGGTATGCTACTCAACACTTGTGCGGCCTAGTCTCATGCATGAGATGTTTGAGGACATTCAGTGGATAGGACAGTGGATGGTGACCACAAAGAGCATCAATAATTCTTATACTAGCCATTAGTGATGACCTATAGAGTTCTAGGTTATCCAATGTGTTTCCCTTTATGTGACATCTATATTAGGGAAACATCGTATCTTGAAATAGAGAAATATTCTGCCCATGTCCGTTAGAACACTTGAGATATTGGATAGGGTCAGTCTAGTGGTGTACCAATTAGCCCTACCACAACACTATAGTTCGATGTAGGATTTGTTTCATGTATCTCAACAATAATGATATTATCCAAAACATTATAATGTAATAGTCATAAAGGATGTCACCCTTAGTGGTGATGTGTGCTTTGAGGAGCATCCAATATGGATTGTGGAACATAATGAGATGTATCAATGAGGTATGAAGATTAATTTCATTCGAGTGTAGTGGTAGCATGGTTTTCAGAATGGTGGAATTGATTTTGGTCTACGAAGTGTTGACAAGCTTGTGGTTTTGCTGCAGTGCCTGTGGAGTAGGGGAGGCATGATTGAGGTATATTGGAGACCCAATTTGGTCACTTTTCAGTGTGAACCGAGGTAAGGGAATTACAATATATTCTCAAACATTTTTATGTTATCTGAATTTTTGGGTAAGGTAGATAGGATATGGGAAATTGTTGGAACATGGTAAAAGACATATGCCTATAAATAGACTACCAACATTTGAGGTAATTGAATGTTACTATGGATGGGATTTATGTTCTTGTTTTTTACATTTATTGTTGATATATTTCATCATTGAGTAACAAACATGATTATGAGATTTATGCTTTGTTAGATTTTTTCTCTACTATGAAATGGGAAGAGGATGTGTACTCATGCATCAGACCAAGAACATAGGATTCACATGTTATTTTTGTGATTTTAGGTGGTTGTTTACTCTGACTATTATATAATTCTATTATTTAAAGTGTTAGTAACCATTTATATGGGGTTTCCACAAATGAAATATATGGTATCATCTAAATTAGTTAATATTCTAAATGAACAATGATATATTATGTGATCACTTAACATGATTATTACATTGTGTTAACTAAGTGAAATTGCAATTATAAGTTACAATTAATTTTTCTCTACAACTATTAATTGACAATTAATTTAACTGATCCTGAAATTTGAAATTTTCAGGGTAAAGTAAATGATGGAAATAATGTTTCATGATCACTTTTTAAAATTATTATGTGGAATATATAGAGTGATATGTAAATTTAAAATTATAAAGTGTTTTATTATATAACTTATAATCATTTTGTAGTTTACATAGTACTTATTATGCATTTTTTGTTAAATTATAAATTAAAAGTGTGATGATATGGTTTATAAGTATATATTATTTGAATCTACTGTGTATATAATGATTGATCCTATGTATGGGTAGTTGGGGATACTGAGAGTTCTCGAGTTATGAGATCCATGGGATATGAGATGTAGAGGATAATATGAAATTTTAACCATTGTTGTTTTCCAAGGTCTATGATATTTAGAGAATACATTTTAAATTTTGATGTAATTTGGGTTATTGCTTTATGCGACTTGATCATTAGAAGGTAAAAATGGGGATAGAGAGAGAGCCCACTCTATGACGCCCTTATGTGTGTGGTTTATATGATAATGGGATGATATACCTATTGTGACATTGGGTTGTATATTGAATTAAAAAATGGAAACATTTAGTTTTGTTATGTGGCCCTTGTGGGTTTATCCCTAAACGAAGAGTGGGTAAATTATATTGGATGTGAACCTTCATATGAAAACCATGTATTGTAGGGTTTGAGTAGAACGACATGATTTTTTACCACTTTTGTTCATCTATTATGAAGGAATGTGAGATATGGATAACCATGGAGTATTTATTTATGTAACACCTAGTGATTAAAAAAACATTATTTCCGTTAGTAAAGATTTAATGAAACACTGAGCTTAAAAAACATGAAATATTATTATTTGAATAAGTATTATATTACATATCCTTTTAATTGGTTTATATTAATAGGAGTAACCAAATTATGATATATATAAATTTTTATGGGTCATACTAAAAACGAACTTATATATTAATTCTTATAAAATAAGCACACAAGTTTAAGTAAATCATTTTATGATTCAAAAACAATTTTTTATTGAAAAATGATTTTTATTTTTTTGTTATAAAATATTATGACTAATTTATTCCACTTTTTGAAGTTTTTATATTATAAAAATAATATAATTTACAAAATTAACTTATCAAAATTCTCTTAGGGTGAATTTTTGGGATTTTCATGAAAATATTGATTTTTCAATTAATTTTAAAAAATACAATTATTTATAAAAACAACATTTCATTTCATTTAAAATATCATTATTATTTGAATTTGTTCTCAAAGTAACAAAATTAATATTTAATTATATTTAATCTCATTAATTAAATTTTTTCATTACTATACCAGATTTTGGGATAGGATTATTTTTTGTCTTAAAACCGCATTTATCCTAAAACTGTTTTTTGTTATGTTTTTCACATTCATATTAAAATCGATTTATTACACTTGTAGGAATTGAATCTATAAAACTGTTTCTAATATTTTAAGTAAAAAAGTATCAATCTTTGTAAATGGGCCAATTTTTTCATTATGAATTGTAATTGTGGAAAATCATTTTCACCCCAATAAGTGTAAATCGTATAATTAAGGTTAAAAATAATATGATAAACACACAATATATCATTAAAAATTATCATTAACCTATTTTATGAGTTTGTTTCCATAGTCCTCATATAATAATTTATTTATGTAAAAAAGTTACATTTTGATTTGAAAATGTCTTATATATTATTTTAATTAAAGAAAAATATAAGAAATCATTATATTTATATAAAAATTCTTTTATATATACACATAGGGATAAAATTAAGTTAAGAATGAATATTAAAAGAAATATTTAGAATAATTAAATTATTTTTATGATTTTCGAATATTTTTAATTTCTAATGATGAAATAATTACTTTAATATTTATGTGACAATGATAGAGTGCTTGTGTAAGAAGTTGGGAAATCAAGTAAACAATTTTATAAATGATAAAAGTAATTATTTTGGGTTAGTTATAGTGTACCATGAATTATATATATATATATAATATTAAATATGTGTTGTAAGACTATATTCTTTTTCAATTGTTATCTTGATGACTTTAACGTTAAATCATATTAATAGTTCAAAGAATAACAGTAATGATATTTTATAATAAATAAAATATTATTAAATGATTTAAAAAAATCAATATATTTTAATTTTTATGGATTAATGTATCAACCATGGTATATTTATGAATCAATTTTCCTTTTATTTTATATTTCTTGATCCCTAAAATGTAAAAAACTTATATACTATAGTAATCATAAAATGGTTTCGTAGGGGATTAAAACAAAGAGATAAGGGCGAAAATATTACCTAAACATTTCCATATTTTATTAGTTGAGATTTTTTTTCAATTAATCCTTATCATATAATAAATATTAATAATTTAGGATCAATATTTCCCTAAAAATTAATTTATAATAATTTAATACTTTAATGAATTCCTAGAGTACCACTCCCCTCACTTATAAAAGAAAACCTCATATACTCTTTTCCTTGAACATTTAGAGTACTATAAATCATGAAATACATTATCACATAAATTTTTATATTACCTAAACATTTTTTATATGTCATATTTTGGGTGTTATACCAACCATAGAGGTCTTACTTGGTAAAGCAATGTAATTTATCTTAAGAAGAGGTGTAGTTTTTTAACTATCATTTTTTTATTATTTCATAATCTACCTCCATAAAATACTCTTCAAACATGATGGAATAATAAAAAAGAATAATAAATATAAAAATATTATATTATAATATTTTCATAATCTAAATAAATATTTTCTTCCATCAAATGGTAAATGAGACCATTGTTCATGTGTACATCATGCTACCACCTTGCGAACCATTGTAATTCATTTTCTATCACCGCCTCTCATGGTAGGTTATAATGTTATATTTAATGTATATATGTGATATTAATTTAATATATTTAATTCTACAATGTCAACATATCATCTGTTTTATTACCCATCAATACATTTAATAAGGATGATGTTTATATTTATATGTGGATTACCACCTCCACAAAGTGATGTGTTTCTTTTTTCATCACCACATCACATGGATAGTATATATTAGAGTATTTAATTACATAATATTAAATTTGTGAATATTATATATATAAAATAATACTTACCTCATTACCCTCATGTTCACTTAAAAATGGAAATGTTACTAATGTGTACGTATGACCTACCATTTCTAGGATTTTATTACAATTAATATTTTATAAACATATTTTAATGTTTGTTTTTAAAAAATAATTCATTTGTAAAAATTAAAATTTTATTATAATTATTATTATTATTGGGATTATGGAATAATGTTCTCCTTTACCATTTTCAACATACCAAAGTCCTTGGATTTTATGAACATAATATTCTTAAAACACACAATGTGAACTTAACATGTTTTGTATTTAAATTTTTATTTTATATATATATAATTAATGTGTTTAGGATAAGTTATTAAACCTATAAAAGGTTTATATGAAGGTATATAATGAATAAATTTGATTATACCATAGATATAGAACATAAGTGACAGGTTGGACTCATGGTAAGGGACCCTTTACCTTAAGACCTAATTTTAAAGGTTTGTAAGAATTATTTTATAATTATTTTTATTTCTTATAAATATTCATAAAATAATTTTATTAATGTATTTATATGTAAATAAATTAATTATAAGGGAATTTTTTGTCAAGGTTTACTTTCATTTAATGGTATTTGAAATGAATATTTTTATGTATATTATATTTAACATTTTGAAAAAGAAGGAAAAAGGAAAAATTATATTTTAACCTATACAACATCAATTGAAATTTTAATCCTTGTAACCATTAATTCATAATTTGATTTATTTAAACGTTTTCATGTTTTCTTGAAATAAAACACCTTTCCCCTTATTCAGATGGTTTTCAAAAAAAAAGGTATGAATTTTTTAATATCAATAAATATTTTTCTTATGGGTAAATTTTTTTATGAGTACATTTATTATAATAAAAAATTCACATGTTTTGATAATTTTAGGGTTTTTGGGAATTTTTTATGATGATGGGTGAGGTCAATATAGCCAGTGATGATAAGTGATCCACATATAGCTCCCCAATTTATTATGTAAAGGGGTGTAGATAACCATTTATAGGTTTCTATAATGAGATTATTGGGATTTACCTTGTGGGTTGTTTAATATGTGAGAGTTATTGTAAGAGATGTATAAAAATAATCTCTCAGGTATCCAATATGACTTATTTATACTTATAAATGAGTTTTCATGGAAATATTTTTATTTATTATGGTATTTTAATGATAGTTTTTTAGTGGAATGATTATTCTATTTTGGAATAAAAACTTATCTTTGTAAGAAACAAATTCATTGGATCTGATGTTTTCAAATGAAACCTCATGATTATGATATTGTTTGTCATGTTTTATTATAAAGTGTTTTATTTAAAACATTAAAAAGTTAAGATGATTTCAGGTAAATTATTATTTGACCTCATTGTTTTTTATACTAAAGGAAAACTCTCCATTAATATCTCATGTTTTTGAAAAAGAACAACTTGTTTAATTCCTCTTCCTTATATTTCCCGTACTGATATTTTGATGATAATCCCAAATTTTAAAATGTTTTTAGAGGATTTATGGTTGTTGTGGAACATTGAAGAAGACATAATATGAAAAAAAAGAAAATTTGGGTATTGTGAAAAAAATGACCACATAAAGAAATGGATATTGTGTTATGATATTTTTTCTAAATTCTAAAACAATCTTATACTAAATGGTCATTGGTTATATAAGTGATGAAATATATCCATTTGATTTTTTATATTTTGGATAGATAAAATTGGGTCAGATTTATTCGTATGAAATATAGAAATGTAAATATTATCATTTTAATATTGGATCTAGGAGTTTTGGTTTGGATATTTTACAAGTTGCATTAAATATTTGATTATTGATATATATTTGGATGAGATCCCTTGTAAGGGTGAGTTTTCCTTTGAATTATATTTTAATGTTGAGATATGGATCAGTATGATGTTTATTCGAGCATTGTGATTGATTAGTAGGGAATTTTCCAACTACTATTGGAGATAGATGTGATGTATTAGAGTAACCAAAGAGAGGGGTTTACACAGGTTTCTGGATTCCTTACAAACTAGAATAATGTTAGATTATTTAAATTGATATTAATGAATGATAATTGAAAATAAAAAATCAGATATGAAATAACATTCCATAATCATTGTGGAGGAAGATTCACAGCCTTCATGTATTTGTGCTGTATCTTATTTTTTAATGGTAGGATCAGTTTTATTCCTGGACATACTTGTGAGGTTACCCCACATGTTTAAATCTAGAATGGTTGGACATTGAGTAGATTCATCTAGTTTTAATGAGATTCTAATGTGTATGTAGATCACATAGTTGGACATTGAATGATTAATATTACATAGTATATTTAGGAAGAAAATACTGACTCATGTGGTTTCAACTAGATGAATTGACATATATTTGGCTTGTTTAGTTGGGTTGTATAGAATTTGATTCTAGGATAAATTCTATATGAATCAATATGGTCATGTAAGATCATATCGTAGATTGACAATTGGTTGTATGATTTATAAATTTTACAAGTTGAAAATTTTAGACTTTAAGAATTATATTAAAATGTTAAACCAGATACTAATTTACCATATACAAATTGAGAATAATTTTGATAGACAATATGGCTGGTGGGTTAGAAAATAAAAATAATGTCCTTACAGTTAAAATATTTAGGTTTGATATTATGTGGCACAATTACGTTGTATTTTTTGAGACTTATTGAAGTGTGGTTTCTTAGGAATCTTTATAATTTGGTGCTTGAGTTGGGTAAGATATTTGACTCATAAGGTTTGGTTGTGATAAAAAAATAAAATTATTGGTGGTTTCATCAGGTATTTTCTTTTGATGATGTTGGGTAGTGGATATATTAGAGTGTAACCTATTTTTAAGATGAAATATTAGTCATTGATTTTGGAATGTCCATGGGGTCATTAGGAGCTTGTTTACATGGGGATGATTACCTCATGTTATAGATGAGTTATTGTCTTTTTTGGAAAAGTTTGGTATATAGTGTGTTTATTTTTTATTCTAAATTTCAATGTGGTTTTATGTGTTCATGAAATAATTTAAGATTTCTATAGATATTCTGATCTTAGCATTAGCGTAGTTGTTAGCAGCTAGTATATCTAGGAAGTAACTATAGTGGGTTAAAATGAGATATTAATTTGATGGTGATAAAGGTCATATAAATTGAGTGAGAATAAATAGGTTCAATTTTGTGTAGTAAATTTTATGATTATGTTGGAATGTCGGTGTGTGAGTCACCATGATTTTAGTAGATTTATGAGTGTGGATCAAGTTGAGAAATTATTAAAATAATGAATGTTGGACTTAAGAGTGGTAATGTTTTGTTGATGATGGTTATTTTAAAAGATCCTACACATTGATCAGTTATAAATAATTTCTATAGTGGGGATCATTGCATGGAATATTTGTATGGGATGTTCTTATTTGGAGTACTTTTTAGTAAATTTTTGGATTAACGTGTTGTAAAATAATCCTTGTTATTGTTATGGGTTTTTGAAGACATTTTGGAATAATAAGGAAAGTAAGACACCTAAAATGGAAGGTAATTGAGTATGAAGATAATTTAGTTGGATTTAATGATGTTAGTATGATATATATTGTATAACTAATAAGTATGAATTTACAATCATGTGGTTTGATCAAATTTGATTTCAAAAAATAAGTTTGTGGATTAACTAAGTCTATGGAACATTGGTTCTCATGAGTAAAATAATGATGTGAATAATTAAAAGAACATTATGTTATAGTAGTCTCACAGGTGATATTGTGGGTTCTTATTATAAAAATAAATTGAGAAATGGAATATAGTAGACTAGTGGCAACAACCATTGAGATGTGGTGTTAATATTTTGGGAGTCTAAAAATGTAACCAAAAGTGGGTAGCATAGCATATTTGGATGAAATAATCAGCATTGTGTAGACTATATAAGGACTCATCCTTAAAAAATTAGTAATTTATATCTTTAGAGGAGAATTTATTTTCATTCATTCTTGAATATCTTTTTTGGTTTTTAGTTTTATATAATTAGTTCTTCAGTCTTAAATAAAAAACCCATACATTATATGTTGTAGAATTCACCTTGGTATCCATATCTTCCATAATTAAATAATTTTAAATCAAAACTCATTTAATTTTCATTATATAAATTTAGTATTTTTAACTTTATTTCTTAATGGTTTATTATCATATTGAAAATATATTTAAAAAATTTTAAAATATAGGATAAGAATAAAAATATCAATAAGGGACATAAAAAAGATGAAATAAATATGCTAGTATATTTTAATACCATTATATTATAAGGGGGGGTGGTTCCTTTAACATGATAAAATTTGATCTCAAATATCAATTCTTACATATGAAATATATTTTACTACCCAACATTTTTCATAAAAAACTTTATACTAAAGAATAAATTAAAATTCTTAATCATAAGGGTTTCATTGAAAATTAGATATCCCAAGAATAATTGTTTCTTAAAAAACAGAAAAAAATTACAATAAAATGGAATAATCTTTTATTTAAAACAAAATATATTTTATCTTTCCTTTTTAAATAAAAGGGTTTAAATAAATAGTCTTTATCAAGCTTAGAAATATCATGTATGTTTCTTAGAAAATCATCTTTATAGAACCATTATATGAACTCTTAGAAGTGGAATAACCAATACATTTAGCTAAAAATATCTGTATTCAGTAAACATAATCATTACCCAAGGCATTGGAGAGCTATATTGGGCTCACACATCATCATGAGCTATATCAGGCTCACCCGTCATAATGATCTATATCTGTCTCACCAATCATCATAAGATATTTTTGTCTCAAAAATATTTATAAAAAATTTTCCAAGATAATAACTTTCATGAAAATGAAATAATATTTCATTTCTATCATAAAACACAAAAATTTGTTCTTTTAAACCCATAAGTAAATGTTTTTTGGGATATTTCTATTTCAGTTTCCCTCCAAACCCAATTTTAAAAACAAAAATACCTAGAAAAAATGGAATGATGGATTTTAATTGAAGAAAACATGGAAAATTATAATGGATTATTAATATGAAATATTTTTTAGTAGAGATAAAATCCATTAACTCCCTGTATGTTAAAATAGAACATTCCTTTTTCCTTTTGTAATGAATGTATAGCCATCTCTTATAAAATGTGTAAAAATATTCTTTCTGAAAACGTTGAAATAGATTCAAAAGAGAAATAAAATATTCTTTATAATTCATTTATTTCAATATAAATAATTTTGGAAATTTTTTATTAATATTGAAATAGAAAAAAGTATTTTTAAAATAAATCATTATGGCATTTAAATTGAGGGTTTTAAAGTAAAGTTTATATTTCCTTGATTATAACATGTCATATAAATTCATTATATTATTGGATAATAAAATTATAAAAAAAAATTTGTATTTTAAAAACCTTTTTCATGTTTATTATTCCTTTTATTTTATTTATTATCATTTTATATTTAATTATAAAATCAATTAAGTTCATCACTAACATTTAGATGGTATTTGACTCACATGTCAAAAATGAATTTGGTAGATTGAATATGTTCAAATAGGTAATTATTACACAATATAGTGAATAAAAATTATGAAATTAGTATTATATCTATATAAAAATTATGAATTAAAAACTAACTAATAAGTGTGGTTATGAAAAATTAACTAAGTTAAAATCAAGGAGATGGTAGGTCATTCATACACATGAGTATGGATTCCATTTTTTAAATGATCATGATGGAAAGATGGTATATATTATTTTATATTTATATAATGATTGTTATATCATAAGTATGTTTTTATTTATTTAAATACACTTATATATTCCTGCTATGTGACATGGTCAATAAAATTGAATCACATTGCTTCACAGTGATGGAAACCAACATGTAGGTACGAATGACATTATTAGTATTCAACAGATGGAAAGGTAAGAATGTATATGATATATTATATTTATATAATTATAAATATTTAATTAATATTATATAAATATATACATTATATCCATCATTATATACTGAAATAAGAAGTTGTTATGGAAAAATAATTAGATCGGTTTGTGAGATGGTAGTCCACCGTACAAATGAATGAGGGATTTATTTCCCATTTGATGGGAGAAAGAGGTTAATATAGGTTATTCCATTAACCTAAATACATTAAACTTTATTAAATATACCATTTTTTTATTTTATAATGTTTTAATAATATTTAATAGAGTTATAATTAGAAATTAAATAAAAACATTTGGTTAAAATGTATACTATTTCTTAATAAAAACTGCTTTTATATACACCTTAATCCCTCTATGTTGGGTATTTTACCAAAATAATACCACTTGTACATAGGGTGAGATGTTAGTATAGTATTTTGGTAGTTCTTGGATGAGGTAGAGCTCTCAAATGGTGTGTGGAAGGGAGTAGAGGAGGATTCATTTTATATGTGAGGGGAGGAAAAATCATGAAATTTCTTAAAGTATTCAATTAATATAAAATAATTTTTAATTTTAAGTGTCTCAAAATTTCTATAATTAAAATATAGGATTCAGATGGTTCTAAATTTTCTATTAAAAAAAATTTAACATGTTTTTATCACATTATCCCCTTATATATTTATTTTAACATCCCAATAACATATTTGACAATTATTGTGATATCAATGTGTTTATCACTTTAGAGGTCTAAAAAGTTCCTATAAAAAATGTATCATATAGGGAGCATGATTGATATTTTAAAAATTATATCAGTAATATGGATAATGAGATCATTTTTATTAATTTTATACCATTTAATAAATTATTATTTGTTATTAAATATCATAAGTTTCATTTTTGTACTATTCATTTACATTCACATTAATGTAATAAATATAAAAATTTAATTATAATATAAAATTTAAAAAAGTATAATATTTTATTTTTATCTAAAAATTTCCTAGAGCACTTTAACTCAACTATAAAATATTACATTTTTTGTTTTTAAAATCATTAACATGTTTTTATACTGCTTGCAAAAACATTGTTTCAACGATGCAAAAGCATTTAAGGTAATTATACAGTCACATATAATTGGAAATAAATTACCATAATTTAAAATCATTCATATTATAAATAAAAATTTATAAAAACAAATAAGTTTTTGTTATCCATATCAGAAGTTATTATCGATATTAAAAGTGAGACGGTGATGTTTTTGACTTTATCCTTTATGAAATTATTATATAGGTCAGAATAAAGGATAAAATTTAAAAAAAGTCATATTTTGTAAAATTATATGACTATAGATATAATATAATCATCTAATGAAATAAAGTAATGTTTTTGAAATAATTTTAATCCTTATCACATTAGTTTTATCCATAATTATGAAATTTTACATTTACTATGAGAAAAAAAATTTATACGGTTACTACCCATATTGACCAAAAATAAATTGGTGATATTTACTAAAATTTATCCTAATGGTTATAATAATGAATTTTTTTTTCAAGATTCAAATTTTAAAATTTTCATAGTGTAATTTAAAATTAAAACTGCAAAATTCGACAGAAAATATTTTTTTAAAAATGACATCATAAGTGTAAATTTTTTTATACCAGATTCAATTATAAATTAATTACAAAAAATTAATTAAATTTTTTAAATAAAAAATAACTAAATAAATTTTAAAATTAATCCATAATAGAATTTTACTTTTTAAATTCCTGAAAATAAAAGGCATTTTTAAATAAATATTTTTATTTTTCACTATTCATTAAAAAAGAAAAAATTCAGAAAATTATCAAAAAATTATCAAAAAATTATTATATGCTAATTTTGGAATGAATAATTAAAAAAAGAAGATAATTTTTTCAAAATAAAATTTTATAATTTGCGAAAAAATATTTTATTTTAAAAATTATAATGCATTGAAACCTGATTTCATAGAAATAAATAATTTTATTTTTGAACGAAATATTATCTAATATTATTATAATGAATATAAATACATAAAATGTTATTAATTAATGTGAAACATTAATGAAAATAATTCATTTTAGCATTACTTAGGTTGTTATATTCTCCCCCCACCCCGCCCTTGGAAAATGAATCCTAATAATTTTATTCATTACATTGATAAGTGGGGATATCTTTCCCACATGGGATTTTATGATTCACATTTTTATTCCTTATTATTTTTCTAAGAAACCATAACCAAATGAATCACCTTATTCAATAACACCTACTCTCTTCCATCAAGAATATGAATTAGTTATTCATCATACAAAATCCTTTCTTCCAACTTAACAACTCCATGTGTCAAAAATATGGTATGCATCTAGAACATATTTTCATAAAATTGAAATAATAAATACATCATGTATTTGAGATAAATGTAGAGGTGACACCACTCTATAAGAAAATGATCCTTCTTTATATTGCATTTCATATAGTCCAATGAACCATGAACTTACCTTCCTTTTTCTACCAAAATAAAAAATGTGTTTCTATAGAGATAATATATGAAAAAAATGATCTCATACCTTGAATAAATGATCATTACTCCAGTTACATATATAAATTTTTGTTCTTAATTTGAGACATCGTCATGTATTTTTGAACCATCTTCGCATTCTCAGACATTTCATCTACAAATTCTATTCACAATAACATTCTTTCTCATAATTCATTCTAAAAAGCTGGATTCTGACACTATTATACATAAAATGACACAAATGTTGAAATTTGTATAATTGAATTAGAACTATAATTATAAGTTAATTCAACGACTAAAACATAATTATCTTAAATTCCTTAGTAATACATTTAACAAGCTCAAATCTTGTCTCCCAAGGTATGATTCATTAACTCAAACTGTCAATTATATTGAGGATTAAAAGTTGTGTTGAATTTTTATTCAGTACCCAACAACTTCTAAAGGTCTTTAAAAAAATTAAAATTAAATACAAGATCTTCATCAGCTACAATAATGATATGAACACCATATAACTTGAATATCTCCCGACGTATAGTAAAAAATATGATATAAAGTCTTATTATCTAAAATTATAAATAATTGTAAAACTTTAGTTATTTGATCCGAAATATCCCAAATAACATTATTACCTCAAGATATATTTGTCAATACAACCCTAAAATTCATTGATATCATATAAAATTTATATTAAGACACTATAAATGGATGATGTACCCCTTAGTTAATTTTTATTATCCTTAAAATATTTACAATTAAAATATTTCATATAGAATTCAATAATATATCATATCATTCAATCCCTCCATTAATACTCTTAAAGGTTTCGATACAACATAGAAAATCTTAGATGTACAAAAAAGTGGAACTATGAGCCTTACACAAAAATTCTCTACTCAACTAAGAATCATAATGAACACAAAATATTTTTTCAGATTATGACTACACTTTCTTCATCAATATTTAACTCTATAAACTTACTATTCTAGAATGAATATATTTTTTATGGTATAACAAGATCCCTCTTTTGATCATAATTAATTCTTTTAGATAGAGATGATTGTATAAAAACATGAAAAAAATTAGAGGAAGTTCATCCATGCCCAATTTATAGGCCAAAACTCTTCATATCATTATCCAATGTTTTAGATTCCAAATATAACATGGTTAATATAGAATAATATTTTCAAATAAAATCATTTTCTACATTTTTTTCTTCTATAGTATTATAATGAATAAAATAGTTATAATCTATAATCAGATCTAGTCATTATATGTACCTCTTGTTCTAAAATTTCTAAGTGAATATATACTTCATTTTTTGACCAATATATCTTTCACACTATACTATATATAAGTGGTGTATCAAAAGTTTTATATCTAATCCACAATAACTAATTATTGATCATGTGTTGTGTAATTTTACTCATGAGGTTTCCATTCTCTTGCAACATATGAAATTATGTGATTATTTGGCATCAGAATAGAACCAATTCCATTGAAAGAAGCATTATTATAAATAATAAAGTAAACATTTCTGGATAGCAGAGTCAAAACTGGATAATTCCATAATCTTATTTTCATTTCTGGGAACTAATCACCAACACCATTTGTTTAGAAGAATTTAACTTATTTTTGAGTTAAATTAGTTAGTGGTATATATAACAAGAATTATTTTAGCAAACCACCAGTGACAGGATTATAAACCAAGAAAAAAATTATTCCTAATAACCTTTTTAGGTCTTGCCTACTCATTAACCACTTTAGTTTTAATAAGGTCAATAGTTATATTATATTTGGATATTATATGTCCAATGAAAGAATTTGTTGCAACAAAGATTCCAACATTCAAATTATATATATATATATATATTATGTTCTTTTTTGTTTTGGAAACAAATTACAAGGTGTATTTCATGATTCTCATAAATTTTATAAATACCCAAATTTCATCAATAACCACAAACAAATTTTTTTCAAAATATTCATGGAAAATACTATTCATAACATCCATGAATATATTAGGTGCATTATTTAGCATAAATATAATAACTAAAAATTCAAATTTACTATATCTAGTGAAAAATGTTGTGTTTAGAATATATTCCTCTATCACATTAAACTGATCATATGATGACCAAAGATTAATCATCCAAAAATGATGTTCTCTATGGAGATAATCAAAAAAATTATTTATGTACTGAAAAAGGTTACATTTTATTAGTATATATGATATTAATAAAATTATAATAATTAAAAAGTTTAATTAAACCATATATAATTTTAAAAAAATAAAATAAAAGTACATTATAGTGAAGTGCTGGGATGAATGAATCCTTTTCCATGAAATTTTTGTAACTGGGTTTCAATTCTAAAATTTTTACATGATCCATTTGATAAGGGTGTTTTGAATTTTTTTTTGAATCTAGAACTAAGAAAATAGTTAACTCAATTTCTCGATCATATAAAATACTAGGTAACTCATTAGGAAAAGATTCAATTTATTCTTTTAATGTCTCCACATGGTTGATATAAATACATCACTTATATTCAAAATTTTGAGCATGATAAATTACATTTGAATTTTTAACAATTTATTAGCTTCTTTAAATGAAATAAAAGGTATTAATTGATTCTTATATACAAAAAATCTCATTTATGAAAATAAATTATTTATCTCTGTAATCAATCTTTGCAGGATAAACTAATTGTTTTTCTATACCTAGGATAACATAAAATTTTAAAATGGCCAACACAATAAGTTTTTTGGGAAAAACCTTACACATATGAAAAAATGATTATTTTTTAAAAAAAATTCCTTAATACTACCCCCAGGTATTTGTACGCAAATTTATGTCTTCATTTATTTAGGTGAAATTTATAATTTATCATAAAATTTATTAGGAAGGAAAGAGTGTGTAAACCTCAAATCAAACAATACATTGGAAAAATATGATGTTAAAAGTAATTTCTCTGACATAATATCTTTCTGTGGATCCAAATTTGATGAATTAGTCATAAAGGATTTAACAAAAAATTTATATTTTTGATCTTGATTATTTATATTCTTCATTCATATGTTAGAGTGTTTAATTTCAAAATCACCATTCTCATTACAATAAAAAAACATAGCATCAAATTTTCATTATTTTCATGATCATTTTATTTGAAATTACAAGTGAAATTTCCATACATAACATATTGAATGTAATTAATACATTTAATAATACATTCTATAGGGTGATTTTGATAAAAACAATCACAAACTGAAAACCATATTTTCTACCATCATATTTGTTTAATGGTTTTTATCCATATCCTTTAATATAGACATTTTATTCTACTTGTTTTCATGGAATATAGGATCTTCAAAAAACATCATTTATAACTTATTGAAAAATCAAACAAGTTTCTAATTACATTTTAATTTATGGTGATGTAATTCAATTTTATACATTAGTTTCAATCCATGTAAAAGCAATTAAATTTAAAATCAACATCTTGGAAATAATTTGGTGTATAAATTTCCAATTGGGTGAAGCTATCATCATAAAAAGTCATTGTATCCTCCTCCTTCTACCTAATTTACAAGAATTTATTTTTTATCCTAAGTAAAAGATACTTATGAAGATAATTCTCAAGTAAAATATTCTTAAATGTTTCAAATTAAATGGAATCAATATATTCTCATTCTCAGGTATTCTTATCAGCTGACAACAATTGATAGGTTTCACTTTCAAAATGGTAAAAATAATTATGTTACTTTTGAGGATCTGAAAAAACCAATGAGTTAGAATATATTATTCAATAATTTGACCCATAATTTATTTATTATAGTTTCAAATGGTCTACTAATTGTTTGAGGGGTTTTTATGAAATTATTCAATTTAGAAAAGTTCATCTACAATTAACATAGTTATTTTATCTCATGAAAGACACAACCATTTGTAGCCTATGTCATTTGATCCATCATAATAACAAACTGATTGGTTTCAACTCCAAACACTAAATGTTTCTAATTTAGAAGGATATTTTCCACATAGTTTCTTCCTACTTTAGATTCCCTGTTTTCTCTCTAGAAAACTATTATTAAAAGACATAGTTTAGATGAAAGAACATGATAGTATTAAAAATCTATATAACGATAATCATAATTATAATCTTGTTATGGTATTTACTTCCATCATCTTAACCTCCAATATTATCTAAACCATTTCAATAATACCAACTAGATAGACCTACCCTTAAATAATCCGTAAATTATATCATTAGAAAATAATTTATTTTCCTTCACTTCATAAATATATATTCAAGTGTATAGATTTATCTAATTATAACATAAAAACTACATAAAAACCATAAATTAATAGTTACTCACTTCCTTTTAGTATCTTTTTGTCCCAAAATATAATATTTTTAAAATAAAACAAATTTTATTTTCATGAAAAATATTTATTATTCTCAACATGAATTTTTCATGGTTTATACTCATGCTTAATTCCTATAAAAACATATAAAAATGTTAGTTGAGAAATAATGCATTATAATGGATATAAAAACATGAATGAAGCGTTTTTTGACATTTTAAAACCCTAAAATCATCAATTTAATATTTCCATTGACATGATAATCTTTGAGGTAAAATAATCATTTCTTAACAAAAAATTGGCTTTATTTCCCATTTTTTCATAAAAACTATAATAAAACATAGTGTAAAAGTCCAAACCATGAGGGTTTCATATAAAACATGATAAAACCAAAAAACATTTTATTATAAAACATATTTTTTTCCAGAAAGGTCATAATATTTATTTTAATATAAAAGATCATTATCTTACCTTTTTAAAAGAAATGATTTCCAAGAAAAATAATTAAAAATAATAATAAACTCATTAAGGTTCCTTGGTAAATAATTTTCTTGGAACCCATATAATAACCATTATAAGTGGAATAACCAATTTGGAGAATTACAAAGAAAAAATATATATATAACACAATCATTACCCAATTCATTGGAGGCCTATATTTGAATAATTTGTCAACATGTGATATATTAGTATCACCCATCATCATGAGATACATCAAGATCATCAATCAATACGAAAAATTGAAAATGACCATAAAATGTCTAAAAAAAATAAAATATTGCATTTGTATCATCATACTCATAAAAATATCCTTTAAAACCCATAATTAAAATATTTTTTGATATTAATATATCCCTTTCTTTAAAAACCAATTGTCAAAACAAATATACATAGAACAAATGGGATAATGGTCTTTCATTGAATAAAACATGAAATATTGTAAGTGAAGAATAGTATAAAATTACTTTTTTGGTAACAGAGAAATACATCAACACCATATACATTAAAATAGAACATTATTGTTTTCCTTTTGAAAATAAATTCAAATTATCCTATATAAAACATGAAAAAATATTCCTTTTTAAAACCACGGAATGGAATTAAAATGAGATATACCATTTAATTTATAATTAAATTATTTCCACATATATTTATATGAATTTTATTAAAATAATATGGACATTGAATATTTTTTAAAAATTTAATCACTAAAACATTTAAAATAAAGATTTAAAGTAATGTATCACTTACCTTGAGGCGTACTCATCAAGTATATTATTTATGACCCTAAATAATAAACACAAGTTAATTATTTTTGTTCTCAGTAAATTTTTTATATTATTATTTATTTTATTTTATTTTGTGTCTTTATATATTTAATTACATATTAAATTTTATTTAGGTTGGATTTTTTGATTATATTCAAATCATATGTCCAGAATGAATTTCTTGGGTTGAATATGGTCAAAGTGGTAATTATTACATAATCTCTAGATAAATAATCTTGAAATATATATCATATTTATATGTTAATAATTATTCTAAAAGAAAGTATGAAATATTGTTATGAAAAATGAACTAAGTTTTAATCATTGAGGTCATATGATGTATTTATGCAAGAGTGAAGTTTCCATTTTTAAATGATCATGTCGGAAAGAAGGTAAGAATTATTGTATATTTATAAAATTATTATAATATCATAAATTTCATATTATTTCTTTAAATAAACTTATATATACTATATATGTGATTTGGACATGAAAAATGAATCATATAACTTCATGAAGGTGGCAATCCACATATACGCACGAACAACATTATCATTTTTTAATGGAAGAAAGCATAATAATGTAGATAACTTATTATCTGTCTATAATGATAAATATTTCATGAATATAATATGTATAAATTAAATCCATCATTATATACATCCACAATTGGTTGTGATGGAAAATTAATTAAATTGGTTTGTGAAGAGGGAGTCCTCTGTACACATGAATGATAAATTCATTTCTCATTTGATAGAATAAAGAGAAGGATATAGGTTATTAAATTAATATAACAGAATATTATAATAATTAAGATACTATTGTTATTATTTCACCATGTTTTACTAATATATTAAGGATAAATAATTGGAAATAAAATGAAAACCATTTGTTAAAAATTATACATCTTCTTAAGACAACATCTTCTATTTTACACCATTAGACCTCTATGTTTTGTATTCTGCCTAAAATATACCTTTAATATTTGTTCATTGATTCTAGGAATGGATTTTGGATGTTGTTGGTTGAGTTAGAGTTCTAAAATGGTGTGAGGAAGAGTGCGGAGGAGGTTTCCCTTTACAAGTGAGCAGGGGGGGTTATTGGAGCATCATAATGTATTAAATTAATATAAATTATTATTTATGTTAAAGTAGATAAAAATGAAATAATTTATATATAGGATGGGGATGGGTCTAAATCATTTGATAAAAGTAAATTTGAAAAAAAAAACATATATTATAATTTTACTCGTATCTCTTTGTGTTACTGCACATTAACCCTTTTGACAATTACTATAAAATCAATGTTTTTTACTCTTTAGTGTTCAGTAAAGCTAATATAATTGGAAAAATTACCCATAAATGGAACAAGATTCATATTTTCAACCATATCTAATACACTTGGTCAAATATAAATATTTTTTATAAAATTTAAATTGTTTAAAGAAAATATTTATTATTATTATAAAATATCATTAATTTCATTTGGTGAACTATTCATTTACATTGAATTTATTGTATTCAATATAATAATGCAATTTGAATATTAACCTCTTATTTTTTTGATATTTTATTTTTATCAATAAACTCATGGAACAATTTACGTAACCCTTAAAGTATTACTTTTATAGTTTTTTAAATAATTGACTTGATTTTTTTATTCCATGTACTTTCACTTTTTCGGTATTGTGAAATCATTAAATGTAATTATATAATCATTAAAAATAGAAATAAGATACTATAATAATAAGAAAATTTATTTAAAGTAAAAATTTATCCCTAAACATATGTTATTTTAGTACATATCACAAAAATATTATTCATATTAAAATAAAGAGAATGATATTTTTACTTTATACATTACTTAAATATTATAAATGTAAAAATCAATATTAAAATAAAAAAGGTCATATTTTGGATTGTTGTTTGATTTTGTATGAATATACATATAATATAACATAAATTATAATTTTTTGAATGAATTTTAATCATTAAAATAATAGTTTTAACCCTAAATGACCCATTTTACCTTTTCCATGGCAACAAAACTTTAATGTAGTTACTATTCATAATGAAAAAAAATAAAAGGGACATATTTAAAAAATTATAACCAACTAATTAAAAATCATGGAATACATTTTTCAAGATTTAATTTATATAAGTGTTAAAAATTATTTTTAATTAGATACTCTCAATGAGATGGAAGTAGTTTTTTTTAGAAAAATGCATTCTAAGTATAAAATCATTTTTATAACAAGTTCAAGTATAAATATCATTAGAAATACCAAAATTTAATTTTAACGAAAATTATAAAAAAAAATTTACAACTAATCCATAAAATAATTTTACTTTTTAGATTCTTGAAACCAATAAACCATTTTCAATAAAAATTGGTACTTTTCACTATTCACTAATAAAGATGTTTTTGAAAATTCTCAAAAATAAAACCTAATCAAATTATAACACGATGGATTCAAAAATTAAGATCAATTTTTCAAATTTAAATCTTAAAATTATTCTTTTAAATAAAACCATGTAATGCATGAAACCCCATTTTAGTTAGAAATGATGCATTTTCATTTTTTTTAATAAAAATTACCAAATATTATTATAATTTATATATATCTATGAAATATAATTATATACTTTTAATAAGACCTCAAAATTATTTATTTTAACATTAACTAGTTTGTTACAATGTGCTTCGAGGAGTTTTTATGTTGTAGAGATGGTGTGGTGGGAGTATTGGTATAAATTTGACCCATGAGAGGCATGTAGTTTATTTATACATTTGGGTATATTGATAATTATTGTTAAATGAAGATAAATGAAGTATATTTTTGTGATTGTTGAAAAATATTATAGTTATATATGTTATTTTATGCACTTTATATTATTCACTGAATGAGTGATAGTATAAGTAGACTAATCAACTGTTAGAAGAAATGCTAAGAGAATATTTCCAAGGATTTTCTGGTTATTAGGTTGGTATTTTGGATCAATATAATCCACCTTTATGTCGTATACATGCTATATAGTTAGCGGTGGTCTAGTCGAGTCCCATATAAGACACCTTAGGGATTGTAAAGTTGATCCAGAATTGGATGGAATTTATCCTAAGTAGACAGAGGTCGTATGCATACTTTATTCAATGCAAGAGAGATTTTTGACTCGATATAGGTTGTAAAATATTTCTACACATGATTAAATGGGTGAACAATTTGATGAAATTTATTGAAGGTGTCATATGAGACGTCCAATCTTATGGAATTTAGGGAATTCAGTTTAATGACTCATGGGTATGCATGATACCTTGTGTTTGTGGTAGCTATTAAATGTTGAAATTGTGTGTGGAACATCCTTTGAGGATGGCCTAGTTTTTTATTTTAATTACAGTCAAAAGATTATACATGGTAGACAATTTCATTTACTGTGGGTATATTATCAGAACGACCAAAACCAAGAGGGGATATTGAGAATGGGAATAAGAAATTTAGACTCAGTGTTTGGAGCTATTCACTGTTGAGACACATTGGTATTCCAAAGTGTAGACCGTGGATGAAATTGTAAAAACAATGCCTTCGTTATTGAGTGAATATCAGGATGATCTCATCTAAGGTGGGTGGGGGGTTAAAATACCTTATTTTTTGTTGAGATATTTTTCTATTTAAATTCCTCCCTAAAATATTCCTTTTATTATTTTAAGTGTGATAGAATTTGTTATAGATGTTTTAAAGGATTGAATATTAATTTGGGAATAATCGGCTTCAAAATGTAAAAGTCAGAGTTATAGAATGGGCGCATTGTAACACCCCAACCCCAGTTACCCAGAGTCAGTACATTATTACATAATATTGGCATGATCACAAAAGTTCAAGTCTTGAAAGACCGATTAGTTTAGTAGCCTTGAAATGACTAGATACATTCATAAAGTTTACATTACATCATAAAGTGAAAAACGACAATGAGATATTGTCTCCATAGACCACACTCATATCCTCTCATACAATCCCTCCAGATCATTCATAAAATACTTCTTAACATCCTATTAAAAATAAAACATAGAAAGGGGGGAGCTCAGATGACCAGTAAGGATAACAGTATAGTGAAAACTTTCATAAATAAGCATAAACATTTAAAGAAAAGTATAACTAAAAAATAATTTTAAACTTTACATTCCGCATAATATGGAAACAATAAAATGAAATAATGCCATTAACTTATTCACATGGATATTCTACTAGTCTAATAATCACATGCAATATCAATAACCACTTTCATAATGATGGAAAGCATAATTCCAGACTATCATAACCACATAGTCAAGGCCTTGTGCCAATACTAAAAATAAGATTTTGTCAAGTCCTAGTTCCAAGACACTAGTTTGTCTCATGATATCTACCGATGCATCAACGAGTTATAGCGGTCTCCACCCGTGACTTATTAAGTCCAATGCATTCCTAAAATGAACAGGATTAAAAATAACATAAACATTCGTAATAAAACTATCATAGGAAATGAAAATACTTTCTCCATAAACCATGAATGGTATAAAAATAACACACTCATAGTCAACCACATCACAAAACCTTCAATACAATTTGGAAGTTTTGTGTCATAATAAATCAACTTCAAATATGCTTAAAATCCATCAAAGGATATTGACATAGATGAAAACAAAACTATTTGAGAGAAATATCTATTTTTCTAAATCATTTAAAAGTAAAATAATTATAAATGGAAAAATTTACTTTTAAAATATTTTTATAATCTTGTAAGGGATTTTTTGATGATTTTATAATGACGGAAAATAGCTGCACCCGCCGTATAAGTTTAAAAAAGACATTCTTACCTTAATTCTGCCGAAAACGTTAAGAAGGACCTTGTTTGGAAAGCGATGGAAAGATTCCTTTATAAAAATATTATAAAAAGTCAATCAAGGTTATAAATGACATAAACCCATATTTTGTAAAATAGGAAGAATGATTTTAAATATATTTTTATGAAACATGGATGTGGATGATAAAGTGGTCCTAGTAGATAATTACGTATAAACAACCTCAGATAATGAAGAGATTGTGAAATAAACCCTTACATTGTACATTTCCTTGGTTGAGAGTAGTTTATCATCCAGTATAATGATGAAATAATTGTTATTAAATTATACAATAATCATATAAATTAATATGATATCATATATGATCTTTTAACATTGATTTGTTAATAATATCTTAGTATTATCATCGTTTCGGGTGTTTACTTACTCATTTTAATTTAAATATTTTGTTACATAATACATGTTTGTTATTGATAGGTTGTATCTTATTCATATCCATAATGATATCAAGTTATTAAACATTATTTGTAATCATAAAATGATAATTATACTTGAATGGATACGATGGGGAATGAATCTCATCGCGTTCGTGGAGACGGTTGTCCGTACGTACGTACGAGAGACAATATCATTATTTTGATATTAAAATAATATATAATTGGATGGTATATCATATATAAAGAATAATTATAATGTTATATTTATTATTTACTTCAATTACACATCATTATCATACCCATCCAAATAATAATGTTTTGAATAATAATTACACCATGACGTGGAGATGGTCATCCATACGTACTCACGTATGGTGTCCTGTCATTCAAAGGATGGATAGAATACTGAATATGGTTGTAACATATTTATAATGACATCCCTGTATATAGAAGATACTGGATTTATTATTTTATAATGTAAATAACAAATAAAGAAGAAGTGGAAGAAGAAAGAAACATGAAAGAGGTGGTGAGATTTTTACCTTTTCTTCGGGTTCTTCCTTTTGATCTGATCGAAAGGGATCCTTAAAGTGGCTTTATGACTAATTTAAGGCCTATAATATTGAGTGAGGGGAGTTTATAGGATATTTGGGCAGGGGTTGGCCGAACCAAAAGGCTTTGAAGGTATGAATTTGAGATAAGGGGGAGTGCAATTTTATAAGAGGGGTGAGGGGAACCTTAGGAAAAGCTAGAAATATTATTTTCTAATAAATTAATATTCGGTTTCTAATGAATCCAAAGTAGATTATTTAAATTTTAATGTGGGTATTGGTCGAAAATCACTCAAACTGTATATTTTAGACATTTTTGGGTCACTATATTATCCTTATCATTTATATTTAACTCTTAGTTAAATAGTTTGACATTTACCATGCCTCTTTGTATTTTTATATTATATGGTTAATAAACTGACTATAACATACCAAGTGAACCCCAAGTGGTTCATTATTAATATATATAACCGTATCTAAGTCATTTTTCCTGACCTTTGATTTTTAGGAATATAATATCATTTAATAATATAATATTTGTTTTAAATACTCCTCTATGTCAATTTTGACACTATTTAATAATTGATTTTTGATAAAGTCCTAAATCATTATTAATTCAAAATAAATTCATTTCATAAATACTAAAATGTCATAGTATCCTATAAAATTATTTTATGTCATAAAAACATTCAAATTATATTTATTTTTACATTTATAATACAATTTATTTGATTATTTCATTAATAAGGAAAATACTGCATCATCATTGTATCATAAATAAATTTAATTATTAAATGTATAAAAATTATAAATAAAATATAATTATGTATGAAATATATTTATATTTTTAAGGAATATTTTTATTCCAATTTATCTTATGTATAACCCTATATTAAAATTGATTTATTTATTTAACTTTGATTTTATCTCTTTTAACTCTTCTTTGAATTAAATAATAATAAATGTCCTAATCTAATCCAAGTTGACCAAAGAGGTTCATATTTTATTTTTAAGGTTTTTTTGTTCTAATTATACTTATAAAATAGAAATAGGACATGTTTTAGGGTAATAATAATATCATTTTTACACTTAACTAACCTATTTACTTTTAACCGTGGTACATAAAAGTAAAAAGTTACTATTCACCAAAAATTATTTCTATCTTATTGAACCAAATTTTACTCCTTGATATTAATAGTGTCTCTCGGATTTTTGAAATTCTACTCACATAAGTGGTAAAATTATGTTTTATGTGAATTTGAAAATTCTCCTTGGAGGTGGGTAAAAACGGTGAAAAGTTCAATAAAATTTTTATATATTTAAAATTATTAAAAATTGACTCCAATGAATTACATTGAACATATATAGGTATTATGTATCTATTTTCACCTCAAATAAATTTAAATAAAATAAATAATTATTTAAATAAAAATTCATTTTTAAACTGTAACTCATTGTTTTTCACTATTCATCAAAAACTGAATGTTTTTAGAAAAATAACAAAAATTCACCCTAAGCTAATTTCGATATTCTAAATCCAAAAATGAAGTCCATTTTGAACGGTAAAATATTAAAAATTTCAAAAAGTTGGTATTATTATTCATAACAGCTAGTTTGATTGGTTGTGGTGTGTGTTAGAACTCGATGTTGCGTACAACACACACTATTGTATTAGTCAAAGTGAAGCGTACCATGGAATCTTGAGGTGTTACACGCATGGTTACTGTATGGTTAATATTAACAATGCTACCACCCACAGGAAGGTTAAAGGAAGTCATATTGTTTTTCAATCTATTTCGAATTATATTGGTAACTATGAAAAACCGACAAAATAATTACAAATTAATTTCATAAAATTGGTGCATGGTTTTCTGGACTATGTGACCTAATAGTGTGTAATGTTCTATCTCAAATGGTGTGGATTGAATGGTTTTTTTTCATAGTTCCCCAAACTGTTAATCCCACCCATGCGACCTGATTAATGAATTCTAAAAATTTAATTTTAAACATGAGAAAATCATTTTCCACTCCTCTCTAATAATCCTAAATTAAATACCTCCATTAGGTAATTTAGGTTATTCTTCTCTATTTATAGGCTGATCTTACTAAATCAAATAACATTGGACCATATGGATCAAATGTATGAATCTTATTTGTGTAGTTTACTCTTTTTTATCATTATATCTTATGTATAACACTATACTATAGAATCCACACCTACATCTATTGTTTGAGTAATTTTTTGAAAATTATTATTTGGGATTCATTAGAGGAATAAAAATGGGAACATGCATATGTGAGTTCATGACTCTACCATTCATATGAAATGCATTCAAGGTTGGTGGTATATAAATTATCCCATAAGACTTAATTAATTCATTAGTGTTTTAATTGTGAGAAATCAACGGCTTACCGAGATTTTGACCAAGAATTAAGTTATATAATTTAACATAATAGAGGTTATTCTTATAGGTGTCCCTTGAGAAATATACAAACCCTAATTTGGATGGAAACCTTAGGGGATTCCTTGAAATATATTTCATTGAAAATAATGTGATAGAATAAGGGATGTACTTGAAATGTTTGGCTTGAATTATAAATGAAAGATATTGATTTGTAAAATAATGAGTAATAATAAATAAAATTATAAATTATTATTCGATAATAGTGACAAACAATCTTTTTTATTAATTGAAAAAATGGGTTGGTGTATTCATTGGGTCATTATTTTATGGAAAATTGATTTCAAATGAAACGCTATGAGCATGATGAGATGGTGGATAATATAATGTATTAAGACTTAGGGATTGGTTCCTCTATTGGTGTTTCCATAGAGTATATCATTTATTATTCTATAGGTGTATTTCTTTTGGGTATGACTATTGTTCTAGGATATGTATTTTTCCTCAGGTATGATTTTTTTGAGATGGGTTTATTTACCAAGGTGTGACAACTATTAAAGGATGAGTATGTTTCCCTGGATGTGACTATTTTTCTAAGAGAGATGTACATCACATGTTGTGACGTTTTTTCTATGATGGGTAAATTTCCTAGGAATGTTCCAATCATGGGGATGTGTAAAATTCCCCTGAATGGATGCCTAATGTTTAGAGACATCTGACACAAGATGAGGCATATTTTGTTGGTATCATATGTCTTAACAAAATGTGAGGAATAGTTATTTTTAGTTATTTACTATCTCACCAGGTTATACTTGTTTACATATATTTATCACATCTCTATGAAATTATATAGAATAGTTATATTTCTAGACACCATTAGATATAGTCTACTAAGTTGTACTCACACCATTATCAGGACACCATTTGGTACCCAATAAGTCTTCATGGTTATAGGACTCAATAATTAAAAGGGATGGTTTTGAACACAATATTTAGAATATTGGGATGGAGTACGATAGATTGGGAATAGGGTATGAATCATGACCATTTTTTGGAGTCTTTCAATTGTGTTGATTATTTTATTCTTAGGATATTTTGGTGTATGGTTTTATATTATATGAACGTTTGGTATGTATATAGTTCATTTTTATATCTAATAGTTATTTTATTCTGTATTGGAACTTTTCATGGTGTGTAGACCCCAAACTTCCGTGATACATTTCCCTTTGAATAAGGCAGTAGCTTGCATTGTACGTAACTTCTAGATTCTAACACACCATGAACAATCAAACAAGCCATTATGAATAGTAATAATCACTTCTTGAAAATTTATAATTTTTTTAAAATGGACTTAATTTGTGAATTCAGAATATCAAAATTATCTTAGGGTAAATTTTTGGTACATTTCTGTATACTTTCAATTTTTTATGAATAATACTAAATTTTAATTAAAAGAAAGTTTTTTAATAAAAATAATTTATAGTGTTAAATTATAAATTTGAGGGGTTTTAAAGTATCATGAGATTATATTTTTATCATTTAATATAATTTAGGTCTTTTTGTGTAATTTCACATTTAAACTGAACATAAACAAGTGTCGGTGTTTTGAAAGTTATTATTTCTCAAAAACACGCTTTCAGTTTTAACAACTGGAATTAATATTAAAATAACTTCTACCACTTCTGTGTTTTGAATTTGAAAAAATGGATTCCATATTTATAATCAGGAGGACCAAATTGTGTAAATATATAACTTTTATTTTTAGAAATTGTGAATAATTATTTCGGAAAAAATTTTATTTTCCATGGTTGAAGGGTAAATCCGATAAATAAGGGTAAGAAATAATATTATAATAGTATTAAATTACCCAAACATGTGTCATATTCCTATTTATTGATATATTTACGACCATGGGAATCCTTGGGTCAATTTTATGACCCCATGGTGCCACTTGGGAGTGATAATGACATTTCACATTAATTAATCTAATGTAAAGACAGAAATAACAAAAGCAAGTATATTTTAGTAAAACATTTTTATATGGAGTTATATAACTGGTCTCTTTGACAATAAATATTCATTATAAAGATAAAACTATTTCCCACATAATTTTATTTTATTTATAACTTTCAACATTATATAAGTTAATTTATTTATGACACAATGATGATGAAATAATTACCTTAAAAATGAAATATTAAAATAATTGTAATTATAAATATCCAAACAAATTTAAATTGAGATTTTTGATAAATTAAACTAATTTTATAGGTTAAAATTACATGTTATAGTTTTTCAAATTAATTTTATTCTACGTGATAATGTTTTTATGGATTTCAAAAAATTCAAATACTAAATAGTGTCAAAATTGACATAATTGAGTTTTGAAAAAAATGTTGTATTATTAATTGAAATAATATTCCTAAAAATATAAGGTTCAGACAAAGGACATAGATTAGGTTATATATACTCATATTTAACCACATTTGGTTTTCTTGTCTTGTTATTTTATGTTTATTAACCATATAATATAAAAATACAAAGAGACATGGTAAATGTCAAACTATTTAACTTAGAGTTAAATCTAAAAGATAAGGTTAATATGATGACCTAAACCTATCTAAAACCTATTGCTTGAATTTTTTTCGTCCAAGAACCACCTTTTACTCTAAATAATTCTTTTTGGAGCCATTATAAATGTAAAATTATTTTATTATAAAATATGATTTCAAGCTTTTCGTAATGAGACCCTCACCTCTCTTATAAAAGGGAATTTCCTCATCTCTAAATTTCACACCTCCAAACCATTTTGTCTCAGAAAACCCTTGCCCAAATATCCTCCCAACTTTCCTCCCTTCATCATAGTGTCCTTAATTTGGTCATAAAGACAGCCTAAGAATCCCTTTTGATCAAATCAAAAGGGAGAACCTGAAGAAGAGGTAAATATTTCACCACCACTTTCAAGTTCTTTTCATCTTCTACATCCTCTTTCTATATTGTTTCCATTATAAAATAATAACTTGAGTGTATTCTATATATTATTATGTTATTATAAAAATATTACAACCATATTCATTATTCTATCCATCCTATAAATGAAAAAGTCACCATACATGCATACGTACGGCTTACCGTCTCCACATCGTGTTGTAGTTTGTTATTCAAACACTTCATTATTTGTATGGGTATAATAATGAGTATAACTGATGTAAATAATAAATATAACATGTTAATGATTCTTTATATATTATATACCATCCAATTACATACTATTTATCCATCAATGATATTTTTTCTCATGCGTACGTAAGGATTACCGTATCCACGAACGTGATGAGATTCTTTTCAACATAGTAACCATTCAACAATAAATTTCATTTGATGATTAAAAATAATGTTTAAGAACTTAATATAATTATTTATATGATTCAAATTCATCATATCCTTAACAAACCTGGATTAAAAAACCATTCATATAAAGGAAAATGATTCAGTTAACACCCAAAACAATGATACTACTAAAATATTATTAACAAAGAAATATTAGAAGATCATATATGATATCTTATTTATATATATAGTTCTTGTATAATTTAATAAAAATGTTTTAACTATTATACATGAGTTTAACATACCATCTACTATGGAAAAGTACAAGGTAATGGTAAATTTCACAATCTCTTTATTATCTGAGTTTGTTTTTACATAAGTATCTACTGGGACCTCTTTATAATACACATATGTGTTTTCCTAAGAATGTATTTCAAAGTTTTTTTACTATTTACGATACTATAGGTTAAAGTCATTTATACACTTATTTGACATTATATGTTGTGAAATGAATATTTCTTTCATCTTCCAAACAAGGTAATTTATAACCTTTTCGAAAAAATTAAGGTTAGAATGGTTTTTTAACTTATAAGATGGGTGCTGCTATTTTCTACCATTATAACTTCATAGAATCATCCCTTAGAAGATTATAATAATATTTTAAAAATAAATTTCTTCCTTTATAATTATGTGACTCTTAAATTATTTCAAAATAGAGTGATATATTTCTCTCATATAGTTTTGATTTCATCTATGTCAACATCCTTTGATAAATTGTACACTTGTTTGAAGTTGATTTATTATGATAAAAATAATCAATATTGTATTTGAGGTTTTTTTATATTTTTGACTTTTTATGAGTTATTTTTATATCCTTCATGTTTTATAGTTAATGTATTGGCATTTCATATGCAATTTTTAATACGAATGTTTTTGTTATGTTTCAACCATTTCATATGAGTAATGTATTGGACATAGTATGTGATGGGTGGAGCCCGCTATAGATCCTAGATGCATATGACAGTCTCATGAGACAATTAGACCTAGAATTGGCCAAGACCTTTCCCAATTTGATATATGGTTTTGGCCGAGGTCTAAATCATTTTTATACATCCTGGCCGAGGCCTTGAAAAGATGTTTTAGAATGTCTGACAATATACATTCCATCATTATGAAAATAATATTGATGGTTCATGTGGTTATTCGACTAGTAGAATACCCATGACTATGTTTTATTATGTCATTATTTACTCAACTCATATTCCTACCATAAAGTGTTCATGTTTATTATTTGTAATGGAATGTGTTATTAATTATTCATCATGCCTAATGTGTATGTTATATTTCGTTGTATTGCTTACCCTTACTGAGAGTTTTAGGTCACCCCTTTCTTATGTTTCATTTACCCAGTATATGAAGAAGTTAGTTATGAGTGACTTTCAGGCATAATCTAGGAGACAAGGATTTTTATAATGGAAAAAATTATTGTTGTATTAATTTTCATGTTGTAATGTTGAACTTATGTATGTATCTTTTTTATAATAATACTAAACTACTCGGTATTTTGGGACATGATTCCTTGTATCCTACCAAAGTTATGTAATAAAGCACCGAAAATGTGTTACTGGCTCTAGGAAATTCCAATTGGTATCAGAGAAAGTTTATTATAATCATTGGAAACTAGATTTAGAAAAACACTGATTAGAGCACATTACCCTAGATAGACTTTGAGGATTTGTATATATGAACTTCCTAGAATTTTGGTACTGTATAGATTTTTTTATTTTTCCATGAAATAAATCCCTTTATAGATATGAGCAAGTAGAGGTGGCTCTAGCACAGATGTACCTAGGGTTATAACCTGAAAACACCACTTTGAGCTAGACTCGAATGAGAACTTGTGCATGACAATGCGTCCTGCAGCACTCTTGGTTACAACACTCATAGGGAATATTCTTATGATAATACTCATTTTCATTAAAAACCATTATTAATGGATTATGAGTATATGATACCTAAAAGAAAACATTTTTTATGATTATGGATTATATCCATAAACTTTTCAATTTATGTTAAGTATTTTACAAGTTTAGAATTATGTATTGTGGTTCATAAACTGATCTACTATATGCCATTGTTTAGAAATGGAACCTAGTGGAAATAATGGAAACCATATCAACACACGTAATATATTTATTTATTTCCCTCCTACTCAAGATAATTATAGCATAGCTGGCGATGAAACTTGTATAGATCATCTTACCACCATTCTAGGACAACTCACATAGGTTAGGAATAATATCATTACCCAGATGGAGTACCCTGATCCACAACGTGGAGGATAAATGTTAGATCGCTTCATGAGGAAACAACCACCAACATCCAATGGGTCTAAAAATCCATTTCTATCTAAACAATGGAAAAATTCATTAAAGAAAATTTTTCATGCTTTAGGGAGTAGTGAAAGGGAAAAACATTTCATGGCAGTTTATCGCCTCACCGAAGATGCAAATCAATGATGGTCATTAATTGAAAATAAAAAGAAGGATGAAGAAGTATCAAGTATGGAATTGAGGGAGTTTAAACAGTGTTTTATAGAAAAATAATTTCTTTCCGACCATCGAGCAGATATGGAAAGAAATTTTTTGAGTCTGAGACAAAAGGAGGATGAGAATGTCACAGAGTATGAAGATAACATTACAAGGTTAGAAATTCAGGCAGTAGATTATATATGTAACCCAAGTAGTAATATTGATAATTTCATTGATGGTTTAAAATTATTTCTTCATCAATCATAAGTCTCACAATCCTTCGCATCATATCGAGATATTGTCTCATGTGAAATCAAGACAGAAAAGGAATTCTCTAGGTCTTACAACTTTAAAAAAAATAAAAAGAGAAGAAGAGATCTGTTGAACACTCTATGAAACGAAATAAGGAAACATTGAAGAAGATAAGAGTTAAATTTCCACCATATGATAATAGTGGAAGGAAGAAAACCGGTTCATGTCTAAAAGGAAAAAGAGTATGCTACAAATGTGGATAGAAAGGCCATCTTGCTAGTGAATGTATGGGGAAGAAAGAATCTACCAATTTTCAATGCTGTAATTACTGGTAGATGGTACATTATGCAAATAAATGTTCTAAGAGTCAATTAAACTTACCTTAGAAGAGGCCAAAAGATCAATCCCAGATAATGTGATCTCTACTACTGAAGTTGAAGCTCCTAAAGACATGGTGGTAGGTAATTTAATGGTTTCCTCAAGTTTACCCAAGGCTTTATTTGATTATGGATCATATAATTGTTTCATATCTTTCTATTTTTCTAAAAAAATTAGATATTTTGAATTTGATTTAACAAGAGAGTTTTAAGTCCAAACTCTTAAGGGATGTATCATTACAATAATTTTTTGTAAATCAGTCCCTATTAATGCATATAAACCATATTTATCTGCTGATATAATCATCATACCCATGATTTAATTTGATATAATGATAGTTATGGATTGTATTTTGGACCATGATGTGAAAATTTATTGTAAGAACAAGGAGGTTAAAATTCATGATGATGATAAAGATTACATTATCTTTAGAGCAGAAATGACACCATATGGTTCTTATCTATATCCACCCCCAGTAGCTCTTATAAATTCAATTACTGGGGATGTTGATAATGAAATAATTATGGGTAGAGAAAATAATTTTCGAACAGAGGACATACCAATTGTGAAAAGAATATGTTGATGTGTTTCTAGATTTTCTACCTGGACATCCTCTAGACTGATTAATTGAGTTTTCCATTGATTTAATTCCTGGTTCAAGGCCCATATCAAAGACCCTTTATAGAATGGACACTGTAGAATTAGTGGAACTAAAGAAAAACTAGTGGAATTGAGTAATAAGGGATTTATTTTCCCTAGTGTCTCTCCATAGGGATCCCCTATCATTTTTGTTAGGAAGAAAGACTGATATAGTGGTTGTGCATTGACTATAGCGAGATCAATGCTATAACAATAAAGAAAAACTATCCCCTACCTTTCATTCATGATTTATTCTACCAACATCAGGGAGATCAATATTTTACAAAGATTGACCTTCGATCTGGATATCATCAGTTGTGTGTGAAGAAGGAAGCAATTCTGATAACAACATTCCGAACCAGGTACGGGCATTACGAGTTTACAGTAATGGCTATTGGATTGAATAATGCACAATATGTCTTCATCTATCTAATGAATATAATTTTCAAGGAATATATTGTTGAATTTTTTTGTGTTATTTATTGATGATATCTTGGTATACTCCAAAAGATACGAAGAACATGAAAATAAATTGTGCATTATTTTAAAGACTCTTAGAAGAAATGAACTATATGAGAAGTTTAGTAAGTGTGAATTCTAGATTCAATGGATTTATTTTCTTGGCCATATTGTCTATAAGGATTGAATCTTTGTTGATACTTCAAAGACCAAGGAAATCCAAGAATGGCTAGTACAGACGAGAATAAGTGAGGTACGTAGTTTTATTAGTTTAGCAGGTTATTATCAACGTTTCATCTATATTTTTTCCTGGTTGGCTAACCCATTAACCAAGCTCACACGTAAAGGGGTTTAATTTTTTTAGACAAAATATTGTGAAGAATGTTTTGATGATCTGAAGAGATTATTAGTCAATGCTCCTATATTGAATCTACCATCATGGAATGATGGGTTTGTTATTTATAGTGATGATTCAAAGGGGGATAGTTTTTCTTTATTGTTATAGCATTGATCTCGCTATAGTCAATGCACAACCACATATATCAGTCTTTCTTCCTAACAAAAATGATAGGGGATCCCTATGGAGAGACATTGAATAATAAACCATATTTATCTGCTGATATAATCATCATACCCATGATTTAATTTGATATAATGATAGTTATGGATTGTATTTTGGACCATGATGTGAAAATTTATTGTAAGAACAAGGAGGTTAAAATTCATGATGATGATAAAGATTACATTATCTTTAGAGCAGAAATGAAACCATATGGTTCTTATCTATATCCACCCCCAGTAGCTCCTATGTTTGGAAAACCCGCATGACCACTTTTCTTAGAAGTATAGGTTATCCTATTTATAAAATTTTCATGCATGGTTATTCTCTCTCCTCTCCCGATTAATCCAAATGGACCCAAGCCGATATTAGAAATTTCGATCTTGATGGCAAAGCCATGAATGCTCTTCATTGCGGCCTTGATCGTAATGAATTCAATCGAGTTTCCACATGCACCTCATCACATGAAATCTGGAAACTATTGGAGGTTACCCATGAGGGGACCAACAAAGTGAAGGATACTCGATTGGATATGTTCCGTCAAGATTTTGAGTCTTTCACCATCCATCCATCCGAATCTATTTCTGAAATGTTTACATGCTTTACTGACGTTTGCAATGGGAGAAAGTCCCTTGGTGATGATGTGTCTGCAGAAACGATGGTCAAAAAGATCCTTTGGATCTTACCAAGCTCATGGGCACCTAAAGTCACGGCAATCCAAGAAGAAAAATATGTCAAAAACATGCTGGTCGAAGAACTCATCAGATCCCTCATGACCTATGAGATCACCATGAGGAGGCAAGCTGAAAAAGAAGGCAAACCGATCAAAGTTCCAAAGAACATCGCCTTCAAAGTCCAAAAAGAAGAAAGCTCCTCCTCATCGTCTTCCTCTTCAAGCGGCGATTAAGAAATGGAGAATCTTGCCCGCAAAATGCACAAGTTCATGAAGAATCACAAAAAGAAGAAATTCCGCAAGGCTCAACCCAACGAAAAATCCGAGCCCGAGGTAACATGTTATGGGTGTGGCAAGAAAGGCCATTACAAGCCCGATTGTCTACTCAACAAGAAAAAGGCCAAGCAAAAGGAAAAGAAGAAGGCATTCAAGGCCACTTGGAGTGATAGCTCCACATCCTCCTCCTCCTCCTCCTCAAGTGACAACGGTAACAAATGCCTAATGGCATTTCATGAGGTAACTTATTCCGACTCCTCTTCCTCTTATTCTTCCAATTCTTTTAATAATTTATCTTATGAGTATCTCCAGTATGCAAGAGATCAATTAGAGGAAGTTTTTCACGAACTTTCTTCCAAATTTGTTGCTTTAAAAAAGAATTTCAAAAAACTTTCTTCCGAAAAGGAACAACTTCTCAAAGAAAAGGAGGAGTTGTCCCTCAAAATCCAAAACCTTCCCGATGTTGATTCTATGGAATCAACAATCAAGGACTTAAGGGAATATCTTGCCAAGTTCACCCAATGTGAACAAAATTTGACCAAATTGCTAGGTTCGCAACGCATATCTAGAACCACCGAAGGGCTTGGCTATTCCAAGCAAGCTTCCTCTTCCCAAGCTCCTACTTTTTTTTAAGGGGGAGGTCTCAAAATAAATTTTGTAACTATTATAAAAAACCCGGGCACTTAATTTATGAGTACGATTGCAAAAATGCCCGGTATGGTAGGCCCAAAACTTTTTTCTTTAATGATGAATTTCATAGGAGAAGACCCGCCACTAGACAAGTGTGGATTGAAAAATCCCTTTTAGCGAGTCTCTCCGGACCAAAATTTATCTCGGTTCTAAAATCCTCTCCCCGGTAATTTGTTGTTTTTATTTAGGGGGAGTTAGGATCGTTTAAGCCTTTTTGATTTCAATTTCAAAATTTTCAATTCAAAACATTCATTTCAAAATTTTCAATTCAAAACTTTCAATTCAAAATTCTCAAATTCAAAACTTTCAAAACTTTCAATTCAAACTTTCAATTTAAATTTTCAATTCAAATTTCAAAAATTTCAATTGGTTTAAAATCTCTATCTCGTTTTTCAACGTTTCCCTCAATCAAGTTTTATGCCCCGTGCTATTTTGATAATCACAAAGGGGGAGAAATTCTTGGTTTATTGGGGGAGAAATCTTTCTCTCATGCTTTAAAGGATAAATTGAAAAGTAAACAATTTAAAGCATGCCTTTTATTTCAGTATTTTACATTGTTTGTTTTGGTGATTGTGATCATCAAAATAGGGGGAGATTGTTGTACCTCTCGTACCCCTCGTGGTTTAATTTTCATGATCACAACCACTCTCTTTTTTATCTAATATTGTTTTAAGTGTTTTTGGTTGATAGGCATAATTTCAGATTGCCAAGGAATTGGGGCAAGAAGGCTGAAAGCAAAAGTGGACTGAAAATCAGTCCACCAGCCAACCGATGGATGACCACCGGCCAGCCGATGGAGGCCTGGACAGAAGGCATCCCTTTGTCCAGACCACCGGCCAACCGGTGTCCCACCACCGGCTAGCCGGTGGCACCCAGATTGAATAGTGTTTGCTACTGCCTCAGCACCGGCCAACCGGTGGCCTCCTCACCGGCCAGCCGGTGGTGCCTGAGCCCGAGCCCTCTCCATTTTTCAAAGCACCGGCCAACCGGTGGCACTGTACTGGTCAGCCGGTGGAGCCAGTCAAACTAGTCGTTGGGCTTTGACCAGGCTTGTCCACTTGACTCCCAACGGCTCCGAAGGCCTCTCCAACGGCTCCGAAGCTCCCTAAAGGCCATTTGAGGGTTCCCCCTCTATAAATAAAGGACTAGGATGCCCCGGAACACAAGCGAAGCATAAGGAAGCCCACGGGACACATTTTACATCATTTGGCGAACCTCCGACGGATTGCTTCAAAGAACCCTCACTTGCTCCAACCTTCTTCCACATCCAAGGAGCACCACCATAGAAGCTTGGGAGCGCTCTTCATCAACTTCTTCAATCCATTGGAGCCCATGACTTATCCCATTACGGTTTTTCTTGTTTTATCTTTTTTGAGCATAAATTTGGGTTTGTGCCTACAAACCCCTCATTTCTCTCATCCACACTTCTTTGTGTTTTCACACCACCTTCAAGGTGTGAAGAGGTTAGTGAAGCCTTCCCTTTTAAAAGGCTTGAATCAAAGGTGAGCTAGCCTTCACCTGTAAGAAGGCTAGTGGGTTCTTGCTCAACCATTGAAAGCAGGTGGGTTCTTGCATAACCATTAAAAGCAAGCTGTAATAGGTTCTAGACTAACCTTAATGTCTAGTGGGTTTCTTGCTAAAACCATTAAAAAGAAAGCGGTAGTAAATCTCTCAACGGTTGAGTTGGGAGCGGAGACGTAGGTTTGGGTTTAAGCCGAACTCCGTTATCAATTTTGTGTCTTGCCTATTTTATTTCCGCTGCACCTTTAACATTGATTTTAAATTGTTAATTATTTTTTAAAAGGAAATTCACCCCCCTCTTGCCATCACTTCTTTTCTTCTCCGCCCAACAGTGTCTTTATGAAAAATGATAGAGTTATTGCCTATGAATGATGATAACTAATAATTCATGAGAAAAAATATCCCACTTCTGATCTTGAGTTAGAAATTGTATTCTTCGTGATAAAGATTTGGACACACAATCTCTATGGTGAAAATGTGAGATTTGTACTAATCACAAGAGTTTGAATTATATTTTGTCACAAAAAGAACCCTACCAAAGGAAAAGACGATGGCTTGAACTACTCATGGATTATGATTTCACCATTCACTACCACCCTGGAAAGGAAAATAAGGTGCTAGAAGCTTTAAGTAGAAAGGATCATGGAGTTTTTAACAAGATGAGAATTAAAAGGGATCCTATTTTTATGGATCATGTAATGATGAATATGGGAATAACCATTGAACGCGATTCATCAATAATTGTTCAAATGGTTGCCAAACAATATTTACTAGAAAGGATAAAGAGTTCTCAGACTTATGATAAGGTGTTTCGAAAGAAGTTTGAAGCTGTGAATGATGGGAGCTTGAGTGACTTCATATCTGAAAATGGAATTTTGAAATCTAGGAAGAGACTTTTTGTTCCTAACAAACCTGATCTAAAAAGAGAGTTGTTTGATGATGCTCATAGATCAAAATTTTCTATACACAATGGGAGCACCATGATGTATAGTTATTTGAAAGAACATTTTTAAAGGGACAATATGAAGAGGGAGATTGATGATTTTGTGTCAAGATTTATGGTTTGTCAAAAATTGAAAGCAGGAAGGCAACAGCCTTGAGGGGTTATACAACCTCTTTTTATACCTATGTGTAAATGGGATGATATTATGATGGACATTGTCATGGGGCTACTGAAGACTCCTGGATCGAATGATGCAATATGGGTCATTGTTGATTGTCTTACCAAGTCAGCACATTTCTTTACTATAAGAGAAGATTTACAATTGGAACGTTTAGAAAGACTATATATTAATAAATTTGTAAGACTTCATGTAGTACCCCTATCGATTGTATTTTATTGTGATCCCCATTTTATAACATGATTTTGGAAAAGCCTCCAAAAATCCCTGGATACTGAACTACATTTGAGCACTGCCTACCACCATGAAACTGATGGAAAATCAGAACAGACTATTCAAACCTTAGAAGACATGTTGAGATCTTTCTCACTTAAAATTCAATGTATGTCGGATAAATACTTACCACTGGTAGAATTTTCCTATAAAAATATCTTCCATTCAAGTATTTAGATGGCACTATATAAAGATTTATATCAAAAGAGATGTCACACACCAACTTGTTGGGATATGTTGGTGAAAGAATACTGATAGTCCTAGAACTTGTTAAGGAAATGATGGAAAAGGGAAAGGTTATCCAAACTCACATCAAAGCAGCACAAAGTAGGCAGAAGATCTATGTGGATAACCGAAAGAAGGATTTGTAATTTCAGGTAGGAGATCATGTTTTCTTGAAGGTATCTCCCTAGAAGGAAGTTATATGATTCGGTAATAAGGGTAAATTAAGTCCCAGTTACATTGGAACTTTCAAAATTTTATAACAAATTGGACTTGTATCTTACCATTTAGAAATGACACCAAGTCTCTCCAAAGTTCACGATGTGTTCCACGTATTACTGTTGAGAAAATACTTGCCTGACCCAATGAATGTACTCACCTATGAAAAATTGAACTAGAACCTGATCTGTCTTATTGTGAAGAGTCTTTCAAAATTCATGAAACTAGAGAACAAGTGTTGAGAAATCGAACGACTCGTCTAGTAAATGTTCTATGGAGAGACCATATTATGGAAGAGGCAATGTGGGAACAAGAAGAACTTATTATCGAGAACCACCCAAATCATTTTTTGTGGTAGTATTCTAGGAATTTCAAGGACAAAATTATTTAAAGGAGGGAAGAATGTAACACCCCAAGAATCCATGTTATGTTTCCCTTTGAATAATGCAATAGCTTTAATTGTACGCAACTTCGAGATTCTAACACATCTTGACCAATCAAACTAGCCATTATGAATATTAATACACACTTTTTGAAATTTTATAAATTTTATTTTTTTAAAATGGACTTCATTTTAGAATTTGTAATATCAAAATTATCTTAGGGTAAATTTTTGGATCTTTTCTGAAAATTTTCAAATTTTGATGAATAGTACTAAATTTTAATTAAATACAACATTTTTAACCAAAATAATTTATAGTGTTAAATTATGACTTTCAGTGGTTTTAATGTATAATTAGATTGTATTTTTATCATTTAATATAATTTAGGTCATTTTTTGTAATTTCACATTTAAACTGAACATATACAAGTGTCGATTTTTTGATAGTAATTATTTATTAAAAACACGCTTTTTTTTGTTTTAACAACGAGAATTAATTTAAAATTAATTTCTTCCACTCTTGTGTTTTGAAATTGGAAAAATGGATTCCATATTTCGAATCAAGAGGCCCAAATTGTGTAAATCGATTACTTTTATTATTATAAATTATTAATAATTACTTCGGTAAATATTATATTTACCATGGTTAAAGTGTATATCCGGTAAATGAGGGTAAAAATAATATTATAATAATATTAAATTACCCTAAAATGTGTCATATTCCTATTGGATGATATTTTTCCAACCATAGGCATCCTTGGGTCTATTTTAGGACCCCATGGAGCCACTTGGGAGTGATATGGACACTTTACATTAATTAATCTAAAGTAAAGACAAAAATAACAAAAGCTTGTATCTTTTAGTAAAATATTTTTATATGGTTTTAAATAATTCATCTCTTCGACTATAAATATTAATTTCAAATATGAAAATACTTCCTACATAATGGTATTTTATTTATTATTTTTTGAAAGTAGGTAATTTAATTTATTTAAGACACAATGATGATGCAGAAATTATCTTAATAATTAAATATTAAGATAATTGATATTATAAATATCCAAATAAATGTAAATTGAGACTTATGATAAATTAGACTAATTTTATTGGTAAATATGACATGTTAGGGTTGGTTAAATAAATTTTACTTGAAGTAATAACGTTTTTATGGCTTTCAAAAAAATCAAATACTAAATAGTGTCCAAATTGACATAATTGAGTTTTTTAAAAAAATTGATATATTATTAATCGATATAATATTTCTAAAAATCTAAGTCATGGAAAAAGAACTTATATAAGGTTATATATATTAATAATGAACCACATGGGGTTCTCTTGGCTTGTTATAGTAAGTTTATTAACCATATAATAAAAAATTCATAGAGACAAGGTAAATGTCAAACTATTAAACTAAGAGTTAAATCTAAAAGATATGGTTAATATGATGACATAAACCTGTCTAAAACATTTTGGATAAGATATTTTCAAACCATCCCCACCTCAGAAACTAAATAATTCCTTTTTAAGCCATTAGAAACCGAAATTGAGTTTATAATAAAATAATATTTCAAGCTTTTCCAAAAGTGACCCTCACATCTATTATAAAAGGGAACTTCCCCTTCTCTTAATTTCACACCTCAAAATCCTTTTGACATGGCCAAAACTTGCCCAAATTTCCTCCCAACATTCCTCACTTTATCATAGAGGCCTTACTATGGTCATAAATCCAGCCTATGAGTCCCTTTTGATCAAATCAAAAGGAAGAACCTGAAGAAGAGGTAAATATTTCACCACATCTTTCAAGTTCTTTTCTTCTTCCACTTCCTCTTTATTTGTTGTTTTCATTATAAAATAATAACTCCAGTGTCTTATATATACTTTGATGTTATTATAAAAATGTGACAACAATATTTATTTTTATATCAATCCTATAAATGACAAAGTCACCTTACGTGTGTACGTTCGACTTACCGTCTCCACATCGTGGTGTAGTTTCTTATTCAAACACTTAATTTTTTGGATGGGTATAATAATGAGCGTCAATGATGTAAATAATAAATATAACATGTTAGTTGTTATATATATATTATATAACATCCTATTACATACTATTTCTCCATCAATGATATTGTCTCTCGTGCGTACGTAGGGATTACTGTCATCTCGAACGTGATAAGATTCATTTCCCCATCGTAACCATTCAAGAAAAATTTTCATTTTATGATTAAAAGTAATGTTTATGAATTTAATATCATTCGATATATGAATCAAATACATCATATTCATAACAAACATGGCTTATAAAACCTAACATAAAAAGGGAAACAAGTCTGTTAACACCCAAAACGATGATACTACTAAAATATTATTAACAAAGAAATATTAGAAGATCATATATGATATCATATATATATATATAATTCTTGTATATTTTAATAACTATGTTTTAACTATTATAAACGATGTTAAAAAACCATCGACTAAAGAGAATTACAATGTAATGGTTAATTTAACAATCTATTTATTATCGGAGGTTGTTTTTACGTAAGTATCTATTAGGACCACTTTATCATCCACATCCATGTTTTCTTAAAAATTTATTTCAAAAAAATTTATATTTATGAGACTATGGGTTATAGTCATTTATACCATTATTTGACCTTATATGTTTTGAAAAGAATCTTTCCATAATTTTCCAAATAAGGTTCTTTATGACTTTTTCAACAACATTATGGTAAGAATGTTTTTTTAACTTATACGATGGGTGCATCTATTTTCTGCGATTATAACATCATCGAAGCATCCATTACAAGATTATAAGAATATTTTCAAAAGTAATGTTTTACTTTATTATTATGTGACTCTTACATTATTTCAAAATTGAAATATATATTTCTCTCATATAGTTTTGATTTCAACTCTGTCAACATCCTTGGATAAATTTTACACTTGTTTGAAGTTGATTTATTATGATACAAATATTCCATATTGTATTTAAGGTTTTGTGATATGTTTGAATATGGATGAGTTATTTTTATATCATTCATGGTTTATGGTTAATGTATTGAAATTTCATATGCCAGTTTTAATATGAATGTTTATGTAATGTTTTAACTTTTTCATATGAGGAATGTATTGGACTTAGTATGTGACGGGTGGAGCCCGCTATAGCTCCTCGATGCATCAGAAGGTCTCATTAGGCAATTAGATGTGGAATTTTCCAAGGCCTTTCCCAATTTGATATAAGATTTTCACCGAGGCGTAAATCATTTTTAGACGTCTTGGCTAAGGCCTTGATAAGTTGTTTCAGAATGTCAGGCATTATATATTCCCTCATTATGAAAATAATATTGATGGTTCATGTGGTTATTCTACTAATAGAATACCCATGTTTGTGTTTTATTATTTCATTATTTACTCAACTCATATTCCTGTCATAAAGTGTTAATATTTACTATTTTTAAAGGCGTGTGTTTTTAATTATTAACCATGCCTATTGTTTAGGTTATCTTCCACTGTATTGATTACCCTTACTGAGTGTTTGAGCTCATCCCTTTCTTATGTTTCATTTTCCCATGACATGAAGATGATAGTTATGAGGGACATGAAGGAATAATCATGGAGACTTAGATGTTTCTAATGGAACAAATTATTCTTGTTTTTATATACTCATTGTAATAATGAATTTATGTATGTATCTTATTTCCAATACTACTAAACTGATCGGTATTTCTGGAAAGGATTACATGCATCATGACAATGTTATGTAATAAAGAACTGAATCTAGGTAACTGGGGTTGGGGAATTACATGGTTTCTATATACTATTATTTCTTTGGGTATATGTTTTTTGTTCATTATTTTTTATTTTGATTCACTTTAATATGTTGGTATAGTCTCCCTACCACCAACCTCAGACCTTCACTAGTAGTAATCCACTAATAACATATAGTGATGTGTACCTATGATATACTAATGACCTGGTGTAGTTTTTGTTTATATTAGAATTAGGTGGGGACATTATATTGAGGTCTAATCCTGATCCCCATCATTGAGAAATTTCTAAAGGAGGATTAAAATTTCCTCACAATTTAAAACAACACAAACTTTAGGAAAGGAAATATTTACCAACCTTATGAGTGAGGCCACACCAATACTAATAACAAAAGATTAAATTTATGATATCAAGAAATTTACTACATTATTCATGAATTCATACATGTAATAAGGGAAAATCAATATTAAATAAGGGTAAAACCATCAATGATTGGGTTTTCCACTATTAAAGTTCCCCCTTATCCATTCCCAACATAGTTATAGGGAATAAAATTTAACAAAAATGTTCATATGAAACATTCTAATGTATAGACCAAATAAGCGATGAGGGATTATGGTTCATCCATGACTAAAGTTCTAATATTTCTTAGTCCACACACGTTGGTGTGTAGTTTCCCTAATATCATAGACAACCACATCCTGTATGTATGGGAGAGTTTTTATCTCAACCACTATACCAAAACATCATGTTGAACATAAATTAATCTAATTTATATTGGTTACCTCTCAATGGAGGTCAGTCGTCACAAGGTATGGAAACAATCCTATAGTTTAATAGTTGACATATCATGTTCCATGATTGGTTATGTCTTAAGAAAATTCCATATAATAAATTTCCATGAAAAAGTCATCTTTTTATCAAAGGGAAGATCCTAAAATTATAGGGTGAACCATCAAATGAATTAAAAAATAAAAATTCCCTTTAAATATTTAGATAGCTATCCAGGAGATAATAATATCAATTATAGTTTCAATGATCCAATAAAATATCCTAAAATAACAAGATGTGTACATAGAAGTTTTCCCATATAATATCCCTTCATTTATGTCATTTAAACAGATGTGAACACATCAATACAAGAGGAAGGAAACGAATGAGATGGTAATGGTATAACGATAAACAATTACCTTTAAGTTGAATGAAATTAACAAGGTTTTTGAACCTAATAACAATGGTAGAAACACTACATGGTACACCCCCACACCATGCTCTCTTTATCAACTAGTCGATGATTCCATAGTAAAGAGAATGGAAATGTTGTAACCAAATCATTTTCAAACAAACTGTTAATAAAATCAGGCTTCACATGACTATAGAACAACATTCCAAGATAATTCATGAATAAGAAGAGCTAAAATAACCATATATTGAACTATGTAGGAGAAATGAACATGGTGATGATGTTTTCAGGGAGAGGATCGTGATATACCAACTAACTCATCCCAATAAGAAAAACCCACTGATCCTATGATAATATTTCTTTCAACAAATGTTTTCATGATGAATGATTGGACTGTCTTTTTAATTTATTCCCTATAGAACATAAAGAGTTCCATCCTCTAAACAATCATTAAGATCGATTTCATATATTCCACCTGATAAATGCCTTAATAAAATCTATGGAATTTTAGAATGAGATGTATGAGACCATAAAATCCAAATTGAACGTGATAGAAATTAAAAACGATGCAATATTAAACAATTAATTTTTACCATGAAAAGTTGATTTAACCCCCCAAAAGCTGAATTTAACATATTTATATTCTTATCCTTCAATGTGATAAGAGACTCAGAGCATAATATCACCCATTTTTCATCTCTGTGTGGAATGATGGTGTAAATCCCAAAAAATATAATGTGTGAAAAAATATGATTATTGTCCAAATGTTGGAAGTACCCATATTTTTTTTTCTGTAAAAACATTTCATTTAGGTCTAGTTTTTATTATAAAAAACATAATTGATATTTCATTTATCAATTCATTTTGATGTTGATGAAGAAAATAATTTTTGACATCTCTTATTTTAGTAAGTGAGAGTATTGGAGAGTTAACACTTTCATTTCCTGATGAAAGGGACTCCCAAATTTCTTTGATTTACTACTTCCGTAATAGAAAATTATAGAGATATACATGGAATTCAACCACGATTTATTAGAAATTATTTTAATCTTAGAAAGGTATGGTGGTGGAATCTCAACATTTTACCCAATGGCATGAATCCAAGAGAACAGACCCCATTTGACTACTATAAATTCCAAATAGGGTTTCTTTAAAAAAAATAGTAAAAGTAGATTAATACATCATCACAAATAACAAGGTTATGGAACTAGCCCTGACTTCAAAACCAGTTAGGTTTTTGGTAGCATAACCACTTTGACCATAATAGTGATAACAACACATTTTGAAGAATTAAAACCCATATGATGATCATATATTTTATTGATATTGATATTAAAAGGATATAATAAACAAGTTTTATTCATTGTAGTATAATAAATATCATGTGTTCTTAATATATACTACTATGAAGAACATGATAACCTTACCAAGGGATAGAAATTCCAATGAGTTAGGTCATAGAGAGTACAAAAAATATCTACTATCATCAAGTGTAAGAATACACCATATATAATTGTTTAATATTCAAGGATATAAAATAAAAGAAGTTGATTAATTATAGGTAGTGTTCGATAACACTGATGCATAATTGTCCCACATGGTTTCCCCCCATTTTGATGAAATTGAGTTGAAAGAAGAATCATGAAATTTTTTATATATGTTATATGATTTTATTTCTAAAATTTCTTCCAATTTTAAACATTTTCGTTATTAGGAAATGATTTATTCCACATATCATGACCACAATTTCCAATGATACTCCTTTTGTAGGCTCTTATACTCTATAACACTCTGGCGGTTAGCATAATATACATTTTTTGAAATAATGAATAAGAAAAAGAATTGCCCATAGGTACCCAATAATATCAATACTCTTATAGACTTAATAAAATTATCATTAGGATGGTGGAATCTTTATCCACTATTTAGATCCCACCTTTGATAAATAATCTCAATTTTTTTATTTCAATGTTGTTTAGTTGAAAGAATTATATACTAATTGAAAATAGGCATATAAAATAAATTCCACAAAATACACTAATAAAAGAGTTCACAAAGGAATATTTAGGAAAATTGATTGTATAACTAAAGGTTGTAGATTTATCCCAGACCATTCCATCCACACTACCCAGACAAGGGGAATGGAAATTCAAATAGATGGACTAGACTGATGACGTAATCAATGTTCTTGTAATGTTTTCTCCAATCATTTTTTATTTTTTCATTTAGTTAGAGTGGAATTTCCATAAGATCTTATAATTACATGGTCTATTTCACGTATGATATCACATACATAAATATTTTTCCATGTAACTATTTAGTGATACCATCACTACAAATCTCTTAGGAAACAATTTCTTCAAACTATGAGCTGGTCCAAAATAAAAAACATAGGCCCTTAACCTAGAATTATGATGTCTCTAAAACATCTATAAATTATGCCAAAAATAATTTCTCTATTTAATACTCTTTATTTATCAATGCAACTTAAATAATACTTCATTTTTTCTTGGAAAGTTTTTAATATTTTGAGACCAATGTGACTATTGGTGAGGATTTTGTTGCTAAAAACATGTTTGTAAAATGTCACACAATGATCTAAATTATAGAAAAAGAACATTATTGAATAATATATGGGAATATATATACTATATATGTATCCTTAAACCATAATTATGTCTACATCCATTGAGGTTTGGAAGATAAAATATCTAGGATTTACCTCATTTAATCTCAAGTCCTCTGCAAGCTAAATTCATGGATTATAATTTTACCCCTTTTTGATCACAATCTAATTATATAGAATGATTAAGAAAAATACATGGGTAAAATAAATTTAAAAACATTGTTTGGATATCATTAGTTAGATATTTAATTATTGTTTTTCATCTACGACACACAATTCAAAAAAAATAGTAGATTTTAGCTGAAATCACATACAATTGAGCCATTAGTTAATCATAAATGGTTTAATTACTCCATATATATGCATGTCAGAGTGATAAATGTACATGATTCTCATTTTGACTTCTAAAATGCCCATTATAGTAACTTTGGGGTCTATAAAATGGAGGAAAAGTAAGTTAATACCAAAGGATATTCACAAGTGTATGCACGAAATGGGTTAAAAGCTACCTCATCCAGATCCTGGGATGATTTAATGCAGTGTATCCAAATCTTCATAAAACATTGAGGTAAAAAGGGAATATTTTATGAATCATATTATAATCTGAGTGAAATGGAAGGGTATTTTGAATACCATCTTCTCTAATAAAGGGTGAAAAGGGAAATTATTGAACTACCAATTATAGTTGTAATAAATGGTTAAACCCTGAACAAGACTCTACTAGTACACCACATAGTGTGAATGTAAAAAAATAATGTTATGCATTTTATACAAAATAAAAAACTCATGGTATTCAATGAAATTATGCAACATTTTTAGAATAGGATAGGTGGCCTGAGTTAATCCCTTGTCTATATGATCTACATAGAAGTAGAAAAATATTTATTGGATTTTGAAAAACATTCCGCCAAATATGGTTCCCTTTATAATTAGTGTATATGAGAAATGGATTTTCATGAGTCTTAAGAGGAATGTAAACCATTCACCTCCCACAATAATAATTAATAGGATCTTGTTTATTATCTACTTTAATTTGGGGAAGGTGTATTAATGATAGGTGAGGACCTCATATAAGGGAATGAGGAGAATGAAGATGATTCGTGACCAATATTGATTGGTGTGGCTATACATATGAGAGAGGGAGAGAGACAAATATGTATATTTTCATAAGGATCATAGAGATTTTCATGAAAAGAATAAAATGAAAATTCTAGGGTTGAATATATAGATCTATGTTCACCGACTTGGTATTTTATCCCATCACTATGGTTATAGGAAAACCATGAAAAGAACACAATAGTGTCACGATGATTTGAGGGAGAAAAAGGTGGACATGTTGATCAAGTCCTTCTTAATCATAGTGGTTTAGTAACCTAATTTTGTTTCTATAATTGTAACTATCAAGATGAATAATGTAAAAATAAATTCATGTTCTAACTTTCAATACCACAATCTTCATTACCTGAATACTGATTTTTAAATCTCAAAAATATAATTATTGACCTATGAAATAAATATTCCAATTACCTATTACATATCTATAGATACAATAGGCATAATCTGATATAGAGGGCCCCCAATGATGAGGAGTATAAAACATTATTACAACCCCAAGTGGCATATTACTTCCATGGGATTTCTATTATATTAATGATTGTTATAAGAACCTATCACCTCTTCATGAACCATGTTTTTTAGTTTATATTTAGAAATATGGAATTGTGTTAGGTGGATAAATTTTAAGTCAAGTATTTCCAATGTTGTGACCAATTCACTAACCATAAAATGTTGTTCACCCAACGAAAACTTCATAACATGATGATTATCTTGAAAAAATATGAATTGAAATACACTTATATAGAATTTAAAAATTTTATGTTTCATCATTGACATATTTATATTCAACATGAAAATAAAAATGCATTCTGTGATATATCCCAACCTAGAAACTTCAAGACTTAATAGGCCTCTATGGATGGAATTCCGATACGAGGTATTTTATAAAAATTTACAATAATAAGTGTTTTATATTTACCAAAATATGAAGAAAGGTGAAACCCAAAACTATGATAATGGGAGTTAAAGAAAATTTGATATTTGAAATAAATATCTCTCCCACCCTCCAATCTCAATGTTATTCGTGGACATATAACATATCCTCCCCTACATGGAATCCCAAGAAGAACATAATTGTACCCTTACAACTCAAAAAAATTCAAGGTAAAAGAAAATATCTTCCACTATTGTAACTGAAAATTTCTAGAAACTATGAGTAGGAATATAATTATATAGAAATACCTCACACTAATATTAAAATTAAAAAAAGAAACATCATTATTTATAGAATCCCGAGGTCCAAAATGTATTTTATATGTACATCCTCATGTAAATTCCAAAAATCCACATTATAATTTGAAGTGGGGTTATATAAAATATGTTATTACACTGTTCAATATTCATTTTATATAAAAAGGTGGTTCATGGGAAATTGATAAGAGATTTTATTGTTTCCCTTTCAAATATGGAGGAAGCAACTCTTGAAATGGATTATTATTTTGATGAGGACTTTTTCATCAAAAAAATCATTGAGAAAGGGAGATATAATTTGAAAATTTATTCTAGATACCAACTAGAGAGAATATAAAAATTCTATGGTGAATAGTGTTGGTCTAATAATATATTTCAAACGTATCCTAGCTCTTTTTTTGTTTTGGTGATCTCAAATCCCCTTCATATATTACAGATGTTTTTTTGTTCAAGTGTTTTATTTAGGTTTTTTCATTATTTTACATTTTTATTGTATGAAAACCTTTAAGTCTACTTATCTAGATTTTTTGGATAAAATTTTCATAATTCAGAAAACAATTGTGGAGAAAAGGCTACATGATCATTCTACTAGTTCAATCATCCATGTGACATAGCTCTGTCATGGAATCAGATTTGTGGAAACCACTTATGTTGAGGAATGCCTACATAAATAAGTGGATATGTAGATAAAAAGTATACAAGTTTTATTTACATGAAGTAATTAGTTGTATGGTTTTGATATGTGGTGAAGTTAGCTACATTGTTCCAAATTGCAAAGTAATTAAATTTTGATACATGAGTAAATAGATTATGTGAATCAAATTGAATACGTGATGAAAATAATCTATGTGAATAATGACTATGGGTATAAATTTCGCTACATGAATTCAAATATATATAGTTTGACTAAATGGCTATCGGTAACTAGTTATGTAGTTTGGAAACCTAGTATTTATTACTATTGGAGTGCATTCAGTCGGATTTAATTCTACTGTGTAATTATTAATAATTTATTTAGATATTTTTTTCTAAAAATTATTATAATATGTGATTTTTATTGAGAAAGGTAACAATTAAAATTATTATTTTATTTCTAAAACAATTTTTAGGTATTTCCATAAAAAAGAGATATAAATTTAAAAATCCAATTCTAGTTTTATAAAATCTATAGGTGTGAAATTAAAAAATAACAATTTCAATAATTAAGTGATTTATTTGATTTGTAAAAATAGTATATACATAGAGATAGAATATTTCATACTCGACCATCCAAGAACATAGTTTTGAAGCTCTGGTGTGCTGCTCTATTTTACTCAAAAAGAAGAATAAGCTTCAAAATTTACAGTTGTGATAACTCGATCATCTTTGCAGTTTTTTCAAAAGAATATCCTTGAAAAACTTTTTATTCGTATCATATCTCATATATAATTCTTCTGATATTTTATTTTTTTTATAGCTTTTATATCAACCATTAAACACTCTATTTATTCTCTATTTTTTGTAAACATTACTAAAAAAGATACTTGAAGGCTATTTATTGTAAATCCTTGTTACAGTGTGGTTGAAATCACCCGATACCACTATACCATGTTTATATTTCGTGAAATCAGTCATGTAGCCATGGTAAAATAGATTATAAGTCCCTAAAAAATAACTAGTCTAATGAAAATTACCAAGAACTCATATTTGAGAATTTTTGGTACATGCTAGAAGATTTTTGTTCCCGGAACCACTATAAATCTATATTTCTGAAAAAAATTCATTATGTTTCTTCCATTTATAATTGTTTTATGGAAAATATAATAATTTATTCATATAAAAAATTTGGTGATTTTATATGTTAATAAATTTTTAAATAACTCAATTCCCCCTCTTGATTCTTAGTTTAGTCCCCTTAATAATTTTTTTATCAAATATAGTCACATATGGGTTCTCACCAATCAAAATTTTATGTCTAAAGTATATATTCATGATAGAGGATATCTATAAAAATAGAAAAGGTATGTTAATTTCAATATATACATAGTTTAATGATGATAATTATGTCTTCTTAAAGGTAAAAATGAAAATATATTTGAAGAAACTTTTTCTAAAAGTTTATCTAAAAGTCATGAATCATTATAAATTTTAAATGAATCAATCAAAAAAAGTGATGCTGATACAAAATTTGTTTATGATATGAAATATAATTCTATGCATGCTATAATATGTAGACTAGGTTAATATGATTTAAATTATGTTTCAAAATGTTATATATTTCATGAAATGTGGACTATTAAAATAAATTATTATGAATGAATAGACATCATGTGATCTATCATATATAATATTTCCATGCACATATTTGATACATTCATAATGATAGAAGGGTAAATCATCACTTAGTTGACTGGAAGATTTTTTTAGGAGGTAAATAATGTTTTAAATTTTGGAACCCCCATTTCTGAACCAGATAAAGCATTGAGAAACCATTAAATAATACCACCAAGATGGGCTGGAATTTCTGATGTTATTAGAAAATATCTAGAGAATTTTTTTTAAAATTAAATGATATTATTGTTAATATTATGATTCATGAGGCTAAGATGTAAGATGAAGATGGAGTTAATATTTTAGTTAAGAAGGATGATGATTTGTTAAAAGTTTCCACTTCAAATTATGATAACAAAAATAAATAAAATCAAGTGGATGAGTTATATGTTGAGGATAATTCAATATTTTTTAAATTAGATAGTGAGTTTGTTCACCTTTCATGAATGTTCAAAAAAACCTATTACAAAATAAGTTATTTTATAAAACCCTTAAATAAGTTTATAAAACATGATGGAAACCCTAAAGTGGCGAGATTTTATGTTTCTATGAATCTTTTACCCATCAAATCAGATTCTCCACAGCATCAAGATAATAAATTTTTTTAAAACAATTACATAATAATAGTTGTCTACAAGAATAAATCCATGAATTACATGAAATCAACATATATATTATCAATGGATTTTAGTGATGTTACATCATTATAGTTAGTAGAAGAAAATTTTAATCAGAATTCCAAAATGAGATTCATGGCACATTAAAATATGGTATATTATTATTATTCATAGAATTAATCTGAATATGAAAATACAAAACTATACCTATAAATAATTAAACGAATATTATAACACATTGTAAACTAAGATTGAATTTTTGAAATGAAATAATAATGATCTAAAATTGTATAATAATAATATGTTAATTGAGAGAAGACCTAAATAAAAAAGATTTAGATTAAAAACCCTAGCTGGAAAAATATATTTCCTCATATATTGAACATGGTAAAATCATCAAAAATTGAAAAAAGTCCTTCAAGACAAAAATATGCTAGAATTGTTTTCAAAGAAGGTGAAAATTATTTAAAAAATGTAATTAGAAACAATATTTATCATAAAATTATGTATGTTATAGGAAGTAATTATTAGCAATAATGCTTTAGAAAAACTATTTTTTGTATAGTTATAAGAATTTTTTCACGGTAGAAAATAAGGTCACTTTGAAAATTTATGTTGATTTAGAAGCTCATTATTATGTGGATTTAAATATTCCATTATTTTAAAAATCAATTCAAAATTCAATGTTTCTTTTTTTAGACAAGATAAAATTATTTGGGTTCTAAAATCTATAGTTTCCAAATCTTATGGGCCAAAGATAATATGGGTAACAAAATAATTTACATTTTTTATTTTGTAGGGATAATGGTCAAATAGAATAAATGAAAATTGGTATATGGCTAATGGATTCTTAATGAACATGAGTGGATATTTAAATAATTTACACTCCTAATAAAAATTTGGAGGAATCTATTACACTTTTTATTGATAATCCTATTGGAAAATAATGGTAACTAGATGAGATGGAAATCCATGATCAATCTTTATCAACAAACTTCTCTATGTGGAAGAAATAAGAATAATCTGATATGTATTTAGAAACTTTTTGGGAATTTTTATTTTTATAATTTCTCAATAATAGAAATTCTATTTCTAGAGATAAAATTCTTAAACAATTAAATTCAAGGAACCAAAAATAGATAATTTCTATACTCTAAATCTATATTCATTGAGTTGAATTAAATTAAATAGTTTAAATGATTAAAAAATTAATCTTGTATTTAGCATAAAATACATGGAAATAACAATGTCTATTCTTTGAGAAAATTTTCAATAAATTATTTAGTTTCAAATTTACATTAAATTGAATTAAAAAAAACTATGTCATTCATTCAAAATGGGAAACAAACATAAATCATCTTTCAATACAATTATAGATGTTTCAACTAATATACCCTTAAAAATATTTCTAATGGATTTTTGAGGCCATCAAGAACTAAAATCCTTAAAAAATAAATTTTTTATATTATTATTGATTATTTTTAAAGATTTACATTTTTTAAATTTTAAGTGTAAAAATTGAATCTTTTTATGTTTTTATAAGTTTGTGAAAATTGTTTTAAAATGATAAATATTCCAAAATTATCATAATAATAAGTTACCATGGAAGTAAATTTTAGAGCCATGATTTCAATTCATATTGTTCGAAACTTTGTATCAAACACACTTCTTTTATCCCTAGGACACCACATGAGAGTGGTGTCATTGAAATGTGGAATACTTATTTATAAGAAATATAAAAAACAATGTTTTGTGAATATAACTTGGATATTCATTTTTGGGAAGAATGTATAAACAAATAATGTTAGGTCATAATAATAGTTCTAATTACATTTTTATTAATGAAAAAACGATATGCATTATGAAATAATACAGTTAAAAAAGTTGGATACTTTAAAGTGTTTGGATGAGAGGTTTATATTCTAATCTCCAAGGATAATCTCCTTAAATTTGATCCTAATTCTGATGAATGAATATTCTTTATCTATTCTATTACTTTTAGGTACATAAAATTTTCATGAAAGGTAAAATATTATTAAAGAATCTAATCATGAGAAATTTGATAAAAGTTACCATTTTGATCACAAGATAACCCAAGTTGATGAAATTAGTGATTGTTTTGAAAAAATAACACTATAACCTATCATAACTATAAAATGGAAGATGATTTTGAACATGATTTACCAAAACCAAATCCTAAAATGATGGATACCAGGGAATAAGATTTTGTGCTTCCTAGACAATGTAGAACCCTTAAGAATCATCCATTAGAAATAATTATAGAAATAATATACAAAGGTATTATGACTATAAATTTTAGAGTAAATATTGTATAATTTTCTTCTTTTTTATCTCAACTATAACATAAGACTATTGAGGGGTCTTTAGTTAAATAGGGTTAGGTTTTAATAATTCAATAATATTTAAACTAGTCAAGTAGGAAAAAGGTATGTGAATTAACTTATATAAAATTTCCCTATCATGTTATAGGATCAAAATGGGTGTCTAGGAATAAACAGGATGATCATTCTATGATCAATTAGAATAAGTCTAGAGTTGTTTCAAAATAGTACAATCAAAAAGATGTTAAAGATAGTGAATATACCTTTTCACCAAAAGCTATATTAGAATCTATTAAGATTCTCTTAGACTATACATCTCACATGAATTTATAATTATACTAGATGGATATAAATTAATCTTTCATAAATGGTATTCTTTTGGAGGATGTTTATGTTGAACATCCTTATTGTTTTATAAATCATCATTTTCCAATTTCAGTTTTCAAACATACAAAATCTCTCTATGGCCTTAAACAAGTAACTAGATCTTGGTATGAAAATTTATGTTATTTTATTTTATCAAATTTATTTTTATTAGGAAAGGTATATCTCACTCTATGTATAAAATCTCCATTGTAAAAAAATCAATTAACATGTATGTTTATGAAGTGATTTTTGGTTCTATAAATAAAACATGAAGTAATGGATTTTCAAAACTCAAGATAATTAGGGGTGAGTTGAATTATTTTCCTAGATTATAGATTTATTAAAAAGAATATGGGAATGTGAAAAATATAATCAAATACATACTTGAATTGAATTAAATATTTTACCTCAAAAGTGTTAAAGTGTATAAAAATCCTATGAGTTATAATGAAAATCTTGACATGGATGAAGCTGGGAGACCAGTTGAAAACAATTTATATAGAACAATAATTGGGCGATTATTTTAATTGAGTTCTAGTAGACTCGATATTATTTCTGTAGTATTACTATATGCTATATTGAAGAAAATCCTATGCAATATCATTTAAAATATTCCAAAATAATTTTATGATATTTTAAAGGAACAACTTCACTTTTCTAACTTTTTCCAAAAACATATGATTTTAATTTAAAAAACATATTCAGATGCGAACATTTGTGGTTGTAGAGAAAATATGAAGAGTACTTCAGGAACCGTCAATTTTATAGGTAAATCCCTGGTATCATAGTCTAGTTTAAAATGACACTTGGTTGAATTATCTACTAACAAAGAAGAATATATAAATGTAGGTAGTTTATTTTCATAGGTTTTTTATATGAAATAATCATTAATGGATTTTTCATTTAATTATAATCAAGTATCTGACAAATTTAGTAACACTAGTTTTATCGACATTTCAATAATTTTGATAAATCATTCTATTATGAAGCATATATATTTAAGGAATCATTTATTATGAGACATAAATAAAAAAGATGATATTTATTCTATATTTATCTCTACTAAGAATAAGTTAGAAGATATTTTTAAAAATCCACATTCATGTGATCATTTTTATTTTATCAAAAGATAATTAATTTTTTTGGATATAAATGAGTATAATATATTTCATTTTAATGAAAATTATTCAATTAAATGAAAAAAATTTGATTTAATTTATTTTGTAAATTTATTCCAACGTATTATTTATGTTAAACATGTTTATTTTGAAAATAATCTATATTCATTTATTTAATATTTTATTTTATTTATTTTTAGTCAAAATAGACCCAAACAAATTGGGTATGTAATTCTTTTGGGAATCAGGTTTGTGACCTAACTTCTATTTGGCCCTTGATCCTTTTACCATTCACTTAATTTTCTTACTATAGAAGACAAACTGTCTCCCTAAACATCTCGATCACCGCTTAACATCAAACTAACATATCTTCCATGGAAGAATCTATGAATGGAGAGGACATAATCTTTTGTTCATCTATGAATAAAAATGGAAGTTGCGTGTCATGTAGGGTTCTTTTTAAAATGGCCATATATATGTCTTAGAAAGAGACTATTGATATGTTAATGAAGAATGCAATTCAGTTTCAAGGTAGATAGTTTTTTTATGAAATGAAATATTGTTTTTTATTTGAGGAAGGGGTCAACAAGGTTATGAGGAATGTAATGTTTTTATTTTCTACAGTAGAGGATGTTGTTTCATAAAATATAAATATAAATACAATGATAGTATCATCAATAGAATTGGTCTATATCATTCATTTTCCCCATGAGGGGGATTTTAATTTTAGTCATACAATGTTGGGTACAAATTCAATTGGACCAAAAGAAGTGTTCAAGTTCCTATTCAGAACCATATATTTTTAAAACAATATAGTGAAGGATTTAAAAGTTTAATGGAAGGTCCTATGTGAGTTTTTCGAATGTGGGGTAGCCTTCAGAGATAGAGAAATTGATATAGTGCTGTTTTAAGTCATTTATGTCTTATATATCTTGATCTACAATCTGAAGTTGAACCAACCAAGATATATGCTAATGTTTATGTAACATTGATATTATGGGAAAGGTAAGTTAAACTATTATCCCTTTTATATGATGATGTCCCTAGTTATAAAGAAACTAATAAGTGTATCTAAATAAGGGTGAGGCTGTAAAGTTAATTCAGAGTAATAATTTGTTTATCATGCTATTAAAAACAATAGGTTACTTCTTGTACACATATTAAAATTATTTTTATCTTCTTGGTTTTGACAGTGTGGATCTTGGGTAGTAATACCAAACCTCACCTCCTTGGGATGAAACACTAGCTGATATAGTGCCTACTACAGAGGTACAAGAGTTATAAGTGGAAAGGGAAGAGCCTACATTACTTGAAATGAGTTGTAATTGGGTATATTTTGTTCAAATAACTGAAGAAGAAATTTTTTTAATATGATGTAGTTCTTCGTCATGAAGAGCCAGATATTGAGACAACTATTCTAGGTCATGAAGATAGGCTAGTTGATACTATACCTATTGTTTTATTTTCTAAAGGAAGACCTAAAGTTTCAAATGTGTATCAGTTAGTTGATCTAATTATTCTTGGATCACCTTTTCATAAAGAAAAATCATGAGATGTGGATATGGAGACTTTTGATCTTTCTCATATACCAAATGTTCCTTCACCACCTCTTGTTCATGAGGAATGAACCTCAGTGAGTAAGAGGTTATATGATTATTAAATTCAATAATTTTTCTCTAATATGCTAATTGAAATTGATAATATCTAATGATATTATAATGAATTGAAAAAGGATATATTTTTATCTAAGAATGAGATAAATGAACATAAGGAGTTATCTATTTCAAATGTGGATATTGATTAAATGGTAGAAATAATGGAAACCCAAAAGTATTTAAGCAAAAATATTAAGATAGTTCATGCAGTATAGTATGTTTTTCTATGATAAGTGAAAAATACCTTTACAAAATAAAACATCTAGTAATATATTTGAAAGATATATGTCCTACCAAGGTAGTTTTAAATGGGGTTTTATTGTTATTTGCATCTCAAATTTACATGCTCCAAAATCATCCAATGGAAAAATATGGTATTTAGAAATATTTTCTTGATGATATTAAGTCCTTTAAGAATGAAATTATGTATTTAATTTATACTTTATTACGTGTAGTACTATTTAAATTTTAATTCATTAAGTGGATTCAATTGACAAGATCAGTTTCTACTATAGTACCCTAAGTTGTTCCGGGTTATTAAGAAGGAGTTAATTAGATGCTTTGTGAGATAATTTATGCATCTTCTCAAATTAAATATATTCGATGTTCTTTTCTCAAACTATTAATTATTCTGGAGTTCAATAGATACATTTATACAGAGGTCCAATATAACATAAAATCTATTAAGAATCATAGTATTGGAACAGAAATGAAATTAAGTGAAATTGTTGTATATTATGATGAATATGATGTAATGTTGAAGGAAATATGAAAACTATCCAAATATGTTTAGGGGATTATCTCTTGGTATCTCAATCTAGAATATAAAAACATGAAATGATTGCTAACTTTGTTGTAATAAATTTTTGTGAGGAAGTTAAATAGATGACATCCTAAAATTTAGAAGATGAATCCAGTTCAGAATCTATAGATGCTTGGGCTGGGCTAGTAACCACTAAAGGTAATGAGTTGGTTGTTTATAAACCTTCATGTCTTGTTCATCACAAGGAACAAGTTCCGCCTTCCACTGTTGTACTTATTCAAACTACACTTGGGCCTATTTATATTTTTTAGTGGTCTTCTATATCCACCTCAATAAAGTTCTATTAACAATGTGGTTGATGGTTTTGTAATGTAGATATATAATTTGGGTAGGAAGGTCTAATATTTGAATGGAATAGTGATCAGTATATAAGGATTTGTGGGATGGATTCTAAAAAAACTATTACTGGAACTTCCATGTAGTCAATATGCTACTGATATTTCCCCCCATGATCATTTCTCCCCCATGTTTCTCTTCTAGTCATGTTTAATCCTTTAAATGGATTATAAGAAATAGTATTTTTCATATTTCACTAATGAATTGAAAAGCATATATTATTATCCTTTAGTTTCTGAAGTCAGATATTACTATGTGAATAGGCATGTGTGTTGATTATATATATTATATAAGAGGAATAACTCATGGCCCTACAACTCTAGATAACTTTGGAGGTACCAAATATAAATTTCACGAATTTTATGATCTATTCAAGATATATCAGAAAGAATAATCTAGGGTGGATTCATCTCTTCCTGCTAAGCGATCTAGTAATGGATCCTCATAATCTTAACAACTAAATTACATTTTCATCCTACTTTATCACATGATTTCAGTATAGAGAAAGTGAATCTTTAAAGAATTATTGGTTTTTTCAGTTAAATGGATATAATATAAGTTAGCTATTTTTCTTAAAGATTCTAAAGTAATAGATCTTTTATGAGTTGTTCCACTATCACCAATGGACCCTCCAACTACCTATAGATCCTTAAACTACTTCACGTTATCTCCATAAAAATAACCTGCTCAGTTTGAACATATAAAAAATAATTGAGTATTGTATCTTTAATTTTGTATATTTATTTTGGTGTGTGTTTAGTATATGAATTGTTTCACAACTGGTTGAAAATTAGTAAAATTCCTTCTTTATACATTTATTATTGTTTTATTAGAGATATATTTCATTTAATTTTTTTTCATATTTATTTTTGAATCATATTTATGAGATAATTCCACATACAATTTTAGAAATATACATAAACATTTCATTTCCCGAATTGTTATATTAATTTTGTTTATCATATCATTACCCTTTATTTTAAATGAATTAAAAATGGGGAGAATTTTTTCTAAAGCATTATATAAAGGGGGTCATGTTTCCCCAAGTACTAAAAAGTGGATAAGTGACTAACTAAGGGGGTTTAGCAAAGAACACACACATCATTTTAAAAGTAATTATATAATTTATTTTATTTTTCTACCATAATCCATAAAAACATTTAAAATATTCGTGTTTAATAACATGGGTTTTTTGATAATAAAAAAGGGGGTGATTTTTAGACTAATAATATTTTTTATGTATTGTAGGTTATTATGATCTAATATACCCTTCATATATTACTTATATTTTTCAAGTGTGTTCATTATGTATTAACATCATTTTAAGTCTTTTTACTGTTAAAAACTTTACATCAACAATGTTTGACGGTTTGGATGAAATTTTCGTATATTTGGAAAATATTCTACGTGAGGTATCTTGATATATAGATAAATGAATATTTGATAACTTAGATATGTTAATCACCTAACAATGGATTCAGTTATGTGAAGTAAGTACTTCGTGGAATCAGTTATGTGGACATTTTATACATCGATGAATCACCTAGGAGATAAATCATATAGGTAGATCAAATGAATATGTGAATCAATTTTGTGGATTAATCGGATATGTGATTTGGATACATTGTGAAATCATTTATGTGGTTCAAAATGGCAATATAATACAATTTGGAAATACGATTAAATATCCTACTTGAAGAAAAATAATAATGTGAATCAAAGTGATTATGTGAAAAATATCTACATGGATCAAATTTTATATATGAATTCAACTTTTTACACATCAGCTACGAAGTGATCTGCAATCGGCTATATCGTTCTACAACCTATTATTTATTACCATTTGAGTACTTTTACTGGGATTCAATGATTATATTCATTCAGTAATTTGTGACTTTCCACATTATTGTAAAAAATATGATAATAGTAGTCATTTATTGATAGTGGAAAATTTTATATGGATAATTTAATGGTTAGTACTATTTCTGAGGTGTTTCCCAGAAAATGATGTGTGTATTTAACACACAAAATATAGATTATCAAAATCTATAACTAAGAAATTAAAATACAATTATCTCATGAATTTATTGTGTTCTCTAATGCGTGAAAATATATATACATTGAGGAATAAAATATCAACCAAGAACCCACTCCTGATTCTCTGGTATGCTTCTCTTTTTACCTAAAATGATTAGGAAGCATAAAATTTTACTATTGTGGTATCTCAATAATCTTTTTTATTGTTTCAGAAGACTATCCTTGATATTACATATATTCTTATAATATCTCTTATATATTTCTTCTAATATGTTAGTTTTATATTACTATAATGTTCACAACCTATAAATAGTATATTTATTCTCTCTTTTGTTGTAAAGGTTACTAAAAGAAGAACATTGAAGGATGTTGTTTGTAAATACATGTTGGATTCTGGTTGAAAGATCCTACTACTTTTTTATAAAGTGTCGACTACTTTCACTCATTCATACGATCTCTAAAAAAGGACTAGAAGTCCCTATCAAAGGGACTGGTATAGTGAAATCACCAAGATCATGGAGTTGGGTTATGGTAGAGTGCTCTCTAAGATTTTTGTTCCTCAAACCACTTAAAATCTATCTGTCTGATACCTTTTCTTTGTTATTTTATTTCCAATCCTTATTATGTTAAAGAAAATGTCTTAATTGTTTCATATCATAAATATAGTGGTTTTCTATGCTATGTATTTTTAAAAAAACTCAATTAACTACCCTATTGTGTCTTAGTACAGTCCTCTTAGAAAATAAATAGGTTTTCCAAATAAATTTTATGTATTTCCCCTATAAGGTTTCTCCTATAATATTCAGTTTTCTTACAAGTTGGTTGTACCAACAAAGGGGAATAATATAATGGCATTATTAATATTTCAAAAACTATATTTTTAGGTCTCAAAAACATATAATGATGTCAAAGTTGATTAATAAATTTTCTTCCAAAATTTCAGTAAAGAATACACTAGCATGTAGGAAATAATTCCTCAATATAATAACAAAAAATAACATATTATACAATTTCATTCAGATCCACTAACCTCTTAAGCCATGAGATAATAATATGACCATGTTGGGAAAAAATCATATTCATAGGATTCCCTTACAAACTAGGATAATGAATAAATGGTCATGTATATTTTTTATAAGAGATTTTTCATCAAATATCAATAATTTGTTTTCAATTGGATGAAATTAGTTCCACTATACCACTCATGGAAGATCCATTATTACAAATGGATAAAATGGTCACTTTTATGTTTCCAGTCATGAGATATCTACAACATGGGTTTTTTCACTTGATAAACCAAAAAAAATAACAAATACCTAGATAGAAAATTATTTTTATCCTATATGAAGGTCTAGATTACACAATAAATTCTATACAATTTTATATTTTATGGTAGACTCATTGAGAGCACTAAAGGAGGAGACACCCAACAAGTAAAAAAAGATGTTCATTTAGGATCATTTGGTGCCCCCCAAATGGTAACCAATATATCCCGCCAATATAGGATACATGGGTACTTCTATCAATTGATGGTGAATAAATTTATAAAATATACAATAAAATTCCTTGCATTTCAGATTCAGGATCATTTCATTCACAATCACCTTTGCATTTTACACTCTTTGTTGAACACATGTGCAATTATTTATTATTGGATATATGAAATAGATCCATACCACCAGATAATGATTTAGTATTTCAAGTGTATCCTTACTTCCACCAATTTATTCACTATGTGGGGTGAATTAGTATCCTTGAATGATGTTAGTATGAAATACATAACTCAATTTTTAATGTCCAATATCATCCATAGAGTTTGATTTCTTCAAACATTCTCATGGAGAATGGAAAATAATTTGATGTGAAGTAGTTTTTAATGATTTAATAAAATAATTTAATCAATTAAAATAACTCTTCCCACTATTATATTGCTTATAATGGCCAAATAGAGGCTTTCAACAAGTCTTTGTCAGATATTATATTGAAAAAGGTTACTAATCGTATAAAAGCACATAAATAAACCATTCATAATTAATTGAGGGTTACTGGTGTTATTAATGTTTTCTTAAATTATTATGTACTCACCTTACTGATTTTATATGAAATGTGCATAATTTGTGTGAAATATCAATGTTTAAATATTAAATATATTTGTTGAGCACTATTTGAATTCATCCACATTCATGTATGTTTAATGTTTTAATGATAAATATCACCCTAATGATCCAAATCGTATGTTTCTTGTCTTTTAGGATTCTTTATTCAGTTTACAAAATATCATTATAAGAAATCAGGGTCCAATTCATTTATTTGAAAGGTCATATGGTCCTCACAAGAAGGCCCAAGGAATCTATGAAGAAACTAGACTATCCATGAATATTGAATAACTAGGCTCAGTCTAGAAGTCCAAATTCATTTATTCTCCTCCAAAACTTGGGGAATAATTCAAGGAGTCGTGTATAAAAATTTGAAGGCCTAAATCCAAAAAGGGGCCCGAATTAAGCATTGAAGCTCAGCACACAATTATGTACGAGAGTTGAGATTGGTACACCAAATTTGATATTAGTCCTCATAGAGAAAACAATTTGAGATGATATTTTTCATTGTGAATGATAAATTATTTTCATCAGAATTTTTTTAAGGAATACTTCAGATTTGATGGAATCTTCCTACCCAAAAACCCATTCACATGTTGAGCTTGAAAAAGTATGGATTTAAATTGACATATTTACATTGTTTAATTAAACCACCATAACTTTGAATCCATGAGTTCAATGGCTTCCAAATTTCATAGAAGACAGTAAAATTTTATATATAAAACATGTAAGAAAATGGTATTTCATGATTATTCTCTATTAATGGTACAATATTCGAGAAAAGTGGAGGGCTAGTTTTGGAATGCAAACAGCCCACAACATTGGGCTATAAATACATCACCGTCCTCTCCATGCAAGAGGTTGGAAATACATAATATAATATGATCAATTGGAACAACCAAGTCAATGAAAAAATCCATGTAAGACTTTCCAAACTCTTTTTTTAACTTGAAATACCCTTCCTTTCCCTTAGATTTCCTTTACTTTTGTGTTTTTCTTCAATTTTAATCTTGTAAGTGTTGTTTTTGTAAATATCTTTTAATGAAAATTTATTCTTAATATTCTTTTTTAATAATCCACCTTCTATTAATAAATATTAACTCTATTAAAATAATTTAAATCAAGTTCAAACCCCATACCTTCTTTCACATTCTCATTCAATCTAATGTTCGTTTTTAATTCTCATCACCTTTCGTGTGTGTATGTGTGTTTAATGCAAAACTCTTTTCTTACCCCATTCTGTTTGTTGTATTTATAATTAATCACCATAAAATCGTATTTCCATATTAAAAACCATATTAATAGATGAGTAAATCTCTCTTTGGGGTGGGTTATAATTTAGGTATGTTATGTGATTTAGAGCTTTTTCTAGATGAATATTATTTGAATTAACAGTGTTTATGTTCGACTTAACATGTCATAGATTAATGACTTATTTTGTTTAATGAATAATTTACATGGATGATTTGAACCATAAAGACCCTACCATAAACAAGATACAATTAAGATTAGAACAGTAAATTAATTTATGGGTGGGATTAAAGCTTTAACACTTGGGAATTCCAATCAATGTCAACTTGTGACATGGGTGTTAATTTAATGCAATATAAATCAAGGTTCAATGATATCACAAGCCCAAGAACCTAATGATGAAATCACCTCAATATTTATCAAATTTTATAATCAATCCTAATCAATAAATAGTTTTAATTAATCTCTTCAAAAAAACCCAGATCAAAAATTCAATAAACAATTAAAAAGTATCATCGCTGAGGATTTGACTCGAGTGTTGCTATACACAATAGAAGAGCTACAGAACCATGAACGGTTGATAAGAGACCATCATATGTGCTTTAAAATGAACCTATTTATGGGGATGGTGCAATTAATTAGTTGTTAGTTTCTGGTTATTGTAAAAAACAAAAAAAAAATTATAATTTTAAAAACCACAAAGAAAAACATGTCTTCCTCTTTCTTCCAAAATCTTTTTGAATGCTCCATAGCCTCCCAAACAATACCTCAGATTTGTTTGACCCTGAAATTGAGTGAACACTTCACCAACTTAAGAGTAACATTAGGGATAATCAAATAATTCAAGAACCAGTCCACGTCTAACCAGTTGAATTAGAAATGGGCCATCATATGGAACAAATACTTAAAGACCTTACTACCCCTGATATGAATTACCAACCCCTTGGTATTCAATATTGAAACATAGAGGATGAATTTTAACTCAAATAAGGTTTCATTCATCTTCTCCCTCATTTCCATGTGCTAGCCAGTGAGGATCCTCATCTCTACCTTAAAAAGTTCCAAGGGGTGTGTTCTACCATGAAGCCTCAAGGGGTTACTGAGGAACAAATAAAACCTAGAGAATTAACATTCTCCCAAGATGAAATTTCAAATTCATGGATCTACTACCATCCTATTGTTTCCATAAACTCATGGATTGACCTAAAATGGATTTTCCTATTGAAAATCATTCCTAATTTATGTACTGTTACAATATGAAAGGAAATCAGTGGTATCTGTCAATTCCCCAAAGATTCACTCCATTAATACTAGGAGAGGTTCAAAAAGCTTACGAAAACATATCCAAATCACATAATCGCTGTCCAAATCTTGATTCAATACTTCTATGAGGGGTTATTGTCTAGAGAGATAACTCAAATTGATGCCACAACCGGTTGTGCTCTTGTGGATAAAACTCACAGAGCTGTAAGATATCGCATAAGAAACATGGATGAAAACACACAACAATTCAATACTCGAGCACATGATAAATTCGAAAAATTCTAAGAGAATCAATCCATAGAGCCTAATAAGGTGAAAGAGTGGATGAGTGAACTTACTGGTCTTTTGAGACAACTAGCTATGGTGTCTAAATCCACATCCTCATCTTTTACACAATCTTTATTCCTAGGACCAATCAAGAACTGTGGAATCTGTAGCTCCCCATCTCATCCAACTAAAACATGTCCACATCATTAAGAGGATCCCACAGATTCATCTAGATCAATAGAGATCAATGCATCATTTTATAAGAGTAACACCAACCCTCAACAATCAGGATGGTTCATTAGAAACTTCAACCAACCCCACTCTGATCCCTTATCTTTTTCCTTAAACCAGGGCTTGAGGTATGGTGATCCCATTTCTCATCCCCCTCAATTACCTCCACAAAACCCAAACTAGTTCTAATATGGTCATGGTGTTAGTAATTTCCAACAAACATACCCTTTTGTTCTTCAACATCAATGGATTGATCCTCCTCTTTCTCCTCCTGGATTCAACTATCCTAATGATCCTTCCCACTTCCCAAACCAACACAATTGCTTTCCGAAGAACCAAAATCAAGGACATCCCAATATAGGAAAATCATCTTCTTACAAGAGACAATGGAAAGGTTCTGGGGAAGACCATCCCACATTCACTCGTTCCAACCTCAAAAACATTGAAACCCAAATCACTCAACTTGTATCCCACCTGATCCAGCAATAATAATCATATTCTTCCCAAATCCCAACTCAACCATTTTCCATCCCCAAGGGTAATGTAAGTGCAATAGAAATTAGATCATGAAATAAAATTTATATGCCTCATGATGAGTCCTCTAGATCTGATTTGAATGTTGACCTAGAAAATAAAAAGAAAAACAAACATGAAAAAGAATCTGAATCCATTCCCTCACCTACTTCCATTACACTTTGGAATCTAATTCCTTTTCCTCAATATATTTATAAGCCAAGTAAGTCCGTTGAACATGATCCTAAAATGATCGACATGTCTAGACGTGTTTATGTCAACATACCCCTCTTAGATGCCATAAAACAATTCCCCAATTATGCCATGTTTCTTAAGGAATTGTACACCAATTAGAGGCAACTTAGGACCATAGAAAATGTTTCCACCCAGTTGTGTGTTCCCATAAAGTGAAATGATCTAGGGACCTTTACAGTTCCATTCCAAATTAGAAATTCAAACATCGATAATGCACTCATAAACCTAGGATCCTCAATTAATGTCAAGCCCAAATCCCTGTTCTCCATACTTTTTCTTAGATCATTACATCAAATGGGAGTTTTCATTCAGTTATCCAATCGAAGCACAACCATTCCTAAGGGAATTAATAAAGATGCCCTTGTTCGTGTGAATGATCTTATCTTCTCGGCTGATTTCTATGTCTATGACAAGGAAGGTGAGACAAACTCTTCTTGATCTTCCTTAATTCAAGGAATACCATTCCTAATGACAGCGAGAACCATGATTTATGTCCATTCAGGCATCTTATCCATGGAATTAAGTGACCAATTGGTCATATTCAACATTTTCTAAGATATGTGATACCCATTTGAGGATCACTCTGCATTCTTAATCTATGCTTCTATGGATAATTCTGAGAGTCAATTGAACCCCATTCCATCTTGTTCATTATGTTCTAATGAGATATGATCTTATGAAATATGCACCATGATTAACCAAGATATAAATAGGGAAGTTGATGTGGACCTATCATTCATAGACTACATTAATCTAGAGTAACTTAAAGACTCTCTTGAATCCCAGATCAAATCTAATATCAACTGCTCCAACTTGGACTGTATTATGGAAAATGAATCAAAACCAACTGAAATACCTTCCTCCATTCTGGATTTATCTAGACAAAAAATGAAAGATTAGATTGATTTGACACCTCTTCCAAAACACCTGAAATATGCATTTATTTTCCATGATCACTCTTATCTTGTCATTATCTATGATTCACTTACTAAAACCGAGGATTCCAAACCTGATTAGGTGTTAGAGGAAAAAAATGGCCTTCGATTAGACCCTAGGTGACATACCAAGAATCAACCAAACTCTTTACATAAATCAAATCAATCTTGAGGAATCATCCAAACCAATTAGATAACCATAAAGAAGACTCAATCCACTCAAAATTGAGGTAGATAGGGAAGAGATCCCCATGATTCTTCAAGCATTTATTATCTACTGAATTTATGATAGTGATTTTTTTTGCCCAATTCAAGTGGTACCTAAGAAGGGTGGAACAAATGTTGTCCCAACTGAACATGGAGAGGTAGTCCCAACATGAGAGAAGAAAAAATTGTGTGTGTACACCAACTATAGGAAATTGAATGTTGAAAAAAATAGATCACTACCCTCTTAAATTCCTTGATAAATTGTTATAATGAATAGAAGGAAAGTCAGATTATTTCTTTCTTGATGGATACACCGGATACTTCCAAATCCCAATCACACCTAAAGACCAAGAAAAGACTAATTTCACATGAACTTTTAGAACATATACATTTAAGAGAATGCCTTTTGGACTTTATAATGATCCTGAAACATTCCAAAGGTGTATGATGAGTTTCTTTTCTAAATTCATTGAACACTGCGTGGAAGTCTTCATGGATAACATTACCATTTATGGTGATTCATTTGATTCTTACTTGAATTCTCTTTCCCTAGTCCTTCAAAAGTGTTTCAAGAGCAACCTTGTGTTAAATTTTTAAAAATGCAACTTCATGGTTGAAAATGGGATTGTTCAAGGGAACAGAGATTCAAAAGAGGGTATTGAAGTCAATCCTCCAAGAATTGAAGTGATCCAATCACTTCCTGAACCCACTTCTGTTTGAGACATTAGTTCATTCATCAATAATTCCAGTTTCTATCAACTATTAATTCATAAATTCAAAAGGATTTCCCTCCAACTCACTTAGTTTCTCCAAAAAAATGCCACATTACATTTCAATGAGGTTTGCAAGAGATCTTTCATTGAACTCAAAAATTCTCTTACATCTTCCCCGATAATCCTAGCCCCATATTGGTCCTTAGCCTTTGAGTTGATTTGTGGTTATTTTGATAGAGATGTTGGGCCTTTTCATGGTCAAAGAAGAGAAAATATTCCTCATGTCATCTAATATTCCTCAAAAACAATGGTTGAAACTCATTCTCACTACACTATCATTGAAAATGAACATTTATAAGTGGTTTTTTCCTTAGATAAATTCTGGTCCTATCTCTTAGGTGCCAAAATCATTATCTTCACAGACTATTCTAATTCAAAGTTCATAATCAAGAAAAGTGATTCCAAACTGAGGATAATAAGATTTATCCTAATGATCAAAGAGTATGACCATGAAATCCAAGATAGATAAGGAAAAAAACCATGTGGCTGATCACCTGAGTTGAATTTCAAATTCTTCTCATTCAAAAATCATTGATCACAAATTACCCCACGAGAACCTTTCATCTATCACTCCAAAGTTACCATGGTATTACACAATAGTTAAATGTACGTTTTCTAATATTTTTCTACATAATTTTCTAAAAGAACAAAAAATGAAGTTGAAAATTGATTCAAAATTTTATTTTTTGAAAGAGAATAAACCTAGGAAAATTGGGGCTAACATGGTAATTAGGATATTTGTTGATGAAGATGAATATTCATCCATATTATAATTTTGTTACTCACTTCACAAATGTGGCCACATTGGACCATGAAGGACCTCCCAAAAGGTCCTAGACTTTGGATTTGTAACACCCGAGACTTTTATAAGAAATATTTTGTTTTTTAATATAAATCATCAAAGGAATCTTTCACTACACACAACAGTAGCTTGGCTTTCTTTACACGCAATCACGACTTTCCTTGATAGCTTGTGTTGTACACAATACCGAGTTTCACAAAACAACGATATGTAATTAAAATATTATTAAAACTAGCCATTATGAATAGTAATAACCACTTTTTGAAATTTTTTAAATTTTATTTTTCAAAATGGACTTCATTTTTGGATTCGGAATATCGAAATTAGCATAGGGTGAAATTTTGGTATTTTTCTGGAATCTTTTAATTTTTGATGAATAGTGAAAACACTAGGTTACTATTTAAAAACTGACTTTTTATTTAAATAATTATTTATTTTATTTAAATTTATTTTAGGTCAAAATTGATCCATAATACCTATATAAGTTCAATGAAATTCATTGGAGTCATTTTATTATAATTTTAGATATATAAAAATTTTATTGAACTTTTCACCGTCTTTTACCCACCTCCTAGGAGAATATCCAAATTCACATAAAACTTAATTTTACCGCTTCTGTGAGTGGAATTTTGAAAATCCGAGAGACATGGTTAATATCAAGGACTAAAATGTGGTTCAATGGGATGAAAATAATTTTTTCAGAATAGTAACTTTTTACTTTTTTTACCACGGTTAAAAGTATATAGGGTAATTAAGGGTAAAAATATTATTATTATTAGCCTAAAACATGTCATAATTCTATTGGATAATTTTAATTCGACCAAAAACAACCTTAATAATAAAATATGACCATTTAGTCCCACTTGGATTAGATTAGGACATTTATTAGTAATTTATTTAAGGAAGGGTTCAAAGAGTTAAAATCAAAGTTTAATAAGTAAATAATTTTTAATATAGGTTTATACATAAGAAAAATTAGACTATAAATATTAATAAGAAATCTAAAAATATTTCCTACATAATGGTATTTTATCTGTAATTTTTAGACATTAAATAATTTAATTTATTTATGACACAAAGATGATGCTGTAATTATCTTATTAATGAAATATTGACATAATTGATGTTATAAATACCCAAATAAATGTAATTTGAGACTTTTTATGAATTCCACTAATTTTCTAGGTTAATATGACATGTTATTATTGATTTACTTATCTTTGTTCGAACTAATATTCATGTTATGATTTTCACAAAAATCAATTACTAAATAGTGTCAAACTTTATATAAAATAGTTTTTAAAACAAATATTATATTATTAATTGTTATTTTATTCCTAAAAATATAAGGTTTAACCAAATGACTTAGATATGGTTATATATATTAATTATAAAAAACTTGGGGTTCTTTTGGCTTGTTATAGTAAGTTTATTAACCTTATAGTGTAAGAACACAAAAAGACATGGTAAAAGTAAAAGTATTTAACTTAATGTTAAATCTAAATGATAAGGTTAAAATAGTAAAATAAACTTTTACAAATTCTATTGTATGAGAGTATTTCGACCCATCCCTACCTTATATTATAAATAAATCAATTTGGAGCTATTTAAAACCGAATATGGATTTATAAGAAAATAATATTTTTAGTTTTTCTAAAGGTTCCCCTCTCCTCCCTTATAAAAGGGCACCTCTTACCTCTCTTCCTCACACCACATTGAGCCTTCAATCTCAGCCAACCCCTGACAATTTATCCTCTACACTTCCCTAGAAACATCCTAGAGGTCATGGTCTTCTTCAAATAACAATTTTAGTTCCCTAAAATGAGGTCTCAAAGAAGCGCCTCAAAGAAGAGGTAATGTCTCTTACCGATTCATTCAACTTTATTTCTTCTTCCACTTCTTCTTCTTTAGTTTCCAATTATGAATTAATAACATCAGTATCAATCATATACTGCTATGTTATTATAAGTATGAAACAACCCTATTTCACCATCTATCCATCCTACGGAAAATGAAATCACCGCGCGTGCGTACATACGGAATACCATCTCCACGCCGTGGTGTAATCTATTTTCCACCGCCACCTTACATGGATGGGTATAATGATGTAAATAATAAATATATATGATTATTTTAAAGTGATATTGATTCTAAAATAGTATACATACACTCCAATACAATTCCACGATCATGGGAACGATATCATCGCTCGTACGTACGTACGGAATACAGTCTCCACGATGTGATGCGACTCGTTCTACATGATTTTAATTGCATAATGATTACATAAATGAATTGAGTGAATAAATATGATATATATTACACTAATTCCATTCTTTAAATGAGGTATCTATAACCTAAAAATAAGAATAAGAATTTATTCGACAAAACACGCATAAGAACAAAAAGTAATAAACACCCGAATAACAAGTAGCAATGAAATATTACTAATAATAAGCTAAGAATATGTCCATATCTGATATCATAACAATTATTATGTTTCTGGAATAAGTCAATGACATTATTTAAATCATTATACAGGAGGTTCAGACACTTACGAAGCAATTCGGAACTAAGGTAAGGGAAATATCACAATGTCATTTTTATCCGAGATTGTTTATACTTTGAAATTTACTGGGGTGTATTTTATCATCCACATCCATGTTTCGTCAATATGTAATATTATTTCCATCCAACTACAATTTCTTAAATCCAATTTTACCCTTCATTGATTTTTTAGTAAAAGATATGAAAGGAATCTTCTGTCGTTTTTTGTACGAGGTACTTTTTGACCTTTCCGAAAAAAGTACGAGAAGAATGTTTTTTTAACTTATAAGGAATGAATGTATTTTTAAAACATTATTTCCAAGAAGCTTACTTTAAGAGTATTCAAGTTTATTTTTAATCAACTTCTTTTAGTTTAGAATTGTATTATATGTTAATAAAGGAAAAGTGTTTTTGAAGTAGAAAGGATATTTTCCTCAAGAATGGAGTTCAAGTGTTTTATCAAAGTTATTTTCCATCTAAGATAATAAAGGGATATGTTTATATCCCTATAATTACATTGATTTGATTATGATGTAATGGAATTATTTTTATGAATTCATTTATCTTATATGAATTGTTTTATGATGTCACGATGTTTAAGAATCCCATTTTTATTTCATGGGTTATGCTATGATGTATGGTTTATGATTTTGTGTCACACATAAGAATGGTATCATTATAAGATGGGTGGGACCTATATCTACCTCCAATGCATTGGGTAAAGATTTTATATCTCATGAGATAGACATGGATGGAACGGAAGGTTAAATCGGTTCAGTGAAACAGGACTGAAATGGGGAATGAACTCGGTTCAGAAATGGACTTTGTCCACTAAGATAGTCTTGGAAATGAGTCTTGACTAATAAGAAATGATTATATATGATTATGTTGGTATGACACAAAGCTTCATGTTTTAAGTTATGATTATTGTGATTACATTTCACTACCATGATTTATCCCATGTTATGAAATTTTGATCTCCTTTGTAGGGTAAGATTTCCAAAATGTTATGTTCTTATGAATATGATGTGATTGATATTTCTTTTGTTTACCCTTACAGAACATTTGAGCTCACCCCTTTGTATGTTTTCTTTCCCCAGGTCAGGAAGAAGGTCATTAAGTAGGATATTCCAAAAGGGACTCTAGATATGATGAAATAAATGGGAGACAGTGTGGATGCTTTATGAACCATTCGATTATGATTCCCGATTTCCAAAGACACTATACCTATATGGTACTTTAATGGTTTTGTTATATGTTGTAATAAGTGTACTTCAATTTCGAAGTATTAACAATGTATGAAATGTATGGGTCGTTATAGTTGGTATCAGAGGAAAGGTATAGTCAACCTTTGGAAACTAGGATGTGAAAGCCATAGTAAGAATACTAAGGATAAGTCTAATCATAGAACACAATTCTAGTGTTTTAGAAATGGCCATGAATAACCTAGGATAAGACCTTAAGTGTGAAATTTTATTCTTGATTATGTGGTTTTCCTATTATAAATAGTTTTGCTCACACTATTCTTCTTGGTTTTAGTCAATGGCTAGAACCCGAAGGAACAGTCTTAATGAGGAATGTAATGGGAAATGCAATGATTTTACCCCTGAGCAACCAAACTTTATGGGAGCTGGAATGAAAAATCTTGCAGCCATGCTCACACAACTTTCTCATGGTACGAATCATGCAGGACTTCCAAACGAGCAAAGGAAGGAGAAACATTCTATTGAATCCTTCATGAGACAACGTCCACCTTCATTCAGTGGGTCTATTGATCCATTAGTTGCTGAAAAATGGATCGGTACTACTGAAAATATATTTTCAGTTCTTCAATGTTCTGAACATGATAAATTCATCTTAGCAATGTATCGTTTGGATGGCGATGCTGATCAATGGTGGAATCTTATCAATAATACGAGGCCATGAGATTAAATTGAGTCCATGGAATGGGATGAGTTCAAGAACTTATTTTTCAATTAGTACTTCCCCCATATTCTCCGAACAAAGATGGAGAAGGAGTTTCTTGAACTAAAGCAAAAGGATGATGAATCTGTTGGTACCTATGAAGCAAATTTTACATGACTTTTAAGGTACACTTCTGGTATTATTATACAACCTGAGAGTAAGATCGGTCGATTTTTTAGTGGCTTAAAACCAAGTCTTCGATGGGCGTTAGCCATAAGGGACTTCAATAGCTATGAGGAAATTGTTCGATGTGCTCTCAAAGTTGAGATATAGATTAGAGTAACCCATCAGTCAAATGGGTTTGATAAGAAGAGGAAAATGGAATTAAAAGGAAAATCTAAAGAGCACACTGAAAAGAAGATGAGTTTTCCCTTATGCTCAATGTGTGGAATGAAACATGGAGGGAGTTGTCTTAAAGGGACAAGTAAATGTTTCAAATGTGGAAAGGAAGGTCATCTGGCATTTGAATGCCGTAATGATGGGAAGAAGATGTCTAGTGATGCGAACAATGAAAAGGCTACACAGAGTGCACCTCCTACACGTCAATGTTACAAGTGCAAGGAAATAGGTCATTATGCCAATAAATGCCCGAATCTAAGGGGTTTTTATGATGATCGACGTCAACATACTATTAAGGCTAAAGATAAAGGAAATCCACATGCAATTTCTATCAGCGATGTGGAGTACGATAACGAAGTGGTAAAAGGTAAACTTAACATCCACTCTAAAGTAGCTAATGTTTTATTTGATTCTGGATCCACCCACTCTTTTATTTCTGAAGAATTTTATAAGGGTATCATATTAATACCTCAACAATTAGATGTTGATTTAGCTATGAAAACCCCTAATGGCACAACAGTCGCATCAAAAGTTTATAATTCTTCTCTGATTGATGTTTGTGGAAAAGTGCTTCCTGCAATTCTTATGATCCTCCCTATAGTGGAATTTTATGTGATTCTTGTCATGGATTGGCTTTCTCTATATTGATCTCATATCAATTGCCAAAGAAGGGAAGTCACATTTCATATTCCAGATCAATCTTTGATCATCTATCGATGCAAGGATGAACATAACCTTCCAGTGGATATTTCTTCCATATTATGGGTCTTAATTCCACTAAATGATGGTTATTTATTTCAAATGGTTGGTGAGGAACTCACGATTAAGAATATTCCCATTGTATAGGATTTTGATGATATCTTTCTGGAAAATTCCCGTGTCTTCCACCAAAACGTGAAGTTGAGTTTTCAATAGAACTCGTACTGGGTGCTTTACCTATTTGAAAGACACCTTATAGAATGGACCCAATTGAGTTGGAGGAATTGAAGAATCAAATCCAAGAGAATCTTGATAAGGGGTTCATACACCCTAGTGTGTCACCTGGGGGAGCACCTGTTCAGTTTGTTAAGAAGAAAGATGGATCAATAAGACTCTGCATTGATTATCAAGAAATTAACAAGATCACTATCAAGAACAAATATCATCTCCCACGCATTGATGACTTATTTGACCAACTACACAGAGCACAATACTTTTCCAAGATTGTTCTTCGTTCAGGGTATCATCAATTAAGGGTCAAAAGGGAGGATATACCAATGATGACTTTCCGTACAAGGTATGGACACTATGAATTTATAGTGATGCCATTTGGTCTTACTAATGCCCATGATATCTTCATAGATCTGATTAATAGAGTCTTTAGAGACTATCTTGATCAGTTTTTGGTAGTCTTTATAGACGATATGCTTGTGTATTCAGAGAGCAAGGAAGAACATGAAGATCACTTGAGAATTATATTGAAGTCCCTGAGAAAGGATAAGGTTTATGCCAAATTTACCAAGTGTGAATTTTGGCTTCAAAAAGTCTCATTTTTGGGTCACATAATCTCAAAAGAGGGGATATATGTGGATCCAGCAAAAACAAAGGTTATCGAAAGATGGTCAAGACTAACAACAGTAATTGAGATTCGATGTTTTCTTGGTTTGGCTAGATATTATCAAAGTTTTGTGAACGATTTTTCACAATTATCTAATCCACTCACCATGTTGACTCAGAAAGGAGTTAAGTTTGTTTGGACAGAAGAATGTGAAGAGAATTTCAAGGAGTTGAAAAGAAGGTTATTCAGTGCACCTGTGCTCACACTTCCTTGTAATAGAGAAAGGTTTGTGATCTACAGTGATGCATCCATGAATGGATTGGGGTGTGTTCTTATGAAAAATTATATGTTGATAGCTTATGCCTCACGATAGTTGAAAATCCATGAGAAAAATTACCCAACTCATGATTTGGAGTTAGCTGCGGTAATCTTTGCATTAAAGATTTGGAGGCATTATCTTTATGGAGAAAGGTGTGACATTTATATTGATCATAAAAGTTTGAAGTATATTTTCACAAAATAGGATATGAATATGCGCCAAAGAAGATGGTTGGAGCTGATTAAGGATTACGACTAATCAATTCATTAACACCCTGGGAAAGCAAACAATGTGGCAGATGCATTAAGTCGACAAGACCATGCTAGTTTATCCATGATGAGGATCACAAAAGATCCAATATTTATGGATTTAAAAAGGATGGATCTTAGAATTATAATGAAAGGGGAAAATCGTATCTTTCACAAATGAATGTTCAACCATATATACATGTTATGATTAAAGAGGCACAGAAAGAAGATGTAGAGTTACAAAACAAGGTGAGAAATGTTACTGAATTAAACCTTGATTGTGATGGGATAATAAAGTTCAGGAATCGGGTTTGTGTTCCTCCCATCCCCGAATTAAAGAAGGAGCTACTGGATGAGCTTCATAGTTCTTCATTCTCTATTCATCCTGGAAGCATGAAGATGTATAGGGACCTGAAAGAGTACTTCTGGTGGGATGGCATGAAAAGAGATGTTGCTGAATATGTCTCTCGATGATTGGTTTGTTAGCAAATTAAAGCTGAGAGATAGAAGTCTAAGGGGATGTTACAACCATTACCCATACCCAAATCGAAATGGGAAAACATCACTAGGGACTTTGTCACAGGACTTCCTAAAACATGCAAAGGCAATAATGCTATCTGGGTCATAGTTGATCGTCTTACAAAGTCGTCACACTTCATCGCTATTAGAGAAGATTTCTATCTGGATCAGCTTGCCAGGATATATGTAAAGGAAGTTGTAAGATTGCATGGCGTACAACTTTCTATTATATCTGATCGGGATCTGAGGTTTACCTCGAGATTCTGGTGAAGTCTTCAGCATACTCTAGATACAGAGATGAGTTTCAGCACTGCATATCATTTTCAGACAAACGATCAGTCTGAGAGGACAATTCAAACTCTAGAAGATATGTTGAGAGCTTACTCTATGGATTTCAAAGGTTGTTGGGATCAACACCTACCTTTGGTGGAATTTTCATATAATAATAGCTTTCACTCCAGTATTCAGATGGCTCCTTATGAAGCTCTCTATGGAAAGAAATACAGGACTCCAACTTGCTGGGATGAAGTTGGGGAAAGAAAGCTATTAGGACCTGATCTTGTTGATGAGATGGTATAAAAGTTCAGATCTATTCAACAACATATAAGAGCTGCTCAGAGTCGACAAAAAAGTTATGCCGACAACCGAAAAAAAGACCTAGAGTTTGAAGTGGGTGATAAAGTGTTCTTATGAATATCTCCTTGGAAGACAGTAATGAGATTTGGAAAGAAGGGAAAGTTGAGCCCTAGATATATTGGTCCTTTCTAAATACTGGATCATGTTGGGAAGGTAGCTTACCGATTGGCGCTTCCACCGAATATCTCCCAAGTTCACGATGTGTTCCATGTATCTCTCCTAAGGAAGTATATACCTGATCCTTCACATGTACTCAGCTCAGAAGTTGTACCGCTGAAGCAAGATCTTTCTTATGAAGAACAACCGATAGAGATTCTGGATCGTAGGGAAAAAGTCCAACGGAACAAGACCACTCTCTTGGTGAAAGTTTTATGGAGGAACCACCAATTAGAAGAAGCTACATGGGAGCTTGACGATATGATGAGGGAGAGGTATCCTCATCTGTTTGTTACAAGTGACAAATTCGAGGGCGAAATTCATTTTAAGGGGGGTAGAATGTAACACTCGAGACTTTTATAAGAAATATTTTCTTTTTATTTTATATAAATCATCAAAGAAATCTTTCACTACACACAACACTTGCTTGTCATGCTTTATATGCAATCACGACCCTCCTTGATAGCTTGTGTCGTACGCAATACCGAGTTTCACTAAACAACGATATGCTATTAAAATATTTTTAAAACTAGCAGTTATGAATAGTAATAACCACTTTTTGAAATTTTGTAAATTTTATTTTTCAAAATGTATATCATTTTTGGATTCGGAATATCGAAATTATCATAGGGTGAAATTTTGGTATTTTTCTGGAAACTTTCCATTTTTGATGAATAGTGAAAACACTAGGTTACTATTTAAAAACCGACTTTTTATTTAAATAATTATTTATTTTATTTAAATTTTTTTAGGTAAAAATTGATACATAATAACAATATAAGGTCAATGCAATTTATTGGAGCCATTTTATAATAATTTTAGATATATAAAAATTTTATTGATATTTTCACCGTCTTTTACCCACCTCCTAGGAGAATTTCCAAATTCACATAAAACATAATTTTACCGCTTCTATGAGTGGAATTTCGAAAATCCGAGAGACACGGTTAATATCAAGGACTAAAATGTGGTTCAATGGGATGAAAATAATTTTTGGTGAATAGTAACTTTTTACTTTTTTTACCACGGTTAAAAGTAAATACGGTAAGTAAGTGTAAAAATGTTATTATTATTACCCTAACACATGTCCTAATTCTATTGGATAAGTGTAATTCGACCAAAAACAACCTTAGGAATAAAATATGACCATTTAGGCCCACTGGGATTAGATTAGGAAATTTATTATTAATTTATTTAAGGGTTAAAATAGTTAAAATCAATGTCTAATAAGTAAATAATTTTTAATATAGGGTTATACATAAGATAAATTAGACTATAAACATTTATTATAAAGCTAAAAATATTTCCTACATAATGGTATTTTATCTGTAATTTTTAGATATTAAATAATTTAATTTATTTATGACACAAAGATGATGTAGTAATTATCTTATTAATGAAATATTGACATAATTGATGTTATAAATACCCAAATAAATGTAATTTGAGACTTTTTATGAATTACAATAATTTTATAGGTTAATATGACATGTTATTATTGATTTAAGTAACTGTTTTAGAACTAATATTTCTGTTATGATTTTCACAAAAATCAATTACTAAATAGTGTCAAAATTGACATAAAATAGTTTTTAAAACAAATATTATATTATTAATTGTTATTTTATTCCTAAAAATCAAAGTTTCTGCCAAATGACTTATATAAGGTTATATATATTAATAATAAAGAAATTGGGGTTAGTTTTTCTTGTTATAGTAGGTCTATTAACCTTATAGTGTAAGAACACAAAAAGACACGGTAAAAGTAAAAGTATTTAACTTAAAGTTAAATCTAAATGATAAGGTTAAAATAGTAAACTAAACTTTTCCAAATTCAATTGGATGGGATTATTTCTACCCATACCAACCTTAGATTCAAAATAAATCAATTTTGAGCTATTTAAAACAAAATATGGCTTTATAATAAAATAATATTTTTAGTTTTTCCAAAGGTGCCCCTCTTCTCCCTTATAAAAGGGAACCTCCTCCCTCTCTTCCTCACACCACTTTGAGCCTTCATGATCGGCCAACCACTGCCAATTTCTCTTATCCACTTCCCTAGAAACATCATAGAGGTCCTGGTATTCTTGAAAGACCAATTTTAGTGCCCTAAAAGGAGGTCACAAAGAAGCACTTCAAAGAAGAGGTAATGTCTGTTACCGATTATTTCAACTTTATTTCTTCTTCCACTTCTTCTTCATTAGTTTTTTAATTATGAATTAATAACATCAGTATCACTAATATACTGATATGTTATTATAAGTATGAAAAAACCCTATTTCACCATCTATCCATCCTACGGAAAATGAAATCACTACGCGTGCGTACGCACGGAATACCGTCTCCACGTTGTGGTGTAATCTATTTTCCACCACCACCTTACTTGGATGGGTATAATGGTGTAATGAATGAATATATATTATTATTGTAAAGTGATATTTATTTTTAAATAGTATACATACACTCCAATACAATTCCACGATCATGGGAACGATATCATCGCTCGTGCGTACGTACGGAATACCGTCTCCACGATGTGATGCGACTCGTTCTACATGATTTTCATTGCATAATGATTACATAAATGAATTGAGTGAATAAATATGATATATATTACACTAATACCATTCTGGAAATGTGGTATCTATAACCTAAAAAGAATAATAAGAATTTATTCGACAAAACACGCATAAGAACAAGAAGTAATAAACACCCGAATAACAAGTAGAAATGAAATATTACTAATAATAAGCTAATAATATGACCATATATGATATCATAACAATGAGTATGATTCTGGAATAAGTCAATTACATTATTTAAATCATTATACAGGAGGTTCAGACACTTACGAAGCAAATCGTACCTAAGGTAAGGGAAATATCACAATGTCATTTTTATCCGAGATTGTTTATTATTTGGAATTTACTGGGGTGTATTTTATCATCCACATCCATGTTTCCCCAATATGTAATATTATTTCCATCCACCTACAATTGTTTAAATCCAATTTTACCCGTCGTTGAGTTTTTAGTAAAAGATATGAAAGGAATCTTTTGTCGTTTTTCGTACGAGGTACTTTTTGACTTTTCCGACAAAAATACGAGAAGAATGTTTTTTTAACTTATACGACATGAATGGATTTTTAAAACATTATTTCCAAGAAGTTTCCTTTACAAGGTTTCCAGTTTATTTTTAATCAACTTCTTTTAGTTTAGAATTTTATGACATGTTACGAAAGGAAAAGTGTTTTTGAAGTAGAAAGGATATTTTCCTCAAGAATGGAGTTCAAGTGTTTTATCAAAATTATTTTCCATCTAAGATAATAAAGGGTTATGTTTCTATCACTATTATTACATTGATTTGATTATGTTGTGATGGAATTATTATTATGAATTCCTTTATCTTATATGAATTGTTCTATGATGTCACGATGTTTAAGAATCCCATTTTTCTTACATGGGATATGCTATGATGTATGGTTTATGATTTTGTGGCACACATAAGAATGGTATCATTATGAGATGGGTGGGACCTATAACTCCCTCAAATTCATTGGGTAAAGATTTTATATCTCATGAGATTGACATGGCTAGAACGGCAGGTGAAACTGGTTCAGTGAAACAGGACTGAAACCAGGAATGAACTCGGTTCAGAAATGGACTTTGTACACTAAGATAGTCTTGGAAATGAGTCTTGAATAATAAGAAATGATTCTATATGGTTATGTGTTTATTCCACAAAGATTCATGTTTTAAGTCATGAATATTGTTATTACATTTCACTACCATGATTTATCCAATGTTATGAAATTTTGTTCTATATTGGAGGGTAAGATTTCCAAAATGTTATGTTCTTATGAATATGATGTGATTGATATTTCTTTTGTTTACCCTTACTAAGAATTTGAGCTCACCCCTTTGTATGTTTTCTTTCCCCAGGTCAGGAAGAAGGTTATTAAGTAGGATATTCCAAAAGGGACTCTCGATATGATGAAATAAATGGGAGAGAGTGTAGATTCTTTATGAACCAGTTGTTTATGTTTCCCAGTTTCCAAAGACACTACACATATACGGTCCTTTCATGGTTTTGTTATATGATGTAATAAGTGTACTTCAATTTTGAAGTATTAACAATGTATGAAAAGAATGGGTCATTATAGGATTTCTTTATCCTTGACTCCTCAAGGACTCAGATGAGTTCTGTTAATCATGTCCAACTTGCCAAAAGTGTTGCACAATTTCTAAATGAAATGAAATACCCCAAAATACTTTAATATTCTATGATATCTTTTAGGTTTTTGGAATCTATTTCATGGGTCCATTACTCCATCCAATAGATTATCATACATTCTTCTTGTGTTTTATTATGTTTATAGGTGGGTTTAGGCCAATCCCAATACAAAATATAATTCACATACTATTAGTGAGTTATTAAAAAACCACAAATTTTAGATATTTGGAACTCCACATGACATGGTCAGTGACTTAGGAACCCATTTTTGTAATAAAACCATGGATTCTATTTCAAAAATGAATGATTTTGTATATAAAACTTCAACTGCATATCACCCCCAAACAAATGGAATGGAAGAAATATCTAATAGGGAAGTGAAAAGAGTGCTTGAGAGAATTTTTAAGCCCACCAGAAAATACTTGCCTAAGAGACTTGGTGAAGGAATTTGGGCATATCGAACTTCCTATAAAATAACCATTAGAAAGTCTCCTTTTAAGCTGGTTTTTGGTAAATAATGTCATTTACTAGTTAAAATCCAAAATAAGTCTTTTTGGGATATGAAAAGCTGTAATTATATTGTGAAAAATATGGTGAGGAGAGATTGCTGCAATTGACAGAACTAGAGGAGATTTGACTTGATTTATATGAGAATTATAATCTGTTCAAAGAAAAGGCTAAGGTACTCCATGCACAACACATCTTGAGAAAGGTATTCCATGAAGGTGAAAAGGTATTGCTCTTCATGTCTAGATTTTGGCTTCACCAAGGTATGCATAATTCTCAACGGGAAGGTCCTTTTATTGTTCTAATGTTTACCCATTTGGCATAGTGCAAGTCCATGTCCCATCTTTGAAAAGGACATTCATAGTTAATGGACATCAGTTAAATCATCACCATTAGAGGACATGCATCCTGAGAACCACTTTGACTTCCATCAGATCCACAACTCCTACTTACCCACCACTGGATGGGGACAACGACCTACCAAATCCAAACCAAGGGGAACCTCTTTCACTTTAACTCTCTCAATCTCTTCTTCTCTCTCCCTATCTCTTCTTTTTACCCTATCTTTCAATTTTAACCACTTTCCTCATAACAATTTTTTTACTCTTTCTATTTTGTGTGGGTGTGTCTTTATGAAAAAAATAAAACAAAAACATAAAAAAACTGAAAAACAATAATAAAAATCACTTAATAAATTATTGAAAAAACAAGAGTCATAATTAATCACCTTTAAATTATAAAATTTTGTCTAACCATTTTGGGGAGTCAAAACCCTTGGTTTCATCTCAAATATTTTGGGTTTTCATTATATATTTGGAAAAATAATATTGTGTCAAAATCGACATATTTTGAAGGCACAATTTTTTATTTGGAAAATGATTTTCCCCAACCATGAGGAACAATATTATATATCATGCCAAGGACACATGTGACCATGTTTTCAAAATATCAATTTTTTACCCCCATTTGTGAGTCTTGAGATTGTGGACCTTTGAGTTGAACTTGAAACTTTTGTGTACATTAATATGATAAGGGAATTTTATGAACCTCATGAGCATTGCAATAGCCAAATAGCCTCGCTTTACCATTACAATATTCCTCCTTTTAAAATCCATCTTAAATCCTATGAAATCCTTCTCTTTGATAGCCACAATACCAACCTAATACCTTATCCCACCCAATATCTACATGGATTTTCATTTCATAATTTTTTTAAAATTAATTGTGGGGGTGAATAGATTTCATTTTGGGAACCCCTTATTGATTTTTCCATGTTATCATATGATTGAGGGAAAGCATATAGTTTAGTGTGGGGGATATTTTCTCATTTAGTGGGGTTTGTGAATGTATGTATTTTTATCTTGTTCAAATGTTATTGAAAAGTGTTCAAAAAATTGATGAAAAAAATAAACCAAAAAAAATGGCTATCGTCTTGGGCGGGTCAAAAATAAATATTTATTAGTCTTTGATCTTGTTATAACTATTAAAATTAGTGTTTTTAGGAGATAAAACATGGATTGGGAGATGAGTGTGAGATCTGTTTGAAGTTCAACTATCGGAAAAAAGGAGAAAAAAATAAAAAAAATAACACTTATGTTATTGGGAGGAGTTTGGTGTTTTGTAAATATTTCATCTTCTCATCCATATAGAATTTCCTTAATCTTTTGTTTCTTAATTTACACAATCATTACCATTTAATTATATGTTTCCATTTCCTTTCATGCCTTATTTCAAATAAAAAAAACCCATGAATTTCTTTTTCCATGTTGGTGTTTTACCCTTTTTCATATCTTTTGGATATCATTTTCCTATCATCACATAGCCACAAAAAACCCCTAAAAGACCGCTTTATTCTTAATAACTTTAGGATAGGTAATTGAAGTTGAAGTCTCTTTCATACTCTATGATTTTCAATTTTCATTGGTTAAAGAGTGAACCTCCATAAATTAATTCTATCATATTGAGAGTTGTGAGTTTTGAGTGTCCTCATTTTCCATTTCTAAATTTGAGCAGGATAAATGAATGATTTTTGGAACATGATTTCTATAACAATATGTGGTGGAATTGAATATGGATGACTGAAATTTTCTAACCCTCCCCTGAATGGTGAAAACAAACTTTTAATATTTATTGGAAAGTGAGAATGATTTTGTTATGTTTTTGTATTTATTGCACATGAGGACATGCACACGACTATGTGTGGGGGAGTTTATGATATTAATATTTTTATAAGTTATTATATACTCACTTTAATGATTTTATATGAAATGTGCATAATTTGTGTGAAATATTATTATATTAGTTTTAAATATAACATTTGAGCACTATTTGAATTCATCTAGATTCAAGTCTGTTTAATGATTTTTTAATAAATATCACCCTACTAATCCAAATTTTGTGTTTCTTGTTTTTTATGATTTACTATTTAATTTTCAACATACAATTATAAGAAATATGTGGCCAATTCATATATTTTAAGTGTCATATGGTTCTCACAAGAAGGCCCAAAGAATCTGTGGTGAAACTGGACCATCTATGAAGATTGAAATACTAGGCTAAATAGAAAAGTCAAAATTAATTTATTCTGCTCCAACATTCGAGGAACAATTCAAGGAGTCATGTATATAACATAAATGGCCTAAATTTAAAAACAAGTGCATCAAATGATGCTTTGAAGTGCAGCCCACAATTCTGTCCGGGAATTGAGATCAACACACTAAATTTGATATTTCTCTTGATAGAGACATCCATTCAAACTGAGATTTATCAAACTGAAAGAGGATATATAGGTGGAAAACTTTTTTGAATAATGATTTCATATTTTAGGGCAGTTTACTATTCAAAAACCATTTCATATTTTGTACATGAAAAATTCTGGACTAAAATGGATAGATTAACAATGTTTAATGAAACTGCCATAACATTGGTTCCTTAAGTACAATGGCCAAAATATTTTCAAAGTCGACAGAAAGCATATAAATATAAAACTTTTAAGAATAAGAGATTTCAATATTATGCTATCTTGATGGACCAATATTCAAGCCAAGTGATGGTGCCATTCTGGAATGCAAACAACCCATGCTGTTAGGCTATAAATAGATACCCATTATTTCATTGCAAGAGGTTAGCGATTCAAAATAGAGGAGGACTAATTTGAATGACCAAGGATCTAGAAAAATCTCGGGAGGACATGAAAAAATTAGGTTTTTTACTTGAGTGACCCTTCCCCCTCTCTTTGATTTCATTTACTTTTCGGATTTTCATAATATGTAATCTTGTATGTGTTGTTTTTGTAATTATGTTTTAATGAAAATTTATTCTTCATATTCTCTTTTATTCACCCACATTATATTATTAAATATTAATTCTCTTAAAATATTTTTAATAAAGTTGAAACCCTTCCCCTTATTTCACTTTCTCATTCAATATAATGTTCATTTTTAATTCTCATCACCCTTCATGTGTGTGTGTGTTCGATGCACAACTCTATTCTTATCCCATTATTTTTTTGTACATATAATTCATCACCATAAAAAAATATTACCCTATTAATAACCACATTAAGGGATGAGTGAATCTATCATTGGGTTGAGTTATAATTTTTGTATGTTTAGTGATTGAGATATTTTTCTCGATGAATTTTCTTTGAATTAACACAGTGTATGTATGACTTAACATATCATAGATTAATGACTTCTTTTATTTAACGATTGGTTTATAGGTGTTATTAGAACCATAAAAAAACTACCATAAACATGATATGAATAATATTAGAACTCTATGTTAAGTTAAGGCTTAGATTAAATTCTTAACACTTTGGAATTCCAATCACTGTCAACTTGTGACATGGGTGTTAATTTAACGAAATATAATGTAAGGGTCAATGATATCACAATATTAAATACCTAATGATGAACTAACACTAATATTTATCAAATTATTAAATCAATAATTATCAGTTAATAATTTCAATTAATCTTTGCAAACAAACCCCCCAATAACAACACAATCAACTAAAAACAATTGACTATTAAAAAGTATCATCGTTGAGGATTCCACTCGAGTGCTGCTATACACATTAGTAGTTAACAACCCCCCTTCCCCCCCCACACACACACTCAAGGAAATTCCATACTAGGGGTAATAATGGAGGTTTTTTTTCATATATTTTTATCATCCCTCACTCTAGATGACTATTTACAATCAGCAAAACAATGATGAAAAATCATAAATTCAATTGGAAAGATTGGAAACCCTTAAAGAGAAGTGGTTTTAAGTGTTTCATAAGATATAGAATTAAGAGAATTGGGTGAACCTATAATTCACAAAGATATTCTATCATCAATTATTTTTTCTATGAGATATGTTATTATCACTAAGGGCACTGAAGATACCCTGGAGAAATCCCCTAAATATGGAATATAAATATGAATATACTTATATCATACACAAGGTCTAGTGTAACGGTGCATATTCTCTTATTACAAGGAACCTACAATTTTTCCTTCATATAAACTATATGAGGTTTCTAAAAACAACTTTTCATTAGTTCACATGAGTTTACAGACTCATTTAAATATAACTCCAAAATATCGAGCATGAATTCCTCATCATAAGACTTTAAGATTCATTGTCCAATATCCTTACGAAAATAAATTAAACTATGTGACAAAAAGTTACTTACCACATGACTTCCACATTTTAAAGTATATAATCTGTCTCACAAGACCACTAAACTACATGAAGTGTTGTTTTTAATAATATAGGATTTCCATACATGATTTCTTAACCCTTGTAAGAGTTATTAGTGTAAGGCATACCCACCATATCAGGATTTCATTAATAACCCTACAGTAAGAAACAATTCCCCCTTATTGAATAATTGTATGGGTCTTTATTTCTATTTTCACAAGATAAACCATAAGGTTAAAAAAATTCCTAGTCTATGTCATAGAATCTTACCTACGTGGTATTCCCTATTTCATTCTATTTTTTAGAACCATTCCAATTCATGGTAGGTTTCATCATTTCTTCTCATACCAATAGATCCTCTCATACCAACGAATTCCCTATTATACATAAGAGAGATCTGTATAGAGGACTATTCTGAGAACTATATGTGGAATAATTCATATTATTATAGTATTTATTATTATATTGTAATACCCTATCATAGATATGATTACAAATGTCATCATTTTACAAACGATGTCATTACACGGTCTCCTTAGAAATGTCTAATTCATTCCTATTTTCATGTACTAATATTAGGTATTATTCTATTTCAAAGAAAAACTTATTTCTTGATTCTTAATATTATAGGATATAAGGATATTTGGACCACATTTCCTAGACCCAACCACAAATCCTCAATCACTTTAAATCCCTATTTGTGAAAATTCAACTGAGACTAGGTTGAAATCATATTATTCCATATACCATTGAGCATTCCATTTTAATATTTTATACCTTCTACCTTAAGAATATGAATTTTGAAATACCATTCATGGTTATTGGTAAAAAAGAAATATAATCCCACAGGAACCCCTTTTCTTGTTGATGAAACATGCTCCACATTTACACCCCATAAGAAGAAAACCAAATACCTATTTTTTATAGGGAATGAATACCCAAATAATATACCACATTAATATAATTATAGTACAATCCATCATTTTTATTAAATAAATTTTCATCCTCAATATGAATTATTAATGGTTCAATATAGGGCCCTATTATATGAATATGGTCAATTATTATCAATGAATCTTGGTTTCCATTTAATCAATTACCAATTCAAATAAATAAATCAAGAATTTATTTCACCTTTTCAATATTTTTCAAAGATGTTACCATATTTCATACAATTAGTTAATTTGAAGAATTTACACCACATTCAATCATTCAAATAATTTTCTCCTCAGTTCACATATTATCCACCTCGCCATTGAGTATAGAAAAGTATCCGCATTTTGATAAAACATGTAGACCAAAAACGTTATCCTCACCATGTCCTTATCATATAGACTAAAAAATCATGATGTTTTTTCTAACCTACAAAACCATTAAAAATACATAAAGTTGTGTTTCCTCTATAACCCAATTACTATTTTTAAGATACTGATTGACATAATAGTTCATAATCCATTGGACTCTTCACCCATGTTGGATTTATATCAACAATCCAACACTAGAACCAAAATGACCCAATTTATAAGATCTATATATAGAAATAAATTTATTATTACATGATACCAAATTAATATTTAACCTCTAACCAAGGCTTATCCAAGAATTTCATTTTTTTATTCTATACTCCATTCTAGTGTTTGGGACGTCTTAGTTTCTTATTAGGCCTCCCCTAATATCCATGAACTTTGATAAATATATTTAATTTTCTATTGTTTATGATTCATATCTATGCAATAACCCATTATTGAAAAATATATGTGTCTTGATTCTTATTATAATAGGATATGTAGTGACATATAGATCACCTATAATAGACTAAAAAACTATTCCACATTCAATTTTATCTCCCCAATAATATATATGTATGGTCTCGAAACTTATTGTTGGGTTTTCTTCCATTTACACAACATAAGGATAACATATACCCTTCTTTCCAATTAATACAAGAGTATTGATCACTATTATACAAGGAAACATAGTAACACGAATCTCTCATATATGTTCCCGGAACACAATTAATTTTTGAACATCATGTCATTCCAAAATGCATCTACATATTTTATTTTGGTATTTTATCATTGGACATTCATGAAAATAAAAAATCACATATTCCAAGAATTACATATGTATTGATTACCTTTACTATGAGATATTTAAAGATGATAAGATCTCCTATATCAGTCATTATGACAATTCAGAAATCTTCATACCATCCCAATATATGGGATCCCAACATATAACACTGGTTCTTCCCCTAAAAACTATATACTAGGGAAAACCCTTAAAATTTTCTATAGTTCATAATCCAAATTCCTTAATATATCATTTTCATGAATCCCTAATGATTCGTTATTGTTTTCATGTGTTATGGATTCATGCTGGGATCATCTATCATATTCCCAAACTAAAATTCCATTGTCAAAATCTACCCATCCAGGTTATCCATATGGTATTTTATAGCAAATTGATTCCAAGTCACCCAGGACCAAGACAAGATTTATATTTCTTATATAGGTCATATCTCTATGATTTTAATCTTGGAGACACTTTTTTCAAATCTATATGACACTAAACATTCAACATAATACCCTTAGTTTACTCAAATTATTATCATGTAACTCTGCCTTTGTGTTAAGTTCACACTCATCAAGTTGTGGGAGGAAACTATTTTCAATCATTGTATGACCTCTATAACTTTTAATTGAACCCAACCATTAGTCCATATACTATTAACATAAACTACATAAACCCCTACCTCTTGTCGGTGGTTCATAATAATTATGTGTCTTTTATCATTCATGTCAGGTCATTATTAACATCACCATCCAAATGATCCATTCACCCCATTGATTGGAGATATATTACATTAAACTAGGATCCTTGTATTAGTTTAATTTACATGATAATATACATGGATGAATTTTTGGTCAATTATGTATGCACAAAAATATTCAGCATCATTTTGGTGTAGAGCATAAAGAACTTAAATAAAATGTTCACTTCTACCCCTGTGGAGGTGAACTCCTCAAATAAGAAAAATATTATTCATGTTACAACTTTTACACCCTTATAGAGGAGATATAATCAATTTCCCATGGGTAAACACTTCAATAACTATAAATTTAGTCATAATTTGGGGAAAATCACAATGAAAAACATTAATATTGATTTAGTCCAAAAATACAAATCGTTGAACTGTAAATATAAATTATTCAGTTTATATAAAAAAATTGAATTATTGGTCAAATATGAAATATTATTACTACCTAAAAATACTAAATAATTATTTGGATTAGGAAAAAATAATTCCTAAATAAATGAATAGGAATAAATCCACTAATGTAAGCATTGAGTTAGGCAATCTAGACTAATTGGATTGGAAAAAAATAAACTTTTATTTTTTTTACATTATTTTATCTAAAAGGTATTAAAATGGAATTATTAAATCACCTAATGGTGCTCAAAATCCAATTAAAAAAACACACCATTCCATAAAACCATCTTTTGATAAGAACACACTATAGTGCTTGAATTCCTTCAAATCAAGATGGTTTTTCTTGGATTATGATGATGGCATATGTTCTCTATATACATGGACATTCTATACTATTATAATTCAATATATCTTGGTTTATATCATTATAACTCTTATGTATGAATATCAATAATGGTTTACAGAGATGGAACATATTTTCCATTTATGGCACCAAAACCCATCCAAGTGCACACATTTGGGAGGAAACTAAAATTCCATATTTTATCTCAAAAACAATACTTGGTTAACGGTAATGAATCGTGGCACATATATTCATCCCTCCTATATCTATATGATTGAACTCATTTTAAGGATAATTAACTCATAAAACAAATTTCACCAATTAATATTTATTAAATTATGATTTAAAATCCCCACTTATTTATTTCATAAGGAGTATTAAATTCTTTCAAAATAATTATTTATGACTCAATTACATTATTTGAAATGTAAATTTGTTTTTGTTAAACTATGATACACAAATTTTCTAAAGAAAAGTCATGGAATACATTAATTCTAAACTGAATCATTTTGACATCTCATATTTTTTATTTACTTTAATGGTATTCATTATTGTGAAGATTTATTCCATGATCCAAGATCCTCTTATTAGTATTAAGTGCCCTAAGTTGATATCCTCTTATTGGTATCACGTTACTTTAGTTGATATATTTCTCATGCTAAAAAATTCCTCGAGTCAAGATCATGTCTTATTAAACCTCTTCATATGATATTTGATACAAAATTTGTTATCCTTTATCTAGAATTTGATTATTTTTATAGAAAATGAATTCAACTAAGAGGGGGAATTTTTTAAAACTACAAATTTTCTTTCACATTTTGACATGAATACCATAACACTATCTTTATATGGAAGACATGAAGCTAAATTTTTTCCTCAATCCATGAATTAGACACAAATTTAATCTTTGGGTTTCATGTGACTTCTTCCTCACTGATATATAGATACTCTTAAATACTTTTAAAAATATCATGATTTTTTGATGATAACCTATTTTTATAATTATTCATTATATTTCATCCATTATTGAAAAAAATATTTTTTAACCTTCAAAACCATCTTTTACTCCATTCTAGAAATTTTCTTTTGAGAAAAAAAAATATTATGGATAAAATAAATTGTAAAGGGTGTATCCCACTTCACAAGATTTAATTTAATATAATTTAAAGATGAAATATTTTCAAATTTGAAATATTATGGCCATTATATTCTTTTAATTTTTTTAATTTTTTTTAAAAGTAAACCAGATTTAAAATCTTCTCTCATTTGGATGAACAATCATGGATCATTCTTCTTCTGGTTAAGAGATTATGCATAATTTTTCACTAGTTATGTTATATATCATCTATATTCATATACAACATCAAACTAGCTTTACTATAAATATAAATTGAATCTCATAATTTACCCCAACCAATAATTTGTCCGTATAAATAACCCTTTAAGAAATCCCTAAACTATGGAATTCCTAGAGGCATCCATAAACCATGGAACCCCAATGATTAATAATTTAGATAAGAATATAGTAATATATGTTATATATAGATCATGAAACCCCTAATGGATTTTGGGAACCCCAAAAACACCCTTGAATTTAACTATAAATACTAGAGGTGTTACCTTATGTAGATTTTTTGAAACATTCAATAAATTAATTGTGAAATTTATGCCATACTCAAATCATCATGATATAAAAATCACTCTCATTATCCTAGAATTAGGTCCATGAGAGCTTCCTTAGGGTTGGTCATAAGATTTATGATACTCTCTCTCCCTCCCAAGCACCATGAATGATTTTTGGATCCCTAATAGTGGCTCTAGATATTGTTCCTAACAAATACTATCTAATGAATTATCAATATATGAAGTGTTTGTACCTCACAAAAAAATTTCAATTAGTAACAAATAATATTACTAAGTAATTTATCTAATGTCTTGGTCTTTCATTACTACACAACCAATGGTGATTATCTAAAATCATTCACCAAAATAAGTTCAATAATTTATTAGAATTATAAGTCATTTTGATGCTCATTCAATTATACTAAGTTGTTTGATTGATGTATATGAATCTAAGAGGAATTAAAAATTATCACAACCCCATTGTTGGTAAGATCTATGATTTCAAAACCTGAACACAAATCTTCACATTTTCAATCCATATTAAACATGTAAAATTAATGGTAATTCCATGAAAACTCTTATACCACAATTAAATTCCCTCTTCATGCAAGTGGTTCCCAAAGAACCCAAATGAATGAAATTATTTCTCATCAATTTGATCATGTATAATCCAATATATAAGAAAATTTATCCCCTATATATTTTTTCTTCACATTATACCCCTTGGTATGATCAATTTCACACCCAATAGTTAATGGGGATCCCAATAGTTTAGTGGTGTAGTATGCCTCACTATTATGGATTCCTTCTTCTTGCCTATGTTTTTGATCAAGAATAATCCAAAATAATATCTCACATTGCTTCACATATTATATTCATTCAGATATTCTTCCCCATGTCACATAAAAAAGATATTTATGGAAAGTATAAATGATCTATAGTTTGAATGAAATCTCACTAAAGTGCCTAGAAGAACCAGTTTCCTCAACTGAGAAATGGTGGCTAATCAATGGAGGGATGTTTTAATAGTTTCATTTTAATAGAAAAAAATACTTTTGGCCTATTAGAATATGGTCCACTCAAAATAGAAATATCTCAACCTCACATGATTATGAAGAAAAATAAAACAATAAGAAACATACAATTTTGAAAAGGTGCATATCCAATATTGACTAATAATATTTTTCAAGGATGGTTACTCCCCACCAACCACATATTCCTTTCAATAAATGTACAATTGAGTTTTAATAACAATCATTTATGTCACATCAAACCATATACAATAGGTGTCCCACCCAACATCATGTAATCATGTTGTGGTTTAAAAATATCAATACGTGATGACTAAAATCTAAAAAAAATAAATTATATTTCTTTTGTAATGGAATATAATTAACACAATACATGAGCCTCTAGGATATGAAAGAGGTAATCCCCCACTATAAAGACTTGAATTGTACTGAAACAATAACCCTAGAATCAACTGGGATCTCCTAAAACAAAAAAAAAATCATCATATGTTGATCAATTAATATCCAACCTCAATATTTTAGACATTTTTTATTATTATTTCTTAATGCCTAAAAAATCATCATAATTAGAACATAGTTTTGTAAAAAAAAAATCTAAATTTTGAACTTTTAAAATTTGGTCAAATCTTTATCTTTTTAACTCTAACAAAATTTAACCTTCAATTCTCATGACATATATATATATATATCCATATAATCACCCCTTTATTTAAATTCATGAAATAATTTGGTGTTTTTTATTATTGTGATATTCAAATATCATGATCTAATCATCCAAAAAATATTCTTTATTTAAAACTCATTTGAAATTTCCACATGTAAGACACCATTATCTAATATTAGTTCTTTATGAAATCATTTTTAAATGTGACTCATTCATCTACGTGAAGTATTCATATAGGTGAAATCCCATATATTCTTACATAGTATGATTAAACACTTAAATGGTGGCATGAATTCTTTTCTATGATAATAAACTATGCTACACCATAACTAATAGATACATATCCCAATTCAGTTACACAAAAAATACATTACAATGATGAAATGATGACATGATTCATTAATCAGTAGAATTTTACTATGTTATATCACTATATGGATCTTCACTTCACATATATGATACATTTAGATACATTAATTTTCTTGAATGCATAAAACACTTACATGAATCAAGTAAATTTAATATTTCACCAAAACTCACTCAGAAGCTCTTCATACAACCTCCATCCAATCTAAAAGGTACTAGAAATCATAATGAAAATATCTTCCATGATATATAACTATAAAAACTAGATCATGCACCTGTAGATTTAGTGAACACATCATAAGAAGATTATTCAATAAATACAACAACCCAAACACCCCACGATGCATGGGATATTCACTCATCTTCCACCACAACCATGAATCAATTCTATTATTATATCTGCCCATTCATATTAGTATATAATAAATTGGAACCACAAAACATATGATGGCTCAATAGATGAAATATAAAATCAAATACAAACATAATGAGTTGTATCCATACACCACACAATATGATCGTGTAGTTTTTTGAGTGATTTACATCCCTCATTGACTAATATGTTTGGGAAGAATGATTAAAATGAAACTACATTTTAGAATCTGTATATCACCTATACTCCCACAAAAACATAGAATTATCTACCTCTGTGAAAATAGAATAAAATGTTCCATGGTGGGTCTCAAAGTGACAAAAGATCATGATTTTGGGGTGGAACAAATATGGTATTGTAGCATTAACTCAATAACCACTACCACGGAAGAGATTTTGTTAACATATCTGCAAGATTATCTTCTGTCCCAACAAACAAAAGTTTAATTTCACCTAAATCCACATTATATTTGATAAAATGATATTAAATGTCAATATGTTTTTATCGAGAGTGTTGAACTATTTTTTAAAACCAAATTCACTTTGATTACAAAAATGAATCTTTAATGGTCTCTAAACGACATCCCAAAAACCTACCAGCAGATCCTGTATCCATAAAGCCCATGTAACTACATTATAATCCATCATATATTTTGATACATCTATACCTAAGTAAAATGAACTATACATCCAAATTTACCATCTCAAGATATAATTACAAAAAAATAACACACACCCTTAAACAAATCTATGATATTAACATTAACCTACCCAATATTTAATAGCGTAACCAATAAATTCTAGATCCATACTACACCTATAGATAATTCCATAATTCAATATCCTGTTTAAATACCGTATAATTCATTAATTATGAGAATATGTGAATGTGTTGGTTCACATTTATATTCATTTATGATCAGTATTTTTTTAATTGATATTGGTGTAGATACCTCCATTTAATTTTCCATTTAAATAATTATTTCTAATTATTTGGAATATATTTATTGTGAAATATAGATATAATATATATTCTATAAAATTTGTAAACCCAAAAATAGTTTAGTTCCCCTAGCTTAGAAATATCAAAATTCTCTTGCATCTTCAGAGACAATTCCACAAACAAGAATCTATTTTTATTGGTTAAAAATTATTCATCCACATATGTAATGAGAATCTTTGTATTTGAGTATTCCTTCTTCTAAAACAGGTTTCAATCAACAATTCCATTGGGAAACCCCATTTTCCTCTGATTGTCACAATGATTAGAGTACCAGGACCTTGGATCCTATTTAATTCCATATAATGATTTCATTAATCTATATACCATTATTCCTTAATTTTCAAGAATTATACCCTCTAGTTCATTAATAATGATTTGTTGAAAGTTACAATTTAATAATTTTAGCCTTACATCCATTTTATATACCCTATAATTCTAATAAGTTGTCACTACTCAGAACAATATTACATAATAAAGTACATCCATCAAAGAAGTAATATCTTTAATGTATATGTATTTAATTTGATAATAGGATGTTTATAATGATTTATTTTTATTCAATGATACTTAACCTTTCTCATTCATTTTGATCCTAAAATACATTTTATGTCAATCATATTTTTATTTTTTAGTCTAGGATCATGTTCCCATGTAATGTTTTTCTAAATTTAATTGAGTTCTTCATTCATATATTTCATTCATTCATCATTATAAATATCCCTATCCTCCATTATAGGCTCATCCCATGATAAAGGATTTTTTGTTTCCCAATTCATAGCTTCCTTTGAGTGTCCAAAAATGCATTCGCATTCCCAATGATATTTTTTGTTTTAATATGTTTCTGTATAATCTAAAACTAATTTCAATCACTAGTAGTTGATTTATCATTATAACTGGAACATTATGAACTTGAAGAAACTATTTCATGTAAAATTAAAAAAAAAATCAACAAGTTTTTTAAAAAATAGTCTCATTGCTGTCAATAAAGAACTAAAAATATATATATAATTTCGGACTGATTTTTCCTTCATTTTGATCAATTTTAGAATCGGTGCACTCAATTATTTAATGAAATTTCTTATTCCAGCATCTGTATCCACTCTCAATAGAAAAATATCCCATTAATACTCCATCATCATTATTTTATTCAAACCTTCCTAGCCTACTTCATTTTATTTTAATATAATAAGAACATCTAATGTCCACGAAATAATTCATTGTAGGATTATTTTAGTACCATATCTCATAAGGTGTGGAATGTGTCTTGGGTTTAAAAATACATCTATTTTGAATATATACTTCAGCTTAAACATATTTTTCATATAAATAATTGAAAACATTATTCTCATCTAGAATTGTTCTTCCAATATCAAAAATGCTTCCATTTTATCTCTCTATAAAACCATTATATTGTGGTGTATACAACGTGTTATGTTGATTCATGATTTTATGTATTCTATGATAAATTTTAAATGCATCAATATTGAATTATTTCTCATTACCATATATAATTATTTTGATACAAAAAAATCACTATTCTTCAATCATTCTAGAAATTTTAGACACCCTTACAGATATAAACTTGTTCTTCTTGAAAATAATAATGGGAATTTAATTAAATAAATCTATGAAAGAAATTAAATAAAGATCACGTAGTGTTGATTTCTATCTCATAGTCCCTCAAAGATCTATGTGGTCAAATTCTAATGGTATTGTATAAGTAATATCAACCTTTTTTGAATCATCAAAGTAATCTTTCCCTTTTTTCATGTTCCAAATATTTCATCTTGATCTCTTTTCAGTTAAGGTATATTTATTACAACTCCATGCTTCACAATCATTCATAGGATACTTTTTTCCTAACACCCATGTATTTTATTCTATAAAATGTTATCATCTTCCATGACCATATAACATTTATTATAAAAGGATCATAAATCAAGGAAAAATATCCAATAGTTATATAGCCATGAGAAATAGTTTTTCCACCACTTGTATTTTTAATGATGAATGTTTTTTTCATGAATTTTACTTAATTTCCATAATAATAAAGTTATAAAACACACAAAAAGTTGTTTTTTATCCCTGAATCATAAATAATATTCTTATATTTCAAATTATCATTATAAATTTGGTCTTATAAATTGACATTTATTTTCAAGGAAGATTCATTACCAAACCTTATAGTACCTTATTCAATGATACTTAATGTTATTTAGAATTTTAGCAACATTGACCATGTGGTAAGAATACCCACTATAATTTATGCATGGATTTTTATTCTTGAGGACATTATAAACAACTTCTACCTTGCATGAATTTTTTTACTGTACACTTGAACTAATTTACCATTATCTTTGACAGGGAATTCACTAGGTATTCTCTTTATATATTTCTCTACTCCAAGTCTCTTTTTATCATACTTTCTACATAGCTCTTTAATAAAATAAAACCTATTATTTGTTTAGAACCTTTAACCAGTTCCCATCTATACCTACCTTTTCAAAAATAAACTTCCTTCTCATTATAGCTGCTCTCCTATGATTTTTTAATTCTTATAGGTAATAATATTTTATACAAAAAACATATAATATTTATGTATGAACATTCCAAAAAACAAATAATAACCCTGAAATTTGAATTTTCATAAGAAAATAGAGTTGTATCTAGAAATTATCATTCAATAATTTGGAATATATTAAACTATTTAGGCCATAATATTTGTCTAATTTAGAATAGAAGTGTAATTATAACGTATACTTTCATCAGATACACTTTTAGGTAATTTCAATCTATTTTATTGTTCTTCATTTGACTATAATTTATTTTTAAACTTCCATTATTAGTTATAATTATTTTGGAAATAGAATTTTAAATGAAATTTTTACCCGAACCTTTTCAATAACTCTTGACGATTTTCCCTTCCATTCAAGGAATATTTAAAAGTAATTATGATATTTTTTAATTCTTTATTAGTTTAAAAAAAATTATTTATATATTGATAATTAATTATCCTTTAGAGAATTTTTTCTTTTAGGATATTTTATCATCTTATCATATTCATCATATTTCAACATAAAGTTTTTATATTCTTCTACAAGAGTTATATCCCTCTTAACATTCTCACCTTTTTCATCAATATTTTTAATGTTTTCATTTAAAAAATTAGTGTTCTTTTTCTTAACCATGGTATTTTTATAAATATATAATTCAAGTTCATCATTGAGAATGTATTTATAATTTCATGGTTTTGAATTATTATCATTATTGATTGGTGAATAAATAGTTATCTAAACATAAGATGTAAAATATATAAATTTCTCATGTGCTTCTTTATAAGAATCACTAAATTAGATAACATATGTTCCGTATTATTTTCTCACAAAATTTATTCTTTTTGTTCTATGAAATCACTTGTTTCATCCACCTACGATTGAATCTTATTTATGATTTATTCTCAACTTATTTCCTTATGTCTTTTAATAATTTTAATATATGTAAATAGTTTTTTCTTATGTGGATAATTAACTTCATAGGGTCCAAGACCATTGGGTTTATAACATCTACTAGAGAATGTTACTTTTTTCTTTATTTTTCCCTTATAAAATATTTTGTTAATGAAATAGCAGACTCTTTGATATTAATATTCATTATGAGAAATCATGAGTCTAAAACTTCTTTTTCATTAAAATTTTACATATTCCTCATGGATTCAAAATAATTTTCATCATTAAAAATATTTTTTTGATCGAGAAGATTTCTCATTTCATTGGAAATGATAATATAGTGTAACAAAAAATGTTAAAGATATTATATATATTTAAGAGTTAATTTCTTTGAATAAAATCTATATGAAAATTTTTTCATCAACTTATTTGAATTCACGGATTCATAAAGTTTCTGAGAAATTTCTTGAATATAAAATAAATATATATTTAGTTATCTAATGAAAACACGAATGCATTCATCCTCTTCTATTTTCATTTATGAAAAATTTATTCTCTATATTTGTGACCTTTTCTCCTCAACTTCACAATTGCTTTAATTACTAATCTCCAACTAGTCTCATATTTATTTTTTGGTTTATACACCCATATATTTAGTGTTTAATTTCTATAATAATGACATGAGAATTTGAAACACCACTCGAGGATATAATCAACATGGTGAAGGGGGATCAATCAGTGTTGAGAGATTTTTCACAAATTATAAATTTCATCCCTTTAACCTCTTAGACCTATTTGGATATTGATTATATTATTCTATTTTCCTTATCATATGAAAGTATATTAAAAAATTTATGGATGGAAGATAATATATTTACTTGTTCACTACTCAATATGAGTATATAGTCCTAGGAATGGTATAAAAAATACAATACCACGCCACCACTAGAAAATAATCTTTTAATGTGATTATAATAAGGAGGTAATAACCTTTAAATTTTATGGCACTATATAAAATTGACAATGATTAATTTATAATCATTTATAGTTCATTATAATACTTATAAAGATAGTATCCCCATTCTTAAATGGTTATTACACCATGAAATTATTCCACCTATTGATACATTTGATGGATGTAAAATTGTATATTTAGTCTTCACATCCTTCTTCTTCACTTGTTACATTCACAACAACTTGAAAGAATATCTTCTACATATTATTTATATTATAAGAATAAAAGCTACCCTATCTTATTCTTATTCTTTTTATGAAAATAGATATATACAATAATTTATTCACTTATTCTCTCTTTCATCTTTAGTGAGGATAAAATGTATCTGTAGTGGACTAAATATCTCGTAATTATTATTTGAACCAAATGATATTTAACTAATTATAGATTGTAAACTCACTTAATATTCATGAGATAATTGATATGTAGTAATATAAAATAGTGTAGTTGTTGGATATTATATTTCTTTTATACACAATAATAAGAATTGATGTCACTATTTATTCTCCTCTATTCCTTCTTATAGAATTCTCAACTAAGTTTATTTAATATAAATTCATGTATATAGAATGTGTATGTGTTATAAGAAATTATTAGAACATAAATTATTTTATTATTTTATTTACATTTATTATCTTCTTATTCACTTCCACTTGGGAGATCTGGTATTTTCTCATATTTGGTTTTCCTAAAATGGTTCAGATATATCAAAATCAATCTATTTACTAAACCAACTACATATATGCATCAATGAATCATTCATGAATTCATTGTATCCCCTCAGAAAGTGATTAGCACATGACTACTTATTCCTTTACACAAGATAGAAGGCCATCCTATGGAACATTAATGAAAACATTGTCTTCATACAAAATTGAGAATAAACAAAGTATTATATTCTTCTTGATCACATAACTCCTGAAGTCTTCAATGTACAAGTGATTACACATAAAAAATCATCACAAACTCAACAAATATTTGGGTAACCCACTTCACAAAACCAAATGGCTGTCGATTATTCTTCTTTGGGTAACTGAGTACATGTCACCTTTATAAAACACTTTGGGTGTGTGCTAATAAAGCACCTTCCAAAAAAAAATATTATATCCATACTATAGTTGATCCCAGAACTCCCCTTTTTTTATTATCAGAAGGATCATATAAATTCTTTTTTTTATAGAAGATAAACTTAGAGATTATCTATTTTATGAAAAAATGATATCTAATAAACAAATATGTGATTATCATCACTTTAACTCAGTTATAGAACTATACTTTTATTGGTGTGTTCCACTTCCTTTTCTTTATTCATTAACAACCTTATAATCCATGAAAATATGCTTAGAAAATCATTATATATGAATTCTAAAGATCTCAACATATTACTATTCAAACATGTGTTGTAATATGCTGAAGAATTTTTCACCTTTTATTATATAATGATGATTTGTTTTTTTATTAATTTCACATGAATGTGAATATAAACTCATTCAATTTCATAGATAAAACATTATCCATGCATAATAGGTGCAAAAAGAGTGTATAATACTTTTCTTGCCTTTAACAGTGTCACCTTCTTTGGATAACCAAATGCATGAATGAGATTTCATGTATGGATTTGGAATGAATGAGTGAGTAATGTTCTCAATTTTATATCATGGTTTCCAAAAGATCATGGTAGTCCTTGGCTCGATCAGTGAATGTTTCTTGAATATTTATGGAGTAGAAACCATCGATAATTTTCGGAGGAAGATGAAAATATAGAGTTCTGTGAATTGTTGTATTATATATGATCAAATGATGATGATATGTTCTTATGTTTATAAATAAGTGAAAAATACATTATTATCACCATTCCCATATGAGTTGTTTCCATGTACAAACACTTACTAATAATTGTTTTTCTACCACTATTAGCTCATGTCGACAATGAGGTTCAGAACCAAGAACACTCAACGCACATGACCTCACTAGGACATACATCACCTCATAACTCATCCCAGGAACCGATTTAGTGCTATGTTCCAATTATCCTCTTATGCATCTTCCATGCACACTCTGTGTGGGTGATATACTCCCTCCTATAACCATGGGAAAGATAGGTTTCCTTCCTCCCACATTGTTTGACCATATGGTCTATCATATATGGTTGAGGTTTTCCTATGTTGTCTTATGGTTGGATATATATTTTTGAGTAAAATGTCATAAAAAGGATATATCTCAATTCATACCTATGTTATTATAACTCACAATAATAAAATTCTGAACAAATTACACATCAATTTTATTCATCCATTGCTCATGAAATGAAAATTTTTATTATGTGGACTTCTTGTTATTCATTAAAAATAACATTTTCCATTAAATTCATTAAAAATTTCATGAAATAATGAAATATCTCATGGAATTTATTTAACTTCCTCAGACTTAATCAAAAAATAATCCCCACTTGGTGGATTAACATCAGTCATAATTGTACAAGATAATGTGTCATGTTAATGACTGTAATGAAACATGTTCAAGATATTAATAACAGTGTAACAATCATCATAATTATAAACTCAAAGTCTCAAAAAAACTTAATTAAGAAAATAAAACCTGTGTACAGTCTTCTCTATCCATTTATCTAAGAAACAGAACATTTTTACAAAGATCAGATATCTTAGAAACTTTAACAACTACCACCAACTAATTTCTTTCCAAATTCTTCAAAAAATTTACATCAATGAAATCATTATAATTCATTGAACACCATTTATAACTAAAAACAACCATTGACATAATATTCATATCATAGAAAAATTTGGTCCTTCAATATATTACTTTGTATTTTTTTTAATACCTTCAACCTTATTTCTAAATGAATGTGTCAATATGTGAATCTCTCCCAGTTACTTTTACAAAATTTCATTTCAAATTTTCTCTCCCATATTTACTAGAAATAAAATTTTAACACAAAAAGTGCATGAGTTCATAATTAAGAAATGTTCCTTCCATCATTTCAATCTTAGTATACATGATCTGTGGTAAAGGTATAAAATAAGAGGATATGATTTATACAATAATGTTATCGTATAACATCAGATCATAACACATCGTGAAATGAGAACTCATTAAAATTTATTTAAAATTTATTTAGTTTTATTTCAGGATAAAGGTATAAAATAGATATATAAAACTTATGGATAAAAATCCAACTGAAACTCATGCAATCATTTCAAAAAATAGATCAAAAAAATCAACTGAAAAAAGTTGGATAAGAGGCCTTAGGGAACATCAATAATTCCACATTTAATGTGTCATAGAATAATTTAATTAATCCAACTTTGTATTGATTTTATTATTTTCAATAACCAATAATGTGATATTATGAAAAAATAAAACTTTTCCAATGAAATTATCATCATGAAATTTATAGAATAGTCATATTTTTCTGAATTTTTTTTGGAATCTTATTTATCTTTATTCACTAATATTACCCTCAAGGGAAATAATTATCATCATCTTTATATTGGTTATATTTCCAATAATGCATCTTAAGATGTTATAACATAGATAATACACCAAAATAAACCTTAAATTTGTGATTTTATAGATTATAAAACATCCAAACTTCACCAAGGGTGACATTCTTCAATCCTTGTTTTCATAAATATAAAATAAAAACAAGTTGTTATATTCTTTATCAATGTTTTCTAGGAAATGATATCACATTCTTCATCTTAATCAAACATGACATTATATAATTTTTTTATATTCCAATTGATGAATAATTTAAGGGTGATGACTTATTCATATTTTCTATCAATAATTGATATCAATCACCGGTTTTCAGGTTATCCCCCTGGGAACTTTCTTCACCTTCAATTCTATACATTAAAAGAATATATAAAATAATAAATTATCTGGGGAATAACATGGATATTTCCTTACATTTATTTTCAATAGAAAGGATGACATATTTTTCTCATACAAGTTTCTACATTCCCCCAGACTTTATGAATGCACATAACAACTTATATTTTGATTTATGTTGGGGAATCATGAATTTATTAAAATTAAATTATACATTATATGGAGAACAAATCTTCTTAACGACCTCTATGAATGATATATTCTTACTCCTCTTAAGTAATGAATATTATTCTAGAATAATATTTAAATAACCTCTTACACAGTCTCTATCTCTGTCATATATCTCAAATTGAACATCATTAACACAGGAGTTGTATTTTGTTAACAACCACTCAAGTATTTTTTCATCATCATGTGGAATCTTATCCTTTCCTTTTCTATTGGATTAATCTTGTGAGTCTTCCATTTTCCACATTATTTCCAAATATATTGGTTAGATGAATAACAAATCATTAGGAACATTGGACTTAACTTTTGATTTTCCACATTTCTTCACCTGATTTATATCCTTCTAAGTATTTTTTATGTTTCAATTTTTCGAACTTCATAGATTAAGAATCCAAGATCCTCTCACTTTTCTTCTTGAGACATATTTTTTTCACAACATTATTCTATTTTCAAAACATGGATTTTTATTCTCTATTATACATCTTATGTGGTCTTATTTTATTTCATAAACATTGGTTACATGTTGAGATGAGATGGTTCAAATCTTATGACCACTACCATTACCTGAATAATATATATTTTCATGTTTTACAACTATTTTTTATGTATAAATATTTTCTTAACATAAGAATATTTCTTCTTTATCTATAGATTGATATCCCTTGACATGAGAATACTTTTTTACTTTTCCAATTAAATTATCATACCATTAATCTACTACATAATGCCACAATCCATTGAGGCCTAGAAATATACCCACAAACCATTATATTTGAATTTATGATATATTTTTTTGGGTTTTCATCATAAATTTTTGGTCACTTCATGGGGAACCATATCCCATATGCTTTTTCCAATCCATCATACTCGTGATGGTGGGATTATCATTACCTTTATCTCTCCATACATATAAAAATTCGGTTTTCTAATATATAATATTCATGATGAAAGATTTAGAAACATTATTGTAAGATAGTATGGTTGGTACATGTTTCATCGGAACTTCTTGAGAAATATAATTGAATGAATTCATGTTCTTTTTACAACATGTTTGAGGTCTTTTAACATTAAAATATTCTAGTGAATGATGAGTAACAGTATAAATTGTATCCTTTTGTGAAGTATTAATATTTTTCTTCTTATGATTAGCCAACTAAAAATCAAATTTTAGAAAATTCATATTAATGATGATTTTCCAATATTTAATAATATTATTATTATCATAAAAAACCATCTTCATTGTTTTAACTTCCTTTTCATGCTTCTTAACATAATTTTGTAATAAATAAAAATGTTCCTTGATATTCTTGAATTTTTATTACAATTATAAATCCTTGACATCAATGATTTTTTTTAACTTTTGATCATGTGCATGGATATATTCTTTTAGATTATTATTAACACTACATTTATCTTGTACTTCATTGAGGCATTTGAATTCAATGGATATAAACATTCTAAATAGATTTATACATGCTAGAATTTATTCATGCAACCCCTTCTCAATATTATGAAATTTTTATTCTTGTTGGGTGATCTCTTAATTCATAGTTTAAAAGACCCCAAATACAATAGAGACTATTTATTTGGTAAAAAATATTGAATTTATTTCATTCAATAAATTGATACATCTTGAGATGTTTTGGATCGATTGTAACATGCCAATATCGATTCCACCACACTAGTTCCTAGAGGTAGTTTTTTCACAAAAATTTAGGTGAAAATTCTCACACGCTAGTGGATTCAAAATAGAAGTGGTTGTATAAGGAATAACTGTGAAGAGAATATACCACCAAATTAGACTAAAAGACCAGATATAAGTAACCAGACATCATACAAATCATAGAATGTGAAAGAATAAATATACTAAAACAAAACATGCTGTAATAAAATTAAGAACAGAAAATTTCTGAATAAAAATTCCATATATACAAGAAAAAAACACTCATGGTGTCGATCACTTATAGAAAAATAATTAAAAAATAAATACATCAGACCCTACATCATGATGATCCAACCTGACCAGAAAACTTCACAAAATCATCCCACAAAACCATGTAATCTTTGGACTTGATCGGTTCCATCTTACATATATTCCCAACCAGTAATAAGACATGTGGTTAGTATACAAAATGAGGTTCATATACTAGGGGTGGGAAATATATCATTGCAGGGAACCAACAATAGTTAAACTATAAACTACTACCAAGAGTGATGATCATGGAATATGCTCAGATTTTATGATACAAAAATGATGAAAAAATACCAATAAAATAACAATCAATCCTTAAGTATAAGTCTTTGATCAACTATTTATGATTTATCTAATTCTGGAGAGTCTCTGAGAATGTCACCATGAACGTGTGTAACAAATAACCTATGGGATCCATATCCATGGTAGCCAAACCCTAACCAAACAATTTTACGGACCCATACTACGATAGTCCTATCATCTGTGATACTAATCTAATTTATCCTATACCATGTCCTATTGACTAGAAATTTTTTCATACTTCTCACCTCAGAAAATATTTCTGCGTTACCACACAAAAGTACTAGAAATCCTAGATCCTCTTTCTAATATCTATCTCATGAATCATAATAATATTTCTTAGAGCATCAGTCCAATACCTTTACCATAAATCCAAACCATTGGAACTAATACTAAACATTAGGCCAATCTAACATGTCACTAAACATAATGTTATTACCTGGAACCTCCGCCCAACAACCATTTATAAATAACATCAGTCATTCCCAGAGTATCAATATGGCTCTGTCCAAGGAGATAGAGAATCAGTGCAACATGCTATTCGATATTGGATTACATAATCACACAGAGCATCAGTCTAGCACTCTAATCATTAAGTATACTACCAGTGTCCAGATCCTCATTCTAACACCATATTTATTATATTACTATTATTCTTGAAATATAATTAAAGTACCTGAATACATACATGTGATGTCACATCCATTATACTCAATAGTATAAAACCACATGCCCAGAACCTTGGTCCAGCACACAAACCATGGATGTGGGGCATCATTCCACCATCTAGACAGTTGGGGTAATACCAGTCCCCGGAGCATTAGTATGGAACATAACAAACAAATTATATTATTTATAACAAGAGCCTCAGTCTGACATGTAATTCGTAGAGTATAATATCCACACACATTTCCTCATGTCCTACAAATATCAATTCTATATATCTGGATCCATACATATTGATCAACTATCCATCTCACTTATCCATTATATCTATTACTGAAAAACCTTGTTCCAAAATGTATCAACCCAACTATAATCAAAACAACTGCATAGGAATAAACCAAAAAAAACATCCTCAATCAAGTGAAAACATAATAAGGGCTTCTCATACACCCATTTCCATCAAAATATCCTCAAATATCCCTAGTTACACAATAAGAATCGGAAACCCTACAAGGGGTTACACTATCAAATATAATAAATAATCCAATCCCATCACAAGAAAAATCCTCAAATGGAACTCAGTGGTCACCAAATAATCCTCAATCAATAATAAACTAACAAATTCATTCTAAAAGAAAGACCATACCCCACAATCATTCTCAACATCCAAAAAAGTCCTCCAAAATAACTTAACCAGAAACCATTAACCTAGAGGAATCCAAAAGATTCTATCATACTAATCTCAACAGCACAATGAAGCATGACCGTAACCACCATCCCACAATGTCAACCAACCATAAAGGATCCAACCACTGTGATCCTTAAACTTAGGATCTAAAGCTCAGCTACTCTAACCTTATGTAACTGGTCCTGATATGCTAGGATAAACCATGATATCCCTAGATACTTATCAATACCTCTTTTTGGGTCTATTTAATGAACCTCATGAAATACTCCATGGCATTCTCAAGCCTGACCAATAACCAAGTTGACAACCCTCATATGGATCTCATATATCACAACCCATCCAACTGAAGGATTCTAAATCCAAACCTCATGGAAATCATCCTAATAAAATATCCTGGTCCAAACACTGTCGAGAGTTCTTCTATAGGATATAATAATTACACCATCGTGATCTATGTGAAAAAATACTCAAAATTGACTACTCCCAACTCCAATTCTTCTTCTGGGGAATAAAACATCAAAAAAACCTTTAATGGTAAAAAAGGAGCATCACATGAAATAAATTACCGAGCACATGGAATGTACACCCCTCACCCCTAATGAGTTTGTACTCAAGCCTAACAAAGAATTTATAACCCTTATACATAGCATGTAATCTAGGTACATGGAATTTCCCATATACATGGAACATACACGTATACCTTACATGGCCTAGCCATGTACCCCTGTCTGGTTATGTGCTCACACATGATGTGTCAATCACACAAGCTTTGACTGTGTACCATTAATGACTATGTCTTCCTCAATATGGGTCATATAGATATGTACTTGGAACCATGAAAGGTGACACTACAAGGCATGTCCTCCAGACTATATTTCATGTAGTTGTATTCTTATATTCTTCCCCAAACCAGGCGAACACATAATGTGTGTTCTTAAAACCAAAGACCGTGTGACCAGATTTAACGAACAAAATACCCCTATGAACTTATTGAAATAATTTTTTTAACAAAAATATGCATAGATAAAATTCCATTGGGTCCTTATAAATCATAATAAATATATAAAAATAGAAAAACATAATCTATGGGGTTCATGGAATAAAATTAAGAAACTGGTATACCTCATGGTGTAAATGTCAAAGCATTGGTCTAAATCAACTCCCAGAAGTTGTTTCACCTCGCTTTAGTCCTGATCCATACCATGGCATTATTTTTGTGTCATATACCCCCTAACCTCATGCTTAGGTCATTTCACAAAGGTTGATCACTCACCCATTCTTTTCATGAGTGGTAATCCAAAAAAGAGGGGTCATTTAAATAATTAATTAAATTAATTAATTACCCTCTTTAATACCCATCCTGATTCCCAAAACCTGAGGCGAGTTTATCCCTCACATAAAAAATATCCTCCATTATAAACTCAACCAATGAATTGGAATCCCAATATGATTCTATGTTAAAAATATAAAAACACCTGAAACCTCACAGATAATGTAATATTCCATTAATTAAATATTAATTATTCTACCAAAACATGAAAAATATAGAATCACACTAAACTCTAGTACTCTGGTAAAATACTTATTTTGGAACCAATGGAGTGGTTAATGAAATTAAATGATATCATATGATAGGAAAAAATGACCATTTTAACACTCATGAGCACCCAAAAACCGAAAATTCAAAATTCAACTCAAATTTGGATGTTTAGAAAACTTGGGTCACTATAACCTCGCCATAATAATACCTCTAATCCATGAGAATCTTTAATGGTCTTAGAACCCCACAAAAAACCCACAAAGTTCATAAAATCATGCTCAACTTGTTTGCATTCTACTTGAAGACACAAAAATAAGTCTCTACATAACTCCTAAGATAAAGAGAATAAGCCAGCAAAGGCCAATCCATCACATTCCACCATCATAATACCTCTAGGATAGTGCCTACCCACACCCATCCATCCTGATATGACACAACATCATTTTAAATTCATCATCAACTCATGGATCTCCCCACCATATAAATCAACCCTTATATACAAAGTTCAATTTATGAATCTTCCCACCACAGAAGTAGCCTTTTTAAAACGCATCCTCAATGGTCTACTGACATGTTAGATGGGGTCCTCAATGCATCCTATAGTCTACCTATGCAAGGGTCACATGACCACAACTGATATGGTCCTCCCAACCATATATATATCGATATCATAACCGTAAAAACAAATAATATATGCCATGACCCATGCCCTAAACAAAACTAAACCATGGAACTGGACATGGTGATCTCGCTTCCACCATTGTGACAAAAAGAAAATTCTACTATTGCCCATTCCCAGCACTCTGGAATGTCACCCATTATATTTTTCGATATCTATTTTATCATAGGTACCTCACTCATAGACATCTGATGGCGCAATCCCCAACAGATGACTTCACCCATGCCCCACAATGGGAGAAACCTCCTAGGAGGACCCTTATTAGGCTTTGGAAACATATATATGTATATATATATATCAATTCATAAATCTGGTTATCTATTAGTATACTCAATATGATTTCAATATAATGGGACTGATCATCTCAAAACTACGTCTGTAGAAATATTTCATTTAAGAATACCAACACAACCTCATCTATCCCAGAACATCACAATTCTATCCTAAGGCCCTTGGGTCACCAACTCCGAAATATTATCATCAAAATTGTAATGATTCTCAACCCACTCATATCTACCTTCCCAACTCAAGTACCTTTTCAATACTCTCCCTTAATGTTTTATCTATTATCCAAAAAACACGGTACATCACTAGCTCTTGTGTCTCCACGATTCCTATATCAGAAAATTGTTTCATGAAATTCTATAACCGAACAACCAAACTTTCTCTAACTCTAATGAGTCACCACTCATGAGAACTAGTCTCACAAGCCATAACCACATATACTCAAGCTTATCCTGTTATCCCAAAACAAATCAATCAACTAGTGTCAACTCTCCTACATAACTGTTTCCTAGGCTGAGAACCTATATGATCCTACCCCACTTGAAACGAACCATAAGGTGGATGCACTAGTGCACAAGTGAACTTCCAAGGAAAAAAGGCATCAAATGAGACTAAACATTAAACTCAGGTACACACATCTTGAACAATTTTAAAAAGTCCCAAAACACCCATATGTTCCAAAAACACCTAAGAGCACTCACAAATCAGTCAATCCCTATCAAGGGTCACCCTAAAATATTAAATAGATCTAACTCCTTTCTTAGAGTCACATTAAAAATTCCACTAGGCTCCGCCACCTATCCCTACTAATCACATCTCATGTCAAGCTACTAGGCCCAACCACCTAGGTCTACACCAACTCATAATAGGCCTGAACTCATAAGGCATTAACACACAACCATCTCATCATCACATGACATCCGAAAAATAAAAAAACATCCTCTAGGGTCCCACACTATAAATTCATCATATACAAGACAATATCCCACAACTTGGGTGTCAACCCTCTCCAAGAATTTTCACATAATCCCACTCCATTAAGAACCCAAATATATTACTAACCTAAAAAACTACATAAAAGGGGACCAACAATCAAATAATTGCACCATATTAAACCCCAAGGCCACAACACCGACCATGAATGATAACCAAACCTGTACCCTCGTTTTTGATCATCTCACCATAGATCCACCCATCCTTCTATCAGAAATAAATCCATGAAATCACACATTTTAAGTCTTATAACATGTGGATCCTATGAGCTTTAAATGATACATGGTACGCCTATTGACTCTATAGGAAAAGAGTGAAAATAAAACTGTAGGTCTTTTTACAATAGTCCATGTGACTAAAATCCATCATAAACCATCAAATCTAAACAACATATGCATTGCTCGAAGAAAAAATCGTATACAACTATATCATCACAAATCCATAACCTCAATCCTAGACCTCGGAAATCTGGAATTCCTACTAAAGTGTTCATAACAAAATAGCTGATATTAATCTCAAGATATGAAACATTTCTAATATCCACTCTAAGAAACCCTAATTAGTTAAATAATAGTAAATAAAACACCTTTGATATCAATTTGTATTTTCCCAGCCTGAATGCCACTAATCCACTACTCCGAGCCAGTTCACCACGTGACTTCAAGCACTCATATTAATATGCTAGAGGCTATTAACTAGTAGTGGGGGTCTAAGGTCGTACATTGAGAATGATATTCAACCTTATCATAGTGAAATACCAAAAGGAAAGAACCAAACATCATACACATCAAAGAATGCGGAAGAATAAATAAACTAAAACTGAACATGTCTTAATAAAATAAAGTATGGTAAATGCCCAAATAACCATGAAATACAAAAAAATCACCCATTATGATGATGATATGTTAAAAAATAAATAACTAAAAAATAAATACATCCCTCCCTACTAAAAAGACTAGGAAACATCATGTACCCGATCTCTAGTTCCTTATCATGCTGATCTTGGCTAACTAGTCAACTTGACACGAGAATAACACACAACCATTGATCCTAGGACTCGACTGGATTTACCATGAATTCATGATCAATATAAAAGAATACTAACGTTTTTCATTCACAATGAGGAGAATTTATAGGTGGTGATAAAATTATCTCAATAGGTCACCCATAATAGTTATCTTATAAAATGCTTCCATAAGTGTATTCTCAATAAATATGCTTAGCCTAGTCGATAAATAACTAAATAAATATAGACAACACAACCATTGATCATTAGGTACAATACCTATATTGAACATACATGTTTCACCCAATGTCAGTGTGTCTCTAAGTACATCACTATAAATGTGGGTCCGAAATATCCGACGAGATCCATATCCTGGGCAGCCACACCCAAACCTGATAATTATAAGGACCCATCCTACAACATTCCAATCATTTTGGATACTAATACAAGTAATCCCATACCATTTTATCATGATCCAGCATTTCCTCATTCTTTATGCCTTGACATATCTCTCATATTTATCATAGAAATATACTATGAAGCCCATACTCTGAGTCTAACATTTATGTTAGGTATCACACTAATAATTCCAAGAGAATTAGTCCAATACCATTATCATAAATACAAACCCTAGAAATAGATATTGATCGTTGATACTATCTAACCCATCCAAAAACATAAATGTAGTGCATGAATCCTCCATCCAACAACCATATAAACATAACATCGATGGTTCTCAGAGCATCAGTATGGCCTATCTTTAGGAGAAGGAGAATTATTCCAAAATACTATTACACATGGAATTCTATAATCACCCATACCATATGTATGGATCTCTGACCATGAAGTATGATATAATTGTCCATATCCTAAGTCTGACACCATATTCATAGGATACCTCTTGTTCCTAAAACATCAGTACAGTACCAAAGAAAATAAATGTAACATCACATTCACTATACACAATAGAATAAATAACATGCCTGGAACAAAGGCCTGTCACTCAAACCATTGATGCAGATCATCGATCCACCATCCATCAAGCTGGTATACTACCAATCCCTAGAAAATTAGTCTAGAATATGAATAAAAAGTATAATATTTGTGACTAGATCCTCGGATTGACACCTAATTTTTATAGTATATTATCCATTCTCGGAGCCTCAAATCAAACAATCTCAATTTGAAATATCCACATCCATACTTATGGATCATCTGTCGAACTCTCTCAGGAATTTCATCCCTTACCATTAAACTAGATTCCAAAATGTTGAAACCTAACTATAATAAAAATATCCTCATAAGAACAATCCAAAGACCAACATCCTTATCCATGTTGAAACATAATAGAGACTATCTGAACACCCATTCCCATTAAAATATCCTAAAAAATATCAAGGTCCGCAGTAAGTGCAGGATATCCTACGAGGTGTTCCTTTATATAAAATAATAACTCATCCAATCCCATCATAAGAAACATCCTCAAACAACCATAAATTGCCTATAAATGATCCTAGATCAACGAAATACTTACAAAGGAATCCCAAAAGAAATACCATTACCTTTGCATATTCTAAACAGCCAAATACGTTATCCAAAAATCACTTTACTAGAAAACAGTCCACTTGGGGAATCCTCAAGAGTCTCTCAGACTCAACACAACAACACAGTAAAACCTGTCCATAAACAACATCCCACTATGCCAACCAAACCCAAGGAATCAAATCCCCTGATTAAAAAACATATGATCTAATCCTTAACTACTCTAACCTCATGAAAATGGTCCGTATATGTAGGGACAAACCAAGATCTAACTAGAGATACTACAATATATCAACATCCAGGTCTATCCAATGAACCTAAATTAATACATCGTGGAATGATCTGGACATGATAATCACCAAGATCACAGCCATCACTCGAGACTCCTAGCTTACAAACCAACCCATGGGAGGATAATGAATCCAAACCTCACAAAAATTTTCATACTATAATACCATGGTACAAACACCATTCGGAAGATGTCTATATGCATAAAGAATTCCACCATTGCAATCTACATGGAGAAATGATCAGAATGAACTACTTACAAGTCCAAATAGGATTATGAAGAACAAAACACCTATAACTCCTTAATGGGTAACCAAGGAGCATAACACGATGTGTAGACCAGAGCACACAACATGTGCTCCCATCACACCACTTGGGTGTGAACTCAAGCCAAACATGGCATGTATAACCCAGGTACACTTTGTGTATGTCAGGTATATGGTGTGTCCCTTACATAGGGTACCTACATGTGTACCTCACATGTCCTGGCCATGTGCCCCCCTATCTTGACATGTAATCACACATGATGTGTCACCCACATGGGGTCTATTCGTGTACCCGACACAGCCAAGTCTTCCCCAAAATATGTAATATTTCCATGTACTCATCCAAAAGATAAGTTTCACTATAAAACTTTCCCTCAAGACAACATGTCATATATTAAATCTTTTTTATTTATTCTCTTAACTATAATAATACACTACACATGTTCTTAAAACCACATATTGTGTATTTGGGATTTCCTAATCGAAAACCCCAGTGACCCCCCTCCCACCAAAAACTCTATTTTCACCCAAATAAGAATAGATTGAAACCCATAGGTTCATTATCAGCCATAATAAAGCTAGAAAACTAGATAAATTAATCTATGGTGTTTCGTTCATAAAACTCAAAAACCGACCTACCTCATGGAATAAACATTGGTGTTTTGGGTCTAAATCCACTCCCAGAAGTTGTTGCACCTAGATCTGGTCCCAATCTATGGCATGGAAAAAGTTTGGTAACATCTTCCTCCCCAAACACTCCTAGTTCTGGCATAGATTGTGGTGAGATCCCTCACCATTTCCTATCATTCATAGGAAGACAAAAATGGGGAGGGTCTCTTTTAATCAATTAAATAATTACATTTTTTAACACACATCTCGTGTCTTAGAACCTAAATCAAGGTTATACCTCACATAAGAAATATCCCCCGTTAAATACTCAATCATTAATTCATATTCTCAATTTCTTACCCCATTCAAAATACATTTCCACCCATAACCACATGAATAATTTAATATTCATATAATTAAAATTAATTATTCTTTCAAAACTTGAATGGATCAAAATTATAACAAACTCATATCCTTGGGTAAATTCCATATTCCAAGACCACCAAAGTGGTAATTAAAAAAAATTTAGATCATTTTCTAGGATAAAATGACCATTCTACCCATAATGAGTACAAAAAAACAAAAAATTCAAAATTATGATCAAATTTCAAAATAAAAAAAACTGAGGTCTCTATATTGATCATCATCAGCACTTACGATAGAATATTTATCTCGAGGTTAGTTTTTTTAAGGATTTTTAAAAATATCATGGTGAATTACCATTCATGAGTCACTTGATGTAGTAATGTTTCCATTCTCCTAGGTGGAAACTTATGTCACATTCTCTTTACTTTCCAAGACAAATATTTCTCCAATATTAACAAGCCATAGAGATACTAATACTTTATCTTCTTTTGATAAGTGGTATATCTTCTCATATTTTTTTTTATATTTCGATCTATTATTCATCATGGGCTTCGAACAAATAGAATTATGTTCAGTGGTATATAAATCTTCACCAAAATCTTACATAATTATTAATACATGAAAGAAACTCAAATAATTAAAATTTAATAACAATAATGTATATAATAAAATAGAGGAGATCCATGGATTTGATTCCAGTTGGGAGGACTATATTGAGATATACTCAGTAGTGGGAGATGGTAAATTAGTGTCATAAACCTTTTCACCAATCATAAATTTTATCTCTTTTACCTCTTAGACCTGTAAGGATATTGATTTCCTTATTTTATTTTCCTTATAATATGCAAGTATTTAAAATATGATAATGATTGAGCATTATATTTTTACATGGATAACTACTCATTAATAGTATATAGTACTTGACACTATCAAGAAATAATCCAATACCACACAACTAATAGAAAATAATCATTAACATGGTTACACTATGTAGGGATTAATATTTCAGTTGTATTAGCCTATAATTAATAAAATGTTATTATTTTTTGATACTGGTTGGTTCTTTCTACTTCCTCTGTAGACATCCTCAACCATCATAATGTTTTATAACACTATAAAACTCATCCAACTATTGAGACTTATGATCGATGTCATAGTGATTTTTTGGACTTCAATTGCTTCTTCTTTACTAGTTACTTTCATAATAGTGTGAAAGAAACTAATTTTATTCTTCAAAATTGAAAAATTAAATCATATATATCTTCTTCATCTTCTTTATATAAAACAATATCCACAATATGTTGATATTTATTTATTCATTAGTAAAATTAATATGAATGTGTAGTATTATAAATATCTAAAAATTATTCATTGAACCCAATAATGATAAAATATATATAGATTGGATAATCAGTACTTCTTCATGTGATATTCGACATACAATAATATAAAATTGTGTTTTAGTTTCATATTCTCATAATTTGATACAGAATAATAACAATTTATTCTAGTATTGATTCTCATATATTCAATCATTATTTCATCACTTGGATTATTTAATATCACTTTACTCATAAATCATGATAATTATGTCATGAATAAACCATAAAACATATATAATGAAAATTAACATTATTTCATGTTGTTTTTTTATCTTTTTTATTGACTACCTCTTATGAAATCTTGTATTTTTACATATTTTTTTGTTTAAATTATTCTAGTATATCAACTTCAATCTATTTAATGAACCATTATTCATGTGCATCCATATATCATGAATTCATTCATTATCTATCACACCCATTGGATCAAGACTCGACTACTTCTTCCTTCTTGCAATCTATAAGGCCTTCAAAAAGAACATCGATAAAAAAAATTCATTTTTTTAAATAATTTTAATACACTGAGTATTAGCTTCTTCTTCTTCATGTAACTCTCAGTGTTTCCAATGTATAGATGAAAAAACATAAACATTCATGAAAAACTAAACATATGTTTTTCAAAATAACATCATGAGACCAAAATGATCATGGTTCTTCTTATTTTTATAATAGAGTACACATCACCTTTGAGAAACATTGAAAGGAGATTATTCTAAAGAAACTGATCATGAAACTTTTATTAGTCATGCTATATCTAAGCAATGAACACCATTCTTCTCATTGAAAATATTTTCATTGACCTTTTTCATCTTACACTTAAGACAAACTTTTATATTCTTTATTTTATGAAAAATGGTAGATATCGAAGAAATATATGAATGGAAGCACTTTATTTCATCCATGTATGAAATCCTATTATAGTTGAGTTTCACTTCCATTTATTTGTTCATCCATGGCCTTAGAATCCTACAAAATATTTCATGTCAATTATTAAATATGAATTCTAAAATATTATGAATTTTTATTATGAAAATATGGGTTTTGTGGTGCTGAAAAAAGTCTCCTTTTTTATTAAATGATGAATTGTTTTTTCAGAAAATCGTATATGGTAATGGTAAGATAAACCAATGATATTTCATATATGGAACTTTATCCCAGCATTTTGGGTGGATAAACAACCTCTATATCTTCATTTCCATTAGGCAGTGTCACCTTTTTCTGATAACCACATGAAAAAAGTAGATTATGTACATGGAAGTATAATGATTGAGTGATTCAAGTACTCATTTTATATCTCAATATATAGGCATGATCATGGTGGTCCTCTTATTAATCATTGTACACATACAGGATATTTATTCAACATCAACCCTCAATAATTCAATGAGAAATATGACTATACGGCGGTCGGTGCATTATTGGATTAGAGATAATATAATTGTGATGATATGTGTATATTTTTTAAAATGGGTGAATATCACCCACTTATCATATATCCTATGTCAGTTTCTTCCGTGTTCGATCACTTTATAATAATAATTTTCTTGCTGCTATCTTCTCGAGTCAGCAGTGGAAGATAGCACTTGTTGCACTCCACACACACTCCCTCACTAGGTTGAACCTCACCTTTATTGATTTCTATTATACCCCACAGGTGTTATGAACCTACTGATCCTCTTGTGTTCATTCAATTTATGCTCTATGTAGGTAATATATACCCACCATCTACCATGGGTTGTCCCAGTCGACTGACACGCACATTGTTAACCCCTGTGGTGCCACATATGTGATTGAGGTGGTATTTAGTTGGCTTTTGGTTTGTCGTATTTTTTGGTAAAATTTATTAAAAATAATTATCCAAATATTAACATAAGTTAAAAATAATTATAAATCATAAAATTATAAACCATCACACTTGACAATTATCTTTATCGATTCCTTGTTAAAATAAAATTAATATCGCATGGTCCTTATCTTCTTCATGTAAAATATATTTTGGAACATATTAATTAAAATATTCATGTAATAATTAAATATTTTATGGACTTTATTTAACATCCCCAAACCACATCCAATCGGAGTAACCATTGTATTGATTTCCCTCATTCTTAATTGTAATAGAAAATTTATCTCCTTGAATAACATAGAGACACAAGTTCAAGATATTAACAATATTGAAAAACTATCATACTTATAAACTCAAAGTGTTCAAATGAATCTCCTTAAGATAATAATACTTTAGTAAATTCTTAAGCATCTATTTATCCAAGAAATGTTCTCTTTTTTATCATGATTTCATATCTTTGAAAATTTAGTAACTTCCATACACATATTTATTTCTAAATTCATTATCATATTTACATCAATGAAATATTTATATTTCATTGACCACCATTCACATTCAATAACGACCATTGACAAAAAATAAAACTCACAAACAAAGTGTTCTCTTCATGAATATAATTTCAAATGTTCCATATCATTCCATATTAATCTTTTCATGCAATAACACCTATCCAAAATTTTCTATGGTTGGAAATCATATTATAGGTACATCATGAACTTCCATTCCAATAGATAAATGAAATGTAAATATTAAACTCTCCCAAATATAATAATTTTTTATATCAATTTCTTGAAAATGATTGATATTTATTGAATTATTATATTTTTACCAAAAGTGAATTTCTTGGAACATATATAGGTAACCTATTATTGTACCCATTTATGTTCTTGAAATTATTAGTTTCATCCTTTGAGAATAGTGGTTTAAATCTTTGGAGGTCATTTTTTGCAATTTATTTTCAATAGTACTAAACTGATACTGATTTTTATAGTACGATCCACTGAAAAGTGCAACATCTCATCCTCATACGATGATGCATGAAATAAAAGAGGATGGAACAAAAAAAATTCAGGGTTCATATTTGATGTTAAATCACACTTGTTTTCATGGCTTGTTACTTATAATACCAATAAAAATATTTTCATATAAAATTATTATTTTTGTGACTCCAATATTATTTATGATCCCCATGTTGACAATAGTTATATGTCAGAATAAACCAAAAATAGTTTGATCATTCATAACTCCCACAACCAATATATAATGTGTGTATTTCACATAATAGTTCATTTTAATTAACATTAATCTTCTTATAATACAATATATATATATATATGATATTAAACCAAATGATATAATGATATTTTTTGTGACAAAAAAATGTTCCACCGTGGTTCCTTTCACATGTCCTTAAATGTTATAATGTGTATCACTAAATATAATGGATCTATATGGGATTTTAATCCCCTAATGTGCATATATTGGAATCCTCTCTAATGGGCCCAATCTAATTCCAACACAACTTCCACCTCTAACAACCCTTCAGCCTTACATGATTAATCAAAACTCTAATGTAGCTCTTAAGTACACATGGAAGGCATTAAACCCCAGTGTAACCCTTAAGCATTTATGGATGGAATAAATCATTGGAATATAATTATGGTCCCCCAGGAGACCTTTAACCCCTATGTAACCCTTAATCCTTCCATGATGATATAAAACATAAATTTTAATCCTTAGTTATTATTATGATACCTGAATCTCGAGTGTATCTTTAATCATTCTATTATAGTATGAAACTATAGTGTAACAAAAAATCCTCATAAGAGGCATGAGATCCAATTTTTATGATAAATAATTATTTGATAACATTAAACGTGCTTGAATCCTTGATTATTTATGGGAGAAAATAACCCACAATGCACTCATTTCCTTATTGGTAGACCTTAAATCCAAACATAATCTATCATACCTTTTACCAAGTATTTTAACAGTGGAATATCCCATTAACAAGACTCTCATTGGTGGCATTAATTTCTATAGTTCCATTCTATAGGGCTTAAAACCATAGAGGAATCACAAACATTATCTTTCGAGTGGGATATATATCATTTAAAGATGATCAAAAGTTAATCAGTTTCCTTAAAAATAAATAAAAGTGAGTCAATATCTATATTATATGTATTCTAACTGATATAATGAAAAGGGATGTAAAAATTAGTGTTGTTACTTGATTGGATTCTACAAACATGTTACTAAAATGATAATATACTCCCCAACTAGATAATAATACCCCGAATGAGATGACCCAACTTCTCATCCTGTTATTTTTTATGTAAAATACCATTAGCATCTTTATTTATCTTTAATAGTCAGCTACCTTCAGAAAGAGGGCCGGTAAAAATTAAAACATGGAATTTTCAGAAAGAATAAACTGGAAGAAATGTAAAAAAGTATGTATATTTACCAAAAATGTCGACATGAATAATAATAATAATAATAATAATTTTCATTTTCATTTTCATTTTCATTTTAATAATGAGTAGTTTTCAAAGATTAATAAAAATGTTTGTAATATCCCATAAAATGTTTATATTATAGTTAGAACTCATTGAATAACAATAATAAGTAATTTTTATGAAAAGACGAGAGATCATGTATGTAAAATTTTATTGATTAAATAAAAAATATGTTTAATTGAAACATTAATTAGTATATGAAAAATAAATTTATAGAAGAAAAATTAGTTACCATTTATACTGAATACTTTGGAATTTCCTAAAAAAGTCCATGTTATTTATATATATAATCAAAATTATATTAAATCCTTAAATAACATAAATACATGAATTTTTAAAAAACAGTAGGAAGAATTTTTTCATAATAGTATGTATCATGGATGTTTTTGAATTTTGTATAGAATAATTCATACAAATATACAATCATTCTATATAAGATAACAACCATTTCTGGAGTTGACCCAAATAATATTTCATAATCTTTTTCCCCTTACGGTGAGTAATTTTCATTAAGATTTAGTTTGGGGTCTCATTGGGTGGAAATTGAGAAAATTGGGAGAAAAAGGTGTTGTGCATGGTTGGCGCACAGTTAGGGAAAACCATTTTCCCCATCCTAGAAAACCATGCAACCCTGGATAGCGGGGGTTCACATGGATGGTGTACGGTTTTTCAAAACATGAAACCTAAAAAGTGAAATGTTCACCCAAATATAATGGTCACATGGTTAGGGAAAACCATGCTCTTCTACACAGGAAACTGTGCGCGATATTTTAAATGCCACTAAAGTTAGTTTTTAATTCCCCTGAACCCTAGAAAATTCCCCTGTTCAACCCAAACTCAGACCAACTTGGTATTTAGTGATTTTGATGATTTATTGAGGGATTCCAAGTCTATCTGATATTCTTTATTTGTGATTCGATTCCTAGATCAAGGATTCACATCCCTCCCAAAAAAAGGATCTTTCCCCGTTGCCTTTTTGTTCATCATATATTATTTACTCTTTAATGTGGTGGAAGTTATCTTCTATTTTCCCTGGATCTATATCTGGATTTAAAAAATATAGATCCAGGTTTATGGATCTACATATGTATCTAAAATATCTTGAATATTTTATTCAATATAAAGGGTTATTGATTCGGATCCCATTCTACATCATTGTGTTACTCAATTTTAGGGACTTCCAATAAAAAATCCTTCAAAAAACAATTGTGGTTGGTGGTCTAATATTCTATTCTCATAGTCATGATTTTGATTACATGTTCGTAAATTATATATTTTCGAGGGTTATTTATAATATTTTAATTAATTTGGTAAAATTAGTTATTTTTAAAATTGTGAAATTTTAGGATTTGGGAATAGTTAATCAGTGAATTAATTGTGTGATATTGAGATATGTATTGGAGATAATTAATTAGTTTATTAGTTATGTGATATTGATGTTATGAATTTGATTCCCTCATAATATTTTTTTTGGTTAGGAATCACTACTTCCAAATAGTTTTTAATGGGGATTTTCATGTGACCAGAAACACCCAACTGTTCTCTATCCATAGGGACATGTTTTCTAAAGGATGGGGATCATCTGGAGGTTTAGACTACCATTCTTGATATGTCACATTGGTTGAGAGGATGGGATGTAACATCCCGAGTAAATAAAGAATAAATAATTTTCATATTTATTAATATTTACGAATTAAATATTAATTTTAATTAAAAGGGGTTTCTACATTCGATAGCAAACTCGGTGCGCAACGATGAGTTTCTTTGAAAACTTACGTTGCACACAAGTAATAAAATAGTATTATTTTAAATGTTAGTTAACGAGTAGCCGTTGTACTGGTGAGAATGGATAGAAATAACTAAAATATGATTATATATGTTTTTAAATGTTTTTACATTTACCCAATAAAAGATAAAGGCTTAAAATATGGAAAGAGTTCAATTTTAGGCATTTGTACCCTAATTTTCACGAAAGGTCCACTTATCACCTTTTGACGGAGAACCGTCATTAAATATATTTTTGACAGATCTTATAAATTCTATTGGACCAAAAATAACTCTTCTTTAGAATCGGGACATCAAAATTTACCTTGTGTGAGTTTTTGGTACATTTCCAATAAAGTTCATTTTTTTAATGAATAGTGTAAAATGTTGTATTTTAATTCAAAACCTCTTTTTAATCTAATTTATTTATATGATTATATTATCTTTTGAATTGGTTTTAAGGTGAAATTAGAAAATATTTTTACCATTAAATCCAATAGTGGTCGTTGGAATTAATTTCACTTTGAAATCGGACTTAAACTAGTGTCAATCTTTTGATACTTATTGTTTCATAGAAACACGCTATTTGCTCTGACAGCGGGAATTAATTATTAAATTAATTAATGTGACTTATATATTTTAAATTTTTTAAAATAGACTTCATTTTGGAATTCGTAACATCAAAAATTTCTTAGGGTGAATTTTTGGTAATTTTCTGAAAAACTTCAATTTTTGATGAATAGTGAAACCACTAAGTGGTACTTATAAAGACTGATTTTCCATTTAAATGAAATTTTTCCATCATTTTTTTTTGAATTTCAAAAATCCAACATACATGGTTGTCATTAGGAAGTAAAATGTGGTTCAATGAGATTATAATAATTTTTTGGTGAATAGTAACTTATTAAGTTTTTAATCGTGATTAGTGGTAATTAGTGTAGTTTAAGGTAAAAATAATGCTTTAATAAAATGAGATGAGCTTGACACATGTCCTATCCTCATTGGTTGTGTCATGGCCGACCAAGACAAGCCATGGTTCAACTTGGGGACCCCATGGAGCCACTTTGGTTGGGAAATGACATAAATAACTTTTTATTTAATGTAAAAGTAAAAATGACACAAACATAATATGTTTTACAAAAACAATTTTTACATGGGGTTATAAAGATCCGATTTTTTATTATAAATAGTCATTGGAAATCTAAAACGATTTCCTACATCATAGTATTTTTTTTATATAATTTGTAGACATTAAATAAATTAAATTATTTATGACATAATAATGATGCAGCGATGACATCATTATTTGACGGTTTAAATAAAATGGAAAGATAATGTAAAATATATGAACTACACATGTCAAAACCAATTGGATGAGTGTATTTCGAACCATTATCACCTTATACACGAATTATATCAATGTGGGACCTTTTAAAACCGAAACACATTTTCAAATAAAGTAATATTTCTTTACTTTCCAAAAGTGCCCCTCATCTCCTCTTATAAAAGGCCCCCACATCTACCTCATTTCACACACTCCTGAAGCCTTTGGCTCGGCCAACCCCTGCCCATTTACTATCTCCACATCCCTATCCTCGTCCTAGAGGATTACCTTTGGGCAGAATCCTTTCAAAGGAAGCCTTTAGGCTCAAATCAATAGGAGTTACACTTTTAAAGGTAATTCATTCTCTCTTGTTCATTTGTTTTATTTTGCTTCTCCAACCCTCTAAACTCTTTTTATTTACTTCTTTCGTAACAACACCAGTATCTTCAATATACTAGTATGTTGTTATAAGATTTATTCGAGCTACACTCTCACACAACTACATCAAATGGTTAAAGAACATACGGTTTCCGCGGATGGAGAAATTCTGCCTCCCGAAACGATGATTGTTCAATACTCATTTAACACCTTCAAAGGTGGCCATTATGATGTCACTATTTTTATATATGATATATAATATGTTTATTTTTATTTAAGCTTCTGTATTTTGCATTTTGGGCATACCTTTATGGTTTTCATTATGGGTAAACATGATATCTTCATTTAAGGAAGTGCGGACTACCGCCCCCTCAAAGTGATGTGATTCGTTAATGCCATATGTGGGACGTGTAAAGGATGGATTTAAAGTTATTATATATGATGTTATACTGGAATTATAATATACCTCTATATCATTATTATTTATTTCCATTATTGTATGAGATAGAAATGAAAGTAGCGTTCATGCGTACGTACAGCTTACCGTCTCCATGAACGGTGCATTTCATTTCTTATCCCCAAATGTAATGTACTATTAAAAGTACATGTATATAATTGATATATATAATTAATGATATATCTAAATGATTAATATAATTCTGGAATTAAAATATACATACCTCTCATTCAGTTTTAATTCAATTAATATAACAAAGAAATGAAAGTAGTGTTCATGCGTACGTACGGCCTACCGTCTCCATGAACGGTGCATTTCATTTCTTACCTCTAAATGATTATGTAATATTATAATTACATGTATATGCTGGATATATATGATACATATTATATCCAAATCGGGAATTTCATTCTGGATATAAAGAACCTTTGACCACACGAACAACATGTAATTGTAAGAGGTCCACTTTCGATATACGAACCAAATATTGACAAAACAAACATTATTAACTTAAATGGTTACATAATGTTTATAACATGGCAATAAGTGATATAAAATGAATAATGAACTTTAAAAAGGTTCTTAATCAAGTATAAATTAACTCAAGTTTATTATTCAGGACGTTAAAGAACGATCGAGTCAAGTCGGCCCCGAGGTAAAGGACTTCGTCTCAATCTCATTTCATTGAGGCATATTTCATTTTATACACAACTTTCTTTTATACGGTGTATAAACCCCTTTGACTTTTACTTTTATACAAAAGGAATCTTTTTCTACGAAGTGTTTTACAAAACGACAAAAAGGAATGTTTCTTTTAATGTACCGGCGACAACGACCTTTTCCGCCGCCGCGAGTATTATTTGGTCTTTGGATTTCTCAACAAGCCGTAATGTTTTTAGAATAAAATAAATACCATATACTCTTTTATGTATTTTGGTATTGAAAATGGTTTTGAAAAAGGATTCTATTATTTCAATATATTTATGATATATTGTTGTTGAAATGTGGAAATTTTATCATTCCTTTATATTGGTTTTATGTTTTATGATTTTATACTGGTACTTGGACATTTTAACGGGTGGTTACGTTATAAACCATATGACGGGTGGTGCCGTGAATACCAGGACGGGTGGTTACGTTATAAACTCCAATGCATTGGGTATGGAAGTCGGCCGTATGGCTATTCCATTAAGTATGTATGGAAATTGGCCGTATGGCTATTCCATTAAGTGATATGTGTGGAAGTCGACCGTATGGTTATTCCACTTAAGTATGTTTATGTCCCAAGTTACCTTTATATATGTTATGTGTTATTTTTATGTATTTTATGGTAATACTTTGGTTACAAAAATGTAAGTAATGATACTTTATTCAGTGAAGAGTTTTTAATACTTCATGAAGGTGAAGGTATTACTTTGATAGAGTATATATGGTTTATTTGATGTTTGAAAAACTAACAGTTTTCATTCTTTCTGTATCCCTTAACTGAGCTTTTTATGTTCACCCCAAGTTTTTTTTGAAATGTTTTCACAGGACTTAATGTGGAATAAGGTCAAGGATGGGATCAAGGGAATGTCATCTTATATAAAAATGGAACTAGACACGTTTCTTTTTAAGAGTTTTTTTTATTTATGGAAACTTAGTAGAAGTGACTACTTTGTAATCTTTTGAGATGTAATAGTTATGTTCTAATTCTCTAAAACTCTAAACCTGAATAGATCCTTGACGTGAATTATTCATTTAATTCAATATTAAGTAAGGTTTAAGGCTGGGGCCTTATAGTTGGTATCAGAGGTCGGTTTAGAAAACTTTAGGGGTTAGAAAAGTGTTAAATTATAATATGATTGAAATGATATAGCATTTACTGATTACCATGTTGCTTTGCCTAAGATATTTCTGTGTTCAGAATGGTTTTCCGCAGAGGAAACAAAGCAGCTATGTTGGGACGACATCAGGAGGAAGATAACCTTCCAAATCAGCAACCTGAGATGGTCGAAATCGGAACTGAACAGTTTGTTGCAGTGATGGCATAGTTGACTTAGGCTATAAATGGTGGTGGTATCCATGCACGAGATCAGCCAGATCAATCGCAGAGGAACATGTCAGTGGTGGAACATTTCATGAGGCAACATCCCCCATCATTTAGAGGATCATCTGACCCTGTGCAAGCTGAAGGGTGGATTAAAGCACTGGAGAAGATTTTTGATGTCATGGGGTGTTCAGAACATCAAAAGGTTAGTCTTTCTATTTTCCATTATGAAGGTGAAGCTGATCAGTGGGGGTCGATGGTGAAAAATATAAGGGATAGTGATGAGATTGAGGATCTTCACTGGGACGAATTCAAAGGTATGTTTCTTGAGAAATATTTTCCTAAGGTGGTTCATCTTAGGATGGAAAAGCAGTTCCTAGAATTGAGGCAGGAGGATGATTCAGTGGCTGCTTATGAAGAAAAGTTCACTCGATTGGCATGGTATGCTCCAAACTTCATACGAGATCTTGATAGTAAAATAAACCGTTTTTACTCAGGGTTAAAGCCAAAGTATCGAAGGTCTTTAGCTTCTCGTGAGTTCAAAAGTTATGAAAAACTTGTTCGATGCGTGGAGAAGGTGGAAATGGAGTTTGCCGATGATCGGGTGTTCTATGACAAACAACAGAATAAGAGGTCTAGTTTGCAGGCAAAGGGGAAGAATCCATCAAAGAAGCAAGGAGGTAAGAAAACCAAATATCCATCCCGTGAGAAGTGTGGTAAAATGCATCCTGGAGAATGTTTATCCATGTCTGGTAAGTGCTTTAGGTGTGGTAAGTCTGGTCATATTGCTCGTAACTGTAAGGAAGATGATCAAGCAGGAAATGAAATGCCAACGGTAAAATGTTTTAAGTGTAATGAAATGGGTCATTATGAAAATGAGTGTCCAACTAAGAACTCAAATGGGGGAATGCATCCAGACTAAAAGCAGAAAGGGGTGGTAAAATCCTTTGCAACAACTCCAGCAGATGTTTGGCCATCGAATGAAGTGGTATCAGATCCAGGGAGCTTAGTATTTTTCGAAGATTGACTTGAGGTCGGGGTACAATCAGTTGAAATTAAAAGAAGCAGACGTTCCAAAGACTGCGTTCCGTACTAGATATGGCCATTATGAATTTGTAGTTATGCCTTTTGGGTTAACCAATGCACCTGCTGTATTCATGGACCTTATGAATAAAATTTTCCATGAGTTCATGGATAAGTTTGTGTTTGTGTTTTGAGGTTTGGGAAGAGGTTATGTGTTCCTTGTGATTCACAGTTGAAGAATGAGTTGTTGTGTGAGGCTCATAGTTCCCCGTTTTCAGTCCATCCTGGCAGTACTAAGATGTACAGAGATCTGCGGGAGTATTACTGGTGGGATGGAATGAAAAGAGATATTGCTGATTTTACTGTGAAGTGTTTGACATGTCAACAGGTTAAAGCAGAGTGGCAGTTACCGAAAGGGATGCTTCAGCCTTTACCAGTGCCAGAGTGGAAATGGGAAAACATATCCATGGACTTTGTTGTGGGATTACCGAGGACATCTCGAGGTAATAATGCAATCTAGGTTATTGTTGATCGCTTGACCAAATCTGGTCATTTACTTTCTATACGAGATACTTTATCTCTTGATCAACTTTCCCGTTTGTATCTTAATGAAATAGTCAGGTTACATGGAGTTCATCTCTCCATTGTATCGGATCGTGATCCCAGGTTTACTTCTAACTTTTGGAAAGGCCTTCAGAAGTCGTTGGGTACTGAATTAAATTTTAGTACAGCTTTTCATCCTCAATCAGATGGGAAGTCAGAACGAAAAATTTAGACCTTAGAGGATATGCTACGAGCTTGTTCGATGGATTATCAGGGAAGTTGGGACCAACATCTTTCTTTGGTTGAATTTTCATATAATAACAGTTTTCATTCCAGTATACAGATGGCACCATTTGAGGAATTATATGGGAAGCGGTGTCGAACTCCATCATTTTGGAATGAAGTGGGTGAAAGGAAGCTGATGGGACCAGAATTGGTAGAAAAGATGGCAGAAAAAGTTCAATTGATTCAGAAGCACATGAGAATAGCTCAGAGCTGGCAGAAGAGTCATGCGGATAACGGGAGGAAGGATCTATCTTTTGAGGTAGGTGATCATGTTTTTCTCATGGTTTCTACTTGGAAAAGTGTGATGAGATTTGGTAAGAAAGGAAAGCTGAGTCCAAGGTTTATTGGACCATATGAAATTCTGGAGAGAGTTGGATCAGTTGCATACCAGGTGGCTTTACCTCCGAGTTTATCTCAGGTACACAATGTTTTTCATGTTTCAATGTTGAGAAAGTATATGCCAGATCCATCTCATGTTTTGAGTCCAGAGGTAGTTCAGTTGGAAGAGAACCTATCTTATGAGGAACAACCGGTCCAGATTCTTGACCACAGGGAGCAGGTGTTACGGAATAAGGTGATTCATCAGGTAAAGGTTTTGTGGAAAAACCATGTGATTGAAGAGGCAACGTGGGAATCTGAAAATGCTGTGAGGGATAAATACCCCCACTTATTTTGATAAGTGAATAAAATTGCGAGGACGCAATTCCCAAAAGGGGGGAAGGATGTAACATCCCGGGTAAATAAAGAATAAAGAATTTTCATATTTATTAATATTTATGAATTAAATATTAATTTTAATTAAAAGGGGTTTCTACGTTCGATAGCGTACTCGGTACGCAACGATGAGTTTCTTTGAAAACTTACGTTGCACACAAGTAATAAAATAATATTATTTTAAATGTTAGTTAACGAGTAGCCGTTGTACTGGCGGGAATGGATAGAAATAACTAAAATATGATTATATATTTCTTTAAATGTTTTTACATTTACCCAATAAAATATAAAGGCTTAAAATACGGAAAGAGTTCAATTTTAGGCATTTGTACCCTAATTTTCACGAAAGATCCACTTATCACCTTTTGACGGAGAACCATCATTAAATATAGTTTTGATCAATCTTATAAATTCTATTGGACCAAAAATAACTCTTATTTAGAATCGGGACATCAAAATTTACCTTGTGTAAATTTTTGGTACATTTCCGATAAAGTTCATTTTTTTAATGAATAGTGTAAAATGTTGTATTTTAATTCAAAACCTCTTTTAAATCTAATTTATTTATATGATTAGATTATTTTTTTAATTGGTTTTAAAGTGAAATTAGAAAATATTTTTACCACTAAATCCTATAGTGGTCGTTGGAATTAATTTTACTTTGAAATCGGACTTAAACTAGTGTCAATCTTTTGATACTTATTGTTTCATAAAAACACGCTATTTGCTCTGACAGCGGGAATTAATTATTAAATTAATTAATGTGACTTATATATTTTAAATTTTTTAAAATAGACTTCATTTTTGAATTCATAATATCAAATATTTCTTAGGGTGAATTTTTGGTAATTTTCTGAAAAACTTCAATTTTTGATGAATAGTGAAATCACTAAGTGGTACTTATAAAGACTGATTTTCCGTTTAAATGAAATTTTGCCATCATTGTGTTTTGAATTTCAAAAATCCGACATACATGGTTTTCATTAAGAAGTAAAATGTGGTTCAATGAGATTATAATAATTTTTTGGTGAATAGTAACTTATTAAGTTTTTAATCGCGATTAGTGGTAATTAGTGTAGTTTAAGGTAAAAATAATGCTTTAATAAAATGAGATGAGCTTGAAACATGTCCTACCCTAATTGGTTGTGTCATGTCCGACCAAGACAAGCCATGTGTCAACTTGGGGACCCCATGGAGCCACTTTGGTTGGGAAATGACATAAATAACTTTTTATTTAATGTAATAGTAAAAATGACACAAACATAATATGTTTTAAAAAAACAATTTTTACATGGGGTTATAAAGATCAGATTTTTGATTATAAATAGTCATTAGAAAGATAAAAAGATTTCATACATCATAGTATTTGATTTATAAATTTTAGACATTAAATAAATTAAATTAGTTATGACATAATAATGATGCAGCGATGACATCATTATTTGACGATTTAAATAAAATGGAAAGATAATGTAACATCTATGAACTACACATGTCCAAAACCAATTGGATGAGTGGATTTCGAACCCTTAACACCTTATCCACGAATTATATCAATTTGGGACCTTTTAAAACCGAAACACATTTTCAAATAAAGTAATATTTCTTTACTTTCCAAAAGTGCCCCTCCTCTCCTCTTATAAAAGGCCCCCACCTCTACCTCATTTAACACACTCCTCAAGCCTTTGGATCGGCCAACCCCTGCCCATTTACTCTCTCCACATCCCTATCCTCATCCTAGAGGATTTCCTTTGGGAAGAATCCTTTCAAAGGAAGCCATTAGGCTCAAATCAAAAGGAGTTACACTTTTAAAGGTAATTCGTTCTCTCTTGTTCATTTGTTTTATTTTGCTTCTCCAACCCTCTAAACTCTTTTTATTTACTTCTTTTGTAACAAAACCAGTATCTTAAATATACTAGGATGTTGTTATAAGATTTATTCGAGCTAAACTCTCACACAACTACATCAAATGGTTAAAGAACATACGGTTTCCGTGGATGGCAAAATTCTGCCTCCCGAAACGATGATTGTTCAATACTCATTTAACACCTTCAAAGGTGGCCATTATGATGTCACTATTTTTATATATGATATATAATATGTTTATGTTTTCTTTAAGATTCTGTATTTTTCATTTTGGGCATACCTTTATGGTTTCCATTATGGGTAAACACGATATCTTCATTTAAGGAAGTGCGGACTACCGCCCCCTCAAAGTGATGTGATTCATTAATGCCAGATGTGGGACATGTAAAGGATGGATTTAAAGTTATTATATATGATGTTATACTGTAATTATAATATACCTCTATATCATTATTATTTCTTTCCATTAAAGTATTAAATAGAAATGAAAGTAGCGTTCATGCGTACGTACGGCTTACCGTCTCCATGAACGGTGCATTTCATTTCTTATCCCCAAATGTAATGTACTATTAAAAGTACATGTATATAATGGATATATATAATTAATGATATATCTAAATGATGAATATAATTCTAGAATTAAAATATACATACCTTTCATTTAGTTTTAGTTCCATTAATATGACAAAGAAATGAAAGTAGCATTCATGCGTACGTACGGCCTACCGTCTCCATGAACGGTGCATTTCATTTCTTACCTCTAAATGATTATGTAATATTATAAATACATTTATATGCTGGATATATATGATACATATTATATCAAAATTGGGAATTTCATTCTGGATATAAAGAACCTTTGACCACACAAACAACATGTAATTGTAAGAAATCCACTTTCGACTTAAGAACCAAATATTGACAAAACAAACATTGTTAACTTAAATCGTAACATAATGTTTATAACCTGGAAATAAGTGATATAAAAGGAATAATGAACTTTAAAAAGGTTCTTAATAAAGTATAAATTAACTCAAGTTTATTATTTAGGACGTTAAAGAACGATCGAGTCAAGTCGGACCCGAGGTAAGGGACTTCGTCTCAATCTCCTTTCATTGAGGCATATTTCGTTTTATACACAACATTATTTTATACGGTGTATAAACCCCTTTTACTTTTACTTTTATACAAAAGGAATCTTTTTCTATGAAGCGTTTTACAAAACGACAAAAAGGAATGTTTCTTTTAACATACCAGCGACAACGACCTTTTCCACCGCCGCGAGTATTATTTGGTCTTTGGCTTTCTCAACAAGCCGTAATGTTTTTAGAATAAAATAAATACCATATAATCTTTTATGTATTTTGGTATTGAAAATGGTTTTGAAAAAGGATTCTATTATTTCAATATATTTATGATATATTGTGGTTGAAGTGTGGAAATTTTATCATTCCTTTATATTGGTTTTATGTTTTATGATTTTATACTGGTACTTGGACATTTTAACGGGTGGTTACGTTATAAACCATATGACGGGTGGTTCCATGAATACCAGGACGGGTGGTTACGTTATAACCTCCAATTCATTGGGTATGGAAGTCGGCCGTATGGCTATTCCATTAAGTATGTATGGAAATTGGCCGTATGGCTATTCCATTATGTGATATGTGTGGAAGTCGATCGTATGGTTATTCCACTTAAGTATGTTTATGTACCAAGTTACCTTTATATATGTTATGTGTTCTTTTTATGGATTTTATGGTAATCCTTTGGTTACAAAAAGGTAAGTAATGATACTTTATTCAGTGAAGAGTTTATACTACTTCATGAAGGTTAAGGTATTACTTTGATAGAGTATATATGGTTTATTTGATGTTTGAAAAACTAACAGTTTTCATTCTTTTTGTATCCCTTAACTGAGCTTTTTTATGCTCACCCCAAGTTTTTTTTGAAATGTTTTCACAGGACTTAATGTGGAATAAGGTCAAGGATGGGATCAAGGGAATGTCATCCTATATAAAACATGGAACTAGACACATTTCTTTTTAAGAGTTTTTTTATTTATGGAAACATAGTAGAAGTGACTACTTTGTAATCTTTTGAGATGTAATAGTTATATTCTAATTCTCTAAAACTCTAAACCTGAAAAGATCCTCGACGTGAATTATTCATTTAATTCAATATTAAGTAAGGTTTAAGGTCGGGGCCTTATATGGGAGATCGTGTTCATCACACCCTTTTGAGGGGAATAGTTTCCTACTACGACACTCTCTTATAGATTTAATAAATATTCTAGAATCCTTTTGTAAATCCCTTCTATGATGTGGATTACACTATAATTAACAAGAAATTATTATCATCTATGGAATATAGAATATATATATTTATCTATGGTTCTTCATTAATGGATATATCAGTATGTATATGAGGTTCTCCATCAATGGTATCCTCTTATATACTATTAAGATATTATTTGGTAATTATCACCAAAACAATGGTTTTCTATCCACACATTGGGCCACTCTAAAGTTTATTTTAAACTATGGAGACTATTATTACTTTGTACTTTATCATCATCAAGGGATACTAGAGTTGTTTTGATGTTTGGATCAGAACCATGAATGGGTTTCTGATGTATCATTGTGAAAGGAATCAGAAACCACATAATTCGGTGCCGCTTAATGGGGCACATCATACCATTTAAGGTCATGTGATAAGGACCTAACTATATAGATTAATGGCATGTAGAAAGGACATCTTGGAGGAAGGTGACTTGTCAAATTTTGGTGTAGGGCTTATGAAAAATTATCTTAGGTAACATGGAATAGATGCATTCATGGGTTGAAATAAACCATATAGGGAATATGGCATAAAGTGAAAATTGGTTTATTTGGGTGATGGGTTTGAACCTTAGAGAGGCTTTCTACATATCTCGAATTTATGGGAATCAAATACCACATTGTATAGGTATGTATCATTAGTGATTATATGCCTTTGAGTATATTAATTAGTATCTTATTTCTGAATAGGTTTCCATTGTATAACGGAGCATGAGGAATGCCTTGAATCATGTTGGTTTGGGGGATTAACTCGATGATTACTGCTTAGGAGGATACCTGAATTAAGGGAATTATGATTCGGGCTTAATCTTGAGGAATATGCACATTGATCTAGGTCCCTAAGTGGGAATCGTATATACTCTGATTTTATAGTAATCATGTATTAGAGATATCATATTTCAATCGATTTCACATGTATTGTATGGATTTCATGATCACCGTTAACCCTTAATCCCATAAGAGTCATACATGGTGTGAGAAACTAGTGGAAGGAGAAGATCTAACAAACCACACAATCTAAATTTATCTATAGGATAACCTGGAAAAAATACCAAATTGAGAGGGATGATGAATTGAGGGTGACAATTATTTCTAACCTTTCTTCACTAATGGAAGAGTAAGGGACAATGGTTAAAGAGGATTTAGTTACTCCACTTCCCACTCTTCACATTACCCCAATGAGGGAATAATGGTGAATAAAAATGTAGGAAACCTCTAACCATAGAAAAAAAAATCCAAATGGGATACATGATGGTGTACATTTTCCAATGGCTTTTCAAAACCAAAGTTCTTAGTGGAGGTTTCAACCTAGTCCCTTCTAGAAAAAGTTTCGAAGGGTAGAGGATCCCTTTCATTAATGGCATGAAGGAAGGCTCAAAGGGTGAATCATGTAGGTCTTGTGTGTAGGTTCCCAGCATAGGTGTTCCATGTAGGTGTGTCACGTATGGACTAGGATGAACTGAAAATGTTTCATGTAGGGGGGAATGAGCCTACACGGACTAGATATGCCTCCGGGAATGGACCACAAGGGAAACAAAACATGGGTATGGATTTTTCCTAGGAACTCTATGTTTCATCAGGTATCCATAGAATGGTCTTTCATAGGCCCTTGATTAGAGAGGGGTTCCTCACACAAATGGTATCTCCATAGGTGGGTCCTCGTGGATCTCTTTTATGTTTTATACCATGTGAGGACTTTGATCTTACTTATCCCTCATAATTACATATTATCTTAGGTTTTTGAGAGGTACCTAAAGAATTTTGGGGGACCTGGTTAAATGTGTTGTGCATTCCAATCTCTGAAGGGTCTTATGATTTTAAATTCTTCAAAAGAGGAGTCTTGGGTCCTATTTATATGAAAATATGGGAACCCTAACTAAGGAGGTTTTCTTCATCATTCTTCATTGTGGGTATACAACACAGTTCATTGGAGAATGGGTCTCTTATCCCATTGTTATGCACATGAGAGATAGAAAACAAATGTAATGTGTAGGTACTTGAGCGTGTTGGTCGATTTGGACAAGTACCTTGGATCTCCTTGAGGACCTTTAGTAATTAATCATTGCCAAGGTACTATTCATAATCTTTTCATTCTCCCTGATAAATAATGTAGTTTCATTAACCCCCCCCCCCCTTTAAGATTTGATCTGAATGAAAGAGGAGTGTCGATTCCTGAGGTAAATGGGGAAATGATTATGAGGGGGAAACAATGGATTTGTGTAAGGTCTCTGCATAGGGTCACCACAGAGGGTCTCTATTTTAGGCACAATGAATAGGTTTTTATCTAATGGTATTGTTATAGGTTCACATTGTAGACTTGAAACATCTATAAATACCCCCACCCTTTTTGTCATTTTGCTCATATTCAGAGTATTTTTTTTCACTCTCATCGTGTAGGACATCCACCTAGCTCAACTATGATTTTATTTTTCATTCAAAAAGGTCTCCCCATGGTACTCCATTTTATATTCACCTAATATAAGGGGATTAACAGAGTTACCTTAGAGTGCAGCCTTGTTGAGACATCTCATCAAAGGACCGACATGAGAACCCTTGTCACAGGACCTTCACAAGTTCATTCCTTTTCCAAATTTTGGAATTATTTTAACATAAAATATGAAAATTCTGGAGTAAGTATTTCAACTTAATTAGATAAATTTATGTCTTCTTTGAGGTTTTCAATGGATTCATCAATAAATTCCCCTCAACAAGCTGTTCTGGTCCAAATTGAAATTATCAAAGCCATCAGGCTTGAATATTATGACCTAATTGAACCTGCTCTTCCAGATCTAAAAAAGTATTTGATAACATATCAAAATGATTACCCACAAAGTGACTACCTATCTCAATATGGACATGGACATAATAGGAATTCCCATATTCTATATTTTAAGAAATACATCCCAAATTTTGGTTTGTGAAGCACATCAACTACCCTTCTAATAACATATCCTTGAAGGGTGTTTTTATCAAGGAATGAAAAATGAAAAAAAATTTCTATTATGAATCATAATGGTTGTACTATGGATATGAATCCCCATATCAAATAATCCAGACCTCAATTTTTTTTGAATCAACCATTCAATTTTCAAAAACATATAAAAAAGAATGTCGTAAAGAAGATTGGGACCTCCACTCTAGATAGGGATTCAAACCTGAGTGGATGTGGGCATTTTTGGTGTGCCAAACATTTATAGAATTCAAATAGGAGCAATAGGATGTTCATATTTATGAGAAAATATGGGTAGGACAGACCCATTTTTATAAAAATCTTGATATCATTCCATAATTATTGAGCCAGTGGAGTTAACATGAAAATTCTTTTCACTACAAACATAGTGAATTTGGCATCATGTTATGGGAGATCTACCAAATCCCTAGGATCCCCAACCATGGAAAAATTTATAATGAATTTATAACACCAATTTCAATGTGGGATGATGGTGATAGGACACCCCCATTGTCTATGAAGCTCTTAAATACAAAAAATAAAATTGCAGGGAGACCAAAATCTTGGCCCTAGGGCTGACATCTATAAAGGGATGTGGATGAAGGACTTCTTTGATCAAGTGGGAGAGGGTCTTACTTGTTGGTTACCTACTATATTCTCTATTTAAGTGAATTGTGGTGCTTCATGCTTTTTTTTCCCACATTGGAGAAGGGTGACTATATGTGTTGGGTAACAAATATAATTCCAAGATTGATGTGAAGATTCATCTAGTTGGATTCCTCTTCAAGTGGCTAAGAATTTATTGGCTCCGAGTTGGAGAGTCCTGTGGTGGTGTGAGGCAAGGGAATTTTTTTATTGTAGCAAAATTAGTATAAGAGAAGTACATAGGGTTGGTTTCTCTTTTTCTAGAAAGGATTTATCATTTTTTGCTACATACATACAACGATGAGGCCCTGTTTAGAACATTTAGTCAATTTCAAGTGTTGTGGTGGTGGATTTTAGTACATTTCATCTCATACTCTATTCTCAGATAAGTTAAAACCCCTCTAATCTAATTTGGACCATTTTTTAGAAAGTTTTGGGGATTCATACATTGATCCTATAACATGATGATGTGTTGAGGGCACTAATTTTATCTGGAATCATTAGTTTCATTCCATGTTGTAACCTATCGAGTAGAAAATTTACCAATGATGGAAATAAGAAGAATAATGAGTTGAGGGTGTACATGATGGTATTAAGGGATATCATATTGGTATCCTCAATTGAGAGTGAAATATTACGTGTAGATTACTATCCTTATCACTTTCTTCACACACCAGTTTAAATGTATTCCAAAATCAAGTACCTTTCCTACTGCACATGTTAGTCATTAGAATAATCTAATGGTATCCCAAAATCTATGGATCCTGATGGCTCTAGAGGTATGCAAGATTTAAATCATGCTACCTCCATTAGAGGTATTATCCAGGATGGAGGCTGGATATGGAATGACATGGATTTATTTGTACACTTAGGGGCATTGAAAAATGAAATTAATCAGCTAGAAGCCATAAAAATTGATGGTAATGGTATGTGTGGTAAAAGGGCCAATTCAATGATAAAACAGAGGTTTTAGAGACTTCAAAAAGTTCTCATATGAGGATCACCAATCATGTAAGGTTTGAGAAAACAGCACCTCCGGCACTAAGGTGGTCGATTCCTCACCTTCAGGAAGAGGCACCTATCATTACACCTTGTTCTTTAGAAATAGAAAGGAGTCCAAAATAGGCTTCCCAATCAAAAGGAATCTAGTATTCTTGTCAACCATCCGTATGTGATCCATGCTATTTGTGGCCCTTGGCATTTAAATTCTAGGAGAACATGAATCATGATGTTAGGGATGCATGAATGTATCCTCAGACTGGTTTTTGAATCTCAATGTTAGGTAATATTATGTAATCGTGAAGTCTCCATCTAGACAACAATTTGGATGATGTAAAAAATACATCTAGGAGTTGTAGTCATTTGTATGTGCAATTGATGATTCGGTCCCTTCCTCAAAGAGAGTGTCTGATTTGCTGGACCAAGGAGTTCTTGAAGGGGAATCTTTTCATCCCTGGGTTGAAAGGGACATTTACATTAACCCTTATGAAGTATTTATCTTTTATTATTTCCTTTTACTACCCTTTCATCCACTATCATTAATCTTGAGGAGATTTTATTTTGTATCTTGGAATAGGAGAAGTATGATCAATAATATAAGAGCTTGGGTCAACAAAATATATCCCCAAAGGTGCTCCCATTGAGATAGTGGATTAAGTACATGAATCACAATAACTATTCCCAGGTTAGAGGACCCTGATGGATGTGGTGGAATTAGGGAATCTTCAACCATTACCTCATCTCCTTGTTAACAAGAAGAGTGGTACATTCTCTTCACTATCTCAGGAGAGGAAGCGAAAGGAGGCATTAATTTTGGTCCGACAAATGTGTCATAGTAAGTCCATGTGCTATCATATGATATCAAAACCTATTTGAAATGCCTTCTTGATCATTATTATCTTTTATAGAACCTTCTTTTCTTGCATCTCGTAAAGGATATGGTACTGGTCCTTCAAGGGTCGAGGAGGATACTTCGTGGGAGGTACAAATTATTGCCAATGAATCCTTGATCTTTATGGATGATGCATCGGGAATGGAATCTGTTTTTGTGCCCACTTAAATAGAAAGGGATGAGAGTAATGTTAATGGTAGATTTACCAATTTTGGGTGTCACATTATGTATCTAACTTTTCCCTCTTCATGATATCTAATATCTATTTTTGAAACCATAGGAACATGTGGTAATCAATTTTGATCCTATTATCCCCCCCAGAAAAGGATGCTATGGATCTTATATGTTTTAATGAAGGTTTTTAGGAAATCCTTGGCTCTATAGGAGCTAAAAATGTTGTTGTCACAGAGCAATTGGCAGAGTGAATTGATGGAAGATCCAATTTGGGTTCTAAGAGACATATCATCGATACCCTTACTGATGAGGATGTTGGATGTATTAACACCATTTATCATGACATAAGGGATAAACTAAATCCTAGAATTTATATTCTAGGTTCCATTGAGGAGTTTGACTATTTATTCAAGAAATTGTAAGGAAATGAGTATTATCATCCTTACATTTTGTAAACATAGTTGATTTTCTTTCAACTGATGCTTCATATCAATGATCAACTTTTGCACCTTTTTCTATAGAGAATATCACCAAATCCTTTTAAGAACAGGGCATCCAAATCCACCGTAATCCGAATTTTGATGGATAAATAGTTGAGAATCATGATTTGGGGGATTATAGGGGGTATTTTATTTTGGATACTAAGCAGACTCTAGAGGATTCTCTTTGTGAGGAGGTCATAGTCCCAAGATTTTAAGATGGGGGTACTGGAGTTGTACCGATTATATCAGTTGATCCAATTATGGGAAAGTGTAATCTACTATTTAATCTATTTCAACACCTCTACTAATTTTTTATCTTATAATGTTAAGGAAAAGTGTTATTATCTCTTCAATTTAAACAACATTGAAAATTAGTCTTGAGAAGGGGGATTCTATACCATCCCCACCAACATTGGTATCTGAGGATAGAACTACCATTAGAGGAGCGAATAATGGTGGTTTATTGAGTTCACTGATCCAAGATTATGTCTCTCCCTCCAAAAGTGGTTCTAAGTATGGACCAGAAGTACATGATTCTTTTCTCCCTACATGCCTTCTCAATGGAAACATATCAAGAGGATAGTGGGTGACACACCCCTTGAATATATTCTATCAGGGCTACACAAACATCCATTCAAGTTTGATATGTTGATATTTGGTAGGTTTCACTACCACCAGTTCCATGATATGATGAAGGTGATCATGTAGCGAAGGGAGGAGGACCTAAGTTCACAGTAGGCTGAGGTGCAATAGGTGGACATATTTGAGAAGCATAGAGATTTTGAGATCTTAGATGATTCTAGTCATTCCAAATAGGGGGAGTAACTAGATCACATAAATGATAGGTATTTCCAAATAATGCACCAAGAAGAAGAATTACATGATGTAAGGGAATATGTTATTCAACATCACCATTCTCTAGAGGAGGATTCTGCACAGAGGATAGAATCTATTGAGGATGATAATGAGAAACTTTGTAATGCTGAGCAGACTATTTCCCCAACAAATAATCACTATGAGAAAAAACGCTTATTTCGACGGGGTATTTGCGATGGGCTTTATTCCCGTCGCAAAACTCTGATGAAAAGCGTATTTGCGACAGGAATATATTCCCGTCGCAAATGGTTAGTTATTTGCAATGGAAATACAGGACCTGTCGCAATTGCAATGGCGCAGTTTGCACGCCAAAATGCGGGAAGCCTATTTCTGATGGGTAGAAGGCTACCTGTCGCAAGTACCTGGCGATGGTAAAAAGTATTTGTGATGGGAAAATTGTACTGTCTCAAAGAATTATTCACTAGGTGTTATTTGTGACGGGTCCGATCACCAATACCGGCCGCGGTAAAGCCTATTTGTGACGGTCGCCTTCGACCTGTCGCAACTACCCGGCAGTGGTAAATAATATTTGCGACGGGTAAATTGTCTCGTCGTAAAAAGATATTCACCGGGTGGTATTTGCGACGGAACCCATCGCAAATACCGGCAGTGGAAAATAGAAATTTGCGACGGGGATTTCCGCCCGTCGCTAATGGTGTGTCGGCAGGCAGATATTTGGGATGAGCCCGTCGCAAAAACCCTTTTACCCGCCGACCGTAATTAATGAGGGCAAAGGTATTTGCGACGGGGCCCGTCGCCAATACCGGCGGTGGTAAAAATTAATTTGCGACGGTAATATCCGCCCGTTTCTAATGGTGTGTCGGCAGGAATCAATTTTTGACAGGCCTGTCGCAAAAAACCTTTTAACCGCCGCCCATAATTAATGCGGGCGAAGATTTTTGCGACAGTATCCGTCGCAATACCCAGTATTTGCGACGGTATCCCGTCATAAATACGACTATCGCAACTAATCTGACCTATATATACACCCCACCCTTTTTTTTCAATAACATTCAGATCTCTCATCCCCTCTCTCTCTAACTTTCAGTTCTATGTATAAAATTTTTTTGTTTTAATTTTTTCCTTCGAGAATCGGAGAGAAGGCATTAGAAGGCGCAGATTACTTCAAAATATCATAGGTATTTATATATTTTTATTGTTTAAATTATTTTTAATTGTTAATTTTAATTTTTAATTTTTAATTTTAATTTTTTTAATACAATGTTTAGTAGCTATATAATATAATTATATTAGTGGTTGTACCAAATAATCCTTGTCTAGATACGAACAAGTAGAGGTGGCTCTGGCACATATGTACATGGGAGTGAAAACTCTGACAAGGTGTGTCGAGCTTGACTTGGGGTAACATGGTACATGACAACGGGCCTTGCTGCACTCTTGGTTCGACACTCCCGGAAGATGTATTGGTAATAATTAGAAATAAATATATAATTATCATATAATTAAGAAATAATTAGATTTAATTAGATTTAATTAAAATAATTATCATATAATTAGGAAATAATTATATTTAATTGATTAGAAATAATTAAGAAACAATTAAAATAATTAGGAAACAATTAAAATAATTAAGAACCAATTAGAATTAATTAGGAAAGAATTAGATTTAATTAAGAAAAAATAGATTTAATTAGGAAACAATTACATTTAATTAGGATAAAATTATATTTAATTAGGAAACAATTAGATTTAATTAAGAAACAATTAGATTTAATTAGGAAACAATTAGATTTCATTAGGAAACAATTAGATTTAATTATGAAGCAATTATATTTAATTAAGAAACAATTAGATTTAATTATGAAACACTTATAATAATTAGGAAACAATTATAATAATTAGGAAACAATTATAATAATTATGAAACAATTATAATAATTATTAAATAATTATAATAATTAGAAAACAATTATAATAATTGTGAAACAATTGTAATAATTAGGAAACAATTATAATAACTAGGAAACAATTGTAATAATTAAGAATAATTACGAAAACAATTAAAAATAATTACGTAAACAATTTAAAATAATTACGGAAACAAATAAAAATAATTAGGAAACAATTAAAAATAATTAGGAAAGACTTAAAAATAATTATGAAAGACATAAAAAGAATTAGGAAAATTAGAAAGCGTGATTGACCGCTCATCTACCTCAATTTTGTTTTCATTTTTCTGTTGAGGCTTGATAGGAAACTTCTGCCGCCACATGTAATATCTTTTTTTACTGTCAAAATTATAAACTTCCACACCAACATAGAGGTGAGGAGGTTTATAAATTTCATAGTAAAAGCAGATATTACATGTGGGGGCAGAAGTTTCCTGTCAAGCCTCAACACACAAATGAAAAGAAAATTGAGGTAGATGAGCGGTCAATTACGTTTGTTTTTCTATTCAATGGTTGATTAACCACCCGACCTATATGCATATCGTCGTATTTTTAATTAGTAAGGTAATTAGTAATATAATTAGTAACATAAATAGTAACATAATATAAAATATTATATTACTCTAATATTAATAATTAAATAATACTAATAATATAATTATTTTTATTATTATATGTTTAATATTTTTAAAAAAATATTAATATTATTAAAATTATAGAAAATTAATAAAATATTACAATTATCAATATTTTCAAAAAGTTTTGCTTTATTTTTAACATGTTCAAATCTTAAAGGGTCGCCAATTTTCAGGTCATGCCCAATAAAAAGTTTACATCAACTGTGTCCAATGTAAACTCTACTTGCAAGGTGATCAACCATGTAAGGACAATTATAGAGTTTAAATTGGACATGGTTGATGCAAACTTTTTATTCGGCATGACCTGAAAATTGATGACTCTTTAAGATTTGAACATGTTAAGAATAGAGAAAAATCTGTTGGAAATATTTAGATTTGTAATAATTAGTAATAATTAATAATAATTAATCAAAAATAAAATAAATTCAAGTACATGGTTATAAATTGGCACAATTTTCAGCGAATTGGCGGCTACATTTTGTTCAACATCTCATTTGTTTTCTACTTTCTCCCATTGAAATTAGTATGAAAAATGTGCTGTAATGTATGTCAGAGCAAGTTTTTCATACTGATTTCAGTTGGGAGAATGTTAAAAAGAGATGAGCTATCGGACAAATCAGAATAATTAGTAATATAATCTCCATAACGATGATTACAAAATTTTATTTCATTATTCAAGCATATTTCATTTTTCCAAGTATTTATAAGTATTGATTAATTAATAATAATTAGTGGGGATGATTACAAACTAACCGTGTCACCTATAATTATTGGTAATTACTCAGAAAAAACTCTAATTTTGTATCTTCTATTTTTAGGATATTATTTTTCTTATATAAAATTATTTAACAACATTAATGGTTTTAAATTTTTTAAAAACATATATATGAATATGGAACAAGGAAATCGACCTCAATCATTATTAGATGATTATTCTTGGACAAATCAGTGCATAAATCCAAACGGTTCTAGATTAAATCCTATATATGTTAATGGTTTTGATTCTTTCTTATCATTTGCATCATCAAACCCGGAATTTGTTTCAGAAGGGAAAATTAAGTGTCCTTGTAAAAAATGTGCTCTGAGAAAGTTTAATACATTTGACATCGTTGGAAAACATATCTTGTGTTATGGTTTTCAATCAGATTATATTTGTTGGTATCAACACGGTGAACACAGTTTCAGAAAAGATACTAATAATTTGATTCTGGATCCATCACAGTTTTAGAATTTAGTACATGATGTTGTAGGGTCATCCATTCAACAAACAGAAATCGGGGATGATGTTTATTTACCTCCCGAGTTGGTACCATATAAATTTGCAATGTTGTTCAGGTCTGCTGAGGATGAATTATATCCTGGTTGCAAGATAAGCAAATTATAAGTAGTTGCAAAATTTAGGGCTATTAAAACAGATAATGGAATGTCAAATAACTATTTTGATCGGATATTTTTGTGAAGAGGCATCATCTTCTTCCTCACAATATCAGGAGAAGCTGCGTGCTCAGAGTCAGCTTATAGAGTATTTGCATCAGGGGCAGGAGCAGATGCGTCAGCAGCACGATGAGGAGATGCGTCGATGGCAGGAGTAGATGCGTCAGCAGCAGGATGAGGAGAGATGTCGATATGAGGAGCAACATCAGTAGCAAATGGAGTATATGAATCATCTGACTCATAGTTTAGGGATGGAGTTTCCTCCACCACCTCCTCCAGGTCCTCCAGATTATCCCCCTCCAGTGATTTTTTTAGATGCAATAAATATTTGAGTTCATAGTTATTTTTCATATTAACTATTTACAATTCCTCTTTTATATTGGTACAAATATTGCATGATTTAATTTGTTTTTATTTTTTTAATATTTTATTACTTATTAGTATTATTTTTAATGTCTTTTTATTTTAGCAATATCACTATTAATATTTTATATTTATTTTTAATATTGAGAAGTTTATAATTTTATAATTTTATTAATATTATTATTATTAATATTATTTTTTCATTAATATGTATGTTTATTTTAATAATATTATTATTATATAAACTTTTTAAATTAATAATATTAGTACATTTATTATTATTTTTTGATATTAATATTTCATAATATATAATATTATATTATTTATGTTCATATTATTATTATTTTTTGATATTAATATTTCATAATTATATTATATTTTTTTATTATTAATATTATAATAATATAATTTATTTATATTATTAATATTACTATTATTATTATATACAGAATTTAATAATAATAATAATATATTTATTTTTTGTATTATTAATAATAATATTATTATATTATATTATATTATTTATATTTATTTTATTATTATTTTATATAAATATTTCATAATTATATTTTATATATTATTTTATTTATATTATAATAATATATTTTTTTATATTAATAATATTATTATTATTATTATATAATATTATACGATTTGTATTAATTTTTTTATTTTTTATTTTTTTATTATTTGCGACGAGAATATTTACTACAGGATTTCCCGTCGTAATTTTTTTTAACTGTAACATTTGCGATGGGAAGAATACCAATCGTAAAAACATTTCTACGACAGTCCGTCGCAAATACGTTTTTTAAATTTCGCATTTGGGACGGGTCAGAAACCCGTCGCAACTAATATATCTGCGACGACCCATCACAAATACCTTTTTTATATATAAATGAAAACTCATTTGCAACGGGGGAAAAAGTACTGTCGTAAATACTCTTTTTGCGATCGGACCGCCGCAAAAACACCTATTTGCGATGCCGTTTTTAGCAACGGGATCCTGCCGCAAATCGACCGTCGCAAATATTCAGTTTTCCTATAGTGAATGGTATTCATGAATATATTCTAGCTACTCTATATTTAATTCAACATCTCAAATATTCCATTTAGTAAAACCTATAAAACTGTATGAGAGGCTCTACTTTGTGGAAGTCCCTCTACAAATCAAACCCTAAATTAAATGGATTTTTTGTTCCAAATAATTTGTGTCTTCACCACTATTATATGTCTATTATTGTTGCATAACATTGAAACTGATTTGTGAAACAAATCATTTTTGTGATTTCCAATTATAACCAAAATGACAATGATTAGGAAAGTACTCTATTTTTTTTTCAAATTTAGGGTATTAGGGAGCATGGTTTTACCATTTATAAGGTTGTATTGTAAACCCTACAAAAATTGTGTATTCAGCATCATCACCCTAATTTTTCCCAATTCCAATATGAAGGTGACATAGTGGATGAGACTTTGTGTTTTCCTAGACCACTTATTTTGGGTTTTTAGTCTAACAAGTCTTGCACCTTTTTCTTTTCATTGCTCAATTTTCCCTAAACCATATAAAGTATAGGTCTTGTGAGTTGAGAAATGATTTTTTTCAAGGGTTACCTTCTTGGTTTTCACCCTGGTGGGTACGATGTCTCTTTTTATGGTTTTCTTAATGTTCTGAAATCTAGAATAATGAGACCAGTCCTTAAGGTCGAACATCTTTGACCATAGATTTTGAAATTTTAACCAAAACAAGGATTTCTGATCTGAAATGTACAAAAATTATTCAGATACCCCCCAAATGGAATCTTGAGATATAGTTTTATGGTATTTGAATATAAAAAATTGTGTTCAAAAATAGAGGAGGTCACTCATGGGGACTATGTTACCATTGGTTAAGAAACTTGTTCGGAGGGTTGTTTTTTGTAGGGAAAACTATTGTGCATATTTCATATTCAAATGGATGAATCCTTATGTTTTCAGGACCATTATGTGGGTAAATTATGCCAGGATAATGAGGGTGTGTAATTTATAGGTAGGTAATGGTGTTCCCATGAATTCCGAAATTCTATCACTATTGACCGAATAAAAAATATGATGATTTGGATTTTTAAAGACCACAAGGGTGATTTTTCAAAGTAAACTACTTGAGAATGAAAGGAAAGAGTCTATTAGAATTGTACATAAATGGGAAAATGAACAAAAATAGATTTAACTCGAGTGAATCTGGGTACATTTCATGATATGTCTAGGGTTAGGGGGATAACCCCTTTCTAACAAGGGGTAACGTATCAACCATTTTAATGTATTGTGACCACGACATTAATCATGCAGTTTAAAGTCATACATCAAGGATATTATGATATTTTGGTTAAATTCATAAAACTGGGAAATTATGTTATGTATTTTATATTCATACAACAAATAAATTTTAGGGGGTTATAATTTAAGGTCTTTATATTTGACTGAAATGTTGATGATTCTCCCATTTATGGAAATTTTTCTGGAAGTGTACTACCACAATAAGGAATAGGAAGAGAAAATTATAAGCTATGATTGGGGAATTTTTTGATCCTAAGTGTGGTATGGAAAAAGTGATTATAAATTATGATGAGGTCTTTTTAAAAAAAATAAGTTACCACTGGTTGAAAACCCCATTTTATGAGCTATTTTATTTAAGGTCGACTAGGGCACGTACTGTATAGTCAATAGTGTAATCCATTGGCTAATATTCCCTGAAATTATTGAGGAACTTATGCAAATCCAACTAGGTCATGTTAAAACATAATCATAATAATAAGTCCCTAATAATTTCGAAATTCTATCGATAATAGACGATGATTTTTTACGAATATTTGGATTTCACTCGGCACATAGTTTCGTTTGTGGGGGAAAAGTACCTAAACACGAAAAGGTTATTTAATGTAAAAATTTTACAAGAATGGGAAAGAATATTTCCCACATAGGTATTATCCATGCACAATAAATATGGAATCTTTAATTTTTTAGGTCATACGAAGATGGCCAAAGAATTAATTAAATAATACGGATTCTTAGCATTTTGGACTGAGATCATTCCAGTATTATTTAGACTAATGAAAGAGGAAATTTTAAACCATGATAATTGGAGTTCATAGATCAGGAGAGGGAATATGGGACATGTATAATGGATAACCTTAGAATGTTTCAAATCATTGGTTTCAACATATTTTTTTTAATGCTTATGAGGACAGAAGAGGATTACCTTAAGGGAGAAATTATTGCTGGTTGAAAACCCATTTTATGAGGGTTGTTTTATGCAAGGCCAACTAGGCCATGTACTCCATAGTTTAATAGTGGTATCATTGGGATAACTGGGCCATTATGAGGGTCACTTTATGCAATTACAATAAGGGAGCATTACATAGCTAGGAAAAGGAGCCTTCATGTATCTGACATTTTTCTCACTAGTAGCTGAAGAAAGACTATGATGATATGTTATTTTCCAAGATTAGGAGTATAAATTATGAAAGGGAAGTGTTTGAGCATAAAGGATTCATCTGGATTATAATGAGATTAGAATTAATAAATATATATATATAGATATTTTGGTACCATGTAGTTTAATGTCACGCGATAAGGACATTATCCATTGAGAATAATATCATCTGGTAAGGATGATGGTTTATTGACATGAAGAGTAATGTGATATTATGATTGGACTAGGTAATAGATTTGGAATGTCACTACATATCTTATCAAAGTAATAATCAATCCACCCATATCTCTGAAATATGTTCCCCCACCCAGATTGAATTCATGAGTGGAGGAAAATGTGGGTTTTATATGAGTTCATGAATATGATGATAACTTATATTGGGTCCTCTCATGTAGATATAACTAAAACATGGGAGGGTGGGAGTGTTTCCTGTATTGTGTTGTGACTAGACCCAATATTGAATATTTGGACATCACTATGTATCTCAATGGGATTAGAATCAATCCACATATGGTTCTTGAATAACCATTCTATTTAATATCCTGATGCTAGGAATTTGGTTACCAGATGTGAAATAAGTGTTGTAGCTAGATGAGGGGATAAGACATGGATGTCACTAAGTATCATGATAAAGAATGAATCACGACACCCATATTTCTTGAGAAGGATCCCTTTTCATATTTTATTCATACATACAGAAAATGGGATTTATGTTTTTATAATGGTTTGACCTGGGATTGGAGATTTGGGTGTCACTACATATCTCATTGAAAAAAAGAATCAGGCCACACATAGTTGTTGATTAATGTACCCCACAACAATCAAACTATCACATAGGGAAAGGGGATTTGATACTATCTAGAACAATGGTTGGGTCTGAGATATGTGGTCTAGGTTCCGTTGCAAATCTCAATATAATGGGAATAAATTCATTTTTCCATGAAAACATCCCTATGTAGATCTATTCAATACACAAGGAAAGGGTAAATTTTCTCTTATGGTGGCATCTAGACCTGAGATTAGGGATTTGGGCGTCACAAAATATCTCATTAGGGTTAGCTCAATCCACACATAATTCCTGATCATATTTTATAGTTTACTATCATGATATGAAGATGATGATTCCATACAGTTTAATTTCATGCGACACTAATAATGATTCCATGTAGTTTAATATCATGCAATATGAACATTATGTCATTCCTTTTAATGTCATGCCACAAATACTAACTATGAATTTTAACATCTTGTAGCTGAGAAATATATGGTGTTATGTAGTTTAACATCTTGTGGTTAGGATGTATCTCATGTGATTACATGAAATACTTCATTAGGATAATTTCATTGGTTGGGTTCATAATGATTTCTCCATCCATTGAGATCAAGGAATAATCTCCATTAGAGTAGACATTGTGTATGGAATAATTTCCTTCCCATTTCGGAATCCGTTTCGTAGGCTTAATTCCAAGTATCATTGGGGTCATGACACCAACACCAATTCTACTTCGGTAAATGAATGGAGGAGGACCTTTTTTTTAAAATCTCATCCTATCCAATTTTGGTAGACTTACAAGTGATGTTGGGTATGAAATCTCTTTCCATGCAGTCAATCCAATTCATCCAACTATTTCTAAGATTGTTAATCTAGAGACAACTGATCATAAATGGAAACATAGAGTGATGGAAATTAGACCTCAATGGGCATGACTGCTTCCATCTCTTATATCAAGGAGTATGGGTTCTCCCGCCTTGTATTATGGGTCTTAGTCTAGTAATCTCATAAGGAATTCAATAGATTTTCGGGAAAAGAATTTTTATTTCCCCTATTTTCTAGAGTATATTTGAATGTCTCTTGATGAAAGACTCTATCAATCACTTATCCACTGAGTGATAGTGGGATGGATGGTTGGATTTGATATTGAAAACCTATTATATCTTTTCCACCTCAATAGAACAAAAAATGGTGTCATTTTCCACCAATATTTTATGAGGGTCCCCAAATCTAGTAATAATTTTGGCTTTCATCAAGCAAAAAATGATATTGGTTATGAATTCATTTAGGGTTTTCCCTTGACCCATTTGGAGAAGATGTTAGTAGTAATAAAGATATTCTTGAACTGCTTGGCCATTTTTTGAAGGTAAGACCCCACAACATCCTATCCCCATATGGAAAATGGACATGTGTATTTGGATGAATATAGAAACTCTGGGGGATTATGGATGAAGTTGTAATGTTAGATATAATGACATTTCAAAGATAATTTCATGCATTTATGTTTCATTGTGGGTGGGAAATATCCAAGCCACTGAATTTGGTGGAAAATCGTGCACCTAGACTAATGGGCACCACATGTCTCAATATATAATTAATCTACGGTAGATATAGTTTCTTATCCATTGAAACATCATAGAAGAAATCCATCAAATCCTTGTTTTTAGAGGACTTTTGGATTATTTGGTCCATCATATTGAGTGAATTTGAATGATCACTATTGTATTTGTTCTTTTCTTGATCTATCTGGTGGGAGAACACCATTTTGAGGTAATCCATAATTGTTTTCATCCGCACAGTTGTAGGTCCATATAATGGCCGGGATAGGTCTGACTTTTTTGATCTCCTCTATTATAAATTGAACAAAATAGGAGACTATTCTATGATGATTGATGGTGATGATCATTTCATCTCAATTTGGATCTTCTAGTGTTGTGGCCATATTTTCTAATTGATCATCTTGGGCATTTTTTTATCATGATACATGATCCAATGTTGGTTTTGAGGTGAATTCTATAATCAAACCTTATACATAGTCAAACCAGGGGGATCAACTATTCTATAATGTTGGTTTAATCCTCATTGATGTGTTTGATTAACCACTCTGAATCTTCCTTTACCAATACCAGATTCGTTGATATTTGGAGTTACAATTCTCTTCCCACAATGAGAGCCTGATATTCCACTTCATTGTTGGTACAACCTTCTAAAAGCATAAAAGAGTATGGTAAGAATGAATTTTTTGGGTGAAATGAGAATGATCCCTGACATAAATTTTTTGACCTTAGGGTATTCCATTATTTTCACCATTGGGATATTGGATGCACTATCGAAATAAATATCCCATGTTTGGGGATATCCTTAATAAGAATATATAATCATCAGGTAATTCAATATTTAACGATGAAGTTTCTACAGATGGGTGTTATTATAAAAAATATACCAATGTCTGATACTGAACTTCTTTAGGAGGTAAAAACTTTATATCAAACTATTGTTGAATAAACACCCAAAATGCAAGATACTCTATTAAAATAGGATGACTAAGGATGTATTTGAGAAAGTTATTACTAGAGGCTAGTTAGACCTCATGGTACTGCAGATTGTTATTTAGCTTATAAACTGAAAATATTAATTCTAGGAATCTCTTCTCAATATATAAATATGTAGTCTACATTTTGAGAATGGTTTTATTGAAAAAATAAATGTTTTTTCCCACCCATCATCATTCTTCTATTCAAGAAATATTCTTAGTGACTACTTTAAGACTACCACATATAGAATAAAAAGCTTTCCCTCAATAGGTGGAATTAACGCATGTGGGATCGAGAGGAACTTCTTGAGGGTATCAAATTATTCTTTAAAGTCTTTAGTCCACTATTATGTGACTACCTTCTTCATCAATTTTGTGACAGGAAAACATTTTCCTATAAGATTGGCTCTGATGTGTCGAATGTAGGCCATGTTTCCTTTAATTCCTCTCAAATATTTAAGGATTTGAGTAGGTGACATGATAAATATAGAGTTAGTTTTCTCAGGATCTAATTTGATGTCACGATGGCATTTGAAGAAGCTGAGAAACTTCAAAAATGCTACCCCAAAAAGAACATTTCAAGGGGTTTACCTTTAATTTATACTATAAAATTTTTTGAAGATGGTTTTTAGGTCATCCATTGGGTTGGAACATTTTCATTATGTGACCACTAAATCCTCAATTTATAATTAGAGAAACATTCCTAGGAAGGGTTTGAGGATGTGATGCATGACACGTAGATATGTGGTTCTGAAATCATTTAATCCAAAGGTAATTACCAAATAAAAGAAAAATACATTGGGGGATCTAAGGGATGAATATTATTCAACTTTTATGGCCACTTGTATTTGATTATACCTAGAATATCAATCCATAAAGTAGTGGTCTTGGTAACCAGTTGTTGCTTGAATCTAACGTCTTGTAATTAGAACTGTGAAATCATATTTGTGATAATGTCAGTTGAGATCTCTAATTTCAATATAGAATATGATTTTCCCATATTTCTTTTTTAACAGGGACAATTTTAGATTCTCATTTTGGATATTTCACCTCTCGGATTACTTTTTCCTTGATGGGGTTATCCACTTCATCCTAAATATTTGAGTAAAGAGTTGGGTGTGTGCTTTTAAATACCTATTTGTACCTCATATTATCTTCTATAAATCTCAAATTATGGGTGAACACTTTGGGATCATGACCTGGTATCTCTTGGTAATTCCAGGAAAACACATCCTAGTGTTTCTTTAGAAATGTAGTATATAACTCATATTCTTTAGGATCTATGGTACCACTAATAAAGTGGGTCATGGGTCTTCATTCATACCTAGATTTATTTATCTGAGTTGGTCTACAGTGGTTAAGATGCCTTCCAAAAAATCTGGAAATGAATACCTTAGGTCTTCCCCTTATTTTTATTCTTCATGCTTTACCTCTTTGACCTCTTCTTGCGAGGTAAGTGGTGAATCCAGAATCTCAGAGTTAAGGGATAATATGGTGATTTTATATCCGGAAGAGGATGAAACCATATCTAGCCCAACTGATGGTACTAAGTCTCTCTAGATCTCTGTAGGGGAGATGAGGGACTGAGGGTGATCATATAAATTCTAACTTATTGGAAAAAATACTTCTTCTAGTCTACGTGAGGAAACAAATATTTTTTGAAGCTCGAGGGATATAATGGAGACATTTTCATCCAGGATTTCAACACTATTTGGAGAGTTGGTTACTTCTCTTATACTATCAGGCATATTTTTCAGAACTGAAATGATGTAATCAATCGAGTGCGTGTTTGAATTTAGGCTCACCATTTCAATTTTATTGATGGGAAGCACATAATCCTTATCGATCTACTTGAAAGGGTCAGTGGGATAGTCTCCAAGGAATTTGAGGAATATATCTAAGCAACAGTATCATCCATGGACTATATACCTCATTTTTTATATAATCCTAGGTCAATATATTTTTTCTCATAATATTTGAATGGGTAATTTTCTCTATACAATTTTTCAATTTGTCTATTGGAACAATATTTGAGACATTGGTTATATGATGAAAGAATCGATGCATGGTAATATAGCCATGGTCTTCCTAGTATGAAATTGAATGTTGTATTTGGAAAAAAACCATTAATTATATATATGAAACAGGATCTCAAAAATGAGTTCTTAGTGTGATTTTACCAAGAGTCTCATGCTCATTCTTATTGTAACCTTGTAACATAATGTGTAGGGTGACAAGTGAGATTCATTAATTCCCAATTGGCGAAGTGTATAGACCGTGATGAGGTTGACTCCTGATCCATTTTCAATAAAGATTCCTTGAATATCAATATAATTTATATTTCTAGATATGTCTATGGGTCTAACATGCCCTTCTACAATGATATCCTCATCAAGGTCTATGAAATAGATGACTGCATGGAATTCTGCTATTTTCTTCTCTACATGATATACTTCAGTAGCAGAAACCCCGACATGAAACTCCTGAGGAATTGAAAAAACCACTATGAGTGCCTCACTTAGGTTTTTAATATATTCAAAGCATGTTGGATTAAAGACATGGCTGATACTTGGGACAATTTCCTCAAAAAAACATTCTTCTAATCCATAGGTCAACACTTCCCAGTATTGGAGTGATATTTCATATGTGATTTTGAAGATGATGTTCCAACGGTACATGTGACATCCATTTGAAGAGGATCTGGATGTGCTTTTACTATTGGTGGATTGGGTCGCATGGGTCTGCCTGCTCAACGAGGATGGTTAGGTGGTAGAATATCCTATTATAAATCTATTACGATAATTGTGTTAGGGGAGACCTTTTCATGTGTGGGGGAATTATTTTGTTTTTACTAACCTCACTAAAGGGATCGTCTATTAGTTTCGACAACATAGATAGTTTGATCAAGGGAAGGGTTAAAGTTGTGACTTCTAGCATAACCATATCCTCTCTTATAAACTCGACTCTAAAGGGTTCTTCCCACAACCCCCAATCAAGTGAAAGGAATACATATTTATACCCAGAATCATCATCTGCAAAGAGGTTCGTCAAATGTATAACATTAATGGAACTAAATATCAACTCGTTGTCTGATTAGTCTTTTCTTAGATGGTTCAATTTTTGTTGTATCATTTGGTAGGGCAGTGCCTGTGATTTTGGGACTACATCCATGAAGTCCGATAAAGTTAGGAATAACTTCAACATTGGTGTAGGTTCATTTCTTATGTTTTCTTTATATCCTAATGTAGATAGTTTTTTTGGGGGATAGTACATTGGAGGAATGAGCTACCGATGAAGTTGGATGTGTCGTAGTGGTAGTGGAAGGAGGCACAATTGGCTATTTCAACTGTGTTCATAGAATAACATGACATTGGTTAATCATTTTTATGACCATCTAGTCACTTAAAATTGTGTTCACTCTTGCTCTTAAGTTCCTTCTATTCATTTTCTTCCTCTACTATGATAGTGGCACAAAAATACACCACATAAGTAGGTGAATTCTTGAAATTATCATTCTTAGAGTCTACCATATTTTGTAGGTGTTCTTTGAAAAAAAAATATTGAATTTTGTTCCCCAACATATGTTGTAATGGGAAATAATTAGTGGGATCTTTATCACCTTCCCTGTAGGGATTCTTAAAATTTGATAACCAAATTTAGTTTTTTTCCAATGCCGAAATAAAGTATGTAGATACTTTGTTATTTCAAAAAGACTATAACTTTTTTTTCATCTCCTCATACTACTCTAGTCAGAGGACTCTATGATCATCATGATTAGGAGATTAGTGTTGTTGATTCTTGTGAGGTGGAGTCATATGGTATAGTGTAGGATTTGATGCAAGATCCAGTACAAGGTAATTCTTAAGTGTAAATTTAGAGGCCTTTTTGTTTACTCTTCTCTTCCCTTGAGTTGACGGAAATATTCAAGACTTTTCTATGGTCTCTAAAATAGATTTTTTCACTTTTTTAGAAATTGATTAATATTACCAATACCATCCTGTGTAATAAAAAGGTATTAATAGAATGAAAAAATCATCACAAATATTATCTACACGGATGTGAAATAATTATTCTTGGGGGAGTGGTAGATTTAGAGAGTATGTAAATACATTCCCCTGAGAAATGAAAAATAAGACCATTTTATTCTCCATTTATTTCAATTCGTGAGGTCTAAGACAATCATCTTCTTGCAGCTTTGAACTGTACTAGGAGTGATCCTTCTGAAAAATATCTCCCCACCTCATGACTAACGAATCCTACAAACTTCTGTACAACATGATGGCTGGAACATGCAATTATTTCAGAAAGCAAATAAGTGTTACTGCATCCTACTCTTCAAGAGACCCCATCATGGGATCACATCAAGAGATAAAATGGTTCAATTTATCATATGAATCTCTTAATATATTAAATATTCGAAATGTAGGATTCGAAAATATTTGTAGTTGAATAACCAAAGCTTCCCAGTTAGGGTAAGCCTCCTTTTCTGACTATATCGGTGCACACCATTCATCCATGTATTCCAATCAATCCTTTAATGAATGAATCGCGTTCATAAGAATTTTGGGAATTTCTAGTTGATCTATAACCAATATAGGTCAGTAAACTAGAGAACGAATAGGTGATGCAATTAGAAGGACCATTAGTGGAAGCACTACTGGAACTGTTCATGGATATCCTATTGGGATGGTCCTATATAGATATTCATGACCATGTTCTATATGTATATCCAATAGAAAAAATTCATGATATTCTATTGTTGGATCCAAATATATTAGTTGTTGGTATCCCACATTGAGAAGATGTTCCAATTTTGATTCTGTTTCTATGTAAAAATATTTTTGTTTAGGTATTCCAACTCAAATAGTGAGTTGAGGATCTATTTGTAGACCATGTCTTGGAGGAATGCTACCTTAGAGTAGTTCTGCATTGGTTCTCTATAATTCTATCATCTCTTCCTCTTATTTGGAAAACATTTACCTCCATAGAATAGAGATTAACATCCCATGGAGGGAGATGAGGCACAGTTTGAATCTTACCATTTTACCTATTATATTCCTTTAGTGTAGGTGGTGGTAGATTGTTTGAGGAAATATTGATATTAAGTGAAATCCTATGGTTCTAGTTATGTACACCTTCTTCATTTGTTTTAGTGTTTACCACATTAAGAACTAGGAACTCCTCTTATGACTCCTTTTAATTGGACTCTTATTCAGGAGGAATTTTAGCGACATCCTTAATGAAATTCACTAATGTTAAATACATTTTAGTCCAAATATTTGTGTCTTTGTGAGACTATATTCACCCATGTTCTTCAAAAGGCTTTTCCTCTCCCTTATTGACTTCCTATGAGCTATTTTTTATGAAATAACTCAAATAGAGTCTCCATATAGCTTAGTCGTGTGTGTCCCTAATGAGGATACTGAATCATAGGATGGAATGAACTAGGAGGATTCATTATATGGAATCTTCCCTAACCAGGAGATGAATTATTCCCATTGAGGGTGATATTGTTAAGGTAAAAAATTTCCCAACCCTATGAGTAGGGGTTGTTCCTTCTCTATTCTCACGACCCTTAAAGTCTGGTTTGCTGACCTTGAGGGTTGGGTTAAAAATCCCCCAGACCTACATGATGCGGTTGCTCTTGAACCATTGTGGATTCTATTTACTTGGGCACCCTTTAGATTCTATGGAGTTTCTTTCCATATATGGGATGCGGTTTTATTCGATATGCACTTAGATAATCTATTTATAAAGATATTTGAACTATTTATGACATTTTTTCTAACTGATGGATAAAATCATATAAGTGGGACACATGCTCGATATTCTCAAATTCCTGATGAAAAATACTTTTAAAAACCTACTCTCTTCAAGATAGATGTTAGTGAGAGTTAGTCAGGGGTATGTTTTTCATCATATCATCATTCATGGATATGGTTTTCTAGTTTTAATGGGCTTGTGGCCATACAATTTCATTCAAAAAAATTTATTGAGTTTTGTTGATTAGATAGCATATTAAAATTTAATGCTACATGAGAACCCCATACTCTGATATGAACCCTAGTTGGGGAATTAGTGATAAGATGTTGCAACCTCATTAACATTCCAAGGCATGTGTGTTTATGGGGTCCTAACTATTTCCCTATCTTTGGATGTAGTTAATCCATGAGATATTCCATGTCAATATGGATTTTCAACCCTACTATTACATTGACTTGATTTTGATAAATATCCAATGGTAATAATTTTTTATTAAAGTTATTAAGATTTCTCCATATGTTGAAGTGAATGTCATGGACACACTCTTCCAATAATGCCTCTGGAATGCAATATTGAGTGGTGGTTAAAGGACAAAATATAAATGTTATTTCATCCTTATCATGTTGTTTCCTAAAAGAATGTCTTCTTTTTCTTTTTCTGGAGGATCCTCTAATTGGTCCAACTAGAGGGGAAACATACCAATTATTTTACCATAAATAGTGGTATTGGAAGAGAATTTCTCTGTAATGTTTTATGGTTTGTGATGAAAAGGAATTTTGGAGAATGAAATTTTCCTTAGGATATCATATGTTTGAGAATGAATTTCATCTACTAGTGATAAGGTATTAGACATGACTAGGATTTTTTTTCCAAGTGCCTCAGGATAATAGGGATTTATCTTCAATACATTGGGAATTGGATAATTCTCTTGCCAATGTGAAAAGCTACTATCAAGATAACTTTCACATTGAATGCCATTATGGGGAGGACCACAATGGTGGAACACAGTAAGGGGAACAACATATTGATAATTAGTCTTGGGGCCACATGTATTAGTGTGGTGGCTTTCCTCAAGAGATATAATCTCAAGATTGACCAGATTGCGGTCATGGAGAAAGATATCCTGGTGAAGTGTCTGGAAGGCATTGTTGAAATTACTGCTACTTCTTCTAAAAGTTGCAATGGAAGGGTATAATATTGACCTGTTATAGATAAGATTTTGAGGGATTCAAGAACTCCAACGTTAAGAAAGTCTTTATTATAGATTGACTCTAGATTTTACAATAATTTATGATGAATATTATTCTTATATACATTCTTATGAGTGATTTCAGCCACTTGTTAATAAAATTTGTTTTCATCGAAAGGTCTTTGTACAAACCAAGGTGTCTCCATTGGGATATGATGATTTCCATTGATTAGATCTGGTGTATATTCCTGATATATTAGTTTGAATAGTATGGGGGAGTTTTCCCCATGACCCCCGGGATGAGAGAAGAGTTTCATGTATTCTATAGGGTGATACGCTGATAAGACACCCCATTTATGGGGAAAATGTTATTTTTTATATCCCTCAAGAGCCACTATCATAACTATTGTGATGTCATGGAAATTTTGTAGGATGTGGGTAGAGATTTACTTATACCCAATCACCATTTCCAGGGTAATCAAGGAAACTTCAGTAGTTAGAACATTGATATACTCACATTCCATATCTATAGTAGGTGTGTGTACCTTCTCATATCCGCCCTTTCCTTATATCGTATACAGAATTTACACATTTGTGTGAGTAGAGAGTTGAGTCAGCCCCTTTCTCGTCATTGGTACCCTCCAACTAACTTCTCTAGGTGCTTCTAGATAAGAATGTTGTGTGAATTAATAAATGTAAGAAGTTTTGTGTGTCTTCTCATATCTTTCAATTAAACTAGTTTTTTGAGCTTCTTTGAATGTTGCCAAATTGGTTTTCTAGTAGACATGGTGAGTGCACGAATGTGTATGTTCCTGCTTAAGATATTCCACCAAATTTGAATGACAAGATTTAATAGGTTCCACCAGATGAGTCCACTAGATGACTGAATAAAGGGGGACAAGTGTATGTTCCGATTTATTTTTTCCACCAAATTGGATTGGTGGGATTCTTCATAGGGGGAATAGGTGTGAAATTTCTCCATAGTGACCCGTTTTTATCCACTACATATTATCTTGTGTGTCTGGGTCTGAAGGATCTGGGATGGCCATATGAATATGACACCCACATCATGTTGAGGGGTATCTACCATGTGGTGTTGGTGGTGACGATTACTATAAGTAAACCTTGAAAAGGACCCATGTTTCTTATGGGTGAGTCTATATGTTGCCTCCTAATCTACATACTTGAGTTATAAGAGGAACTACTTGTCAATTTTTAAAGATAAGATCTTTTAACTTTTGAAGATGGCAGTCAGTGTTGTGTGCTTTGGGACAACTGGTTGTTGTTGACCAGATGATTGGTAGTGTTAGTTATGTTGGAATTCCTATTAGGTGGCCTCTAGGACCAGGATGGTACCATCCTAATGGTACTCATGGAATAGTGAGTTTGAGATCCTATGTTGAAGACTCTTTTTTGGCTATGACATCCTTCATGCAGACGAAGACCTAGCCTGATAAATATCCATGGAGCTCATTGGTGAGAGATGGTAGGATTTCATTGGATTAAGGGGAGTTATGATTGTTGGATTCTATATATACAAAAAACAAAAACACGAAACTATGGTAAAGTAGCATCTCATTTGAATAAACTCATGCATGATTTATTATCTTGTCTGTACCACTTTTATAATCTGAAAATGGGCTTAATAAATAGGTGATACAATCATCCTGGTTAAGGAATCATGTCGGGATAACCATTTATTTCCTCATAATGTGTTTTTAGGTTAGAAATCACTATTTTGAAATAGTGTACAATGGGTTTTTGTGTGGAATCATAAACACGCAATATTTTTGTATTCATTAGGACATGATTTCCAAAGTAATATGCTCTTTGGTAGGTTTGGACAATGATTCTTGAGAACTCACACTGGTTGAGAGGATTGGATGTTGGTCTCATAACACCCTTTTGGGGATTTTTTGCCTACTCCAGGATTCTCTTATAGATTTAAGACATATTCAAAAATCCTTAATCAAATTATAGGAATGATGTATAGTACCTAAGAATTTAAAATCAATTATTAGAATGTATGGAATATTGAATCATCTTTATGTATTTGGTATTATTCCTAAATGGTGATATCTATATGCATCTGAGGTTCTCCATTAATGTTTTCTTATTATATAATACTAACATATTGTTTGGTGTTTATCATGATTATGATGGTTTTCTGGTCATAAAGTGTGGAACTATGGAGTTTCTTGTCATCTAGGGAGACAACAATTGTTTTGATATTGTGATCAGACCCATGAATACATTTCCTATATATCCTTGTGAAAGGAAATAGGGCCAATGTAGTGTGTTTTTTCTTAATAAGGTGCATCATAACTTTTAAGTTAATGTGATTAGGACATAACCATACATTTTAATTTCATGTGGCAAGTACATCTATGTGGAATGTTCCTAGTCAATATTTTGTGTGGAACTTATGCCGAACCAGCCCAAGGAACCTAGAAGATATGGATTCCAAGGATAAAATAAATCCTACTAGGAATGTGTCCTTGATGGAAATAGTGTTTATTTGGGTGTTAGGTTTGAACCTTAGAGAGGCATCCTATATATCCTAACTAAAAGTTAATCAAATATCTTGAATTTCTGGTATGTCATGTAGGGGAGTATGGGCCATTGAGCTGATTAACTTGGGGATTATTTTTGAAGAGGATTCTCTTGTAAAAGGAACTATGTGGAATTTCATAACTCATGGTGGTTTGCGGGATAACGTGGGGATTTTCTCAAATTAGGATTACCATATTAATGGAATTCGGAATGGGGCTTACTTCTGAGGGGAATTCCCATTGATCTGGGGAACTAAGTTAGCATCCTATATATCCCGATTTGTTTGAAATCTGGAATCAGAGTTATTATAGTTTAATCAATGTTTCTTGGATTGTATGGATGTCCTGATCACCATTAAACTCTATGTTCATGTGAGTCATTATTAGAGATAGAATCCAGAGGGAGAAAAATATCTAAAACTGAAAATAATCTAATTTTATCGATAGGTGGACATGGAAAAAAGAACAAAGGGAGGGGATGAGGCATTTGTTTTTCCAGTTACTCTAACCTCTCTCTTCTAATTTAAGAGGAGTAGGATAACGATGGAAGATTCTAATTTTATGACACTTCCCTCTCATCAATTTACCCTAAGGATGGAATTAAGGTGAAAGATGCAAAGGTTGAGATAAGAAAGACTACAACCTCCTACTTGAATGGATATGGTCTTGCCTGGGGTGGATTGACCTAGAAATGATTCCATAAAATGGAAGGAGGATTTCATTCCTTGTGAAAATAAAATTCAACTGTAAACCTCATCCTCCCTAGATGGAACTGGAGGCTCTGTGTATCTGATACGAGAAGTGGTGAACATGGTCCTAAACATTATTTTTTAGACCCATAAGTCTCTTACACTATCTTTGGGGTAGGGGTCCTTGTAAATGTGGATATGAAAATACAGGTGTATCCCAAGGATCCTAATCATCTGGTAAAACTGGTGTGGTAATCCTCTGATCGTAGAAATAAAAATCCAAATGGGAGACACACTTGTGTGCCTTTTCGCATGACTTTTCAAATCCGAAAGTCTTAGTGTAGTTTTTAACTTAGTCCCATTCAGATAAGGGATCCAAGGGTAAAGGATCCCTGAAATAGATGGCATGAAATAATTCCCAAAATGTGAATCTTGTTGGTCCTAGGAATAAGTGTGTAATGCAGGTGTGTCGTGAAGGTCTTGGGAGGAACTGAAAATGTTTTCTATAGCATATAATGAGCCAATACAGACTAGATATGCCTCATTAAATTGACCAATGGGGAAATAAAACCTCATATAGGATTTATCCTTGGCACCCTGGGTCTCCTCTGGTATACTTAGAGAGGTATCGTGCAGTTCCCTAGTTCGGAAGGGAGACTCTCTTAGGTGGGTTCTCCTTTGGGACGAACGGTCCTCATACAGGTATCTTATGTTTTAGACCCTAAGGGGGATTTTATCTTAATTATCCCCCTTAATTATCTCTTCTCTAGGGTTTATGATAGTTGGATATATTTTTGGGGTTCTGGCCAAAAGTTCTATACAATCAGAGCTACATGGATCTTTCATTTTTTTAGTCCCAAAAAATGAGGATCCATGGGGTCCTATTGAAAGTGAAATAAGAGACCCTTCGGTAAGGAGTTGGTCTACAAATATCATTGACATATGTATTTGGTATAGTTCTATGATGCAGGTCTTTAGCACAGGGGTGTCCTTCCCCTTCGGTCCACATAGGGTAGTTGTTCGACTTATGTTACACGTAAGTACCTGAGCATGTATGTTAATTTGGAGAACTCCCATGGTTATCCTTAAGGACCATTAGTAATTTATAATTCCCAATGTTCTATTCATAATAATTTCATCATCCTTGATAAATAAACCTATTTCAATGGAATTAAACTATTAATTAGTGAATTAATTATTTGTAATTGATGTTATGAATTGAATAAATAATTGGTGAATTAATTATGAGATATTGAGAGTGATATTTAGATAATTAATCATTAAATTAATTTTGATATACATTAATAGTGGAATTGGATAGATTAAATTATTGAATTAATTAATAAAATGGATGTGATTAATTAATTATAGAATTAATTAATGGTATGAGTTTGATTAATTTATTTTCATAGTAATTAATGAGAATTTTTATAATAAGAGGATTAATGTTTATTAATCTAGATAGATATGATTTAGTAATTTTGGTGATATTGGTGATATATATGTGTTATATATATCAATGATTGATAAATGAGAGTGGGACATGGTCTATTTTTTCCAAATCCCACATGAGTGGGACATGGTCTGCTATTTACAAAGCCCATAGTGATAAAATATTTGATGAATAAAATTGTTTCAAAGTCTACTATTTTCAAATCACATGAGAGTGTGACATGGTATTCTATTTTTAAATTTGTTAGTAATAAACCTGTGCGGTACATGGTCAACTCTTTTTAATGACTAAGGGGTTCTATCTATGATATCCTAGACCCAAATGGTTGGAATTGGATTGTGGATTAAATTTACCATTTTAATAAGTTGAAATGAAATCCCTATTGAAAGACCATTAGTTTATTGAATTTTTATTTGAAAATGTGACATGAATCCGAAATTGGAATGGTCCAAAAAACGTTTTATGGTATGTGTGTTCTTGAAAACCCTAGGGGGGTATGTGGTTAAATAAAGAATATTTGAAAATTTTATAACCTTTTAATTTAGAATTATACTTATTTATTTACAAAATGCATACACTATATTGGACTAGAATTATTATAGACAACATTGGTGGTGGCCTATAGAGTTGTACTCACAGCCTACATGGGATTCCTAATCTGTACCTGAATAGACTTTATTGTTGAAGGGCATGTTAAGGGAAAAGGCCATAGGTTAGATTGTTGATTCGGGAATGGATCTTGGATGAGGGAACTAGACATGGATTGGGTCCATCTTGAGAGTTGTCGGTGTCTTTATTTTTAGTTATCATTCTAAACTGTTGACACTTACTTTATCATGGTATTTTTTCTATTTCGGTTGGATATTATATTTTTTTCATTGTCTATCTTGAGATATTGGAATTTTATGATTATATAATATTCTCCTACATTTTATTTATTTACTTAGGTGTATTAATATAATAATATAGGGAATATTTTCCCCAATATTGACTTACTAGACCCTCACTATTAGTCAATGGCTTCTAGAATATGGGGAAGCGCTTTTCAGGTCATGTGACTAACTGGCTTGGGGAATTGGAGTGTGGCACCTTGGTTGAGATGTTACAGAGTGGTATCCGAGATGGTTTTTTTCTTTTTCTTATCTCTTTCTGTTTTGGAAAGGTATATATGAGACTAGGAAAAGTAGGGCCCTGGTTATGAGCATGTTCATGGGAGTAGTTGACCTAGAAATGGGATAGAACCCAAGTACACATGGTCAGAATTCTTTTTATTACTATTTATTGGTATAGTTGAATATTATTTCACCTAGGGTGACGCACTTGTTGTGTGATGTGATTATTTTTTCAATGATTTTTTTATATTGTACTAAAATTATGGTATGGGTGAAAAATGGGTAATATGTATGTTGTTAAACATGAACTATTTTCCATGATTGAAAAACTAAATTGAAAATAGTGCCTAATATGAAGTTGAGAATAGTAAAATGATTAAAAATGATACTAAATGGGTGAAAAATGAAATGTAAATAATGAGATCATGTTTACCCTTATTAACCAAGAACTAGGTGTAGGATGGTTATCGGTAATGAAAGTGCCTTGGTTTTAACCGCAGGGTGAGACTTGAGGAAAATGATTATTGAAACTTATTGTGAATTTCCTTTCTCATAATTGTATTAATTTTATCAAATAGTTCCTAAGGTGAGTGTTTGGAATTGTAGATTTATTCCTCCCTGAAAACGCTGGTTGAGATGATGACTAGAGGGCATGGAGGTGGATGATCCTCCTCTGGTGTAACTTGAGGTACAAACAGTGTTATGTAAGGAAGAAAGGGATAAGTTCTTATATAACTTCTCTAGATTCGTCGCATTCATGTTAATAGGAACATGGTGGGATGAAAAACTCATGTCTAACCTGAAAATGTTGTTTTAGTTACAATACCCTCTCACTTTAATAGGATAGGGTGGAGCTAAGGCAACTGAGTTCTGGGTTGAGCCCATCGAGATGACACGTGAACACATGGAGACTCCTCCAAAGAAGAGGGTCATTTTTTCCACCTATAAGGTAAAAGGATCAATGAAGCACCAGTTTGAAATTCTTGCATGTATTTTAGAAGCTTGTGGGATTCGAGGGAAGGAATGTTTGAAGAAGTTCTTGGAGTACTTCTACCTAGAGAAACTGAGACCAGAGAGAGTAGCTATGTTCATGAGATTGAATTAGGTGAGAATGTTTGTGGTGGACTATATTGAATGCTTCAAATATTTGAAAATATTTTCTAATATGTTGGAAATATTTGAGATAGATATGAGAAGATTCTTTTAGGATGAACTTAATCGATAAATTAAGTCCAAAGTTAACCCTTTTTTTAAAGATGTTTTCTGGGGTGGTGGATCTTACTCTCATAGATTAGGGGAACTTGATGGAGGCTTCCAGTGTATGAAAGGTGGATACTACTACATGGACAGAGGTGCAACGTCTGAGTATAGGAAGCATTACTTTTAAAATGTTATCCAGAGTGGTGGGAAGAAGAATACACAAGCCTGGGGATCAGTTTTATAAGAACATACTCATGTGGTTTTCCACCAGTGTGATATTACATGAAACTTCTAAGAACATTGTCCCTAACCACTAGTGTAATGTTGAGTCTGTGACAATATCATACATCTTCAGAGGATCTGCAGAACAACACATCATGAAGTTTCTGATATAGGAGCAAGAACAAATTAGGGTGCATGAAGGAGATATTCTAAACCATATTTGTCTAGAAGATGGTGTTTTGCTGGAAGAGGTGGTAGAGGCAGTGGACATGGTTCTTTTGGGAATGATCACCCATATCATCACAGTGGGGCAACTAAAGGGAGTCAACAAACCCCACATAAAAGAGTGTAAGGACAATTTCATGTTGTATAACCTACACTTGTGGATAGAAAGACTGAACCATAGACATTGAGAGGTAATATTCTGGTAGATTCTATATTATCTATTATCTTATTTGATACTGTCGCTTCGTGTTCATTTATATCTACAATAATTTTTACTAGATTATGCCTGGAGATGGTGTTTTTGAGTGAGGTTATGACTATAGATACACCATTAGGAGAATGACTTAGAGATATTTGTATATTCTAGGGATGTTATCTTGAAATCAAGGAGTATCATTTTCTATGGGATTTATATATTCTAGACATGTAAGGTTTCATCTTAATCATGGGTATGGACTGGATAGTTCTATATCGAGCCCACATCTATTGTTTCCAAAGGAGAGTGACTTTTATATCCCATAAGGGTGATAATGATATTCACTATGGGGAAATGGATATCCAAGCAAGATGAGCAGGTCCAATTACCTAGAAAATAGGTGATCTCATAGCCCATGTTGCATGTTTATTACAAGGTGATATATGTGTTAAGTAAGAAGTTCTTCCACCAGTAGTGGAACTACTTCCAGATTACTTTCCGGAAGAGTTTATAGGGCTCCCAATTAAGAGAGATATAGAATTCACTATTGATCACATACCAGTGAATGAGCCAGTATCTATTATACTATATATAATGACACAAAAATATTTCGAAGATCACAAGACATAGCTAGAAGAGATGGATATTAATGTATTAATTCTTCTGAGAATGATTCCTTGGGGTTCACCTGTTTTGTTTACAAAGGAGGACAATATTTTACAATTTTGTGTCAATTAACTGAAGTTGAACAAGATTAATGTAAAAAATAGGCATCCTCATCCATGTATCGATGATATTTTTGTCTAGCTAAAGGGAGAATTTTTGTTCTAAAATATCGACTTGAGATTGAGGAATCATCAGTTGATATTTCAGACCTATCACATACTGAGGAAAACATTAAAAATAAAGTATATCCTATATTCATTCATCACAATTCTTTTTGTGTTGAATAATTCACAATTAGTGTTTTTTTATTTTATGAATAAGATCTTACATCTATATCTAGATCAGTTTGTGGGGGTGTTTGTGGATGACATCTTGGTGTACTCCATGACTCATGGTCATCATGCCCAAGATTTTGACATCGTCCTGAGTACATTGAGAGAGCATCATCTATATTTATGCTATCTACATGTCATTTTTTGATCAACTGAAACACTTTTTGGGACACGTCATCTCGGAGGAGGGTGTTTCATTAGATAGAGAGGAGGTTCAGGTAGTTGTGTTTGGGGAGTATCCAAAATTGTTTTTGAAATCCTAATTATTATGGGGTAAGTTTTATATTTTTAGAGATTCATCCATCACGTTTCTCATTTGGAAGCACTATTTTCAGTATTGACCAAAATGGTATAAAGTTTTATTGGTTAGGAGGATGTGATTAGGCCTTTTGGGATTTGATAAATTTATTAACATTGGAACCGATCATGATCCTGCTTGAGTCAGGTGATGATTAAATAGTGTAATATGATTCTTTTGGGATTTGAGTCGAGGATGTGTGGATGTAAGGAGATAGAGTTGTAATGTATGGGTCTATAAATTTAAGTCCACAAGAATGGAACTACCCTACACATGACCTTGATTTGGTAGTAGTGGTTTACACTCTAAATTACTGGTGACATTATCTTTTGTGTGAAAATATTTCTATGTATATGGGTGAAAATATTTTAAGGTAAATCTTTATGAAACAAGATGTGAATATTCAGAAACAGAGATGGATGAAGTATATCCAGTCATTCAATTTTGATCCAATGTATACACCCACATAGGTAAAAAGTGTTTATGCTGTTATGAGAAAGAAAATAGATGATAGCGGTTTTGGAATATAATGTTTAGTGAAGGATTATGAATTTTTTGGTTGAGATGCACATTGTTATTTTGGAGAGTCATGAGAAGATGAATCTCATATCCATTTTTGTGGTGTCTACACTTTTGATATATATCTGGGATAGTCAGTATGAGGATCAATAGTGTTTGACTTTAATGGAAATCCATGAAAGTAGGGATACACCTTCATACATGAGAATCAATGAGGATTAGAACATTTCTGTCAACAATCATGTATATGTGCCTATGATAATGTGAGATAAGATGATGTAGGAATTTCATGCATTGAAGTGGGTAATACATCTAGGTGTGACCAAAAATATACCATAACCTATTATGAATTTTTGTTTTGTACGAGCATGAAAAAGGAGATAATAGGGTTTGTGACATGGTGTTACACCTGTCAACAGGCGAAGACAAAGCATCAATGACCTGGACGATTGCTACATCCCTTACGCATTCTTGAGTGGATGTTGGATGATGTGATGATGGACTTTATGTTGGGTATCCCAAAGATTCCCTAGAAGAATGATGTTATATGGATTATTGTGGATCAACTACCAAATGTTGCACATTTATTGCCTATACTATAGACATTCCCAGTGGTGACGTTAGGAGATTTGTATGTTCATTAAATAGTCCATCTGCACGGGGTGAGACAATATATAGTTTTATATCATGAATCGTGATCCACTTCAGGATTCAGGAAGTTCTTTCAAAAGGTGCTTGGTTTTTAGGTATTGTTGATTATGGACTTTCTCTGATAGACAAATGGGAAGTTGGAGCATATAATGAAAGTGATTGAGGACATGTTGTAGGAATGTGTTCCTGAATTAATTGGGATATCAAATAAGCACTATGCTTTAGTGGAGTTTTCCTTCAAAAATAGTTACCAGGAGACTATATAGATGGAACAATACGAGGATCATTTTTGTAAGAAATATAAGTTAATGATATTCTGGATAGAGGTTGGGGAGTTGGAGTTATTGGGATCATGTCTCATTCAGATGAAATTAGAGCAGGTGTAGTTCAATTAGGAAAACATGGATATGGATCAGAGTAGGAAGAAGTCATATTATAGTTGGTGGAGACAACCCCTAGTGTTTACATAGGGTGATCATGTATTCCTTCCGATGTTTCCTAGTTTGGGTGAGGATAGGATATAGAGAGAGGGAATGATGGGTGCCAGATTCATCTGACTGTTTGAGGTTGTCGAGATAATCGGGCTGATGGTGTACTGAGAGGCTCTTCCATAGAAATACATCTCAATGCATGAAATTTTCCATGTGTTAAAACTATAACAGTAACATTCTAACCCTTCTCATGTGATCGATGTGGACGATGTTTATATTGAGGTAGATGTTTCATTTTAGGAGAATTTGATATGTGTGTTAGATCATATTGAGACAGTGTTATAGGGAGGAACCATGTCAACAGTTCATGTACTGTAGAAACATAGGCATCTGCAAGAGGATACTAGGGAAAGGGAAGAAGATATTAGGTCTCAAAGGATTGATATATTGTCTCAAAATCTTATAGAATATTAGGAGTGCATCTCGAGGATGATTTTTTATATGGTGGGAGATTGTAAGATCCTAACCTTTTCTGGAGTTGACATGGATGATATTTCTGGTAAAATTTTCCCTTATGTTGAGTACTTTTCATTGAGTATTTATTTGGGGATTGGTTGGATAAAAATTGAGAAAAATGAAAAAAGGGGTTGTACATGATTGGATCATGGTTAGAGAAAAATGTGCTCCCCATCCCAGGAAATTGTGCAGCCATGGACAGTGGGGGTTTGCATGGCTGGCACAGTGTTTTTAAAACCATGTGCACTATAAAGAGAACTTTTTTCCCCCAAAATAATGTGTTCACGATTGGCAAAAGGTTAGGGAAAACTATGTTCCCCAACCAAGGAAACTAATAGTGATATATTAAATGGCCTGAAAATTAATTTCTTATCCACTTTATTACCCAAAGCATCCCCCATTTAAAACAAATTTAGACCAACTTGATTTTTGGTGATTCTAGAGGTTATTAAATGGATTCCAAAGCCATCCAACATCCAATATTTATGATTTAAATCCAATATTTAAGATCCAAATGTCTCTTAATAAGTTGATCTTTACTTGTTTATTTCCAATTCATCCTCATTTTTTTCTCTTTCGTTTGGTGGTAGTTATCTTTTGTTTTTTAGTAGAATTAAAAAATATTGATCTGGGTTTTTATTTCAGCATCTAGATCTAAAATATCATTAATTGTTTTTATATTGATTTAGTTTTATATATCTGTACCCCATTATTTTTCATTATGCCACTAAATTTTAGTGATTTTTTTGAGTGATCCATCGTCAACAAATTGTGGTAGTTGTTTTAATATTAAAATCTCAAAGACAATATTTTGATTATGTGTATGCAAATTATAGAATTACTAGGGTTGTTTATGAATTCTATTTCTTTAGTAAATACATTAATTTGGGTGAATTAGTTAATAATGTAATTGTGAAATTAAAGGATTTGGGAGTAATTAATCAGTGAATTAAATATGTTCTATTGAGATACATATTTGAGATATTAAATTAGTGAATTAATTATGTGATATTGATGTTAGGAATTGAATAATTAATCAGTGAATTAATTACAATATATTGATGTTATTAATTGAATAATTAATTGGCGAATTTTTTATGAGATACTGAGAGTGAAAATTATATAATTAATCGTGGAATTAATTCTGCAATATTTTAATTACATAATTAGAATTTATTAATCTTTCAATTAATTAATTGAATGCATGTGATTAATTAATTATAGAATTAATTAATGGTAAGAGTGTGATTAATTGATTATCATATTAATTAATGATAATTATTTTAATAAAATGATTAATGTTGATTTATATTGATTGATGTGATATATTGATTCTTGTGATATTGGTGATAGATATATGTGTTATGTATATGAATGTTTGATTAATGAGAGTGGGGCATGGTCTTCTGTTTCCAAATCCCACATGAGTGGGATGTGGTCTACTATTTCTTGATGCCCCAAGTGATAATCTATTTGACGAACAAGAGTAGTGCATACACTATTATTTGAAAAGCCTGCAAAATCGGGACATGATCTGCTATTTCCAAATCCCGTAGGTATAAACCTATATGTGACATTTTCTGCTATTTCTAAAGCTCGTGGGTTCCTAGGTCTGATGAACTAGACCCAAATTGATGGAATTTGACTATTTCCAATTATAAATTTTAATAAGTATAAATGAAATGCATAATGAAAACCCAATAGGTTGCTGAATTTTGATTTGAGAATGGCATATGATTCAGAATCTGGAACAGGTTGAAGCAGTTGTTAAGGTATGAGTGTTCTTGGAAACCTAGGGGTTATGTGGGGAAATAAAAAATATTTGATAACTTGGAAAAAAATTAATTGTGTATTATAATTATCTCTTTATAAAACTGCATACATTGTTTTATACAAGATTTTTTTAGACACTGTTGGTGGTGGCCAACTAAGTTGTACTCACACCCTACGTGGGATGCCTGATCACTACCTGAATAGAATTTATTGTCTTTAAATAGGTTAAAGTAAAATTACTTAGGAACAATAAATTATTTTGAATTAGATCTTGGATTAGGGAACTAAACATTGCTTGGGACCCTCTTGGGAGTCATTGGTGTCTTTATTTTTAGTTCTTATTTTGGACACTTGACACTTACTTTAGCATGTCATGTTTTCTATCTCAGTTGGATATTGATTTTTCTTCTTTATTTATCTTGATATATTAGTATTGTTATGATTATATAAGATTCCTAAATTTTTTATTTATTTCTACTGGCATGTTACTCTAGTAAAATAGTGTTCAGCGCTGCCATGATAGACATACCAAATCCTCGCTACTAGTCATCAGCCTCTAGAGAATGGCGATGCAGGATTGGGGTCATGTGACCAACCAGATTGGGGAATTAGTGTGGGGCACCAATTTCAAGACGTTACACTCCATGTGTTTTTTAAAAAACATAAGGAACTAATTCCATGTAATTCATATAATTATATATATATGTGTGTGTAATTATCCAATTGAGGAATAGTCACTAAAATAAAATATGGAATATATATTTATTTATGAACAATATACCAAAGAATAATATATTTGATAAAATTTGACATATGATATATACTTTATCTTACATGAAATATGTATCGTCCAATGTGACTAGGTGTTAGTGGAAGTAAATGTCACCAAATTCTAGTAAAGTGGAATCATGAAAAAAATAAATTTTTTTATCTAATCCAGGGTTAGAGTCTTTTGGTATCTCTAATGATTTAAACGAATGTTTTTGATATTGAAAAACTATTGTAAAATAATCAAAAATAATTTTTTTAGAATTTAGAGGAATTTTAGATATTCATGGACTAACTAAAACAACTACAAAAATCCCTTAATTATGTTATTAGTTACATAATGAAGAAAGCATTCAGGGCTTCCTATTGGTTATCCCATTACGTGGAATACGAGTAAATATAAAGAAAATAAGTAGATATTGGTTATCCAGTTTAGGTAAAATATATAAGGACTTATCACTAAACATTATATAATCATGAGTTTTTTGTAAATGATTTATTTTCTTTTAATCCCAAATATATTTTAGGATTAGAGTTTCAATGAATTGTTTCATCAATATTATAGAAATAATTATTACATCACAATGTGTAAACGTCCACTTAGTATCAAATTTCCCAGAAAACAAAACTTTTAAGATATAACATAGTTTTTTCCTAACATATATTTAAAATTTTAATCTTGACATCATCATTTTCCCTAATATTCCTTAAAACAATGTCAATTTTCTTAAATGTGGGATGGCCACAATTATTTCAATAAGTGGAATAAAAATACAAAAATAAGTTCATCATTCCAAAATTATTACTTAAAATTATCTACTTTTTGAATAAGAATTAGTTTTTAAATAATCATTTTTTACCAAATAAGTCATCTTCTCTACAAAATATTTTCATAAAATATTTTATAAGAAATGCTAAATTAAAAAATCTAATAATGTCTTATCTTTAATCTTGAAAAAATCCTGAAACTATTTCACCATGTTATATGTTATACCCTTAATAAGTGGTATATACTTTACATTTTAAAAAATAAGCTCATTTCTTTCCTTTTTTGATATAATAATATTTTCAAAAAAACCTATTATAGGCATGGATAAATCATATCGGTAACTTGAGGCACCATTTTTATGTCAATATTATATATGGAATAAGCTTCATGGGTATAAATGGAATAAAATTAATGGTTTTACAAAGAATAACTACCATGGTTACACATGGAATAACTATCTCAAATTAAATAGGAATAATCAGCAAGGGTACACTTGGATTACCCTTAACGATCAACTTCCAAACATAAATAGTACAAAATGAATTGGGGGACTATAATGAATCCACTGTCACATGGTATATAATTTAAGCACTCATCCTATTAAACAATTCCCTATAACAATGAAAAAATCATATCTTATATAAATTTTTTATTTTCAAAATATTATTTTCACCTATAAGTAAACATTTCCAGATATTTATATATCCCTTTCTATTAAAACCCAATTTTTAAAAATTTAATTTCCATAATAAAAGGGAACAAGGGTATTCGTTGAATAAAACATGTAATATTGTATAGGATGTAAAATATTCAAATAATGGTATGTTGGTGGAAAATTCATTACCACCGTATACATTAAAATATAACATTATTTTTGTCAGTTGTAAATAAATTCAAAACATTTTGTATAAAATATGTAAAAATATTCCTTTTGAAAACCTTTGAAGGAAATTAAAGAAGTTTAAAAAATTTTGATTTATAATTCATTTAATTTCCATGTAAATATATCCATAACATAACCATAAAAATATATATATGGAAGGAAATATTTTTAAGGGAAAAATTTTATAGAGAATTTTTAAATGAAAATTAATTAGATTGAGTCAGACTTGTCACATACGTTATTTATATTCCAAAAAATTGTAATTATTTCTTTTTTAAAAATACTTTTCAGGTATATTATTCATTTTACAATGTTATAATTAATTACTTAATCAATTTGGTCCATATTAGATGTTTTTTTTATATTCAACTAATATGTCCAAAAATATAATTTGGTGGGTTCACAATGATAAATGAATAAATTAATTAATCATTCCCATATTAATTATCATGAAATAATTACCATTGGAATACTTAAATTTTAATTTTAAAACCAACCATTATAAATGTTCACGAATAATTAACAATGTTTCAATTATGGAGATGATAGGTTGTACACACGCGTGAGTAACATTTTGATTTTTAAATGATCAATATAGAAAGAAGGTAAGACCTATTTTATAATCATATAACGATAATAATATCATAAAGTCCATATTATTTATTTTAATATACTTCTATATATCATCCATTTTATGTGGTGATGAAAAATGAATCATGTTGCTTCATGGAGGCTTTAGTCTACACATACGCATGAACGACGTAATCATTTTACAGTGAATGTAAATATAAGAAATTAAATGTTATGTAATATTTTAATAATAATAAATATTTCATTATTATCAAATATATAAATTAAATCCTTAATTTAAAACCACTATAAGAGGAGTTTATGGAAAATGAAATACAGTAGTTCATGATATGGTAGTCCTCCATACACATGAATGATGTTTTTTCCTCCTGTTTGATGGAATATGGGATAGGTATAGGTTATTAAATTAAAGTAATTTTTTTAGAATATGGTAGATTTTTTTATTTATTTATTCATGTTTTAATAATATTTGATTATATTAGATAAGGAAACAAAATGAAAATACTTGTTTATAAATTATACCTCTTCTTCAGAAAACCACTTAATATTTACACCAAAATCTTCCAAAGAAATGTTTTATGATAAAAAATGAATTATAAAACAAAGGTATGGTAATAATTAAAGTATTTTACTAGGTTTTCACCAAAACAATATGCTTTTTAAATTTTATGAATAGGGGAATGGAGTTTCCATTTTATAATTGAGTAGAGTGGGATTCTTGAAATTTCGTAATGTATTATATTAATGTAAATTAATTTTCATATTAAAATGTCTCAAAATTTATAAGGTCTTAAAATAATATAATATTTATTATAAATAATATCATAAAATAAATATTGGGTATGTTACGGAGATTTTTTCACCGTTATCGTTTTTTTTAACCCATTTTAACACTTTTTGACAATTACTTGAGTATTAATATTTTTACTCTTTTGGGGTTAATAAAGTTACGATAAAAAGAAAAAATTATCCATTAATTTTATATGGTTGATATTATAAACCATTTCCTATTAAAATATTTTAATATATTATTTTTATAAATTTTTAAAAAGTTAATAAATCATTTTTTTATAAACGATCATAAATGTTAATTTTGATATAATTCAATTAATTTGACATTAAAAACACCATGAGAAATATGGAATTTTAATTAATAACACTAAACTATAATAGAAATTTAATATTTATCTAAAAAATTTATAGAAGACAATAATTTATGCATATTATAATACTTTTAATATTATTTAAATTTGGTATTTTAATTTTCTTTTTTATTCAATAATTACTACGTTGGCATTAGGTAACCATTTATTGTAATTATATAACTAATAAAAGTAATTAATAATTTTATATAATGAAAATAATTTTATTATCATGAAAATAACCATTAATATTCATTCAAAACATGAATTTCACCATTTTAACACATAACATATATTTAAAAGTAAGAGGATGATATTTCGTCCTTCTCAATACATAATGTTTTATAAAGGTAAAAATAATATCCATATAAAACAAAATTCCATATATTCAAATCATGGATGATTATAAAATAACTATAGTCATATAATAAAATTAATTCATGTGTTACAGTTACTTTTTAGTCCTTATCACATTGTTTTTTCGCTTAAATAACCTATTTTACCTTTACCATAGTAATATATTTTTATTGTTTTTACTATTAATTATGACAAAAAATTACATTAAACATAGTATATAATGTTAATTATGATGGTTTAAGATAAATAATCCATTTCAACCAATTAAATTCAAAAGAGTGATAGAATTTAATTTAAAAATAAACGCACAAATGTGATGAAATGTGATTTTGCAAAGAAAATGTTTTCTTAAGTATATAAAAACAGTTATTTCAAAATTCAACATAAAATTGATTAGAAAGACCTAAATTGGATTAATAATATTATAATTTAATTAGTTTTTCTTTTAAAACTATTTTAAAATAATGTGTAAAATTTTAAATTCTTTAAATGAATTTTTTTAATATAAACCAGTTTTTTAAAAAATTTCCTCATAAAATAATATTTTTAAAAAATTATAAAAAATTAATCATATGATAATTTCAACATACTAAAGTAAAAAAATAAAATTACATTTTTCAAATTCATATTTAGTAATTTTAAATTATTATTTTTTAAATAAAACTATATAAGAAAATAGGTTTAATAAAACTATTTCAATTTTAATTTTAAAAATTACATAAAATTTGTATATTGAATATAACTATATAGTCCATGAATAATAAAAAATATAAAATTTATTTTTTATTTCGTTATCTGTTTTTTTAAATTATTCCCCCTTTTTTGAAATGTCATCATTATAACTTTATTTACTTATTAAACAAGTAGAGATATCTTTTGTATACAAAACTTTTATGTACTCATGTTGCTTATTCATCCATATGGTTCACCCAAAAACCGTTAACATTATTAATCATCTTATTTCAAACCATTTTCAATCTATGGTAAATAATCTTTACTAGTAGTTCCTCCCAAGATAGGTTTTGTTTTAACTAATCTACCTAAGGGCTCAAAACATGAGATCAATTTGGTGAATATTTTAAAAACATCAATACATGAAAAACATTGTGTATGGAGAATAATATTAGAGGCAAGAAAACATGGTAAGAAACAAGTCAAATTTTATCTATTATTTTATATGGTCCAAAAAACCATGGAATTTGCTTCTCTTTTTTTCCAAATGCATGACACTTTTTCATGTAGATTCTTGAAGAAACACGACCACCTACCTCAAAATAAATACTTTTTTTAAAGCCTTATGCATATATTTTCTACCATCTATGATGCATGATCATATGTTTTTGAATAATCTTCACCTTCTCAGCAATTTCTCCTACCAAATATGTACCCAACAACATTATTTTTTTCAAATTCCTCCTAGAAAATAGGATCTAGACACTATCTTCCATATAATGCCTCAAATAGTTCTATATGTATACTGGAATAAAATCTATTATTATTTTAAAACATATATGATGAATGATATTGAACCCAAAATCATAATACCATATTTAAAAAAGAATGAAGCATGTCTTCTAAGGTTTAAATAATTCTCCAAGATAGACCATCATACCAAGGATGAAAGGTTGCAGTGGAATTTAATTCAGTTCACAATGAATTCTGAAGTCCTTTGAAAATAATTAATGTGAACCCTGCATCATAGTAAAATAACATAGATATATGACTCCATGTATCCTGACTATATCCATGAGATATAGACAAGAAATATTATCTAAATACATAGAATCATAAATGGAAAGGAAGTTAAAGATTTATTTAATCAATCAACATTAAATCAAATCATGTTATTACCTTTAGATATCATTGGAAATCCCTCCATAGAATCCCTATAAATATTTTCCCATTTCCACTCTGGCACTATAAAAGGCTTGTGCACCCCCTTCAATAATTTTTATTATTATTTAACCTATTGTCAAGTAAAAAAATTTATAGTGTGGTCAAAAATATATTTTTTTCATTTCATCCCACAATTGATAATCTCGATGGACATTATATATCTTATTCCTACCAAGGTGAATGAAAAATGGGGAATTGTGAGCTTCACTCCAAATTTCTCTCTATATATGGGAATCACAAGGAATAGTTAATTATTTTTATAATCTGATAAGTCCATATTCATTAATATTAAAATCTATAAACATAACACTATTAAAATATTTTATGTTTTCCTATAAAACATTATCCTCCTTCCAAGATTTTATAATTATTTCTAACAGAGATGATTGTATTGGCACATTAAAAAAAGGGGAAACTCTAGAATGAATAATTTCTACGTCCAAATTCATCAGACCATAAACTAAAAATTCATATTTAAAACATAAAATGGTATGTATATAAATATTTTTCTATCATAAGAAAAATTATTCTTTTTAATATACATTTATGGTAATGAATTTTTAATTTAAAATCATTGATAAATTCCAACTGTCTAATCTATCTAATGTTCAACTCTATCTGTATGAATATATACTTTAAACATTAATGATTAACAAGAAACTAATACGTAGAACTATATAAATGATATCCCCACTTTTTTAAATAAAACACTATAGATAGCATCTCAATATCGTGGGTAAGATAATTTTTCTCATGTGGTTTTAATTGAAATAAATAATAAGAAATTGTCTAATTATTCCTCATCCAAACACAACCAAGTTATTTTAATAATGTTTCACTATAGATGATAAAGTCACTATTTCTCGTGGGAAGATCCAAAATTGGATCATTAAAAAATCATTATTTTATTTTATATAAATTGTCATCAAATTATTTTATATATATAAATTTAACTTCTTTCGAAGTCCACTTAGTCAGTGGTCTAGATAATCAAGTGATGCTTTCAACAAACCATCCAAAAGGACCTGCTAATCCAAGAAAACTATTAATATTAGTAAAAATTTTAGGTACTTTCCACTCACAAAAAAACATTAGATTTTGTGGTATTAAATATTATAAAAATTTACTTATGATGCATCCAAGGAATAAAATCTATTTTAACAAAAAATCTCATTTTTTAAAATTTTACGTATAACTTCTTTTCTTCGGGATTTTTAGAAAAATCCTTATATTTTTTTCATGATCCTCAAAGATTCATTAATAAATAAATATATGATTAAAACCCAAAAACTTATCCCAATAGTCATGGAAAATCAGTTCATAATAACCATAAATATAGTTGGGGAATTTCTCAACCCAAAGGGCATAACCACAAACTCATAATAACCATATCTAGTTTGAAATGATGTTTTTAGAATTTAAACCTCCTTCACTATTAGCTAATCATTATCAAACCATTTTACAACCATTGAAAAATATCTATCTCCCTGAATCTTCTCAAACAAGTCATCGATATGAGGCAATAGAAAATTATTCCTAGTAGTAACATTTTTCAAAGATCCAAAATCCATGAAAAAACTCATGGAACCATATTTTTAAAAATATATATATATATATATAGGATCACTACATGGTTATGTAGTAGGATAAATTAAACCTCTATTAAGAAACTCATGAAACATATTTTTCAATTCTAGAAGTTATACTTGGTCCATTAGATAAGGGGGTTTGGAATTTATCATACCATAAGGAACAAAGTCACAAATAAATTCAACTTCCTGATAAGATATAACTCTAGAGAACTCATTCGAGAAAAAATAAACATATTATTTTAATAATTGTACATCATTAATCTATACGGTTCCCTTATATTTAAAAATATGTGCATGATAGATTCCATTAACATCTTTTAATAGTTTATAAACTTCTTGATTTGTTATCAATGATATGGATTAATTGTTTTATGGAAAATAAAATTCATTCTATTGAAATTCATTATCTCTTAAATCTATCGTATCATGTCAAAATAAGAGAAATCCTTACATTGAATAAAATTGAACTCTACATGGGAGAAGATAAATAGTTTGGAAGGATTATCTTTATATATACAACCACAACAAAACTTATAATTTATTATTTCATTAATACTTACCCATTTGTTTTACCATGGGTCCCAGATTCATCTCATGAGGTGAAATTTTTTATTTTCAAGAAATAATTTCACAAATGAAAGAATGTATAGACCCATAATCAAACAATGAATTATGGTAATCTGAATAAATAATCAATGTACCCATTATCACTTCATTTGATGGACCCACATATCATGTCTCGACCTGTCAGGGCCCCCCCTTGTGGGAAGAAGTCTGAGTGTGATATCCACAATCCTTCGTCTAATGGTCAAGGGATGGAGACAATCATTAAGAAGGAATAACTGAAATGGTAGGCCTTATCATATGTACTGTCTGTGTACACATGACCACATCCATGAAAAATAGTATAGGAATATAATAATAACTTTAATATATATAGTAAAACATTTTATTCAATAACTTCTGAGGGATACATCATAGATCGAAAATATAAATCCAATCAATAAAATAAAAAAATACATGCCTAATTAAAAATGAAGTAAAAACATAACAACAACTACAGAAAGAGTAAGAAAATGGAGCCTGACTCTAGATCTCTATGTCTAACCACTGTACATGGTCAATGCACCCAAGTATCTCTAAGAACCCCTAATTCCACCATCGATATGTGAGTTATCTTCATAAGAAAAATGCACGTAAGAAAATTCTATTTAGTGGTGAGTATATTCCTACCTAGATGAATGCCCTAAAACCCACAGTGGTTGTATTAGAAGTATAAAATAGCAGTAAGAAAAACCCAAAATTCCTTTTAATTAGAACATCATAAAAAACAATAATAACCTAGATATGATTAAAAATAATTCCTAATAAGAGAGAAAGGGTATCTCCATATTCATAGCTCAAATAAGAAATTTGATTCATCCTGTATCTCCAAAGGTGCAACTTCGTTGCCAAACAAAATGAAAAACATTCAAACATCTGTGTGGAGGGCCCACACCTTACCACTACCATCATTATATGAGGAGAAATATCATCATTAGTGGATCCATGTAAGAAAATAAGACACCAATTGGAAGGATTTATCCTTAACACTACATTTCCAAGTTAAGGGAGCATTATCCTTAGTCATTTCTTCTCTCACATACTCACATGAAACCATGTGGAGGTACTTCCCCTTGACACTATGTTTTACAACTGAAAGAGGCCCAACACCAATGTAAAACCCACTCTATTTTCAGAGCTTGATTATGAGGGAGTACCACTCTATAGATATAGTACCTACGTCATATTATAGTGTGGGGGAGTACTGACTCTACCTACCTAAGGAGTAGGGATGAACCATGCCTTGGTGCTATGAGAGATTACTGACCTGGTATCACTCCAATGATCCTTTCATGATCACTACCTTTATAAAGCAATCCCTAAAGAATAATCATACATGGAACATCCCACATAATATATTATATTACATAATTAATGATTCCATGATGTTTTATACTAGAAAACACTCAGGATATGATACTCACAAGCCAAAATCTGAGTGATGATGATGGAGATATGAGAGGAAAATTTTATTAGGGAAATGCACAACATGTATGGGGGTACCCACTTCATGTGACCTTAACTCACCAATTGGTTGTGTTTTCCACTATTAATGTCTTGGGAAGCCATTTAATACTACACTATGTGTTCATGTGGTCACATGTTGTGTATTTCTAATAAATATCCTAGGAATGTACACCTGCAACACTGATTGGTTGTCCTAGTGAAGCTGCAAAACATGTCCATATGGAGACATGATGTGTATGGTCACCTAGGGCCATACAGAATGTATAGCTAATGCATGTATTGTCAACCTAGTTAGGGTCACATGGAATGTTGGCTGATCCACATGGCATGTGATACTTATCTTGACTAAAACCCTTTACATCATGGAAACTGAAGAACACGACATGTGTAATTACACACTACATAGTGTTTTTTCAAGTTTCTCCCTGAATTTTATATCCATACTATAGATTTCAGATCTATAGTCACAAAATCTAATTTTAATGATTTCCACCCCTAATTTAATGTAGTTACCTCTGAGCATCGATTACTAGACTCTAATGTTCAAAAATCAGAAAAACTATTCACCATTCAAAAATGTATCTAGCCTCCCATCACCTATTACCACTCTGGATCCCAAATCCATAAAGTATAACCAAAATCCTTCATCTAAGATAAATCTGACAATTAAAAACATAGATACATCATATTTTCACACAACCACCATGAATCTAGGGGTTTGATTATAGTCTACCCTACTCTGGTATTGTTGAACCAGAAGCCACTGAAAAAAAGGAAAAGAACGAGATTAATGATGGGTTAAGGTCATAATAGCATAGCACATATTTTCATATGCATTGTAATCTCGTACAATTATTGATAAGTGATGCATAATGGGTTATAAAATGGAATTAAAAAATTATTTATTGAAGTCAAAGGGTCATGTGTTACGCTACCATTAAAACCCAACACAGTAGATTGAAAAAAGGTCTAATGAACCCCAAGAGATAGCTTATAATTCATAAAAAAAGTAACCCCTGATGAGGTGAGATACAAAAAATCCACCATATTCAGACCAAAAATGACCTATGGGATTTATGTATTGTCCTCATATGCCCCTGGATGAATGACACCCTTTACAACCATCATCCACACCAACTATAGGTCCACAAGTTTTCTCCCCACTGTCTCTAACCAATATCACAGTGACTCCACCAAGGATGGATTATACTCCCAGCTACATCCCAAAAAAAACATGAACACCCAAATCTTATTATCTAGGACCTGATACATCCTCTATAAATATCCATATGTATAGGTTAGAAAATTTTTACTCAACATATATATATTCCTAGAGGTATCTTACATCCTCTCCCTAATCGTGATGTGAAGTGAGCATTGCGGTCAAGAATGATCATTGATGGAATTTCATGAATCCATACTACTTAAAATATGAAAAGGAATTCCAAACACTCAACAATGATAAACTATTTGATGGTTATGAAGTGAGACAACATAGAAAGTAATCCTATAATCACTCTGATAATTTGATGACCTATTGTTATTCATGGAATCCCCCATGAAAAAAATAACAAAGATGTTATACCATTTACACATCCATCTAGACATCTTCCCTCCACTCATAGGTATGTGACTCAATAATAGTTATACTCTAAAACTGTCTAAAAATTCCTTGTCTACTCAACTTTGTTCTAATGGAATCTTGTTATATTGACATCTATCCTAGGAGTACTACAAAGGGAAATAATACTCCTCAGTATCTACTATCATAGAATGAATGGTGTCATCATCCATCCTAAAATATGGATGACATGCTAACCACATTAGGGATAACCATTAGGTTCTCATCGAGTGGATATTTAGTTATGGAAGATCACATAGTTGGTATCTCTATGATAATCCCCCCAAACATAATGAAGAAGTTAATGGGTAATTTCCATCGATAGGAGGTCTACTCAACTACACTCAACCCGAGGGGCCAAATGCTCTGTCATATCTCTCAATAATGGTATATTGAAAACATAATTGTGAGAATCTTATCCCTTGACCATATATTTGGGTGGATCCAAAGATAGGACTACCTAAACCTTTTCTGGGTCCACTGTAACTACATTGTCCAATAATTCATATCAAAATAAGTGGACCTTCCCGAATCCATAACTGACTCTACAAGACATCTTTCTAATGTCGTCACTCTCAGATGATGTATTAAACCATCATTAACTATATTGCATCCTCCAAAAATGATTTTTCACACACTTGGATTTCATGAAGAATGATACCACAATCTAATAAAATATGGGTTATGGATATTGTTCATAAGTTCCAAAAAAATTGTGTGGTGTCCAACTAGTTAACTGGTATCACTATGAACAAAAATCTATGACAATAAATTTTTCAATCCTTTCTGGGTATATCCCCCTCTCAAATATGGAGCTGGTGATAATCTAACCAGAATTCAAACACCTAGAACCACTTTCTCCCCGACCACTACTCGAAGAATTCATCAATTCTAAAGGGTAGAGACACCTCCCTAACTATCACCTAGTTCAGGTGAAATTATTCCACACCCAACCTCAAACTCTCATATTCAACTTTGGTGAACCACATTAGGATTCCCCGGAAAATAAACTAGTACAAAAAATCCCATTATCTATAGATTCTCTAAATAAAACATTGTCTCCCACAACAACATAGGGTCATTTGATATGTCAGTCCAGATATCGGGCCTTACCTGGTTGAATTCCATTAAAAACAACTGGTGGTTGAGGTAAACCTATAACATCCTCAGGGGAGATATCCTTTCATCTCACCCACACTGTTGGATGTAAAATCATATATAATACACTACTCTAAGGTTCATAATATCCAATTAATGAGGAATCATCCCTATCACACAAGATCATCCTACTCTGTATGGGATTTCATTTCATCAAAGACGGAAATTTTTTGTCCTGCAAACATAGGTACACTATTACCCTCACTAGTAGAAGTATAATGGGAATTGAAAAATTGAAAACATTATATACCAAGGAAACCATAATAGACCTACCCTAGTAGAAGTGGGAAGATTTCATGTGAGGCTCTCCCTCCCCTCCCAAAGTCTGGTCACACTATCAAAATTTTGTGATCAATAATCCTCTCATCAGGAGCCTCTCAACACAAGGTTTCCGATGAAAGGATCCACTAGTATCATTATGACATCAATAGTGGATACACCCAAGGGAATGTTCCTTGTTAATTTACACCCAAAAAACAACTGCAGTTGAGAAAATATAGGTCACACTTCTATCATTCATAAATTCCCGAGTTAAAAAGTATCTATTTCTTGAAGCCATCTTTCCCTTTATTGCCTATCCTCCATAACCAAGTCCCAATCTAAATCTTCATAACATCAAAAAAACATCAAATATATTTGTCAATAGAACTCATCCACCACACATAGACACGATATTCTTTGGGAGTCATTGACTTTCCACATGATTTTAGATTGTGTTATAAGAACACATCTCGTTGGGGGGACTGTATCTCTTTCTTTAATGACTAAATAAAAATATAACATCACCAAAATAAGGACCTAATGAATATCAAATTCACCCTATAAATGTGTCACTATGAGGACCACCATTATGAGGGTTCCTAACCAAGTGCAACCCTTCCATCAACGGTTTGTACCAGTCATCTACTCCATGAGATGGGGGGTTTGGCCCACCAAAAAACCAGGGAAAAATATATCTCTACAATATAAGAACCAAAAACATCATTGTTGTAATATAAATAAGAACCAATGTTAGCAACTAATATTCCATATTATATAATTGTCTCCAGAATGACCATCTGATCTGTCATGGTCCAAAAAACATGGAATACCTCGACCACCACCTTAAGCCAATACTCCACTGCTCGTGGGTATAGATCACCACAAAACCTTAGTGACCCTATCTCTTGAACTCATGTAATATTATATGCCTTCTTGTACCATCATATTGTCCTACTAAAGATATACACAGATCAACATGTGTGTGATCATCTACTTTGGCCACTAGGGGAGGGTCCACGCACTATTTAACAGGTGGTAGCACCACTCAGTGATCACTTGGAGGGAATACATAATGGAAGTGTCCCTGAAATGAGGCATCATCATCCCAATAGTCATCATCAAAAAATTAAATTGACATTATAACTAACATTCATTACAGACACACCTAGAAACATCTATTATGTTGTTAAGTTTTATCACAATCAATGATTATATTTTAGGAAAAACTAAAGAAGGATATTCAAAGGACCCAATAATATTTGAATAATGTACCAGTGGTTCGCTGCAACCAATTTCTTGGTATGATGATTCATAAAGTGGTTATTCAATGTACAAGTTAATGGATAGAAAATTCGTCATAACAACACTAGATTCCATGAACTAAAAGTTATACTCGAGACACTTTGACACTATTTCCCTCAGTGCCCAACAAATTATCACTATGGGTCCCACTCAAACACTGACCCAAGAACAAGATTCTCAAATAACACTCTTCCATCACACAAAAAAATTGGGGCACACATAAATGATGGAAGTTTTATTGTGAAAACCCAAATCCCACCATCAATAGGCTAAGGGATGGAGAAAAGCATCGTGATGGCATAAACGAAAAGGGATGGATTATCCTATATATATATATGCACACACATGACCAGCTCCATGAAAAAGTGTAGATTAAAATAACAAGAACTAAAACATATAAGGTAAAACCATGCAATAAATTACCTCTTAGAACTATATCAGAGTATGAAAATATAACCCAATGAATAAAATGGAAATATACATGACACACTAGTGCAGATAACATTTTTAACGTCACCATTTTTTACATCGGTTATATATAACCAATGTGAAAATATGTGATATGTGGTTTTTTACGTCATTTATTTTATAACCAATATAAAAAATAAAGAGAGTAAATTTTTTACGTCGGTTATTTGATAATTGATGTAAAAAATGAGGTATCTAACGAATTTTTTACCTCGTTTATAAAATACCCGATGTAAAAAAGGTGACATCAAAGGCCTTTTTGAAGTCGGTTATTTGATAACCGATGTTAAAAACCAACACATAGACATTTTTACCTCAGTTATAAAATAAACGACTTAAAAACTGTGGTTTTTGATGTGTATTTTACGCCGGTTATAGAATAAATGACTTAAAAACCCAACACGCGGCTTTTTTTACGTCAGTTATAAAATAACCAATGTAAAAAATGTGGAATCTGATACCTTTATAATTTCAGTTATAATAATAAACGACATTATAAATATAATAAAGAATATTTTATAATGTTTATTATTAAATAACCGATATTATAATGCATTTAGAAAATTTATCACACCCCGTGGATTGTCATTTCTGATTTTCCGATCGACAGACCTGCGACTCGTCTCTCTACTGTGGAAAACCTAGAATCGACTCTTCGATCTTGTTTCATTAAAATCATTTTGCCATCATTTTTTATCATATTTACTCTCCTTGGATCTATCACCTCCACTCGCAACACTCAGGTAAGCCTCCAACGACTTTATTTCGTTCGTTATTTTTCTCGAATAGTCTATATTTACGTTTTGTGATTTTGTTTGTTTAAAATAGGTAAGATTCTTCGATTTCAAACCCTCTTAACTAATTTTTCCATCATCATCATATTTATTATCACCAGATCTATTAGATCGACTCTCAATATTCATGTAATCCTCACCTACTTCTATTTCGTTTGTTTTTGTTTTGCGGATGCCCTACAATTATGGTAATATTTGTTGTCATTGACAACTAATGATCTCATTCACCTATATTACTGCAATTTATATCTAAAAAATTGTGATACAACCATTTCGTGTACCAGTGTGATTTATTTTATAAGTATATATGGTTTTTCATGGAGGAATGTTTATTTTGGATCCTTGGTTGTTTCTATTTTAGGTATCAGTTTTTGTTGTTCCATAAACTATTTACGTCGCTTATTTTCATGGACTATTATAAGTCTTCATATGCTATTAAAACCCGATTCATTGAATAGTAGATAATTTTAGACTAGTAGGAGATACAGTTCATGGTTATCATTTTCAATAATTGCATGATACCAAAACTAGTATATTGAGGTTAAAATCCCTAGATATGCCAAAACTAGTAGATTGAGGTTAAAATCCCATGGTTCTGGGGGGATTTCCAGAGGGTTGGGGGATGTCCAGGGGGTTGGGGGCTATCCATAGGGTTGTGGAATGTCCAGGGGGTTTGGGGTTTTCCAGAGGTTGGGGGCTGTCTCGAAGGGTTGGGGGATGTCCAGGGTGTCCATGGAGGTGGGGGGAGGGGGGAGGCAGTCCAGGGGTGTGTGTGGGGGGGGGGGTCCAAGGGGGTGGGGGTGTCAAAGGGGGTGGGGGGATGTCCAAGGGGTGGGGGCTGTACAAGGGGGTGGGGCCCTGTGTAGAGGGTTTGGGGGTTGTTCAGGGGGTGGGGGCTATCCAGAGGGTTGGGGGTGTCCAGGGGTGTCCAAGGTGGTAGAGGGTGGGGGTGGTGTCTAGGATGGGTGGGGGTGTCCAAGGGGGTGGGGTGCTGTCTAGAGGGGTGGGGCTGTCTAGGGGGTGGGGGGTTGTTCAGAGGGGTGGGGGATGTCCAAGGTGGTGTTGGTGTCCAGGTGGTGTCCAAGGTAGTGGGGGTGGTGTCCAGAGGGTTTGGGGGGCTGTCCAGAGGGTTGGGGGTGTCCAGGGTATCCATGGAAGTTGGGGGCAGTCCAGGGGTGTGTGTGTGGGGAGGGGGGTGGTCCAAGGGGGTGGGGGTGTCTAATGGGGTGGGGGTGGGGGCTTGTCCAGAGGGTTTGGGGGTTTTATGGGGGGGGCTTTCCAGAGGGTTGGAAGGTTTCCAGGGGGTGTCCAAGGGGGTAGGAGGTGGGTGTTGGTGTCTAGGGGTGGGGGTGTCCAGGGGGTGGGGGATTTTCCAAGGGTGTGGTGGTGTCCAGGGGTGTCTAATGGGGTGGTGGGTGGTGTCCAGGGGGTGGGGTCTGTCCAAGGGGGTGGTGGTGTCCAGGGGTTGGGGCTCTCCTAGGGGGTGGTGGTGTCTAGGGTGTCCAAGGGGTTGGGGGTAGTTTCCAAGGGTGGAGGGGCTGTCCAAGGTGGTGTTGGTGTCCAGGGGTGTCCAAGGGGGTAGGGGATTAGTGTTAGTTGGGATTGACTATTGTATCGTGGTTTCTGAGATTATAACATGATGATTGTATTGTTTCATGGATATTAGTGTTGCAAATATGATTCTATTTTGTTATATATATTTTGACAATTCATAGACTATGAGAAAATTATGGGTTATGGGGGAGACCATGTCATGGTTTTCAAATAGGCCTAGTTATCCTTACCCCATTGTGCCATGATGATTGGCTTTACCATGTGATTTTCTCTATCCGAGTTTTTATTTTAAATTTTATTTGATTCTCAGGTTTACTCCATTTTTTCCAATTTTCTATCAACCATTCGAGGCCCCATGGTTTTCTTTGATTCCATGGAATTTAAAACTGTTATATCTAACTATATTTTCTTTTTAAAATCTCATTCAATAATATTCTTTTAAATACGCATAGATTTGTTTTATATTTCAAAAAAATTACATTCAAATTATGATTTTTTTTCATATAAACATATATTTTCCTTATCTTAAAAAGAAGAATAATAGTGATATTTTTTATAGGTAATAATTAGTCGAAGTTGGATTACAGAACATTAAATGAGAAATGAATATGAGGAAGGTGTTGATGCCTTTTTGGAATTTTCAAAACGAAATGTTCCAAGCAGTAACATTTTTTCTATCCATGCTTGAACTGTTTGAATATGAAGAAGTTGAAAAGTAGAGTGATAAAATATCATCTGATTTGTCATGGTTTAAATCTGAGTTACAGAACTTGGATTTATAATTGTGAAACTGGACAGAATTTCACTGATGATGATGATTCACAAGATGGTAACTTCGATGGAATTGAAGAAATTATTCACGATATTGCAGCAGAACAAATAGAGAAAAAACTGATAGTTGCATGTCCATATAATGATGTTGAAAAACCATTATATCATGGTTGTACAGATTTTATGGGTTTTTTGGCGGTGTTAAGATTTATTAACCTAAGGGCAAAACATGGAAGGAGTGACAGAAGATTTATAGAGCTACTACAATTGATGAAATACATTCTTCCAAAAGATAATGATCTTTTAAATTCAAATTATAAGGCCAAGAAAATATTATGCCTGATGGGATTGGGATACAAGCAAATACATGCTTGTTCAAATGACTATATGATATATAGGAAAGAATATGAATTTATTTTAGAGTATACTCAATGTGGGACATCACGGTATAAGGTGAAATAAAAAACACAGGCTGATGTCAAGATTACAAAGATCCCTTCAAAGGTATTTTGGTATCTTCCTATAATTCATCATTTCAAACATTTATTTTCTAATTCATAAGATAAAAAAAGGTTAAGATGGCATGCTGATGAGCGGTTATGTGATGGTAAAATACATCATCTAGCTTATTGTCCATAATTGCAGAAAATTGATGAGCAGTATTCTACATTTGGAAATGAAATTAGAAATCTCATATTAGGGTTGTGCACAAATGGAATGAATCCATACCGAACCCTTAGTATCACACATAGTTCATGGCTAATTTTATTGGTAATTTACAACCTCTCTCCTAAAGTTTGTATGAAGCATATTTATGTCATGTTGAGTATAATGATCTTTCGTCCAAAGCAACCCATCAATTATATTGATGTTTACTTGTCACCGTTGATTAATGATTTGAAACTTTTATGGGTGGATGGTATTTGGGTGTATGATTCTTATAAAATGGAATATGTTCATCTGCATGCAGTTATTTTGTTCATTATAAAAGGCTTCCTAGCATATGGAAATTTTTCTGGATATTGTGCTAAAGAGAAAAAAACATGTCCAATTTGAGAACAACAGGATTCATATTGTCAATTTCATAATGGGAGGAAAACATTATACATGGGTCATCGAATGTTTTTTCCTATGGATCAATCATATAGAAGAATAAAAAAGGCATTCAATAGCTCAAAATAATTTTATATTTCTCTAAAACCTTTATCCCTTGATCTGTATTTTGAGAGGGTGAGAAACCTTGATGTGTCATTGGGAAAGACACAGAAATCTGGTAATGATAGACATATAGAGAAGAAATGGTAAAAACTTTTTGATCAACCATATTAGAGATATCAAGAAGTTAAACATAATATTGATTTCATGCATGTGTAGAAGAATATCTGTGATTTTTTGATTGGAACATTGTTATATATTAAAAGAAAGACAAAGGATGGTTTGAATGCAAGATTATACTTACTGTAAATGGGAATACGTTTGGAGTTAGCTCCCACTCCTAATGCAAGACGAACATTTCTTCCCCCGTCTTGTCATACATTATTGAAGAGGGAGAATATTAGATTTTTTAAGTGTCTTCAAGACATCAAAGTGCCTCATGGATATTATTCAAATGTAAAAAATTTTGACTCATTGAAGTACTTGAAGTTGATAGGTATGAAATCTGATGATTGTCATGTCATGTTTCAAGAACTTATACCAGTTCCATTGCGTGGAATATTGCCCATCTATGTCAGAAAGACTATGTTGAATTTGTGTTATTTTTTCATTTCAATTTGTAATAAGGATTTTGATGTGAATGCTTTGAACATTTTGGAAAAGGATGAAATTTTTAAACATTGTCAATTGGAAATGTTTTTTCCTCCATCTTTTTTTGATATAATGGTCCATTTAGTGATTCATTTGGTTTGAGAAATAAATCTTTATGGACCTATATATCATTGTTGGATGTATCCTTTTGAAAGTTATATGAAAATATTGAAGGGGTATGTTAAAAATCCATATCAACTTGAAGCCTCCAATATTAAAATTTATATTTATGGGGACATTGTAGAGTTTTCTATGAGCTACTTGGCTACAGAGCAGCACAATGTATTGCCTCCATCTCTCCATGAACGAGTTCATAATGAGGGAAAGGGGATTCGTGGCTTGAAATTCAAATAATTTTCAGCAGAACAGATAAAGAAGTTAGAATCATACATATTGAATAACATAGCTGATGTTCAACCGTATATCAAATTGCATATTAATGATTTGAAATAATGTCATCCAAAGAAGAAAGAAATGTGGATTTTGAATGATCACAACAAAAGCATTTTGTCATGTTTTAAAAAGACCTTGCTTGGTAGATCAGATGTATTAGAGACATTAAAATGGATAGTGGGTGGTCCATGTTTAAATGTGATAGCATGGTCCGGTTATGACATTAATGGCTATACATTTCTTATGAAAGCTTAGGACAACAGAAGATCAGTTCAGAATAGTGGTGTATTTCTGTTGGTAGAAGCAATGAATTTTTTGAGTGCTAAGGAAAAAACCCAATTTCTGCATCGAGTGCATATTATGGAGTGATTGAAGGCATATGGGAGGTTGATTACTTTAAAATTAAAGATCATTTTTTTAACTGTAAATAGTTTATCAGTAACAACAGTTCCAGACACGATGAATTTGGAATGACACTTGATAATCTAAATAGATTGGAAGACACAAATGATTCTTTTATAATAGAAACACATGAAAAATAAATTTTTTATGTAGTATATCAATCAGATATGCAGTGGGTTGTTGTTTTACAAGGGAAAAACAATATGTTGGTGACGATGAAATTGATAAATATGCTGATTTATGTGATATCCCTACTTCCATGGAAGGATTAATAGAATATAATGTTGAGTATTTTGAAGAAATGGTTTGTGCCATAAGGAACGATCACGACAAAGGAATTTGGGAAAACAATCCATTTGTACATTCCTAAAATTACAGGTAACATTTCTTTATTTCTTGATTACATTTATTATTTTCATAAAATGTTATATATTGTAAGTTTTTTCTTTATTATAACATGTATTAAAAAAAATAAGTATAAGTTTTTGTTTGTTTTATGTTTGTTTAGTTTACATTATCATGTTTACCATTACATTAATTATATATATATTATTTTTCTTCAGTGAAAATTACATTTCCATGTTTACCAGGTTTACTAGGTTTACCATGTTTACCATGTTTACCATCTTGGCCATCTTTACTATCTTTACCATTTTTTAACTTGCTTACCAAATTAACCATGTTTACTATTACGTAACATATTAAAATTTTTTATTTTCTGATTATAGTAGTATTAAAATATTTGTATTTTTATATTTGTGAACTAATTTTTGTTTTTTTGATTTGAATGATAATGACATATCAATCAGTTGATCAGCCACATGATTTTGGAGATGAGCATATTGGTCATACCTCTAGGGAGGAACATTCAAATGCTTCTATTGATGTTCCTCAATCTTCCTCGTATACTACTATTATGACAAAGAGTTCAAGAGTTGGTAAACGTGGGTGCACACTTTTGCCAAAATTATCACTTGCTCGTACAAAGTATCAGAGGATACTCGTTGATTTTGATGAGGATGATATTCCTAGACGTCCAAATGAAAAATATTTTATGAGTTTTGTATCAACTCAGGGTAAGAGAAAAGTAAGAATTTTGTATGATGGCTTGAGAAGTGTGGATAAAGCGATAATCTCTCAGTAGTGGGAGATGATTTTGGTAAGATCTTTTTCTATTTTTTTACTATTCGTTAAATGTTTCTAGTATATATAATATGTTTAACCTTTTCTTTATCAAATGAATTTTGATATTCCTAACATTGGAGGAGTCAGGAAGAGATGCTTATCAATGGCTGCTAGAAGATGGAGGGATTTCAAATCAACCCTCTCATCGGATTTAATTTTTGGTCATAGGAGTCATGACAATACATGTCATATATATCCTTTTATAGATGAAGACACATGGAGACAGTTTGTTGAAAGTAGAAGAGAAGAGTAATTTTTTGTAAGGGGAATGTAAACTTTTATAATATTTCTAATATAAATGATCTTATTAATGTTTTTTTAATGATTTATTATTCTTAATTTATAGCAAACAAGGAAGGCTCATCAGAAGATCCATTCTAAAAATGTATACCCTCATAGTTTTTCTCAGGGAGGGTATGCATTTTTTGAAGAACTAAGGATGGGGGAAAAATAAAAAAAAAACTAAGAGCTATGTATTCAAGATATAGAGAGGTGGCCCCTATATCCCCTCCATCTAGTCATGAAAAATTGAAGAGAGCTCATATGGACAAGAAAGGAAAATATCTTTTGGAAGAATCGAGAATCATAGCTGAGAGAATTGTAAGATATCTATTTTATTTATTTCAGTTAACTATTTTCATCCTATAATTTCAAACATTACCAAAATATTCAATTAATTAATACCGGACTCTCTTAAGGAGTAGATCTCACAAGGGGTATTTACAGTTGCTGGGAGGAAAGATATTTTATCTTCAGCATTGGGAAAGCCCAAAAATCCTGGTCGTGTACGCGGATATCCGACAGGTGTATTGGTAAGAAAAGTGTTTCCACATTCTTCAACTTCTAATGTTGAGGGTGTTAATAATAAAATAGAATCTTTGGAGGCCAAATTTCATAATATTAATGTGACAATGGAGTAAAAGATTAGAGTGTTGGTACAATATATGTTTGCATACATGCAAAGGCAATTTTAGACTGCAGCTCCCACTCCTCCACCTCCACCTGCAGACCCCTTTATTTATCCTCCACCTCCGCCAGTAGATCACACTCCCACACCTCAGCCTCTAGACCCCATTTTTTATCCTACTCCTCCACTGTAGCTTCCTAATTATTGCAATTTGTATGTTGATTATCCTCAACATCATATAGTTGCATATGGGTTGGAATATTGTATAGGAGATACAGTTCATCATCAACAATTAGAGGTAGAGAATCATAGGGTCGTTGTATAGGATATTATAGATAGATCATCTCGAGTACCATACCTATAGATGAGGTGATGAAAATTGGACATAGTATCAGCCATTTTTTAATTTGGCCATCCATACTATTTCAACTCATTACCATAGAGGTATGTATGTTATACCTTCTATTTTATATTTTTATTAATTTTGTTTTATCATTTGAAAACTAATATATTTTTCTATTTATTTTTACAGGAATACTTCAAAGGTAAAGAAATACCATGTAGACAAAAACAAAGACAAATGTATATGACATCAGATACATATTCTAGTAGTCTTGACAGATTGTCAAGACATTCAAATTTGTTGGTGGGTCATTATGAGTTTCCAATGGATTCTCATCTTTGTGAACGTGCAATAACTTTGGGGATTGTGAAAACTGATATCATGGAGCTTATTACTAGAGATAAGTTTGGAATCAACATGGTGAAAATTGTTTCTATGTAAGTCTTAACACCTTTTCCCTGCGTTATATTTATTAAAAATGTATACTTATGTCTATTTTGTATTAGGTATCTTTATAACATTTTTGAGAATAATGTGCGGACAGATGTATATGGATTCATGGACCCACAATTTATTTCCCTTGAAGTATGTGCATTGGATGAGGTACAATGAATTCTTTATATTTCTAGAAGACTTGAATAGAATATAGTCACACAATGTTCGATGATGCATTTTTGTGAGAGGTATGAAACACATCTCTCTCAAAGAGTTAATTTTCTTTTAATATAAAAAACACTAACCTTAAATTTTCTTTTATCAGTGATCATTGGATGTTAGGGTTTTTTTCTCCAAGGGAGAAAACAATTTATTGGATATGCTCTGTCCATGGTGATGTGAAAGAAAATTTTAAGAAAATGTTGGAAAAGTAAGTTTCAATTTCTCAATAGTTTTATATATTATAATGAATTTTAAATTTACCCCATTTGTATTATTTTATAATAGGGCATGGGTCTAATTTTGAAACAACACAAAGAAAAGGAGTGCAAAGATCAAATATGTAAATGTGAAGGTAAATATCCATTTATGATTTGTACTTTTGTTTTTATTACATAAAAATAATACATTGAATTTACACTCATTCAAACATAATTGTCATGAACAACTAGGCTTCATCGAATGAGAATATTATTTTTTGTGATTTATATATGAAATAATAACAAATGGGACAGTTGTGAACATTGACCTGGTAGGATTTCCATTTAAACTTTGCCATAATATTTCAATTCGATTTATTCATTATACACATTATCTACTATCCTTTTAATTTGTATCTATTTTATGACCCTCAACCCTATACTATTCTTGACATCAAACACTTACAAGTGGAATGGTCAAATTATTTTACATGTTTGATTGAATTTTAGTTGTTTGGAGTGTAAAATGTAATTTTGAATATTATTGTTGTAATTGTGTATTTGGTAGTCATTTAGGTTGGATTTAGTTTTTTTTTTGAAGTTGAATGTGTAAGTTTTGAATGTTATATATGTGAATGTTAAATTTTTCTCTACTTCTTGTTTTGGTATACTTATGATGGTTTATATGGTATGGTTTCTGGTATGGGGGGGTTCCAAGGGTGTGGGTGTGTTCAGTGGGGTGGGGGTGTCCAGGGGTGTGGGAGGTCTGTCCGGTGGGGGGGGGGGGGGGGGTCCTGGGTGTCCATGAGAGTGGAGGGGCATTCCAGGGGGTGGGATCATTTCTAAGAGGGTGGTAGGGCTGTCCAGGGGAGTGGGAGGCTGTCCAAGGGGTGTCCAGGGGTGTGGGGTATCGTGTGGGGTGAGGGGGGTTTCCAATGGTGTAGGAGGTCTGTCCGGTGGGGTGTGGGGGGGGGATGTCCAATGGCAGGGGGGCTGTCCAATGGCAGGGGGGTTCTAGTGGGGGGTCCATGGTGTCAATGGGGATGGGGGGGCAGTCCAGTGGGTGGGAGAAGAGGAGTCACCATCTCTGGGGGGGATGAACACCACTGGAAGGTACTCATCACTCCCACGTGTGAAACATTTTGAGAGCTCAAGCTTAGCATGTGGGAGTGATGAGTACCTTCCAGTGGAGTTCCCCCTGAGGGGGTGTCCAGGGGGTGTCCAGGAGGGTGGGGGGGAAGTCCCGAGGGTAGAGGCGCAGTCCAGGGGTGTAAGGGGGTGGGGGTCCAGGAGGGTGGGGGTTGTCCAAGGGTTTGGGGGCTGCTAGGGGGTGGGGGCAGTCCATGGGTGTGGGGGCTGTCCCGGAGGGTGGGGGATTTCCCGGGGGTGGGGGCAGTCTAGGGGTGTGGTGGATTTCTAGGGGGGCAGTGGTTGTCTAGGGGTGTGGGGGGTTTTCCAGGGGGTGGTGGGGATGTCCAGGGGTGGGGGTGTCCGGTGGGGGGGGGGGGTTCTAGGGTGTAGGGGTTATCTAGGGGGTGGGCAGTCCATGGGTGTGGGGGTGTCCAGGGGTGTGGTGGGGGTTGTCTAGTGTGGTGAGGGGGTTCTAGTCTATTTTTGGTAACTTCGTGGTCTGTTTCATGGGTGTGGGAGGGTCGTCCAGGGGTGTGTGAGTGTTGTCCATGGGTTGGGGTATACATGAGGGTGGAGGGATTTCCATGAGTGGTAGTGATGTGCATGGGTGTGGGGGTGTCCAGGGGTGTGTTTGGGGCAGTCCAGTGGGGTGAGGGGGTTCTGGTCTCTTTTTGGTAACTTTTTGGTCTGTTTCAGGGGTGTGGGAGGGCTGTCCAAGGGTGTGGGAGTGCTTTCCAGGGGGTGGGGGTATACAAGAGGGTGGGGGTTGTCCCGGGGTGTGGGTGATTTCAAGGGGGTGTTGGATATGTCAAGGGGCGTGGGGGGTTTTCCAGGGGGTCGGGGCGGTCAAGGGGTGTGGGGGGTGTCCAGGGTTGTGGTGGGGGTTGTCCAGTGGGGTGGGGGCAGTCCAGGGGGTGGGGGGGAAGTCCAGGAGGGTGGGGTTGTCCAGGGGTGTTGGGGGGCAGTTCAGGGGGGGTCGCACAGGGGTGTGGGGGGTGTCTAGAGGTTTGGGGGCTGTCTAGGGGGTGGTGGGGAAGTCCAGGGGTGGGTGTGTCCAGGAGGGTTGGGGTTGCCCAGTGGTGTGGGGGGCTGTCCAGGGGGTGGGGGAAAGTCCAGGGGTGTTGGGGTGTGGTGGGTGCTTTCCAGTGGGGTGAGGGGGTTCTAGTCTGTTTTTGGTAACTTTTTGGTATGTTTCAGGGGTGTGGGAGGGCTGTCTAGGGGTGTGGGAGTGGTGTCGAGGGGGTGGGGTTATATAGGAGTTTTGGGGATTTACAGGGGTGGTGGTGATGTCTAGAGGTGTGGTGTTGTCCAGGGGTGTGGTGGGGGAAGTCCAGTGGGGTGAGGGGGTTCTGGTCTGTTTTTGTAACTTTTTTGTCATGTTTCACGGGTGTGGGAGGGCTGTCAAGGGGGTGGGGGTATACATGAGGGTGGGGGTTGTCTAGGGGTGTTGGGGCTATCCAGGGGGTTGTGGGGATGTCCAAGGTTGTTTGGAGCTATCCAGGGAGTTGGGGGGCAGTCTAGGGATGTGGGGGTGTCCAGGGGTGTGGTGGGGGCTGTCCAGTAGGGTGGGGGGTTGTCCAGGGGGTGGTGGGGTGCTGTTCAGTGGGGTAAGTATTAAATTTTATAAATGTAAATGCTTAATTTTTCTTTGGTTCTTGTTTTGGTCTACTTCTATATTTCTGGTATGAATTCCTGGTTTGTTTTTTGGTTGTTTCTGGGGAGAGCAGAAGACTGCTTTCTATTTAAAAAAAATTGTTTTCTACGTCGGTTATTTTATAACTGACTTGATAAAGAAATGGGGAAGGGTTTATCACATCGTTTATTTGAATAATCAATGTGATAAACACCAGTGGAATGGTTTATCACGTCAGTTATTTAATAACTGATGTGATAAACACCCCCACACTGGTTTATCACATCAGTTATTAAATAACTAACGTGATAAACCCTCCCCTTGGGTTTTCACGTCGGTTATTAAATAACCAATGTGATAATGTACAAGGAAGGGTTTATAAGGTCAGTTATTTGAATAACTGATGTGATAACACCTGGGAAATGGTTTATCACATTGTTTATTTAATAAACGATGAGATAAAAACCGTGATGTTATGTTTTTTACGTTTGTTTTTAAATAACTGACATAAAAAACAATATTTATATCATCATTCGTATTAACGTCGTCTAAAAACCGACGTAAAAAATGGAAAATAACCAAAGTAAAAAACGTTTTTTACACTATTGACAACTAAAAATAGAGTCCCAACCTAAAAACTAATAAATAAGGAGAAAAAATGATAGATTTATTCTACATTTCTTAAAATTCTACAATCACATATGGTCAATAAACCTAGAGTATCCCTACGATCCACCGATTCCACTACCAATATATATATTTCCTAAATAATAAAAGAAAAATGTAGGAAAAATCATTGAAAGGATGAGTATATAAATACCCAATAAGATGACATAAATCCATAAAGGGAATTATAGAATTATTCAACAGTGATAAAATCAATACATAATGGCCTTTATATCAGAACATAAGAAAAAACCAAAAAACACAAATATGCTTATACAGAAGATGAAATGAAATTAAAAGGGGGTCTCCTTCTGTATGGACCAGCTAAGAATGTTGAGTCAACCTACTACTCTAAAGTTACATATATGTTTCCTAGTATCTCACAAAAAACATGAAAATTCATTGAAGAGGGTCCACATCTCTCCACTACCCTCAACAGTTGAGGGGTACAATGTGTTGTAGTGGTTTTATGTAACCACATAAGATGAGGAGTTCATGGATCACTCTTATACACTACATTTCACAAATGAGTGAGAACTACCTTCAATCCTTTAATCTCTTATAAACTCAAAAGAAAATGTTTGAAGGGCCCAACCATCACTATTGGGATCCACAATCGAGGGAGACACAACTCCAAAGAGAACATGGTCCATGTATAAGATTGTATATGGGGTATTACCACTACATTAATAGAGGACTCATTCACTTCTATAGTTTGGGGGAGTAATAACTCTTTCTTTATAAAGAGTATGGGTGGCCAAAACATTGATATGATAAGAGTGTACCAAACCCAACCTCACATTCATGATCCTACCCTAATCAGTACCATCATTAAGGGTGTCCTGAAAAAGAATAATTTTTGAAACACCTCCCATCAAATATCTTATGAAAAAATCTACTATCTGGTTCTATGTAAAAAAAATTAAAGATAGGTTATTCAAGGGAAAAATATAAGTCATGAAAAAAATGATATGAGAGGAAGAAGTTATCGGGAATTACCCATCATGTATAGGATTCCACATTAAATGTGACCTCGCATCGACACATGGTAATGTTCTCCCCAAGAAATGTCTTGGTTATCCATTCCATACCACATGGAATGTCTAAATGGTCACATTACATGAATTTCTAATTGGGGTCATCAGTATCTACACCTCAGACATGACTCAAATGTTTGAGTGTAGCCACACTGCTTGTCTATAAGACGACACAGTGTGTATAACCACCTAACATCTCATGTCATGTTCAGATGGAAGAAGACCTCACTACCATGGTAGGGTTACATGATGTGTGGGACTGACTGTATTGTTTATGATCATTAACTTGGTTGAAGTCCTAGCCATAAGAGAAACAAAAGAACATAATGTCTGTTATTTTTCATTACATGGACTGTTATCATGATTATATAGAATCTCATACCATTCTTATTGATTTTAAATCTTACATCACCACATCAAATTTCTCCATTTGACTATACAAAATCGAATGAAATCCCCTTTTTCATCAATTCTTCTCATATAATGGCAGGAAATCAAAAAAATCACTATATAGAAATCTATTTATCCTCATATCACAAGTTTCTTCTCTATATAAAATAAACATTAAGTATCACCCACATCCTACATCTTACCTTGATTTAACTGAAAACCATCCATCCATTTATTATTCAAAAAACTGCCAAAGATCTAAGGGTTCGATTGTGATCAAACCTGACCTGATAATAATGAATCGTGACCTGATGGGTTAATAGAAAAGAATATAAAGTAATGTGGGGTAGAGGAAAATAAAAAAGGTGTTCATAATCATTGGCTGATGCAATCCCATATAATGGTCAATTATCAAGGGATCATGACTGATAACATGGCATAACAAAAAATTACTAATTTAATCGAATAAAATTATAGAATTGTCTCATTTAAAGGGTAGTTAAGCAAAAATCAAGATATATATATATATAATCCATGATAATCAAATAAAATTGGTGAAAAAGGAAAATAAATATCCCTATCATAATTAAAGATCAATATATAATGAAGAGTATGCCCACCAGGGATGAAGAAGACCCAATGCATTCACTGACTACCTCTTGATTCACAATGATATGATCAAAAACATTATTTAATCTCAAACCACCAATGATGTGAGATCTCTAAAACACTTTAACATCCCATGGTTACACAACTAACCATGGTGATTTTCAATAGTATAATTTTTATTGAGGTATGTTTATCTTATGTCATTTAATAGAAATTAATAAATTTCATTATTTATTTTATTAAATGAACACTCCAATGGTAACCTCCCCTATAAGTTTTTATTCCCACCCACCCTAGTTCACACATATAGTAAACCCCTCAATTTGGAATCAAATGTGGTCTCATATATCCCAAAAGAGAACCTATAGATGAATTATTCCCTTATTTTTGAAAAATAAAATCTCATGATATAACATTATTAATATTTCTAATGTCACTGCCTGCAGGGTATATGAGTCAAGGAATTATGCACTGAATTATCACATAGATTCAGAAATATTCAGAAAATTTATACGGAAAAAAATTCATGACACAACATCTGCTGAAGTAGTTTCAAATAATTTCACCACACCATTCTGCTTATAGTCTACCTTCATCCCATCATTCTTGTTCTTCTCCAAATACTCATACTTATAATGACCCATCTCACTACATTTGAAACATTTTACTATTGGATTATCAAAATTGATGTTACCACTACCAAGATATTATCTATTTAAATCAAAAGACATATTACAAGATTTACTACATCAGAATCATTAACAGAATTTCATAAGGAATTCCTCTGTTTTCTTTTTAAAACACCTTTCCCAAAATAGAAAATTTGTTTTCTTTTGTTGATATTTCATTGATGGATTCATTCCAATTTTATCCCAACTCGGCCACTTTTATATTCATGTTTACATATAATAATTGATCATGGAAAACTCCATTCCCACCATATCAGCACATCAAAAATGTTTCTCATAATTTTTAAATCCATAGGAATCCAATTCTCTTCAATATCTTTGCTTTAATCATTATTAAAACTAAAAATTCTTATTATCATGATCTCACATAAAATTTTGTGTGCACTGATCTATATAGATGATGTTGTCTTCATATGTGTCCCATAAATATTCCTCCCTCTGTTTCAATTCCAATAATTTATATTCTATTATATGTCAAACCATATTAGAAAAAATATTTCTCAAGGAAAATATTCATAAATTTATCCTACTCTAAGGTATCTACATCGTTTCTTTTCTTGATATTCTTATGTATTAGACTCCATTGTTCGGGTTCACCTAAAAAAAGTAAATAATAATACTTGTATTTTATTGATCCGAATAATCCATGACATCAAATACCATGTCAGGGGACTTAATCCATCCCTCAACTACAACATTGTCATATGATCCCCTGAATGTCGGATGGTGTTTCCTTATAAAATTATTCACTATCAACATGTTTTACTATGAATGATATGGCTTCTATCAGGCCTGGATACTGCCACTATTAATATATCAACTAATCAATCATAGTGACAAACTAATTAGTTCCAATACAAACCATTATAGGTTTTTAATTTGTAAGGATATTTTCTTAATTATTCTCTTATACTACTGCTTCAGTTTCATCTATGTGTAAAACCATTCTGAAAAAACATTTTTTATATAAAGAAACATGGGAATTTTCAAATACTATATCATTTTAACAATAAATTAATATATTATAACGGTATTTAATTGTAGTAATCTTACATATAAAGTTATAAAAACCTCACAATGATAAAAATTATATTGATTGGGCCTTAAACATTACATAATCTTGAGTTTTTAGTCAAAAATTAATTTTCTGTCATTCTTGATGATCTTTTAGAGTTATTATTTTATGTAATTAAATCATCAACCTTAAATAAAAAAACTAAATCACTAAGTGAAAACATCCCCTTAAAATCCATTTTCTCAAAAACATATATTTTGATATATAGACCGTTTTATTTTCATGACATATTATCAAAATTTTGATAATGATCTCATCATTGTCCCTACTCAACCTTAAAATAATATAAAAGAAATTAAAAAATTTTATGATCACAAAACATAAAGAAAGGGGTATAAAAATAAATAAATAACATCATTAGTCCATTAATACTAATAAAAATTTCCCTTCTAAAAATAATATTTCGAATCAAAATAATCATTATCTTACCTAAAAAATCAACTTCTATACCCATATTTATTCCTTAAACATTTCATGGTAAATGTTAAAGGTAAAATAAAAGTCATAAAATATTCTCTTATATAATGAAAAATCCATGAAATATTTTCAAAAAATAATACCTTTTACCCTCAAGAAACATCTTATACTTTCCCTTTTTAAAAATAATCTTTATTACTTATTGTATTGATATCATAATATTTCCTTAAAAATAAATATAGAGAATTGATAAATCATATAGGTAACATGGGTAATCATTTTAATATCCCTATTACATATATAATAACCTTCATGGTTATAAAGAAAATAACCCTAATAGTTACTCTTGGATTAACCATCATGGTTACCCATGGAATAACCATCACGATTACACATGGAATATGATTCATTTACAACTTTTAAACATAAATATCTCCCAATACATTGGAGTTATATTATTGAACAACTTGTCATTTATTTATAACAGATCCACCTATAATCATAAATAATACTCATGAACCATAACATACAAATAACATACAAATGCTCTTATCCATCAAAATATTCCTTTAACCCACAAGAAAAAATTCCCTAATATTTAAATAACACTTCTCATTAAAACCAATTTTTCAAAACTAAATTTCCCAAAAAAATTGAAAAAAATGGTTTTTGTTTGATAATAACATGGAATATTCTTAAGAAATTCAGATATTAAAATAACGAATATGTGGTATAGAAATTTGTTTGTCACCGTATATGTTAAAGAAAAACATTATTTTTTTCTTTTGTATAGAGAGTTAAAAAGTTCTATTTTAGATGAATAAAAACATTCATTTTGAAAACCATAAATGTAAAGTAAAAAAGATATATAAAAATTCATTTATAATTAAATTATTTATATTTAAATATATCCACAAAATAATTTAAAAAATATGGATACAGAAGAAAAAGTGTTTTAAGAGAAACTTTTAAAAGAGGGGATTTAAAAAAAATTCCATACATTCAATATGCCTCACCACTTATATTATTTATTTTCTAAAATAATATTATTATCTTAATTATTCGGTTCTTTAATAGCATTTTCCCAGTATATTATTACTTTTATAATTTTTTAAGCAATTAATTAATCAATTAATTTTATGTCTAACGTTATGAAGATATTCGGACAATATGTCCAAAATGACTTCTTTAGATTTTATTTAGTCAATGTGGACAATATTATATCATATATAGAATAATGGTTCTGTGAATAATTATCATTTTTATACATAATTAATAATTTTAGAACCATCCATGATATATTTTTATAAAAAATGAACTATGTTACAATCATATAGATAGTAGGTCGTATGGACACATGAGTCATGTTAAAATTTTCCTACAATCACTATGGAATGAATATAAACATTATTTTGACTTTTAATAATGAATATAATATCATTAATACCATGTTATTTCTTTAAATATACTTTTATATATCACCCATGTGATATGATGATGAAAAATTAATCACATCTCCTCATTAAGGTGGTAGTTCACAGGTACGCACAAATTACGTTATTATTTTATTATGAATGGAAAGGTAAGAAAGTAAATTATATTTATTATTTTATAATGAAATTTATTTCAAGAATATAATATATTTAAATAAAATCCATCATTATTACCATGTGTTATAGGAGATGATGGAAAATAATTATATCAATTCATGAGGTGGTAGTTTATTGTCCACAAGAATGGTGGTTTCATTTCCCATTTATTGGAAGATGAGATAGGTATTGATTTTTACATTAACATAATAATATATAAGTATATGGAAGATAATTTTTTATTATTTCAACTTTTTTAAAAGGATTCTAAGAATTTCAAAAAAGAAACAAAATAAAAATGATTGGTTATAAACTATATATCTTATTCAGACATCACCTTAATGCATACACCCAAATATTTACTATGTTGGATTAATAATGAAAGAAAGGAATAATTATATTTTTATGTATGTATGTAATGAACCTATGTTAGTGTTTTCCTAACCAATATGAATTTTAATTGTGAATAAAAGATGATAGGAGGTAACCTTTTATAAGTGAGGGGTGAAGAACTCTTTAAATTTCATAAAATATTAAATAAATATTAATTAATAAAATTATTAAAATGTAATAAAATTGGTAATATTAAAATAGAGTATTATTTTTAGTCTATATACTATAAATAATTAAAAACTTTCATGGTTAGGTGATTTTTTCCTGCATATCATGTTGTTTTATCCCTTTTGACAATTACAATGGTATTTAATTTTTTTCTTTTTAGGGGTAAAAAAATACTAAAAAAAGAAGTCCATAAATTAACTATTATTGATATTATAAATCATTTCCTATTAACTTGGACAAATATAATTTTTTAGTTCCTTTTAAAACATTTAGTAAAACATTGTTTTTTATAAAACATCATTAATGTTAATTCTGACTATAGTCAATTAATTCGACATTAAAAACCTCGTGAAAAAGATAGAATTAAAATATATCACTTTAAAACTTCCCAAAAATTTAATATTTATCTAAATAATTTTTGTAACATAGTAATATATTTAAATTATATGAAATTTTTTATATTAAATATTATTAATTTTCTTTTCTTTTTTAATAAATAATTAGTGTCATGATTATTGTCAGAAATTAAGGTAATTATATAATTATGATAAAGTTATTAATCAATTATTATGATGAAAATTGTTAAATAATTTTAAAAATAAACATTAATATTCATTCACATCATTCTTTTTCCCATTGTGACCACATAATATATATTTAAAATAAAGAGAGTGATATTTTGTCATTTTTATTACATAAAGTATTATAATGATCACAATCATGGAAATATAGAAAAAAGTAATATATTTGAATATTTTATGATTATGGAAGAAATTTAATCATCCAATAAAATTATGTTACGTGATAGGGTTACTTTATAGTCTTTGTCACATTATTTGTATACTAATTAATATATTTTACCTTTAGTGTGGAATTCTTTGTACTAATTTTACTATTCATTGAGAATAAAAAATAAGTTGAACGTATTAAAAAATATATATTATTATGATTAAAAAAATTTAATAAAATTTAATAAATTAAATTCATAAATTTATTGAAATTTTACTTACAATTTATGTCACAATTGCGATGAAAAACAGTTTTCGAAAGAAAATATTTTTTTAAATATAAAAACTTTTTATATCAAAATTCAATATAAATTTAATTTAAAAGACCAATATTAGATTATTTATAATATATATTAACTTATGTTACTTTTAAAACCATATTTGAAAAGTTAAAATTTTAATTATTATATATAAAAGTTGATTTTAATAAAAACTAGTACTTTTCACTATTTATCGAAAAATTAATGTTTTTAGAAAATTTTTAAGAAATCAGTTTAGGATAATTTTGACATGATGAACAGAAAATTGAAAATTATTTTTTAAAATTAAAATTCTATAATTTTAAGAATAATATTTTAAATAAAAATTTATATTTATTTTTTTATCGAAAGTGTATCGTTTTGGAATTAATTTTTTTTAATATTTTGTAAAATGAATATAAATATCTATTTATTTAATACTAATAAATATGAAAATGATTTTATATATCATTTCGTGCTTTGTTAAAAAATTGGTACACAATAAACCTAGTTCCAGTTTTTCATTTTGAGAAATTTTATATAATTTTTTTTAAAAAATAGAGTACCCTCTTATGGGTTTTCCCCTTAACTTTTGAATAAATAGGTGAACCAACTATCATCCCTTATCGTTTTTGTTCTATAATATTATTCAGTGATACTCATTATGGGAGAGATTCAATATTGGTGAAAGTTATGTTCTATCTTTTTTTTCTCACATTCATTCTTAGTCTCCTTTCACATCGGATTTGGGGATTGCATTTCTATGGATTTAATACAAAATCTGACAAAAAATTGAAAAATATTACTATAGTGAAGAGGTTTTTGTATGTAGTGAATAATTGATGTTAAGAGATGATGAACTTATAATGTTATTATGAAAAAATTATAGATGTTTCATTAATTTATATTATATTTATATAATTTCTATACGAAAATAAAAATAAAAAATTGGTGATTTTTTCATACAAGGGAACTGACACATTTATGAATCATTTATTCATTATTTCATGAAATTCCAATGAGATTATTTTAGTTATTGAGAACTTATTCTATTATATTTACTATCGATTTTAATTAAAATTTTATTAATAATTTATTTAAGTCATATTTTAGTCTGATAACAGCTCTTGGGATTAATTGATTTCATAAGAAATTGGACATTTATAAATAATTATTGGGGCGAGTAGTCCCTATTAATTTTGATATTATTAATTTGTTTAATATATAATGTGATATGTTGGAATAATTAAGAATGTGTGAAAACCACAAATATACATTAGGGAGGCATATATAAACATAAGGAAAATCATTTTCTTAATGAGTACATGATAAATAGTACACATGTATTTCCTTAAAATGTGGTGTCAATCTGTGAATCATTTGTATAAAAAGGAATGAGTATAATTATCACAGGAAACTCTTAGAGAATCCATATTCCCGTGATAGATAAAATAGTAATGTGAGTTCTTGAGTTATGATATATGATGAAATTAGAAGAGCATTTACCAACATGTGTTCTTAGAAATAAGTTTTCTCATTTTTAGATCTAGGAATTGGGTTTATGAGAATGAGTGAAGTATGAATGGGTAATGAGATCATATTGGGGGGACGTTTATAGAAATGTATGAAAATGATATTATGTATATCTAGGATACACTCATGGGTTATCCATAGATAATCAGTTCTACTTAGGGGGTCATGTGTGGGAATAGTTTCATTAATGTATTATAAAATAATACATTACTTACTTTGTGACTTATGAGACATACCTAGACTAAATTCCATAGACTAATGGTAGTATTATACTATTATTATTGATAATACTACAAGGGTTCCAATCATAATAGTATTATAGTTATTGGTATATTTTATAACCTTAGTGTAGGTGAACTGACACGTGTTGGACTATGGTCCATTTTAACATAGCGAGATAATTACCAGGTTATCTGGTATGATCTTGGATTGGTTGATCTCAGACTAATTAATTTAAATTATGGGTTAGTATTGATATATTATTAGTTTTTATCCAAGTTATAATATTTAAATATGTTATAATATGTTACAATTGATGTGATATTGTATACCATTCAAGCTATAAAGTTATGAATTTATGTTTCCCATAGATATAATTATTATTCTATTTTTGTTTTGAAGTGTGGTATACTGATATCATGGAGGTATAATTGAGAAGAAGACAAACCTATTATTCAAAAAACGTTACATAATAAGAAATATTTATGTAATATTTCATTTTTTTTATTATTCCTTGGGTGGGATAATTTTTCAAAACTTCTATCAGGATAAAGACTATGACCATTCTAATGTTTAGGTTCAAAATCAACATCATATAAGAGAATATATGTATATTATGTTTTCTATATGGATATTTTTCTAGATGGATGGGTACATTTATTCCACTCAAATATTCAAGTACCTTACATGGGTATGGATTATCTTATTTTTTATCATTTTATTATCAATGAATGTTAGTATGATATGAATTCATATTATTACAATACCTGTGGAAATAATACCAATATATAAATACTACTATAAATAAAACATTCTTACACATAGTGGATTCCACTAAACTTATAATTGGATGAATTTCAGAGCTTATGATTGGGGTAACACATTTGTTATAGTAAAATGGTATCTTTCTATCTAGAGGATTGATGATATTATATTTCAACATATATGTAAAGAAAAAAATGTATTATTAACATGATAATTCTAAACTATGTTATGTGGTACTACATTTACATGGGAATGTAATAATAATATATTTGCACTGGCACAACTAATTAAAAATATTGTCATTTTTTAGATAATATATTTTATAGAAAATTAAATCATTTAAAATGCATGTTGAATTAATATATTGATATATAATATGCATTATTGTTTTATTTTATATTATATATTCACTAAAATACTTGATCTATATTATTTGGGGGCCATTCCAAGGTGTGTGTAGTACCAGTGATGTTACTATTTTGTATTTATTTTACCATTTATGTAATTCATTGAATTTTATGATGTTGTGGTTTAAAGGGATGATTTTTTTAAAATATAACAAAATACACAACCAAGTTCTATGATCAAGTGGAGAATAATATGGGATTTTTTAAGGAAAAAAATTTATTTGGGTGGGTTTTTCATCATCCTATTAAAATTTTTAATGATCATGTACATATTCCATTCATTTTCCTAGAAATGATATATTTCCTTATTTTTATACAACTTTTAATATATTTATTTGTATTTTCATTATATGAACTTTGGTGGATGGATTTTATAACCACAAACTAACTCCCACTCTCCTCCTTTTATATTAAGGTTCTACATACTTAATTTCTATAATATTTATAGGTGGCATATCTATATTTTTCATTTCATTATACTTTTCTCTTCTTATTCGCTTTTTTTCTTCTCTTTTACCCCCTAACCAACTAGGATGGCAGAACATAATTCATAGAATTCACCTAAATCTTTGGTTTTTTGTTTTTAGGGTTTTTGAATCCTTTCAATAAATTCAATCCTTCCATATTTTTAGTAATTGGGTTGATTTTAGTTTGTAATGGAAGGTGGTCTTATGTTATTTTGTGTTTGGTATAAGCTTTATTGTTTGGATTTTCCAAATTATTTTTACATCAATAAAATTTTTATTTAAATTATCTATTATGGATTTAAAAAGATATTTCATTAATTCAATTATTTATGTGTTTTTTATAACTATGATATATAATACGACCTTGTAATTGTTTTAATAAAAACAATTATTCACTTTAGGTTTTGGATAAAATATCATTGAATTTATTTGTATATAATTGAAGTAAAAAATTATATATTTAATTATCATATATTTTTTTCAAAGATAATTTTGGGAGTTTATTTTATATTTTTATTACTAAATGATTGTTTAGTTCATATAATGGTTTTGTTGATTATTAGACACCATATCATTACAACCTTAAACTATTGGCATAATTATTAAATTTTTTTATAATGACAGATATGATAAAATCATTAAAAGGGTATGTTTTATAGAGGGTGACTTGTGGTGAAAAGTCAGTTTCATTTTTTTTATTTCATGATATTTGGATTTCAGTAAAATTTCAATGTAATCCATAGGTTTCTAAGGGGGGTTTTATTGAAAAGTATATTATTAGGTTATGATTATATTATCCTTAGGTTATCCCAATCTAGATACTATTTCAGTTTGGAAAATTCCATTATGTGGATCCTAAAAATATAGGATTACATTATGGAATACAAATTATATCTCCATGTAATTTTAGAATGTGTTTTACTATAAATATATTCGATTTCGAATATCATGTATCACCGACAACACCAAACCAAAATGAATTGAGATATACTATAAAAATCATTTATATTAAATGTTATGGTTATAACATAGCCATTGAAATATAGTGTATATATTTTAGTATCTACATCATGAAATAAATTTATGACATAGATTAAATGGAATCAGGCTATGGGAACCTTCCATGGAAGGATCATTTATAAGATTTGTAATGGAGGACGCATCACTATAGTTTTCCCTTGATGTTATAAAATGTAATCTTCAAAAAGTACATCTAAAGAGGAATTGACTATGTGAGAACTTCAAGTTTATAGAAGTCAATATAGGATAAATTACAGTTGAATCACTATTCATGTCTAACACTATTTCTTATATTACCCATAGATTTTATACAAAGTACTTGAGGGAATTTATAAGTATAATAGGGAGTGATATAAACACAGAATTTTAAATATAACAATTTTAATATATGTTGTTAATATTTTATTATAAATTAAATATAAATTTAAAATTTTTTATGCAACATATATGTGTTAATTAATTCTTATAAAATATGTAATAAATTTTGAATATTGGGAACAAAATCGTTTTATTTTAAAAAGGGTTATTTCAATGACTTTTATTTTTATATATATTAGGTATTTTAATCATAAAAAATTAAATTAAACACTTTAAATTTATTTTTATAATTAAATGTTTCATTTTACAAAATAATATATCAATAGTAATTTAATTATTAATTGATATGAAATTAGAGTATGGAAATTTAATTTTTAAAAAGAATTTTTATGTTATAAAAATAAATTTCCATTATATTATATCTCTTTATATTAATCATAAATTAATATCTTTTTTTATTTGAATTTGTTAAAAAGAAATTAATTTTTTTAATCACCATGTCAAAAATTATCTTATGGTGATATTTTGGCATTTCTCAAAAGAAATCAATTTTTTTGTGGTTTTTAAAGAATAAATATTTTACAAATAATGTAACTTTTATGAAATCATCATTTTATAAGTATGACATAAAAATTTGTAAGACCTTTTTATCAAAATCAATGTATGTAGTAAAATAGTTTATTTAAAAATATTTATTTTATTTTAGAATCTTATATTTGTTATTTAGGAACCTATATGTATTATATCATAACGAAAATATTGGTTTTTTGAATTAAATTAAGTCACTAAAATCATCCATGTTTGTTTGTCTAAATTTAAATGCAAAATAAACCTTAATTTTTTAATTATTTAGAATAAAATACATTTCAATAAATTATATTCATATTTGTATGGCCTAAATGATAAAATAATCAATATGTTTACCAAAAAATACCCCTCACCTTAAGTATAAATACCCCATGTCCTTTCCCTTGGAAAATAATTTCCCATCCACTTATCAAAGCCTAATATATACTGATTAACCATCTCCTAAACCTCTATGTACCCCTATGATTTTTCTTGAATTAGCCAACTCCAATCTTTCATGGACTTCATAAAGTACTAAATCTTCAATTAAGAGGTAACACTTATTCTCTACCATTTCTTTCTGTCTCTTCATATTTATGTTGGACCAAAAAAATGTTGATGCACACTGGGGGTGAATTGGTGTATATGGTTATTTATATACCCTTTATTCTCTTAAGCTTATTCAGCACATATCTTTGATGGTACTAGCCAATTCTAAAAAATAAATGGACATAGCATGTTTGGTAATGATGTTTTATTCCTTTAAGGATGATTGTGTCCTTGGTGTATCGTGGTTAATATCCAATATATACTACTACCTTAATATTATCAAAATTAACTCAATAAATGGTATGATTGTGAAATTGTATTGGTTTTGTAACTAACTAGTTACAATCTCACATCAACAGAAAAAAAATCTTATTATTGAATGAAATATTATGAATTTATGAGCCTCTACATAGACACTAAAAATATTTATATTCTTCCTCCTCCATTTAGAAAAATCTAATATGGTTTTTCTTATAATTTATTTTTTTACCCCATAACATCAGTTCCCCACACATTGAATTATCTACAATGTATCTTTCATTATTAATGGAAAATTATTTTCTTCAAATAATTTTTGAATTTAATTTACTTATCAATTAAGGAAATCACCTTGAATATCAAAGGCATATATCAAAATATTTGAACTCATTCATTTTTTAGTTAAGATATTCGTTTTAGTTACCATTAATACTCAATAAACATTACATTAAAATATATTTTAAATATAATGGTATTACATTTCATTTAAATTATCTTAAAACATCATGCATACATTTTCCTCAGATAACATCCACATAATCATTTATTATAGAAACATAAACATTTAACCTCATTCTATATTATATAGCACTTACTTTTAGTGTTGATTCCACATGGCCTGAACTATGATGTGGCTATGAATTATCATTTATAATACGTATATTTTAATATCATCATGATCATTAATATGATGTTGTGTCCATAATCTAGCCAGTTTTAAAGAAATATTTCAACCATGGGGTTTTCAATGGTCAAGTCTCAATCCTATTCCCATTTTTTATATTTAAATATCTCACCCAAAATGCACACTACTATAGCTATTGAAAACAATCTATGGTATCATATTATATATTTTACAACTACCAATAGTGTGGTAATTATTTCTATAATGAGGATAAATATTAGAAATATTATCAAACTTCTCGGATGGTAATCATTTCATTTTAACATGAATCACGATCCATGTAGGATTGTGATGTTTGATCTATGAATAATATTATCCAATAATTTTATAAAATTATTATCAAATTATTCAGAATTAATATCCTAAAAACAATCTTCACTTCCTTTACAGGACCCCCAATTTACCTTTTTTTGTCATTTTTTTAATATTACATAGGTCATTAAATACATTTACATTGGTTAGTTCATTTTATTTTAAGCTCACACTGCTCTGTTATACCCTTCAAAAATACTTGAATTTTTATTATGTTTTGAATGAAAACTATGACCAGTGGTTTCACAACTTTAATTAGAACATAAATCATGATATTTATGTTATGATTCCTAATATACTTCAACCACACCTATGATTATCTTAATGACAAGTATTCTTCTAGTAAGATACATGTAATCTCATTGGGGTGGAACCAATACTAAATAATGATAACACTTATACATAAATTTCATTTTTGGTGTTTTGTGTCTATTTATTATCACATGTTATTTTGTAGATAAAATCACACACATTCTTCAATTCCATTACCATAAATCAGTTTCCAACCAAATTTACTTCAATCATGCTCGACACATTTTCAACACAACTACAAAGATTCACAGCACATCAAATTTTCTTGAAACATGATGTCGACAATGACTTCCAAAAAGTCCCAAGTTTTTGGACTTCTGGATCAACACAAAAAATCATGAGACTAAATTTTTATTGAAAAAAACAACACCATCCTCAAGAGATTCGAACAATATCCCCCTTTGGAGATTTTGATAATTCCAGATATATATATCCCCATTATTGAAAAAACCACAATGGGAATAGTTATTATGGATAAAATAAAACTTCTAAAAGAAAAGGAATCATGAATTGTTAATATATAAGTCTATATGAGCTACCTATTTATAGAAAAAACTGGGATTAAATCAATCAACAATGTTATCTAGAATAAAAAATCATCTTAGTCCTATAATTTTATATTCTAAAAAAATATTTTAAAAAATTTAACTTCGAAAAGAAAATTCATTCATTCATCACAGGAATAAAAATTAAAAAATTCAAAATAAGAGAAATAATCATTTTCCCTTATAAATAAATTTCATTATTGAAATTTAAGAAGAAAATATATATGATAAAACTCATAAAAATCACACATCAGTTTGCAGAAACATTCTTCACTCTCAGATGCAGCCTCAAATTCACAAATTCTTTAGTTGTGAGAGGTTTTGTAAGAATATAAAAAAGAATTTACATGGATGGAAAAAATTTAAAGATGCCTTATTCAACCATTTCTTTTAGAAAATTATATATGATATCAATGCCTTTATTCCTATAATGGTGCATTGTATTTTTTGATATTTTGATAGCACGTTGATTATCACATCTTAACATTGTAGAGTACTTTACTTAATAATCAAATCATTCATATTTTACTCATTGAAATCATCTTTGTACCTTTATATAATGTATCAACATATTAAAATTTGATAAAGAACAAAGTAATTGTTGTATTATTCTATGAATTCGATGAAACACAACTTCTTCCAATGGAAAATAATCCATCAGATGTGGATTCATTATAATAAAGTACTTTCTCCCAACAAGCATTAGTAAATTATATTACATTCAGTAAAATTTTTATTTTTTACATATTTCTATAATTGAAATTATTTGATATGTATCTCAAGATCCTCGCAACTTCCAAAAAAATGTGATTCCATAGGATTGGATTAGAACCTGCCATAATGACTGACATTGTTTCACATCTCTCAAAACATGTGTTTTGGTTAATAATAATTACTTCTAGGTGGTTTCTATTGGATTTATTTATGGAACAAGAAACATCCAATAGTAATTTATCCAAAACGAACGTATATTCCAAAGGCAGATATTCATTTTGTTTGAACATATGATTCTTAAGAAAATGCATTGGTCGAGAGGATGGGAGGTCGGATGGATCCCACACTTTTATAGGGAATTATTTCCTTCTTTTCTATTATCTTATATGTTTGAGATATTTTCATGAATCCTTATTAATTCAACATGTATAACGTGGGTTTCCCGTGGAATTTTCAATCAATTATTAGCATGTGTCAAATTTATAATCGTTCATATGTATTTTAGGTTCTTTATTAATGGAAACATCTATATGTATTCAAGTTTCTACATTAATGGTATCCTCTCATATGCTATTTAGAAATTATTTTAACCATTTTTATGATAATACTAGTTTTTAATCCACTAAGTGGGGCACTATGGAATTTTCGGTCATCCAGGGCGTTGACGATTTGTTTTGATATTAGGATCATATCCATAAATGGGCTACCTACATATCCTTGTGTAAGGAATCAAAACCCTCATAGTTTGGTGCTGCATAATGGGACACATCATACCTTGTAATGTCAAGTGATAAGGACCGATCCATATAGTATAATGTCATGTGTTATGGAGATCTTAGAGAAAGGTTCTTAGTCATGGTTTGGTGTGAGACTTATGCCTAATCATCCCAAAGACTATGGAAATTATGTAGATTTCCATATTGTATTATACCCTATTGGGAATATGTCCCAAGAAGCATAAGGTTGATTTGAAGTGTTGGGTTTTAACCTCAAGGAGGATTACTATGTATCTCATTTGGATGGGAATCAAAGACCACGTATTTCGATGAGTCTCGTAGGTGATTATAGTATTTTAGGAGAAATGAGTTTGGGTTTAATTCATAGAATGGATTCCTTGGTGATTTGTGGGATTAATTTGGGTCTCTCTCTTAAAAAGGATGCCTATTTATGGAGGAAATGAGATGGATATTGGGCCTTAAGAAGGATTCTTATGTATCCCAAGTGTGGTGGGAATCAAAGTTCTCGTAGTTCAAGATGGGCTCATTTGTGAAAATGTTATGATCATGAAAAATATCTATGCCCACATGATTCATTATCTGTGTGAGAAAAAATATGATGTCAAAGATTCAATAATGGAACATGCAAACATTGAATCCTTCACTGATGGAAGAGGACAGGCCTACATCAGTGAGGGTGGACGAGGCTGAGGCAAATGAGGTGGAGGGGGTAGAGCAATGAACCCTTCAATGTGGGATGAAATTGGGGGTCTTGCAGCTCATCCCTCAGAAGATAAGGGACTTACCATAGTGACGGAGACCTGATTAGGATTTTGGGGGGCTTACTCCAATGGAGGATTCCAATTTGTTATTTAACCAGGAATAGGAGTCAAGTGATGGGGTTTGAGGAGTTTTATAAGAAGTGTATTGACTCAAGGTACTCAGGGAATCCATAATGAGAGTCCAAACTTGTAAAATATTAATGCATTCAAGAGGTGTAAGATGACTCAAGTTAGTTTATTGAGGGTGATGGAGTAAGTCACATAGGTGCTCTGTGAAGGCACTCCACTTAGGTACTCTGTGCAGGTGCTCCTCCAAGGTCTGTCGTGCAGGTGCTATGCATAGTTCCTTGGAACTAGAAGTTGTGTTCTAGACCTTGATGGTACTTTCAACCATTTTTACCTATTTAATTATATATTATCTTCATGTTTTAGAGAATTTAATGGGAGTTTTTGAAAACCTGGGAAAAGGATTTACACAATGGGATCTTCTGGAGTTCTTCTAACTTATTTTTCTTTTGATATGGGGAACCCAAGGGTCCTATTTATAATCAAAGAGGGAAATAGTCAAATGGAGTTCATCTACGCAGGTCCTCTGTATAGCTACGCCACATAGGTATTCCCAGTAGCTACTTTGCATTTTCCAACAAAATCCATATACAAAATTTATTCAACTTTTGTGTTCCATAACTTTGGATTTGTAAGTCCTTTTGGGCTTTGTGGCTAGTCAAATACAAGCTCTTGAAGAGATATAAACTTCTTGATATGGTGAATACACCATTTCCTGGTATTTTAAATTTAATCGATCGAATCCTTCTCAACATCGATCTTGGAAATCCCCAGACAACTTTTTTAGGGGGGATCTTTCCACTTATCCCAAATTTTGGAGAAGTCTTTTGTAAGATAAAAATCCAGACTAAATTTTCTTCTGTTTTGGTGAAACATCATTACTCATACTTGATGTTTTCTGTCTATATGAGAATCATATATTCAATTTTGTAGAGAATTCCATGAAACAAATTTTGTGGTGTCAACAGACTTGAAATATTTTATTAGGTCTGTAATCTATAAAATAAATAATAAATCTAAAATAAATTTAATAAATATTTTAGACTACTTCTCATTTACTAATTTCTCTTACACATCCTTCCAAAACATTTTTCCCACATTAATTGGTCTGGAAATACAACTATATTCCTTTATTTCAATCATCTTAATTATTTATCTAGTATGATTTTGTTATTAAATAAATATATATTCAATAGAATATGTGTTTTATAAAACAAGGATGAATTGAATTCCACTAAGAATAGATATGTTAAAACATACCTTTATATGTCTTAATAACTTCACACACAATATTTATCCATGTTAGAAAAAGTTATTTCTTCAATATATAAAAGAATAAATATTATTGTGGTGTTGATCTTCTTTAAATAAAATTTGTTTTCTATATTCCATGTTTTTAAATTAAAGATAATTATATATTCATTAGGTTTGAAATAAAAATATCTTAATGACGTTTTTAATCTATAAATATCCTTATTAAAGTTATAAAATTTTATAAAATTGGTGGAAATATTATTGCCCTCGGGCCATTCCATATAAACTTCCTCATTAATATTACCATTATGAATTGATGTCTTAATATTGTATGGAATATTTTGGTTCTTCTATTGAATTTTATGGTAAGAAACATTCTTATATACTCAAGTATGTATAAAATAGAAAATTTAATTCAATTAAAACATTCAATTGTTGAGTATCCATTTCACACTAGTCTAGCTTGGTTTCTAGGAATGTCACTATTCTCAACATGTTAATGTTAGTATAACCATTTTCTCTAATCATATTTTTATTTGAGTTAGGGAAAAAGTTATGAGGATTCAGTTTGTTGAATATGGTCAATCCCACCATTCATATCTTGAGCCTTCTTCATATGTTAAAATGATTCCTCAATTTTCAAAAGGATTATCCTTTGATAATAAACTAGTATGAATACTTTTTATAATACGACTTCTTGGAATTATACCATTATTTCGATTTAGAATAATAATCTCAAAATATAAATGTTTTCTCAAACATAAAATAACAATTTTATATCTTAATTGATCATTTATATCACTATAGAAGTAATAATATTATTCAAAAATATGAACTTATTAATTTTATATATTCACTTAAATCGTTTCTTAGTAAAATGCATAACCTTGAACATTCTCTATGATTATATTCATGATACCTTCATCAATTTAAAATATAGTAATATAATCACAATAAATAAAACCTTCATATTTATTATTATAAAATTTTTAGGATTTTCTATTAGGTTTTTAACCAAGAGTTATTCTACTTTTATCCTTTTCATCAAAATGAAATCCATTTATATCATTCTTATTAATTATGCATAGACATCCAAACACCATGAAATGTTTAAAAATTAAAATTTTCTTGAATATATAGTCATAAATAGTATTATATATTTTTTTTTTTTTGAGATATGTATTTCAAATTATTTGAGTAATTTTGATAGCCTATAAACAATAGTACCTTAAGGTATCATTATCATAAAACATAGTTTTAGCTATATCAACTAAACTCATATTTTTCATTTTTACCAATTAATTTCTTTTGAAGTATATAGAGAACTAAATTCATTATTGATTTCATTTTTTTGATATATTATCTAAATTATATATTAGATTAGTAACAAGCATTATATGATCTCAATATTTTCGAACACAAGTATGTCTTCTTCCCTGTAAGTCATCTAAATCTTATAAATCCATTATAGGATTGTGATTTTTGGAACATCAATATGAATCCTTACATCATTAATAGATCATTTATCAATATGATGAAATGTATTTCTTTTCATGTATATATGTTATTCATAATATCACACACATTATAGTGAATAAATTCAAGATGCTTTAATCTTTGAATTTCAACTCCCATAAGTGTTTTTAACTATTTTCCATTAACTCTTATTTTATTGAGAGTGGTGTTTTCTTATTTAATTAATGGAAAATTCTTCATAGATTATTATTTGATCATATTATTCATATTTTATTGGAGATATTGAGAAATAATTCTATACTATAACTAGTTTTACTTATCTACTAAATTAATATCCTCTATTTTATTCCCCAATATGAAACAAATTTACTGGGGTTATTAAACCATTTATAAAAATATAAATGTATTTTATTTTATTGAATATTAATCCGTTTTAATATAAAGAAACCTCATTTAAAAAATCACATTGTTTTGAAAAATTAAAAAATTTATTCTTTAGTGAATTAATAAAAAACACTATCCAGACTAATTTTGAATATTATCAAATATTTTTGAACCCATAGTACTGATATTTAGTAAAATATCAATACCTAATGTCACATATCTATATTAATATTTCTCAAATATTTTATGGTTTTAAAATAACATATCATGTGATATTAACACCTATTTTCCATAATATAAGAATTATAATATTTCCAATCATTAAATAAAACCTAAACCATATTAGAATGTTCCTAGTCACCCGGTTTTTCTAATTATTTATAAACCATTAAAAATTATTAAATTGAGCTAGGATAAAAGAAAAAAATACGTATAATGTGTTCCCTTCCTAATTAAATTCTCCATGTAATTCATAGAGGGTTTATAATATTTCTTTCAGGTCATCATTTTATTTTGTTCTATTAAATCCTTTTCTAAGTTCTTATTTATTATTATTTCCACCTTGATTAATGCTCCATTCCCCGTATAGGTAAATAAATATTTATAAAATATTTTATTTTATAAGTAGGATTAATTTATATTTACTATATGTATTCATTATAATTTTCCATTTTTATATATTTCACAATTTTGGGAAGAGATACTTTTAATATATTTCCTTGAACATTCAACTTATTATTCAACATAACTTTTCCTTTTATGTTTATTTATTTATTTGGATTCTTAGTTTAATATTTTTACCTCAAAATTCCATAAATTAATTGATCCCTTTTTATAGTGGAAGAAGTCATGACATTAATGATGGTTCTATTTTTTACAATATAAAACTTAATTTTCTCAATTTATTTGACTAGTCTGCCTTTTTCAGCTTGTAGTTTCCCTTGTTTATCGGTGCTTCCATTGAATTAAGTGTTATATTATTTATCCTTAATATTTCATTCAATCACATATTAATTTCAATTCTCATAGTATGCTTTGAAACTATTTCTTGTTCCAATAATACATACTCAATATTTCATCAGGACTCATCATCTGATATCTTTTTTCTCTCCATATTCATCAATAAACACTTTAATTAATACCTTCAGAAGTTTTTTCATCATCTTTTTAGTGTTATTCATTATATTATACACCATACCTTATAATTATTTAATTAAAATTTCATTTTCCTTATTTTTTTATCTTTAAAGTGTTGGAACTCTTCTCATTTTGTAGTAAATTGGTGTTTTTTGGAATTCTTCAATTGTGGGGTCATCAAGATCATTTTCTTATAAAACTATTTTTTTTTCGTAATATTCATCCATTAGTATCCTCATCAACTTTTTACCAATATTTCTGTCTTCAATAGTTTCTATGAACCCTCTAAAAATGATGAAATTCAGATTTACCCTAATAAATAATTCATAAACGGTTTCATCCCCCAACATTCTAGAGTTTTCAAAAAAACAAGTGATCTTTAACTTGGAATCTTTAACCTCACTGTTTCCTTCATAATTTCTTTGAAATTTAATTTAAATATATTTAGAAATTTGGTATATTGTTTTCTTTTATCATATCCATTACTGATAAAAACTATAATAGCACACCCATTTACTTCGAATCATTTTCAATGTTTATCTAATAATTCATACACCCTACTGATTTTTCATAAGGAACAGTGAATCTATATTGAACAGTATCACAAACACTAATTCTCAGATAAATAATTTAAGGAACCATCACTATTTTAAGGATCGAATCCATTTTCAATCAAATTTTGGGACATCTTTTATGATTAATAGAATTTTGTTTTTATACATTAGGCATAAAAAAGAGAAAAATTTGTTGAGTAAACCTGTTATTTGGTACTGATTATAGGATCGTAAAAAGGGTGGAACACCATGAGGGGGAGGGGGTGGTTAATCAGGGTATACATTTATTTAAATTCACCCTTTAATCCTGATATTATTCCACACCTATATCACTGGATAATTATTTATTATAAAAATGATATGTATATATTGTATTTTATAATGAGGTTTTCCTCATTTAAAGATGATTATGTATTTGGTGTTTAGTTGTTATTATCCCCTGTAGAAAACTCTATTCTTGATATCAATATGATATCAAGAGATTATATAAACTTTAACTAATAGAGATAATGGTACCAACTGAATACAATCTTCCATTAATAAAACAAACATATCCTTATAAGGAAATATCACAAAATAATATATGATCCTCCACACATACTCCATAGATATTTATCATCTTCTTTTTCCATGCATTGAAATATCCTATGGCTATTCTTGTATTTTTTTTCTTCTAAATAGTAGCGTATCAATTCATTTCACTCAAAATTATCAACACCATCTCATTATTTATTTTGGATAAATTATATTCATAAAACATTATATGGATATCATTTCAATAATAGATATGTAAATCCTCTTGAATCTTGGTGGAACAGATCCACTAATTCAAACTCAATTATTTTTATGTCAATATATTTCATTTAAATCCCCTTATGACTCTATAAATATTCCATTAAATTATATTTTAAATATCATGGTTTTCCTCTTTATTAAAATTATATACAAACATTATGGAAATATATTCCTTTGAAAACCTCTTTATATGTATGGATTCATGAAACTATTATGAGAAACCTCATTATGTAAAATGAAAAATTTATCTTAAGTACTGAGTCACCATAACCTTCACTAATATTTGGTTGTGTCTCATTATTTCTCATAGGTGTATTTGAATCTCACCTTGATCATCATTATGAAATTATTTTCATAGTCTAACTTCTTTTAAAAAAATTTCTCACAAAAGTTTAACCGTCAATGTGGTATCAACACTATTCTAATTTTTTATAGGAAACCATAAGAAAATATTATAGTTTCTATAATAATTAAAAAATAATTTTGAATGTTATTATTCATTTTTAAAACTTATTATAGTGTGGTATTAATTTACATAATTTGGAGAAACCTTTGTAATAATATCTCTCTATTTGGATAGTTCTACTTTCATTTTATCTGAAATCTTATCCATTAGAGATCATAATTTTTGATCCATGAATAATATCACACAATAATTTTCTAAATTCCTTCTCAAATTTATTAGAGTTAATATTAATGAAACACTTTTCATCACTATTACAGAGGTATTTATTTACCTTTATACATCTCGAGATGACATTTACATTGGTCATGGTTTCTCTTTAGGTAAATTATGAATAATCTTTATATTGGTCACTACAATTATGTTTACACTTAAGCATATCTAAAATAACCTTTTGTATCTTTTTAATTTTCTATAAGTGTCAAATGAAACCCACACCCAGTGGTTTCACACCAACAATGAGTACGTCACACAAATTCTTAGTAGGATGATACTTATAATTATTCAACCACACATATACATAGCATGATGGCACACACATTCCTTAAAAACCCTACATGTGATCAATAGGGTGAATCCAAAATTTAATAAAGATGAAACTTATGCTATGATACCTTTTTTAATTTTTTTCTGGTGATTATCACATGTATGTCGCCATCTCAAATTGCACATACACTTCCAGTCCTTTAGTAAAATTAAATTTTAAACCAACTTTACTTCAATAAATATCACCAAATTTACAACTCAAATATAATTATTCATATCTCATAAAATAACCTAAAAATGTGTTATATATAGTGACATCTAAAATAACACATCTCTAGACAAGGATATTCTCAAAAAGAATCATAACACTTAATATCTATTGATAAAAAAATTGACATCAACATCTAGAGGGTTAAACACTCTATACCCCCAATCAAATTATATTTTAATACATTTACGAAAAATTTAATATATATAAATAATTTTTTTTTATTATGATACTTGTATAACTATTTTAATCCTTTTATGGAATATACTCACTCAGTCCTCTGTTTAGACATTTCTCGATAATGATTGGTCACATTAACCTATGGAGACATTTTAAATATAAACTAATAGAATAAAATACATAGATAATTAGAATATATTATTTATTAAAAATTTATTTTAATGTGTTAAAATATTCATTAAATAATTTTATCAAAATTATAAATTATAAATAATCTAAATAATACAATAAAAACAAAATGAAATAACTTAAAAAGAAAACATATCATTAAGACCTCATCCATTTATTCATAATAGTAATAAATAAATTCAACAAAATTTAAATGATCAATAATGATAAAAAAAATAAAATTCACTTTTGAATTCATTTTTTAATAAAAATAGAATTTTTATAGCAAAGGTGAAAACATGATGAGAGAAAATGGGACCTTAGGTAAGATTTCATTATTCGAATTTTCATTCCTTGAGTCTTATTTCGAATAATTCCACATTCATATTTGGAATGATATACTTTATGTCCATTTATTTATGTTATCATAAATTACCTTTCAGGAACATTACTTATTATTATATTTTATGATCTTATATCATGTGCTTTGCATTCATATATTACAAAACACATAGAAAGATAATTAATCCAATTGCCTTTCATTGGATTATATCCTTCTCTGATTGTACTAGTATAAAATTATTTGAATTATAAAAAATAATTCATCTTTATTATATTATCACATGTTTTATATGGATTTTAATTTCCTTCATGTAATATCTTCATTGATATATTTTTCCTTAACATGTTATATTCACGGAAAGGGTTTTGTTGAATCAATTCACTTCTTACTGGGGTGAAAATGTTCTTCATTAACTATGATTTTATATGTTTCTTTTACTCAACTATTTATTTATTATATATGGTATTTTCTATATCTATTTTGGGAAATTACATTTTATCTCATAATATTCACATTTTATGGATTTAAGTGTTTCTAAAAATGTGTTATTATTAAGGATAATATGTATCCATTAAAATGGGTATTATTTCTTTATATTCATAATAATTATATTTATTTAAAAATGTTGCTCTATATACATAAATGATCATTTATTATATTTATTACTCTACCTATTACACTTAATAAATATGCTTAAAATGAATCTTATTAATGTTTTCCTCATGGTTCATTTTTACATTCTTTACTAAACATTGAAAAAAATATTAATTTTTATTTTTAATGAATGAACACAATTTCCAACCACCATTATCTATTTTCCTAATGATTTTTCCACTTCATAATTTCAAGAGTTTCCAAAAAAATATCCATTCCCATTATTTTTTTAAAATTTTTATTTTATCAAAATGAATAACGTTTTAGTAAATTAAATAAAAATATTTCATTCCACTTTGGAATATTTTTTCCCTCCACTCTATATTAATTACCAATAACTTCAATTATTTTCAATGATTAAATATTTTTAATTCTATAAAACAATTATGTTTTCTAATTTACAATTTTCTTTCATTTGAAATGGGGTTTTGAGGTGACTAATAATTCTTTACAACCATGTTACAAAAGCTTTATGAAGAATCATTAAACATTATCTTATATTTACCATTATACATAATAAGATATTAATACTATTTAGTTATGTTTCATGTATTATCCATTAAATTATCAAGGGAATTTATACACCATACCTCATTTTTTTATAAAATTTATGATCTTTATAGCTCTCTATCTCTCTATGGACTTTATTTTCATCATTCATGACCATATTCCTTAGTTTCATGGATGAAATCTATGTCACTTCCTAGATATTCATATATTTAATTTTATAATATTAACTTAACCATATACCCCTTACTATGTACAATTTGATTTTTTTACCAAGAAGTTATTCCATTTATTTCATGGGGAAATAAAGAACTTCAAAATACTTTTTATTTCTATACAAATGTTTATTATTTAATAAGTTATGTTGATTATGTATTTTATTATTTATTCATTCCACTCATATAATTAATTTATAGAACATTCGTATTTATGAATGGGTAGTATAATTATATATCCCCTAGCTGCATCAATAGGTATCATGAGAAAAACTAGATCCAGTATTTGGTGTGTTCCATTCCATTTTACGAATGATTTCTTAGAATGAGTCCTTAGAGATAATATTTATATTTTCTTCATTATGTATTCGATCTCTTTGAAATCATTTATTTTTTATGATGTGATTATTTTTATTTATATGTTATCCATGAATATATATTTTTATCCATAAAATATTTTCATGTCATATTTGATTATTATTTATTCCTCCCATATTTTTCATTTACAGTTAATTCAAACATAATTTCTAATGTATGTTATCCGTTACTGATCATATCAACTATCATTTATTATATTTTCATTTCCTTATGTTATGGGTGAGAGTATTATGTAATAAATTTATCATTGTGTATCATGTGTTGGTAATTTTTAGAAGATTTTGATGACATGTTACTAAATAAAGAATCAATGGATTATTAGGGGAAAAAACTATTTGATTGTAAAGTCTTGTATTTTCTATGTTAAAGGTTTTTATAATTCAATAAACCTATAAACATAATTTTTTGGGTAAATAAGTGAATCAATAATGGTTTTTTATAATTTGCGTAAGGATGGATATGTTTGGGTCGTTATAGATGGTATCAAAGTTGGGATTAAATAACATTAGAGGTTATGGTGTTGCTAATTTAGGATAAGTTAATAATAATTTGATAACATCATTGATTAATATTTTTATGGGTAATAAAATGTTTAAAGGGATATATACCACTTTTTTGTGTTATTTTATTTTATTTTAATGTCATAAATGATATATTGGGTGATGTTTATTAGTTTTTTGAAGAATACTTGGTTGAGGTATAGATAACAATTTTGTTTGATATGTGATTTGATGTTAAAGTAATTAAAGATAGTTAGTTCAATCTGTAAATATATTTTTGGAATATAATTTGAGCTCTATTGATAACCTTGGGGGATGAGAAATAATTGTTTTATAATGAAATTTTGAAAATTTTGGGAAAATATTAATATCATTTTTAGAGTATATATGATTAGTGTTTGTATTAATTTGTATATTATTAATGTAGTTTAGGGATAAGGGTTATTTTTTATTTTTTGAATAATATTTTTCCATGATTTTTTTGGAATATAGATAAAAAGGATCTTGATAAATTTAGTTTTAATCATTTTTATTGGTAATTATGACTAGATTACATAAGGGGAAACCCTAATTATAAAATCTAAATATCGGAATACATCCTAAAATTTTTGTTACGTAACAGGTGAGTAGTTTCCTATTGTTGAAATCATTATACGGATACTATAATTTATTTCCTGATATTGATCGAATACACCTAGGGGTAATAACCCCAAAATAATTTATTTGGGTATTAACTTGATCTTCACTAGATGTGTGAAAAGATGACCTAACTTTACACATGGTTTGGAACTACTAGGGTATATTCATTTGCTGTTTCATATTAAACCCATGAACCATTTCAGATATTTTAATATTTTTTTATAGAATAAAAAAAATCCATGATGAAATATAATAATATTTCTAAAATATTTAAAGGATGTTTCATTATTTAAAATTATATCATGCGTCAAGAATATATTAATAATACCCCTATATATTTCTGTTGTCAAGAGAATCAAAAACGGTTATGATAGAATTTTTTTAATGGGTTGTAATGTAACACTCTACGATTTTAGTATTTTTATTCCTATAAAAAAAATTTATATTGAATATATTATATCACACACAAAATAGAACCAAAATAAATTTTGGTATATTAATATATTTACATGTAATAAATGTGGCTTTAATAAATTAGATTTTGAATTGGTGGGTATAAATAGAAGGAAAAATATCATGAAATATATTTAGAAAGGATAATTAATAGAATTAAGTAATGGGATACTTCTTTACAAGTTTCATTTTTTCATGTTTGGAAAATAATTAGTCTCACTATGGTTTTCCCTAATATAATCCCATGTTGAACTAAATTGGGCATCAATTGAGAACAATCCTATATGGGAGTAGTTCATCTCCATGGAAATAATTATGAGATCTATACTAGTTGAATGAACACCTTTCACTACCATCATTTATTCTATTACAAGTATATCTTATATAGATATATAGATTGGTTTTGAAATTAGATGTTATGATGATATAAATATAAAATTATTTATATAATAAATTTTATATATGTTCTCAATATTTTATATTTAATTTTTATTTTAAAACAAATTTATAACCATTTCTTAAACATAAATGAGTTGAATAATTCATAAAAAATAAGTAATAAATTATAAATTTTAGTAATAATATCATTTAATGTTAAAAGAAATTTTTTAACAATTTTTTATATTGTTTATTTTTTTAATAATTAAATTAAGTGAAAAATTATAATGTATAATTGTTATTAAATGTTTTACTTTACAAACTGGTATATTAACAGTAATTTAATTTGTAATTATTATGAAATATTATAAATAACATTAATTTGTAAAAAGTAATTTTATATAATATTTTTTTTATTGTATATATTAATGTATATATATCATTAATAAGTTTTATAATTTCATTTTGATAAATACGAATTTATTTTCTAAATCAGCATTTTAATGTAAACAAAGGGTGATATTTTTTTGAATTTTTCAATAGAATTTATATTTTTCATGAAAAGAAAAAAAATTCAATTTCTAAAAATACTGTACCTTTTCTCACATCATCCTAATATGTTCATGAAATTAAATATTTAAAACATTTTTTCTCAAAACATATGTTGATTTTCAAAACCAATTGTTTAAATTTTGAAACAAAAAATCTATTTTATCCTCATAGAAAATATTTTTGGTTCATCACATTTAATTATTTTGTTTAAACATAACCCTCTATTTTGGTTGGATATTAATGTCAAATAACACTCAATTATTTAGTAATAAATTCAAAAAAAATTACGAATCAATCCAATTAAATTTTAATGGGCCTAAAAGATAAAATAATAAATATTTTAACATAAAATGCCAATTTCATCAAGTATAACTATCTCTTTCCTTTCCCAAAAAAACATCACATCACATCCCCTTATAAATCTCATTCTCTACATTTTACCCACTATTAGGATTCCTATTATGCTTACGGATTTTCTAGAGTTATTATGTGGTCATTAAAACTTCACAAAGGGAAGTAAATACTCACAAAAGAACTTTGATAAAGGAATAACACATTCCTATGAGTCTAGAAAGGAAAATTTATGCAAATTGAATTGAAAATTTGAGAAGAAATTTGAAGAAATAAATTTTATGAAGATTTTTAGTAACCTGCATACTATCACTGGGAAAGGATTGTGGAGCACATGAACCACAATCCATTAGTACGCAGAAGTACTCACAAGGCACTGGCCCGCGGGGCAATGGCAGACAAACCCCAAGTACCATTAATTGTGTCATTGGGGGAATCAAGCATAGAAATTCCTTCAACATACTATCCCAGGATCTCAATATTTCATGAATGAAGAAAGTTGATAGGGTTCTGGGATCCATGACTCACGAATTGTAGAATCCACAAACCACTCTTTACAGAGTCTCTTGTGGGTTGGGATATGTCTTCATGGGCTTCCAAAAATGATGTTTCATGTCAATGGATATGATTTCCCCAATGCTCTATAAAAGGTGAACACAAGGAATTAGAGGGGGTGGACAAATCAAGAGATGATATGGGTGGAAGAGAGCACGAAATAGACCTTATAGGCTCAAATAATGTATTAGGATACATGGAAAATTCCATATTCAATTTCGAATCATTGATGAAGTATGAATCATGCACCACTTTTCCATAGGTATAACCAGCCATGAACCATAAAAACGAACATAATAATAATCAGTGAATCATGAACTTAATTGTTACCATCAGCAACCACAAATTCTTCATTGATGAACTCATCACGAACCATATGTTCTAATACCCTCCTTCGATATAGTGCTTCACATAGTGCATTGCTATGTAGATCAAACCCTATGTCATGTACTACATCACTGCGTTGATGGAAATTGAAGTAGTGTGGAAACCCAAATCCATGACTTCATACCACATTATTACGTGGTGGTCCATACCCATGCCTGCGTACATATTCTGTGTGCAGACGACCCCTCTACCTGCATAACATTATGCTACCTGGGGTTGAATCTATCTTGTATGAGATAACAATGCGCTTAAGGGCTATCTATGTGTGTCCTTCCCTCTGATTCCAATCAGGCCCCTCCGTTACCTTCAAGCCCCCTATAGATCCTCCATGAACCAGTCCAACGACATCACTCCAAAGCCTCCTCCAAAGCTAGAAGACATGTATGGTCTGATCATCAGGCGCATCAGCATTCCTTTATGAGTGTACGTACCCATGGTAAGAGGTGTAACGAAGGCTATCCCCACAATTTTTGGGACCCTCGAAATATCTCCATGTTTATATTCCCATGGTAACCCAGAGTCCAAACCTGGGATACTGATGTGGACCTATCTATTCTTGGGATTAAGGGCAGTCACATTCTTTTCCATTCAATGTGGAATGGTGATCATTCAAAGGAATCATGCTTGCTCTTCCTTTTGATGAGTGGTGATATTCCTCCCCTATCCCAGTACAAATTCTAGGATATCCCTTCTGAAGAATGTCCTTATTCTTTCGGGTAGGAACCAATGAAATTCAATTTCATTTCACAATGAAGAGTTTATTTCCCTAGGCCATCTCCCACTATCGCCCTGGCTTCTTCTGCCATAGGCCCAACCTCTTCCATCAGTTGAAGAGAAGGAGGGTGGTTTGTTGAATCTATCACACCCTCTTATTTCTCACACTGAGTGAGTCTCACATGGGCTTAGATATTTGTTATGATTATAATATCAAATAAATCATCTTTTCTCTTGAACTATGAGAACTCTATGTCCTGTTCAAAATAAGATATGTAGGACACCTACTTGAATGTATGATCTCAAATGGGTGACCTTCCAAAAGGGTTAACTCAATCTTGACCCCCAAATGGGAAGCTTCCATGTGTAATATCCACCCAAAATAAACTATGAGAACACTAATTCCCAACACAACTTGGATATGTAGGAAGCCTTTTTCTAGGCCCGGGATCTATAAAATATCATCCATGAAATGAGAAATCATGACCCCTTCAAGTGGGTAGCTTCCATGAATAATCCCCACCCAAAAGAAACTATGTGAACAATTATTTCTATTCAAACTATGATATATAGGATTCCTGCTTGAATGTCCGATCTCAAAGGGGTTCACTTCCCAAAAGAGATCTCCCAATCATGCCCCTAATAAATGGGCCTCCCCTAGGTTTATGCCCCAATCTAACCAAACTACATGGGATCTGATTCCTCTAATGAGGATATGTAGGAATCCCATCTTATGGTTACAAAACCTACATCAAACCATCTTCTATCTCTTTTGGATGATGACAGACTTCAGAGCACCTCATTATGAGGCATAAGTCATAATTTCCTCCATAGCATCGAATCCATGTACATCCTTGATGATCTTATAACCCATTGTTAGCCCGCAGATGCACTCTTTAGGAATAAACTGAGGATTCATGAACATATCTACAAGAATTATATCTATAAAAGATTCCTATATTATGCGATAATTCCTACCCCAAAAGGGTGTGATGATCCAGAGCTCCCATCCTCTCGAACAATGGTGTCCGGATGTATTGTTTGACAGACCATCACGAACGATTGAATTGATTAGGAAGAAAGGTCCATGAATCATGGATAGATGTGTTGTTGTATGTTTCTAGATCCATGAATAAACCTATTTGAGAACATACGAGGACATCATACCCAACATAGGACGATTGCGCAGAGAGATAACCCTCTTCGCAATTGTTATCGGGATCAGGAAAATGAGGCACCTCCTTAATAACATAAATAAGAATAATACACTACCCAATCTTGGTGGGATCATGTCTCTCTATCAATACATTGTGAGACATGAATCAGGTCAAAAAAAAATTGTGAACCTCATGTGAATCCTCCTTTTAGGTGGCAGTTTAACCCACTCAAAACCCTTCGCCTTACAAGAAAAAGGTAATGGGATAAGTCCAATCATTAAATATGAATATGATTACGATATGATACTTTGGCAGGGTATTTTTTTTCTATATATGTCATATATATATTATTGGTTTCCACAGATCAATGTTCAATCCAGTTGGAATCCAGACAACCAAATTAGACCTGCACCTCAGTGATCCTGCAGGCAGCCAGTGCCCCAATGAAGAGCATGATCCCCTCACCAACCCAACTTCTTCAACGATGGGTATCCAACATTATAATAAAAGTTTAAAACCAAAATGGTACTCTCCCCATAGTGGAGTCTATAAGACTAGCCTTATAATCTGAAAAAAGCTCGCCAACTTCCTCCTTAGCCACGTTCGACACCCTAGTGGATGGCAGCCCCAGTGGTCGTATGAATCCATTTCGGAAGACTATTCCTAGAGAATGAAAAAAATCCTACCTTATCTCATAGAGGTAGATTAAGTTGATGCTGATGACTTCATCCCTACTACAAAGGGGTTATACTCCCAATCCCCTTCTAGAGAGCATCGCCTCCAACACCGGGAAACCATATATCCACACCCAGAAGAGGATATTATGCGGAGTGAAAAAGATGAAGTACAAAGGACATGGGCCCCTCGAGGTGGTCATCGAGGGTGGAAAAAATTATATCAAGAATATCTTATCACCATGATTCCTAAAGAATAACTCCACCGTATAAATGCAATGACATTCAACAAGAAGACATACTACCCTACCCCCTCCACTCAAGCCCACCAAGGAAATAGGGTGGCATAATAAGAGCATGGGCACATTAATTCCAGTGATTGTTGGCCCTGTAATGCTAAAAAAATAGATATTAACAGGTTTATGAAAATATATGTTGATGTATAAGTATCACACCATCCAAATAGGATGACAACCAACTACAGATAGGCAGAAATACCTACTAATACATATCAATCCCTTCATCAAAATTGGGTGGAAAGAAAATGTGAGCACAGTCAAATTCATGCAGATGTATACAATGCCTGTGAGAAAAATATAGTGGTAAGCTTGAAGATGAAAATTCCTTCTTTTAAATATGAATCTCACCTGTCAATTACAATTGAAACTGGAGAAGATAACTAGTGGATGACTCATCCCTCTGCCTGCCACAAGATAACTTTTTTACCAACTACCAACCTTTGGAGGACCGAGCATGCAAAAACTCCTACCAACATCAGAATTGGACATCAAACCCATTCTAGCCAAAGATGTACATCAGTACATCCAGAAATCTGGTAAGATCAATTGTCAATTCATTACCATATCCTCCAAACATGTCAATATATCATTTCATCAGTGAAAAGGGAGGGAAACTAGACCCACAACCCAGTTTTCTCAAATGGAATAACTTATCCGCAAAATGAGTTAGTCACTCCAGAGCAGTTATACATCCCTACTCTATTCCAAGAGGGTCGATGACAATATCCCACGAAACACAGGCAACTTAATTGGGAACAAATATGCATTCCAACTAAGAGACACTGATCGAACATGGGGGCCACTACAGGGTAGGCATATATCCCTACTAAAACTCACGATGTCCATTAGTATATCCCAACAGCATCACGTGAACAAAAAAATGGTGATCCATATATTAAAGTTATTACTAAGAGTAGATGGCCCTTATTACCTTCAAGAGAGCACCCCAAAATGAAATGCACCAAAGGTAATCGAAAAATGAAGAGGACATACATGATACCACTCTACTGGAAACTGGAGTTATTTACACCCTTGAGCATATATCAATAAAAGATCAACACCCTATCAATCCATTTCCAAATTATGGAAATGGCAGTAGTAGTAGAAAAGTCCCTTCCAACCATGTTCCTACCAAACGCTCTAAAGGTCCACCCTAGAGCACCAACAATGGCTTACACCATGGGTTATGATTGGTAAATCACGATAGCCTATCTCCTGATGCATGTCAGGGTAACCCTCCCCTTGAATAGAAGATTAGACAGTGAGAAGGCCCTCTACTTGTAGTTGTCTACCTAGATTGTCCTACCTAGGGAATAAATTGTTAGGACATTCCACACATTCAAGTAATGTGATTCAGTGGTATCCCTTGCAATTGTAGCGCCTAATGTGAGGATCATCCCCACAATCAAAATTCAATCTAGAACGAATGTCCACTCCCTGTATAAAAAAATATCAGAAACCCCTCCTACATTGAGGTGTTCAGAAAAATGAAGTTAGACATGTCAGACAATCTATCTATAATGAGTTATATCATTTCTCTACTAGATGATGGTATGGGGCCATGTTCATCTTCCAAGACACCCCCATGCCTCTCACATATCAATCAGGCTCCTACCAGCCCTAAAGTTTTAGAATGAAATCATTAAGATGTAGTCAATATGGGTATATCATGTAGGGGAGTCCCCAGAATAATAATAATAGGATATATTACTCATGAGAAGTCAACTAGATAAGGATAAAATTCTAGTAATGTATTGGCCCATGAAAACTTCTCACATAGACATACCAAGGGACTAATATATGGAATTTATGCATAACATTCTCCACAATATCTGGAGGAATCATCACTAGCTAAAAGAAAAGTGCATTCCCTATTAAGGGAATATATACCATGTTAATATTTTAGGGGAGCTTCACCGTCAAATCGAACTAGAAGCCCACTCGCCTGCATAATGACCAAAATAAAAAAGTTGAAAGAAAACCATTAAATTGTCCTACCTCCACTTATTTTACAAGTTGTTTTCCCTCATCGGTGATGCCCCATCTAAAGTTCATATTTGAGGATGGGGAGAACATGAAGCACTAAACATCACCCCACATCCCATTGAGTAGACCTCATCAGAAATGAATTCCTTCAATGTAATTACCCAAATGTATAAATCAAATGAAATCCCCACTCGGGAAAGGTGGAACACTTAACAAGAATAGGCATAGAGTAAGTCTCAAAAGTCTTAGTCCTGATGAGATCAATCCATTAAGAAGATTCTGATCTAGGAAACTTAGAACATTCAATAGGCTTCCCGCCTAAGGGAAGCCAACCAACAAACAGTGCTCATGTCCTTGAATGTAAATAAATCCAGTGCAATACTAGTGCTATATTAGGCTCATTCTAGCGAGGGAGGCATAAAATTAAGAAGGTGTAAATAGAGATAGCTACCAGAATTATACAGAAACCGCCCCAGCCCATTGGGATGGGGGTATTTTTAACTCAAAATTTCCCCATATGACCAATGAATTAGGGCCATAGTGCATCAATGGAAGAATCGGTGTGACCCCAGCCCACAGAGCTAGTGGTATTTTCACCTCAAATTCCATCATTGCAAATGCATGTCTTCTCCAATCTGGGAAGAACGACTACTGGAGAGGTCACTCATTCAAACCCATCTCGTGTTTCATACCATCTCAAACAAAGTCATATTATTAGTTTATATCATGGATCCAATTGGGTCGATCTTCAACAATAAATATATAGGATACCATAGAATTGATGGGGAAAGTCTAAAAAATGGACACAAGAATATCTCATACAATTCAACACTAGGTACACCGCCTCCAATATGGTATGCATCAGTGAACATGGTGAATGTCATTCCCATGGATCTCACAAGAAATAATAAAAATAGAAAAGATGAAGGAGAAGATGGTTCCCTCTCGGAGGCTTCTCACACCAAGCCTAATTGTGTGTATGCCCGGAAACAGAGAGCTGCCATAAATTTGGGTGGACCCTCAGAAAACCCATTACTACCACCCTTGAGAATCCCCAACCAGGAAAAGAGTTAATCCTTGTTCATCTATTACCCACCTCCTCCTCCCCCTGAGAATGTCTCCCTCATGATCGAAGAAAGATTCACCAAGTGGGAGGAATAAGTGAAATAGATTTGGAAAATCCATGTCGAGCTGCGTCGAGGAAGCTATCTTGGTGGAAGTTTTCCTCAAGGGGAACGTCAACATGTTCTCTTAGAAGAGGTTCCCCTACCCCAGACACTCATCATTGTAAATTAATCTAAGTTGCAATTCCCTACCAATCCAAGACTGGGACCATCAGTAAACTTTAGTACAGTCATAAAATGACAGCAAGAAATCCCTCCACTATGATAGAAGCCAAAATACTTTCAAGAAAACCCAAAAATGATACCCCTGACTGGGTATCCACTCTAAATCTCAACAACACTGGTACATATAGATTTTCCCCCTACTTTACCCACCGAAGATCATGTCTGTAAATATATGAATCATGGGATCTTGAATATTATTAGAAAATTGACATCCTAACAAGAAGCCACGGAAGGGAGGTACACTCTGATACAACCAGAGCGCAAACTATACCCCAATTGGGTGAGAAACATTTCACCACCGTTAAACATTGAGAACCTGTATTCCTATTGTTCAATGGTTCAGGGGACCCAAAACAACATCTAATGCACTATGAATCTAACTATGAACCAGTGAAGAGAATCCTAGAGAAAATATAATAAGTAAAACATGGTTACTTTGTGAAAACTATTCATGGTCAACCCTTTGTGTGGTATACTAGATTTCTTGCTAACTCAATCACAGGCTCGGAGGACCTCCAATGACAGTTTCTATTGTAGTTCAGTTCAAAATTACCAATGACCAAAATCATTTATCCCATGAACTTCAAGTAGAAAAATAATGAATGAGTTTTAGACTTCATCACCAGATGGAAACTCCTAAATTATTCACTGAATCAGCCACTCCCTAAGATGAAATGCTCTATATGTTCATTGATAATCTCTTTGATGAATTTTAAAAATCTCTTATCCTAATGATGTACATAAGTGGGTTCTGATATTTCTCTTCCATTGACCAAAGTATAAAAAAATCTTTTCAACGGGCCGAGATCAAGTACTGAGTGGCCCCATCATCCCCTAAGAAAATAACAGGAAAAGATAATGTATCTTTTTTCACGCTTAATCTACCCCCGACACCATCTCCAGTTGTTAGGAATCAGCCAAACTATGTGAGACCCCCTGGACACCAACAACCAACCCCACCTTAGAAAGATGAATGAAGGGGCTCCCAAAGAAATTAAGTCAATTAACGAAGAAATAATGTCTACTCATTCCAAGATGACCTTGTTTGTGTCTACTTCATAGCCTCCATGAATTACAACTTTCTCTGGCTACCAGAGCCAAAGTGATCCTATGAAGTGCATCTTGATGACCATCCAAATTATTTTCCCTGTCACCAGATACTAGGAAAAACCATCCAGTAGTGCTTCATCTTTAAGGATATCCTTCAAAAAATGGTGTATTTTGAAAAATTCATGTTGGGTCCTACACGAGCACAAGTGGAGTATGTCTCCACCTTAGAACCAAGAGAGAAAGATGAATGAAAAATAGTCACCAGCATAAAAGAAAAACAAATTTGACAATTGGATGAATCATAAAATAGTAAACCAAGTTTATGGAATTCTCTGGGCATAGTTGAAGCAACCAACCACACACCCAATAGCTTCGTATACAACACAACCATTATCCTCAGTAACACAATCCTTTGAGGTCACGAAGGGAAGAAATTAGGAGCAAATAGACGAGTCTGCACCAAAGCCAAAACAGGTCATGAAACTTTTAGCCATCATTCTAGAAGACTTGAAAGTACGGGAACCACCCAACCAAATGGTAAAACATCCCCCACACCAGCAAATAAAACCATCAAAAGAAGACAGTAAGAAAAAATCATTGTCGAATCATGAATTGATTTTTGGATCCATTAATGTCATTCACTTAATGGACACTTATATGATGGGTACTATGGCCATGAACCTGAATCCATTATTTCCAACCTAAGTGATGAAGGTAGATACTGTAGAGGCTGAGGGTTTCAAGGAAGGCTTGATCATGGTAGGAGTTAGACCCCAATCCACAAGCTGAAATCGTTAATATTGTGGAAACTCGTAGAAGGTCCCTCCCACAGATAAAAACGGAACCAAAGTGTTTATATACCCTTACAGAAGAAATATGATCCCAATAATCTTGAATTATTCATTTAAGGAAGAACATATGTCTAATCAACCAAGTCATACATGCAGACCACTTCATCCAAACTCAGAAATCACGGTATCACCATCTCCTCCTTTCACAGAGGTCATACCATCAACATCCAAAGCTCAAGCCCCAAAAGATCTCGTGAATGAGAATCCCCCAGTCTTGAAGTGCATAAAATTAATGCATAAATATTATATTCTAAAGCATCTATCCTCAGTACTGGAAATTCTATCGATCCTAGATGCCTTGAGTCTGTCAGTTGACCTTAGAGAGACACTCAAAAAAGCCTTACTAAGTCCCTAGGAATTCAAGGCTAAAGGAGTAGAAAATAAAGTCTATTGGATAGATAAAAATCCTAAATAATTTTATTTTATCATCTCCTTCATAGATTAGGATGAAGACACCATAATGTAAAGACACATTAAATCCTTATATGTGTATGGAAAGATAAATGGAACTGATGTCCATAGAATTTTCATCAACAATGGCTCTAGAGTGAACCTCCTACTGCTATGAACACTTATTTGGTTGGGATATGAAAAATACAGTATGAAACCATATACTACAGAATTACTGGGATATGAAAAAAGTGATCAAAAGTCATTGTGTTGAATCAAGCATAAAATTCGTCTTGGTGACCTTGTCTATTATTCTACGTTTCCGATATTGTGGAAAAGTACGACCTTCAACATCTTGTTTGGGAAGCCCTGGCTGCATCAACATGATATAATACACTCATCATACCATTAATGCCTCAAATATTATGGGGATGGAAAATGGGGCATTTCATGCCAATAAATCCCCATTCGAATCATGTGAGTTGCATTACAACGATTTAGGGTTTTATGAACTAAAAGAGAATCTGTATTTGGATGACAATGATGATTGGTTCACCACCCCAAATAGATTATAAATGGATCCTACTGATAACCTTAAATAGCTTGGGGAGAATATGTATTACCCTTACACCAATTTGAGTGTATAAGTTCTGGCTTGGATACAGATTCAGCTGTCTGCATGATTTACATTATGGCTACCAAGTCCAAGGATGTTGAAAAGTGTGCTGACCCTTATGATGACCAGGAGTGCTAAAAAAACACGCATATCCCATCCTTGAGGACCCAGATAGTCCATGCCTTACTCAAAGTAGAAGATGATGTTCTATCACTAAAATAATGAAAATAATTTCCTCCCTCTTCAAAAAATTCCCCATAGTAATTCAGGGGAAATGGATTTTTTTTAGTTTCCATAAATCAGAGTTGTGATTCCTATCCCAACACCGAAGAGTTAACCTCAAGAATCCTCTTTCCCGCATAATAGGAAGAAGATTATGAAGAGGAGGAAGATGAATAAGAATAAAACCTCAAATATTCCCCTACTACATTTGAAGAAGTCATCTCTATCACGATCAATGATGTTAGGGAGATAAACATGGGAACCAAATATAACCTGCATCCCACTTTGATTAGTGTGTATATTTCATTCGAGGAGAAAGAAGTATATACCTCCTTCCTAAAGGATAATCAATATTTTTTTTCTTATAACTACATAGAAATTCCAGGACTCGATATTGAGGTCTCCACTCATAATCTAGGTCTTCCAGAAGACAGTCATGTTTATAGGGAGGCTGCCATAAGGACTCACCCGACACATGCTACCCAAATAGAGGTTGAAGTTGACAAGATATTAAAAGATAAAATCTTTTAGGATGTACAATATCTAATCTATATGGAAAATATAATCCATTTCAAAAATAAGTATTAAAATATAATTGTCTGCATTGACTTCAGGGACCTCAATCAGTACTGCTTAAAAGATGATTTCCGGGATCCGATCATAGAATTGCTAATCAATGTGACCGTAGGATATGAGTCGCTCTCTTTCATGTATGTATATTCCGAATACAATCAGATCTGAATGGCTCGAGAATATGATGAATCCACTTCTCTGAGGGACCCCTAGGGAGTATTATACAATAAGGTCATGCCCTTTGGTCTTAAAATTCTATCACTAGATATCATCATTCCATGAATCGCATTTTCAGGCCCTTCTTGGGGAAATTTGTCGAGTGCTATGTCGATGATCTAGTAGTAAAATAATTACATCGCTCAAACCACCTAACATATCTTGAAAATGACTTCAATAAACTATGAAAACATAGTAGAAACAATAATCTTCTATTGTTTTCTTTCAGCATCACCTCTAGAAAATACCATGGCTTCAGCGTACGTTGTAGCGGTAATGAAGTCGACCATGGGAATACAAAATCCATACTTTTCATGTCTCGACATCACAACCTCATCAATTGGAGAGGTCGACTAGGGAACCATGAATACATTTTGTGATTCATATCCAACACTACAAGATAGTGTTTTACTTTCACCAGGTTGATGAAGAAAGAGGTCGCATACGAGTGGGATAATGATTTTCAAGAATCAATTGACAATATCAAACGATATCGAATAATACAACTCTTGATGATACCTCCAGTTAATAGAAGAACACACATCTTATACGTAACCTCCTTGGAATGGTCATTAGGTTCATTACTCACGTAGAAGAATGAGACCGATAATGAGAACAGTCTCTATTACCTCTAACAAACAATGATCGATGCTAAGACTCGATATTGAAGAATTTAAAAGAACATCCTAGAAAAAATAATTGTGGTTCAATAATTCCATCATTACCTACAACACCATGAGGTCTATCCAGTCTCCCGCTATATCCTGCTCAGTTGTATCCTCAACCATCCTATGCTAACTCGATGCCTATCATGGTGGAAAATCTTCCTGAAACAGTTTGACATATGATACATTCCCCAAAAATCTGTCAAAGGTTTTTCATTAGCATATTTCTTGGTGGAACAACCCTCAGAAGAAATGACCCCATTGTATTATAAAGTTAATAACGATGAATTATTCTCTAACCAAGTAGACCCCCATGTTTGGAAATGTACTTCGAGAGAACCTATAGAAGCCTGACAGGGACAAGGATGGTTATAACGACCCATACATTACATACATTGTTAATACTTCAAAATTGAAGCACACTTATTACAACATATGACAAAACCACAAAGGACCGTATAGGTATAGTGTCTTTAGAAACTGGGAAACATAAACAACTGGTTCATAAATCTTCTACAGTGTCTCCCTTTTATTTCATCATATCTAAGGTCCCTTTTAGCATATTCTACTTAATATCCATCTTCCTGACCTGGGGAAAATAAAACATAAAAGGGTGAGCTCAAATGCTCAGCAAGGGAAAATAAAGGAAATAAAAATCATATCATGTCTTTTTGAAAATCAAAACCTGCAAAAGAGATCATAATATCTTATCATGGAATAAATCATAGAAGTGAAAATGAGATCCCCATAATCATAACATAAAACTTGAAACTTTGTGGCATGCACACATAATCATGGAAAATCATTTCTTGTTAGTCATGACTCATTGCCAAGACTATCTTAGTGGACAAAGTCCCTTTTTGAACCGAGTTCACTCCTCGTTTCAGTCCTGTATCACTGAACCGAAATAACCTTCCGTTCCAGCCATGTCTATCTAATGAGATATAAAATCTTTACCCAATGAATTGGATGGAGATATAGGTCCCACCCATCTTATAATGAATCCTTTCTTATGTGTGCCACATAATCATAAAACATACATCATCGCATAACACAAGTAACAAAAATGGGATTCTTGAAACATCATGACATCATAAATCAATTCATATAAGATAAAAGAATTCATAAAAAATAATTCCATCACAATATGATCAAATCAATGTAATAATAGAGATAAAAATATAACCCTTTATTATCTTAGATGTAAAATAATTTTGATAAAACACTTGAACTCCATTCTTGAGGAAAATATCCTTTCTACTTCAAAAACATTTTTCCTTTCATAACATGTCATACGACTTTAAAATAAAAGAAGTTGATTAAAAATAAACTTGAAAACTTGTAAAGGAATCTTCTTTGAATTAATGTTTTAAAAATCCATTCATGCCGTATAAGTTAAAAAAACATTCTTCGTACTTTTGTCGGAAAAGTCAAAAAGTACCTCGTACGAAAAAAAAAAACGATAAAAGATTCCTTTCATATTCTTTACTAAAAACTCACCGAAGGGTAAAATTGGATTTAAACTATTGTAAGTGGATGGAAACAATATTACATATTGAGGGAACATGGATGTGGATGATAAAATACACCCCAGTAATTACTTACGAATAAACAATCTCGGATAAAAATGAGATTGTGATATTTCCCTTACCTTAGGTCCGATTTGCTTTGTTCGTGTCCGAAGCTCCTGTATAATGGTTTAAATAATGTTATTGACTTATTCCAGAATCATACATATTGATATGATATCATATATGGTCATATTATTAGCTTCTTGTTAATAATATTTCATTGTTACTTGTTACTCGGGTCTTTATTGCCTTTTGTTCTTATGCGTGTTTTGTCGAATAAATTCTTATTATTATCTTTAGGTTATAGATAATTCATTTCCAGAATGGTATTAGTGTAGTATATACCATATTCATTCATTCAATTCATTTATATAATCATTATGAAATGAAGATTATGTAGAACGAGTCGCATCACATCGTGGAGACAGTATTCCGTACGTACGCACGAGTGATGATATCGTTCCTATGATCGTGGAATTGTATTGGAGTATATATATATTATTTCAGTATCAATATTACTTCATAATAATCATATGTAGTTACTCATTACACCATTATACCCATCCTTGTAAGGTGATGGTGGAAAATAGATTACACCACGGCGTGGAGACGGTATTCCGTACGTACGCACGCGCGGTGATTTCATTTTTCTGTAGGATGGATAGAAGGTGAATTAGGGTTGTTTCATATTTATAATAACATATCAGTATGTAAGTAATACTGATGTTATTACTTTATCACGAAACAACTAAAGAAGAAGAAGTTGAAGAAGAAAGAAATTGAAAAGATCGGTAATTGATATTACCTCTTCTTTGGAACGCTTCTTTGAATCCTCCACTTAGGGAACTAATATTGGTCTTTGAAGAAGACCAGGACCTCTAGGATTATTCTAGGGAAGTGGAGAGGAGAAAATGGCAGGGGTTGGCCGAGCTTGAGTGCTCAATTTGGTGTGAGGAGGAGGGGGAGGAGGTGCCCTTTTATAAGGGAGGAGAGGGGCACCTTAGGAATATCTCAAAATATTATTTTATATTAAAGTCAAAATCGGTTTATAATGGTTCCAAAGGGTCTTATTTCGAAGATAAAGTGGGGAAGGGTCGAAATCCTATCAACCAATAGGATTTAGACAAGTTTAGGGTATTATTTTAACCTTATCAATTAGATTTAACTCTAAGTTAAATAATTTAACTTTTACCATGTCTTTTTGTTTTCTTTCACTATATGGTTAATACACTTACTATAACATGCCAAACGAACCCCAAATTGTTTATTATTAAAATATATATCCTTATCTAAGTCATTTGGCCGAACCTTAGATTTTTAGGAATACAATAAAAATTAATAATATAATATTTGATTTAAAAACTATTTTGTGTCAATTTTGACACTATTTGATATATTATTTTTTTTTGAAAGTCATAACAGAATTATATGTTCGAACCAAGTTGATTAAATCAACACTAATATATCATAGTAACCTAGAAAATTAGTGGAATTCATAAAAAGTCTCAAATTACATTTATTTTGGTGTTTATAACATCAATTATGTCAATATTTCATTAATAAGATAATTATTGCATCATCATTGTGTCATAAATAAATTAAATTATTTAATGTCTAAAAATTACAAATAAAATACCATTATGTAGGAAATCTTTTTAGCTTTATAATGAATATTTACAATCTAATTTATCTTATGTATAACCCCATATTAAAAATAATTTACTTATTAAACTTTGATTTTAACTATTTTAACCCTTCTTTAAATAAATTAATAATAAATGTCCTAATCTAATCCAAGTGGGCCTAAATGGTCATATTTTATTCCTAAGTTTGTTTTTGGTCGAATTACACTTGTCCAATAGAATTAGGACATGTGTTAGGGTAATATTGATATCATATTTACCCTTAGTTACCCTATTTACTATTAACCGCGGTAAAAATCGTAAAAAGTTACTATTCACCAAAAAATTATTTTCATCTCATTGAACCACATTTTAGTCCTTGATATTAACCGTGTCTCTCGGATTTTCGAAATTCCATTCACAGAAGCGGTAAAATTAAGTTTTATGCAAAATTCTGTTTTTTAACCTACCACTTAGTGGTTTCACTATTCATCAAAAATTGAAAGTTTTCAGAAAAATACCAAAATTTCACCCTTGGCTAATTTCGATATTCTGAGTCCAAAAATGAAGTCCATTTTCAAAAATAAAATTTATAAAATTTTAAAAAGTGGTTATTACTATTCATAACGGCTAGTTTTAATAGCATATTGTTGTTTAGTGAAACTCGGTATTGCGTACGACGCAAGCTATCGAGGAAGGTCGCGATTGCGTGTAAAGCAAGTCAAGCAAGTGTTGTGTAGAAAAAGATTCCTTTGATAATTTATATAACATAAAAGTCTCGGGTGTTACATTCTACCCCCCTTAAAAAGAATTTCGCCCTCGAAATTCGTCACTTTGTAACAAACAGATGAGGATACTTCTCCCTCATCATATCCTCAAGCTCCCATGTAGCTTCTTCAAGTTGGTGGTTCCTTCATAAAACTTTCACCAAGCGAGTGGTCTTGTTTCGTAGGATTTTTCGCTACGATCCAGAATCTCTATCAGCTGTTCTTCATAAGAAAGATCTTGCTCCAGCGGTACAACTTCTGAGCTGAGTACATGTGAAGGATCAGGTATGTACTTTCTCAGGAGAGATACGTGGAACACATCGTGAACTTGAGAGAGATTCGGTGGAAGCGCCAATCGGTAAGCTACCTTCCCAACACGATCCAGTATTTCAAAAGGACCGATATATCTAGGGCTCAACTTCCCCTTCTTTCCAAATTTCATAACCCTCTTCCAGGGAGATATTCGTATGAACACTTTATCACCCACTTCAAACTCTAGGTCTTTTCTTCGGTTGTCGGCATAGCTTTTCTGTCGACTCTGAGCTGCTCTTATGTGTTGTTGAATAGATCTGACCTTTTCTGCCATTTCATCAACGAGATCAGGTCCTAATAGCTTTCTTTCCCCAACTTCATCCCAGCAAGTTGGAGTCCTGCATTTCTTTCCATAGAGAGCTTCATAAGGAGCCATCTGAATACTGGAGTGAAAGCTATTATTATAAGAAAATTCCACCAAAGGTAGGTGTTGATCCCATCCTCCTTTGAAATCCATAGAGCAAGCTCTCAACATATCTTCTAGGGTTTGACTTGTTCTCTCAGATTGACCGTCTGTCTGGGGATGATAAGCAGTGCTGAAACTCAACTCTGTATCCAGAGTATACTGAAGACTTCGCCAGAACTTCGAGGTAAATCTCGGATCCTGATCAGATATAATAGAAAGTGGTACTCCATGCAATCTTACCACTTCCTTTACATATATCCTGGCAAGCTGATCTAGAGAGAAATCCTCTCTAATAGGAATGAAGTGTGCAGACTTTGTAAGACGATCAACTATGACCCAAATAGCATTATTGCCTTTGGATGTTTTAGGAAGTCCTGTGACAAAGTCCATAGTGATGTTTTCCCATTTCCATTCGGGTATGGGTAATGGTTGTAACATCCCCTTAGACTTCTGTCTCTCAGCTTTAACTTGTTGACAAACCAAGCATCGAGAGACATATTCAGCAACATCTCTTTTCATGCCATCCCACCAGAAGTACTCTTTCAGGTCCCTATACATATTCGTGCTTCCAGGATGAATAGAGAATGAAGAACTATGAGCCTCATCCAGCAGCTCCTTCTTTAATTCGGGGATGGGAGGAACACAAACCCGATTCCTGAACTTTATTATCCCATCACAATCAAGGTTGAATTCAGGAACATTTCTCACCTTCTTTTGTAACTCGACATCTTCTTTCTGTGCCTCTTTAATCTTCACATGTATAGATGGTTGAACATTCATTTGAGAAAGATAAGATTTTTCCCCTTCTATTATAATTCCAAGATCCATCCTTTGTAAATCCATAAATATTGGATCTTTTGTGATCCTCATCATGGATAAACTAGCATGGTCTTGTCGACTTAATGCATCTTCCACCTTGTTTGCTTTCCCAGGGTGGTAATGGATTGAGCAGTCATAATCCTTAATCAGCTCCAACCATCTTCTTTGACGCATATTCAACTCCTTTTGTGTGAAAATATACTTTAAACTTTTACGATCAGTATAAATATCACACCTTTCACCATAAAGGTAATGCCTCCAAATCATTAATGCAAAGATTACCGCAGCCAACTCCAAATCATGTGTTGGGTAATTTTGCTCATGGATTTTCAACTGTCGTGAGGAATAAGCTATCACCATATCATTTTTCATAAGAACACACCCCAATCCCTTCTTGGATGCATCACTGTAGATCACAAACCTTTCTCCACTACAAGGCAGTGTGAGCACAGGTGCACTGGATAACCTTCTTTTCAACTCCTTGAAATTCTCTTCACATTATTCTGTCCAGACAAACTTAACTCCTTTCCGAGTCAACTTGGTGAGTGGATTAGATGATCGTGAAAAATCTTTTACAAAACGTCGATAATATCCAGCCAAACCAAGAAAACTTCGGATCTCAGTTACTGTTGTTGGTCTTGACCATCTTTCGATAACCTCTGTTTTTGCTGGATCCACAGATATCCCCTCTTTTGAGATTATATGACCCAAAAATGCAACTTTTTGAAGCCAAAATTCACACTTGGTAAATTTGGCATAAAGCTTCTCCTTTCTCAGGGTCTTCAATATAATTCTCAAGTGATCTTCATGCTCTTCCTTGCTCTTTGAATAGACAAGAATATCGTCTATAAAGACTACCACAAATTGATCAAGATAGTCTCTAAAGACTCTATTCATTAGATCCATGAAGATAGCAGGGGCATTAGTAAGACCAAATGGAATCACTATAAATTCATAGTGTCCATACCTTGTACGGAAATCCGTCTTTGGTATATCCTCCCTTTTGACCCGTAATTGATGATACCCTGAACGAAGATCAATCTTGGAAAAGTATTGAGCTCCGCGTAGTTGTTCAAATAAGTCATCAATGTGTGGGAGAGGATATTTTTTCTTGATAGTGATCTTGTTAAGTTCTCGATAATCAATGCAGAGTCTCATTGATCCATCTTTCTTCTTAACAAATAGAACAGGTGCTTCCCAAGGTGACGCACTAGGGCGTATGAATCCCTTATCAAGATTCTCTTGGAGTTGCTTCTTCAATTCCTGCAACTCAATTGGGGCCATTCTATAAGGTGTCTTTGAAATAGGCAAAGCACCCGGTATGAGTTCTATTGAAAACTCAACTTCACGATTTGGTGGAAGACCTGGTAATTCCTCCGGAAAGACATCATCAAACTCCCGTACAATGGGCATATTCTTAATCGTAAGTTTCTCTCCAACCATTTGAGATAAATAACCTTCATTTAGTGGAATCATGACCCATAAGATGGAAGGAATTTCCACTGGAAGGTTATGTTCATCCTTGCATTGATAGACGATCGTAGATTGATCTGGAATATGAAATGTGACTTCCCTTCTTTGGCAATTGATATGAGCTCCATGTAGAGAAAGCCAATCCATGCCAAGAATCACATCAAATTCCACTAAAGGAAGGATCACAAGATTTGCGGGAAGCACTTTCCCACAAACTTCGATCGGAGAAGAATTATAAACTTTTGATGCGATTGATGTGCCATTAGGTGTTGTCACAGCTAACTCAACATCTAATTGTTGAGGTAATACGGTGATACCCTTAGAAAAGTCTTCAGAAATAAAAGAGTGGGTGGATCCAGAATCAAATAAAACATTTGCTACTTTAGAGTGGATGGTAAGTGTACCTTTCACCACATCGTTATCGTACTCCACATCGCTGATAGAAATTGCATGTGACTTTCCTTTGTCTTTAGCCTTAAGATTTTGTTGACGTCGACCATCATCATCAACCCTTGGATTTGGGCATTGATTGGCATAATGCCCCATCTCCTTGCACTTGAAACATTTAAGTGTAGTAGGTTCATTCTGTGTATCCCTTCCTTTGTTTGCGTCATTAGACATCTTCTTTCCATTATCACGGCATTCAAATGCCCGATGACCTTCTTTTCCACATTTAAAACATTTACTTGTCCCTTTAAGACAACTCCCTCCATGTTTCTTTCCACACTTTGAGCATAAGGGAAAGTTCATCTTCTTTTCAGTGTGCTCTTTAGAGTTTCCTTTGAATTCCATCTTCCTCTTCTTATCAAACCCATGTGACTGATGGGTTACTCCAATCTCCATCTCGACTTTGAGAGCACATCGAACGATTTCCTCGTAGCTATTGAAGTCCCTTATGGCTAACTCCCTTCGAAGACTTGGTTTTAAGCCACTAAAGAATCGATCGATCTTACTCTCAGGTTGGATAATAATACCAGAAGCGTACCTTGCAAGTCTTGTAAAATTTGCTTCATAGGTACCAACAGATTCATCATCCCTTTGCTTCAGTTCAAGAAACTCTTTCTCCATCTTTGTTCAGAGAATACGAGGGAAGTACTTATTGAAAAATAAGTTCTTGAACTCGTCCCATTCCATAGACTCAATTTCATCCCTTTGCCTCGTATTCTTAACAAGATTCCACCATTGATCCGCATCTCCTTCCAAACGATACACTGCTAGGATGACTTTATCATGCTCAGAACATTGAAGAACTGAAAATATCTTTTCAGTAGTACTAATCCATTGTTCAGCAACTAATGGATCAGTAGACCCGCTGAAAGAAGGTGGACGCTGCCTCATGAAGGATTCAACAGAATGTTGCTCCCTCCTTTGCTCGTTTGGAAATCCTGCATGATTCATAGCTTGAGAAAGTTGTGTGAGCATGGCTACAAGATTTTGCATTCCAGCTCCCATATCGTTTGGTTGCTCAGGGGGACAATCATTGCATTGCCCATCGCATTCCGCATTAACACGGTTCCTTCGGGTTCCATCCATTGACTAAAACCAAGAAGAATAGTGTGAGCAACACTAATTATAATAGGAAAACCACATAATTCAAGAATAAAATTTTCATGCTTAAGGTCTTATCCTAGGTTATTCAAGGACATTTCTAAAACACTAAGATTGTGTTCTATGCTTAGACTTATCCTTAGGGTTCTTACTAAGGCTTTCACATCCTAGTTTCCAAAGGTTGACAATACCTTTCCTCTGATACCAACTATAATGACCCATACATTACATACATTGTTAATACTTCAAAATTGAAGCACACTTATTACAACATATGACAAAACCACAAAGGACCGTATAGGTATAGTGTCTTTAGAAACTGGGAAACATAAACAACTGGTTCATAAATCTTCTACAGTGTCTCCCTTTTATTTCATCATATCTAAGGTCCCTTTTAGCATATTCTACTTAATATCCATCTTCCTGACCTGGGGAAAATAAAACATAAAAGGGTGAGCTCAAATGCTCAGCAAGGGCAAATAAAGGAAATAAAAATCATATCATGTCTTTTTGAAAATCAAAACCTGCAAAAGAGATCATAATATCTTATCATGGAATAAATCATAGAAGTGAAAATGAGATCCCCATAATCATAACATAAAACTTGAAACTTTGTGTCATGCACACATAATCATGGAAAATCATTTCTTGTTAGTCATGACTCATTGCCAAGACTATCTTAGTGGACAAAGTCCCTTTCTGAACCGAGTTCACTCCTCGTTTCAGTCCTGTATCACTGAACCGAAATAACCTTCCGTTCCAGCCATGTCTATCTCATGAGATATAAAATCTTTACCCAATGCATTGGAGGGAGATATAGGTCCCACCCATCTTATAATGAATCCTTTCTTATGTGTGCCACATAATCATAAAACATACATCATCGCATAACACAAGTAACAAAAATGGGATTCTTGAAAAATCATGACATCATAAATCAATTCATATAAGATAAAGGAATTCATAAAAAATAATTCCATCACAATATGATCAAATCAATGTAATAATAGAGATAAAAATATAACCCTTTATTATCTTAGATGGAAAATAATTTTGATAAAACACTTGAACTCCATTCTTGAGGAAAATATCCTTTCTACTTCAAAAACATTTTTCCTTTCATAACATGTCATACGACTTTAAAATAAAAGAAGTTGATTAAAAATAAACTTGAAAACTTGTAAAGGAAGCTTCTTTGAATTAATGTTTTAAAAATCCATTCATGTCGTATAAGTTAAAAAAACATTCTTCGTACTTTTGTCGGAAAAGTCAAAAAGTACCTCGTACGAAAAAAAAAACGATAAAAGATTCCTTTCATATTATTTACTAAAAACTCACCGAAGGGTAAAATTGGATTTAAACTATTGTAAGTGGATGGAAACAATATTACATATTGAGGGAACATGGATGTGGATGATAAAATACACCCCAGTAATTACTTACGAATAAACAATCTCGGATAAAAATGAGATTGTGATATTTCCCTTACCTTAGGTCCGATTTGCTTTGTTCGTGTCCGAAGCTCCTGTATAATGGTTTAAATAATGTTATTGACTTATTCCAGAATCATACATATTGATATGATATCATATATGGTCATATTATTAGCTTCTTGTTAATAATATTTCATTGTTACTTGTTACTCGGGTCTTTATTGCCTTTTGTTCTTATGCGTGTTTTGTCGAATAAATTCTTATTCTTATCTTTAGGTTATAGATAATTCATTTCCAGAATGGTATTAGTGTAGTATATACCATATTCATTCATTCAATTCATTTATATAATCATTATTAAATGAATATTATGTAGAACGAGTCGCATCACATCGTGGAGACGGTATTCCGTACGTACGCACGAGTGATGATATCGTTCCTATGATCGTGGAATTGTATTGGAGTATATATATATTATTTCAGTATCAATATTACTTCATAATAATCATATGTAGTTACTCATTACACCATTATACCCGTCCTTGTAAGGTGATGGTGGAAAATAGATTACACCACGGCGTGGAGACGGTATTCCGTACGTACGCACGCGCGGTGATTTCATTTTTCCGTAGGATGGATAGATGGTGAATTAGGGTTGTTTCATATTTATAATAACATATCCGTATGTAAGTAATACTGATGTTATTACTTTATCATGAAACAACTAAAGAAGAAGAAGTTGAAGAAGAAAGAAATTGAAAAGATCAGTAATTGATATTACCTCTTCTTTGGAACGCTTCTTTGAATCCTCCACTTAGGGAACTAATATTGGTCTTTGAAGAAGACCAGGACCTCTAGGATTATTCTAGGGAAGTGGAGAGGAGAAAATGGCAGGGTTTGGCCGAGCTTGAGTGCTCAATTTGGTGTGAGGAGGAGGGGGAGGAGGTGCCCTTTTATAAGGGAGGAGAGGGGCACCTTAGGAATATCTCAAACTATTATTTTATATTAAAGTCAAAATCGGTTTATAATGGTTCCAAAGGGTCTTATTTCGAAGATAAAGTGGGGAAGGGTCGAAATCCTATCAACCAATAGGATTTAGACAAGTTTAGGGTATTATTTTAACCTTATCAATTAGATTTAACTCTAAGTTAAATAATTTAACTTTTACCATGACTTTTTGTTTTCTTTCACTATATGGTTAATACACTTACTATAACATGCCAAACGAACCCCAAATTGTTTATTATTAAAATATATATCCTTATCTAAGTCATTTGGCCGAACCTTAGATTTTTAGGAATACAATAACAATTAATAATATAATATTTGATTTAAAAACTATTTTGTGTCAATTTTGACACTATTTGATATATGATTTTTTTTTGAAAGTCATAACAGAATTATATGTTCGAACCAAGTTGATTAAATCAACACTAATATATCATAGTAACCTAGAAAATTAGTGGAATTCATAAAAAGTCTCAAATTACATTTATTTTTGTGTTTATAACATCAATTATGTCAATATTTCATTAATAAGACAATTATTGCATCATCATTGTGTCATAAATAAATTAAATTATTTAATGTATAAAAATTACAAATAAAATACCATTATGTAGGAAATCTTTTTATCTTTCTAATGAATATTTAAAATCGAATTTATCTTATGTATAACCCCATATTAAAAATGATTTACTTATTAAACTTTGATTTTAACTATTTTAACCCTTCTTTAAATAAATTAATAATAAATGTCCTAATCTAATCCAAGTGGGCCTAAATGGTCATATTTTATTCCTAAGTTTGTTTTTGGTCGAATTACACTTGTCCAATAGAATTAGGACATGTGTTAGGGTAATATTGATATCATATTTACCCTTAGTTACCCTATTTACTATTAATCGCGGTAAAAATCGTAAAAAGTTACTATTCACCAAAAAATTATTTTCATCTCATTGAACCACATTTTAGTCCTTGATATTAACCGTGTCTCTCGGATTTTCGAAATTCCATTCACAGAAGCGGTAAAATTAAGTTTTATGCAAAATTCTGTTTTTTAACCTACCACTTAGTGGTTTCACTATTCATCAAAAATTGAAAGTTTTCAGAAAAATACCAAAATTTCACCCTTGGCTAATTTCGATATTCTGAGTCCAAAAATGAAGTCCATTTTGAAAAATAAAATTTATAAAATTTTAAAAAGTGGTTATTACTATTCATAACGGCTAGTTTTAATAGCATATTGTTGTTTAGTGAAACTCGGTATTGCGTACGACGCAAGCTATCGAGGAAGGTCGCGATTGCGTGTAAAGCAAGTCAAGCAAGTGTTGTGTAGAAAAAGATTCCTTTGATAATTTATATAGCATAAAAGTCTCGGGTGTTACAATGGTAGATCCCAAGCTCAACAAAGTAAGGCTGGGAGTTATACTCATATCTCTAGAAAAGGTCATATTGCCTTAGTTCTTCCTACATTTAGAGAGGTGCACAAATAATTTAGTAGAATACCATACCCTCATTGTAGTACTGGATTTGGAACTTCTTGCAGAAGCTGAATGCCTGGAAGTAAAAGGTGATTTAGAGATGGTCCTTAAGAAGTTAAATGGTGACTATTCCATTAAGAGAGACATATCGACACCATTGATGAAAAATGATTGAGAGATAATGGAATATTTCAAATCAGAATCAACACTAACTTATGTCCCTTAGTCACAAAATGCTCAAGCCTATGTATTGTAAAATGCAACCACAACTCTAGATGATCTAGACCAGGATGAAACAGTCATCAGTATTCCCTACTGTGGGTTGGCATTGTCATTCATTTAGAACTATATGGAAGAAATTGAAGAGATTAGATACATTATTGAGCCTTATGGTCACACCACCGGTTGGATGAATCCCATTGAAAATAACCTTTGGACGGGGGAATTCCCACCATATATGGCTTGAAAAATTAGATATGGAGGTGTGCAGGAAAAATTGTTCTGTACAATGGTAATAATAGAGAAAAGGTTCTCTAAAAACAAGGCCGTGATGGAGTCCTCATCTGATGCCTCAATGGAGAAGAGAATGCTACAATCATGAAAGAAGTGCATGCTAGAACTTATGGAGAACACCAATTTACAACCAAGATCTCCCATCAAAATCGAAGGCTACGATACTATTAGACCACTATGTTGAAGAATTGCACCATATTCACCAAGAAGTTTCATTCCTACCATGTTCATTCCAATTTTATTCACCAACCCCGAGAGTTACATCACACAGCTATGTAATCCTATACTTTTTTAGTATGGGGGATGGTTATTGTGGGATCATACCCTCTTTCCACAACTATAAAATGTATGTTCATTCTCATAGCAGTTGACTTCTTCTACAAATGGACCAAAGACATAACCCTTAAAGAGGTCAGGAAAAATAACATTGTTAGATTTTTTAAATCCAACATCATTACAAGATTTGGTGTCCCTCATACAATTCTGATGGTAAATGGCACCAAATTATTCTATGTTGAGTTGGACAACTTATACCTAGAGTATGGAATCAAACCCAATCGTTCATCCAATATCCATGTAGTTGCTAACAGGTAGATATAGGCCTTCCACAAGAATATATCCAATATACTCTAGAAGATAGTAGAAAAGGATAAGAAATCATGGCTAGACAAGATCCTCCATGCTTTTTGGTCTTACCAAACCACGACCTGCACTACCACCTGGGAAACCCCATACACACTAGTATATGGGGCAGAGGAGGTTTATCCCAGTGAAGTTCAAGTGCCATCACTTTGTGTTGCCATTTTTGATCAACTGTTCATAGATGAGAAATCTAGATATAATTTAATGAGTTGGAGTAGCTGGATGAGAGAAGGTTTCACCCTTTGTACCATTTGGAAATCTACGAAAATCAAATCACACGTGCCTTCAACAAAAATGTCCACCTTCATTCTTTCCTCAAAGGATAGATGGTGTTGGTCCTCAAAATCTCAATGATAATCAGTTTGAAACCCTTATATATTTATCCAAAAATGGGAGGGGTCGTATGCCATACATAAGGTCCACTTCAATGGATCATATGCCTTGATATCAAGGGATGACCAGCTCCACAAAGCACCCACCAATGCAAGGTTTTTGAAGAAATAATTCATGTAATGATGATTTAAATGTCTTAGCTGTAAGATGTTAAACTGCCTAGTGATAGGAATCATTATAATCACACGATGATAAACTACTGGGCTAAATTTTCAATAACCACATGGCATTAAACTCTATGGAGTCTGTCCTTACAACAATACATTAAACCACATAGTTTCCTAATTACTACATTTGGCTTGATTCCCATTCATTAGTGGGATACATAGCAATACCTTGACCCTCAATCTTTTCCCAACCATCACATGAAACAAAATACCCTTTTTATATCCCCTATAACTCCATTCTAAGAGGGAAATCCTTTTAACTCCCAATTTCTCAAATCGCATATAACTCACGTGAGCTTGAGATTGGTGGTAAGGGTTACCTTGCATAAAATAATCATAGAGAAATATGATAGACCTTACCCCATAGAAGATGAAACCAAAATTCTACCTCCATATGTATGGACTAGAACTATATAAAGAAGTAATTTACAGAAGTATGTATTACTTGATTCTTATCCTTGTAGGATATGTAGGGATTCTTGGATTTAAAATCCTAGTTCAGCCTCCCAAACAAAAAAATAAATGCCCCTTCCCCCATGCATAGGTTAGACTTACATAGGGTAATGTATGAAAGGTCTATAACTACATGACATTAAATTGCATGGTTCCTCAAGAATCATGTGAGGCTCTAATCCTCTGTGTTACGAGGTCCCGAACATGCCTCCAACTCCTTACAAAATAAAATGCAAATAAATGATGGACATTCCAATCCTGAATTTAGACACCCAAAAAGTGTAAAAAGATCATGATTCTCTTATATATGAGACATGTATATCTAGAAAATTCCATGGTTAAAGGCTAATCATGGTCTAGATATTACTTATTATCCCAGAAAAAATTTACCCATATGTAAAACTCCATACTCTAGGAAAGCATGGGTCCCCACAAATATTCATGGCCATCAGATATGGAAGGCCAGTGTCTTGTATACCTACTTTTTTACTATAAACATCATGCCCTTGTGGCTCAGCATATGTCTCATACAAAACAACCAAAAACCATAGGAAGATTCTTCCTCAGTAGAGTCCTCTCTAACCTCTGTATGCCAAATGGCTTCTCATACCCATGTCGTTCTTCTTGATCCAATCCCCCCCAGGGATATGTTTTATACTTTCTATCATCGCTCGTTTCTATGGAATACTAGAATATCCTGACCATGATTAATTCAAATATATTTATGTTCATTTTGATGAGTTGTCTCCATAACACTATAGTAAACTATTTTTTTGACGTCCTTACCGCATGATGCTAAACTGCAAGGCCAGAAGTGTCTCGAATGCACGATAATAAACTAGACCACACAATGGAGGTACATAGATTCTTATCTAGGATCAGCCTCCTAAAAAATAAAATGAATTTTCTTCATACGTATGGTCTAGAACTCTATAGGGAATGTTCATCTAGAATCCTATGTAACTCATTTTCACCCTAAGAAGATGTGTGGTAGACCCAAATCCTACAATCTGGACTCATCCATAGAAAGTATTGAGATAGCCCCTTCACTGCACACAAACTGAATCATAGCAAAGAATCCCCAAAAAAATCCTATCTATAGGGACGATTAAGGGTAATCATATTTCCTTTATTTCAAATAAATATTACCCTATGTCCACCCCACATGATGATAAATTATGTATAATTCATCCTAGTTGCATGATGTCAAACTATATATCATTGGTCTAAGCATAAAATTCTATCTTCCATTGATTATTCCATGCTAATGTGGTGGACCAAAATTCTTGTAATTCCATGTTTCTCACACAAATCATTGCTCACACGAGCTTAGGGAACTTAGTAGAAGATCCAACTTCACATCCTGGAAAATCAGTAAATGATTTTTTTCCTAGAAGTATGACCCAAAAAGGCTTGTTATGGTTCTCCTCCCAATAAAGAAACCCCCGGTCATGGCCATACGACGTTAAACTATAGGGTACTTCAAAGATGGGATAGATTCCTCGCCCTATGTATGAACCATATCTATGTAGGGGATTACCCAGTCCCTTGGAAAAATCATAGCCTATATGATTATAATGTATCTGGATATACTCTTATCATACATCAAACTTTGTTCTTTGATTAGTCTTGAATCCCCATAACCCTCTATGGCCATTGGAGATAGAAGGATAGTGTCTTTCGGACACCTTTGTTTTAATATGTAAATTATTTCCTGGTGGCTTTACATATTTAGCCAATAAAATAGCTATTAATCAAAGTAAAATTCATCCTCAGGAGAGTCCTCTCCTACATCGGTATGCCTAATGGATCCTAAGCCCCATAAAATCCCTCCTTATTCAAGAACCCCCAAGGTCATGGTTTACATTCTACTACCTACCCATGTTCTTGATATATCATAACATCCCTGACAAATTCACATATATTCTCTCTTAAGGCTTCTACAAAATAAAGGTTCCATGTCCCTATGCAAGAAGTTGATCTGCATACGAAAAAAACAAAATGCCCCCACCTATTTCTTGTTTTTTTAGTAATGTTCAGCAAAAGAAATGCCCCCTTTCATTTTTTTGTGAACCCCCAACCATAAGCCATATTCCATGTCTATAAAGGTCACAAAATATATAATCATTCATTGACATTGGATATGGAAGGTCATTGTCTGACAAAGACCCTTTTACTATGAACATCATGCTCTCGTGGCTCGGCATAAGTTTCCTAAAAAATAGCCATCAACCAAAAGAAAAATAATCCTTTGGAGAGTCCTTTCCACTTTCCATATGACTACATGAAATTTATGTCTCATCTCATTCTCTGGATTCGAAAACCCCGAGGATTAGGGATTAGATAATTTTCCACATTGAGGTTCTAAAATATTAAATAAATTTCTAATTGAACTGATGAATCATTTACACTCCCTTGGTTAGAGTTAAATGATCTCTTATAATAGGTTTCAAGTGTCCTTGTTGTATGATGTTAAGAAAAACAATTAACTGGTTCTCCCTTACACAAGATAAATTAATGTTGGAGAAGTTTCACATTCAAATACAGTACAAATGTCCTTGATAATTTAGACACCATTCCTCAGATAGGTCACCCATTGTGGTCCCCAACCTCAAAACAAATTGAATTTGTTATAAATCATTGAGGCCATCATAAATCGATGGCCAGTGACCTTGGGAAACCTTTGTTTGACTATGCACATCATGCCTTGGTGTCTCTGCATATGTCAACTACAAAACAACCATCAACATAAAGAAAATTTATACTCGTGAAAGTCCGTTTCCAAACTATATATGCCTAAAAAGGCTCCCAATACACATATACCTATGAAACCCACAAAATTAGGGTCAAAAGCTTTTTCACATTCATGTATGAGAGTTATTAGGAATTTTATAGCTGAAGAATCACAAATTGTGACCCAGTATCTATCAATTTTGGTCAAAAATGTTCAACCTAAAAGAATGGTAATATTTTTAATTGGAAAGATAATATACCACCAATGAAAAATACACAATACTCCCCAGAGTGAAAACTCAAAAAGGGAACACTTGGATAAATGTTGAGTACTAAATCATTAAACCAAAATATGTATGGTATAGAAAGAAATGTCAAGCTATCAAATATTCAGAAAAAGACATAAATCATGTTGGAACAAAAAACTACAAATTGTGGCATTATAAAAATTCAACATATACCATATAATCCAATAACAAACAGGCTTAGGCAAAAATCATGGTAATAATAAAAATAAAGCACCAAATTTCATGAGGTTTTCTATGTAACCCTAATAATAGTCGAACTGTGATTAATGAGTCTCACAGCTTAGGGAAAATCAAGAGCCTGGTTCGATTATTTCAATTTACCTGTTTCAAATCATAGTTTAAATTAATACATGATTGAAATGAGGTTTATATGGTCAATTATGATCGATTGACATTATAGTAAAAAAATAAAAAAAAGGATATGCAATGGAGGGTGAAATATTTCCATTAGTTTCAATGAAAAAAATGAGGAACATCCTAAGTGTGGAGTCTCTCCGTGGTATCAAAACAAAGTGAGTACTTCCCAATTTGGAAAAATTACAGCGAGTCTCATCTCACCCATTCCATAAAAATGATGAGCGACTATCGTGGGTCGTCATGGGTTTTCTCTATAGTATCTCTCTCTTCTGCCTCAACTTCAACTATTAGGTGATAACTTTTCATAATGCCTTTGAGGCCCTACCCTTTCTGCTTGATAACTTCCTTGGAATCACCTAAGGAGGACAGTTGAGCCTTCAACCTCGCCATGTGAGCCTCACATTCTTGTATCTCTTTGGTTTGGGTGACCAAAAAGTCATGAGCCTTCACCTCCACAGCTGTCAGATGATCAATTTCCTGTGAAATTTATCAGATGGTCATTCCCTGATGATGTGAAGAAATTAATATGGGATTTTTTTCATCAAAATAATAATGGTCTTACTATTCTATGACAATCTGGTAAATAAGAAATTATATATTATGATAATCAAATCCACTATAACCCAATTCGGTTAATAATAACTGGAAGTTTTCCATTTCATCGATGAAGATTTGTAGAGGGATTTCTGCAGTAAGAGAACATAACTGATGTCATATCTCTTTTCTCACCACTTGATGCCTCCTCATGGCATCAGGTCCTTGGTCCACCCCCACTACAACGATTATATAGATAGAAAGCACCATTACAGTAGAGAAAAGGGACCAAAGATATGTTACTCAGGAAGGGGCGTCTCCCTCTCTAAATAATGTTCGGCCCCTTGAGCTAGACATGGGGGACTGGACGCGACTTCCTGGATATCTGGTGACACTCTGCTGGGTCTAGCCTCATTAGGTCCATGAACGGTATCCACAAGAGGGGAGTAGTCTGAAACAATCTTATTGAGATATTTTGTGAAGTTGAAGCCTCTTCTAGATGCATCTGGCAGCTGATGTAGCATCTTCTCCCGACATGGAGATTCATAGATGGTGCGACTGTCATGGTCATGATAGGGATAAGGATAGATAATGGATTTTGGACCTGTCGAATTGGTATTCCTAGCACCCTGTCATGGTAAGATTCCACCCATTGTTGGGCATACTCCAATGATAGAAATGTTGATATTTTAATATTAGGTATAATGAACTCCATGGTAGAACCATCTCACATCATTATCAACCATAATTGTATAAGAATTTCAGGAAGATAGTCTCCCCTCAACTGAATAGTGGGAAGAAGAACTGTTTATTGGAGGCATCCAAATTGCCTAGAAAATCAGTAGGCGCTGTATGGCTCACAAATAGCCACTCAATCTGTGTGAGTAGTTTGAATCTTATCTTGAAGCAAGATGATATATGAGTGCTTCCCTGAGAAATTTCTTCAATCACCCCTTATTGATCCATGAGGGGTAGTGTTCTGTGAAAAAGAAAATTGAGAAGTATCATTTAGTTCCCCAACCACATCGCTAATGTTTAAGGTCATTAGGCAAACATCAACAATGCTTAGAAGGGTGGGGTGAAAGTTAGAATGAGTAACCCTTGCACTATGTCAATATTAATTGTAGGGGAAATGTTCTGATATCCACCCATATAAAAAATTAAATAGATTTCTGAGACGATGGGGTGGTTTACCTTCCTGTATCTACCAAAATAGCACATAAATTCAGGAACCGTAGGAATGACCAAATTGATTAGTTGACTCTATACCAATTTAGATTCCATCATCATAGTAAAAAACCCAACCTGAGTGTATACATCATGAGATAGAATGATCCATACTCTAAAAACATGGTGAAGAAACCTACTAAACTATACTGACGTGGCACGTCCGATCGAATATCGTATCCCAATGTAGTGTATCATCCTGATTGAAGGGTGGACCAATATGAACATGGAATTGATCGAGACTGTCTGGTTGGATGATTCTAACTACGGAGGGCCCTCTTCCTTGGCCCATTCACCTGAAAAAATTACTCTATCAAATCCTGAAATGGGATAATGGATCTATCTTGGAGGGGTTGACCAAGTAGTCCTTGTGCTACGACTATCTGTCCGTTGGCCATCGGGGATACTCGATTAGCATTATCCCAATTAGTGGTTGCTAGATAGAAGTCATCATACATATTTTCATGAGTAGGGATCCCTCTAAGCTGATACATGTCACAATCATTATATACACCCAAAACTCACAAAGTCATGGTAAAAAAATCCCTCATTTAGTTATGCGTTTTATTAGGAAATTCCCTAATGATGAATCCCAAATTGGGCCCCCTACTCCATCAAAGCTGTTTGACCTAAAAAATCAATGATAAGTATGATTAGCAAGACCCTATACCACCAATGAAAAATATTCAATAATTCGTACATTGAAAACCTAAAAAGGTAACCCATGGATAAAATTCATGTACTGGTTCATTAAACCTATACTACGTATCGTTTTGAAAAAAAAATTATCTATAAAATAATCAAAAGAGACATGAAGCTTGTTAGGTTGAAAACTGAAAAGAGAGACCTAATAAATAGTCAAGTTATACCAACTAATCCTTTACCAAATAGGTTTAGGAAAAAATCGGTTAATAATTAAAATGGAACCAAATTTTTGGAGGTTTTCCACATAACCATAGCAATTGTTAAACTATGATCTCAGAGTCCAACGACTCATGAAAAAAATATAACCAAATTTAATGATTTCAATTGATCAGTTTCAAATCACTATTTAATGTTAATACCTGATTAGAATAATGTTTATATGGTTGATTGTGATTAATTGACATTGCATGAAAAGGAAAAGGTGACACATTTCTAGAAAATATTATTTCCATTATGTTTGACAAAAAAAGGAGGTACATCCCCAATTCAGAGTCACTACATGGAATCCAAACCAAGTTAGTACATCACAATTATAGAAAATTATAGTGAGGATTATCTCACCCTATCCAGAAAAATGAAAAGAGATTGTTGTGGGAAATCAAGGGTCTACTCTATGGTAGCTCTCTCTTCCACCTCTTCTTTGACCATCGGGCGCACATGTTCTATAATAGCTTTATAGTCGCACCATTTATTATTTATAGCTTCATAATTGGAAACCAAGGGGGCCAGTTGAGCCTTAAACCTTTCTACACATGCCTCACATTCTTAGAGAACATCTGTTCGAGAGACCAATAAGTTAGAAGTCTTCACCTCCTTAGTTTTCATATGATCAAGTTCCTCAGAACCATCTCATAGGGCCATTTCCTAATGATATAAAGAATTTAATCTCAAATGTTTGTCCTCACAAAAGTCAAGGTCTTCCCAAGCTATGAAAATCTTGTAAATAAAAAAGTTTATATGCTCTTAATCGAATCCAATCGAACCTAATTTTGAATATAATCAGTAAAAGTTTTCTGTTTCATCGATGAAGTTAGCAAGAGGTATTCCTATAGTAACAGCACATAACTGATTTCATGTCTATTTTCTCATCAGTTGATGCCTCATCGAAGCACTAGCTCCTTGGAAATCTCTTGCTTTAATGGGTCTATAGGAAGGAAGCCTTATTATGGTAGTGGAATGTGATATATGATAGGTTACCCAACCAGGGGGCTCCCCATCCCCACAGACGGTTCGACCCTTGCACCCAGACACGAGGGACTATCTATGACTTCCGGGGTTTTCGGTGACACTCTAATGGGTCCAACCTCATTAAGTCTATGAACAATATCCATAAGGGGGGATCAGTGTAAATCAATCCCTATTAAGATGGGTTTCACAGATGAAGATCCTTACAGATGCATCATACGGTGGATCGAGCGTCTTCTCACCACAAGGTGAGGAATATATGGTGTGGTCATCACGCTCACCACAGTGAGAGGAATATATGGCATGATTGTTATGTTCAAGGTAGGGAAAAGGAAAATTAATGGATTTAATACCTGTCAAAATAGTCTTCCTAGCACTACTTCAGGGTACCATTCCACCCACTTTTGGCCATATTCCAGTGATAGAAAAGTGGATCCTGAAGTAGCCAGAGGTCATTACAGCCCTCAAAATTACATTTAATATTCTTACACTACCACATTGGTGTAGGTTCGATCCACATAAAAGACAGCTGAGTGCTCTAAGGTTTTTTTACAACCCCACCATTGATAGTGGTGGGAAAACATTTACTTAATTTTCAACTTTTTATATCTTTTTATTATTTTATTTATAATGAAATGAAAACAAGGACCCTGATTTTAAAAACCACCTTTTTCCTAAATAGAATATGAAACAGCTGAAAGAAAATCTAAATAAATAGTGTCAAAAGTGTAACGGGAGTGCTGAGTGTTGATCAAAAAGATTGCTCAGGAGATTCAAAACCCACTTTTTTAATAGTATGTTCTTCATTTTATTGAATTCTCACCTTTAAATAATCGGTTAAAACTCCCTATCCATATGATTTAACACACTACATTGAATATTATGAAGTTATTCACTTCAAAAAACTCCAACTAAGAAATTGATTAAAACATTAACATCAGAAAACTATCTCGCCGAAAGAATATGAAGTTTCTAAATTATATCATTGATGAGTTGTATCCATAATCGATCTCGCTGAATGATCAAGGATTGGGAAATTGAAACACGTGAAGGTGAAAATTCAATTAAAGGTTTGAGAACCAAATTCAGTCTCGCCGATAGAAAATAATTCTCAGTGAAGGAAATTTAAATGAAGGAAAAAGAAAAGTAAACTAGTAGAATTAAAAAATCCCGAACAAGAAAATTTATCCTATGATCGTATTCACTTTAATAGCAGAAATACAATTTAAACATTAAAACAGAGGAAGAAATATTCTCCCTTAAAGATGAAACTCATGAATCGATGCTGGATCCTGTAACTCTAAACTGCTCTTCATGTCTCCCGAGAGTATCCCTCCAAGTCGTCGCTCTCAAAAGATGTGCTTGTGGAATCCAAATGAGAGTCCTCTGCCAAAAAATTCTGCAGCTGCTCTGTTTTTGTAACAACATTCAATTATTGCATGTCACCGCATACTTTCACTAACTTGAATTCATCTTTAACTTTTACACCGCACGCATGTGTCTGTTTTCGAATAGCATGTCGCACTAAATTTTCTCACATAAAAAACTCATGCTGAGTTAGTTACATGCACCTGGACGTGTTTCTGACATTGATATGAACCTGCACAGTTAGAAAAGAAAAAATAAATAAAAACGAACGCAAATAAAGAGAAAAGGTTATTTTTCTAAAGTGTTAAATTAATCAATAAAATCTAACAGTAATTGATTTATAATTATTATTCACTTCTATATTATTTATAAACTTATTCACTTAATATTTCATGGTAAAACATAAGTTATTAAAAAGTTAATATGTTAATAAATAGTAGCATTTTTTTTATCATGTTTCACTAATTAATTAAAATTTGACAACATGAATAAATATGTAATTAAAATTTTATTATTTAAGATTGAATTAATAATTTTATTATTTCTATTTAAGAAATTAATTTTCTAGAATAATTTATTAATTAGTTTAGTTTAATTTATTAATTATAATTCATTACTTTAGTTTTAAATATTCTGAAATTATTAAAAATATTTCATAGTTTATTTAAAATTATTGTTAATTAAAAATTTATAATATTAATAGTATATTATGTTATTATTAATACTTATTATTAATTTAATTTTATATTTTAGTTTATGATTTATCTATATATTAAAATTTTAATTTTTTTAAAACTTTTTTAAATTCTACTTTATAATTTTGACTTATTAAACTAAAATTTAACTATAACTATTGATTTTTATTTTCTTTTTTTTATTTTGAATTTAATTTTATTATTATATGTTTTATTTTTAAATTTTATGTATTATTTTTTAAAACCTCCTCCCCCAAATCCACGCAGCAAGGGAGAGGGTTTTAGTTTCTTCTTCAGGAAGTCGTCGGCTCCCTCCTCCTGCAGTGTGGCGCACAACGGCTTCGGCTTCTAGCGCGGTGCCAAGCTCCTCCTCTCTCAGCAGCGACGCATCTCCTCTCATCTGAGAAAGGTAGTGGCGGAGATGCGGTCCAGTGGCGTAAGCTTGAGCTCTCGCGGGTGGTGCGGCTCAGCCTGGATCCATTCCTTCGGTCCAGCGGCAAGCAGCAGGTTACCTACCCTCCTCCTTCCAGTGCTAGGTTTTTAATCCTTCTTCTCTATGGGGAACTCTGCAGCAGCTACGGAACACTTTGACACCAACTCGGTCGACCTCCTCCTAAATAGAGCAGCACATGGCGACCCGGCTCTTCCTCAGCTCCAGCGTGTAACACTTTCAGAAGAGTCAGACTGCAGTAACTCCAAGCCGGTGGTGGACTTTTACTCGCATATCAAATAGAGATCCCTCCTATTTCAGCTCTACCTCAACCCGCATTGATGAAGAAAAGTCCTTCCCAAACCCCATCTCGGTTCGATTACAGCTACAAAGTAGTGGTATTGGGTTTCTCCTAATGGAAAAACTCATCCTCTAGCGATTATTCAGTGGAAATCAGCACAACAGACTTAATCTTCAGCGTGATCCAACGCACATCCATGGCGAAACAGGTCCTTCTCCTTCCGGTGGTGAGAGATCAGTTCTGGTCCTGTGCGCGGAGGCTCTCCTTAGGTAGCGCAGCACCTCTTTATCACGGTTTAAGATATGTTGATGATTTAATGTGTTATCAATTGAATATTTGGTTTACAAAGTGGAGGAAACCGTGAATTGAGAGTGGAAGCGAGGCAATAGAAAAGACGAAAGATAGAGAAAGAGGTTTCATGGTTGCACCGGTTTAGAAGACACCTTAAAAGGAAAATGGTGAGACATGGTTTAGAGGTGATGTAAGGAAACGGTGACTGTGTCACTGTGAGAAACTGGTGGAAGGGTTTGTGAGACAATGGAGCTATGTTCACAGAGGCACCGTGAATGAATCACACGGTGAGACTGTTATGAAACTGGTTTGTGGTGTAAGGGGTGTCACAGTGAGACCTTAAAAGAGGAAACGGTAGCAAAACTGAGACACCGTAAAGGAATACGGTGAGACTGTTAAAGAGGTGCGTGAAGACACCGTGGCTGGAATGAAACCGTGAACCTGCAAAATAAACATAGTAAATAAATTAAATTAAAACATAACTAGAATATGAACAAAGTAATTAATAAAAACTAAAACTGAATTAAAACAATTGAAAACATAAAGAAGATGTAAAAATTAATAAATTTATAAAACCAATAAACTGATGTTTATTTATTAATAACTAAAATAAGTAAATTTTAAATTCCTACAAAATTAAAACTAAAATAAAAAAGAAACTAACTAATTAAAAATTAAAGTAACATTTAATATTTAACCATTTAAATTACAAAGTTAAGTTATTGCTGCTTTAACAAACTAAATTAATTAAAATAGACTAATAATTATCATTTTATTAGACAATTGAATTAAGTTAAGACATAAAATTATAAAGCTTCAAAAAAATTAGCTTGTTTCAAAACATTAATTAGAAATTAATGAATTATCAAAAGACAAATGATAATTAATTTTTAATACAAGCAATATTAAATTAAGACTTCATATTTATTGTGAAAAAATCAAACTAATTAATTATTTAATGTTAAATTATTAACTATTCAAACAAAAACAACAATTTTAACAAAAAGTTATTAGTCTATAAAATTAAAGTAAGAAATAAAGTAATTATTTTAATGCTTAATATACACAATTAATTATAATAATTGATAGATTAATAAATTTAGTGATAAAATTACATAAGTGTCATTATTTATTAAAAAGTGTTAAAATAAGAAATTAAATTAATAAAAATTAATTAAAAAGGATGTGAAAAAACAAGTGTTTTTAAGGCCACATCAAATTCCCCCCACACATAAACATTGTTTTTCCTCAAACAATACCATCTTTTATTTTGATTTAAAACCAGAGGTATGTTTATAATTAAAATCAAAATGTAACATTTCCAGAACTTAAAATAGAGGACTTCAGAAACATGTCAATAGACTTTCAGAAACTAAGTTTCTCATATGAATATTGCTTCGAACAAATACTCAATGGAAGTTAAAAAGTGAAATGAATCAACAAGAAATGAAAATTTCATACCTCATATTTGGTACTGCTTAGTGACTCATTTCAATCCAAACACAGATTCTGAATCCAAGAATGACAGGAGATAAAATATTAATGGAATTACGAACATAACCAGAGGACCCTTTTATTTTGACTTTTTCACCTAGGTTCCAAAAATAATTATTTTTTTTGTGAATCGCCTCAATAATACAACCTAAATGATTTTCATATAAACCAACTGATCCCTTCTTCATTTGGTGTTCATCATTCCCCTCACCTTAATGATCTCATTTTTGACCCTAGACACTTTATTTATTTTTCCCAATCCATGTGTCATTGTGCTAAGCACTGTGCAATGCACTTATTCAAAGTGAACAAAGGTCTTACAATAAATAGAAACACACCTACCATCTAGGGTCTCAGAGACTCACTGTGGGATCCCAGATGCCCAAATTACTCCAGTTTTAAAAGATTTATATAAAATTCATTTACATTGGCTCATTATGGTAACTACTTTTGATAATTAAAAGAAAAAAAGTGTGGCCCTTAGAATCAGAATCAAACGTCCAGTTCCAAATTTTATGAACATAAATCAATAAAAATTTAACCCATATCACTTCCAGAGGTAGTTCCCAAACAAAATTTCCATCAAATCACTAAGCAATACCACTCAGTAATCATCCGTTATCATTAATTTCTGACTCAAAGCAACTCTCAATTATCAGAAAATCATTGTCCTTAGGCAAGACTCATTTGAGTACATTGTAATGCCTAAAATTATACAAGAATTTGAAAAACTTTATCCATATTTTACAAAAAGTCTGAAATTGCAGTGAGTATTGATGGGCTCACAATTAAGCACAGTCAAGAATTGACCCCCTCACCTACACTTAAAACTCAACTTTGTCCCCAAAGATTAATTCTAAATATAGAGAAGAACAATTTAGTAATTAAGGTTCAAAACAGATTATAAATTAAGAAACTTTTTGACATGTATAAAGGGTCTCTTTGAAGTTCAAAAATATTTGTTGCCACAATAAATAATTAGCAGGTTCATATCCAAGTACATTCATTAACATTGATGTCCTATGAAAAAAAATTCCATTTCAGTTCAAACAAGACTTGTAACTTGTGGGTGCACAGTGGATAGTGTAACACCCCGATATTTTATGAAAAATATTCTTTTAATTTCATTAATGTCTTATGTTGTATTCTACACCAAGATTACCTTGCGCTATACGCAACACCGTATTAGCTTGTAGTATACGCAACACTATTCTTGGATCGTGTTACACACAATTTTGATAATAGTTATTCTACGCAACATTGAGTATATATATATATATAAATTCAATGTATAAATGAAATATGGTTCGATTCTGTTATACAAAACAACGAAGGATTCTTTCGCAACACGCAACCCTGACTTGGCTTGCATTACACGCAATCGCAACCTTCCTCGATAGCGTGTGTTGTGCGCAATAGTGGGTTTTAATAAACAACGATATATTATTATAATATTGTCATAAACTAGCCGTTATGAATAGTGTTAACTAAATTTTGAATTTTATAACATTATTATTCATCTTACACATTTCTAGAACATGGTATAAGAACAAAATAAATTTTTCGGGTAAAATAAGTTTTTTTAAAAAAATGCAGTTTTGCCGCCTTTTGATGGCACGCCCACATTAAATCTAGTTTTTGACATGTTTATATGTTCAATTTGACAAAATAAAATTCTTCTTTTGAATCAGGATATAGAAATTTACATTAGATAAAGTTTTGATATTTTTCCGATAACTTTCATATTTTAATGAATAGTAAAAACACGCTATATTTTAATTAAAAACAACTTTTTTCATCGTAATATCTTATGTGGTTAAATTATAATATTGAATGGTTTTAAAGTATAAATAGAATATATTTTTACGATTTAAATGTATGTCATTAGCATTGATTTTACCTTGAATTCGTTGGTTAAATCAATTCAATCTTTTGCAATGTTTTAAAGAAAAACCTGTTTTCTTTCGACAACAGGATTAATTTTAATTTAATTTCTGCATCTTTTGTGTATTGAATTTAAAAAACTGGATTCCATATTTGGACTCAGTGGGTCCAAATTATGTTAATAAGCTACTTTTTATTTTTTGGAATTATGAATAGTAACTACAGTAAATTTTATTTACCATAGTTAAAGGTAAATCGGGTAATTATGGGTAAATATAATATTTTAAAATTACCCTAACAAATGTAAAAATCCTATTGGATGACTAAAAGTCGACCCATATCACCTAAGGGTCGTATTAGATTCATTTAATTAAATATTTTCAATGAAAATAATTTAATTATTATTAAAACCAAAGAATGTGACAACATGTCACTTTCTTAAATTATATAAGTATAATAATTTTAATCTAGTGATAAACTTCATGAAACATCGAACATGAATAGTCTCCAGAAATATAATACAATTATCTACATAATAAGAATTTATTTAGAATTTTTAGGGATTAAATAATTATCATTTATAATGACACAAAGATGATGCAATAATTATCTTATTAATGAAATATTGACATAATTGATGTTATAAATACCCAAATAAATGTAATTTGAGACTTTTTATGAATTAAACTAATTTTATAGGTTAATATGACATGTTATTATTGATTTCATTAACTTTTTTAGAACTTATAATTCTGTTATGATTTTCACAAAAATCAATTACTAAATAGTGTCAAAATTGACATAAAATAGGTTTTAAAACAAATATTTTATTATTAATTGTTATTTTATTCCTAAAAATCTGAGGTTCGCCCAAATGACTTAGATAAGGTTATATATATTAATAATAAACAATTTGGGGTTCGTTTGTCTTCTTAGAGTATGTTTATTAACCTTATAGTGTAAGAACACAAGAAGACACGGTAAAAGTAAAATTATTTAACTTAATGTTAAATCTAAATGATAAGGTTAAAATAGGAACCTAAAATTGTCTAAATTATATTGGATGAGAGGATTTCGACCCATCCCCACCTTAGCCTCGAAATAAATAAATTTGGATCTATTTAAAACCGAACTTGACTTTATAATAAAATAATATTTTTAGTTATTTCAAAGGTGCCCCTCTCCTCCCTTATAAAAGGGCACCTCCTCCCTCTCTTCCTCACACAACTTTGAGCCTTCATGCTCGGCCAAACCCTGAAAAATTCTCTTCTACAATTCCCTAGAAACATCCTAGAGGTTTTGTTCTTCCTCAAAGACTAATTTTAGTGCCCTAAGAGAAGGTCTCGAAGAGGCGCTTCAAAGAAGAGGTAATTTCCGTTACCGATTCTTTCACCTTTATTTCTTCTTCCACTTATTATTTTTAGGTTGTTTCATTATGAAGTAATAACATCAGTATCACTCATATAATGATATGTTATTATAAGTATGAAACAATCCCATTTCACCATCTATCCATCCGACGGAAAACGAAATCACTGTGTGTGCGTACATACGGAATACCGTCTCCACGCCGTGGTGAAATCTATTTTCCACCACCACCTTACTTCGATGGGTAAAATGGTGTAAATAATAACTATATATTATTATTTTAAAGTGATATTTATTCTGAAATAGTATAAATACACTCCAATACAGTCCCACGATCATGAGAACGATATCATCGCTCATGCGTACATACGGACTACCATCTCCACGACGTGATGAGATTCATTCTCCACTTTAAACCATTCATGAATGATTATAAAGTATAAATAATAAGTAATCATGAAATATATGACATAATAATGATACTGGATTTATGTGTATATATATGAATTTCATCTACTTAATTCCGTTCAACTCAATAAGGAAACGAAAACAGCGTTCATGCGTACGTACAGCCTACCGTCTCCATGAACAGTGTATTTCTTTCCATTTACTGATTTATTATATATATGTATATTCTGAATATATATATATATATATAAATCATGTTTTATATTCTGGAATTAATTAATCATGATCTAAGTAATCATATGAATAATTACAAGACAAAACACGGGCGACAAATGAAACGATTTTACCCAAAACGTTCTTTAACATGGAATTTACAAAAGAACAGGTAATATAAAGTCATAAGTGAACCATATATGACATCATAACAATGAATATGATTATTTATTAAGTTAATGACATTATTTAAATCATTATACTGGAGGTTCGGACACTTACGAAGCAAATTGGACCTAAGGTAAGGGAAATATCACAATCTCATTTTTATCCGAGATTGTTTATACTTTGAAATTTACTGGGGTGTATTTTATCATCCACATCCATGTTCCCTCAATATTTAATATTTTTTCCATCCACTTACAATAGTTTAAATCCAATTTTACCCTTCGGTGAGTTTTTAGTAAAGAATATGAAATGAATCTTTTGTCGTTTTTTCGTACGAGGTACTTTTTGACTTTTTTGACAAAAGTACGAATAATTTTTTTTAACTTATACGGCATGAATGTATTTTTAAAACATTATTTCCAAGAAGCTTCCTTTACAAGTTTTCATGTTTATTTTTAATCAACTTCTTTTAGTTTAGAATTGTACGACATGTTAAGAAAGGAAAAGTGTTTTTGAATCAAAAAGGATATTTTCCTCAAGAATGGAGTTCAGATGTTTTATCAAAATTATTTTCCATCCAAGATAATAAAGGGTTCTATTTCTATCCCTATTATTACATTGATTTGATTACGTTGTGATGGAATTATATTTTTATGAATCCATTTATCTTATATGAATTTTTATATGATGTCACGATGTTTAAGATTCCCATTTTTGTTACATGGGTTATGCTATGATGTATGGTTTATGATTTTGTGGCACACATAAGAATGGTATCATTATGAGATTGGTGGGACCTATATATCCCTCCAATGCATTGGGTAAAGATTTTATATCTAATGAGATAGACATGGCTGGAATGATAGTTTATACCGGTTCAGTGAAACAGGACTGAAACGAGGGTGACTCGGTTCAGAAAGGGACTTTGTCCACTAAGATAGTCTTGGCAATGAGTCTTGACTAACAAGAAATGATTCTCTATGATTATGTGTGTATGCCACAATGTTTCATGTTTTAAGTTATGATTATTGTGATTACATTTCACTGTCATGATTTATCTCATGTTATGAAATTATGCTCTCTTTTGCAGGTTAAGATTTCCAAAATGTTATGTTCTTATGAATATGATGTGATTGATATTTATTTTGTTTACCCTTACTGAGAATTTGAGCTCACCATTTTATGTTTTCTTTTCCCCAGGATAGAAAGAAAGGTTTTAGGTAAAAAAAGGAAGATCTTTATGGGAGATGTTGAAGATCTTTCACCACGATTAGAAGATTATATTCCGAGTTTCCAAAGACACTAAAATATTACGATCCTTGTGTGTGTGTTTTTGTTATGTACTAAGTATTCCACAAAAGTAATGTAATGTCCATGTACGTCAAGATACGGGTCTCTACAGTTGGTATCAGAGGAAAAGTTTAGTCAACCTTTGGAAAATAGGATGCGAAAACGTTAGTGAGATCCCTAGATATATTTCTAAGGTATGTCTAGGGATGTCCCTAAGAATAAGTATACGTATAGGATATAGTCCTAGAACTATGGTAACGATATTAGATTAAACCAAAGATGTTAGATATTGAAGTTACTCCCCCTTTATTATGATTTTTTCCTCTCACACTATCCTTTTTGGGTTTTAGAAAATGGCTGGAAACAAGATGATTCACGACAATGGAGGATATGATAGACAATGGAATGATATTCTTCATGAGAAACCAAATGAAATGGGATTTGGAAGTCCAAACATCATTATTATGCTGAATCAGAAATCTCATAATATGATCAATAAAGAAAAATTTGGTAAGTTTCCTGACTCGGCTAATAAGAGAAAGATGGAGTTTCATGATGATCATAGAGGAAAGAATGTTCAATTCCCCCTATGTAAATCATATGGGAAGAGGCATCAAGGAGAATGTTTCAAAGGAACTGGAAGATGCTTTGGGTGTGGAAAAGAAGGACACAAATCCAGTAAGTTTAAAGGAAAAGGTTTAGTTAACACCAGGGATGAGGATAATGGTATTTCTACGACATCAGCAATGGTTAAATGTTTTAAATGTGGAATGTACGAGCATTATGAAAACCAATGCCCTAAGGGAATTTCTCATGAAGAGAATGAGTATGGTCGTATGGGTAGTATTTATGTGGATGATGATGAAGAGACTACAAATGATATGTGAGATGAAAGAATTATTGAAGCTCGGTCAATGGTTTATGAATGTAGTGGAATGATTACATGTTTATCATGTGTAATGTTGTATAAGTAATCTCATGCTACTATGGAATAAAGAGACATCTATGGATTGTTACACTGTTGTCTTTCCTTGAGTTTTGAAAGTGTATGATTAATGTTACCAGTATCCATGAAAGGTTATTCAGATATTTTTGGAATGTAGATGATATGCGCATAATGAAGGGATAAGGAGAAAATTAAATGTTTGATAGTATTCCTGAGCTCATGACTGATATAAGGAGAAGGTTATATCATGGTTTGAGTATATAGAATTTTTGGATTTTGGTATGTGGAAAGAGTTAACTTTTGACAGCATTCATATTTTCACTAAGGTTTAATGGGTATTCATTTTTCAAGAGAATACATTATTAAGGTATTCACATGATTGGAATGTGACCAACAAGATATATGGGGGATAAATGATGGTATTCACATGCTTGGTTAACGACATTTCAAGTAATCATTTTCTTTATACTATGAGCTTGGACCGAAGTATTTTAGATAAGCCTAAAGAATAGAATGGATTATGTTGGACATAAGTTAGGATAAAAAGTTTTTTTCGATATTATTGATGGGATGTTATAGTAATATAACTTTAGAAAAAGGACAACCTGCAGGACGGGCGACAGCCCATCGCGTCGGACAAGGCTGTGGGAATCGAACCCACAACTGAAGTGCGACTGGCCTTTATCGCCTACCACTGGCCTACAAGAAGTCCATGTTTAGTAGAAACTAGTTTTATTTTATTAAGCGGTATGATATATGAAGTATAATTTCATTTTTGGAACCATATACGATTAACCATAAGATGGACTTATAACTTTTTCTAACCTTTTTTTTGAAAGAGATGGAATGACCCATCATTCTATCACATGATCTGCTAACACATCACGAATGACAAATTCAACTTCATTTCTTTAAGAGATGAAGTGGAAATTGTCCAAAGAACGACAAACGGTGAGACTATACCAAAATCACGAAAGTATTTCTTCGAATTCCAATTTCATCAACTTTAGGGAAATGATCTTGAAAACCAAAAATGTTGTCTTAGTGCTCTTATATCTGATGAATCAGATGGTACCTTAGATCGTCGCAAATTTATGGCTTTGTGATTGCTAGCTTTTCTATAGCCATGTTCTCTACCACTCTCCATCAGAACATGATGGTTAGATTTCTCTTCCATATCCATATTTTCACCTATGTGGAAACCCAGTGATTAGTTTATTTGGGTAACTGTTATGTTTCATACTTTTGTTTTTAAAGATTGGTTTTGGTATTCCTTTTTATGATGTGTGTTTCTATTAAAGAAACTTTCGAATAGTAAACCATTTATAACCCCAACGAATTTCGAGGTCGAAATTCATTTTAAGGGGGGTAGAATGTAACACCCCGAGATTTTATGAAAAATATTCTTTTAATTTCATTAATGTCTTGGGTTGTATTCTATGCCAATATTACCTTGCGCTATACGCAACACCGTATTAGCTTGCAGTATACGCAACACTATTCTTGAATCGTGTTACACACAATTTTGATAATAGTTATTCTATGCAACATTGAGTGTATATATATATATATATATATATATTCAATGTATAAATGAAATATGGTTGGATTCTGTTATACAAAACAACGAAGGATTCTTTCACAACACGCAACCCTGACTTGGCTTGCATTACACGCAATCGCGACCTTCCTCGATAACGTGTGTTGTGCGAAATACTGGGTTTTAATAAACAACGATATATTATTATAATATTGTTATGAACTAGCTGTTATGAATAGTTTTAACTAAATTTTGAATTTTATAACATTATTATTCATCTTACACATTTCTAGAACATGGTATAAGAACAAAATAAATTTTTCGGGTAAAATAAGTATTTTTCAAAAAATGCAGTTTTGCCACCTTTTGATGGCACACCCACTTTAAATATAGTTTTTTACATGTTTATATGTTTAATTTGAAAAAATAAAATTCTTCTTTTGAATCAGGATATAAAAATTTACATTAGATAAAGTTTTGATATTTTTCCGATAACTTTCATATTTTAATGAATAGTAAAAACATGCTATATTTTAATTAAAAACACCTTTTTTCATCGTAATATCTTATGTGGTTAAATTATAATATTGAATGGTTTTAATGTATAAATAGAATATATTTTTACCATTTAAATTTATGTCATTAGCATTGATTTTACCTTGAATTCGTTGGTTAAATCAATTCAATCTTTTGCAATGTTTTAAAGAAAAACCTGTTTTCTTTCAACAATAGGATTAATTTTAATTTAATTTCTGCATATTTTGTGTACTGAATTTGGAAAAATGGATTCCATATTTGGACTCAGTGGGTTCAAATTATTTTAATAAGCTACTTTTTATTTTTTGGAATTATGAATAGTAACTACGGTAAATTTTATTTAACATAGTTAAAGGTAAATCGGGTAATTAAGGGTAAATATAATATTTTAAAATTACCCTAACAAATGTAAAAATCCTATTGGATGACTAAAAGTCGACCCATATCAACTAAGGGTCGTATTAGATTCATTTAATTAAATTTCTTCAATGAAAAGAATTTAATTATTATTAAAACCAATGAATGTGACAACATGTCACTTTCTTAAATTATATAAGTATAATAATTTTAATCTAGTGATAAACTTCATGAAACTTAGAACATTAATAGTCTCCATAACGATAATACAATTATCTACATTATAGGAATTTATTCAGAATTTTTTGGGATTAAATAATTATCATTTATAATGACACAAAGATGATGTAGTAATTTTCTTATTAATGAAATATTGACATAATTGATGTTATAAATACCCAAATAAATGTAATTTGAGACTTTTTATGAATTAAACTAATTTTATAGGTTAATATGACATGTTATTATTTATTTAATTAACTTTTTTCTAACTTATCATTCTATTATGATTTTCACAAAAATCAATTACTAAATAGTGTCAAAATTGACATAAAATAGGTTTTAAAAACATATTTTATTATTAATTGTTATTTTATTCCTAAAAATCTGAGGTTCGCCCAAATGACTTAGATAAGGTTATATATATTAATAATAAACAATTTGGGGTTCGTTTGGCTTCTTAGAGTATGTTTATTAACCTTATAGTGTAAGAACACAAGAAGACATGGTAAAAGTAAAATTATTTAACTTAATGTTAAATCTAAATGATAAGGTTAAAATAGGAACCTAAAATTGTCTAAATTCTATTGGATGAGAGGATTTCTACACATCCCCACCTTATCCTCGAAATAAATAAATTTGGATCTATTTAAAACCGAACCTGACTTTATAATAAAATAATATTTTTAGTTATTCCAAAGGTGCCCCTCTCCTTCCTTATAAAAGGGCACCTCCTCCCTATCTTCCTCACACAACTTTGAGCCTTCATGCTTGGACAACCCCTGAAAAATTCTCTTCTCCAATTCCCTAGCAACATACTAGAGGTTCTGTTCTTCCCCAAAGACCAATTTTAGTGCCCTAAGAGGAGGTCTCAAAGAGGCGCTTCAAAGAAGAGGTAATTTCCGTTACCGATTCTTTCACCTTTATTTCTTCTTCCACTTCTTATTCTTAGGTTGTTTCATTATGAAGTAATAACATCAGTATCACTCATATACTGATATGTTATTATAAGTATGAAACAATCCTATTTCACCATCTATCCATCCTACGAAAAACGAAATCACTGTGTGTGCGTACATACGGAATACCATCTCCACGCCGTGGTGAAATCTATTTTCCACCACCACCTTACTTGGATGGGTAAAATGGTGTAAATAATAACTATATATTATTATTTTAAAGTGATATTGATTCTGAAATAGTATACATACACTCAAATACAGTCCCACGATCATGAGAACGATATCATCGCTCGTGCGTACATACGGACTACCATCTCCACGACGTGATGAGATTCATTCTCCACTTTAAACCATTCATGAATGATTATAAAGTATAAATAATAAGTAATCATGAAATATATGACATAACAATGATAATGGATTTATGTGTATATATATGAATTTCTTCTACTTAATTCCGTTTAACTCAATAAGGAAACGAAAACAGCGTTCATGCGTACATACGGCCTACCGTCTCCATGAACAGTGTATTTCTTTCCATTTACTGATTTATTATATGTATGTATATTCTGAATATATATATATAAATCATGTTTTATATTCTGGAATTAATTAATCATGATCTAAGTAATCATATGAATAATTACAAGACAAAACACGGACGACAAATGAAACGATTTTACCCAAAACGTTCTTTAACATGGAATTTACAAAAGAACAGGTAATATAAAGTCATAAGTGAACCATATATGATATCATAACAATGAATATGATTATTTAATAAGTCAATGACATTATTTAAATCATTATACAGGAGGTTAGGACACTTACGAAGCAAATCGGACCTAAGGTAAGGGAAATATCACAATCTCATTTTTATCCGAGATTGTTTATACTTTGAAATTTACTGGGGTGTATTTTATCATCCAAATCCATGTTCCCTCAATATGTAATATTGTTTCCATCCACTTACAATAGTTTAAATCCAATTTTACCCTCCGGTGAGTTTTTAGTAAAGAATATGAAAGGAATCTTTTGTCGTTTTTTTGTAAGAGGTACTTTTTGACTTTTCTGACAAAAGTACGAAGAATGTTTTTTTTAACTTATACGGCATGAATGGATTTTTAAAACATTATTTCCAAGAAGCTTCCTTTACAAGTTTTCATGTTTATTTTTAATCAACTTCTTTTAGTTTAGAATTGTACGACATGTTAAGTAAGGAAAAGTGTTTTTGAAGTAGAAAGGATATTTTCCTCAAGAATGGAGTCCAAATGTTTTATCAAAATTATTTTCCATCTAAGATATTAAAGGGTTATGTTTCTATCCCTATTATTACATTGATTTGATTACGTTGTGATGGAATTATATTTTTATGAATCCCTTTATCTTATATGAATTTTTATATGATGTCACGAAGTTTAAGATTCCCATTTTTGTTACATGGGTTATGCTATGATGTATGGTTTATGATTTTGTGGCACACATAAGAATGGTATCATTATCAGATGGGTGGGACCTATATCTCCCTCCAATGCATTGGGTAAAGATTTTATATCTCATGAGATAGACATGGCTGGAATGGTAGGTTATACCGGTTCAGTAAAACAGGACTGAAACGAGGGTGACTCGGTTCAGAAAGGGACTTTGTCCACTAAGATAGTCTTGGCAATGAGTCTTGACTAACAAGAAATGATTCTCTATGATTATGTGTGTATGCCACAGTGTTTCATGTTTTAAGTTATGATTATTGTGATTACATTTCACTGCGATGATTTATCCCATGTTATGAAATTATTCTCTCTTTTGCAGGTTATGATTTCCAAAATGTTATGTTCTTATGAATATGATGTGATTGATATTTCTTTTGTTTACCCTTACTGAGCATTTGAGCTCACCCTTTTATGTTTTCTTTTCCCCAGGATATAAAGAAAGGTTTTAGGTAAAAAAAGGAAGATCTTTATGGGAGATGTTGAAGATCATTCACCACGATTAGAAGATTATATTCCGAGTTTCCAAAGACACTAAACTATTACGATCATTGTGTGTGTGTTTTTGTTATGTACTAAGTATTACACAAAAGTAATGTAATGTCCATGTACGTCAAGATATGGGTCTCTACAGATAGGGTGTAGCAAGGTTAGAAAATTATGATTCAATTAGATATTCAATAAAGTAGACAAAGTTCATGCTAAAAACCCCAACGATTGAAGCAGATTCAAAACAATATTTTTCAGCATGCATGTACCCCCCACACTTAATTTCAAGCAGTTAAAAGATTTTAATAATAATGAAATTCAATTTATTAGCAAGGAGGCGCATGTAGATTTTATGCAGCATAGTGACAAGTAGAATAATTTTCTAATACAAGAAGAATTATTCAGTAAGCATAATTTAATTTGAACATTAAGGAGTAGAGAAATAAAAATAGCAATTATGAGTTGAGAACTTCCCTGAATATATTTTTTAATTCCCCTCCAGTATGGGAATTCAACTCCTTAAATGTCAAAGCAGAAGCATCCTAAAATCACAGAGCATGAAAACCAGTAATAGATATCCAACAGAGACAGAGCATATATAATACAAAAAAGTAGCACTTTATTCAACACTAAAATAAGAAAAAAAAGTAAATACAAAAGAAAAAAACATGGGTTGACTCCCCAGAAGCACTGAATTTAAAGTCATCAATTAGACTTTATTTAATTACTATTTTTTATTTATTAACAAAACAAGACCATGGGTTGCCTCCCATGCAGTTCTAGATTTATAGTCTCCAGCCAGACTCACCTAGGAACTAACCGTAGTCCCTAGGTGGATGTGGTTTCCTTAATAGGAACCACCACATGTGTTTGGCCCATTTATTTTTAACAAACAGGTGAAAATTGTGGGCTCTAAAGCTAAACACAACCAAACTCTCATAGCCTGAAATAACATCTATGTATCACCCTTTAACAGTAGTGGGTATAGTGTATTCCACTTCTAGAATGAGTTCATAATTACCAAAAATGGAGTTCACATGATGGGACAACATAGAACTAGATTCTTCAAAGGGTTTGGCATTATTTCCATGGCTATCTCTCTTAACTTCAACACTAACAGGTTCAAGTTCAAGGGAGCTTGTCAGTCAATAGTGATTACTTAGTCCAGAAGGGGATTCAATAGAGTGTCGAACAGATTTATGATCATTGGAACTCGAGTTTAATTCCCCCTCTAGACTAATATCAGTATCATGAGAGGGCTTATAACCCCTCACAGGTGAGGATGAAAGTGACAAATAAGGAAGATATTTTATTTGACTAGTAGCAGATTCAGGTTTAATAATGTTATAAATATCTTCCAAAGATCCTCATCTGTTAACTCACACTGAACATATACTACTTCTATCAAATAATTTCTTCCTAGATCAAGTGTGTTTTGAACCTCTACTTTATGTTCAAGTTCAAAAGGATCACTTTCTAAAACAAAGTCATTTGAGTGTTGCAAAAAGTTGAAATCAAGAGGAGTATTTTCCAATTCAGTATCAATAAATTCAGTTTCCAGAATGTTCAATTTAAGAAAATTCTCCTCATGTTGGCCCACACTGATTTCTGTTTCATTGCACAAAGTTTCATAAAAATCACTACAATGAGAATAGGGAAATGAAAACTCATCAGGTAGTTTTTCTTCAAATATCATTCCCTCATCCTCATCTTCCAGCAACATTTCATAATTTATTGGGATTACAGGTTCTAAACATGGAAGAGAAGTTTTCAGTTTGGGTTCAAAGATTTGAGATTCTGTGATTTCCAGCTTAAGGTTCTCTTCCAAAGTGTACCCAATATCAAGTTCAGGATCAGTTTTTAGAATTCTAGAAATTTTGGGTGAAGAATTATTAACAATCCTGTTTTCATCTTCTAATTTTTCTTCAACACGAATGACTTCCTTTTCAAAACTCCTAAAATAGTGACTTTTCTCTAATGTATAAATTATGAATAGAACAAGACTTTTCATTTTCATTCTGTTTTAATTCAGTTTCAAAATTGTCCAACTCAACTCCATTAAAACTCTTTATTGGATTTTCAATGTTATTTTCTTGAATTTTTTAGTCAGTTATTTCCAAATTTGGTTCAACAGTATCAGATTCCTCAGAAATAAAGTGTTTTTGTCCAGTCTCACAATCACTCTCTTATTCCACTTGATTTTCAAATATTTTAAAGAAATTTTCTTTTTAATTTTCTTCAAATTCTTCTTGTTCTTTAACCCCTTGTTGTAATTCCAAGAGCATGGTTTCTAATCTTTTTAGTCTTTGATCTCACTGTTGAGAATCCTTAAGTTGAATTTCGTGGGTTTTAGTTAACCAATTATTCCAATTATTCTCCCTAGCATCCAGTTTGGTTTCTATTAATTCTAGTTTAGCTAAGAAATCTTCATTAGATTCAAAATTTTCATTTTCTTCAATATAATCATCCTGTTGTGGCTGGTTATAAACACACTACCACGTAGTATGCCCATAACAACCACAAAAAACATAGTAAGTTCCTATTTGATTCCATTTCTCTTTAACATCAATTTTTAAACTAAAAACACGTGAGATTAAACACACAACAGTTCACAATGAAGTAGATTTTTCAAACAATAGGTTCTAGTTCAAAGCATTTTTTTAAAACAGTTTTTTTAAAATGAATTTTTTATGTTTTTTTTATTGTTTTTTTATTTTTCAAACCCTAGACTCTCGGTGTGTGCCTTCCCCGGAAACGACGCCAAACATTGAAGCGGCCGGAGGTCGTCACAGACCACAAAATTACATTTAATACTCCTACACTGGCACAGTGGTGTAGGGTTGATCCATAGGGAAGGCAGATGAGTGCTCTAAGGTTTTTTACAACCCCCACTATTGATAGAAGTGGGGAAACAATTACTTAATTTTCAACTTTTTATATATTTTTGTTATTTTATTTATAACGAAATGAAAACAGCGACGTTGATTTTAAAAACCTCCTTTTTCCTAAACAGAATACAAAACAGCTGAAAGAAAAGCGAAATAAATAGTGTCAAAAGTGGAATAGGAGTGCTGAGTGTTGATCAAAAAGATTTCTCAAGAGATTCAAAACCCACTTGTTTAACAGTATGTTCTTCATTTTATTAAATTCTCACCTTTAAATGATTGGTTAAAACTCCCTTTCCAGAAGATTTAACACACTGCATTGAAGTTTTTGATGTTCGTCACTTTGAAAAACTCCAATTAGAAAATTGATTAAAACAATAACATTATAAAACTATCTCGTCGAAAGTTTTTGAAGTGTCTAAATTATATCGTTGATAAGTTGTATCCATAATCGATCTCACCAAAAGAAAAAGGATTGGGAAATTGAAACACGTGAAGGTGAAAATTCAATTAATGGTTTGATAACCAGATTCAGTCTCACCGATAAAAACTAATTCTTAGTGAAGGAAATTTAAATGAATGAAAAATAAAGGTAAACCAGTAGAATTTAAAATTCCTGAATAAGAAAAGTTATCCTTTGATCGTATTCACTTTAATAGCATCAATACAATGTAAAACATTAAAAGAGAGAAAGAAATATTCTCCCTTAAAGATGAAACTCATGAATTGTTGCTGGCTCCTACAACTCCAAACTGATCTTCATGTCTCCCGAGAGTATCCCTCCAAGTCTTCGCTCTCGAAATATGTGCTCGTGGAATCGGAATGAGAGTCCTCTGCCAACAAAATCTGCTACAACTCTGTTTTTGTAATAACAGTCACCTACTTCATGTCACAACATACTTTTACCAACTTGAATTCATCTTTAACTATTGCACCGCACATGTGTGTGTGTTTGCGAAAAGGATGTCGCACTAACTTTTCTCACATAACTAACTCATGCTGAGTTAGTTACATGCACCTGGACATGTTTACGACTTTGATATGAACCTTCACGGTTAGAAAAGAAAAAATAAATAATAAAGAACACAAAGAAAGAGAAAATGATTTTTTTAAAGTGTTAAATTACTCATTAAAAGTTAACAGTAATTGATTTATAATTATTATTTACTTCTATATTATTTATAAACTTATTCACTTAATATTGCATGGTAAAACATCAGTTATTAAAAAGTTAATACGTTAATAAATAGTAACTCTTAGTTTAACATGTTTCACTAATTAATTCAAATTTGATAACATGAATAAATGAGTAATTAAAATTTTAATATTTAAGATTGAATTAATAATTTTATTTTTGCTATTTAAGAAATTAATTTTCTATAATAATTCATTAATTATTTTAGTTTAATTTAGTAATTAGAATTCATTATTTAGATTTAAATATTCTTAAATTATTAAAAATATTTCATAGTTTATTTAAAATTATTTTTAATTAAAAATTTATAATATTAATAGTATATTAATTTATTATTAATACTTATTATTAATTTAGTTTCATATTTTTGTTTATGATTTATCTATATATTAAAATTTTAATTTTTTTTAAAACTTTTATAAATTCCACTTTATACTTTTGACTTATTAAACTTAACATTAACTTTAACTTTTGATTTTTCTTTTCTTTTTTTCTTTTGACATTAATTTTATTATTATATGTTTTATTATTATATTTTATCTATTATTTTTTTAAACCTCCTCCCCCAAATCCACGCTGTAAGGGGGAGGGTTTTACTTTCTTCTTCAAGAAGCCACAGGCTCCCTCCTCCTGCAGTGTGGCGCACAGCGGCTTCGGCTTCAAGCGTGGCGTCGACCTCCTCCCCTCTCAGTAGCGGCGCATATCCTCTTCTCTGAGCAAGGCAGTGGCGGTGATGTGGTCCTGCGGCGTAAGCTTGAGCTCTCGCAGGTGATGCGGCTCGGCCCAGATCCATCCCTTCGGTCCAGTGGAAACAAATAGGTTACCTTCCCTCCTCCGTCCAGCTCTAGGTTTTTAATCATTCTTCTCCGTGGGGAACTCTGCAGCTGCTGTGGAACACTTCGATACCAGCTCGGTCGACCTTCTCCCAAACAAAGCAGTACATGGCGACCCGACTCTTCCTCGGCTCCATCACGTAACACTTTCAGCAGAAGCGGACAGCAGAAACTCCATGCTATTGGTGGACTTCTGCTCGCAGATCAAAGGGAGATCCCTCCTATTGCATCTCTACCTCAACCCGCATCGGCAACGAAAAGTCCTTCCGAAACCCCATCTCGGTTCGATTCCAGCTACAAAGTAGTGGTCTTGGGTTTCTCTTAATGGCAGAACTCCTCCTCTTGCGATTCTTCAGCGGATATCAGCACAACAGACTGAATATTTAGCACGATCCCATGCACATCCTTGGCGAAACAGTTCTTTCTCCTTCCAGTGGTGTGAGATCAATTCTGGTCCTGTGTGCGGTGGTTCTCCTTAGGTAGCGCAACACCTCCTTATCTCGGTTTAAGATCTGTTGAAGATTTCATGGGTTCTTAATTGAATATCTGGTTTACAAAGTGGAGGAAACCGTGAAGTGGGAGTGGAAGCGAGGAAAAGGAAAAGACGATGCCAAGACAGAGAAAGAGTTTTCATGATGGCACCGGTTCAGAAGACACCTTAAAAGGAAAATGGTGAGACATGGTTTAGAGGTGATGTGAGGAAACGGTGACTCTGTAACCGTGAGCAACCAGTGGAAGGGTTTGTAAGAAAGTGAAGCTATGTTCATAGAGGCACCGTAAATGAATCACACGGTGAGACCGTGATGAAACTGGTGTGTGGTGTAAGAGGTGTCACGGTGAGACCGTAAAAGAGGAAATGGTAGAAAAAATGAGACACCTTAAAGGAATACGGTGAGACAGTAAAAGAGGTGCATGGAGACACCGTGGTCGAAATAAAATTGTGAAACTGCAAAATAAGAATACTAAATAAATTAAATTAATACATAAATTGAATATGAATAAAGTAATTAATAAAAACTAAAACTGAATTAAAACAATTGAAAACTTAAATAAGATGTAAACATTAATAAATTTATAAAACCAATCAACTTAAGTTAATTTATTAATAAATAAAATAAGTAAATTTTAAATTGCTACAAAATTAAAACTAAAATTAAAAAACAACTAACAAATTAATGATTAAAGTAACATTTAATATTTAACCATTAAAATTACAAATTTAAGTTAATACTTATTTAACAAACTAAATTAATTAAAATAGACTAATAATTAAAATTTTATTAGACAAGTGAATTATTTTAAGACATAAAATTATAATTCTTGAATAAATTTAGTTTGTTTCCAAACTTTAATTAGAAATTAATTAATTATCAAAAGACAATTGATCATTAATTTTTCTTACAACCAATATTAAATTAAGACTTCATATTTAAAATGAAAAAATCAAACTAATTAATTATTAAATGTTAAATTATTAACTATGCAAACAAAAACAAAAAATTTAATAAAAATTTATTAGTCTATAAAATTAAACTAAGAGATAAATTAATTATTTTAAGGCCTAAAATACACAATTAATTATAAAAATTTATAGATTAATATATTTAGTGATAAAATTACATAAGTGTCATTATTTATTAAAAAAGTCTTAAAATAAGAAATTAAATTAATAAAAATTAATTAAAAAGGATGTGGAAAAACTAGTGTTTATAAAGCCACATCAGATCCAATCATACTAGGGATGATGACCTCCAATGGTAGAACCTCCCCACATCATTATAATCCATAACTGATGAATAATTGATGGATGAGTTTCTCCCCTTAACTGGATAGTGATAAGAAGCACGGTATATTGAAGGCAACCAAATTGCGTAGCAATCTAGAAGGGGATGTATGACTCATAGAAAGACACTCGATCTATGTGAGAAGTTCGCATCCCCTCCCAAATAATGAATATATATGAGATATCTTAGGAAGAACCACCTCCATAACCCCTTATTAACCCATCAGCGGTAGGTTATGGAGAAAACGATAAGAGAGAATCATCATTTAGCATCACGAACGCATCTCTAACACATAAAGTCATAAGACGAAAAATGGAAATGTTAGGAAGGGCGGGGAGGAAGTCACAACGAAGAACCCTCGTAGTGTGTCAATATTGATAGCAAGGGAAATGTTTTTCTATCCACCCATATATAAATTGAAATAGTCCAATGAGAATATGAAGAGGTTTACCTTCTTGTGTCTTCCAAAGCAACTAATAATTTTGGACAAGAGTAGGAATGACCAGATTAATTTGTAGACCCTCTTCCAGTATAGTCGCCATCATCAAAGTGAAATCTCTAACCCCAGTGTATAAATCATGGGATGGGAAGATCCATCCTCTCAAAAACATTTCAAAGAAACATACTAATCAAATCATAGGTGGAATGTATGGTTGAATCCTATATCCCTAGGTAGTGTATCATCTTGCATCGAGGGTGGCATAATATGACCCATAAATTCGACAAGGTGGACGATTTTGACGAGTTTTACTACAATGGTCTCTCAGAATAGGACCATTAACCAATAGAAATGAACTCATACAATACTAAAATAGGAATAAAGAGTGATACTACATGAGGTGATCAAGAATCCCATCTTCCAAGAATAGTAGGCTCCTTGTCAATGGGGGAACATGGTTCGCATTGTCTGAAGTAGTAGCTTATGGAAGAAATTCATCATAAATATTTCCAAGAATGGGGTGTCCTCCAACTTGGTGGATGTCCCATAAGCTGATCCCAACCTCTTCATGAGAAAAATGGATTGTATTGGTGTTTGAACACCAGTTCCTCCATAGTCCATGAAGGGTTTCTCTAGGAGGTAAAGCTACGAACTGAGAGACCCAAGCCACCTGGTAGAAGTTCACTACATCAAACTGATTTGAGGACTCTAAACAGATTTAATGTGCCCAGAATTTATAGGCCCATTTTTTGGATAAGAATCATCTAGATCATAGGTCCCATTTGGTGCTACGCTAACCATTAGGGTTTTCTTAGGAAGGCTTGATATTATACGGTTACTCCCGGGCAACTAGTCTCAAGGAAGTGTTGTGAATACTACAATTTCTCTACATCCACACTGAGACTTTTAGTATGAATGCATTCTATTGAATGATATTAATTTTTATTTATTCTATTGAGGAAATATTAGCTCGATTATTCCCTTTGGGGTGCTTCTTGTAGAAGGAATGGGGAATTATGGTTAGCCAATGGGAATGGATAGTCATCAGATAGACCAACGCCATATAGAAAAAGATTCATGGATAATGGCTAAGATAAAATATTTGGCATAAGAAGATATTTCAATGAACTATCATGGTGAACATTGCATGATCAAAGATGGTCCTCAATGTACACAATCATGGCATCTCTAATCCTGGCCAATTTTGTTATGATCTGTGGAAGAGCCATTGTAGTCTGCAGAGAATGATCCAAAAGGACACAAAAAGTTTGTACAATGATAAAATTGTTGGATAAGGGAGAAAACAGTGGTCAAGGGACATAAAAATAGGGTCTGCATGGGGTTTCACATACTTCTCCCAGAAACAGTACGTGGAAGCATCTTCCCGTGTACTGAATGGTATGTGGAAGCCATTTACACGCACTAAATCATTACGCAGAAGACATATCCCATGATTAACCATGGTTTACAAAAGTACTATGAGTCTATTTCCCACAGAGTGTCGTTCAGCAAATTAAGTGGTTCACAAAAGGATGAAAATGAAAACTGAGGCCTCACCATGCTAAAATTTAAAGTTTTCTATTTGATATATTTAGTTCAGTTTAATAAGAATTAAAGTTCAGTTCGCTGATTTAATGCTTTGTGTGCGGATCATGCATATTTCACAACATTCTCTTATAGGGAAGTTCATACATAAGATCTAAATTCCATAGTGCATTTCTTGAATCCCATAATTCGGTTCATGGGTAGATGAAATTGTGAATAGTTCAGTTCTAAGAACGTACAAAGTGGTTCATGAATACATATTTTTAAAATAAATTGGTACGCAAATGCAGAGATAGCCGAGGGAAGGTTGATAGCACTTTTCTCCATGATAAATGGTAAAAGAAAAATGACATGGGACTCTATAAATAAGCTTTGTCCCCTCCAACCATACTTATCTATTCTACATCAATCCACTTCTATTCAGGACCACTTCTACATCAGAATAGACTCTTATTCATTCTGAATGGACCCCATTCTGATGGGGGGAATTTTTAGGGTCATAAAAACTTCTCAAAGGGAATTAAGTACTACCAAAAGCACTTTTAAGAAGGAAGAAAACAATATTATGTGTACATCAAGGAAAATGGAGGCAAATTGAATTGAAAACAGGAGAAGAATCTTGAAGAAATCAACTTTTTCAAGAGTTTTATTGACCTGTGTACCATCACTGAGAAATGTTCACAGAGCACATGAATTGTGAACCATCGGTATGTGGAAGGACCATGATGATCTATACCGTAGGGTGATGGATGGAAAACCTTGGATGTTGCAAACCGTTATGTTGATATAATAAAGCATAGAAATTCCATTCACATACTGCCTCGTGAACTCCGAATTTTGTTAAGCAAGTAAGCCAAGAAGGTTCTGCGAACCACAACTCGGGAAACTAGATTCTCCCCAAACACGGTTGATAGAGTCTCCCAATTTTGAGATATGTAATCTTAGGCTTCCACAAATGATGTCGCATGACCATAGATATGGTTTCTTTAATTCTCTATAAAAGGACTGTAGTAGGAATTGAAGGGGGTGGAATAAGAGAGAGCAGAGACAGGTGGAAGGAAGAACTAAGGAGAACCTAGAGGCTCGATGAAATAATTTGGATACATGAATGATTATGACATAGATTTTGAATCATCGGCGAAGTGTGAATCATAAATCACTTTTTCGTAGGTATAACCAGTCGTGAACCATAAAAAGAAGGAACATAATAATAATCAATGAACCACAAACTTAATTGGTACCATCACAAAAAAAACTCATGGATAAAATCCTCACGAACCACTGGTTCCAGGACCATCATTCATTATGGCGCTCTGCATAGTGCATCACTATGTGGATCGAACCCTACGCCTCATACTATATCAGTAAGTAGATGGAACCCGAAGCGGTGTGGAGAACCAAATCTAGGACCACATACCACTTTGGTACACGGTGGTCCATACACACTTCCATATACTGCTTTTCTATGTGGATGAAACCTCTACCTACTTAGAATTATGCTATGTGGGGATGCCCCCATCCCATATGAGAAAATAGTACATGGAAGTGGTTGTCTTCAGGTTTCCTTCCCTTTAGTTTCAATCATGGCCCTCCATTACCTTTCAGTCCTCCATAGATCCACTGTGAAACAGTCCACTGACATCAGGCCAAAGCCACTTCCAAATCTACCAGACATGTATGGTCAAATCATCAGACACATTAGTGCTCATTTATGAGTCTACACACCCAAGGTATGTGAAGTCATGAAGTTTGTCCCCACAATGATTTAGACCCCCAGAATGTCTATATGTCTGTATTCTCATTGTAATCGGGAGTCTAACCAAGGGATAGTGATGTGAAACTCCCCATTCTAGAGATTAAGGATAATCACATGCTTTTCCATTCGATGAGAAATGGTCATCAGTCAAAGGAATCCTGATCACTTTTCCTTTTGATGAGAGGTGACATTCCTCCCTTTTCCCAAAACAAATTATAGGGAATCCCTCATAGATTAAGTCCCTAGTATTTATAGTAAGACCAAATGACATTCACTTTTAATTCACATTTAAGGGTTTATTTCTCTATTCCCTCACCCACTGTCACCTCAATTTCTTCCACCATAGGCCTGATCTCTTACATCAGCGGAATAGAATGTTTGTGGTTTGTTAAATCTCTCAAAGACAATTGTTTCTCACACCAATTTTGACTCATGTGGGCTTGGATGTTTGTGAAGATCAAAACATACATATAATTTACTTTTCTCTGGACCTACAAGAACTGTGATTCTTGTTCAAACCAGGATAAGTTGGACGCCCTGTTGAAGGCCCGAGATCAGAGGGGTTCCCTTCTTAATGGGTTCACCCAATCCTTTCTCCCCAAATGGTAAGCTTCCATACGTAGACCCCACCCAAAATGAACTACCAGAACTCAAATTCTCAATAAAACTAGGGTACGTAAGAAGCCTTTGTCTAGGTGAAATCTCTATATCATCTCATCCATGAAATGAAAAATCATGTACCCTTCATGTGGGTAGATTCCATTTGTAAGCCCCACTCAAAACAAACTACAAGAGATCTGATTCCTAATCAAACCAGGTTATGTAGGATGCCTACATGAAGGCCCAAGCTCAATGGAGTTTCCTTCTCTAAAGGGTTCACTCAATCATGCCCTTGATAAATGGGCTTACCCCTAGTTATAATCCCTAAGCTAACTGAACAACGTGAGCATTGATTCCTCTCACGAGGATATATAGGAATCCAATCTTATGGGTTATACCCCAACATCAAACTGTCTTCTATCTCTCCAAGATGACGATACACTCTAGAGTGCCACATTACGTGGCTTAATTCATCATTGACTTCATAGAATCGAATCCATGTACATCCTAGATGATCCTGCAACCTAGAGGCAGCCTATGGATACAATATTTGGGAATGGACAGAGGATTCACATTCATATGAACATGGCCTAAATCTTTAAGTGATTCCTAGAGTTGGTGATAATCCCCCCCCCCCCACAAAGGGTGTGATGAGCCCAACTTCCCAACCTCTCAACCAATAGAGTTCTGAAGTATCATTAGCCAAATCATCATCTAACGAGCAGCTACCTTTGGAAAATAGATCCATGAATCATTGATACTAGGTTCATTTGGTGTTTTTGGCTCCACGAATAAACCCATTGGAGACCATTTGAGGACATCATACCCAGTATAGGCTGATTGCCTGGATATGTAACCCCCTTCACAATCATCCTCTAGGATCACACAAATGATACACCACCTTAATAACATGAAAAATAAAGATACAATACCCAATCCCGGTGAGTTCAACTCTCCCTATAAATACACAGTGCGATGCGAATCGGGTCAAAACTGTTACCCAGATTTGATCATTTGAGGGAATAAAAAAAGAGAAAATCATTAATAAAGTGGTAACCCTTATTCTCTTTCATTTATTTTTCTCTATTATTCATTCAAATTCACAAATAAATATCCATTTTTCAACCTATTTAAAATATTTCATATATCACAATTTAAAATATTAATGTTATTAATATACTTTTATAACTACTTTAATATATTTATAGCATATACTCTCCCCTCCCTTTGAACCCAACCCAATAATGGTTAGTTCCATCCACGTATGAAGGCATTTTAAATAATTAACTTATCACTAATAACATAGATGTTTTTCTTTAGATTTTATAAGAGAATTTTATTTTATGGTATTCTAATCATCTATAAAAAAAATTAAAAAATGATAAATTATTGACAATAAAAATCATGAAATTATGAAATGGTAATTAAAAATAAAACATGTATTCAATACATTCATTATTTAATGGAAATAGTAATAAAAAAAATCAATTGAGTATAGCTGATCAATAATGAAAAATGGAATATAATTAACTTATTTATTAATTTTTTAATAAACATAATCTAATTATATAAGTTGTGAAAACATTAAGAGATAAAATAATACCTAAGGTAATGGTTCATTGTATTATTTTTTTTAAATTGGGACATATTTCAAATTATAAACCTATTCATCTTTGAAATGATAAAAAAACTCTCCATTGACATATTTAATCATAAATATCTTTTTATTCATGTTATATAAAAAAATATTTATTTAACTCTTACCATGTTTATTTGATATATATTTTAAAATACCCATAAGGGTATTCTATACTCAATTCTCATTCATTGAGTTTTATCCTTCATTATTTGCTTATTTAATTCAATGAATATTTGAATTATAACCTCTTATTTATTATGGTTTTTTAAATATGTTATAGGTGGAATTCAATTTCCTTTATATAATATCTAATTGATAGATTCTCACTTCACATTTCTTGTTCGTGGTGAGGGTTATATCGACTCATTTTTTGTTTCATTAGGTTATAAACATCATTCCATGAATATATCTTTTTTTTATTTTATTATTTTTTTTCACTTCTATATAGTGTTATCTTATTTTTCTTATGTAAATTAAATATTAATATAAAAATCATATTCCTTGGTGTATTTCATTCCCAATTAAAATATGATATTATTAAGGAAAAATTATGTTAATTATAATGGATATTTTTCCTCCATGTGCATATTCATTATAGTGTTTTGAAATTGATTATATTTATAAATAATGAAAAGACTATGTTAATTTTATAATAAATTGGAATTTGTTAAAAATATTAAGAGGAATATTCTTAATTATTTTGGTATGATGAATTTTTTACTTCCTTTAAAAAAGTGTTAATAGATTACAATTTTTAACAATTAACACACAAACACCTTTTGTAGATTTTATAACTAATTTTACTAAAGAGGATTTATCTTCATGTTTTCTTGGGTTTCCAATGTATTTTTTAATCCCTTTATTTGTCATTTTTTAATTTTAAAAAAACATGTCAATGTATTATAAGAATAAATTATTTTATTACATTCCATTTATGTATATTTTTATATTTCACATTTCAGTTGATACCATTAACTACGTTTTATATTAGGGTTTCAATATTTTTTTATTATTTCGAAAAAAAATAAATGTTTTCAATTTCCTATTTTCATCTATTTGATGTTTATTTTTAAGTGACATATAAGTTGTTTGTTGTATCTATGTTACAAAACATGTATGAAAACAATTTTTTTATTTTTTTAGTTTTATATTAAATCTATAAATATTATTTCTTCTTTATAGTTGTGTTTCATTTATTACTTTCTAATTTGTCCTATGAATTTGTAGTTCAAACTTCACCTTGTTTATATGGATTTTGTTATCTATCACTTCTCATCCCTCTCTTGAAATTATTTCATTTCTTCATGTACATTCTCTTTAATTTCATGGATATATTCTACAATATTTCTACTATTTCAATATTTCATTTTCAAATATTGACTTACCCATAAACCCATCACAATATATTGTTTCTGGTTAGATAACGGAAATATATTCCAATTATTAACTAGGTAAATGGTGACAATATCTATAATTGTTTTTTTCAATATGTGAGTTTATTTTTAACAAATTTGTATTGATTATTTAATTTATTGTTTAATATATAGTTTTATATGATGAATGCATTGGACTTATTTACAAACCAGTGGTTCCTAGAATTATATATCCCCTTGATTCATCGATAGGACTTGGGAGAAATACTAGTGGGTTATTTGGAATATGACTTACCTTTTAATGTCCTGTTTTTTTCACAAGGCCTCGATTGTGTAGTAAAGATGCTTGTCATTATAAATTACATAATTATGAAACTATTTATTTTTTTCCCATGAGATTATTTTTATTTATATTTTATACATTGATCTATCCTATTCCAATGTTTATAGTTTTATGGAATATTTTATTATTAATAATTCTTATAATATTTATCACTCCAGGTTCATCCCATGATAGATTTCGATGCGAACTATCTCTTATAGAGAATTTTATCTCTCACTTCTTATATTTCCATTTAACAAGGTTATGAAGAAGAGTATTACATATAAAATGTATGTATTGATATCTTTTGTGTAAACCTTTATGAGAGATGTTGAGGAATTATTGAAAAATGAGGAGTTGTTGTCTTTGTGGGTAAAATGTACATTTTAAGAGAAATATATGAGTTGTTTTAGTTAATATCTTTTCTTTATCCTCAAAAAATTTAAAAATTAATGGTATTCATTATTTAAGTGTCTAAATAACTGTTATTTATATTGTAATTATAGATTATTAATCTTGGTTCGCCACACGAATAATGTACTAATTTAGGATTACGATATGGATATATTATTTTATGTTAATTTAGAATTATTTTTAAGCTCATAGTTTTCATGTAGTTTTTTATCATTTATAAATGTCCTAGATTTAATTAAAACATCCCTATGTAGTTATTCTATTATTTATAATGCGTGATTCTTGTTTTTATGGATATTTATTCTTATTGTTTTCCAATATTAATAAACGGTCTTGGTTATATTGATGGTATCTTAGGCTTTTTATAATGATAAATAAAAGTGTTATTATTTTAAAAATCTCCCTCATATGATAAATATATTTTCTTAGAAAATATAAAAATTCATTTTTTATTTTTTCTTGTAAATGTTATTTCAAGGAATCATTGATGTATCAAATTATTCATGTTCTCAAACCAAACATACAATCTTTAGACTCCATATTGATTTTTTATTAAATGATTTTGAAAAATAATAATTCTATTCTTCCTCTAAAGGTTTTCCTTGGGATTAATTAAAGAAATATTATAATGATGATTCATTGGAAATGAAAATGGGTAATATATAGTAAAATAATTTATTATTTGATCCAAGTTTTTTCTTTTAGGATTGTATCAATATAAAAGGATACATAAAAATTATCTATTTTATAAAAGTTGATTATATTTTTTATATCATATATATTTTTTATATATTTCATATGTAGATTATTATATTAAGGTGTTACAGTTATAATATTTATTTATTTTCTTTATTTTAGTTTATAATTAAAAATTAATATCTATTTTGTAATGAGGAAATATTTATAGACTTTTCATTCAAGATTTATATTTATAATGATTCTTTTTGTTTAATTACTAATAAATATAATTCATAACATATTTTTTTTATGAAATTGGTACTTGTTGATAGGAAAAAATTATTGGGAGTGTGTTTTAAAACTTGTAGTCAGCCATCACGATTATTAGGATTGGAAAACCATGGTCAAATTGCTTCATAATATAGTTAGAGCTCTAGATATTTTTTATTATTTTGAAAATACAGTAGATATGATATAGTATTATTCAAAATCAATATAGTAATTATAATTATGTGTCTGGAAAATTCTATAACTAATGATCGATGAGATACCATGGGATGTCAAACATCTTGGGCCGTCACTCCCTTCCTAATTGGTTCGGTGTTGCGATCTCCCTAGAGGTTATGGGAGGTGTGGTTCGAGCAATCATTGGTTTTCATCAGGCACATCTTCAATGGATTCATCCCCATTGATTATTATCGGTATATCTTCTTGTGGATTTCTAGATGATAATGGTTTGTTCTGATTCTCTTGGTGAGTTTTGGTTCACTTTTGGTTTGACTAATTTTCCAACAATGACTACTGTTTGTAAAAGGGTTTGGGTTTCGACAATGTTTTTCAAGATGTTAGGCGATGGTGGTGATGGGAATGTCTAGAGTGAAAAAATATATGCTGGTGAAAGTAGGGATTTAATGATAGTGGTGACACAATGGTTGATGAAGTGGTCTCGTCTTGTTGTAGGATTTGTGGCACAAGGCATTGATGATGATCTATTATTTGAAATTTGAAACATAGTGGGTGGATATTGTTTTAGGCACAGTGGTGTTAGTTCTGTTTGAATTTTTTAAATTTTTAAATATATAAACTGAACATTGTTTTTGGAGGATCCATGTATGATTCTATTTGAATGTTTCTATATGGTTCCCACTTTACTTTAAAGTGGATTTTTAATAATATAAAATAAATGAATTAGGAGGGAAATTCTTCATTAAATAGTCGCACCCCATGGTTTTGATACTACACATGGAGATAATGTATCTCACTCTAAGAAGACATATATTGTTTTAATAGTTATATTTTTTTATTAGGACAATATATGATTAACCAAGAATATCCAGAGAATATAATGTGTTATATTTATTTCCTTTCCTATAATTTTATATCACCTCATTTTTTTATAATCCTTCTATTTAATGTTTTTTAATATGATATCTAGGATACCCATGTCATTATAAGTAACATATATATATTATTTTGTGTAATTTTAAATTTTAAATTTCATTATGATTGAGTTTTACACTTCCTATTTTCTATTATGAAATACTCCTAAAAATAAGACTTGCTAATCAAACCTACGGGGTTACATTTATTTTTATCATGAGAAAATATCCAATTAAACAAACAAATTTCATTTATTTCATACCATTGGATAATTCTATGATTGGGATCCCACTTAATCAGTGGATAATTCCCAATATTTTACTAAGTAGAATGGTCATGCCTTCCATGGTGATCAGAGACTTCATGAAGTTGATGAGTGGTTGAATATAATTAAATTATTTTATGATTTCCCTTAGAATCCTTCGAATTAGATTGTGATGTTTATTACATATAATATTATGGGCCATGATAAACGTTTAGTTAGTGAATCTCATATGAAAAAAATCAAAATTACCTTACCTATAATGGTTTTATGGATTTTATAATGAAAAAATTATATACTGAACCCCAAAAAGGGATTAGACTATAGATTATTAAATCTTTGGTAAGGGAACCATTTGATGGTGTAATACAAAACCTATCTTAGTTGACGATTCTTGTACACTATATATAATTTCATGGTTAAAATTATAACCTCATTCTTGGTGGAGATATGCTTGTGAAGAAATTTCATGACCTATGTTACTTTCATCTTTAAAACATCATATACTATTGTGGTTAATAAGTCGGTGATGGTCGATACTGGCATTGATATAATTACTTGTACGGGTAGCACATCATTGGTAGTTCGAGATTATATAGTATCCCTAAATCCACAATCTTAAATCCAGTGCTAAGAACAAACACATTGCATTTTTGGATTTAATAGTGATAAATAAGACCCAATTTTAGTAATCAACCACATAAAACATCAAATGGAAATATTAGATCACATTCATACCTAAAGAAATTTTATGTATAGAGTTTTGAATAATAATGAAAAACTCTAACATAACAATACTCAAGACTATAAGTGTGTATTTCTTCTACTATACTTACATATTATTATTCCTCATTTTGTCTTAATCATCACACACATGAAACACTTATTGACATACAATAATTAATATATATAACTTTATTACCTTTGGAAATATAAATATAACAAGTGCGAGGTCAAATTATAAGTGAGGGTAACCAATGGTATTAAGAATTGAAACTCTTCAGTGAGAATAAGATAAGAATAATGGTATAATAACATGTTAAAAGTACATGATCATTACACATGATAATTAATTCTCACAAAAACTTGGATCGCTAAACACGTGACATGACATGAATATTTTATAAAGGAATGAGTCACAAGTATCAACAATCATGAGACAATGTGATTTCAATCATGATAAAATGAATCATCAAAAACCCATTGAAATCATAGAAAAAACATGTTGGTATCATGGAACATTATTATCAGCACCCATGTTCACTTATGTTAGAAATAGTTTGAGCATAGTTAAATATATAGGGTAAACCCCCCAAATTAACTACCCCATCTTTCCTGTAATGAAAGGTATCATTAAAAAATCATTAGAGTGCTATCTCGAGCACACTCGTCATATAATATATATTAGGATCACTCATCGTATAAGCTATACTAGGTCCACCCATCATCAGGAGCTATATCAGGGTCAACCTTCATCATTAATAAAGATCATGTGATTTAAGTGAATATAACACATGGAATATTTAATTTTCATCATCAATATTTTTACAAGAGGATGTTTTCCTATATAAATTTGATAACACAAGGAATAAATAACAGTTTCATGAAAATATATTTGAAAAAAAAACAAGAGAAATAATAAGGATGATATCATTGGGAAATATCTTCTTCTGAGAATAAGAAAAAAATAAAGGATATTTTCATATATATAAACTAATTTAAAAACATTTAAGGAATCTATTTGAAAATAAGGAAAATACCCTTTTAATTTGATATATTTAAACACATAAAAACTAAAAAAATACTAATAAAAGGCTGTTATTTTAAAAAAACATTAGAAACATGAAAAGGAAGATAAAAATAAAAACATATTTATGATTGTAGAAAAAGTTTTTCACATGTTATATGTTAAAATATTTGTTTTTTCAAACATTTAGTAAAAAGTACGTAATTTATAAAATAACAAGAAGGTGCCTTTTAAAAATATTTCTAGAGTAAAAAATATTTACAAATGAATTTATTTAGTCATTTTCAATAGTTAATTTTTATTAAAAAAACTAAATAAAATATGGTCATGGAAGAATCATTTCATCAACCATATAGGAAATATAATTAATTTTTCTTTAAAAAATTTACTCAAGAATTTCATATACGAAATAAAGGAAAATTAAAAGAAATTATGTAAAAATCATAAATAATACGAATAGAATAATATAGTTGTTTGTTAGTAAAGTAATATCATGAAATTTCAATCAAAGGAACTTTGAATAAAAATAATCCTCAAAAGAAATGTGATTATAATATAATGAATTTAACACATAGTAACTTTAAAATAAAAGGTAATTTTATAAAAGAATATGTTATGGATATATGAATTAAATTAATAATTTAAAAATTAATTCATGGGTTATTAAGTACATCAATCAAGGATATCATGGTTCATGACATGAACTATGTCGCAATAAAATGATACTAGGAGATGGAAAACTCTAGAAAATGTATATTTGAAGTGATAATTATATCATGAGGAGATTTTGTACACTAATGTAAACCCACATAAAAAATATTAAAATATAACATGAATAGTTTAGTGACCAGTTAACACATTAACTTTTCATAAAAAATTAATGAATAATTAATATAAACCAATTAAATGACATTGATTTTTGAAAATCTCTACTCAATTCCCAATTTGTTATGTTTGTCCTTTAAATAATATATAATAAATTTATTTTAACTATATTTTTATTCAATATAAATTTTTTGTTTTATTATATTATAAGTAATATATTTATATTATTTATTTCAATGACATATTTAATTACTTAATCATTTAATTCTACATCGGGTGTCTTGAAGACGTTCAATTTAAAATTGAAAAATTACTTTGGTAGGTCGATCATGATCAATAAGGTAATTATTCCAATTTATAATTAATAATAATAATGTAATAGGCATCATTGTTATAAATTAAATACAATTTTAAAACTACACATAAAAAATATAGGAAAAAATAATTACATCACTTCGCGGTGGAGGTAATCTTAATGTACACACGGATGATGTTCTCATTTTCCAATGGATCGAAGTACAATAAAATAAAAGATATATTATCTGTATAGAATGATAATTATTCCATTAATATCACACAGACATACACAGACACATATATATATATATGTATATATTTAATCCATAATTATAAATATCCAAGAGAGGTGATGTTGGAAAATAAAACACATTGGTTCGTGGAGGTGGCAGTCGACAAGTACACAAGAACGTTGTTTTCATTCCCCATTTGATGGAAAATGAGTTTGAATATGGTTATTAGATTAAAATAATAATATCAGATTATATTTGAGGTATTTAAGTTATAATATTTAAATTGTTATGATATAATTGATGGTTGTACATGAAGAATGGAAAACGGAAATGCTAAGAAAAGATAATTACCTTCAATTTTAAGAAACACCTTTAGATCTCTCATAGAGTACCCTAGGGATTGTCTTTTAAGAAACCCATAGACTATATGAAGTGAGAATAAATTTTTAAAAGTTATTTTAGTAATTATTTGCCAAGATAAATGGATTATGAAGTGTTTGGAAGAGGGGATATGTGGTGTGACATTATATGTGATGGGAGGGGCACCCTTAGAATTTTTAAATTGTTAAATTCATATAAATTAATATTCATGTTCAACTGGAAAAAATTATTATATTTAGAATATTGGATGTATATAATTCTAAATAACATAATTATATAAAACCTATAAATGTTTAGGTGAATTTTTAACCATTTAATATTAGTTTTAACCTCTCAATAACTATTTTAATGATTACCATGATGATAATGTTTTTTAAACTTTATGGGCTAGGAATGTTGAAATAAAAGGAAAATTGAAACAACAGATGGAAATTATAGATATTATAGACTATATACTATTCAATTGTGTAATGATTATAATTTTATGAATTCTAAATTATTTAATAATATATTATTTAACATTAAAAAATTAAAGTAATTTATAGGATTATTTGAATTTCACAAACTTCCAGATATAAATTTATTTAAATATAAAATTTTAACAAATCACTAACACATTATATTTATCTAAAATTTAATGGAAAAATATCAATCTCCAAAAGAAATTTATTTTTAAAAAAATAAAATAATTTGCATTATTTTTCTACTACTTTTACAAGAACTATGTGGGTGATGTGAAATAATTTAGGGAAATTATTCCACTAATAAAAATTAAAAATTAATTACCATAAAAAATATATGAATTTAATATAACTATTTTGAACCATTTTATATTTTTTAATACTTTAGATAAAAAATTAGTCATATTAAAATCCATAATGTGGTATTCTGGAATTATTCTTTTCATTAAATAATATAGAGATCATTATCAAGGACAAATGGCACTAAAATTACATTTTCAAACCATATAATGTAGTGGTGGAAATAAACTCATAAAAATATCTATATCAATTGTTATGGTGAATTTAATTCCTTTTTTCATTACTTTTAACCCCAGTTAACCCAATTTACCATTTACTATGGTGATATCTTTTATTATATTCACTATTCATTAAAAAAATTAAATTTCATATCCAAATAAGGAACCAATTTAATTATATTAAATTATTATATGAATCATAAATTAATTTTAAAAATAATCTTATAACACACAATAATGAAATTTTTCCCAAAAAAAATAATTTTATGTATTAAAATGTTTTTACACCAAAATTAAGTATAATGTCAATTATAATGAAATTAATTGTAATTTGTTTAATTAAAAATAATTAATGATATTTTAAAACCAAATGAAGAATATTTTACTTTGAAAATACTTGAATGGAATATACATATTTCCATAAAATCGTTATTTTTTCACTGTTCATTGATAAAATAATCTCTTTAGAATAATCTCATAATTTAATTATAAGAGAATTTTTATATATTTATTTTAAAAAATTATAACATTTTTGTAGAATAAAATTATAATATTGGATTAATGTAATTATAATATTTCAACATTGAAATTAAAAAAACCCATTTTTGAGGAAAATTTATTTTAATGAAAAAAATGACTTTACTAAAAAATTGTGCTCATTTACTAGTAATTGATAAATGAATTTTTATTATTAAGAAAAAAATACATACATATCTATATATCAAAATGTAGTCACTCTTATTCATTTTATTCAATTCAATGTCTAGTTTATAACAATTATAATTAAATAATAATATTTTACTGTCATTTAAGCTCGATGTTTCTTTTTTATGTACACTATCCAAAAAAAATATTATTTTCAAAAGAAAGGGGTATTAAATTATCCCATAATTTAATAAATTGCAACCTCACAATTTTTTCCTAAGCTCACTAATTAAAGTGTTTAATATTTGAAAATACCTTTGTCAAGATCCCACGTCATAAAAAGTGTTAATAAAACATAATTTGGAAAAGAGGAATAAGTAAATTTGAAGATGAATAAAAATAAAACATAAATAGGTTTCCAAAATAGAGGAAATTAAATGGAAGTGAAAATATGGTCATGGAGGATAAAATTAATGTCCAAATAATGAAGTTGACTAGTAGAGAAAAATTCTTACAAGAATGTGATTGATCATAAGAGATTCAATGACCAAAGACCATAGATTAACGTGGTGTGAAAAACCTGTCAATTAATCAAAAATAACTATAATAAAGGGAAAACGCGTTCATGATTATTTATCAAAACTCTAGGGATCCTTTTACAATTAATATATATATCATTAGAAAATATAATTTCTAGAAATTTTCAAGTATATAAATTCAATTTCATCATTTGGTTGTGTGTTTTAACAGGGTTTAATCTTTATCTCATTGTATATTTCAGTAGATAAGTCTCCATTATGAATCTTTCTAATTCATAAACATCAACTTTAAATAGATCATTGGATCTAGATAAGGATATAATGATAATCCTCTTGTATTTACTAAATCCAAAATGGTTATAATAGGATAAGATAATAGCCATAGTGAATAAACCATTATATGAAGAAATAATACATTAATATCCAAACATCAACAATAATACCCATTGTTCAAATTAAATTAGTCCACAGATAATTAACGGTATATCCTAAATAACATGAATAAGAACATATTAACCTCAAAGGATATCTTAAAACACTCATATTATATCCACAAAATTGTATTGTATTATTCCCATGCAATTAATCATATTATAATTATGGGTTATATATACCTCAAAACAATTAAAAAATCACCCAAAATATGCTTAATCACTATAAAACCCCATATCATAAAACCAAGAGAAGTGTTTCTATGGAATTTAATTTTTGATAAACCTTAAACATATTAACCCATGATCATATCTATAACTCTTTAGTTATCTTTACATGAAAATATCATAATCTAAAAAGTCACCTAAACACATAAATTAATACCAACTATAATAGACTCGAAACTAAACTATGAGGTATAATGATAAAAATATAATCTACACATTTCTATCTTTAATACTGACAAACAGTACTATCTTTTAACCATATAAAAAACTTAATATCAAACAAAAATATTAGATCACTTATATACACAATGATTTTTTAGGTTTAGATCTTCTTAGAATTTTGAAAAACTCATACATAACAATACACATTTCTTTAAGTGATAATATTCCCACTATTACCAGATTTTTATATTCTACATTACTTCATTATAATCACCTAAATTAAACTTTTGTATTAATATCTTACTTAAGATATTCCACTATAATATAGGGAAAAGAAATATTAAAAGGGTGATACAAAATTCTCTTTAAGGGTAAACAAAGGCCTTAACAGTTGAATATCTTCACATATAAGATGATGAGAATTAGGGTATGATAACATATACAATGTACATGAGTATTAAAAAGATAATTTACACCCATAAAAACCTAGATCTTAAAACATGTAACATAGAATAACTATTTAATTAAGTCACGAGTGAGAAGAAACAATTACCATGATCTATTTGGTGTCAATTCTTATTTAGGGAACCATTAAAAACCCATAAAATCATATTGAAAACATTTTGGTTTTTAGACCATTATCATCATCACCCATGAACACTCATGTTAGAAACAAAGAGATCCATATAGGTACCCACACTTTTCATACTGAGATACAACATCTAAATACCCAAATATTTAATACATATTATAATGATTCATACAAAAAGCATATGGGTCTAGTGCCTTTGGAAACATAGAAATATAAACAAATGGTTCATAAAACATATAAATAATTTCCCAAATAGTTTTTTATGATTACCAACCTTCTTAAACATGTCATACATAAACTTTTTCTTCATACCACGGGGAAAGAAAACATAATAATTGATGATCTCTGATTGATTAAAATGTTAATTAAGAGAGATATCAGTTATCACATAAGCATAACATGAGAAAAGGGGAATTATAATTTGAACATAATATTTGGAAATAATAACCTTCATATCAAAGTTCATAACCATGAGTCATGGAATAAGTGATGGCAGTTTATAAGACATTAATCATAAAGGAATGAAAGAACATTATCTTTGAGAGCATAACATAGGCATATAAAATGGAATTTTGGCATAAAAATAAGCATTGAAATGTTATTTCCTTAGTAGTCAAGGCTCATTTCCAATGATATCATAGGGGAATGGGTTTACTCCCCAAACTATCACTGTAGTCAGGGCTCACACCCAAGCCAATCTTAGTAGAAAAAGTCACTTAATTAAATGGGTTCACTACCTTTTCTAGTCATGTTTATCTAATGATATATCAATATAAACCTACTTATTTTTAAAGATATATATGTAAAAACAATCATGGTTTAAAATGTAACTACAAATACTGGGTTATACCAAAAGAACTATCTTTGGATATAACATAACAGTCATCCTAGATTCTAACATAACAACCCCCACAGATTATATCAGAACCACCAATCAAATAATTAAGATCATATATATGTGTTCCAAAATATCAAACATCATTCACCATTTCAGAAAACAAGAAAATAAATGGGGTTATTGAACATTTAATCAAATCAAAACCCTTGGAAAGGAAATAAATTTCATAAACATCACATTATTTTATCGTAGCATAACCCTTAGAAAAGGAATGAGTTTCCAAAAAATATTTTCATAATTAAAATAAAACATAGATATAAATAATTATTATGTTTTTATTGGATCATATCCAAATTAAATCATAATTCATATCAATAAATTTCATTTTATATGGAAAATTATATTGAAACAATTACATGGAACAATTCTTATGGAAAATAACTAGTTCAATTGAAAATAATTTATTTAAAATAACAAAACAACCCAAATTTTAAATAAAACATTATATTTGAAAATAAACTTGTAAAATAAGGATGTAAGTTTAAAATCATTGATCATTCCTGATGGTTGGAAATACCGTTCATGTCATACACATTAAAATAATGGTTTCTTCCACATTTTGTGTATGGAAATTCAAAAATGAAATTGTTTGGAAAATGGTGGGTAGATTTCATTCTAAAAAAATTATAAAACCATTTCATGGATAAAAATTAATTTAAATTCTCTTAGTAATACATTCTTGAAAATGTTTTTTGGAAACAATGATTTGAAAAAAAAATTAATTTTGACCAAAGAGAGAAAGAAAGTCGATTTTCATTAAAAACATTCCCTTTAACAATTGAGTAAATAAAAAGATAAAAAATAAATGAAACCATGTAATTTTCATAAATAAACGTAGTATAAAAAATAAATTAGTTTCATGAGAGGTAGTTTATAATAATTCATCATATGCAACATAATCATAAGCAATCTCAATAAACAATGGCATTGTAACAAAAAATATTTACCGGTTTGGTAAATTTTGAATCATAAGCCCCATGAAATAAATAACATTATATAGATATTTATATTAAATAATTTTAGTTGTAATAATAATAAAATTTATTCATTTTTGGTATATACATGACACAAAAGAAACGAGTGGTGAATATGCCATAAGTCTCCCATAAATAAGAGTGAGACTAGAAAACCGTTAATTTAAGTCTCAAATTCCTTCTTAAATGTTATAAAACCCAATATTATAACTATAATCTCATTAAAAATATATTATATAAAAATCATAATATATATATCATACCATATATTATTTACTTATGATTTTATATTAACTGTTTATTAAAAATTCCTTGTTAAAATCATGTTTTGGGTAATAAATTTTTTAATTTTTCATGTATGATTTGGTTTTGTATTTTAGTCATTCTATTTTGATCATGATTTAATAATCTCCATAATGTAAAAAAGTATATAAATATCATATATATTCATCAAATATTTATTTATAGTAATCCATAAAATTTATATATATTTAATAAATTACACTATTCAGAGAGATAGTAGGTCATATGAACCCATGAATGCTTTTTCCATTTTCATAACGGATGTTTCAAATGAATCATAAATTGAAAATCATCATTATATAATAATTTATATCTGATATATATCATGTATATTAATTAATTATATCCCTCTTACCATCCATTTCGAAATTTAATGATATATGTATCATATTACTTTGCAGAAGCGGTAGTCTACATGTAAGCACTAGCGATGTTGTCATTTTTAAACTAATTGGAATATAAAATGTAAGAATTTATATTATAATTTTAGAAGAATAATTTTTTCATAAATAGTATATATATATATATATACTTTAAATATATCATTATATCCACCTGTGAGAGGCGGTGATGGAAAACAATTTACATTAGTTCGTAAGGAAGCAGTTCACTGTCCACATGATTGATGGTTATGTTTCCATTTGATGGAAGTGAAGATCGATATAAGTTATTAATTTATATAAAAAACCTCATTATATGGTATATACTAGTGTTATTACATTTTAACTTTTAAAACATGAATTTTGGGGGTAATAGAAGTAAAAAAGTGATCAGTGAAGGAAATTTTCTTCATTAAGAAAAACCTCTTTTGGATATATTATAAAAGACCCAAGGGTTGATGTTTTGGGAAGACCTGAGGCTAAAGAACAAGTAAAGGGATGTTTTTGGGAGTTTTTTGGTATTTTTGAGCTAAATGTATTAATTTTTATGAATATGTAATTGATGAAAGTAACCATTTATAATTGAGGAGGAGTGACATTATTATAAATACCCAAAAACTAATCAGTAATGGGAAGTCAATATCAATCAATGTGTATCTAATATTTATAAATAATGGACTATATTAATGATATTTTCAATCCATTCCTCTATAAAAAACATGTTTTTAAACATATTATTCCATTATCCTCAAGTTTTACTCACTTTTATCATTTTATTTTTCACCACGATTACTAGTCTCTTTTAATTTGCCTTGGTAATTCATCATGTAATACTAAAAATTAAATTTTCCTTTCTAGAAAATTGTTAATTAATTATTCTAAATATTAATTATAATTTATTAAACAAAGATCCTATGTGTGTTGAAAATTAATTCTAACATATTCACTTTTAACATGAAGAACCTCATTTTTACCTTAACGATAGTATCTCATTTTTAATGTTTTTGATATTCTTTTATAATTAATATTAATTTGGATTATTTGAAACATCACAAAACAAAGCGCAGGGTCCAAGATTGAAAGTCACATAACCACATGAAAAAAATCCAATACATAAGAGGATGCCAACTAGGATGGAGGGTCTAAGTACATTAGTAGCTAGACTATACCCTTAGTATCATTTTATTGGATAAATATTAACCCAAAATAAATAATAAGAGTATCCATTTTGAGACAAAATAATGGCATAAAAGTCATATAAATAAATAATTTATCAATGAGGAAATCATGCCCAATATAATGAATGTAGATAAATAAATAAATTAATAGTGAGGTCCTTTAGAGTCTATCTTGGTCCACCACTAGCACCATCCTCTATTACTCAGCTTTCCACCATAGGGCCATATCCGTTCATCAAATACCACATGAAATCTAAAATAACACCCAAATTTTCCAAATAGGTTCTGACTGGAAGACTCAGTAGGACACCACCAATTCATTCTTATCTTATGTGATCATGTATAAAAAGTGTATATTTAATAATTATAAATGTGTAACATGTGTAAAAAGATAATACAAAAACAAGAATACATGCCCTAATCGGGCCACCACAAACCTCCCCAAGTTCACCTACTTAGGCTTCGTGTTGAAAGAATTATATATTATGTCGGTAGTAAACAAACTAAGCTTTAGTATAGTTTATATATTACTCAAAACCTAAACGTATCATGCCATGTCTATGACATGCAACTGAATAGAGCACCCAATATGTGACATGCATATCACATTAGTTCTTGATATATGTAATGAAACTCATAGTAGTTCTTGATATGCGTCATTTTCCTCACATGGGTACCCTTCATAACACATGATAATATAAGTAGTTCCCATCATTAAACATGATACTCGGGGAGTTACTGATATATGGATTGCAACTCAAGGTAGTTCTTGATACATGGTATTTCATGATGTCATCACATATCCACCCTTTTAACAATTCCATCATCATAATCATCACAAGTTTTGTGCACTCTACCTCTATTGGATAATCATGACAGGATGGTCCACTTATTCTGGTCACCAAGAACAATCCCTCCAAGAATGTTGACATATATACATACAAGGTAGAGAATACATGGGAATCATATCAACATGAGAAAAAGGAATAATCAACACACAATAACATGTGATCATAATAAAACATCGAAATAAGCTACTCTAATACCACTCATGGACAAAATCACAAAGTGTATAATAGGACCCATAAATAGAAACATGAAATCAAAATATAGAATGACTAATTAAAATGAATTTAAATATAGTCATTATAAAAATAGGTGTACGTGCGATCCCTTGAAAGTATGGAACTTCCTACCTTAGGTACAATGACGATTTACAAAAAGGGTTGAAATATAAATTTAATTTCACCATCGAATCAATACTAACATTGGAGACCAAATTAAAATTAATCTTGAATTTATTGAGATGAAATCAACGGAACTAAAGGTGATTTAATATGATTAGTATTGGAGAATACATCAAAGAGATAATATTGAATGAAAAATAAAAATATTGAGTAGGAGAAAGAGAGTGGCAAGAGGAAGATAGTCTTAAGTGTGAATAATCCTATGATAGGAAAGTTTCCACCCTATTTCTTCCCTTTTAACATTATTTTAATTTAATATTTAATTTTTTTTCTTAAAAAATTTCAGTTTTTTATTTTTTATTCCCTCTCTTTATTAATTTTATGCATCTTTCCATCATGAAGCTGATCCATTTCTTAAAAAACATGTAGAAAACAAATTTATTCCATTCAATATATTTAGAGTCATAATCGCACACACACACAGAGATATATATATATATATATATATATGTACGTATATATATGTATATGTGTTATATATATACACACTCGTATATTCATATATGTGTACATATTTTAATTTTATCATATAAAAGTATTATTTTCACAATATATTAATAATTATTATAACAAAATAATAATAATAATAATAATTAAATATCTCCCATCATTGAAACCACTAAAATTTCATATATAACTTCCTTAAAAACTGATTATAGTTCATAAATTTTTATTGGCAACATAATTTCATTAATTTAGGACAAGTAATAATATCACCATTATTACTTTGATCATCGATAAATATTCAATCAACCTATATTACCACTCCAACAAACTTATTAATTAAAAAGAATAATTTCCATCATTTTTTGGATGAAAAATGTTAATAATAATTACAAAACAATTGTATTTATTATTTTTAACTACCCAGTACATAATTAGATACCAATTACTATTACCCTTATGTGTGATTTATCAAACACCCAACAAGCATAAATGTTATGTCATTCGTAGTGTAAAATCTACATAACAGACATGGAAGTGGAACTAGATTTATCATTTGTTACATAATTTATGAGATCCATATATTTTTTTGAAAACAATTATAATAAAAAAATTAAATTAATTACCCTCATGTGTGATATTATCAAACACCCGATGCACACAAAAGATATGCTTGACCTAGGGTGAATCTCACATCACAAACCTACCTATGTCATGAAAATTGTCATATGATAGAATTTTCTGGATATATTCCATTATTATGGTAAAATTATTTTCTTATGCTAATATATATATTTAATATTTTTATTATATCGACATCACGGATCTAAGAGCCTCAGAATCTCATGTTGACTCAACACCTAACTATAAAAATATTCCTTAACATATTTCAAGGCGTTAATAATTATTATACCCTCACATACAACATTGAAATCAATATTTCATTGATAATTTATTTTTTATTTAAAAATTTAATTGTAACTCAAAAATACAAATAAATTATTATCAAACTGGGTTTTATTATCATATAAAATAAGGATATTACAACCCCCACCCCTCTAATGACTTATCATCCCAGATTAGTACCTCTAATGGTTTTGTTCAAACTACTCAGGCCACAATACTCAAAAATCAGACTCCTTCTCCTACATCACTGAGGTAGAATCTCCCAAACAAAGATAAAATTTGTAATGTAACATGTCTTTACCAGTCTATTAGATCACCAAATGTGTTTCCAAGGAGTATACCCACAACCAAAGGATTACCCCTCCTAGAACTAACCATGGTATCCATCCTTTCACATTATTCATAGTAATCATATATATACTTATAGGACATCATTATTAGTTCAACTAATCAATTCCAATAAATATATATTACAATATCATGTCCACCCAGATATATCACACAAACATAATCTATCTTGCATAGATATCACAAATCAAGTAATTTCATTAATAAACTATTTTTATAACAAAACAAGATATACATACAAATATATATATATATTACATGTGGACCTATGTTCCCATTCATGATGCATTAATGCACCTAAAAAATAGTAAATCACTTGTCAACACCTTCTGCACCACTCAATGTGATTTGGTAAAAGGAAATGGTAAGCATAACATTTCCCCAAGTTATGGAACCTTGTAGGTCCAAAATATACTTCTATTCTAACATTTCTATATTTCCCCTACACAAGTCCAAAATTTAATTTCTCATGCCTATCCTATCTCATCGCTCGTCGAAGAGTAGAACAAGTTGGTGAATCATGATTCTTTGATAACATTTTTTTAATATACTAACCCAAACCACCAGGTCTAATATAGATGCTACATGTACTCATATATACCATACTCTAGGAAATAGGCTTCCAACTAGCTATGAAGATTTGATTCTATCAATTAGGATACTATACCATGAATATCACATCATATGATCAATAATAACAAATAATAAATATTTAGGGTAGACATGGGGACACTAAATAATGTCATACATGTCATATAACTAAAGCCTATCACAATGTGGAATCCATGTACAATAAAATTAATGTAGGAAAATAAATAAAAGAAATGTGGGGTCTTCTATAGGGAATCCTGTTCTACGACTATCTCTATCATCCACTGCTCATTTACCCACCATAGGACCCTATCCCTTCATCGGATCCCATATAAAATCTACAAGAGCACCAAAATGCCAAAGTTGAATGTGAGTACAAGACATAGTAGGACACCACCAATTCATCCTTACCTAATTCGATAAATTTTAAAAGGTGTATTATAATAAATATAAATGTGTAATAGGTATAAACACACAATAAAAAATGGTTGTGTTCTAACATAGCCACTAAAAACCCCCATCTGTACCTTATTCAGATATTTCCTAGAATACTAATAGATGATTTTTGTAGTAACAAAAATTGCCTCATGGATAGTGCATCTATTGTCGAAAATCCTCAGTACATTGTTACCATTTTATAATATGAAACTCATATGAGCAGTTAATATATGACATGCCTTTCACATGAGCACCTAATATGAAACATGCAACTTGTTTGAGTGCCCATTATGATACACACACCTCATAAGAGTATCCATCATACTCTATTCGGATCTAAGAATCACCTTTCATATGGAATGAAACTCAGGGAGTTCCTAATATATGGAATACAACTTGAGGGAGTCCATAATAAATGGTGTTCCATGGAATCCTAATATTTCTTCCATGTTAACCGGTCCATAATCATAATCATCGAAAGTCATGAACACTCCCCCTCTATGGGATCATAATATTAGGATGTTCCACATATTCCAAGACTAGAAAAAATGCATCTAGGAAAGGAAAAAAGTATAAAAATAATGTAGATAATACATGTATAGAATAACAACATGTGAAATAAAGCATCATCACACAATAACATGTGATGATAATCAAACATAGCAAAAAGAAACACTAATATAATCAATAGAACAAACATCATAAAGGGTCACACTGGCTACACACAAACCCACATGTGATCATAATCAAGGTCAATAAAAATTTGAAAAAAAAATAATAATCATGGAAAAATGTGTATTCATGATCCCATAAAGGTAAGTAACTTACTACCATGGGGAAAATTATACTTAAACAGAAGGGTTGAAATACGAGATTAATTTCACCATTGAATTCATAATTCCTTTGGAAACAAAATAATGTTTAAATATCTTCTCAACTTTATGAACCCAATAAAACTGATGGGACATCAATCATATCTGTTACAAAGAAGATATCAAGAAGAATAGTTTGATGATAGTAGTAAAAAAATAAAATAAAAAGAATAATATAGATAATAGGAAAGAGAGTGGTGTAAGGAAAATAGACTTAAGGTTGAATAAGCCTATGTGGGGATATAATCCACCCCATTTCACCCTTTTAACATTTTTTAATTCAATATTTAATTTTTTTCTTAAATAGTTTCACTCATTTATTTTTTATTCTCTATACTTAATTTCATAAGCCACCACTTCTTGAATCCCATGTACTATTTTTAAAACCACATATAAAAAACATTTATTCCATTACATATATTTATAGTCACCCATATATATATACCCATTATATGTATACAAACTCTCATATATATATATACATGTTTATATTTATATAACCTATATCTATACATATTTTAAATTTTCCAAAAAAAATACTATTTTCCTTATCTAATAATAATAATTATTATTTTTATTGTTATTAAATGTCTCTATTAATTCCCACCATTAACATTTTAAATATAACTGTAACACCCCAGGTAAATAAAGAATATGGCATTCTCATATTTATACATATTTGTGAATAAAATATTGATATGACTTTAAAGGGGACGCTATGCTCGATGGCGTACCCAACACGCAACAACGAGTTTCTTCAGAATCTTACGTTGCACTCTAATAATAAATTTTAAATAACATGTAGCCGTTGTAATGGTAGGAATGGATAGAAATAACTAAAATATGATCATATATGTTTTTTAAATGTTTATACATTTATCCAATAAAGGATAAAGGCTTAAAATACGGAAAGAATTCAATTTTAGGCGTATATGCCCTAGTTTTCACTAAAGGTTCATTTGTCGCCTTTTGATGGAGAACCATCATTAAATATAGTTTTGATCACTCTTATAAATTCTTTTGGACAAAATAAAACTCTTATTAAGAATCGGGACATCAAATTTTACTTTGTGTAATTTTTTGGTATTTTTCCGATAAAGTTCATTTTTTAATGAATAGTGTAAAATGTTGTGTTGTAATTCAAAACATCTTTTTAAACTAATTTATTTATATGATTAGATAATATTTTGAATTGTTTTTAAAGTGAAATTAGAAAATATTTTTACCATTAAATCCAATAGTGGTCATTGGAATTAATTTCACTTTGAAATCAGACTTAAACTAGTGCCAATCTTTTGATACTTATTGTTTCATAAAAACACGCTATTTGTCATGACAGCGGGAATTAATTATTAAATTAATTAATGCAACTTATATGTTGTGAATTTTTTAAAATGGACTTCATTTTTGAATTCGTAATATCAAATATATCTTAGGGTGAAGTTTTGGTAATTTTATGAAAAACTTCAATTTTTGATGAATAGTGAAACCACTAAGTGGTACTTATAAAGACTGATTTTCTGTTTAAATGAAATTTTGCCATCATTGTGTTTTGAATTTCAAAAATCCTACATACATGGTTGTCATTAAGAAGTAAAATGTGGTTCAATGAGATTATAATAATTTTTTTGTGAATAGTAACTTATTAAGTTCTTAATCGCGATTAGTGGTAATTAGTGTAGTTTAAGGTAAAATTAATGTTTTAATAATATTAAATGAACTTGACACATGTCCTAACCCCATTGGATGTGTGATGGAAGACCAAGACAAGCCATTGGTCAACTTGGGGACCCCATGGAGACACTTTGGTTGGGAAATGATATAAATAACTTTTTATTTAATGTAAAAGTAAAATTGACACAAACATGATATGTTTTACTAAAACAATTTTTATGTGGGGTTATACAAGTCATATTTTTGATTATAAATATTCATTGGAAAGCTAAAAATATTTCCTACATCATATTATTTGTTTTATAATTTTTAGACATTAAATAAATTAAATTATTTATGACATAATAATGATGCAGCGATGACATCATTATTTGACGATTTAAATAAAATGGAAAGATAATGTTAAATATATGAACCACACATGTCCAAAACTTATTGGGTGAGTGGATTTCGAAGACTTATCACATTATCCACGAATTATTTCAATGTGGGACCTTTTGAAACCGAAACTCATTTTCAAATAAAGTAATATTTCTTTACTTTCCAAAAGTGCCCCTCCCCTCCTCTTATAAAAGGCCCCCACCTCTACCTCATTTAACACACTCCTCAAGCCTTTGTCTCGGCCAAACCCTGCCCATTTACTCTCTACACATCCCTCTCCTCATCCTAGAGGATTCCCTTTGGGCAGAATCCTTTCAAAGGAAGCCTTTAGGCTCAAATCAAAAGGAGTTACACTTTTAAAGGTAATTCATTCTCTCATGTTCATTTGTTTTATTTTGCTTCTCCAACCCCCTAAACTCTTTTTATTTATTTATTTTGTAACAACACCAGTATATTCAATATACTAGGATGTTGTTATAAGATTTATTAGAGCTAAAATCTCACACAAATACATCAAATGGTTAAAGAACATACGGTTTCCGTGGATGGTGAGATTCTGCCTTCCGAAACGATGATAGTTCAATACTCATTTAACACCTTCAAAGGTGGCCATTATGATGTCACTATTTTTATATATGATATATAATATGTTTATGTTTTATTTATGCTTCTGTATTTTTCATTTTTTTCTTACCTTTATGTCTTATGTTTTCTATGATTTATTCATGATTTGATATGCCTATGTTTTATGGGTAAAGTATGATTTCATTCTTATGTATATATGAACTCATGTTTCCTTTCCATATTTTTATAACCCTTACTGAGCTTTTTATGCTCATCCCAAGTTTTTGAAATGTTTTTCACAGGTCAAGGGAAAGGTACATGATGTGATGATAGTGTCAAGGATGTGTCAAGAAAGAATCCGTGTTATATTTTAAATATGTTTCCATTGATGGGAAGAATGAATACTGTCTTTTATGTAACCACTTTGTTTAAATGTGGAATGTAATGCATGTTTCATGATCTAATTCTCTAAAACTCTAAACCTGAAAAGATCCTCAATGTGTAATCTTTTAATAACTCAATATTAAGTAAGGTTTAAGGCTGGGGCCTTATAGTTGGTATCAAAGGTCGGTTTAGATAACTTTAGAGGTTAGGGTATTCTTTAAGCATAACTGACATTACCATAATTGTTAGGATTTAAGACAAGAGTCTTAGTTTTAGATAAATTGAATGATTCAGTATATCTTATTGTTTATCTTACTCATTAGTACATGATGGTTTTGTTGATATATTCACACTGACCTTTTTGGTTTTAGTAAATGGCTGGATCTAGCAGGCACCAAAGTAACAGTGGATGTGAAGGAAACTGTGACGGTGTTTTGAGAAAGCAACTGAATGATATGGGAGCTGCAATGAGAACTCTTGTGATTATCCTAGACCAACTATCTGGAGTCATGATTGACCACCTAAACCTTGGATATTTCTCTAAGACATCATATATGCAAGAAACAAATCCCTACGGAAGTACAGGTAATAATCATAAAGGTAAGTGTGTTCAAAAACCTATGTGTCAAAGATGTGGAAAGAAACACCTAGGAAAATGTTTCGAAGGGACAGAAATATGCTATAGATGTGGAAATGAAGGTCATAAAGCAAGAACCTGCCATGGAAAAAGGAAGCATCCAGTTGACTCGAGGAAAGGGAAAGAAGTTCTTTCTGAGGGATCAATTGAATGTTTTAAATGTGGTGTGCATGGTCATTATGCAAACACATGTCCTATGAAGAAGTTTCGTGAATGGGGTCACCAAGAGCGTACCAATATTCGTTTACCAATACCTAATGCCATTCCGATTGAGGATGAAGAAACTGACAATGACCAATCAAAGGTATGTACTATTTCATGACTATTTTTTTCCTATTTTGGAATCATAGGATATGATTCATGATTTTGTTTGTAGGAAAGAGGTATTTCACAATAAGTTGGAAAGGAATGGATAATGGATCATGAAGAATGTTGAATGAGTAAGATATCAACATATAATGGCTTCAAGAGTTATGGTGAAATTCTTAAGAGTATTAAGTCTCTTTTGATGATGGGGTTACATTAGAAGAATTTTTATATTATGTGTAACCCTGATGTTTAATATAGGCAAATTTTATTCAAGTAATAGTTATCTTTTCTTTTGTGGACATAGTTATAAAGAACTATTGGGTTTATATGATCCTTACTTTTGAGGTAATTATGGGTTACTATATGTTATGATGGAAAATGAAAGGCATGAGATAAACTTGAGGTTAAAATATGTTATGATCATCTTTGAATATTTTATCTCATTTTGGGGAATGTTTTAAGAATTATATAGTTTTGGAAAAAGGACAACACGCAGACCGTGTGACTACCCGTCGCGTCGGACAAAGCTGCGGGAATCGAACCCACAACCAAAGTGCGACTGGTATTTATCGCCTACCACTGGACTACATGAAGTCCCTGGTTAGTTTGACTGATTCTTTCTAGTTATGTGATTTTATGAATTAAGAGTAAGTTGATTTTGGGTTATTTATGAAAATGATTAACCTATCATGGAGGATATGTGATTAGGATAATTACTTTTCAATGCGAGACTTTAGGAGCGACTAATGTTGTTTGGAGATAAATCTTACGATTTAACTTGGAAGACTATGTGACTAAATCCTTCAAATATTTGGGTTTCAATCTTATATTGGTTTACTTTGACGAATTTTATGGACAAATTATTTATCGGATGGTCCTCGTTGAACTTTGGGTTTTGTTGGACAAATTTTGGAGACTAAGAATAGATTTTCTTTTTATAAGGGGTTATCCTTTTCTGGATTATCTGATCTTGTACTAGACTTTTTTGTTTTGGTTTTGGTTAAAGTCTAAAGACATGGGATGTATATAGTTCTCTTTTGTGGATTATGTGATTCTCTAGAAGTTGATTATAGTACTCTTAATGTGAACAAGTCTTCCTAAATACTCGTCTTTTGGAGAAAATACGAGTTTGTGTAAAAGTTTAAAGTCAACATGATAAGTGATTGTGTTTCCTTATGAATAAATTACTCAATAAAAAGTAACTTAAAACAAAAATGTTGTCTATTAACTTTTTTTACTGGGGAATTGAATACCGTTTAACCCATCACAAGTTTGTGATTTTCTCATGGTTAAATTTCTCCTAAACATGCTTTCTATCACTCTCCATCAGAACATGACCCTATGTTTTCTCCTCCATGTCCATATTTTCATACTTGGAATCCTAGTATGGGTTAACTCGGGTGACCTCTGTGCTTATCTTTCTTTATTTTAAAGTGATTGTTTTACCGACTCTTGTTCCGATGTGGGACTTTCAAGGATGTTTCCGAGCTCAGTTTTTTTTAAAATTGCGAGGACGCAATTCCCAAAAGGGGGGAAGGATGTAACACCCCACGTAAATAAAGAATATGGCATTCTCATATTTATCCATATTTGTGAATAAAATATTGATATGACTTTAAAGGGGACGCTATTCTCGATGGCGTACCCAACACGCAACAACGAGTTTCTTCGGAATCTTACGTTGTACTCTAATAATAAATTTTAAATAACATGTTGCCGTTGTAATGGAGGGAATGGATAGAAATAACTAAAATATGATTATATATGTTTTTTAAATGGTTATACATTTATCCAATAAAGGATAAAGGCTTAAAATACGGAAAGAATTCAATTTTAGGCGTATATGCCCTAGTTTTCACTAAAGGTTCATTTGTCGCCTTTTGATGGAGAACCATCATTAAATATAGTTTTGATCACTCTTATACATTATTTTGGACCAAATAAAACTCTTATTAAGAATCGGGACATCAAATTTTACTTTGTGTAATTTTTTGGTATTTTTCCGATAAAGTTCATTTTTTAATGAATAGTGTAAAATGTTGTGTTCTGATTCAAAACATATTTTTAAACTAATTTATTTATATGATTAGATAATATTTTGAATTGGTTTTAAAGTGAAATTAGAAAATATTTTTACCATCAAATCCAATAGTGGTCATTGGAATTAATTTCACTTTGAAATCGGACTTAAACTAGTGCCAATCTTTTGATACTTATTGTTTCATAAAAACACGCTATTTGTCATGACAGCGGGAATTAATTATTAAATTAATTAATGCAACTTATATGTTCTGAATTTTGTAAAATGGACTTCATTTTTGAATTCGTAATATCAAATATAGCTTAGGGTGAATTTTTGGTAATTTTATGAAAAACTTCAATTTTTGATGAATAGTGAAACCACTAAGTGGTACTTATAAAGACTGATTTTCTGTTTAAATGAAATTTTGCCATCATTGTGTTTTGAATTTCAAAAATCCGACATACATGGTTTTCATTAAGAATTAAAATGTGGTTCAATGAGATTATAATAATTTTTTGGTGAATAGTAACTTATTAAGTTCTTAATCGCGATTAGTGGTAATTAGTGTAGTTTAAGGTAAAAATAATGTTTCAATAATATGAAATGAACTTGACACATGTCCTAACCCCATTGGATTTGTGATGGACGACCAAGACAATCCATGGGTCAACTTGGGGATCCCATGGGGACACTTTGGTTGGGAAATGACATAAATAACTTTTTATTTAATGTAAAAGTAAAATTGACACAAACATGATATGTTTTACTAAAACAATTTTTAAGTGGGGTTATACAAGTCATCTTTTTGATTATAAATATTAATTGGAAATCTAAAAAGATTTCCTACATCATAGTATTTTTTTATAATTTTTAGACATTAAATAAATTAAATTATTTATGACATAATAATGATGCAGCGATGACATCATTATTTGACGATTTAAATAAAATGGAATGATAATGTAAAATCTATGAACTAAACATGTCCAAAACTTATTGGGTGAGTGGATTTCGAAGCCTTATCACATTATCCACGAATTATATCAATGTGGGACCTTTTGAAACCGAAACACATTTTCAAATAAAGTAATATTTCTTTACTTTCCAAAAGTGCCCCTCCTCTCCTCTTATAAAAGGCCCCCACCTCTACCTCATTTAACACACTCCTCAAGCCTTTGGCTCGGCCAACCCCTGCCCATTTACTCTCTCCACATCCCTATCCTAATCCTAGAGGATTCCCTTTGGTCATAATCCTTTCAAAGGAAGCCTTTAGGCTCAAATCAAAAGGAGTTACACTTTTAAAGGTAATTCATTCTCTCATGTTCATTTGTTTTATTTTGCTTCTCCAACCCCCTAAACTCTTTTTATTTTTTTCTTTTGTAACAACACCAGTATCTTCAATATACTAGGATGTTGTTATAAGATTTATTCGAGCTACACTCTCACACAACTACATCAAATGGTTAAAGAAAATACGGTTTCCGTGGATGGTGAGATTCTGCCTCCCGAAACGATGATTGTTCAATACTCATTTAACACCTTCAAAGGTGGCCATTATGATGTCACTATTTTTATATATGCTATATAATATGTTTATGTTTTATTTATGCTTCTGTATTTTTCATTTTTGTCTTACCTTTATGTCTTATGTTTTCTATGATTTATTCATGATTTGATATGCCTATGTTTTATGGGTAAAGTATGATTTCGTTCTTATGTATATATGAACTCATGTTTCCTTTCCATATTTTTATAACCCTTACTGAGATTTTTATGCTCATCCCAAGTTTTTGAAATGTTTTTCATAGGTCAAGGGAATGGTACATGATGTGATGATAGTGTCAAGGATGTGTCAAGAAAGAATCCGTGTTATATTTTAAATATGTTTCCGTTGATGGGAAGAATGAATACTGTCTTTTATGTAACCACTTTGTTTAAATGTGGAATGTAATGCAAGTTTCATGATCTAATTCTCTAAAAATCTAAACCTGAAAATATCCTCAATGTGTAATCTTGTAATAACTCAAGATTAAGTAAGGTTTAAGGCTGGGGCCTTATAATAACATCCCTTTATTGCTGATAATAATTAATAATTTTTTATTAACTACAAAATTGGATTTATTTTGGACATGTAATAATATCACTGTTAATACATTGGTCATCAATAAATATTCACCCACCCAATATTTTCATTGTAACATAATTATAATTTAAACATATAAATTTTAATACTTTTTATTGTATGAAAATCATAATAAAAACAATAATAATACAATATTTTTAACTGCCCCACAAAAATTCAGATAAAAATTATAATTATCATTAAGTAAAATTTTTCAAAAAACCCAATGAGAACAAATGTTATGTAGTGCCTATGGTAAACCCTACATATGGGACCTAATACTTGTGTTTTCTGTCTCGTACAATACATTATTCAAGAGGCACTTATTTTTTGAAAAAAATTATAATAAAAATATTAAATAAATTACCAATGTGTGTGATGTTTTCAACCACCTGATGCAAAAAAATGTTATGTCATATACGAGGTAAATCCCATATTCTCAAATAACTATGGAATCAAATTTATCATATAATACACCATCATAGAGAAATTCTATTGTGTGTGTTAATATGTATAGTTAATATTTTTATTATATCAAACTCGAGGCTCTATGTGACTTAGAATCTCACACTGAATTGGTGCCTAATTTCGAGAATATTCTATATAATATTACAAGTTGTTAACAAGGAATATCCCCAAAAGAAAATCCTTCAAAAAATATATCATTTATAAAGATATTTTTATTGAAAAATTTCTTTTCCCTAAAAAAATACTGAAAAATTATTTAGAAAAAGGGTTGTTACTATCATTAAAATTATGGTTATTACATTACTATATAATATAATTTATTCTAATTGGAAATATTAAATTGGTTTTATATAATTCAATTCATAGAAGTGGAAAATATTAATTAAAAATAAACCACACATAAAAGAAGAAAATGTGATTTTCTAATGAAAAAGTGTTCATAAGTTTAAAATGTTTTTATATCAAAGTAAAACATAAGATTTATTTTAATGACAAAAATGGGAATAATTATAATAAAATTTAATTAATTTTACTTTTAAAATAAATTTAAATCAAAATGATACTTTTTAAATTCATTAAATGTAAAAGCATATTTTAGTAATAATTAATATTATTTAATATTCAATGAAAGAAATAAATCTTTTAAGAAAATTATCAAAAAATCGATCTTTGATAATTTTGAAATTTTGATTTCAAAAATGTATTTCTTTTTTCAACTACATTTTCTAAAATGGTCAAAATAATAATAATTTTAAAATTAGTTTTCTAAATATAAAGAATCTATTTTTAAAGAAAAATACAAATTTTGAGAATAAAATTTGATTTATTCTTATCTCATGCCTAGAAAGAAATATTAGATGAATGATAATATATTTTACTGAATATATAGTATATAATTGTTTTTAATATAATTCACTAGTAGTGACTAATTTAATTTATTATGTTAAAATAATTGCGTATATAAAAACTTTTTCTCAGAAAAATATTTAATTTATATTAAAATTTTTTTATGTCTAGTAAATTTATAAATAAATTAATTTATTTTTATACTTCTGTAAACCATTTAATTTTAATAATTTATTTATTATTATTAATACCAGCCAATCCAATTGTTAGGTGATAACAATTTTATTAAACAATAATATTTAAATAGTATATCATGGTTAGTTTGAATTTGGTTCTGTGTGTAACACAAGCTATCAAAGAATTTTAATTAATTTAAAAATATATTTTAAAAAAATTTATTGTGTTACATTCCCTATTAAATTCATAATAGAATCCTCGTCAGGTATCTCACTCATTTTTCCATTAATTACAAGAAACATTACCGAATGAATTTTTTATCTATATCGGTCTCACCTATCTTATAAGTTGTATTGCGCTAACTCGTTATATAATATATTTTAGGATAACCCATCACCGCGATATATATTAGCATTAAAATTTATCATTAATGATTTCTAAGTACCATACATTAATAAAACACATTGAATATTTCATTTTTATCAACAATGGTTTAAACCCCAATTGGATTCCTTTATAACTTGATTTGCCTACGGAAAATGATGGGGTTCAATAAAAATATTATTAAAACAATCATAGGCCATTCAAATAAATAAAAATGATGGTTTCATTGGAAAATATCACTATTGGATGATTTCCAAATAATAAAGGATATTTCCATAGATGAAAACTATATTTAAAAGTTATTTCAAAGACATTTCTTAAAAAATAAGTGAAAATACCCTTTACATTCATTACATTGAAAAAAATAAAATTCACAAAATAATTAGAAATTGATTTTCATTGAAAATAACCATGGAAGAATTTAACAGAATATTCATGTAAAATAATAGATATGACATTTGAAAATTGTGTTCATGTATTATATATTAAAATAATGATTTTGTTAACACCTTTTGAAAAAATCAACCATGTTCAAAAATAAATAATAAGATTCCATTGAATAATTTTTATATAATAGAAAAAATTGTTATAATGGGTTTAAAAAATATTTTATGAATAGTAAAAAACATTCTTTAAAATATTTTATCGAAAATATGGACAAATAAGAATAAGTTCATCAACCAATGAGAAAATAATTTTGGTTTTTATTAGAAACGTTTTCCCATAAATTTAAGGTAACAAATATTGGAAAATGGAAAGAAACCACATATAAATATGAAATAACCCTATGATAAGAATATAATAATGGTTTAGGAAAACAATATCCTGTAATTTTTCTTAAAGGAACATTGATCATACACAATCAGAAAACAAAATTATATTATAACATAAAGTCTTCAACACTTTGGTAACTTCGGAATCAAAATACATTGTAATAAAAAATATTATATAGCTCTTTAGATCCCTTAAATTACCTGAGTTATTTAAAAATCATTAATTGGGTCATAATTACATTATATAAAGAAATAATAGAGGGGGGCATGAAACATATATCAAGGAAATGATATTTAGACAAAGAAAACCATTGTAAAAGTCATAAAATGTTAGAAGATAATTCATACATGAAGTGACATTGTTAAAAAATATAAATCCATATAAGAAAATGTTTAAATAATCAATAAACAATATCAAGATTATCTCACACAAAATATAGGCATTATAAAGTCAATGCAGAAGTGATATAACCCAATAATAGGAAATTGTGTTCATAAACCCATTACCTCAAGTCTCACCAAGCTATGTTTGTCATTCAACACCTATATAATAACCTTATGTTAACTATTTATATGTTTTAGAACATTTTATATTTTTATTACATTATCAATATACCAGTCATTTCATTTATTTTAATGACATTTAAAATTTATTAATATATTAAGTCCACATCGATTATTTTATAGTAATTTGATTCATAATTGATAAATGACTTTGAAAGTCCGATCATGGTTAAGGAGTTCATTATTCCATCATATAGAGAATAATTATCATGAAATAATTATCATTTATATATATTAAATTTAATTATTAAACCATCTATGAATGTTTTAGATGAAAAGAGAATCACATTGCTTTGTGGGGGCTGTATTCCATATGTATGCACAAAAGACATTATCATTTTTCAATATATAGAAGAATAAAAATATATATCATGTATTATCTCTCAATAATGATAATTATTTTATGAATATAATATATATAAATTAAACACATCCTTATAAATATCCATGAGATGTGGTGATTGAATACAAAACAAATCTCATCATGGAGATATGCATAGACATTGTTTTTTTTCCCAATTTGAAGAAAAAATAATATGAAAAATGTTATTCAGGTATGATCTAGTATTTCAGATCATGTTCAAAATTCTAAAAGTGATTTAATTTTCATTTACTAGATTTCAAAAATCCTAAACCGAACTTAAAAATGTAATACCAAGAGTTGAAACATTTTTTAGAGTTGTTTTGGATAGGGTTTTATCTTAGAAGGTATATTGGATGTCAATATGTGTTTAGGAAATGCAAGTCTTTGATAAATTTTTTTTGGGAGAGGAAACTAAGGTTGTTATATTGGAACACGGTTAGGGATAACCATGTAGTCCAAATCATGTGGACTAATTGTATAGGCACATAGTTTATTCAATCAATTAGAAGGAATATATATATAACTATGTAAGGTGGTGAAGATTCATAGAGGGGTACACAAGTTAGAACAAAGTTTTCTTATCCACGCACTAAATCCATCTAAGGTGATGGGTGTGTGGATAGTGAATCTTCTGTGGTTGGTGCATGGGTTTATTAACCCTAAATCCCAACCATGAAGCTTATTAATTATTCTGGAAAATTTACCTTTTCCCTTTCAACCACTAAAAACAATTTCCCTTCTCCCCCTCTTTATTCACATAACAGCCCTATCCATATGATCCTCTCTCTCCCCACCTCCACTAGGATTTTAGGATCTCCCTTTCCTGAGCTCTAATTCTACTATTGTATGTCTTGTTAGATCATTCATTCTTATTAACTCAATCATATTTCTTATTTTCTCTATTTTATTACTTTATTGGATGTAATTTTCGTTCAATATCATATTCCATATTTTTGGAGAATTTTTATATTCTTCCGATTTCTCTTATTTCATCTTAAATAAAATGCTAAAATTGGATGAGTGAATCTCTGTAAACATGAGTAAGGTGGTCGATGATGTTTCCATCAATGTATCAATATTTATATTATGTTTTCAATGTTCTACACATCATAATTTCTTCATATTTCTGTTAAAATGGAAAATAACTTAAATTAGATGCCTATATTACAAGATTGACACCCTTTAAACCCCATGACATGGTTAAATTGATATAAATTTATTGTTTATGGTACAACTATTCCACTTAGACCATTTTGAGTTATAATGTATTAAATTTTCTAAAAGGGTTTTATAATTAAATGTGATAATCCTATAATTAAATTACTGCGACCATGATTATAGCTCCCCTAATGTGATTATAGGTTAATGACCTCGATTTGAACCGCCCCTCAAGATGTGTGATATTTAATTTTTTATATTATCATGTTTTTTTATGTAACCCAACACCATCATAAAGTATGTTGGATTATCTGTAGAGATTGAATGGAGAAGTGGAGTTAAGTGAATGGTGAAAAAAGAATGGGTAGATCACTTGCCCCCCTGGTAATTCTCACCTTAGTCTTGGGGGTTTTCATTTTTTTTGTATAATGGATAAATAAAATTAATTATTTTTAAATGGATTTGGAAATTAAATTGAATTTCAACCCATTAAGAGAGGAATTCATCACATATCATTTTTGAGTGCTTGTAAATGAAATGATGGATTGAAAACAAATATTTCAAAAATAGTATAGATATTCTCCATCGCCTATGTTTAATTATTAAATACAATGTTCCTATATTAATAGAATGACTTAAGTTAATCTTGGGTTATGAGATGTAATTCCTAGAATAGGTTTATAATTTTTTATAATTATATTATGCTTGAATGAGTTACAATTGGATAGGTGATATTGGACATGGTTCTCCTAACTATGTAATGAATCTTTCAGACATGAAATTCACCATTATTGGACAAGATGTACCTTATCATTAAATGTAAATTTTTAGACATGGTGTTCATCATTATTGGACATGATTTTCCTTATCATTTGTTATAAATTTATAGATAGGGTCCTCTTCATTGTTGGACATGATGTTCATTATTATTTATTGGAAATTTTTGGACATGAAATTTTTTATTTTTTATTAAATTCATTAGATATAGTGTTCCTCATTATTAATTTTTAGTTGTTTGGAATGTTGCTTCAAATCATAATTCCTTAAAATTGTTGTTCATGATACTTATATTTAATTTTGTTTGATTCTTGAGCTAATTCCCTTATTTAAATATGAAAAATCATGTGATTATATCTGGACATAGATGAATATGTTGCATACCATGAGTCCTCTTTCAATTTATATAAAATATAAAATATGTAGAAATTTCAACTTAGTCCGAAGGATGTATGGTCGTCCAGGTGTCCCATGGATAACATGATATCGAAAAGGATGGTTATACATTATTTATTCACTACCATATTATTTTTCCTATAGACTAATTTGATTTATATTCACAAAACTTGATTCCATTAAACCCGATTTGTGGTTTCCTATATATTTTTACTCACATCATGTTAGGTCTTCCATTTGGTACCCAGATAGATATCATGTCTTAAGGTTAGGATCTTGGATAGTGCGTCTTGTTGTTAATCATTATAGACTAAGACATGTTAGATATTTGGGTTCGATAATGTACTCAGGATGCCTATATGAGTTGGGTCTTTTATTTATTCATTTTATTTTTCATCTTAGTCATTTTTTATGTATTACATTTTTTATGTTGGTATCTTGTATTATGACTCCACATGTTAATTCATGGTTCAATTATTTGGAACTATTCTGGTTATTTGTTTATTATTACCTGTCAGTTATTATTATCTTACTCTATCTATTTATTTAATGTTAATCTTCCACTATATTTTTTACTAATCCAAAGGGAATAATATTCCCACTTTTCCTCTATTAATCCCACTTTTCTAGATGATAGCCACTAGTATATGGGGATTCATTCTTGAGGCCTTATCACCAACCACTCTAGTAACTATTTAAAGAGGAAACTAGGTCTAGATGTGGAAAAATGGTACGATAGCCTCTATTTTGTTTTCCTTACTGTTTTGGGATGGTAGAAATAAGACTATAATTTTTCTAATCACTTGGTAAATATCTCGAGTCTGGGAATTTCCAACCCTCACATGAGGGAAGGATAGTGATTCCAAGGATGAAATTTTTGTTCACATTGTTTAATATTATATTTCATTATTATTTGACTTAGAGTGATTGTTGAATTTTGGTTGGATTATTTATTTCTGTAGCTTCCATATTACCAAGGTATGTTAAGAGGCAATATGTGTCCAGGCATCATTTTAGGAAAATAACACACACATTTCATATGTATTCTTATCTATATCCCATGCTTCTATGATTTCATGTGTTATATACCATTATTCTATGATGATGTATTAGCTTCTTGGTTATGGTTATGATGTAGGGTTGGTTAAATAAAGTATTAACTTCAACATAAATGGTTTTTACCTCATATATTGATTATGTCATTCTATTTATTTACCCGAAAATTAATTTCAGAAATGAATTGGTTAGTCAATTATCTGAAATTCCATTAATAAATTCTTGGTAAAATGGTTTCTTTAATAAATTCAAAGCATTTCATATGGGTGTTAGTTAAATGGTGTGTCCATTGCAACTTATAAAGAATTGTACCTCTATAATTTGGGAATTATTACCCATATAATTGAATCCTTATAAGCTTAAATCATCCTATGTTGGTGTGTTTTTGTTTCGTATTCCTATGAGATAATCCCTATGGAGGATTTACTAAATTTTTGGGATATGTTTGAATATTAGTGGTTTCACTTAAATGGGATTCCTATTTTAATTTAAAGAGTGTTGAATCTTTAAATTGGGAATGTATTCCCATATAACTTAACCAAGGATTTTCATTACAGGACCCTCATAGGTCACTTATATCCCTATATTCCTTGGTACATAACCCCTTAGGGGTATTCTTGTGATAATTAGGGATAGTTATATAAAGAGTCAGAATCCAATTATATTGGGATTCATAAAAATTCATGGTGTCATCATACAAAATTGATATAGTTAAATGATAAAAGTATATTTGGTTCCTTAAAGACCCAACTAATATAAGGATTTATTTAATTAAAATACCAGTTACAACTTAAAAGATTTTTTCGTCTATATATTAGGCGTAAATTTATTATTAATTGAGACTATATGTGTGAATTTATGGTTGTATAAATGTTGGTATTAAATGGAACTATTAGATAATTTCCCAGAATGTTATGACGAATTAGTAAAATAAAGTTATTAGAAAATTTTGAAAACATTTCCTCTATAAGTGGTAAATGATTTATCATATATCTAAGCCTCATTAATGTTGTAAAAAATTTAATTATTGTAATGGTCTAAATAAAACCTTTTAGTGGTGTTGAAAATGAAGAACCTCAGATAACGGATAGCTTACGTTTTAGCTTGAGAGACGTATTGAATGAAAATGTGGATGTTTCCCAATGATTCTCAATTGACTATCATTCATATTTTTCTTGAATTTAAATTTTATGAGGAAAATCATTATGAATTATTTATCATGACTGTGGTTTAATGTCTATGCCTTATGTAAAAGTTAGAGGCTATGTTGGTTGTGGTAGTTCCCATGATGATAAGAAGATGATATACTTATCATAAATTTTTCTAGGAATGGTAAGTGAATTTATATGATTGGTTGAGTTAGATAGGACCCTTTGTAGATTAAAAAAACCCATTGGGTAGTCGAGTGTTTTTCTAGTAACATATAACATAAGGTGATATTTTTGTACGTGGTTAATCAAGGAAATTCAAATCCTTATCCTTTTGCATTAGTGTTATAACCCTCTAGGGATCACTCCCATGTGATTATTCTCAAAGAGGATCGGGGCCTATTAGGCCAATGCTTAGTAGGTTTGGACCCTTTTTGGTTGATAATTTTGTACCTAGATACTGTTTTACCTATTTTTATATATTTTTAAGGCATGTTAGATTCCTTGAAATAAAGGTTGCTTAGAGGGATGTGGTTCTTGTTCAAAAGACCTTAGGGATTGATGGATGGACCTAGTGTCCTTGTTTTGACATTATGTCTGTAGGGATTAGTGGGAGACCTAGAGGCCTATAGATTTGAAACGTACCATAAAATTTTAGAGGATAAAATTATTTAGGAAAAATTATTATAGGGGTTGGATCATTTTTATTAATGCATTTATATGTTGTGATCTTGGGTGTATACTCATTTCCAGATAAATTCATGGTAGCTTCTTGGATTTCTTGATATAGGTATGGTGACTACTGTTGTTATGAGGAATCACCTATGGTTCTATGGTTACAATATAAAATTGGATGGGTGGGAATATTCATGTTCTTGGCCATATTAACTAGTGGTTGATCTATTAATCCCTTAATTTTTAAAACAATAACATGTGACCTTCAACCATTGGTAAATCATGGAATAAGTAGTTGCATAATTTTGAAGTGGAGTTCCAATGGATCACCTAGTAGGTAAATATACCACGTCATATAACATATTCATATTATCCATATTATGGATGAATCATTAGAGAATTAGAAGAACAAAATATTTAGTGGTACATTATATACACCCATTATGTATGAAATTTCTTGTTCACATTGGTTGAACATGGTTTCTGGTTGACATGGAACACCGGTGAGCATTCATGTACAAAATGAGGATCTATGGTTACAAATGTAAGGAATGAGACCATGGATACCCAAAGCTATAGGTAGAAAAAGTGAAGTATCCTATTATTAGGTCTATCATGGAAATGAACCAAGTACTGTGAGATGGTTGACCCCTAGGAGGAATGTGACATGCATCGTTAGGAGATGAGGTGTTAGGGGTTGATTAAGGAATGTATAGAATGGTTGTATGTGAGTATGGATTGGGATAGAGATAAAAATGTAGTGATGGAATATTATTGAACTACTTGTTATAGTACTATCATTCAAAATATCTTGGCATCATCCCGATCACACTCAGAGAGGGTCGGGTATGAACTGAACTAATCTAAATATCTTTGATGGTTTGATAGAGGGAATCCTTAGGAATTTTCCTCGGGGTGTGATGTAAGTTAATCCATAATGTGGGGAGTAAATAATTGTTTGTTTGAGGGTGGTGACGATTATTGTAATTTTTGAAACTCGATAAACTCTATGGGAACCATTCTAGGGAATCGGGAATGGGGGTTGGTTGATGTTTTCATTATCTCTTAGATGAGAGGGCTCCGACCCATGACAATTGTTATTTCTAAGTATGGATGGATATGGGATTCTATATTAATAAATTAGTTTTATTTTTTGAAAACAGTGATGCTTTTATGTTGGGGAAAGGTGCCTCAGTTTCTGGTGGGTGACCCTCATGTGATATGGATAATTGGACTTGAAGACCGTTTGTGTGATGGTCATTTCGGATATAGCATGTTGTTGTATAAATAGAACAATGTAAGACTAGATTTCATAGTAAATTCCTATGGTGGGATAGAAATAGGACTTGTGTAAGGTCCAAGTGTAGGTGTTATACTTGAGATAACTTTTAACAATACAAGGATTCTTGATATGTAAGGTACCAGTGTACGTTTGGTTTCTTTGTAATAGAATAGAATGGGAGATGGATTTTCTAGGATCCATCATCAGAAGTTGGTTATGGACTTTGGGATTCATTCCCAAAGTGATCCCATTGGTCCAAGAAATAAGGGTTTGGAATCAATTTTTGGCAGCATGTTGACTATTGATGTCGATTTTTATGATGGTATTTAACCATAGGCAGTTCAAATTGAGTTCTTTTGAGTAGTTATATGTGACTAGAAAGGAAACACATCTAGCACGTAATGAGGTTAATGTGAGTGTAGCGAGAGAATTAAAAAACAACAGATCTGTGATAGTTATTTATAGGGGATTCTATACAACCCGGTCCAAATTCATTTTATTTATAAAATAGAGGGGGATTTATATATCCCCCATTAATCATCAAATTTAGAGAGGGTTCACAAGCCACTCTATATTTTTCTCATTACATATTAATATTCATTTTGATTTTAGTTGAGGTTATGCCAAAACCACCACTAAATTCATAATTAGTGGATATATATATATAACTTGTTTTTTATTTATAAAATAATGGGGGTTCACGACACCCTCTTATATCTTAAATTAAAGGGGGTTTGAAACCGCCTCTGATTTAATATATTAAAGAGGGTTCATAACCACTGGTAATCATTGAGATAATTAGCGGTTCACAACATCCTCTAACATGAGAGATTGGAGTACATTTTGAACCTCAATAATTTTCTTTATGAAATTATAATATATAAATTTATAATTAAAAAATATATACATATATATAAATGTATTTAAAAACATTTTATGAACATATCATATAAGTAATTTATTATATAATTTTTTTTTAAATTATATGTACAAATAAATATAATTGTATAATGTGGGCATTAATATATATTTATTTATATAAAATTGAAAATCATATTATATTACATATAATATAAAAGCATAATGATATTATATAAAGATACACATAAATATAATTTATTTATAAAATTTATCATATAAAAACATTTTTAGTTTTTTTTAATTGATATAATAAATATAATATATTATAAAGACACTGACACACACAAGGATTTAAATAAACATGTTTGTATATAAATAATGTATTTGACTGTCTTTATATTATATATGTTTGTATAGATAATAAATAATATAAATTACTTTAATAGTATACATAAATATGTAATATATTTTATACCCAAATATATATTCAAATAAATATATAAATACAATATATATACACAAATAAATATAAAAATAATTATTTTCAAATAAATAAATAAATTTATATTAATATATATATAATTATTTAATTAATAAATTAAATATATATTTGTATGCATAATACAACTTTATATATATTAATATTAATATATGTATTGATACATTAATATATATATAATTTTATCTATATAGAAATATTATATTATATTATATTATATTATATATATATATATAATAACTATAAATTTAAACATATATTATATTAATTGTATGTATATTAAATATAATATAATATAAATATACTAAATTTCAAACATATGTACAGATAATATATATTTTTATACATGTAAATGTATTTAAATCTTTCAATATTTAAATATATATAAAAATATATTAAAATATAATATATATATATATATATATCTATTATAAATATAATAATATATATTATATAAATATATAAATATATAAAGTATAAATATATATATATATATATATATATATATATATATATTTATATATATTAAATACAATATATTATAAATATATTTAAATATAAGATACAAGTAATTTTTAGTTATATAAATATTTGAATATATATAAATATCGCCATGTGTATAATAAAACCAGAAATTCAATATAGTATTGTGGAAAATCATTCTGTTTCTCAGTTGGCAATTGTGGGTTTAAATCTCGCTCAATACAACGAAGCTTTTGTCCCACCTTATTTACGCCAGGAGGAATAGTACACATGAAATCTGATCCCACAACGAGATGGAGTGTGGCCATCGAATGTTTAATTAGTAATCGCAGACCCCTTGATCACCAGAAGCTTGTGTTGGGTTCCGCTTCCAAAATTCAGCATCCTCGCCCCATTCCAACACCGTCCTTTCAAACAATGTCGACATGTGGTGAAAGTTAACTTCTCTCTCATGTTCACTTGCGTACACCCACCTTAGATTCCATTCGCTAGCTGGAGGTGTTGTCTCTTAGGAATGGTTTAAAAGACTCCCATAGGTGCCCTGGTTGAGTAGAATTTCTTGACCAGGGGGTAGTTAGAACTACCCCTAAAATTATTCTAAGAAAAAAATCATGGTGGTTCTAACTACCACTAAAATGATGCTGAGAAAAAAATTAGTTTTGTCTACTTACCACCCTTAATTGATAAATTTTAGGAAAATTTATGTTCGTATTAGAAGGGGTGTGAACCCCCTCTAAAATAACTACTACCACATTAGACCATAACATACCAAAACATGCATAAAACTTCCCCAAACACAATTATGTGACCACTTTACCAATGTTTGATCATAGCCATAGTTAACCTATTTAAAGGGGTTATTATCCCATATAATCACAAAAATAACCCCCTTTATTGACTGTATTTTTTTCAATTCTCCATAGACTTTGAGGATAAGGAAGTATGATATGGGATGGGGGAACCCCCATCCTGCAATACCTCCCACATCCCACCAACAATAATAACTCAACCACTCTGAGGAATATTTTAAGAAATATAAACCCACAACACTCTATAGATGTTTAGGAAAGGGAAGTACAACATGGGATAGGGGGCCTATATCCTTCTATGCCTCCAGCATCCCACCATCGAAAGGAAGGATTGTGTAACAAATCACTAGTTGAATCAACTGACCTTCAAAATCAATGGCGATAAATCCCATAACCTACTCTAATCCCTTGAGGTTATTGATAAATGTAGATGATTAAGAGGGTGATATGGATTTTAAAAAACCTAGGAGTGTGATCTCAGGTGGAGTGTCCATTAATGTAGATCATTGGGTTGTCTATGGGTTTCCATGGAAAAAATTACATGAATAGGAAATGTTGGGATGATTAGGATTCGGCCATTTTGATCAAATTGATGATCGATGGTATTATCAATGTATATGATTGAGTTTGGTAGGTTCATAACATTATCGTAATATCACTTGTATATCATGGGTGTGTTAAAATAGGAAATACAAATGGTAGTATTATTGTGACTAAAAATTGTCCATTTAAGAAAAAAACCCATGGTTGGGAGCACTATTGGTCAATTTCATATCAAATTTTAGTGTGATCATTCGTCAGGTTAGATAGGTTCATAAAGGAACCACCTTAGTGTTTCAGATATAGTTATGAGCATATTCTCTAATTTTAGAAGTTTTAGAATAACATTTTTATAATTAATTTTGGAGGCACATTAGGCATTTGGAAATGCAACATATCCATTTTAGTGGGAATTAACATCTATAGTAGGTAGGGAGATGTTTTAGTTTTCCACCCTAGATTCTTGGGGAAGATAATTTCTATAGTGTAGAGGTTGTAAGATCCCATATTGAGGATTGAGTTGGAAATTCTAAATGAATTCATATTTTTTGGGGGATGGGATAAATATTAAATCGATCATCAGAATGTAATTACAAGACTTGAAACACATTAAATTATTGATTATGGATGGGTTTTATATCTTGGATGTTTTCAAGGATTTATGGGTTATTTTATGGATTGTGAGGCTTTGAGAAATTGATTTGAATATAGGAATCTAAGGGTTTATAGTTAGTGCAAACCAGGTGGCCAAAAATGTGTAGCATAATTTTATAGAGACATGATTTTTTGAAAACATGTGAGGGGATATAGCTAACCTTGTGAGGTGGCGTAGATTCATAGAGTTACATGCAATGTTAGTTCATAGTCTTTATAATGGTGTGCATGAACCATGTGATGTGAGGTGTGTGTGTACAGTTAGTCCCTCATAGTTGGCGCACTATTATATTAACCATGCGACCAAAATATATGGCTCATTAACAAGCTTGGGAAATCCTCATTTTCAATTTTCACCCCTATAACCAATTACCCTTTTACGATCTTCATTTCCATAGCATCTTAGATCATAGGAAGCTATCTATATCCTTCAACATTCTAATTTTATAGACCTCCTTCATTTGAGCTCTGATTTGCATGTGGTTTGTCTCATTGGATCAACCTCAGTTAGTATGTCAATCCACTTTCTTATTTTTTTTACATATTAAATTCCACATTGGATGTCATTTGTATGAATTGTCATATGGTTTATTTTTAGGTAATTTTGATATTCTTACAATTTCTATCATTTCAACCCTAATCAAAGGTCTATAGTAGATGAGTGATGCTCCCTAAGCATAAGGGAGGTGGTATATGACATTTCCATCAATGTATCATTATTTATATTATGTTTTCATTGTGCATAATTCTATAATTTGCATGTGTTCCTCCAAAAATGTGAAATTACTAAAATTAAATACCTAGATTATGACCATGATGTTCTCTGGGCCCCTTTATATGGATAAATTAATTAAAATTTTATGTGTATTGTATTACTATAACACATGTCCCATGTTGAGTTGTGTAGTATTACTTTGTTTAAAAGGGGTTTTAATTAAATATGAGACTATTATAATTGAATTGAATCAACCATGAATATGGGTCCGTTGATGTAATCTTAATTTTTATGGATTTTTATGTAGATGTATATGTATATTAGATGGAAAAATACAAGAGGTGTTGAATTTTATGTCTAAAAACTCTATATTTAAACACTTAAGAAAGAAAATAGTTTAAAAGTTCTCAAAATAATACAATTCACAGACAATACAATTGGCCATATAGGTCTTAGATCTGATGGTTATGAAATTATTTAATTCTATAAGTAATGAAATACAATTGTATTTGAATTGAATATAACAATTAGATAAATAAAAATGTAAATGATTCTACCTTATAGAATATAGAATCTCATAATAGAACATGTAATAATGAAACAAAATTGAATCAGTTGCAACTGAAATAAATATGAATAAAAAAAGGAAACAATACATTTCCATTCATAATACAAATAACACTGGAAATGTAATAGTATTACTATTCATTTATCCCAAAGAGTATGGTATACTTTCACCAAGGATAAAAGGTGTGACTTACCACCACCTTGGTAATACATCAATATGATGACCAGAATGATTGTCTTCCAATCCTTGGAATCCCTTGATTAAAATGTTAATTGGCACATCGACCATTCAAGAAATTAAAATCCATCAATACGATTATCGAAATCACGTCTTTCTATCCCCGAAAGCCCTCAATCATTATCACAATGATTGGTCGCACAAAGAAGAAACAAAGAACTTATAGAAATAAAAGAACATAGAACAAGTTGTTCACTTACTGTATCTTCTAGGCTTTCCCACAAAGCAAGAGATAAGTCACAACATCTCTCTCTAGAACTTGATAGAAGAAAATGTGTTAATTCTAGTTCGAATGAACTTTTATTTATAGGTATCATATTCTAGTGGTCATATTTCCTCCAACATTTAAATTTCTTTGAAAAACTAGGAGGGGAATGGTCACCTAGCATTATAATTTTCAAAACAAAAAGAATACACTGTATCATTTTGATTGGTAATCCACTAACTCAACGAAATATTTTTTGGTTAGAAAATAGTATGTGAAAAGATATGAAACAATGAGTATGAGTAACATGTAATTGTTATAGGTGATATGATAAGAGTGTAATGCATTTCAAAAGTACAATACATAACTTTTTTACTAGGCTTATCATGATAACAATGCATATTGTGATTACAATTTATAACCTGGTTACGATTCTTAACATGGTTATGATGCATGATATTTAAACTATTTACGATACTTGAATACAATGCATAAATAATAATACAATACATAACATGGTAAAGATTCATGACTTGGATATAATACTTAACTAGGTTATGGTGCATGATTATGATTTTGTACTTATCCTAGTTGTGATAAAAATGGATATGATGCATGTGGTTATAGAGAATTACCTGATTACGCTAAAAAGTATTATGATACATGACTGGATAACGATTCCTGATTCTGATGAAATACACAATCATGTTATGATTTCTTATTATGATTCAATACACAATCTGGTTAAAATTCTAGATTATGATGCAAAACATAATATGGTTTTGATTGTTAAACAACAACAAAAAATGCGAGTGAAAATCATAATGGATTTTGATAATAATATGATATATTATAAAGATAATGTGAGTGATTACAGTTGTGAAACAACCCACATGATAAAAAAATATGTGATTATGAAATATGTGATTTCTGATTTCCAAAAAAAAAATGATTGGGGGGAAAGTTAAAACACATTTGGACTCAATAGTCTCCCCCTTTTTGGAAAGCATAAAAAAACAAAATTAAATGAACAATAAAAACTTATCTCCCCATGATTTTAATAACTCTTCAGAAATCAATTGTGAATATGACTAATTCAACACATGGTTTGTACCAAAACTGTAGGAATCATACTCTCTTTACTTTTACTTGAGTTTTCCCTTTTAATAAGGTATTCAAAAAATTCTTCTTCTCAAAACCATTCTCCCCATTGTGATTTTCAAAAAGAATAAGTGAAATAATTTATTTCTTGTAAAATGTTAGAGAAACAGAGTGCGAAACAATAATTTTTACTTGAAACAAAAATTCATTACAACAAAATTTAAAACATCATTCATTGCCCTTTTGTTTCTCCAAAAGATTAAACATAAAGAGCTTCATATTTTAGAACTCTTTTCCATCCTCCATGAGTTTATCAATAGCTTCTTGTTGATCCTTAATCATCTCATCCTATTCAGCAGTAACCAATTCATGATTCTGGATCCTTTTTTATAATAGAAAATTGATTTCTTCTTGGGATTTAGGATTTACTTCCTGAGTTTTATGCCTTGCTTCCTGGTTATAAAAATCATCCAACCTAAATCTATAGGCCTTATCAAGGATAAAAACCCTATTTGAGAGTGAAAAAAACTCATTACTCTCATTTCTAACCTTCCCTTTACACTCTCAGGATCTTCTGAGGCTACTCATTTTGAGGTTCTGGGTATTTGAAAGTATTCAAACTTTTTAATTAAATTGTTAATAAGCATTAAATATATAGAGTTGAGTATATTTCCAGATATAACAGTTCTTCATTATAGTGTAGATGGTGCATGAGGCTTTCATCAACATTGTAAGACAACTTCACAACCATATTACATGACATATTGTGATCTACAACATGTTCAATGAAAATATTTAAATCAGATTCAAGACATAGAAACATATTCTTAAAAACCTTGAAAGAATCAGTTCAATAATTATGGGAATTTGAAAGAATTTCCAACATGTCTTTATACTTTGGAATAAATGGTAAAAACTTATTTAATATATTAAAGGCCTATTCAATGTACTGAACCCCTTTCACATTGATTTTTACTTCAAAATCATTTTCCTCTGGGTATTGTCGGAGATCACCAAAATGAGTTTCAGTGTAGATCACATGAGCTGGACGATTCTGATTATTATCATATTCTTCCTAGTATTCATCTTCTCTATCATAAATCTGAATATATTTCTTGGAGGTGACCTTTCAAGAATATTTCTTGGAATATTGAGGATCCAAAGACAGAAAATTGAACGTTGGAACTTCTGAAGGATCGGTGATGTGGAAACTTCTATTTGTATCTTCTTTTTCATCCACAACAATTTCTTGTTGTCCCTAATCTGTATTCCCCTTCTTATTACAGGTCTACTTGTTCTTCTTCATATTCTTGAGCAAGAGATTGTGTCGGAAAAAATTTAGAAATTGGTTTCTCCTTACCTTTCTCTATTATAACCGATTGAGTCTTAACAGATGGATCCCTAATTTCAATTCCAGATTATAGTTTCTCAGTTATTAGGAGAAGAATATCAATGTCAATAGCTTCATCCTTTCTCTTCTTCAACCTCTTCTTTCTCTCTTCTTCTTTCAAGGTTCTGTCTAACCTTAATTTATGTGCCAAGGCTTCAGCAAAATTTAATACGAACTGAGGATCCACTTCTTTCCAATCTATATTTTTCTTTTTATAATTCCTCAAAAACATCATCGGATATAACCTTTCGTTTCTTTGATGAATTTGGAGTCGTGGTATTAACTATCTTTCTTTTATTTGAAGTTGTCTAGGATGTCTTAGAAGGATTTTCACTACCTTTCACTAGTTCCTTTTCTTTCTCGGCATCCAAATCATTCCCAAACATCTATGATTTAGGATTGAATCTTAACTTGAGCCTCCTTATCATATCCCCCTGTTTTTAATAAAATTCATGATGATGATGAAGGGCTCCTTGAAGGAAGTTATATCTTACATGATTGAAACATTACATAAGATAAACCCCTCTTTAAGAAACATGCTGATAACAGTGGGAAACATGATCAGTTGTTATTTTAAACCACCAGATTTTGGCTTCTTGATTGTTAGGAAGATGAACCCCATAAGGATGAACATTATCGTGATTTCCAAACAATCAAGAACATAAACATATGAAAAATTAAAAGTTTCTTTTTCAACCTTTCTCGGAACCAAAAAACCTTGCATCCATAGAGCAATAAGTATATAATCTCAGGATAAATGACTCACTTTTCCCTTTTCTTCATGAATCTAAAAAGCATTTCTTCAGCTTTAGACCTATCAAATGTTCCATTAGCTTCTAGTAATTTCTGAGAAGGACATAACAGATCACCATCAAATGGAAAACCTAGAATCAAATATTCTTATTTCAAGGAGGTTGAATACTTCTTATCATACATCATAAATGAAACCTTAAGAGCATTGTCTATCTCAACTGATTCATAAAATTGAGATACCTCATCATGATACACATAGTTCTGATCAGAATCTAGTCTTTCCATGCAAATTGATTCCTAGCCTTGATAACTTATAATTATTTTCAAAGACTAATCAAAGGACCCATAAAATTCTTGGGAGACTAAAATTTCAACTCGAAAGGTCAGGGAAGAGATTTTTTTAGTGGAATTTCATTGGTAGATGAAGCAGTAGTCTCAATCATGAATGACTCAATCACATGCTGAATATCCTATTGATTATGAAAGCTGATGTAGGAAACAATTTCAAACTATGATGACTACTAATATAGTGATAAATATTGATAGAAAAAAAAGTTCCGTACGATGTGGGATAGGTTATATTAAAAATAAATTGATGGTCAAGATTATATATGAAGGATCTAATAGAAAAGAATGATTTGAAACTCTTGAGGTTTTCCATTAATGAAAATTGTTTTTAGACTAAAATTAATTAGGAATTAAAAGAAATAAATGAGAAAGAACCATTGAAACAACCAAAATATGGTTTTAGAAATTATATATGTCGGAGTACCGAGATAGATATAATGGTTTTAATATATCATTCTTATAAAAAAAATACAAACAATTAAAATATAAAACCAATAAAAAATTCTAAAACCGTTAAAATGAAATAGACGGGTACCAATTTTTTATTATCGATAAAATATTCCCCAATTGATAGTCTATTACAAACAAGGTAATCCAACACTGATAAACTAGTACCGATATATTATTTAAATGTCAATAGTTTAGTATCAATAAATTATCATAATACCGATAGTATAACATAACACATAATATTATGAAACCAATTAAGTCATTAAAATGATAAAACCAAAACCAATAAAATGAAAAACTAAAGACTAATATCGATTATAATAAAACCTGTAGATAGAAAAAAGGATTTATGAAAAACTAATTCATGCTAAATCGTTATATAAAGAACAAATAAGTAAACCTGATAAAATATAAAACATAAAGGGTAGAACTGAAAATTTTTGTATACTTTTCTTTTGAAAAGGAGTATTTTATTGAAAGGATATGGGTTAAATCCCAATATATGTGAATGATTAATTTATAGTGATCATTCTTCATTTTGGTTTAATGTATTCAAATCTAACAGATGATTATGGTTTTCGGATAATATCAGCAAGTTGTTCTTGCGTTATGATGAATTCTAAAACAATATATCCATTTGTGTGTGATCCCTAAGAATGTGATGCCTAATATCTATTTGTTTCACACATGAATGATGTGTAGGGTTTTTAATAAGAGTAATGGCACTTGTATTATCACATAGTATTTGAGTTTTAGAAAACTCATGTCATAGTCAGTGAGTGTGTGTTGCATCCACAACACCTGAGCACAACAACTTCTAGCTGCTACATATTCAACATCAGTAGTGGAAATAACTACAGAGTGTTTCTTCTTGAATGACCAATAAACTAAAGAATCTATAATGAAATGGAATGTTCTGTATGTACTCCTTCTATCCATTCTTCATTGACCAAAGTCATCATCTTAAAAACTTTTCAAAAAATTCATTTCTAGAAGAATAGAATAGTCATAAATCCATAGTTCTAAATAAGTATCAAAACAAATTCACTAATTTTAAATTAGATTATTTTGAATTATATTGGTATCATGCACATAAGCATACTGAAAACATTAATTCTAGATGACTAGATATCAACTATAACAAAATTCATATCATACCTCTAAAAGTTGTTTGATCCACTAGTTTCCTAGCTTCATAAAGATCCAGTGTATATGAGGTATTGATTGGAGTGAGAATACATATAATTTTGCAATATCCATACTTTTTGAGTAAGTCTTTGATATACTTATTCTGAGATATATAGGTTCCTTTGGGTTTTTGAGATATTTGAAAACCTAAAAATAATGTTAACACACCCATTATACTCATTTCAAACTCATATTTCATTAATTTTGCAAAAAAATCAGTTATGTATTGCTGAGTTTAACTGAATATAATGTCATCAACAAAGATTTAAATAATCAAAAAAAAATTATTCCCATTTTTATAAAAAGAGTTGCGCCAATAGTACATTTTTCAAATATTGTTTTGTAAAAAAATTCATGTGAGTCTATCATACCATGCTCTAGGGGCTTGTTTAAGTCTATACAAGTCTTTAGAAAGTTTGAAAACATGATGACGATGTTTTGAATCTATAAAACCAGAAGTTTGTTGAAAAAACAACTTCTTGTACACAACCATTAAGAAAAATCATATTTTATATCAATTTGGAAAAGATTCAAATTGAATTATATAGCAAAGGCTAATAGAATTTGAATAGATTAATGTCTCGCTACTAGAGCATAGTTTTCTTTATAGTCTATTCCCTCTTATTGATTATAGAACTTAGCAACCATTAATGCTTTATTTATTATGATGAATCCATTTTCATCACATTTTTTTTTCTGAAAACCCATTTAACACCAATTATATCAGTTTCTTTGGGTCTTTTAACCAAGGACTAGACATGATTCCTTTCAAATTTATTTTGTTCATCTTGCATTTCTTAAATCCATTATTCATCACTCAAGGCCTCATTAGAAGTTTTAGGTTTCAATTATGATAGAATAGAAATATGATCTATTTCATTTCTTAGGGAATTTATGGTCTTTTTAGGTTGATTTACATCATCAATGATATTATCTCTAGGATGATTCTAAAGAAGCAATTGATTTGGGTTTTGAAAAACCTATTCATCAACATAAGATCGAAAGTCTTCTAGGGTAAATGTTCCCGAAACATTTTCTTGAGTATTTACCTTATCAGAAGAGTTTTCAATCAAAGGGTGATAATCAGTTAGTGAAAACACATCTATAGATGTAGGTAAAGAATGTATAAAAACAAAGGGGTTAATTTTATCAAACATAACATGCACAGTTTCCTCAATAGTACATGAGTTTTTGACAAAAACAATATAATCCTTAAAAGTAGTGGAATAACCTAAAAATACTTCTTCATTGGATTTAGGGGATAATTTGTGTAATTTTTTTTCTTTATGAATAATTTGAATCCAAACACATTGAAATGTGAAACTTTAGGTTTTCATATAGTCTACAATTCATATGTTGTTTTACTAAGAAAAAGTCTAGTTAAAACACAATTTATAACATCACATGTAGTAATATAAGATTCAGAACAAAAATTATTAGCAATTTATTATTCACTCAACATAGTTCTTTTCATTTCTGAAAGAATACAATATCTTCTCTTAACAACACAATTTTGTTGAGGGGTTCTTGGAGCTGAAATGTTTTGAGTAATAACTTTGTTACTAAAAAAGGATTCAAAATATGGATTTTGATTTTTCTTCCATGATCAATACAAATAGTTATCCATGGTAGTTTTTTCTTATTTTAAACTTGGTCTCTAAATTTTTTGAATTAGAAAAAGGATTCATATTTCATTGTTAGAAAATATTCCCATGTGAATCTAGTGTAGACATCAACAAAAAAATACATAGTACTTTCCTCCAATTCTTCCATTTTGTGTAGGACCGAAAATATACATTTTTAATAATAGTAATTAATTAGAAGCTGAGACGTCATTGATTGATTTAAACATAGTTTTATGTCTTTTTCCATGTTCACAAGTGTCAAAAACAATTGAATAATCATATCGTAGATTCGGTAGATCGTTAACAAGTCTTTTCTTTAATAGTTTATAAAGGTTCCTTAGATTTTAGTTTCTTCACCTTGTATTTCATAAGCACATTTAGTCTTCCATTGAACTTCATAAAGGTATTTTCTAGATCCAATGGTCTTCTAAGTTGATTGTATATTCATTCTCATGCCTATGGGAAGAAAGAATGAATTCATCCTTTGAATTTTGAACTAAATATTTATCATTTATAAAATTCACAAGGTAAAATTCATCCCATAATTGATGTATTCTTATAAGGTTGTGCTAAATAACATTTAAAAACAAAAAAATTGAAATTAAATCTTTTCCAAAAAGAAAAATATTACATCTACCAATGATCATTCCATAACCATTATCTTTCAAGGTCACTCATCTGCCTTTCATTTTAATAATCAATTAAAAAAATTATTTGTTTCCAGTCATGTGTCGAGAAAAACCACTATTCATATACCAAATGTTATCTTCGTTGGTACACTTCTTATATTTCTGAAAAAAGAAACAATTAGTTTCTTAGAACCCAAACTTTTTTTGGATCCTAAAAAATTAGATAAAATAGTTTTGGGAGTTCACATTTGTTTTAAAATACCGAGGTTTACGAAATCCTAAATATTGTGTTTTTTAAGAGAACAATTTCTTTCCCAATTTCCACCACATTAACATTCACTACCGAATGGGGCATTTTGAGGGGGAAAATAGTTGTGATTGAAAGTTAGTTTTCAGTTAGTTTAACCAATTCCAGAACTATTCCTTAGAGGATAAATTTGAGAATACATTTTTTCAAATTCATTCCTTCCAATAGTAAAGATTGTTAAAAGTTTCATTAGAGAAAAAATTTCAGATTTTAGTCTAATGAAAAATTATTAATCTATTAAGAACTTTTTTTGGAACTATTTTCATTTTCAAAAACATTTTTCTTTAAAAAATGTTGTTCAAAGTCCTTATAATGTTTATCCTTCTTATAACATACATCCTTAAGGGTTTTTGAAATATTTTAAAAATCAAGATCTTTTTTATCATGATCTTTTGAAAGATATGATCCTTGTTTTGTAATAATTTATATTCTATAATTTTCCTTATCAATATTTTTCTTCAGATTGGAATTCTCATAAACAAGTTATTTGGAAAATCTAGATACTTCTTCAATAGAAGATAAATGTTCCTCTGTTGAGAAAGATTCTGCATCCAAAAAGTAATAATTTTTCCCATAAAGTAAATTTTCATTGAAAGATACATTTTTACGAGATTCACAATTGTGTACATTATCCATGAAACACTTATTTTCAATTGGTATTCTTGTTATAAGTCCTATATTCTTCTGAACAAAACAGTCTTATTCTAAGGACTCGTCTAAAGAATCACCACCACTTCCACTCCATGTGTCATTTTCATTCCTTTATTTGTTATTCTTTGTCTTTTAATACATTTTATTGTTACTTTCAGAATGTTTACCCTTCCTACCTTTTATTTTTAGTGGAGGAAAATCTGTTCTAATATGACATGTTCTTCTATATTCATAACAAGTTAAATCTGAGTCCTTCTTGTTGTTCCTGTCTTTTTTTAATATGTATTGAAAGTATTTCATTCCAACAATTTTGTTTATCCTTAAAGTAATATTGGATAACTCATTTTCTGAGTGATCACTTTCACTGGATTCTAATATAAAAAAACATTCTTAGCTTTGGATATAGTTATCCCTTCTGATATCTTAGCTTTGAATGTCGTAGTAAAAGTTACAGTCTCATTACAATGCTTCTTATTATTGAAATCATCATCTCTTTACATTCTTATCTCGTACTGAAGAAGAGTTCCAAATAACTCTTCAAGATTGATTTGAGTTACCTTACTATTCTCATCAATAGTTGTCCTTTTTGATTCCCATTCAATGGATATTATATCAATTATCTTGTCCAAAAGTGCTTCACCATCAAGACCATTTTTACCCACTGATTCTATACTATTAACGATTATCATAAATATTAGTTTCACCTTTCATACTAGTTCTCTATCAGGAAAAATAAAAACATGATATTATGCTCTTAGAATTACTCTTCTTGTTTATATAACTTTTGATGTACTAAAATGTATGACGAATAATTTATTCTATATTCAATTAATTACTTTAGATGATGATAATTTACTATATATATTTCTGGTCATGGAACACAACAAAGTATTGCTTACCTTGTAATTCTATTGATATTTTTTGGTTCTCTTAGTTGGTGAAGGTACTGACTTCCTTGTCTGTGATATTGTCACCTATAGTAAGCATGATAAAGTTGTCTTCTCCAATATTAATAATAAAATTCATCATTCAATCTCTCCATTACTCATAATCATTCCCAACAAAAATAGGTGGTCTTGTTGGATTCAGAGTGTTAATTGATCCAATATTCATTCCTGTAATCTTATAAAACAATACCTTCTCACTCCTTATGTTAGTGTGGTAAGTATTTATATACAAAATATTTGTAAAAGAAATACAATTGTATCGAAAAAAGAAATAAACCATGTAATAAATTCAGTGGAAACCTCCTTTGATACCAATTTTGGATTGTAATATAGATGTACATGTATATTATATGGCAAAATACAAGAGGGGGGTGAATTATAGGTTTAAAAACACTTTATTGAAACACATAAGAAAGAAAAATGTTTAAAAGGTCTTAAACTATTACAGTTCACAAAAAATAAAATTGACCATATAGGTCTTGGATATGATAGTTATGAAATGATGTAATATTATATGTAATGAAATAGAATTGTATTTGAATTGAATACAATGATCAGAGAAATACAAATGTAAATGAGTCTACCATATAGCGTATAGAATATTTTAATACAATATATAAGACTGAATTGTAATTAAAACAATTACAAATAAAATTAATATGAATAGAAAAAAGAAAAAATAAAATTCTATTCCTAATACAAATAACAGTTGAAATGTAAAAGTTTTACAATTCTTTTATCCCAAAGAGTAGGGTATCTTATCACCTAGGATAAAAGCTCTGTCTGACCACCACCATGGTATGACCTCGATATGATGACAGGGATGACTATCTTCTTATCCCATGAATCCATTGATTAAGATGTTAATTGTCACATCATTCATTCAAGAAATTAAAATCCCATGATACAACGATCGGAAGCAAGTCTTATTATCCCCGAAAGACCTCGATCATTATCACAATGATCGGTCTCACAAAGAAGAAACACAGAACTTATAGAAATAAAAGAACATAGAACAAGTTGTTCACTTCTTGTATCTTCATGTCTTTCAGACAAAGCAAGAGAGAAGTCATAAAAACTCTCTCTAGATCTTGATAGAAGAAATTAGTGTATTCTAGTTCGAATGAAATTTTATTTATAGACATAATGTTCCAACAGTCATATTTCCTCCAACAGTCATATTTCTCTGAAAAACTATGAGGTACATGGACACCTAACATTACACCAGCCAAAAAAATAGAATACACAACGTCATTTTGATAGGTAAACAACCAACTCAATGACTTTATTTTATGATAGAAAATAGTAGGTGAAGAGATATGAAAAAATAAGTATGAGTAACATGAAATTGTTATAGGAGTTATGATAAGAGTGTAATGCATTTCAAAAGTATAATACATAAATTTTTTTCTAGTCATATCATGATAGCAATGCATATCATGATTAAAATCATAACCTGGTTACGATTCTAAACATGGTTACGATACACGATATTTAAACTGGTTACGATACATGAATACAATTCATAAATAAGAATATATTACAATACATGGTTATGATTCATGACTCTGATATAATTCTTGACTTTGTTACGATGCATGATTATGATGTGGTACCTATCCTGGTAGTGATGCACAAGGTTGCGATGCATGTGGTTATAGTGCATGACCTAACTACGATAAAAAAATATTACGATACATGACTGGATTATGATACATGTGATTACTATTTTAGATTTGGATAAACTACACAATTTGGTTAAAATTTATTATTATGATACAATACATAATCTGGTTACGATTCTTGATTATGATGAAAAATATAATTTGGTTCTGATTGTGAAACAACATAAAAACATTGTGAGTGAACAACATATATTATTTTGAAAAGAATACAAATTGATAATAAATAAAATTTGAGTGGTTATGATTGTGAAAAAATAACATGATAAACAATATATGTTATTACGATATATTTGATTTGTGATTTCCAAATCAAATGATTGATGGAAAAGTCGAAACACGTTTTGAATCAACAAATATAATAACCTTGGTTTAAACCCCCCCCACCCATTAGGGTGTGTTATATTAAAGGGTGAACCAAGTTGAGACATGATAATTCCATTAACATAATAACATCTATGTATATGGAGGTATCTATTTTATTATATTTAAATGGTTAGGATATAATTGAATGAGTGAGATAATGAATTTTTATTAAAACACATGGTTAAGATGATAAACTCTACTTTGAAGAACATCCATTGGATCTATCCTTAAGGACCTTAGTGGTGGACTTTTAAGAAGGAAATACCTATAATATGTTTTTAGGAATGTGGGGAATTTATGTTTTTAGATCTTGGTCTTGATACATAACTCATGAAATTTGTTTAAGAGATTATATCTTGTGTCCCTTAATAAGTGAGGTTAGGGACACCATCAGAATTACATAAAATATTATTACATATTAAATTTTTGTTAATGTTTCTAAAAATTGAAATTTTTATATGATAAGATGGATATATATTTGGAAAATATAATTTAATAAAATTTATACTATTTTAGTTGATTCTAAACCATTATCACTTATTTTTAACATCTTGTTAACACTTTCAATGATTAGCATTATAAAAATATTTTTTACTCTTTTGGGGCTATAAAAGTTTCAATAAATATAAAATTGACTAATAATTGAAAAATAGTTGATATTTTTTACCATATCCCATTAACATGAAAAATAATGAAATTATATGAATTTTAAATCATTTAATAAAATATTATTTAACATAAAATATCATTAAAGTCATTTTCAATAATATTAACATAATTTGACATTAAAAATATAAAGATAGTAATTTTGTTTGAATATAAAATTTTAACACATCTTTATTTTATCATATTTATATAAAAAATCACTTAACATCATAAATCGTGCCAAAAAGTATTACTTTGTATATTTTTATAATTGGTAACGTCATTTTTCCACTTCTTTCATAAGATTGTATTATCATTTCATAATAATTTAATGAAATTATTTCATCAGTAAAAATTAAAAATAAATAGCCACAATAAAATATTATTCATATTAAAAATACCCATTTATAACTATTCTTGATTTTTTTATCCTTATGAAAATAAATTATAGATATTAAAATTAAGAAAGTGACATTTTAGAAATATCCTATACATAAAATTATATAAATATATTCAATAAATAAAAATTGGAACATTTATTATTTCATCATTTGATATATATGTTTCCTATTGTGTATTCTGTCAAACATAGTATTATTTAAAAAAAAAAATTATTAAAGAAGTCCTAAAAAATCATCTGTTTAGAAGAGGAATTTTGATGTGTTAGAGAAGATGTGAATTGAATGTTTATAACTTCTTCTAAAATTTCTCTCTTTCTCCTATTAATGATCAAAAAACCTTTATGATTGTAATATAGGAATATTATCTTTTCTAAGATGGATTATTAAGATATGCCTAATGAATAAAATTTATGTTTGATAAAATGAAATCAAGAAAATTTCTATATGGATCCTAATCATTGGGGATGAAATGATATATCTTTTTGTCAATAGGCTCTTACATGTAGTTAGACATGTCTTGGGGTGTATATAACCATTATAAAGAAATATAGAGAATGATGTCAGGCATATAGATAACACTGTACTCTTATAAAATAACAAATTAGACTCAATTTAGGATAATTATATATATTATAGTATGTACATAATGTTTCATCGGTTTGGAAAGTTATATTTCAATGTATCATGCTTATTTCATATTTTGATGTTTTTGAATTGGTCGACACAATTTCCATGTCTTTTCTTACTTAATCAAAACAGGTTGATCAATTGAGTTTTAAAATGGATAAAATACATTCCATGATGGATAACACTAATAATTAGGTAAAAAAAATTAGGTTTTAAATATCCATATTTTCATGTGGTTATTTTTTATGTTGAAGTTTTTTGGGACTTCTTTATCCCTGATCTAGTTATTTTTTACCTCGTCATTAGTTTTTATTTGATGATTAGCTTGAAGTCTCAAATTTCTTTTTATCATAATTTTTTTGTTTGTATTATATGATTTAATAAATCTTGTATTCAATATTTATTGGGATACAAGATATGTTTGGGTAGGAACCTTTATTTTAGATAATGATTTATCACTTTTTAGTTATCATATATTCTTCTTAATAATATTGAAGGTGGTATATAAGATTAACAAAATATAGTATTGGATATATGTTTAGATTATTTATATATTGATTTTATATTTTTCTATTGAAGGGGAAGGTTAATTTTTCTATAAACATACTTATGATGAAATTTATCATTTTTAATCCTTTTATAAATTATCCAAAATTGATTTCAATGAATTTAATACCCATTATGAAGGTATTGAGAGTAAGAATATAATTTTCAAAATCATATATGTTTGGGATGATAATGTTCCCATTTTAATGAAATATGATATAATTTTCTATCATTTTATAGATTACCAAAATCAAATTCTTATGAATTTCAAAAATAAATACTCATTTCGTCAGATCATTGATCTTTTTCATCATGTTATAAATGTGAGGTGTTTTCCCAAAATCAATCTTAGGTGAAGATATCACCAAATGAGTTTAAAAGAGGTCAATATTCCCATGAAAAACTTCCAATATATATATATATATATATATATGGGAACTATTAATTTATCAGGATTCCCGAGTGGCATAGAAATTTTTTGAATGTCTTCATTAATATGATAAAAATACTCTTCCATAAATATATAGATACTTTACCTTGGTATTTATAGAAAATATTTTGGTTTATATTAATTCACATAAAGAACAAAATAATATTTTTGAAATATTTTTAGAGACATTGGAAGAACGTATCATTTTTGATTAATTATCATAATATCTATTCTATAATTTTAAGTTCATTTTTCTAAGTCATGTGGTCACTTAAAATGGAATCTCAATGAACATTAAAAAATATGAATCTATGGTGTCTTCAAAAAACTCAAATACTACTTCAGAAATATAAAGTTTCTTGGGTTTAGTGGGGTTCAATATGTGTTTTTTATGAATTTGGCATCTCCTTTTACTGCATTTATATATAATGGAATGATTTTTGAATAGAGTGTTGAATATCCGGAATAATTTCATTAAATAAATAATATATTAACTTATAACATTATTATGGGATTCTTAATCCTGATAGATATTACATTATGATTTTTTATACATTATGTATGGGTTTGGATGGGTTTTTATATAGTATAAACTTGTTATAGTATATGAACCACCTAAATTATGCCCTCTAGAAATGAATTTTCTTCCTATGACCGTGATTTTGTTGACATGAGGCATAGACTGATGTGTTGGTGACATTTTTTATTTGGGAGAAATTGAAGATATATATATATTAAGAGTTTTAAAAATATTTTCTCATAAAGGGGATGAATCTAATGAAAAAATAATGGATATAGTGTCATTATACCAACATATTTGAACAATATTATACTCTAAGAAATTATAATGTAGTTATCTATTCTCTTAGTAGAAAATTTCAAATGCATGCAGTGAACTAAAATGAGGAACAATGAAGTTAGATTATGGTTTTAACTAAATTAAACTTTAATTTGAAATTATATGAGGTTATCGTGAAGTCACATAAGTTGAATGTAAAATCCCCCATAGTTGATAAAATTTAACATGCATATGTGCCAAATATTGAATGTAACCTTATAAGACATATTCTAAAAGGGGTGGAGATCATTGATAATTTATCTCAATATTGAGATGGAGATATACTTTTGAGAAAGTGGTTGTTGGAACCCCTATCATTAAGAAAATATGCGATGAATAATTGTCATAAATTTAGTTATATAAAATACAGTAGTACCATCAAGATTTTATATGATCCAAAACATTTTTATTTACTGTTCGTAATAAGGCATTGAATTTCTAAACTCATATCACATTATCTCACCTATCAAAAATGAAAGGCTACGAAAAAATCTTGTTTAATTTTTGAAATAAATTCTTATTCCTATGTTTAAGTAGGATTATATTTCATTTATTTTGTAATTTAAATACCTTTATCTCCTCATGGGATTAATCTATTAATGGTTATCATTGAATTAATAATTTATAAATATGATTTCATTCAATTTAATGAGAGTATAAAAGTAATGTATCATGGAAATGAAAAAATTATGAAGTTTTAATGGTTGACATCTACCATTATCTTTGATGAAGACTATTATTTTACTTCTTAGTTTTGAAAGGTTATTTATGATGGTATGGGAACTCATCTAAATATCACCACTTCATACCACTTTCAGTATGATAGTCATATGGATTGTGCTATTCAAATTCTAAATGATATGCTCTATGACTTTATGATTCACTTAGGAAGATCCTCTGAAACTATTTTTCATATATTGAGTTTTATTGTAATGTAAAATACTATTAATTGATTTAAATGTATCCATTTTAGACTCTCTATGGTTGATTATGTTGGTCCACTCTATATAGGGTTAATGTGAGGGAATATTCCTTGGTTGTACAATGAACTGTATTGTAAATAATGAGAAATAACTAATTAAATTATAAAATATAATTAATTTCTTTGATCTACCAAAAATCATATGGGTATCAATTTCATTGACCATTATATTTTTCATTCAGGGATCATGTTTCTCTAATTAATTTTTTACTATGACATAAATGTATTGAAAATAAATATTAAAATTTAACTAGATATGATGTTATATCAAAAAACATGGAATGGATTTGAAAAGTGGTATATAATCTATCCCTATTTTCTAAACTAATTTAAATTCTTTTCATATTATATATATCTTAGTTTAAGATGTATTATCTTGAAAACCCGCATGTATTTGAGTGGAATAAATTAATTTAACAACAATTTGATTTTGTATTGTAACAACCTATTCATATTCTTGACCATTAGTATAATTTATTTTGAGGTTCTTATATCCACTAATTGAATTTTATTTTGTATAATATAGCATTGTGTCTCCTAAACTGTTTGTAGAATGTATTTATTTAATGGATTTAAAAATTTCCTTGAGTTCTTGATCTGGAATTCCAAAAGGGTTAAATTAAAGGAAATTTTCATGAATGAATTGTAAAGTAAAATATCCTAGAGAAATATTCTAAAGGATTAAAATGGTGAAAATTATGTTTTATTTTGGGTTTTCATTGTCCCATTCATAGATTTGAAAACCAACAATTCAAGGAATAAAATTTACATGAACACTACTATTTTTTTATCTTAATTTCTTGATATCTTTTCTAATATTCCTTATAATTATTTCAAAGCCCAACTAAAAAACACTCCATAAAACTCCTACTATTCCTTTATATTGTTCTTTTCTCATTATTATTTTTAGGAGAATACTCTAAGTGATCTCTCTATTTTTATTATTTTTTCTCTTTATATTCTTATTTCATTGTCTTCTTTAATTTTGGTTACCTCATCAGTTCCGGTGGATGAACCAATGATTTTTTTTGAGCTAAATTATTGAATTTTTGGTGTTCAAGGAGAGTAGTGTCTTTATTTGTTGACGTGTATTGATTTAATAGGATAAATGTATAAGATTCCATGATATTTGTTTTGTATGACCTTTAATGCATGGATGGTATAAATAATGTTATATTCAATATAATTTTCATCTATGTTATATTATATAAATTTATTATTTTATTTCAATATTATTATATATATATATTTCAAAAAATGAGTTTTCATGGAAATATACCATTATTTAATTTGAAATAACATTATATAACTCTAATGGTTTAATAAAATTACATTGAACTAAATTTAGATATAATTGAAGCCACAATTTTTATGCTAGTTTAAGTTAATTTATGAAAAGTGAATTTCATTATCATATATTATATTTTAGTTTTTAAGAGCGTGTTTTCTTCAATAATTATGTTATTTGTTATTTCACAAAAACTTCACCATTCCCTAACATTTTATATATAATTTTCATTTTTTTTTAATTTTAATTGATATTTTATTAGAGGTAAAAATTTCTTATTTCAATGAGGTTTTCTAGTAATGATATGTGAGTTTCATTAATATTTTAATTTAGTTTCATTACATTTGATTTTAGTAGAAATTCATGGGAATCCATGGGTAAATATAGGGAGTTCTAGTGGAAATTATTTTACAAGGTTATTATTATACTCTACTAACCTCACTCAATATAGATATGATTATTCCATATCTATTTATATTAATGGAATCACACTAGTAGAGGATTATTTTATAGCTATTGGATTTTACACTAGTTTAGGATATCAAATTAGTTAATGGTTTTTCAAATAGTTGATATTACTCTTTGGTTAGTGGTATTGTTTCACTTATTGGATGGGTATATAGATCCCGGATTAATTTCTTAATACTTTATCTATTTATATGATGATTCATTATTTATGATGTTTGATGATGATGACTATTTATTCATTTTGTTTCCTTTTATCCTTTTCTGATAATTTTCATATACATGTTAAATCATGTAAATTTCTAAGTAATGTTACAAGTGTTCTTATTATTTATAACATGCCCTCATAAAATAAATGTATTTTTTAAATTATTTTAAAAATGACTTTTTTTGTGTTTGTCTATTAAAATTAATTTCATAGAATTTTGATGGAATCCAACTAGGATTTTACTCACACCATACATACATAATTTGGTGTGTGTGTTTATTTTTCATATAATATAAGAAAAATGAAAGGTTTTTCTTCCTTTAGTGGTGTTTTATGGGAACTTTTATAGAGAAATAGTGACGATGATGCAAGGGAGGTGACCATGGGTCCCATAGAGTTGGCTCCTTTACTATTGTGTTCATGTAGGTTCTCTAGGGATTTTATATTTGTAAAAGGTCACATTTTTTATAATACATTATTTTGGTTTACTTATTTTTTTTTGATATATTGTGAAAAATTGTTATTACATTTTACATATAATTCATTATTTTGAGGATTTACATTACATGTGTTTATTATTCTATATTTGGTTTAACATATATTGAAAAATATTTTCTAATTTAGCATAGAGAACCAATTTGTTGAATTTTCATTCTAGATTCTTAATTCCCTTATATTTTAATATAATAAAATGAGGTTTGATAGTGCATATGGCACACACCAACGAGGTTTGACGCATATCAAAATATTATTATTTAAATATGACTGTTATAACTTAGAAACTAAATTAGAGAAAAATTATTATTATTTATGAAATTATTAAATATATATAAGAGACTTAATCAAATAAAATTCATTCATTAATGATTATAAAATAAGTGCACATTTAATTAGTAAAGTTAATTTATGCTTCAAAAATATGATTTCTTCAAACATAATTTTTATTTATTTTCGTGAGATAAAATTGTAATTAAATTTTGGAACAGTTTTAAATTATATTTTATAAAAATAATATTATTTTTTAAATCATTCTATAGAAATTATATTAGGTTGAATTGTTTTTACTTTTCCCAAAAGTATGATTTTTCAATTAATAGTGAAAAATAATAATTTGTATTGAAAACAGTATTTGTGTTTCTTGAATTTACCAAGGAAGAGTTCATTTAAAAATATTTTAATGCAAGATTTAGTACTATAGTCATATTAATAACTTAATTAAGTTAATTGTAATACATTTTAGGATTTGTTTTGAAATAAAAATATTTTTATACATCAGATACATTTTTTTTGGAAAATCATATTTTCATTGTGTATTATATTTTGATTATAAATTAATTTCTGAAAATTGTAGATTTTGAATTTAATAAATTGTTTCCATTTTTAGAATCATTAGTCTCTAAATTGATAAATATCCACCTTTTATATTTGAATTATATGAATAGTAACTACGGTAAAATTTATCACCACATCAAATTGTAATTTCAATTAATATAAGATAAAACAAAGTGATATGATCATAATTTTTCTCTTAAATTTTAGTTGATGAAGGTAATTCTATCCATATTACCTGATTCATTAATTTTATATGATTAATGGACATGTATCCAAGAAAATGAAAATCTAATATTTAAATCGATGATTGTTACAAAATTTCACTCTCTCAATTTTAAATAACTAATATGTGTCCAAATAGGGATAAAGTAAAGTCATAAGTTTACCTAAATGTCAATTTATTCATAATGATAAATTTTTTTAATTTTTAAATATTATATAAATACCATAATTACTTTCACAATACTAATAGAATATTTTTTCAATTAAGAATAATATAAATGATTTTAAAATTATTACAAGTGATATAATTTTAGATATTTATAGTTTTCCATTAATTTTAAGATTATTATAAAATATTATTATTTTTAAATAAATTAAATTTTAATTCCAAATTTTTCTGGATGTATTAAATTCAAATTAAGTGGATAGTGTTAAAATTGACATTAATGATAATTAATCGATTTTTTTATTAAAATATATTAAAACATTGAAATCCTAAAAGAGGATATGGTGGATAATATATGGTTTCAAATGTTATACCTTGGGGATTTAGGATCCATTTTTCACCTTATTTGTACAATTATATTCTTTTACCAGGGAAAAAGATGTTACCATGGTTAATGTTCAAATAGATTTATTAATGGGTTAAACAAAAATATATTTTTTAAAACACCACATTAACCTATTAAAATTTTACTGGATGATAATATTTATACCATATAAAACCCTATGTTAGAATCCATATCTATTTGGATTCATTTTTCTTGATAATTACATTGTTATAATTTATTATTTTACTAAATTTCAAAATCACCCCTCACCTCAATTATAATATAGAACCTCTTCCACAACTTTTTTACACCACATTTATCCTTTTCTATCAACCAAACTCAACCAAAATCCCTTATAAACAAAATAATACACATTATATAGGATGTTTAAATCTCAAAATTCCAACCATAGGACCCTTAAGTAGAGATATGAAGAAGTTATTTCAAAGGATAAGTAATCTCTATAATTGATCACATTCTATTTAATTCTTTTTACCTAATATAAATATATGAAATTAAAAATTAAAAAATTAATTAAATATCCCCAATATACTAAAATGATTTTTTGATTATTAAATCACCATTATCCATCCTATTTTACATTAAATGGGAAGTGAACGTTTTACTTGTGCATATATAAGGCTTACTTTTCCCACGTAGCAATACAATTTATTTTCCACTACCATATTTAATGTACGACTATTATGAGGTGTTTAATATCTATATATTTTAGTTATGACATAATTATACCCCTTTAATGATTATATCAAATCAAACTTATTGCATTCCAATCTTTTGGAAAACAATATTGTCGCTCATGCATACATGTGGACTACCAACTCCACGAAGCGATGTGATTTGTTTTTTATTTTTATTTTACTTGGTTGGTAATAATGATGGTTTTGATGTATATATATGATTTATATAATATAATAATGACTATATAAATTATAATTTCTATTTACCATTATTTTTTTCCAACCATAAAAAGATGAAAAAATCGTGCATGTGTACGTTCGGCCTACCATCTCAATAAACAGTGTAATTCATTTTTATAGCTATAGCTTTTATTGATGAAACTATATATATATAATGAATATAAATGATAATTATACTATGATTTAAAATTTGGAGATGATATAACCAATATCAATGTATGAGTACAAAAACTACTAAACTAAAATATACATGAAAAATAAATCAGTTATCACCATAAATAGTAATATTAATAAAGAATTATAAATAAATGGTTGATAAAAGGTTATAATTAAATAATATATGTTATGGAATATATTATTATAGTTTTAGAATACGTTTATAACAAATATTTATTTATTATATGTGGGGTTAAATAACATATGTTGTATATCAGACACGAGGTAAATGTTTCTCGTCTTACTTTTACCTTCTTGAGACATATTTCATATTCACCACTTATTTCAATTTTGTATATATAATTCCAATTTGATATGATATATCATGAGTCTCATTATATTAATGGTATTGAAAGTGTAATTTTATGTTATTTATCTCATGGGCGTCGTGATTAAAATGTTAATAAATTAGTAGGGTTTTATTCCACAATATCATCATTATTCAGGATTAATTATGTTTATGTCTCCATTGGGGTAATTTTTTGATATTTCAATCTTGAAATAAATAAATATTCATATACTCTAGGAATTCATGTAATTTTGATGTAATAGTATCATTTTCTTCACTTTGTTATGTAAAATTATTTATAAAATATTTTTTAAAAGATAAAATTATTTCTCTCCTTAATCAAATATCATTTATCGTTCATGTCCATGTTTTCTAAACTATTTTCGAAATTTTTTAATAAATAATAAAATGATGTATTAAATAAAATTTTACCCATGTTATACTTAATATAAAATGGTTTTCAAATTAATATTCCTTTTTTCCGAACGAGGTACTTTTTTCATTAAACAAAAAATTATAAAAGAATATTTGTTTTAACATATACAGAATTAATGGATTTCCCCACTTCCATGACCATTATTTTCATTGAATCCTATAATTTATGTTTTAATGATTCTTTTTAATTTAATTTATATTCCTAATAGTCTATAAGTTTATTTTTTTAATGAAATTTGAAAATTTAAATTTTTAATTCCCCCGAAATGGTTTTTAATAAAATTTATATGCTATTTTCATTCATAGAATCAACAAACCCATATTTCACTTATACAATATTAGGGATATATTGTAAGGAAACTATCCTTATTATTATTTTCAGATGGTTTGTGATCAGTTTGATACAGTTCATACTAATTTGATACTATTATCCTTATAAATTCAGATTGTTAATGATTTTTAAATGGTATTAACATTTTATATACTAGTTTTTCAATATTAATGTTTATATTGATTATATAGCACCCCTTATATACAAAGAATTAATTAAACATAGTAACTATTTGGGAATATTGTAGCCTTCTTATTTGTTAGTTGTTCTCATGATACAGACTAGATTCTATTTTGATCAAGGTCATACCCATTTATATAGATTTCATGGAATAAGGATTAAATGTTATTTTCTAATTTCTTGGATGAGGACTCAATGGTAAGTTTCAAATGTATGGAATTATGAACTCCATTACTATAGAATCATTTATTGATTTCTATGTGATTGTTTGATTTGTTATGATATCCATGAATGACTATCTAGTTCATGTGATTATTTATATACATTTATTTTGACCATAATTTATAAGGAACATATTATTCATTACTTTTTGTCTTCCATTATACAGAAACCCTTATTGAGCATATGAGATCACTCTTTTCTTTGTTTTCCTTTACCTAGGATAGTATGAAGGGTATTATGAATAAAATAAAGTTTGAAAAAATTATTTTATGATATTTATTTTATATTTACAATATAATATGGCAATCATTATTGCATCTAATTATTCAAGTATACTAAACTATTTTTCCTTTTGGTGTGTGATTACTTGCATCCAGTGTGAATTAAATTAAGTAACAACAATCCCTAGGATAATCGGGTCGAGGTGTTTATAGTTTTCAACAGAAGAGGTTTAGTATAATACATGGAGACTAAAATTAGAAAAAAATATAGGGAATTTAAACCTATGATGGACTTTGAGAATATTCCCAATGAAATAAGGTTTATGATTTTGAGATTAGTTATACATAAATATTTAATTTATGTAATTTGTTTCACTAGTTTTGAAATTATAAAATATGATTTTTAATTTTATAATCTAATATAATTTAATACATTATTTAGAAATGATTTTTAATTTAGGAAATAGAAATCATATCAATGCACATAATAAATGTTGGGATTTTCCTCCCAGAGCAGATAATAAATTATGATATGCAGTTGCAGCTAGATTTGAAAAAAATATATAATTAATTTGGGTTAGTTAACTTAGGTTATGAGAAATAACCATACCATTATAGAGCATTTTAATGATCCAAAATAGGGTGTAATAATGTTAGACTGATTTATTCATTAGAAGAATCCATCACCCAATGGAACTATGAATCCATTTATAGAAGAACAATGGATAAATTCCTTTTTGAAGATATTTATCAACATTAAAAGTAAGAATAAAAACATTTTATCATGGAGTTTTATTGTCTGTCTGTGGATGAATATTAATAGTGGTTCTTGAACCAAAATAATAAGTACAAGGAGGAAATAACAAGTATTGAATAGAAGGATTTTAAATAACATTTCTTGGAAAAATATCTTCATTATGAAAATCGAGCAGATACTGAGACAATGTTACTGAGTTTGAGACAAAAGAAAGAGGAAAATGTTTCTATTTATAAAGATAAATTTACAAAGATTTAAGTAATTTTATAGACTATATACCTAATCCAAAGAGTAATATTTATTGTTTCATTGATGTATTAAAAAAATACTTTGAATGAAACTAGTCTCTCACACATTATCATCATATAAAGATATAATATCATATGATATCAAGATAGAAAAATAATTCTCCTATAGCATCAATGTAATTTAGGATAATTAAATGATGGAAGAGAAAAAATGGATATTTTGAAGAATATAAAGAAGGATTTTACCACATTTGATAATTGGTGAAATAAACATCATGTTACTTTTATAAAAAGAATGGGTGTCTTTTACATGTATAGAGGGAAAGTAAAATTAGATCTAGATTTCAAGGTAAATAAAGAAGTTTAAAATGTGTAATGATTCAACTATAAAGAGATGGGGAACTATGAAAACAAATTCACTAAGAATAATTATAATATACCTCAGAAAAAGATAAGGGATAATGGTTAATATTATACTAATATATAACTAATGTTGAATTATTAAAGTACTTATTTATTTTGAATTCAATAAATATGTTATAGAAGTATTATTCTCAATTGTATTCTAGTTATAAGAATCATGAAACATCAAGGATTGTGTTTTAGTAGTTTTGTTTACAGTATTTTACTGAATATATTTAATATTTCTGAGGAACAAAAAATTTAGTTTAATTATATGGTGATATTTTATAAAAAAACAGACGATTTAGGTAATGATAACCCTTAATATTTTCCTGATGTTGAAATAATAATGTTTATTTGATATAAAAAATTATTTATAATGTATACAGGATTTTGATGATTACCTTGGAAGTGATTTCTGATTTGAATAATGATGGAGTTTACTACATTTTTTGAATTCATGAGATACATTTGATAATCTATGATTTTATTTAAGGAATGGGGAGAGAGTTATTTCTTTGAAGCATGAATATTTTCATTGTGTTTTTAGGGTGACTTATGTAATGACCATGTTTTAGGGAAATTTTTTATCAAGGTATGTACATGTGACATTAAGAGCTAATTTATGGGGGATTAATGTTATGTTTATTATTGGAAATTTCATGACCCTATTTTTTTATTTTTTTTCATTTTTCATACAAATTTCTTATGATCCTAAAGGATAACTACTTATAGAAGGGATTAATTTTGACTTTGGTTATTTTTTAAGGTTATAGTATGATTTATCATCTTGGATAACCTGTGATGACCATTTTGGTTAGGCTAAATATTTAAGGTCATAGGAATGACATGAAGATCTTATTATTCATTGAACGTTCTTCATAATTCCTCCAATAATAGATGATGGGTAAATAAATCAAAGCACAAACGAAGGATGATTTTATGTTTATGACAAAGAAAGAAATTATGTAATTTAATTTTATTTATTATTTTACCAATATAGTAGCTAAATCTATTGACTTAAGGAAAAAGAAATTGAAGTAAAAAAATTTATCTATTTACTTTTCATATTGAGAAATAAATGGCCTTTTAACCCATCATAGATTTATAGTTTTGTGATGGTTAGCCTTCACATGACCTTGTCCTCTATCACTCTTTATTAATACCTCAGTGCTATCTTTCTATTCCATGTCCATATTTTTAATTCCCATTGATGGACTCTATTGGGAAACTTATTTTTTTCTGACAGCAATACTTCATTTCCAATATTTTTAATAGAATGTTTTATTAACCCTTTTTATGATCTGGGTTTTTCACTAAGATATTTTAAAAATTAAAACTCTTTATTATTGACAAAAATTAAAATTATAAGGATCCAAATTATTTTTTAGGGGGAATGTGAAACCCTATAATTTTAATAGAATAAAATTAAGTTCACTATGGTATACAACATGTAACACTGAGCTTAAAAAAACCCAAAATATTATTATTTAAATATGTTTATTATAACAATGACATTGAATTTTTAGTTATGAATAATACTAATTGAATTGTGAAATATATATATATATATATATATTATATAATTTTTACAATAATATTGATTAATTTTTATGAAATAAGTACTTAATTTTCAATAAATTTATTTTTTTCTTCACAAATATGTTTTCTTGAAAAATATTTTTTAATGATTTTTTTAGAAAATATTAAATTTTTTTACTTATAAAAATTTTATTTTATAAAAATAATTATATTTTTGAAATTTCTATATCAAAATTCTATTGTGGTGATGTTTTACAATTTTTATAAAATTTTTTATTTTTCAATGATTTGTGAAGAATACTTTTTTTATTGAAAACTATATTTTTGTTTGAATAATTTACAAAGATAAATTTTATTTTAAAATGATTTAAAGGTAAAATTAGTACTAAAATGTTAATAATAAATCAATTAAGTTCATTTTTATCAATTTTATGATTGAATTTGGTATAAAATTATTGTTATACATAAAAGGCATTTTTTTAAAATTATATGCTTTTCATTTTATCTAGAATTTTGATTTTAAATTAAATTATCCCAATTATGGGTATTGTATTTAATAAAATGGATCCAATATTTTTAATCAGGTGGTTTGAAGTTGGTAAATAGGACCCATTTATTTTTTATCTATATGAATAGTAACAGTTGTAAATTTATCATCTCAATAAAGGGTAAATCCAATTAATATAGGATAAAAGAAAGTGATAAGGTCATAATTTTTCATCTAAATTCTCATTTTATGATGTTAATTACACTAATATAACCTTAGTATCGAAATATTTATGTTTAATAGACACATTTTTTTGAAAATTACCAGTATAATATTTATATTAATGAAAGTTGCAAAATGTCACTCTCTTAGTTTTAAATATATTTTATGAGTCCATATAGGGAGAAAATAATGTTATGAATTGATATAAATATATAATTTATGAATAATTAAATTATATTCATTATTATAACTTATTTATAATTTTTGTTAATTATATAATAACCTTAAATTATTATGCAACACTATTATAATATTTACACATCTAATAGAAAAATGAAATTAATGATATTAAAAATATTAAAAGTGATATTATTTGAGTGATATATAGTTTCATATGTATATTTTTAGATTAATATGACATATTAGTGAATTTAAATTAATTTTATTTTAAATGATACTTTTAATTTAGGTACTGATGTCAAATTAATTGAATATTCCCAAAATAGACATTAATTGCAATATATCATCATAATATTTTATTAAATTATTTAAAGATCATTAAAATATAAAAAGTATAAATGGTAGATTAAAAATGGTCTAAATTTCTATCAATTAGAAATTTATGATAAATTTTCACCTAATATGTAAAATTATACACTTTAAGAGTGAAAAAGACGTTACTGAGGTTAATGTTAAAATAAGTTAATTAAGTGTTTAAAACAAAATATAATGTTTAAAAGAAAACATTAACATACAAAACATTTATTGGTTGATTCCATTTTATATAAATCATACCCAAGTACTGAATACATTGACATATGGATTTATTAAACTTGATAATGAATTTTTTATAATTTATTCTTTTAAGAAATTTAAAAGGTTCCCCTTGCCTCAATTATAAAAGGGAAAATCCTTCCTTACATGTTTAAACAACATCAATTCTTATATCTCAAAAAAAACTGTACAAAAATACCTTATAAAATTCCTCATCCATATTCTATAGGAGTTTTTAATTCCAAAATACAAACCCTAGGACCATTAAGATGAGATATAAAGGTGTTATTTCAAAGCAGAGGCAATCATTTTAACTGATCAATTTAGTTTTACATATTATTTACCTCATCTAAATCAATGTATTTTTTTATAAAATTATAAATTAATTATAATAAATGTACTGAAATGATATTATTATTATTAAATCACAATTATCCACCCCTTTCCCATCAAATGGTATGTGAAGGTATCACTGAAGTGTACGTATGACTTACCGTCTCCACATATATATACAATTCATTTTCCACTATCATATTCCATGGAAGGTTATTATTATTATTTTAATGTATATATATAAAAATTATGACATAATTATACTCATGTAATGATAATATCACATCTAATTTCTTACCTTCCAGTATATTGGAATACTATAATGTCACTTTTGCGTACATTTGGACTGCCACCTCCATGACGTGATGTGATTTATTTTTCATTTCCAATTTTCATGGATGGTTATTAGGATTTATTTTATGATTATATATTATTAATAATATATAATAATTATTATATAAATGATAATTATTTTTTACCTTTATTTTATTCCATCCATCAAAATTTGAAACAACGTTCAGGTGTACATACAGCCTACCATCTCCATGAATATGGAAATTTATTTTTATTTCTATAACTTTTATTGATGACCCTGAATAAGTATATAATGAATATAATTTTTTTTGTGATTAAAAACATGTATTTTATAGAATAATGATCAATTTATTAGTACCAAAACTATTTGACCTATATATTAATGAAAAATGAAGCAGTTATCACACTGAAATGTGATTTTAATAAAAAAATATTAATAAACATGTGATAAAAGATTATAAGTAAATTATATGTTATATAATTTATATTATTGTAGTTCTATAATATATTTATAAAAAAACTATATTTATAATACATGTGGTTCAAACAAATAAAACGAAAGTCAGACATGAGGTAAGGGTTTCCCATATCAGGTTTAATTTCATGAGGCATCTATCATATTCATCACTTATTTATTTTTTCTAGTGTATATATTTTTTCTTTGATATTTTTATAATTAATATCCATATATTCATGGTATTTAAAGTTTAATTTTTATTTATTTATCTCTTGTATTTATGATTAAAAGTTACCAAATTAGTAGGGGTTTATATCACAATCTTATTATTATTCGGGAATGTTTATGTTTATGTGTATCTTGAGAGAATTGATTGATATTTAAAATATATAACCAATAAAATATATTATCCACTATATATTCATGAATATTTGATGTCATGTTACCATTCTTCTTTATTATTACAATAAAATTACTAAGAAAAATGATATTTTTTTAAAAGCTGATTTCATTTTTCTCTATGATCAAATATCCATTTTTTAAAAAATACATGCCTTATAAAACTATTTTGAAAAATGTTTTCAAATAAATAAAAATTATTTATTCTATTAAATTTTACCCATTTTAAACATTTTTAAAAAAATTTAAAAATTAATAATCCTGTTATTTTTTGACCGAGGTACATTTTTTTTACTAAAAATGTAAAAAGAATATTTATTTCAATGCATATTGCATGAATGAAATTTACTACTATTATGATGATTATTTACATAAAATTTTCTATATAAATTTTTATGGTTATTTTTAATGAAAATAGTTTTCCTAATATTTTGGAAATGTATAGTTTTTAAAAAATATTTTCATAGTGAAAATGGTATTTTCCTAAAAATAAATTAGTGACTTTTTTATTTTATTTCAATCCATCATTGATAAAAAACCCTTATTTTTATATATTATCTATTGGGTATATGATTTAATGATACATTAATTATTATTTTTCTATATTTCGTATGACCTTTGGGACTTTGGATGTACTAATTTGATACTATAATCCATATGAATATTTATGATTTAGGATTATGGGTAAATATTAATATTTCATATTTTTGTTTTTAAATATTAATATTTACATTGATTATGTTTCACACATTTCATATGAGTAATTAATTGGACTTAGTAATTAATAGGAAAGACTCGTTATAGCCCCTCGATGCATCAGTTGATCAAATGAGACAAACTAGAATGGGTATTGGCTTAGGCCTTGCCCATTTACGTAGATTTCTTTGAAAAAAGCCTTTATAATATTTTTAGATGACACAGTTGAGGTCTCAAAGATAAGTTTTATATGTCATACACAATAAATTATGTGATTATGAAAACATTTATTGATGTAAATGTGATTAGTTTTTTATGATATTCATTAATGAGTTTCTTGTTTATATGATTGATTTTGTGGCACTGTTTTGACAATAATTTATTCTTCCAATATTATTTTTGTCATATTAGATTCTGTTTTATACATACCCTTATCGATATTCATAAATCACCTTTTTATTTGTTTTATTTTACCAAGTATATGAAGTAGGTTATTATGAATAACATCAAGTTTTAATGAATTATTTTTTAAAAGATAATTTATAATTCCAAAGTAATGTGGGGATTATGTTTGTATCTTGTTCTTCAGGACTATCATACTATTTAGTCCTTTAGGATGTGATTATTTATATCTAGTTTCAATTTTATAATTTAACTACTATAATTGGCATACTGGTGTGAGGATATTTATAATATTTCTTAGTAGTACTAGTTTTTTAATACATAACCCAAAAAAAATATTTCAATAAATGAGGTTGATTACCTTGGTACTTGATTCAAACCGAGAGAGATAGGGATAACACATTCAGATTTCAGGGAAACTATATTGTGTATTATGATGGCATGAATTGAGTTAGATTTATATGTTGTATTTTTAAGAATAATGTTTGGAATATAATTTATGTTAAAGGCCTTGGCACGTTTGTGTAAGTTGGACTTTCTTATCAAAGATGCAATGATAGTTATAAGGTTACAATGAGAAGTTATATTTCTGTTTCCTTAATATATTTTATTATTTCATTATTTTTTCTAAAATATAATTAATCCATTTGGATATACTTTTATAATGTTAGATTCATATATATTAACATGGGTATATTTAATTATTTCATGGTGTATGGTAGTATTTATGTTTGGATTTCATATATAATTTCATATTTCCATGATGTTCATATCAATTTTTCAGTGTTTAGGTTATCTTTCCAGTAAGTATATACTTTTTAAACTTATGGTAATTTATCCCATGATATATTATCTTACCCTCACTTCTTGTAAATAGTTTCAAGTAAATAAGAGGCACACCTAAGTTTTGTGATACTCTGACTTATGTTTCATGAGTGAGTTTGAAGATGAGAAATTATAAATTGGTATTAATTCTTATTTTGTTTTATTAATTATTTTAGTACTTATTAATTAATGTTATGATTACTCAAACCTTGGGGTGTAAGTAATATTCATTAAAAATCCACAAAAATATGGTCAAAATACAAGAAAATATGGAGTTATATATGTGATTACTAATTTTTCCACGTTATGATTTTTAATTCGACAAGTATAATGTTTCTAAGTTATGATTATTGTTTTACTCTTTGAATGGATGACATTATGATTATGTGTATTCATCATACATGGAATGTTCTTCCATATTATATATTTATACTTTTGTGTGATTAGAAAATAGTTTTTAAAATTTGGTTTTTTTAAATACTACTAATATTTAATTGATTTTTTTATTAAATAACATATTGGTGGGGAATTAAATAACTTAACCCAATTTTGATTATTTATTCATGAAAATAACCTTGTATAAATATTCTTTTACATTAAAATTGGGTTGATTATGATTATCTATAGAGTGGTTAGTATGGTTATGTGGATACCTTGATTGGGTTAAAACTCAAATTAAGTGGACTCATTGTAGAATCCCTATGTGGTGGGAAATTTAATCAATGGATTCATGTCATGATCTATGAACTTTTTTTGGTATTTTATCCATGGTTTTTGTGGGGTATCAGAGTTATGATGATTCAAAACTGTGGAAAATTTAATTTGACTATGTTAGTAGAGTAATAGTGTGTTTTTTCTTTCTCTACAAGGAAAGAATGTAGTATATGAGGGTAAAACTTGAGTATATTTTTATGAAAGTACATTCATTTATATTTTTATGAATGGTTAGATACTTTGAGAAATTTTAATGATACACGGGTAACATGTGACAGTCCAAATATTCTAGAAATCATGAAATCTCCTTTTTTTTATAGAAAGAAAGAACATATAGTTATTCATGTCAGATGCACTTCAAATTCTTAGGTTGTATTCTTTCCAAATAGGTATATGAGTCTCAGATCAATATGAAAAGATTCATGATAAATAAAGTTGAGTTTAACTATTTTTTAGATTGGTATTTTACATAATCTAGTATATATTTTTTGATATAGTATAGGATTCATTCGTGTCCCGGACTACCCAGTGCTATGTTAACAGATTTTTGTATGACTCGATGGATGATCACACTTAGTACATGATTGTGTATGAGAATAACTACAAAATGTTTCAAGAAACCTTATTTTTATAAATTAATATGGCATGGAGTCAATTTTTATGATAGTAAATAGTTTTTTAGCCTCACAATAAGCTATTATAGGGATAGTTGAATGAAGAGTGAAAAGTAAGAATTGATATCATTAGATATAAATGAACAAAAAGATAAAGTCTTCTTATTATTTATACGAAATGAATAATAAGTCTGGTGGTTTTTGTTAGGTTGATATGGTATCTTATATGGGTGTGAGATAATACCTCTAGATCAAATCTAAATGTTATTATATTATTAATAATCTATATATATTTTGGATGTGTAGATTTTCATGGATGGTTATTTGGTGGGGTTGAATGGTATCCTAGTAATGGTGAGATGGTAAATTGAGGAAAAAAATTAATCTTCTCAAAAGTTTATTTTAATTTTATAGAAGCTACAAATAATAATTCACATATAAGCAATTGATTTCATCAATTTTTGGGTTTGACCATTAAGATATAAGTGATTTAGTTAGGGTTCAACTATGGTAATAGGTTATGGTTTCATGTAATACAACAATGATTGTTGACTATATAGATAGGATAACAGTATTTTTTTGGGTATCATGGGAATATACAATGAATTATTTTTTTTTTGTAATAATGGAAGCGTGGTAGTTCATTCTATATTGAAAAACGTTAAATGAATTTTATTGGGCGAGAATGCCATTTATTTTGAGAGGGTAGGAACCTTATTTTGTATTATATATAGTGATTTTAGGGAGAAACATATAGTTAAAACCTATCCAAATGGTTGTTGAGGTTTTTAATTAATTTTGGAAATGAGTATATATAATATGTTGGGAAATATGGTAGTATCAATATTCAGTTATCATTTTATAACATTTAGGTAGACATAGTATGATAGGAAATAAATAGGTCTAGATTTTTAGGAGTATGCTATTGTGGTTCTTTATGATATAATTTTTTTAGAACTATTATGGGCATGTGATGATTTATATAGCTAAGTGAGTATTTCTATTATGGATCGAGTCATAAGTGATGGGTTATGGATTCTTAGTTTAGATGATCGGGAGATAGTTCTATGTATATTTGAGGAGACAATAAATTTTTCTTGACATGCGATGTTAGTAAATAATATATAATGGTGTTAATTTGGAAATAGGTGAATATTACCTAGATTGGGGATTCATAATAATGAGATTAATTTAGTTGGGTAAATAGTGTAAAAACTAATATGTTTTTGGATGAATTCTATACAATAGGGTATTGACTAATACATTTCATGGATTAATGTGTACATTAAATCAAAACTAGAAAAATAAATTTAAATTAATGATTGGATTATTAATACTATGGATCAAAACTTGAGGGTTTTTGATAAATGAAAACATTTCTGGTTTAGGTGTTTTGATGACATAATCAAAACTAGAAGCAATTCCATAAGTAATAGTTTGCAGCAAAATATACTGGTTGAAATAACTCTCAAGATATGTGTAATGATACTTCTTGAGGTAAAAAATATTATTGTATGGAGTTTATAATGAAAATAATTATTGAGAATATGGTAAACTGAGACATGATAAATCCAAAAAAAGTTGAAACCATGATAAATTAAAATTTATAGAATGAACCGAGAGGGATAATATTTTTGTGTCTCTTAGAAGTGGAAGTAGTGGTTCTAGATATAATAGACCCTATAAAAAATGCTTGAGATAATAGTTTAATGATTTTTAGGATGGATGGATTTTAATAAAGAATTTGTAGAATCCATTGGTCAATAATAATGGTTTCATTATGTACATGGTATTGAAACCTATATGGGTCTCACATTTTTTTGTCCATAGGGTGGATAATGGTTCTTTCCCAGGAACTCAGTTTTCCACTAGGTGACTAAAAGAGTGACATTAGGTACATAATAGACCAGTTCTTTATTTTTGGTCAGGATAAGGATAAAATATTATTTTAAAATTATAAATACCCCCTTTGGGATTATCCACCTAATAAATACATTAATGATAGAGGATGCCTCTCTTCCTAATTCCATATCCTTCTTTATTCTCCTTCGATAAAATTTATTACCAGACAAGTTTCATGACAGTATAATGTAATTTCCATCATTTATCTTCTTATTCCATCATAATCTCAATTATCATCTAATTTAGGGATGGTATTCCTAATTATTTTATATGATATTTCACCAATGTAATATGAAATTGTTCCATAAGGTGTGTTTATAAATCATTTTATAAAAATAGTACACATATTTCATTTGTATTGTAATCTATAGACCATGATTCTATGATTTCATGCATTATATACCATTATTCTATGATGATGTATTAGCTTCCTGGTTGTGGTTATATTTTAGGTTTGGTAAAATAAAGTGTTAACATCAACATAAATTTTTTTTACCTCATATCATGATTATGTCATTATATTTATTTAGCCACAAATTAATTTCATAAATGAAGTGGTTAATCAATTATCCTAATTGAAAATTTTAAATTTCGGGGAAAATGGTTTCTTTAATAAATTCAAAACAATTCATATGGCTGTATGTTTAATGGTGTTTCCTTTGAAACTTATAAATACTTTTACCTCTATAATTTGGGACTAATTGACCAAATAATAGAATCCTTATATGCTTATATCAGCCTATGTTGGTGTGTATTAGTATCACATTCCTACAAGATAAACCCCATGGATGTTGTGTTAATTTTGTTGGATAATTTTGACTCTTATGGGTTTCACATAAATGGGATTACAATAGTAATTTTTAGAGGGTTGAATATGAAAATTTGGAAAGATTTCCCATATAACTGAACTAAGGATTTTCATTACTAGGCCCTCATAGGTCACTTATATCCCAATATTCCTTGGTATATAACCCACTGGGGGTATTCTTGTAATGAGTATGGATAGTTATATAAAGAGTCAAAATATAATTATATAGTGATTCATATAAATTCATGGGGTCATCATAAATAAATGATCCCCTTAAATGATAAAAGTATATTTGGTTTCTTAATGACCCTACTGATATGATGCTTTAGTTAATTAAAATACTAGATGAAACAAAAATGGTGATTTCCTCTATAAATTTGGCTTAAAAAATTTATTAATGGAGACTATATGTATGAACTTAAGGTTGTATAAATGTTGGTTTAAAATTAAATTATGAGGTAATTTTATAGAATGTTATGAGGAAATAGTTAAATAGAGTTATTAGTAAATTTTGAAAACATTTCTCCAATAAATGGTACATGATTATTCATATATCTAAGCCTCGTTAATGTTATAACGAAATTTAATTATTGTAATGGTCTGAATAAAACCTTTTATCGGTGTTGGTCATAAAGAACCCTCAGGTAAGGGAGAGCTTAAGTTTTGGCTTGAGAGATGAATTGAATGAAAATTTGGATGTTTCCCATGAGTCTCAGTTGAATTTCATTCATATTTCTCTTTAATATAAATGTTATGAGGTAGAGCATGATGAATTTTTTATCATGACTATGGTTTAATTTCAATTCCATATGTTAATGTTAGAGGTTATCCTGTTTGTGGTAGTTCCCATAAAGATAGGAAGATGATATACTTTTGAGCAATGTTTCTAGGAATGGTAGGTGAAGTTATATGACTATTTGAGTTAGATAGGACCCTTTGTTGATTAAACAAAACACTTGGGTAGGAAAGTAGTTTTCTAGTAACATAAACCATAAGGTGTTATTTTTTTATATGGATACTCAAGGAATGACAACTCAATATCCTTTTACATTAGTGATATAACCATCTATGGAGCACTACCATGTGAGGATTCTCAAAGAGGATTGGGGCCTATTGGGCCGATGCATGGTAGGTTTGGACCCTTGTGGTTTGATGATTCCTTACATATATTCTGTTTAACATATTTTGAAATAGTTTGAATGCACGTTAGATTCTTTGTAATATAGGTTATTTAGTGTGTTTTGGTTCTTATTCAAAAGACATTAGGGATTGATGGACGGACCTAGTGTCCCTGTTTTGACATTATGTCAGTAGGGATTTGTGGGAGACCTAGAGGCCCTTAGAATGGACATGTACCGTAGTATGCCTGTGGTTAAATTTATTTAGGGAAAATTTTTTAGAGGGGTTGTATCAGTTTTAGGAATGCATTTACATGTTGTGGTCTTAGGTGTACACTCATTTCAAGACAGATTCTTTGTAGCTTCCTGGGTTTTCTAATATAGTTATTATTACTCCTGTGGTTTTGAGGAATCACCTAGGGTTCTTTGGATACAATATTGAATTGGATGGGTAGGAATATTCAAGTGCTTCTCCATATTGACTAGTGGTTGAACTCTTAATGCCATAATTTCTAAAACAATAAGACGTGACATGTGACCGTTGGTAAATCATGGAATAAGTATATGTATGATTTTGAAGGGGAGTTCCAAGGTATCACCTAGGGGTTAAAATACCATGTCATATAACATAGTAATCTTGTCCTTGTTATGGATGACTCATTGGAGAATGATAAGTATAAAAAATTCATTGGTACAGTATATACACCCTCTATGTTTGGAATGTTTAGTTCACATTGGTTACACAAGGTATCTTGTTGAGAAGGAACACCGGTGAGAAATCAGGGACAAGCTGAGGATTGATGGTTACCAATGTAATAAATGCGTTCATGGATATCCAAAGCTACAGTTAGAATTAGTGAAGTTTCTTATTATGAGGTCTAACATTTAAATGAACCGAGTACCATGAGATGGTTGACCCATGGGAGTAATGTGACAAGCATCATGGGGAGATAATGTGTTAGGGTTGATTAAGGAAAGAATATAATGGTTGGATGTGAGTATGGATTGGGATAGAGATACATGTGTATTGATGGAATATTATTTTACTCCTTGTTACAAGACGATCATGCCCAATATCTTGACATCATCATAAGAAGACTAAGAGAGGGTTAGGTACGAACTAAACTAATCTAAATATCATTTATGGTTTGATAGAGGAAATACTTGGGAATTTTAATCGAGGAGTAATGTAAGGTAATCTATAAGGTGGAGAGTACATAATTGGTTGTTGGTGGGTGGTGACCCTTATTGTAATTTTTGGAACTTGACAAACTCTATAGGAACCATTCTAAGGAATCGTGAATGGGGGTTGTTTGTTGTTTTCATTATCTCTTGGATGAGAGGGCTCTTAGCCATGACAGTTTTTATATCTAAGGATAGATGGTGTATGGGAAGCTATATTAAAAAATTAGTTTCATAATTTTGAAAATAAGGATTATTTTAATTTGGGGAATGGTGCTTCAGTTGTTGGTGGTTGACCCTCATGTGATATAGATAATGGAACTTTAAGATCATTTGTTTGATGGTCATTTTGGATATCGTTTGTTGTTGGATAAATAGAACAATTTACAACTAGATTTATTATTAAATTATTATTGTGGGATCGAAATAGGACTTCCGTTAGGTCCAAGTGTAGGTGTCATACTTGCGATAAATATCGAAAATACAAGGATTCTTGATTAGTAATGTACTGGTGTACATGTTGTAGATTTGTAATAGAAATGAACCAGAGATGGATTTTATAAGATCTATCATCAGAATTTAGTTATGGACATTGTAAATCATTCCCAAAGTGATCCTACTGGGCCTAGAAATAAGGGTTTGGATTCAATTTTTGGTAGCGCGTTGACTATTGAGGTCAATTTTTTGAAAGTATTCAACGATATGAAGTTCAAATTTAGTTCTCTTGAGAAGTTATATGTGATCCTCAAGGAACTACATATTGCATGTAATTAAGTTGATGTTTGTTTAGTGATAGCAACAAAAAACAACAGATCAATGATAATTATTTAGATGGGATTCTACACAACCTGGTCTAAATACATATTATTTATAAATTTGAGGGGGTTATGCATATCCTCCATTAATCATCGAATTTATACAGAGTTCACAAGCCCCTATGAAATTTTTATTGTTATATTTTAATATTCATTTTGATTTTAGTTGTTTTTATCCCAAAACCACCACTTATTTTCCTAGTTAGTGGGGATATATATTTAACTTGTTTGTTATGAAGAAATTTATGGGGGTTCAAAAAACCCTCTAATATCATAAATTAGAGATGATTTGGAACCGCCTCTAATTTAAGATATTAATGTGGGTTCATAACCACTTCTAATCATTGAGATTAGTAGCGGTTTACAAACACCTCTAATTTGAGAGATTAGTGGGGATTGTGCACCCCCATAACTTTCTTAAATTTTTTTAATATATATATATATAATTAAAATATATTTACATATATGTTAATGTATTTAAAAAAGGCTATGAACATATCACATAAGTAATTTATGTGATTATTTTTTATTTTATTTATTTGTACACATAAATATAATTGTATAATGTGTGCAATAATATATATTTATTTGTATAAAATTGTAATTCATATTATATTATTTATAATATAAAAGCATAAATATATTATATTAATATACACATAAATATAATTTATTTAAAAAATATATCATATAAAAACTTTTTTGTTTTTATAATTGATATAATATATATAACATATTATAAAGATACTCACACATAGATGGATATAAATATACAAGTTTGTATATATATATTGTATTTGATTATCTTTATATTATATATGTTAGTATACAAAATAAATAATATAATTTCATTTAATATTATACAAAAATATTTAATATATTGTATACATAAATATATATTCAAATAAATATATAAATACAATATATAGACACAAATAAATATAAAAATAAGTATTTACAAATAAATAAATAAATTTATATTAATATACATATAAGTATTTAATAATAAAATATATATTTATTTGTATACATAATAAAACTTTATATATATATTAATATAAATATATGTATAGTTACATTAATGTATATAACAAATATTTATATATGAATATATATATATATAATTTTATCTGTATAGAAATATTTTGTTATATTATGTTATATATATAATAATTATAAATTTAAACTTGTATTATATTAATTGTATGTATATAAAATATAATATAATTTAAATATAATAAATTACATACATATTTACATATAATATATATTTTCATACATGTAACTGTATTTAAATATATAAATATTTAAATATATATTTAAATATATTTACATATATTATATATTTATAATATAAATATAAAAATATAATATATATATATATAATATATAAATACATATATAAATATATAATATATAAATATATAATATATAAATATAATATATAAATTTTAATATATTAAATAGAATATATTATAATTATATTCAAATATATGATACATGTAATATTTAATTATATAAATATTTGAATATATATACAAATCATGATATGTATAATAAAAGCAGAAATTCAATACAGTATAGTGGAATAATGTTTGGTTTATCGGTTGTTAGTTGTGGGTTTGAATCCTACTCAACACAACGAAGCTTTTGTCCCACCTTATTTAACCCATAATGAAGAGTACATGTAAAATCTGATCCCACATTGGGTTAGAGTGTGGTCTTCACATGTTTAATAAGTAATCAAAGACCCTCTGTGCTCCAGAAGCTTTTACTGGGGTCCACTTCCAAAATTTAGTGTCCTCACCTTATTCCAGCACCGTTTTCCAAACAATGTTGACCTATGGTGAAGGTGTGCTTATTTTTCATGTGCACTTGCGTACGGCCCCCTAGGATTCCATTCTCTAGCTGGGGGTGTTGTCTCTTAGGCGTGGTTGAGATGACTCCCACAGGTTCCCTGGTCACGCCTAATTTCCTGAATGTGTGGTAGTTAGAACTACCCCTAAAATTATTCTAATAAAAATAATCCAGGTGCTTCTAACCACCCCTAAATTGATGTTGAGAAAACAATTAGGGGTGTCTACTAACCTACCCTAATTGATCAATTTTAAGAAAATTTATGTTATAATTAGAAGGTTTGTGAACCCCATCTAAAATGACCACAACTATATTTCACCATAACATACCAAAAATTACATTAAACATCCCCTAACACGATTAGGTGACCACTTTAATAATGATTGATCATAGCCATCATTAAAATATTTAGAGGGAGTTATTGTTTCCTATAATCACAAAAATAACCCCCTATATTGACTGTATTTTTTTCAATGCTCCATAGATTGTGAGGATAGGGAAGAATGACAGGGGACGGGGGGGAACCCTCATCCCGCAATGCCTCCCACATCCCACCAACCATAGGAACTCAATCATTGTGATGAATGTTTTATGAAATATAATCCCACAACACTCCAGTGATGTGGAGGAAAGGGAAGTACCACATGGGATAGGGGGACCTACATCCATCCATGCCTCTATCATTACACCATCTATAGGAAGGATTGTATAATAGATCACCATCTGAATCAACTAACCACGAAAATTGATGGCGAAAAAGAGTATAATCTACACTCATCCCTTGAGGTGATTGATAAAAGTAGATGAGTAGGAGTGTGATAATGATTCTGAAAAACCTAGAAGTGTGATATTGGGTGGAGTGTCCATCAGTGCAGATCTTGGTTCCTCTATGGATTTTCAAGGAAAAAATGTCATGAACAGGCTATGTTGGGATGATTAGGATACAACCATTTTGATCAAATTGATGTTCGAAGGTATTATCCATGTAAATGATTGGGTTTAGTAGGTTGATAAAATTATCATAATTTTACTAGTATATTAAGGGTGTGTTCATATAGAAAATTTTGATGGTAGCATTATTGTGAGTTATAGTTGGCCAATTAAGGAAAGAACCTATGGTGGGGAGAACCATAGGTCAATTTCATAATCAAATGTTAGTGTGATCATGTATTTTGTTAGAAAAGTTCAGGTAAGAACCACCTTCATGTTTCAGATATAGATATGAGCATTGGCTCAAATTTTCATAGTTTTAGAACAACATTATTATAATGAATCATGGAGGCACATTAGGAATTTAGAAATGAAACATATCTTTTTGAGTGGGTATTAACATCCTGAGTAGGTAGAGAGATGTTTTATATTTTCACTATAGATTCTTGGGGATGATAATTTCTACAGCGGGGAGGTTGTAAGATCCCATATTGATGATCGAGTTGGAAATTCTAAATGAATGTAACTATTTCGGGGGATGGTAAAAATCTTAAATCGAGTTTCAGAATGTAATTCCAAGCATAGAAACAAATTAAAATGTTGATTTTCAATGGGTTTTATATCTTAGATGCTTTCTAGGATTTATGGGTGATTTTATGGAGTGTAAGGCTTTGAGAAATTGATTTTGTAATAGGATTCTAAGGTTTCATAGTTAGTGCAAACCAGGTTGACCAAAATGTGTGGGCTAGTTTTATAGGCATGTGATTTTAAGAAAACATTTAAGGGGATCTTGCTAACCATGTGAGGTGGTGCATATTCATAGAGTGACTTGAATAGTTAGTTATAGTCTTCCTAATGGTTTGCATCAACCGTGTGATGTGAAGAGTGCATGTACAGTGATTCCCTCATATTTGTTGGACTATTAGATTAACCATGCGGCCAAAATATGTATCTCATTAATGATCTTGGAAATTCATCATTTTCAATTTTCACCACTATAACCAATTACCCTTATCCTATCTTCATTTCCATATCATACCAAACCGTAGGAAGATATATATATCCTCCAATATTCTAATTTTATTGAGCTTCTTCATTTGAGCTCTGATTCACCTATTGTTTGTCTCGTTGGATCAAAATAAATTATTATATCAATCCACTATCTTATTTTTTTCATTTGACTTTCCACATTTGATGTTATTTGTATGAATGATCATATGGATTATTTTGGGTAATTTTCCTTTTCTTACAATTTATATCATTTGAACCCTAATCAAAGGTCTATAGTAGTTGAGTGATGCTCTCTAAGCCTGAGGTAGGTGAAATATGATGTTTCCCTAAATGTATCATTATTTATATTATGATTTTATTGTGTGTAATGCTATAATTTCCAAGTGTTTCTCCAAAATGATAAAATTATTTATATTAAATTCCTAGATTTTGACTATGATATTCTCTAGACACCTTTATATGGATAAATTAATTAAAATTTAATATGTATGGTATGCCTATACCACTTGTCCCTTGTTGAGTTATGAAGTATTCCCATTGTTAAAATTGGTTTTAATTAAAATTTAGAATGTTATAATTGATTGGAATCAACCATGATTATGGTTCCCTTGATGTCATCATAATTTTGTTGGGTTGTATTATAGATTTATATGTTTATTAGATTGAATAATAAAAGAGAGGGTGGATTTTAGGTTTAAAAACATTGTATTTAAACACTTAATAAAGAAAACGGTTTAAAAGGTCTTAAATAAATACAATTCACAATCAATACATTTGACCATATTCATCATGGATTTGATGGTTATGAAATTATTTAATACTACAAGTAATGAAATATAATTGTATTGGAATTGAATATAATGGTCAGATTAATAAAAATGTAAATGATTCTACCATATAGAATATAGAATATCGTAATATAATTTGTAATAATGAATCGTAATTGAATCAATTACAATTGAAATGAATATGAATAAAAAAATGAAACAATGCAATTCCATTATTAATATAAATAGCATTAGAAATGCAATGTATTACAATTATTTTATCCCAAAGAGTAAGGTATCATTTCACCTAGGATAAAAGGTCTATCTTACCTCTACCTTGGTAATCCCTTTATACAATGATTGGAACATATTCCTTCCTATCCACGGAAGCCATCGATTGAGAAGAGAATTGGAACCTCTATCTTTTAAGAAATTGAAAGCCCTCGATACGATGATCGACATCACTTCTTCCTATCCCCAGAAACCCTCAATCATTATCACAATGATCTGTTGTACAAAAAAGAAACACATAACTTATAGAAATATAAGAACATGGAAAAAGTTGTTCACTTCTTGTATCATCAAGGATTTTTCACCAAGCAAGAGAGAAGTGACTATATCTCTCTGTAGAACTTTATAGAAGCAAAAGTTGTGTATTATATTTCTAATAACCTTATATTTATAAGAATCAGTTTCTAATGGTCATATTTCTTCCAACAGTCATGTTTCATTGAAAAACTTAGAGGGACATGGTCACTTTATGTTACAACGGTCAAAACAAACAGAATACACGATATCATTTTGATTGGTAATCAACCAACTCAATGATATCATTTTAGGATAGAATATATTATGTTCAAATATATGAAAAAATGAGTATGAGTAACATGTAATCAGTATAGGAGTTACGATAAGAGTGTAATGCATCTCAAAAGTACAATACACAACTTGTTTACTGGGATTATCATAATAACAAGGCATATCATGACTAAAATTTATAACATGGTTACGATTCTTAACATGGTTATGATGTACGATATTTATACTATTTACGATACTTGAATACAATGTATAAATATGAATACAATACATAACCTAGAAATGATTCATGACTATGATATAATACTTAACATGGTTATGATGTATGATTATGATGTGGTACTTATCTTGGTTTCAATGCACATGGTTACGATGCATGTGGTTATATTGAAAGGCCTGATTACGATAAAAAAATTTATGATACATGACTGGATTATGATATATGTGATTACGATTCTTGATTATGATGCAATACACAATCTGGTTATGATTTCTAATTATGATGCAACACATTATCTGGTTACAATTCCTGATTATGATTCAAAAAATAATCTATTTCTGATTGTGAAACAACATAAAAACAATTTGAGTGAACAACACACATGATTGTTATAAGAATATGAAGTATAATAAAGACAATGTGAGTGATTATGATTGTGAACCAACACATAGGATAAAAATATATGTGACTACGATATATATGATTTGTGATTTCCAAAACAAATGATTGATGGGAAATTTTATACACGTTTTGACTCAACAATCTCCCCCTTTTTGGAAAGCACAAAACAAACTAAAACAAAACAAACAATAAAAACTTATCTCCCCCCAGAGTTTAATAACTCTTTATAAAGTAATAGTGAATATGACTATTTCCACCCTTGGTCTGCACCAAAACACTAGTGATTGTATTCTCTTTACTTTTACTTGAATTTTACCTTTTAATAAAATATTCAAAAAAATTATTCTTTTCACAACGATTCTCCCCCTTTGTGATTTTCAAAAAGAATAAGGGAAATAACATATTTCCTAAAAATGGTTAGAGAAATAGAATTTGAAACAATAATTTTTACTTGAAACAATAATTCATGACAATAAAAGATCAAACATCATTCTTTTCATATTTACATTTTAAAAATATTTAACATCGAGAGATTTATCTTTTTTAAATAATTTCTTTCCTCCATGACTTTATCAATAGATTCTTGGTGAGCCTTCGTATTCTCATCTTGTTCATCAGTAACCAATTCTTCCTTCTAGAGCCTTTGTTGTTACAAGCCGATTGATTTCTTCTTGGACTTTAGATTTACTTCCTGATATTTAAACCTTTCTTCCTAGTTATTAAAATAATCCAACCTAAGTCTATAGGCCTTCGTAAATATAAAAAAATCTATTTGAGAGTCAAAAAAACTCATTACTCTCATTTCCATCTATCTCTATATACTCTCAAGATCATCTGTGGCTATTTATTTTGAGGTACCGGGTCTTTGAAAGTCTTTAAACTTTTCATTAAAATCATCTATCATCATTAAATAGAGAGAGTTGAGTTTATTTCCCAATGTACCAATTATTCCTTCTTTTCTAGATGGTTCTTGAGGATTTTATAAATGTTGTAAGACCGCTTCAAAAACTTATTAAATGTCGTACTATGATCAGCAGCACATTCCTTGAAAATATTGAAATCGGATTCAAGACATAGAAACCTATCCATCAAAACCTTAACAAAATATGTTCTATCATTATAGGAATTTGGAAGAATTTAAAACTTGTCTTCATCCTTTGGAATGAATGGTAACAACTTCTCCAATCTATTTAAGGCATGTTCAATGTACTGAACCCATTTCCCAGTGATTGTTATTTCAGAATCCTTGTCCTCATTGTATTGTGGGAGATCACAGAAATGAGTTTCAGTGTCGATCACTTGAGTTGGATGACTCCAATTATTTTTTTATTCTTCCTAACCTTCTTCTTCATATTTATCCAAAATCTTAATATCTTTTTTGGAGTTGAACACTTGATAAGCTTTCTTAGAATACTGAGGATCCAGAGATAGAAAATTGAAAGATGGAACTTCTGAAGGTTCTACAATATGACATCTCCTATTTGTATCTTCTATTTCTCCCAAAACTATTTCTTGTTTTCCCTGTTCTTAATCTCTTTCTGCTTCCTGATCAACATCTTCTTTTTTAGATTCTTGAGCAAGAGACTGGGTAGCTGAATTTTCAGAAACTTGTTTCTCCTTACCTTTCTTTACTGGAACCGATTGAGTCTTAACAGATGGATCCCTAATTTTAATTCTATTTTTTAGTTGGTAACCTATTATGAGAAGACTATCAATGTCAATAGATTTGTTGTTTCTATTCTTTAACCTTTTATTTCTCTCTTCTTCTATCAAGGTTTCCTTTTACCTTACTTTTAATGCCAGGGCATCAGTAGAATCCAATCCACAATAAGGATCTGCTTCCTTCCATTATATATTTTCTTTCTTAATTTAGCATAAGCCTGATCGGATATAGATTTTTGTTTCTTTTATGGATTTGGAGTCATAGTATTAACTACCTTTGTTTTATTTGAATCAGTCTTGGATAACATAGATGGTTTTTCACTACCTTCCACTACATCCTTTTCATTCTAGGAATCTGGATCCTTCTCAGACTTCTTTGATTCAGGATTGAATTTTAACTTAAGACTCCTTATCATATCCTTAATAATTAAGGGATCCTTGAATTATGTCAGATATGACTTGATTGAAACATTACATAAGATCAACAAATCATTAAAAAACTTTCTGATAATGGTGTAAAACATGACCAGTTGTGATTTTAAACCACCATATTTGAGGTTCTTGATTGTTAGGAAGATGAACCCCATAAGTCTAAACATTCTCAGGTTTAATAAATAATAAAGGAAATAAATATATAAAACAGTGAAAGTGTCCTTTTCACCCTTTCTCATCACCAAAAAACATTGGATCTGTAGATAAATAATTCTATTATCTCTAGATAAATGATTAACTTTTCTCTTTCCCTCATGAATCTCAAAACGTATTTATTCAGCTTTGGACCAATAAAATGTTCCATCAGCTTCAGGTAATTTATTAGAAGGACGTAATACATTTCCCTAAAATGGAACACCTAGAAACAAAGCTCCCTATTTTGATGCGGTTGAATTATTCTTATCGTACATCATGAAATAAATAATAAGAGCCTTGTCAAACTCTACTGATTCATAAAATTGCATCACCTCACCTTGCTACACATCGTCCTGATCAGAATCTAGTCCACCCACAGAAATTGATTCATAGAAATGATAACTTATAATTATTTTCAAAGACAAATTAGAGGACTCATAAAAGTCTTGGGAGACTATCCTTTAACACTGAAAGGTCATGGAAGAGAATTATTTTGGGGGCATTTCTTTCAGATATGAAGCAGTAAACTCAGTCATGAAATACTAAATCACATGCTTAATATCTTATTGTTTATGAAAGGTGAGGTAGGAACGAATTTCAAACTAGGATGAAAACTTATAGAGTGACTAATCTTTAGAGAAAAATATATGAGTTTGATGTGGGATATGTTATTTTAAAAAGAAATTGATAGTCCATATTAGACTTGAAAGATCCAATGGACAAGAATGATTTCAAACTATTGAGGTTTTCTATAAAATAAAATAGTATTCATATTGAAACTGATTAGGAATTAAAAGAAATAAATGATAAACAAACATTGAAACAACCAAAATATTTTTTTAGAAATTATACATGTCGGAGTACCAGGATAAATGTATTGGTTTTAATATATAATTCTAATGAAAAAAATACAAACAATTAAAATATAAAACTTATATAAAATTCTAAAACTATTAAAATTTAATAGAGTGGTACCAATTATTTAGTACCAATAGAATAATCCACAACTAATAGTCTAGTACCGACAAGGTAATCCTACACTGATAAAGTAGTACTGATATATTATTTAAATTTTGATATTTTAATATCAATAAGGTATCATAATACCGATTGTATAACCTAATACCGAAAATTATTAAACTGATTAAGTCATGAAACTGATAAAACCAATACTGATAAATGAAAAAGTAAAGAGTAAAGAAATTCTAGTGAAACTGATGGACAAGAAAACTGATTCATGCAAAACTGACTCATGAGAAACTGATTCATGCAGAATCGATATATACCTAACTAATAAGTAAACATAATAAAATATAAAACATTAAGGGTAAAACTAAAAAAATATGTATACTCCTCCTTTGAAAAGGATTATCTTAATGTAAGAAGATGGGTTAAACAATAAATAGATGTGAATGATTACTGTACAGTGATCATTCCTAGTTTTTATTTAGTTTATTCAAATCTATCAAAAGATAATGGTTTTGTGAAAATATCATCAAGTTATTTTTTCATTCGGATAAATTGTAAAACAAATATATTATTCTGTGTGTGATCCCTAAAAACATGATGCCTAATATCTATGTGTTTTACACATGAGTTATGTGTAGGGTTTTTACTAATAGTTATGGTACTTGTATTATCACATAGTATTTGAGTTTTATAAAATCTAACGTCATAGTCAGTGAGTGTGTGTTACATCCACAACACCTGAGCACAAAAACTTCCAGCTACTACATATTCAACATCCATAGTGGAAATAGATATTGATTGTTGCTTCTCTCATGAAAAATAAACTAAATGATCTCCTAAGAAATGGCATGTTCTAGATGTAATTTTTCTATCTATTCTTCATCCACCAATGTCATCATCTAAAAATATTTTCAAAACAAAATCATTTATGGAAAAATAGAATAGTACTAAATCCATAGTTCCCTTTAAGTATCGAAATATTCTGTTCAATATATTTAAATGAGTTTATTCTAGATTAGATTTGTATCTTTCGCGTAATCATAATGAAAAAATTATGTTCGAATGACCATCTATCAAGTATAACAAAATTCCTATCAAACCTCTAAAAGTTGTTTGATCCACTGGTTTCCCAGCTTCATCAAGATCAAGTTTATTTGAGGCACCGATTGGAGTGAGAATACATTTAGTGTTGCTGTATCCATAACTTTTGAGTAAGTCTTTGATATACTTATGCTGAGATATATAGGTTCCTTCTGGTTTTTGAGATATTTGAAAACCTAAACTGAATGTTAACTCACCCATCATAATCATTTCAAACACAAATTTTATTAAATTCACAACAAAATCAGTTACGCATTGCTGAGTTAAACCAAATATAATATCATCAACATAGATTTGAATAGTGATTTTTTTTCAATTTTTATAAAATGAGTTGGGTCAGAAGTACCTTTTTCATAATTATTTGGTAAAAAAAATCATTTACGTCTATCATACTATGCTCTATGGGATTATTTAAGGCCATAAAAACCTTTGGTAATTTTAAAAACATGATGAGGACGTTTTTAATCTATTAAACACCTAGTTTATTCAAAAAAACTTTGTCTTTTACAAAACCATTAAGAAAATCACATTTTAGAACCATTTGGAAGAGTTTGAAATTCATGTATGTTGAAAAGGATAATATCATTCGATTAGATTTATATCTGGCTACCAGATCATAACTTTCTTTATATTCTATTCCCTCTTGTGGATTGTAGACCTTAGAAACCAGTCCTAAAAACTTTTATATGATGAATCCATTTTCATCACATTTGTTTTTGAAAACCCATTAAACACTAATTACAATTGTTTTTTAGGTTTTTCAACCAAGGACCATACATGATTCTTTTAAAATTTATTTAGTTCATATTGTGCTGCTTTAATCCAATATTCATCAACTAGGCCCCATAAGAAGTTTTAGGTTTGAATTGAGATAGAAAAACAATATGTCATATTTTTTTCTCAAGGAATTTATGGTTCTTATAGGATGATTTACATCACCAATGATATTATCACTAGGATGATTCCTAAGAAGAAATTGATTTGGGTTTTCAAAAACATATCCATCAACCTAAGATAGAAAGTATTCTGGGGTAAGTGTTTTAGAAATATTTTCTTGAGTATTTCCCTTAACAGAATAGTTTTCAATCGAATGATGATAGACAGATGGGGAACACACATCTGTTGATGTAGGTAAGGATTGTTTAAAAACAAAGGGATTAGTTTCATCAAACTTAAAATGCATTGTTTCCTCAATAGTACACGAGTTTTTGAAAAAATATATTAAAGCCTTATATGTATTTGGATAACCTATAAATATTCCTTCATTGGATTTAGGTGCGAATTTAGGGAAATTATCACTTGTATTCAATATTAATACTTTTCATCCAACCACTTTGATGTAAAAAGAATTAGGTTTTCATCCAATCTATAATTCTTAAGGTGTTTTACTAAGAAAAGGTCAAGTTAAAACATGATTTAAAGTATAACATTTAGTACTAGAAGATTCATCCCAGAAATTCTTAGCAATTTAGTATTTAATCAATATGGTTCTTGTCATTTCCTGAAGCATAAAATTTCTTCTCTCAATAACACCATTTTTTGAGGGGTTCTTGGAGCTGAAATTTTTTTAGTAGTACCTTTGTTACTACAAAGGGTTTCAATATCTAAATTTTGAAATTCTCCATCATGATCACTATAAATAGTTATAAATGGTATGTTTTTCTCATTTTTAACTTAGGATCTATATTTTTTGAAATATAAAAAGGCTTAATATTTCATTTCTCGAAAATAGACCCATGTGAATATAGTGTAGTCATCAACTAAAACAAATACACAGTAATTGCCTCCAATGCTTCTAGTTTATGTTGGACCGAAAAGATACATGGTTACTAATAGAAATTTATTAGAAATTGAGACTTCATTGATTTATTTAATCCTAGTTTTATGTTGCTTTCCATGTTGACATGGATCAAAAAAATTTGAAGAATCATACCTTAGATCGGGTAGATCCTTAACAAGACTTTTCTTTGAGAGTTTACAACGATTATTTAGATTATAGTTTCATAACCTAATATTTCATGACCAAGATTGGCCTTCCATTTCACTTAATAATGGTTTGTTTTAGATCCTATGGTCTTCTAAGTTGATTGTGTATACATACTCATGCCTATGGGCAGAAAGAATGAATTCATACTTGGAATTTTGAATTAAACAATTATCATTTCTAAAGTTCACAACTTAAACTTCATCACATAATTGACTTATGAATATAAGGTTGTTCTTAAGAACATTGAAAAACAAGACATTTGAAATTAAAACATTTCCTAAAAGAACAATATTACATATTCCAATGATCTTTCCCTAAGAATTATCTATGAAAGTTTCTCTTCCACCTTTTATTTCAATAATTTTTAAAATAATTCTTGGTTTCCTGTCATGTTTTTAGAAAAACCACTTTTCATGTACCAATTATTATCAATGCTGGTACACTTCTTGTTTTCTTGAAAGAGAAACAATTACTTTTTCAGAATCCAAAATTTTTTGGATATGAAAATGTTTGATAAAATAATTTTAGGAATACACATTTGTTTTTCAAAATGAGATTTATGAAATCCTAAATATTGTGTTTTATTAAGAGAATAATTTCTTTCCTAATGTCCACCACATTGACATTTAGTACAGACTAGGGCATTTTGATGAACAAAATAGTTGTGATTGAAAATTGGTTTTGAGTTAGTCTAACCAATTCCAGAACAATTCCATAGGGGACCAATTTGAGAATACATTTTTTCAAATTATTTCATTCCAATAGTAAAGTTTACTGAATGTTTCATATGAGAAAAAATTTCATATTTTAGTCAAATGTCTAAATTAACATTCTCGCAAGAAATTGTATTAGAATTTTTTTCAGTTACAAAAACATTTTTTATAACAAGTTGTCCAAAGTCCTTATAACGTTTATCGTTTTCAGAACATGATTCCTTAAAAGGTTTTTGAAATATTTTCATAATAAAGAGTTTTCGTATCAAGACCATTTGAATGATCTGATACACTTTTTATGAATATATTCAAGAATTATCCTTGTCATGATTTTTCTAGAGTTTTCAATTTTCATTTTCAAGTTATTTGTAAAATCTTGATACTTCTTCAAAAGAAGGTAAATTTTCCTCTACTGGGTAAGATTCTTCATCTTAAGAGATAGAATGTTTCACATTAGGTTAATTTTCATTTAAAGATACATTTTTTCGAGATTCATATTTGTGTTTCTTAGCCATGAAATAATGATTTTCAATTGGTATTTTCGCTATATGTCCTATATTCTTCTGATCAGAGGATTTTCATTCTAAGGACACATCGGAAGACTCACCACCACTTGAACTCTAATTAACATTTTCATTCAAGACATTCTTATTCTCTATATTGCAATAATTTTTCTTACTTCTTTCAGAATGGTTGTCCTCCCTATATTTTACTTTTAGTAGACAAAAATTTGTTCTAATATGACTTGTTCTAATATATTCATAACATGTTACTTCTGAGTCTTTCATTTCATTCCTATCGTTCCTATATTGAATGTATTTCTTTCCAACAATCTTGTTCATCCTTCCTGAAATATGGGATAACTTATTTTTAGAGTGATCACTTTTACCGGATTCTGATATAACAATAGTTTTTTTAGATTTTGATCTAGTTATACATTTTAATGTCTTATCTTTGAATATCGTTGTAAAAGCTACACTCTCATTACAATTATTCTTCTTATTGAAATATGCCTCTCATTACATTCTTGTTTCTTGTTGAAGAAGAGTTCCAAATAACTTATCAAGAGTGATTTGAGTTACTTTATTATTTTCAACAATAGATATCATTTTCAATTCCCATTCATTGGGAATTATACCAATTATCTTGTCCAAAAGTGCTTCACCATTAAGACCATTTTTATCCATTGATTATAGAATATTGATGATTTTCAAAAATCATGGTTTCACCTTGCATACAGGTTCTCTATAAGGAAAAATAAACCAATGATATTCTTCTTGAAGCATCACTATTCTTGTTTCTATAACTTTGAATGTACCAAAATGTGTTACATCCAATTTATTCTAGATACAATTGGTTTCTTCACATGATGATATATAAAAATATTTATTTCTGGTAATGGAATACAAAAATGTATTGAGTACCTTGTAATTCTATTGATATTATTGTTTCTCTTGGTCAGTGAAGGTACTGACTTCCTTCTCTGGGATTTTGTAACCTACAATAAGCATGATAATGGTTTCTACTCCAATATTAATAAAAAAAATTCTTCATTTGATCTCTCTAGTACTCATAATAATTCCCATAAAAATAGGTGGTCTTGTAGGATTCAGAGTGTCAATTGATCTAATATTCATTCCTGCCATCTTATAAAACAGTACTTTCCCACTCCACGTGTTAGTGTTTTATGTAGTTATAAAAAAATTTGTAAAATAAATACAATTATATTGAAAAAATATATAAAGCAAGTAAAAAATTTAGTGGAAATCTCCTTTGATACCAATTATTGGATGGTAATATAGATTTATATGTATGTTATATGGTACAATAATTGAGGGAGGGAATTTTAGGATAAAAAAATTGTATTTAAACACTTAAGAAAGAACATAGTTTGAATGGTCTTAAACTAATACAGTTCACAAACAGTAAAATTGACAATATAGGTCTTAGATCTGATGGTTATGAAATGATGTAATACTATAAGTAATGGAATAAAATTGTATTCGAATTAAATACAGTGACCCAAGAAATAAAAATGTAAATGATTCTCCCATATAACATAAAGAATCTCTTAATACAGTATATAATAATGAATCATATTGAAAAATTTACAATTGAAATGAATATGAATAGAAAAAAGGAAATAATACAATTCCCTTCCTCACACAAATAATTGAGGAAATTTAAAAGTATTCAAATTATTTTATACCAATTAGTTGGGTATCCTTTCACCTAGGATAAAATGTATGTCTTAACCCAACCTTGGTAAGACCTTGATATGATGATTGGCATGACTTTCTTCTTATCCCTAGAATCCCTCGATTAAGAAATTAATTAGATCATGGGTCATTCAAGAAATTAAAATCCCTCAATATGATGATTGAAAGCACATATTACTATCTACAGAAGCCCCCAATCATTGTCACAATGATATGCCACACAAAGAAGAAACAAAGTTATAAAAATAAAAGAACATTGATCAAGTTTTTCAATTCTTATATCTTTAAGGCTTTCACCCAAAGTAAGAGAGAAGTCATAACATCTCTCTCAAGAACATGATATAGGAAAATGTTGTGTATTCTGGTTTGAATGACCTCCTATTTATAGTCATTAGGTTCCAACGGTTATATTTCTATGATAACCTTGGAGGCACTTAGACATGATACATTACATTAATCAAATCAAATAGAATACATGACATTGTTTTTATTGATTAACAACCAACTCAATGAAATCATTTTATGTTAAAAAATATTAAGTGAAAATATATGAAACAATAAGTATGAGTAACATGAAATTGGTATAGGAGTTATGATAAGAGTGTAATTAATTTCAAATATATAATACATAACTTTTTTACTAGGTTTATCATGATAACAATACATATCATGATTGCAATTTACAACCTAGTTACGATTCATAACATGGTAATAATACACGATATTTAAACTGGTTACGATACTTGAATATAATATATAAATAATAATACAATACATTACCTGGTAATGATTCATGACTATGATATAATACTTAACTTGGTTGAGATGCATGATTATGATGTGGTACTTATCTTGGTTGTGATGCACATGGTTACTATGCATGTGGTTACAGTGCATGACCTGACTACGATAATAATATGATGATACAAGACTAGATTATGATACAAGTGATTAGGATTATTGATTATTATGTAATACAAAATCTGGTTACAATTTATGATTATGATGCAATACATAATCTGGTTATGATTCCTAATTACGATGCAAAATATATGTTGGTTCTGATTGTGAATCAACATAAAAACAATGCGAGGGAACAATATACATGATTGTTATAATAATATGACATATAATAATGAAAATGTGAGTGATTATGATTGTGAAACAACACACATGATAAAGAAATATATGGGATTACAATATATGGGATTTTTTATTTCTAAAACAAATGATTGATGGGAAAGTTGAAACACATTTTAACTTAGCAAATTTAATGACCTTGGTTTAAACCACCCATTAGGGTGTGTGATATTAAATAGTGAACCATGTTGAGACATGACAATTACATTAGCATAATAACGTCTTAGTATATGAGTGTATTTAATTTATTATATTGAAATGGTTTGTATATAATTGAATGAATGAGATAATGATTTCTTATTAAAACACTCGGTTAAGATGTTAAACTCCAATTTGAAGAACATAAATTGGATCTATACTAAGGACCTTGGTGATGGACTTTTAAGAACAAAAAACCTAGAATAAGTTTTTAAGAATATTGGGAATTTTGTTTATATCATGTTCATGACACATAGCTCATGAAATTTGTGTATGAGATGAGATCTTGTGTCCCTTTAAAAGTGTGGTGAGAGACACCCTTGAAATTACTTAAAATATAATTTAATATGAATTAATTTTTTAAAGTTTCTAAAAATTAAAATATTTATAAAATAAGATTGATATATATTTGAAAAATATAATTTAATAAAATTTATAAAATTTTAGGTGATTTTTAAACCATTATCACTTACTTGTAACATCTTGTTAATGCTTTTAATTATTAGCACAGTAATAATGTTATTTACTCTTTAGGAGTTATGAAAGTTACAATAAATAGATCATTGAATAATAATAGAAAAATGGTTGATATTTTTGACCATATCCCATTAACTTGACAGATAAATAAATTATATAAATTTTAAATCATTTAATAAAATATTCTTTAATAATAAATATACTTAAAGTCATTTTATGTAATATTAAAATAATTTTACTTAAAAATTAACAAGATATTAATTTAGTATGGATATAAAATTTTGACACATCACTATTATGTTATATTTCTATAAAAAATCATTGAACAACATAAATCACACCAAAAAGTATTACTTTGTATATTTTTATAATCCTTAACTTCATTTTTCAACTTCTTTTATAAGATTTTATTAGCAATGCATATTCATTTAAAGAAATTATTTCATAAGTAATAATTTAAAATAAATAACCAGAATAAAAAATTATTCATATATCAAATACCCATTTATATCCATTCGTGATTTGTTTATCCTTATGAAAATAAATTATAGATATTAAAATTTATAAATTGACATTGTGGAAATATTATATGCATAAAATAATATAAAGATATTTACTAACGAAAAATGGGACCAAATTTTTTTTTTAGAATATATTAAGTTTTTTTTAACTAAAATCATTAAATATATTAAAATAATGTTTTAGTGGGATTTTAAATCTGTTTTAGATTAGTTTTAACCATAGATAACCCAATTCACCATTTACTATGGTGATAAATTTAATTTTGGTTACTATACATTATTACCAATAAAATTTTATATATTTTCCAAATTTGGAAATTATGATTCCAAATATAAAATAAATTTTAACCTATTAAATTCATATAAGTGTAACCAGTCACAATTAAAATTTACCATGAAAAATTTGATGAAAAATAGTCTTCCAGATAAAAATCATTTTAAGTATAAAATTGTTTTTATATCACAATGAAGCCAAGATTAAATTAAAATTAATTAATTAGATTATTTTTATTAAAAATAAAAAATTAAATTTTAAAAAACAATCCTAAAAAATGAAACTTCTTAAATACTCGAATGGAAATGATAGATTTATATAAAATCAGAATTTTTTCACTCTTCACTATAAATTAATTTTTCAAAAAAATTCCAAATATTAAAACCTATGATGATATTGATACGTTAATTTTAAAACGTCTATTTTTTAAAAAAATTATCTATATCAAACTTTCTTAAATTAATTTTTTTTTTGAAATTTTTTTTTGATGAAAATGTTCAATTTGATCATAAATTTACTTTACCAAAAATTGAGTGATTATTTCCTAATCATTATTTAATTAACTATTATTATTAAGATACCTTATTTTTTGTTCCTATACATACCTACCTATTTAAATTATAAGTTATAAGAGTCATAATTATATAATAATACTTCACAGCCGTTTAATCTTGATGTTTCTAGTTGTGTATTCTATCAGACATAGTTTTATTTTTAAGAAAATTTGTTTTTAATGAAGTATTTAAAATCATCTATTAAACGAGGTATTTTGATGTGTTAGAAAGGCTATACAGTGGAGGTTTATAATTAATTCTGAAATTTCTCTCTTACTCTTATAAATGATCATAACACTTTTAGGATTCTATATTGGAATATTATCCTTTCCAATATAAATTATTAAGAGATTCCTAATGAATGTAATTTATATCGGATAACATAAAATCTATAGAATTTTTATATGGATCCTAATCCATGGGGATGAAATGATGTATATTTTTATTTAATCAGCTCTTACATGTAGTTACACATGTCTAGGGGTGTAGAAAACCATTGAAAAAATGGAGAGAATGGAGTCAGGCATATAGATAACACCATCTTCCAGGAAAATAACACATTAGACTCAAGTTAGGATAATTATATAATATATAATGTACATGAAGTTTCATGGGTGTGGAAAATTATATTTCAAGGTATCATGATTATTTCATATTTTTTTATTTTTGAATTTGTTAACACAATCTCCAAGAATTTTCATACATAATCAAAATTGGTTGATAAATTGAGTTTTAAAATGGATAAAATACATTCTCTGATGGATATCACTAAAACATAGGGAAATAATAAAGTCTTAGAATTTAAATATCCATCCTTTTATGTGGTTATTTTTTATGTTGATGTTTTTTGGGACTTCTTTATCCCTAATCTAGGTATTTTTGACCTCATCATTAGTTTTTAATGGATGATTAGCTTAATGTCTCAAATTTCATTTAATCATTATTTTTTTGTTCATCTCATATGATTTAATAAATCTTGTATTAAATAGTTTTTGGGATTTATGATATTTTAGGGTAGGCAACATTCTTATAGATAAAGATTCATCACATTTCATTTATCACATATTATACATAATAATATAGAATGGTATCTAAAAGATAAATGTAATACAATCGTGGATAGATTTCTAGAGTATTTATATATTGATTTTTTATTTTTCTACTGAATTGGAAGGTTAATTTATCTATTAACATACTTATGATTAAATGTATCATTTTTAAACCATTTATAAATTATCTCCAACTGAATTGAATTAATTTAATTTCCATCATGAAGGTATTGAGAGTAAGAATATAATTTTACAAAGCATATCAGTTTGGGAACATAATGTTCCCATTGTAACAGAAGATGATATAATTTTCTACCATTCTATAGATTGAAAAAATCATATTCTTATGAATTTCAAAAATTAATACCCATTTTTTCATATCAATGTCCTTTTTAATCATGTTAAAAATGTGACGTGTTTTCCCAAAATTGATCTCAAGTCATGATATCACCAAATGAGTGTAAAAGTGGTCAATATTCTGAAGAAAAATGTCTGAAATATATATATGGGAACTATGAATTAATTAAGATTGCCTAAAGGCCTAGGAATTCTATGATATTCTTCATTATTCTGATAAAAATAATATTCCATAAATATATAGATAATTATACCATGGTATTAATAGAAAATATTTTGGTTTATTTTAAATCACATGGAGAGCACAAAATTTTTTTGAAATATTTTTGGAGACATTAGAAGAACATATCAGTAATGATTAATTTTTATAATATCTATCATATAATTTTAATTTCATGTTTCTATGTCATTTGGTAACATAAAATGGAATCTCAATAGACCTTAAAAATGTTAAAGCAATTATGTATTTAAAAAACTAAAATTATATTTCATAAATATAATGTTTCATGGGTTGTGTAGGTTACAAAATATTATTTTTTATTTTAACAATATTGCCTCTCCCTTTACTATATTTATATAAAATGGATTGAATTTGGAAGAGAGTGTTGAATATCTAGAATAATTTGAATAGATAAATAATATATTAACTTATAACATTTTAATGGGGCTTCTTAAGCTTGATAGATGTTACACTGTGTGTTTTTATACATTATGTATGGGTTTTTTGTTGGGGTTTTATATAGTATAAACATGTTATAGTATATGAACCACCTAAATTATGCCCCCTAGAAATGAATTTTCCATTCTATTACCACTATTTTGTTGACATAATTCATAGACTGATGTGTTGGTTACATTTGTTAATTGGGGAGAAATTTGTGCTATATATATATTAAGAGTTTGAAATATATTTTATCCCAAAGGGGATAAATCTAATTCAAAAATGATGGATACATTTTCATTATACCAACATATTTGAACAATATTATACTCTAAGAAATGATAATGTAGTTATCGATTCTCTCAGTTGAAAATTTCAAATGCATACAGTGAACAAAAATGAGAAACAATGGTGTTTGATTAGGGTTTTGACAAAATTAAGCTTTAATTTGAAGGTATATGAGGTTATCATATTGTTACATTGGGTGAAAGTAACATCATCCATGGTTGACCAAATTTATCATTGCTATGTGTCATATCCTGAGTTTCATCGTATAATAGGTATTCTAAAAGGGGTGGATATCATCAGTAATTTATATCAATCTCTCGATGGGGATCTTTTTTTAGAAAGTGGTTGTTAGAACCCCTATAATTAAGATAATTTGAGATGAATAATTGTCCTTAATTTAGTTATATATCATACACTTGTACCATCAAGATTTATTATGATCTAAAACATTATTATTTATAGTCGGTAACAAGGAATGGAATTTATAAACTCATATCACATTATCTCACCTATCAAAAGTTAAAGGCAGAGAAAAAATAAAGTTTAATTTTTGAAACAAATTACTATTCCTATGTTTAAGTAGGATTATATTTCATGTATTTTTTAATTTAGTTACCTTTGTCTCTTCATTGGATGAATACAATAATGCTTTTCATTTAATAAATAATTTATCAATATGATTTTATTCAAATCAATGAGAGTATAAAAGTAAAGTATCACAGAAATGTAAAATTATGAATCTTTAAAGGGTGAATTATACCATTGTCTTTGATGAAGACCATTATTTAACTTCTTGGTTTCGGAAGGGTCTTTATGATGGTATGGGAACTAATCTAAATATCACCACATTATACCAATTTCAATATGATGTTCATTTAAATGAGGCTACTAAAATTCCAAATGATATGCTCTATGAATTTATGATCCACAAAGTAGGATCATTTGGAAATATTTTTCATCTATAGAGTTTTATTATAACATAAAATACTATTAATGGATTAAAATTTATCCATTTTATGCTCTCTATGGTTTGTTATTCTAGTCCACTCTATATAGGGTTGATATTAGGGAATGTTCCTTCACTACACAAGGCGTTGTATTGTAAATAATGAGAAAGAACCAATTGAATTAGAAAATATTATTAATGTCTTAGATCCACCAAAAATAATATGTGTATTGATTTCATTGTCCATTATTATTTCTAGTTAGTGATCATGTTTCCCTAATTATTTTTTTTAATATGACATAAATGTCTGGGAAATAAATATCTAATTTTAACATGATATTATGTCATATCAATGAACTTGTAATGGATTTGAAAAGTGGTATACAATCTAACCCTGTTGTCTAAAATAATGTAAATTTGTGACATATTCTATATATCTTAGTTGAAGATGATTTATCTTGATACCTCACATTTAGTTGAGTGGTAGGAATTCCTTTAAGAACAATATGATTCAGTAGTGTAACAACCTATTCATGTCCTTGACCATTAGAATAATTTATTTGGAGGTTCTTATATACCCTAATTAAATTTTATTTGGTATTATGTCGAATTGTGTCTCTTAAAATGTTTTTAGAATATATTTATTTTATGGATTTTAATTTTTTTTTGAGTTCTTGATCTTGGAATCCAAAAGGGTTAAATTCTAGAAAATTTTCATGAATGCATAGTTAAGTAAAAAAGCCCGAGGAACTATTCTAAAGGATTCTAAATGGTGAAAATTATGTTTTATTTTCGTTTTTCATGGCCACATGCAAAGATTAGAAAACCAAAAATTTAAGGATTGAAATTTACAAGAACACTAATTTTTTTATTTTTTCGGAATATCTTGATATCTTTTCTAATATTCCTTATAGATATTTCAAGTTCCAACTATAAAACACTCCAAAAAACTAAAAATTTTCCTTCATAATGTTTTTTTCTCATATTTATTTGTAGGATAATACTCTAAGTGATCTCTATATTTTTATTATTTTCACGTTCTATTCTTATTTCCTTTTTTCTTCAATTTTGATTCCCTAATTAGTTTTGGTGGATGAACCAAATGATTTTTTGGATCTAAATTATTGTATTTTTTGTGTTCAAGGAGTGTAAAGATCTTTTTAAATATGGTAGTCTCTTTATTTGTGGTTGTGTATTGATTTAATAGTGTAAATGTAAATGATTTTATGATATTATGGTTTTTTGGCATGACCTTTAGTGCATGGATGTTATAAAGAATGTTATATTCAATATAATTTTCATCTATGTTATATTTGATCAATTTTTACTTTTATTTCAACATTATTATTTATATGTATTTCTAAAAATGGGTTTTCATGGAAGTTGGAAATTATTTAATTTGAAATACCTTTAGATAACTCTAGTTATTTGATAAAATTACATTGAACAAAATATAGAAATAATTCAAGACACAATTCTTATGCTAGTTTACGGTTAATTTAAGAAAAAGTAATATCATTTGTATATATTATATTTTAATTTATAAGACCATGTTTTCTTATATAATGATGTTATTTATTATTTCACACAGACTTCATTATTCCCTGGTATTTTATATTTATATATTTCATTTTCTTTTATTTTAATTGAAATGTTTAGAGTGGTAAAAATTGGTTATTTCAATGGAGTTTTCTGGTAATGACATTAGAGTTTCATTAATATATTATTTTTTTTAACTTTTTATTTGAGTAGAACATCTTGGGTATCCAGGGGTTTCTAAGGGGGATTCTAGTGTAAAATATTCTACCAGGTTATTATTATACTATACTAGTCTCACTCAATTTAGATATGATTATTCTATGTCCAGTTATATTGATGTTATCACACTAGTAAAGGAATACTTTATGGATAGTTTAATTTACACTAGTTTCGGATATCACATTGGTTAATGGTTTTTCAACTAATTATTGTTACTTTCTAGTTAGTGGTATTCTTTCACTTATTGGTTGGGTATATGGATCTAGGATTCATTTCATAATAATTTATATATTAATCCACGGATTAATTATTTATGATGTGTGATGTTGATGACTATTTATTCCTATTTTTTCCTTTTATTCATTTCTGAATATTTTCAAATACATGGTAAATCATGTATATTTCTAACAATTGTTACAGGTGTTCCTATTTTTATGACTCTCCCTCATAAAATAAATTTATTTTTAAATTTATTTTAAAAAATATTTATATTTCTGTTTCTCTATTAAAATAAATTTCATAGAATTTCTATGTTATCCAACTAAGATTGTACTCATACCCTACATACATAATTTGGTGTGTGTGTATGTGTGTATTTTTCATATGATATAATAAAAACGAAATGATTTTCTTCTGTTGGTTTTCTATAGGAACTTTTATAGGGAAATAGTGATAATGATGTAAGGGAGGTGACCATGGGTCACATAGAGTTCTCTCTTTTATTATTGTGTTCATGTAGGTTCTTTTGGGATTTTATATTGGTAAAAGGTCATATTTGTATAATTAATTGTTTTGGATTACCCATTTCTTTTGATATATTGTGAATAATTTTTATTACATTTTACATATAATTCATTGTTTTGAGGATTTACATTACATGTGTTTATTATTCTATATTTGGTTTAACTTAAATTGGAAAAAACATTTTCTAATTTAGCATGGGAGACAAATTTATTGAATTTTCATTCCATATTCTTAATACCCTTATATTTTAAAATAATTAAATGAGTTTTGATAGTGAATATGACACACAACTCTGAGGTTAGACGAATATCAAAATATTATTATTTAAATATGACTATTATAAACAAGAAACTGAATTAGAGGAAAATAATTATTATTTATGAAATTATTAAATATATATAAGAGACTTACTCAACAAATTTTTTTTTAATGATTCTAAAATATGTACACATTTTTTGTTAAATCTAATTTATGCTACGTAAATATGTTTTCTTCACACATGTTTTTTATTTTATTTTTTTTGAGAAAAATGGTAATTAAAATATGGAACATTTTTAAATTATATTTTATAAAAATAATATTATTTTTGAAATCATTATATGAAAATTATATTAGATTGAATTGTTTTTACATTTCCCTAAAGTTTTATTTTTCAATTAATAGTGAAAAATACTTCTTTTTATTAAAGGCTGCATTTTTTGTTTCCAGAATTTACCGAGAATCATTTCATTTTAAATTATTTTAATGGAAAATTCAGTAATATTGTCATATAAATAACTTAATTAAGTTCATTGTAATAAATTTTATGATTTAATTTTAAATAAAAACATTTTCATACATTAAAGACATTTTTTAGAAAAACTTAATTTCATTAGGTTTTATGTTTTCATTATAAATTAAATTCTGAAAGTTTTAGGTTTCGAATTTAATAAATTGGTTTCAATATTTGGAAATAGTAGTTTCCAATTTGATAAATATACACCTTCTATTTTTCAAATATATTAATCGTTACTATGGTAAAATTTATCACTGTATCAAATTGTACATTCGGTTAATATGGGGTAGAACAAAGTGATAAGGTCGCAATTTTTCATCTTAATTTTTATTTTATGAAGTTATTTATATCCATATTACCTTATTCTTGAATTTTATATGATTAATGGACACTTATCCAAGAAAATGAGTATATAATATTTAAATCATTGATTTTTATAAAATATCACTCTCTCAGTTTTAAATATGAACTATTATTGTTATTAAATGAATAAAATTTTAATTTCAACTTTTTTTATATATTGAATTCAAATTAAATGGATAGTGTTAAAATATTCATTAGTGATAATTAATAAAAAAAATTTAAAGTATTTAAAAACATTAAAATCTGAAAATTGGACATGGTGGATAATATAAGGTTTCTATTGTTATCCCTTGTCCATTTATGGGGAATTTTTTACCTTATGTATAAAATTATATTCTTTTATGAGTTAGAAAGACGTTAGCATTGTTAATGATCAAATAGGATTTTTAATGGGCTAAACCAAAATATATGTTTTAAAACACCCCATTAACCTATTATAATTTTACTAGTAGATAATATTAAAACTATATGAAACCCTTTGTTTGAATCCATATCTATTTGAATTCATTTTTCTAGATAATTACTTGGTTATAATTTAATATTTTATGAAATTTTAAAAACACCCCTCACCTCAATTATAAAAGAGAACCTCTTACACCACTTTATTACACCACATTTATCCTTTTCTCTCAACAAAACTCTACCAAAATCCCTTATAATCATAATTTTTAACATTATATAGGAAGTTTAAATATCAAAATTCCTACCATAGGACCCTTAAGTAGAGACATAATAGAGTTATTTTAAATGATAGTTAATCACCATAATTGATCCCTTTCTTTTTAATTATTATTTACCTCATCTAAATATATGGAATTTAAAATTATAAAATTAATTAAATATCCTCAATAAACTAAAATTATATTATTATTATTAAATCACGATTATCCATCCTATTTTCCATTAAATGGAAAGTGAAGGTATCTCTTGTTCGTATATAAGTCTTAATGTCTCCACATAGAAACATAATTCATTTTCAACTACCATATTTCATGAATGGTTATTATGTGGTTTTTAATGTTTATATATTTAAATTATGATATAATTATACCCCTTTAATGATAATGTCACATCTATCTTATCGCCTTGCAAACCATTGGAATACAATATTGCCGCTCATTCATATTTTTGGACTACCAACTTCCCGAAGCGATGCGATATATTTTTTATTTTTATTTTACATAGATGGTAATAATGATGGTTCTGATGTATATATATGTTTTCTATCATATAATAATAAATATAAAAATTATAATCTTTATTTATCATTATTTTTTTATAACTATAAAAATATAAACACATTATTCATGCATACGTTCGGCCTACTATCTTAATAAACAATATAATTCATTTTTCTATCTATAACATTTACTGATGACCCTAAATATATATATATATATATATAATGAATATATATAATAATTATCCCATGATTTTAATTTTGGATATGATATAAGTAATATCAATATACGAGTGCCAAAACTACCAAACCAAAATATATAAGAAAAATAAACCAGTTATCACCAGGAAAAGTTATTATAATAATGAATTATTAATAAATGGTTAATAAAAGCTTATAAGTAAATAATATATGTTATGGTATATGTAATTATATTTCTATAATAAATTTATAACAAATAATTATTTATTATAAGTTTGTTTTAAAAACATATGTACGATATCGGATACGAGATAAGTGTTTCTCATCTCACTTTTACCTTCTTAAGAAATATGTCATATTCACCACTTATTTCATTTTTGTAGATATAATTCCAATTTGATATGTTATATCACGACTCTAATTATATTAATGGTTTTTAAAGCATAATTATATGTTATTTATCTCATTAGGATCATGATAAAAAGTTTGATAAATTATTAATGTTTTATTTCCCAATGTCATCATTATTCGGGATTAATTATGTTTATGTCTCCATTGGGGGAATTTTTGGATATTTCAATCTTGAACCTAATAAATTTTCATATACTCTAGTTTCTCATGAAATTGTAATGTAATAGTATCATTTTCCTCACTTTGGTATTTAAAATTATTTTTAAAATATTTTTTTAAAAGCTATCATTATTTCTCTCCTCAATCTAATATAATTTATCTTCTATATCCATGTTTTCTAAAACAATTATTGAGAATGTTTAATAACTAATAAAATTATGTATTAAATAAAATTTTACCCATGTTTTACTTAATAAAAGAAGGTTCCAAAATTAATATTCCATTTTTCCAAATGATGTACTTTTTTCATTATACAAAAATGAGAAAAGAATATTTTTTTTAACAGATATAGAATTAATGGATTTCCCTACTGCCATGAAAAATAATTTTTTTGAATCATATAATACTACATTTAATGATTATTTTTAAATTAAATTTTATTTCTAATACTCTTTAAATTTATCATTTCTGAAAGTGATTTTCTAATTTAAAAGTGTGCATTCCCCTAAAAGGCTTTTAATGAAATTATTATTTTATTTTCATTCATAGAATCAGAAAACCATATTTTACTTATATAACGTTGGACATATGTTGTAATGATACCATCCTTATTTTATTTATTTGGTTTGTCAATATTTTGACTAGGGTTTTACTACTTTGATATTATTATCCATATTAATTTGGATGGTCAATGATTATTAAAAGGTATTAACATTTTATATACTAGTTTTTTAATATGACTGTTTATGTTGATTATATTTCACCCCTTCCATACAAAAAATTAATTAAAATAGTATTTAACTATCAAGAAATTTTGTAGCCTCATTATTTATTAGTTGTTATCATGATACAAACTAGAATTGATTTTCATCAAGACCTTACCCATTTATATAGATTTCATGGAATAAGGATTAAATGTTGTTTTCAAATTTCATGGATGAGGACTCAATAGTAATATTCAAATATCTATAATTATTAATTCCATTATTATAAAATCAGTTATTAATTTCCATGTGACTGTTTTATTTATTATCATATCCATGAACAATTATCTAGTTCATGTGATTATTTATATAGATTTGTTTTTACAACCATTTATTCTATCCATATTATTTATTTTTTCAGCCTTCCATTGTACACAAATACTTATTGACCATATGAGATCACCCTTTTTTTCGTTTTATATTACCTAGCTTATGAAGAAGTGTATTATGAATTAAATAAAGGATGAAAGAATTATTCTATGATATTTATTTTATATTTACAATACAATACAGTAATTATGATTGTATCTAGTTATTCATGTCTAATAAACTATTCAGTCCTTTCTGGTGTGATTAATTATATCTAGTGAGAATGTAATTAAGTAACAACTTTCCCTAGGATAATAGGGTCAGGGTATTTATAGTTTGCATCCAAGGAATTTTAGTAAAATAAATGGAGACTAAAATTATAAAAAAAACAATAATTAGGGAATGCCACCCTATGATGGACTTTGAGAATATTCCCAAATAAATAAGGTTTATGATTTTCAGATTAGTTATACATAAATGTTAAATTTATGTTATGTATTTCCATATTTTTGAAATTATAAATTATGATTTATAATTTTATAATCTAATCTAGTTTAATAAATTATTTATAAATGGTTTTTAATATAGGGAATAGAAATCATATCAATCCACATAATTTATGTTTGGATTTACCTCCCAGACAAGATAATGAAGTTGGATCTGGAGTTGCAACAAAAATTGAACAAATTATAACTAATTTGGGGTAGTTAACTCACGTTATGAGAAATAACAATACCATTATGGAGCATCCTACTGATCTAAAATAGGGTGTAATAACGTTAGACTGTTTTATGCATCAGAAAATTCCATAATTCAATGGAACTATGAATCCATTTAAAGAAGAGCAATGGTTAAATTACTTTTAAGAGATATTTATCACATTAAAAAGTAATAATAAGAAAAAGGTTATCATGGAATTTTATTGTCTATCTAGGGGTACATATCAATGGTAGCCCTTGAATCAAAACACTAATTATGAGGAGGAAATAATGAGTATTGAATAGAAGGATTATAAATAACTTTTATTGTAATGTTTTCTTCATCCTCAAAATTGAGCAGATACTGAGAGAAAGTTTTTAAGATTAATGGAAGAGGAAAATGTTTTTATATATGAAACTAACTTTATAAATATTTATGTAATTCCATGGACTATATACCTAATTCAAAAAGTAATATTTACTATTTCATTGATGTATTAAAACAAATCCTTTGAAAGAAACTAGTCTCTCAAACATTATCATCATATAAGGATAGAGTATCAAATGATATCAAGATAGAAAAAAACTCCTCCATGTTTTATGGCCTCAAAGTAATATAATAGAATAAAATGATAGAATAGAAAATAATGGATAATTTGAAGAATATGTAGAAGTATTTTATCACATTTGATAATTATTGAAACAAACATCATGAAACTTTTATCAAAAGAATAGTTTTTTTTACAAGTGTAGAGATAACGTAAAATTAGATCTAGATTTCAAGGTAAATAAATAAGTTGAAAATGTGTAATGATTCAATGATAAAAAAATGGGAAACTCTGAAAAAAAATTCACCAAGAATCATTATAATATACCTTAGAAGACGATAAGGGACCGAGTTCAATATTATGCTATTACTATAACTGATATGGAATGATCAAAGTACTTATTTATTTTGAATTCAATATCTATATTATAGAAGTGTTTTTGTCTATGGTATTCTGGTTATAAGAATCATGAAACATATAAGGATTGTTTTATAGTATGATTTATCATATTGGATAACTAGTGATGACCATTTATGTTATTCTAAATATCTATGGCCATAATAATGACATTAAGATCTTATTATTCAAGGAACTTTCTTTATAAATTAAATAAAATCATCATAAAAATCCATTTCCTCCAATAATAGATGATGTGTAAATAAATCAAAGGACAAAAAAAGGATTATATTATAGTTACAACAAATAAAATAATTATGTAATACTATTTTATTGATTTTTTTACCAATATTGTAGCAGAATCTATCGACTTTAGGAAAAGGAACATGAAGTAAAAAAAATTATCCATTTACTGTTCATATCGAGAAATCAATGGTCTTTTAACCCATCAAACATTTATAGTTTTGTGATGGTTAAATTTCAAATGACCTTGTTCTCAATCACACTTTATTAATCCCTAAGCACATATTTTTTATTCCATGTCCATATTTTCACTTCCCATTGAATTTACTCTATTTGGAAACTTATTTTTATTACCTTAATATTTCCCTTCCAATATTTTTAAGAGGACGTTTTATTAACCCTATTTATGATCTTGGTTTTCTACAAAGATATTTTAATATTAAAAACACTTTATTAGTGAGAAAAACTCAAATTGTAAGGATTAAATATTTTTATGAGGGGGAATTTAACAACCTATAATTTTAATAGAATAAAATTTGGTTCACTATTGTATACGACACAGATCATTGAGCTTAAAGAAAACCCAAAATATTATTATTTAAATTTTATTAGAATAACCATGACATTGAATTAGTGGGTATGAATATTTCTAATTGAATTATGAAATATATATATATATAGTACCTAATTAATACGATAACATTGATTAATTATTTTGAAATAAGTACTCAATTTTCAATAAATTTATTTTTTTCTTCATATATATGTTTTCATTGAAAATGATTTTTAATGATTTTTTAAGAAACTTTTATGTTTAATTGAATATATACAAATATTGTGTGATAAAAATAATAATATTTTAGAAACTTTTATAGGAAAATAATTTTATGATGATGTTTTTTTAATTTTTTTTAATATTTTTAATTTTTTTAATGAATTGTAAAAAATACTTTTTTATTGAAAACAATATTTTTTAAAGAATTTACAATGTTACATTTTATTTTAAAATTATTTACAGGTAAACATAGTTCTAATATATTAATATTAAATCAATTAGGTTCATTTTCAACAATTTTTTGATTGAATTTGTTATAAAAATATTGTTACGTATAAAAGGGATTTTTATAAAAAAGTTTCTTTTCATTGCATTTATAATTTTGATTTTAAATTAAATTATTCCATATATATGTATTTTATATAATAAAATGGATCCAATATTTTAAATCGGGGGGTTTAAATTTGCCAAATAGGCCCTGTTTCTTTTTTATCAACATGAATAGTAACCGTTGTAAATTTATCACCTCAATAAGGGGTAAATCATATTAATCTTGGATAAAAAAGTGATAAGGTCATAAATTTTCATCTAAATTGTCATTTTAAGATGTTAATTACACCCATATAACCTTAGTTTCATACTATATATGTTTAATAGCACATTTCATTTAAAATTATCAATATAATATTTATATAAAAAAAGTTACAAAATGTCTCTCTCTTAGTTTTAAATAACTTTTATGTTTCCACATAGGGATAAATTTATGTTATGAAAGAATATAAATATATAATTTATGATTAATTAAATTATATTCATTATTATAACTTATTTATAATTTTTAGTTTTTATATAATAACATTAAATTCTTACGCAATACTAATATAATATTTATCCAACTAATAGAAAAATAAAGTTAATGTTGATAAAAGTATTAAAAGTTATAGTATTTGAGGGATTTATAGTGTCTTGTGGATTTTTTAGATTAATATGACATATTAGTGATTTTAAATTAATTTTATTTTAAATAAAACTTTTAATTTATGTACTGAATTCAAATTAATTGAATATTTTCAAAATAGACATTAATTAAAATTTATCAACATAATAATTTATTAAAGTATTTAAAAATCATAAAAATATCGACAATGTAAGAGGTAGATAAAATATGGTATAAATTTTTTTCAATTGTAATTTTATGAAAAAATTTCTCCTAATATGTAAAATTTTGTTCTTTATAAGTGAAAAAGATATTACTATGTTTAATGTTAAAATAGGTTAATTAATGGTTTAATCCAAAAGATAATGTTTAAAACAAAACATTAGCATACAAAAAAAAATATTGGTTGATTCTATTTTATATATATCATACCCAAGGATTCAAAACATTTACATATTTATTTATTAATCTTGATAATGAATTTATTATAATTTAATCTTTTTAGAAATTTAAAATGTTCTATCTTGCCTCAATTATAAAAGGGAACATCCTTCCTCACATATTTAAACAAAATCGATTCTTATATCTCCAAAAAAACTCTTCAAAAATACCTTATAAAATTCATAATCCACATTCTATGGGATTTTTTAATTCCAAAATACAAACCCTAGCACCTCAAAGATTTGATTTAAAGGTGTTATTCTAAAGGAGAGGCAATCATCTTAACTGGTCAATTCTGTATTACTTATTATTTACCTCATCTAAATCAATTTATTTTGTTATAAAATTATAAATTATTTATAATAAATGTACTTAAATGTTATTATTATTATCAAATCACAATTATCCACTCCTTTCCTATCAAATGGTTTGTGAAGGTATCACTGAAGTGTGCGTACGACTTACCATCTACACATATCTATACCATTCATTTTCCAATATCATCTTCCATAGAAGGTTTTTATTATTAATTTAATGTATAGATATGAAAATTATGGCATAATTATACTCATGTAATGATAATATCACATCTAATTGCTTACCTTCCAATCTATTGGAATACTATAATGTCACATTTGTGTACATGTGAACTGCCAACTACATGACACGATGTGATTTGTATTTCATTTCCAATTTTCATGGATGGTAATAAGGATATATTTTATGAATATATATTATTGATATTATATAATAATAATTATATAAATGATAATTATTTTTTACCTTTCTTTTATTCCATCAATCAAAATTTGAGAACAACATTCATGTATACATACGACCTACCATCTCCATGAATAGGGTAGTTTATTTTTATTTATATAACTTTTATGGATGACACTAAATATGTATATAATGAATATAAATTTCATTTAAATTGTGATTAAAAAAAATTATTTTCTAGAATAATGATCTATTTACTAGGACCAAAACTATTTAACCAAATTATACATGAAAATCGAAGTAGTTATCACCCAGAATAATAATTTTAATAAAAAAAATTAAACAAACAGGTGATAAACGATTATAAGTTAATTATATATTATATAATATATATTATTATGGTTCTTTAAATATTTATATAAAATCTATATTTATAATATAGGGGGTTCAAACAAATAAAAATAAAATCAGGCATGAGGTAAGGGTTTCTCATCTCACCTTTAATTTCATGATACATCTTTCATATTCACCGGTTATTAATTTTTTAGTTTATGTAATTCATCTTTGATATGTTATATAATTAATCTTCTTATCTTCATGGTATTCAATGTTTCATTTTACTTTATTTATCTTTGGGATTTATGATTAAAAAGTTACCAAATTAGTAGGTGTTTAATTCACAATCACATCATTGTTCAGGATTATTTAGGTTCAAGAGTCTCTCGAGGGAATTCTTTGATATTTAAATCCTATACCAAATCAATTTTATTATCCACTATATACTCAGGAAATTTTCAATGAATGTTACCATTTTCCTTTATCATTACAAAAAAATTACTATGAAAAATATTATTTTTTAAAAAGATGATTTCATTTTTCTCTATGATCAAATATCCTTTTTATAAATATCCATTTATTCTAAAACTATTTTTGAATTTTTTACAAAAATACACAAAAGATTTATTCAATTAAATTTTTCACATTTTATCCCTTTTTAAAAAAATTTAAAAAATGATTCTTCCAGTTGTTTTCCAAATGTGGTACATTTTTTGTTTTAATGAAAATGTAAAAAAAATTATTTTAATGTATACGACATGAATGAAATTTCCTACTATCATTATGATTATTTACATAGAATTTTTCTATATAAATTTTCATTATTATATTTAATAAAAATGGTTTTCCTAATATTCTGGAAATATATAGTTTTTAAAAGTGATATTCATAGTGAATATGTTATTTTTTTAAAAACAATTCGTTATATTTTTATGTTCTTCCAACTCATCAACGATAAAAACCATTATTTTTTATATATTCCCAATTGGGGATATGATTTAATAATAAAATAATTATTATTTTCCTATATTTTTTATAACTTTTTGGACTTAGGATGAAATACTTTGATACTATAATCCATATTAATTATGATGTTTTAGGATTATGGGTAAATATTAAAATTTGATATGTTAGTTTTTCAATATTAATATTTATATTGACTATTTCTCACTCATTTCTTATGAGTAATAAATTGGACTTATTAAGTAATTGTTAGTACTCATTAAAACCCCATGATGCATCGTTGGGTCTCATGAGACAAACTAGAATGCATTTTAGCTAAGTCCTTTCCCATTTACGTAGATTTCATTGAAAAATGCTGTTATAATATTTTTAGATGACATGGTTGAGGCCTCAAAAATAAGTTTTAGATTTCCTAAATTATAAATTCTATCATTATGAAAAAAATTATTGAACTACATGTGATTATTTTTGTTATGATATCCATGAATGAGTTCCTAGTTTATATGATGTTTTTATGGCACTATTTTGACCATAATTTATTCTTGCAATATTAATTTTGTTGTATTTTCTTATGTTGTATGCATACCCCTACCAATAATATAACACCACTCTTTTATTTGTCTTATTTTAACAAGGATATGAAAAAGGATATTATTAATAACATCAAGGTTGAAATAATTATTTTAGAATTTATATTTTATAATTCCAATGTAATATATGGATTATGTTTGTATCTTGTTCTTCAAAACTATTATACTATTCAGTCATTTAGGATGTGATTATTTATATCTAGATCCAATTTAATAAATTAACTACTATAATTGGAATACTATTTTAAGGTTCTTCACAATATTTCCAAGTGGTACCAGTTTTTTAATTCATATCCAGGATAAAATGTTTCAAGAATTAAGTTCGATTCACTTGGTACTTGTTTCGAACCAATAGAGATAGGGATAACACATTTAGGTTTCAGGGGAAGTAGAATGAGTATTATTATGGGATGAATCATGTTAGTTTCATTTGTTGGATTATTAAGAATAGTTTTTTGAATACAATTTATGGTATAGTCCTTGGCAGATTTGTGTAAGTTGGAGTTTCTTATCAAAGATGTAAAGATAATTCTATGGTGACAATGAGAAGTTATATTTCTATTTCCTTAATAAATTTCATTATCTCATTATTTTTTATAATATATAATTAATACATTTGGATATCCTTTTATAATGTTAGATTTATATATAATAACATGGGTAAATTTAATTATTTCATGGTGTATGGTAGTATTTATGGTTGGCTTTCTTCCATAATTTCATATTTCCATGATATTCTTATCTATTTCGAGATGTTTATGTTATCTTTCCAATTAGTATATAATTTTTAAACTTATGGAAATTTATTCCATTATATATTATCTTACCCTCACTTCTTGTCAATATCTTCTAGTAAATAAGAGGCACACCTAAGTTGTGTGATACACTGACTTATGTTTCATGAGTGAGTTTGAAGATGATAAATTATAATTTGGTATTAATTATTTATTTATTTTTAATAATTATTTTAGTACGTATTAAATAATTTTATGATTACTCAATCCGTGGGATGTAATTAATATTTGTTAACAACTCACAAATATATTGTCAAAATCCTAGAAACTAAGGAGATATAATTATGATTACTAATTTTTTCACTTTAGGATTTTTTATTTAATAATGTATAATGTTCCTAAGTTATTATTATTGTTTTACTCTTTGAATGGATGACATTATGAGTGTTTTTATTCATCAGTCATGTCATGTTGTTCCATATTATATATTCATACTTGTGTGTGATTATGAAATTATTTTTGAAATTGGGTTTTTTAAATAAAACTAATAATTAATTGAGTGTTTCATTAAATAACTTATTTGAGGGGAATTAACTAAATTAACCCAATTTCTATTATTTATTCAATTAAAATATCTAGGTATTAATGTTTTTGAAAAAAAAATGGGGTTGATTAGGATTATTTATAAATTTGTTTGTAAGGTTATGTGGATACCCTGATTGGGATAACACTCATATTAAATGTACTCATAGTAAAATCCTTAGGTGGTGTGAAATTTAATCATTGGATTCACATCATGATTTATGACATTTTTATGGTATATAACCCATGGGTTTGGTGGGGGATCCTAGTTATGATGATTTAAAACTATGGAGTATTTTATTTGACTTTGTTAGCAGAGTAGTAGTGTGTTTTCTCTTTCTCTACAATGAAAGAATGTAGTATATGAGGAGGGAACATGAGTATATATTTATGAAAATATATTCTTCTGTATTTTGATTCATGGGTAGATACTTTGAGAAATTTTAAAGATACATAGGTAATATCTGATAGTCTAAATATTCTAGAAATCATCAAATCCTTGTATTTCTTTTAGAATGAACGAACATATAGTGATTCATGTCCGATGCACCCGACATTCATGGGTTGTATTCTTACCAAATAGAAATATGAGTCATAGATCAATATGAAAAGACTCGCGATAGAAAAATTTGATCTTAACTGTAGTTTAGTGGGGTGTTTTACATAATCTAGTATATACAATTTGATATAATATAGGATTCATTTGTGTCCTGGACTACCCAGTGCTATTTTAAGATATTTTTGTAAGACATGATGAATGATCATGCTTAGAACAAGATTTTGTGTGTGAAAAACTAAAAAATGATTCAATAATCCTTATGTTAATAAATAAATAGGTGATAGAGTCAATTTTTTTGATATTAAGTAGTTTTTTAAAATTAGAATAAGCTGATATAGGGACAGTTCAATTAAGAGTAAAAAGTAAGAACTGATATCATTAGATATAAATGATGAAGGATATAATGTCCAATTATTATTTCTATGAAATTCATTATCAGTCTTCTAGTTATATTTATGTTGGGATGGTATCTTATATGTGTGTGAGATAATACCACTAGATCAAATCCAAATGTTATTATATTATTAATGAAATATATATAGTTCATATGTGTAGATTGTCATGGACTGGTTATTTGGTGGGTTAAAATAGTATCCCAGTAATGGTGAGAAGGTAAATTAATGAAAATTTTTAATATAATCACAATATAATTTAAATTTTATATAATATATGAATAATAATTCACATATATATGTAATTGATTTAATCAATTTTTGTGTTTGACCTTTAAGGCATATTTGATTTAGTGAGGCTTCAACTATTGTACTAGTTTATGGTTTCTTGTAATACAACAATGATTGTTGACTATAAAGATAGGATAATTGGATTTTTTTTGGGTAACATGAGAATATATAATGAATTATTTTGTTTTTGTAATAATGGAATCATGGTAGTTTATTCTATATTGATAAAAGTTAAATAAAGTATTATTGGGGGAGCATGCCATTGAATTTGGGAGGGTATGAACCTTATTATATATTATATATTTTGAATATTGGGAGTAACTTATAGTTAATATCTATTCAAATGGTTTTTTATGTTTTCAATTAAGTATCGAAAGGAGTATATGAAATTTATTGACAAATATTGTAGTGTCAATATTTAGTTTTCATTTTATGAAATTTAGGTAGATTTATTATGATTAAAAATAAATAGGTCTTGAATTTTAGATGTAGGATGATGTGGTTCTTTAAGATATAAATTATTTTTATAACTATTAAGGGAATGTGATTAACTATATATATAATATTGGATTTATAAGATGGATCGAGTCATAAGTGATGGGTTATAGATTTTTAGTTTAGATGATTTGGAGATAGTTCGATGTATATTTGAAGAGACAATGGATTTTTCATGACCTGTGATGTTAATAAATAATTTATAATGGTGGTAATTTTGTAATATTTTAAAATTACCTAGATTATGGAATCATAATAAGGAGATTATTTAGTTTGGTTAAATAGGGTACAAACTAATAAGTTTTTGGATGAATTATATAGAGTGGGGTATTTACTAATACCATTCATGGATGAATGTGTACATTAAATAAAAATTTTAAAAATTAAAGTAATTTAAGGATTGTATTATTAATACTATGGATCAAAACTTGAGGGTTTTTTATAAATGAAAACATTTCTTGTTTAAGTGCATTGATGACATAATCATAACTAGTAGCGATCTCATAAGTGATAGATTCCACCAAAATATATTGGTTGGCATAAATCTCAAGATATGTGTGGTGACACTTCTTGAGGGAAAAAATATTATTGTGGGGAGCTTATAATAAAAAAACTATTAGTAATAAGGTAAACTAGGAAATGATAAAACCCAAAAAAGTGGAAACCATGATAAATTTAAATTTATAGAATGAATAGAGAGGGAGAATATTTTGGTATCTATTAGAAGTGGAAATAGAGGTCTTATATATAATGAACACTATATAAATTCCTAGAGGTAACATTTTAATGATTTTTAGGATCGATGGATTCTAAAAATAAGTTGTAGAATCCATTGGTCAACAATAATGGTTTCACTATGTAAATGGTGGAGAAACCTATATGGGTTTCACATTCATTAGGACATAGGGTGGATAATGAATGTTTCCTAGGAACTCAGTTTTCCACTAAGTGACTGAATGAGTGACACTTGGTACATGATAGACTAGTTTTTTTTGAGTATTATAAAATATTTATTTAATATTTTAAATACCCCCTTTGTGTAAATCCACATAACAAATCCATTAATAATAGAGGATACCTATCTTCCTGATTCCATATCCTTCCATATCATCCTTTGATAAAATTTATTACCAGACAAGTGTCATGATAGTTTGATGTAATTTCCATCATTTATTTTTCTATTCTATCATAATCTCAATTATCATCTGATTAAGGATGGTTTTCCTAATTATTTGATATGATATTTCACCAATTTAATATGAAATTGTTCCAAAAAGAAGGAACTTTTTTATATTGCAGTTATTGAAGGTTGGGAGATGATGGAAAAACCTTTTTTCATATTATTTGGATCTTAATAATTCATAATATTGATTGTTTCATTAATTTTTTTAAAGTGGTAATTAAATTTATTGATAAATTAAAATATTAAAATTGGTCATTTTCTTATGGAGGGACCACAATTCCTCAATGAGTCTTCCGTTCTTTAGTGGATGAGTTTCCTATGAGGTCACACTGACCAATAAGAATTTCCTATTTTAATTTAGGTGTGGATTATATTTTATATGTTAATATTAATTAATCAAATTCCAAATCTGATGGGATAAGGTATTTTGGGCTTTATATATAGGGGAAGAATGAAAAATACAATTATGAATAAATTTTTATATAGGTTACCCATATTAGTTTTCTTATATGTCACTCCATATATTATGTGATATGATAGTAGAAGATAGTATGTGTGACTAACAATGATATCAATATATAGGTATTTAATATATATTAGGGTATATAATTTACATATTAAGACCATAATATATGGTTTACATGAGTTCACTCTGAAAGTGGAGCCGCATTATAAATATTCAAGTAATGTTGTTAGGTAAAATTTATGAATGGACCCTATATTGGTTTTAAAGATCTGGGTGATGGCCATATTGAGTGACTGATGTCTTCTCTAATGGTATATATTTATTTATTCTGTGTTGTGAGATACATAAGGGTTGACTGATAGGTTTTCTCAAGTATTCATCTGGGAATTTGGTTTATCAAAAAAAGAATCATATGATTGTAGACTAATGTCATTTTGAGAGGACATTTAATGAACAATATGATCATGATAGGATTATTACCAAGGATAGGATTATGTGTTAGGAACTGGTGATTGGTTCACCTTGGGGTATGTTTTTGGGAGTAGTTCAAGTAAACAATTATAATAAATTCACTACACATGCCATGAATTTTTTGATGGAATATGATTAAAAAAATAAAATAAGGGTTTTTGTATAAGATTATATTTGATGTACTCTTAGGTGAAGTATATCAAGGTGTCCTTCTTGGGATGTTTCTACATTAGGAGCATAGGGTGAGGTAATATACAGGACTTATCTTAAGTGTCATAAAAATACATTGAGATGATTGTCAATTTGAGTAGATTATTGATTGGATTCCAATAAACCAACCATGTTTATTAAATGTTTTGGTTCATGATATGAGCTAGATTATATTATTAAAGGGATTAAATATTGATATATGTGAATGAATTATTCCCAAGGATCGGTTATTTATTAGTTTAGGGATAGGATTTAGGTAATTTGATTTCTATGGTTATAATTTTTTTCTTGAAATTATTTTTTATCATCTATTGTATTGATTACTCTAAAATATTCTTTTGATGATGTTTATCTTAGTTTTAAATAATTCATTTAAAATATGGTATGTTTTCAATTTTTTGAATTATTCACAGTTCTATGGATTAAGTGATTTTACTAACCATTTTTCATGATAATAAAAATGAAAATCCAAATATTTTTATTATAGATGGAAATATGGGCCTAAAATATTAGTATAAAATGTTTTAAACCATATAGGTTTCCACTTTTGTATAGATTTTTCGTACTTAATATCCATAAAATGATCAAAGAATTATATCATGAGAGTAGCAACCCAATTTTCTCATATATATATACTAAATTTTTTATAGATGAATATTTATTACATAGGATAATCCTTCGTGTCATAATTGTTTAGTTCTGGTTAATTCAGAAACGTAGACACATAAATAACTGGTTTATAAGTGAGATACACCATCTCCTACCACGTTATCCATTACAAGAACCCTTCTTAGACACATCTAACATAGTAATTTTCTTCATATATCAGGGAAAGGAAACATAATAAAGGGAGAGTTCAGATGCTTAGTAAGGGTAAAAAAGGGATATATATATATATATAACATGATCATAAATGATATAGAATTAGAAAAAATATATAAAACCATGCCCACCAAATAATATATCCTAAACATGAGTCATGGAATAAATTGTGACATTTTATAAGTTATGTATAAAAATGGAATCAAAGAACACGATCTGTGAGAGAAAAACATTGGCATAAGACATAGAAGCATAGAAAATCATCTCCTTTCCATTTAAAGGATAATTTACAAGATTATAATTGTGGAATGGTTTCATACACCAAAATATTTTAGTAGTCAGTGTTCACTCCCAAGACTAGCATATTAGATAAGTTCCCTTACTGAATTGGATTCACTCTCCATTTTAGTTCCATTTATCTCATGAGATATCAATCTTTACCCAATAAATTTGACGGATATATTGGTACCACCAATAGAATTATGAGAATCATAAATATGTATAGAATATATTTATAAATAATTCACCATAGAAAACCCCATGATAATAAATTATTTTTAAAAATAATTATTCATATCATATCCTGTTGAAAAGAAATAGGTTTCATAATTATTTGATCATTTCATCATAGCATAACTCGATAAATAATAAGAAGGTTTTATAAGGATCATGTCATGGTATAACCCATAGAAGATAAATGGGTTTCATAAACATATTTTCACCACATAAATAATCAATCCATACAAAGAATAAAAATTATATCCTTTGATCATATGAGTGATGCCCAAAAATCAAAAGTAAGAACCTTCTATTCAATAGCTTGTATGATACATAACATCAAGTGTGTATGGTAATATAATATCTAGATACTTTATAATATATTTACTATTTAAAATATATTCTATACATTTCAATTAATGTAACATCATGTTAGCATGTGTTACATAGAAGAGTGACCTTTTTCGATGGCATGCGTTACACGCAATACCGAGTTTTATTGAATAATAATATATTATTAAAATATAATGAGGTATAATGTAAAGGCTAAATTAGTTTTTATGAAAAGTACTAAATAAATTATGAAAATTTATGGTTTATAAAAATATAAAATAAATTCATGGGTTACCATTAATTAGAAATGATTATAATAATCAATCGAATAAAAAGTTAATATTTTTATAGAAATCTATTTTAATGCTCAAAAAGTTGATTTGTTCTAATACAATAAATGACTTGGAATTAGTGAGTCATATTAATGTAATATATATATATATATATATTCAATTAAATATTTTTAATATTCATCTATTAGGTTTTATAGACATAAGATAAAAAACTATCTTTTATATATAAAATTTTATATTTTCAAAAAGGAAATTTTACCTCCTTTTAATAGAGAACCGATTTTAAATAATAATTTTACACATTAATTGATTTAATATGTTAGAATAATCTTAATATTTTCCAAATAATCATAATAATTAGGTTAGGGTGAATTTTATATATTTCTCTAAAATAGTTAATTATTTAATGAATAAATAAAAATATCGAATTTTAGTTCAAAAGTGCTTTTCATCTAAATTATTTATAAGGATAAATTTTAATTTTAATTTATCTTAATATTTAATTAGATATTATCTGTAACAATTAATTTAATCTAATTCATTGGATTCAATTTCACTTTGAAATTGATTATAAAAAACATATCGAACATTCATACATTTTTAATTTAAAAACTTGCATTGTCATCCCTCCTACGCTATTAATTTACAATAAATTTATGTCAATTATATGATTATAATTTTGAAATAAGGATTCCATATTTGTAACAATAATTTATCATTTTTAATAATAAAAAAATTATTTTTTGATAAAAATATTAGGGAATGTTATAAAGATTAATTACAACTATTATAGTTAAATTTTACTTATTAACGGACAAAACTGTAACCTTATGGCCCAAAATATCAATAACTTTGTAAAATACCTTTTTTTATTTCTATATTTACACTCTAAAATATCATTTAGTGAAATTTTACCACTATTTTATTCACTTTATAATGAAAAACTTGCATTGAATTCCTATTTCAAAATATTACAAGAGTGACACTCCCCCTCCACTATAAAAAGGTATCCTCTCCTCTCACTTTATAAAAACTATAATGCCACATTTTCTAGAAAAAAATCAACCCAAATAACTCATAATCATCCATCAACTATTTCTAGAAGTATACCCTTGGGAGAAAATAAATCCAAAGAATCCTTTTGGTATAATGCAAAATAAGTTACCCGATTAAGAGGTAATGTCTTCTCTCAAGATCTCTAGATTTATATCCATTATCCAACCCAAAAAACCTTATTATTATATAATTTTATAACAAAAACAGTATAATAAATATCCTATGATGTTTTTTTCTATATTTAGAAATAAACTTAATCACAATTTCACTTAATAGGTAACCGACATATTGTTTCGGTGTTAATGAACTTCTACCTCACAAAATGACGATTGTTCATTTTTTTCCATTACCACATATCATGGTGTAAATTATGATGTAAATATGTTTATATATGATACATAGGATATTTATTATTTATTATATTTCTTTAATAATATTATTTCAAATACGATTAATAATTTCCATTTTATGATAATACAATAACATCGTTTGAGAAAGTGTGGACTGTTGCCCCCTCGAAGTGATGTGATTCATTCACACTATATGTGGAATGTATAAATAAATCTTTCAGTTAAAAATATGCGACATAGAAAACCTATATATGGTATTAAGGACATAATTACATTTTTTTAAATATACCATATATATACATAACATTTATTATTACCCTTCCACGCACTTAAAAAGTGATAACATCAGTCTTAGACGTTTGCACTACAACCTCATCGACATGATGTGACTCGTTTTAGATAAAAATAAAAATATATATATAATTCTATATGATTTAATAACATTTTATTTATTTTATAATAAAAATTCTGTAATGATATGGTGTTACTTACCATCTTTTCATAGTTTTCATGAAAAAATGGGAACGTTGCTCATGCATACATATGGCTTACTATCTCCATGATCATAACATTGATTAATTTTTTATAACAATATTTAATGATTGGTTTTAAATGTATCATTAATATATCAATATAAATATTATTTCGTTATTATTATTTATGATATGGTATATAATGTCTCCTTTGACCATATTTGACCTACTAAATTCATTTTTGATGCATAAACTGAATTTGGTCAAAACACTCGATGTAAGTATAATTGTTTAAGTAGTTGTATACAACATAGTAAAAAGTGAAATATAATTAATGAACCAAAAAATTGTTCTAAATTAAGTAAAAAAATAAACATATGTTTGTAATGCATTATATAAAAGGACATTAACCCCAAAGGGATCTCACGGGAATGGATTCTCATCTCACAATTTACAGTTGTGAGATAAATGTCATGTTCACCACTTAAATTTTTTGTGTGGTGTATATACTTCACATTTAGTTATATTATATCATTAATAATTTTATAATCATTGTGTTTAAATTTTCAATTAATGTTATTCCTTCATAAGGATTATTATTTAAAATGTTTTATAGTGATATTGGACACTTTGTAATGTTTAATTTTTTTTCCCTCAATAGTAACTTTAATAATCATTCTATGGTACTTCCATTCAAGGAAATTATATGACAAGTTTTCAAGGAAAACATTATTTTTATTGTATCTTGTTATTCATGACCATTTTCAAGTATTTGTGCCATTTTCCACTCATTGGTACTCAATATGTTTTTTATTTTTTTAATAAAACTTGAATTTATTTCCTTCTTTAGTCAGAGAACCTATTTTATTTAAAAACCATGTTTTATTAAAATGAAATTAAAAATAATTTAAAAATAATTTTTTACAGACTTTTCTATCATTTTTTCATTTTTATTGTTCTCAATAGAATATTCTTATTTCTCTATAAATAATGAATTTTTCTAACCTTTAATCATGAAAAAGGAATGTTCTATTTACCTCACCGAACATGTATAGATCTACCACCAACATTTCCTTGAAGATTACTTTCCATGTTTAAAAGGTTAATTTTTAATAAAAATATTTTCAAAAGGGTTTTCAAAAAAAAAATTCTCAAAAAGTTTTTCAAAATAAAAGGATATTTTGTAAAGAATGTTTTTTGAAGATCATATTATAGTATTTATTTTTAATCAAAAAAACTACCCATTATTTTTAATCCACTTGGAATTTTTTTATTGATAAGATCTGTTTTTTTTCCTCTATATGGTTTATTATTGATTTTTGGAATGATATTTTTCAAATTCACTTCATTGAATCATTTTTTTCATTTGAAATATTAAATCTCTTATGATAATTGATCATTAAATCTCCCCCTAATTATCCATTTCATTTATCATGGATATTACTATTGCCTAAAACATATACCATTTTTAATGTGGTGTCTACTTTGACAATTATTTGATTATTTAGGGATATATTGATAATTATGTATTATTTTTTCAATAAAAATATTTGATAAGGAACATTATTTATTTTTGATTAATTGATATGGGGAGTGTTTCAGAGTGGTAATGTAGAGTGGAGAATTAAAATTATATAGCTCTTTGATGCATTAATAGGTTCTCATGTGAAAAATTGTTTGTAAAAAGTAAACTGGTTTTTATTAATAGTTTTAAACTATCATGTAAAAGGTATTGATGGAATAGGTTTTTCAAGTTCCTTATAAATGACATCAATTAGGAAATCAGTTCCCTTGTATTAGTTCCAGTTATTATTCAACCATGAGATTTTCATCGATATATCTATGGATACATTCGATTTTCATCTCATTGGTTACGTTCCATGGGTTTCAGTTTTTTTCCATTCCATATTTATTTTTCTATATTCAGTTATTTGAATTGAATTTGTTTCTATTTAATACCATTCTATATTTTTTACACACATCCATTAAATTTATTGACGATGTGGAATGTGTGTTCAATTATTTAACTTTTCATAATGACTACTCTTATTGATTCATTATTTCTACTATAATATTTTTTCCTTAATGGGAATTTGAGCTTAGCCTTATTATGTTTCCTTCCCCTTGAATCCATGATGTTTTCTATGAAATATAAAAAATGATATAATAGATGGAATAAAGACATTCTCATAGTAATTTAATTGTAAATAAGAAATAAATAATGTTGTAATTGGTGTATTATTTTATAATAAAAGGTTCATGTATGTATCTTGTATACTAGGACTCTAAACTCTTCAGTAATTTTGGAATTTATTCCTTGTAATCAGGTCAATGTATTTTAATACAGACACTGGCTCCAGGCTATCTGGGATTGGTGCACTATAGTTGGTATTAGAGGAAGTCTATTACCAACTTTGGGAACTATATTTAGGAAAAAATAAGTTACATAACATAACCCTATGGTAGAAATTTTGGATATGAATATAATGAAATCATATAATTTTGTTAAGGTAGAGATTATGTGGGTCATCCTTGCAATAAATCCCTATCGGGATAATAAAAGTGCATGTGGTTGTCACAAATATGTAACTAGGAGTAATATCTCTGATTAGGTGTTCTGAGATAGACTAGGGGTAACATGGTACACGAAAATGGGCCTTACTATGCAAATTTTTTTAAACTCATGGTGGATATGTTTATGAAAATTCACATTTTCTTTACAGAGCACTATGAAAGATTTTGACAATGAATAAAATAGGTTAAACATAATTTGTTTTATATTGAAGATAATGTTTCATGGTTTAGAATTCCTATAAATTATATTATGTATATAACCTAGACAAAGTAAGGACATGTGTGGAAAAAATGTTTGAGGTATTTATGTATTAGGGTTGTATTTTAATCCTTTATTAAAATGCTATTTAGTTTTTAACACTCTTTCAAGGACGTCCGTTATATTTTTAACAACCCAGGTATTTATATAATAATAATTTTTTATATCTATTAATATTTATGATTAAGATATTAATTTTACATTAAAGGGGACACTTTTTCTGATAGCATAATCAATACACAAGAATAGGTTTCTGCAAAATCTTATGTAGCACACTACAATGAGTTATACCGAAAAATTATATAATAATATTCTGATTTTAAATGGTAGTTGACTCCTTGCCTTTGTATAGGCATAAATGAATAGAACTAACTGAAATATTATTATACATGTTTGTTAACTATTTTTACATTTATCTAATAAATTATAGAGGCTTAAAATGAGAATGAATCCAATTTTGTCTATAAAATACACTAATATTTTTAGAAAGCTACTTTACCACCTCTTGATGGTGAACCCTTTTAAGAAAATCACTTTTATTTGTTCTATTTTACAAAATAAACTTTTCATATAGAAGAAGAACATCATATTTTACTTTGGATACATTTTTGGTAATTTTCTAATAAAGATCATTTTTTAATGAATAGTAAAAATACTGAATTTTAAGTCAAAATGCCTTTTCATTTAATTTACTTATAAATTTATATTGTCATTTAAATTAGTTTTAAATTGTAATTAGATTATTTTTTTATCGTTTAATCTAATGATGGCCATTTGACGTAATTTTACATTTTATTAAGACATAAACACATGTCAATCTTTTGATAGTTTTTACTTCTTAAAAATCCTCTTTCTAGTTTTGAAAATTGGAATTAATTTTAAATTAATTAATGAAACTTCATTGTTTGGAATTTTGATAAATGGATTATATATTTAAAATCATAAGTTTCAAGTTATTTAAATTGTTACTTTTAATTTTTGAAATTATGAATACAAACTTCGGTAATTATTTTTATTTATCATGGCTAAAGGGTAAATATGATATATAAGGGTAAAAATAATATTATAATGACATAAAACTATCCTAAAACAAATCCAAAAAAAATTTTATTAGATATTTTCGATCATTATCATCCAAAGGGAGAAATTTTGGCATTTAAGATCCACTTGTGTGTGAAAATGACATTTTATAATTTTTAATTAAAAGAAAATGGAAATATAACATAAACATGTATCTTTCCATAAAATAATTTTAATATAAGTATATATATATATACATGATATCTATGAATATAAATAATCATAAGAAATATAAAAATATTTCCCACATCATGGTAGTTTATTTATAATTTTCATAAATTAAAGATATATATATATTTATTACACAATGATTATACAGTGATTACCTTATTAATGAAAGATTCAAATAAATGATATTATAAATATTAAAATAAATTTAATTTGAAATTTTTGATGCCATATGTGAATTTGAACGACTTTATTAATATATTATTTTTAATTTAATACCTTTTTTAGAAGCAATCAGGATTTTATGACTTTAACAAATATCAATTACTAAATAGTTTCAGAATTGACATAAATGAGTTTTAAAAAAAATATTATTTTAATAAATGATATAATACTCCTAAAAATATAAAATTCGGGAAAATATATCATATAATGTTATCAATTTTATTAAGGATCTTCTTATGGTTCTATTAACATTTTATAGTAACTATAATAACCATATATTGTGAAAACACAAGAAGACATACTAAGATTTAATGTTTTCGACTATGGATTAATGATAATAGATAATGTTTATTTTGTGACATAAATTTTTCTAAAACCTATTGGTTGAGGTTATTTCTACCCACTCTCATCTTATCCTCTCAATTTCTCACTCTTTAACGATTATAATTCTAAAATCATTTTATAAAAAAAATAATATTTCAAGACTTTCCTAAAGCACCCCTCTGGCCTTTTATAAATGGTGCCACCTCGACCCACTTTCTCACACCACTCAAGCCCCTTGTATCAGCAAAATTATTCTCAAATAATCTCCCATCATCCCTACCTTGATCCATGAATCCTTATCTTGAGCATAATAAAATTCTAGAAAGCCTTTTGGCTCAAATCAAAAGAAGTTACCTGATTTAGAGGAAATGTATTCTCTCATGTTCCTTTCATTTATTTTCCTTCTCCACTCCTAAATGTTCTTCTTATTATATTATTAAATAACAAAAAAATATCCTCAATATATTATGATTTTTTTATAAGGATTCGAACTACACTTACACACACCTCCATCTAATGGATACGAACATATTACTTCTTTGTAGGGAGAACAACTAACTCAGGAAATGATGATGGTTCAATTTTCTCCAACCACACCTCATGGTAAACATTATGATCGAACTGTGTTTATATATGCTATATATTATATTTATATTATATCTAGGCTTCTATAATTTTTATTTACAACATTCATTTATTCTTTCCATAATGTGTAAATACGATAATTTCATCTGAGGAAGTGCGAACTACCACCCCCTCTAAGTTACATGACTTGTTCATTACATACATGACATGTATAATGGATAGAGTTAGTGAAATTATGTAACATATATAACATATATTTTATACTATAATTATAACATACCTATGGATCATTTAGTTTTGATTCCTCAAATATGACATGAAACTAAAAGTAACTTCCATGCGTACGTACGACCTACCATATCCATAAATGGTGCATTTCATTTATTATCTTAAAATGTTATGGACTATTAAAATACATATATACTGGATATATATGATATTTTAATCATGAATTTCATTATGAAGATAATGGACTTGTTACCACAATGACAGTTTTCATCAAAACAAAATTATTTTCGACGTAAGTACCGAATATCAAAAAAACAACCTATAGGAACATGAATAATTATGTTATTCTTATAACAAGGTAATATGCGACATAAAATGGGTAATAAACATGAATATTATTTTGAAATAAGTATAAATTAACATTATTTTATTATTTCGGAAGAACAAGGATTATACGTGATGATTTGAACTCAAGGTAAGGGACATCATCTCAATATAAATTCATTGAGGCATATTTTTTATTTATATAAGACCTTATTTTATATAGTGTATAATAAACCCCTTTGAATTTTAATTTCAATCAATTTTTTTCAAATGTAATCTTTTCTTTACGAGTATTTTTACTAAATGTCAAAAGGAATGTTTATTTTTTAATGTAAACAGTGACAATGACCCTTCCTCTACCGCAAGCATTATTTGATATTTGGCTTCCTCTATAAGCTGTAATGTTTTTAAAATCGAAATTAAATAACATATTGATTTTTAGATTATTTTGTTATTGAAAATGGTTTTGAGAATGTATTTATTATTTCCATATCTTGAACTAATATCATGTGATTTCAATGTGTAAATTTTATCTTTCCATTATTCTTATTTTAGGTGTTATGATTATGTTATGGTTTATGAAAATTTCTTAGGTATAAATGTTATTCTGTAATAAATAGGGGGTGGTTGAGCTAGTGATATCTCTCCAACAAATTGGGTTAGGTGACAGAGGTAAACATTAAGGTATCTCCAAATAGATTTAGGTAATATACTTTGAGGGGTATTCCAAACATAACTATGAAGGGTACTCCCTATGTAGTTGTGAAAGCTACAGTATAAGTATTTTATGGATGCCATAAGTTACTTTTTGATTTATTATTTCTATGATTTATTCAAAAATATTATGATTTTATGAGGTTGCATAAAAGGATTATGTTTTGTGAGTGAAAATTATGATTTCATTGATTTGTATGTATTTACGGACTAATGTTTTATTTCCTTTTTTATATCCCTTACTGAGATTTTTATGCTCATCCCATGTTTTGAAATAGATTTCACAGGATGTAAAGTGTAATAGAATCAAGGATGGGATGAAAGAAAATTCATGTTGTTTAAATGTGGAATGAAATATATTTCATTAAAAAAATTATGAAAAAATTTGGATATAGTTGAAGTGTATAATTTGTACTTTTTGAGATATAATGTAATAGTTGTGGCCTAATTAGGTAAAAATATCAACCTAAACTGATCCTCATTGTGAAAGAAATTAAATTCTTGATCAAAAATAAAGATTATGTAATGTTTAAGGAATGGGCCTTATATATGGTATCAGAGGTCAGTTTAGATAACTTTAAGAGTTTGAATATTGTTAAATGAATATCCATAAACTATTTTTACATTATGTTAATATTGAAATGATATTTCATTTGAAGATTACCATGTTGCTTTTTCTAGGATATGAGTGTGTTTATAATGGTTTTCCAAAGAGGAAACATGGCAGCTATGATGGGATTACATTAAAAGGAAAACAACATACCAAATCAGCAAGCAAAAATAGTCGGAATCAAAACTAAACAGTTTGTTACATTGATTGAACATTTGAATTAGGCTATAAATTGTGGTGGTTTCCATGCATGAGATCATCCCGATAAACCAAAAAAGAACATGTCAGTAGTGGATCATTTCATGAGGCAACATCCCTCATCATTTAAGGGAATGTCTAAACCTCTGTTAGCTAAACAGTGGATTAAACCACAATAATAGATTTTCAAGGTCATGGGGTGTTCAAAACATCAAAAGTCCAGTCTTGCTATTTATGGTTTTGAAGTTGAAGCCGATCAGTGGTGGTTGATGGATTGAAATATCAGAGATAGTGAGAAGATTGATGCACTTTATTGGGATACATTCAAAGGTATATTCCTTGGGATATATTTTTCTAAGGATGTTCGACTTAGGATGGAAAAAGAATTATTCTAATTGAGGTAGGAGGATGATTCAATGGCTTCTTATGAAGAAAAATTCACTCGACTGGCAAGTTATGTTCCAAATTTCATATGGGATCTTTCTTGAATGGACCGAAGGCCTTATTTTTGATTTTATTATGGATTATCCTCATTTTAAGGGTTGAAGGGGAACCAGTACATGATATGTAGGCCCAAGGCAGACGGCCTGACTGACTCACAATACATGACCTGAAAACCCAAAGTCATACCATGCTCAATACATGACCCGTTGGCCCAACCCACTTGAATTGCCCCTCCCCATATTCTGTGTCATTAATCACCTAGCTCCCAACCTTTCATTTCTGACTGTCTATAATTTCCCCATACAAAGATGTATGGTTTCTAGTCCTGATGGCGGATGTCATACCCTCTCATTATTCTCATCTGGTTAACTCTTCATCTGCTGGCTGCTACTCTTGTTGCTTTGATCCTCTTCTGGAGCCTGTTCTGTGTGTACTAGGCAAATCCATGGTCATTTTTTCCTGAAGGCCATGTGGCCCGAAGGCCTTTCATGACCCGAAGTCCCTTGATACCTATAGTCCCAAACCGGTGGCCCAAAGGCCCAAATGATCATTTTTACTTAGGAATAAAGAAAAATTATCCAAGGTAATTATCTTCTTGTGAGTTAAATTATTATGAAAAACTTGTTCAATGTGTGGAGAAGGTGGAAATGGAGTTTTCCGATGGTCATTTGTTCTTTGAAAAACAACAAAATAAATGGTTGATGTTGCAGATTAAAGGGAATAAATCTTTAAAAAATTCTAATGGTAATAAATTTAAGTTTTTAGTTTGGGAAAATTGTGGTAAAAAGCACACTAGATAATGCCTTTTGAATTCAATTATGTGCTTCTGATGTGGTAAAATGGGGAATAAGGCTTGAAATTGCACTAAAAAAAGATCCAGGTAGTGGTAAGATAAAATATTATTTATATTTAGTAAAATATTTTAAATGCAATGAATTGGGTCATTATACAAATTATTGTCTAATAAATAACTCAAAATGATGGAAAGCATCCAGACTACAATCAAATGGTGTACTAAAATCCTTTGAAAATACTTCAGTAAATGTTTGTCCATCAAATGATGTAGTACAAGGGGCATTGTTTTTTTATTCATATTATACCAATGTGTTGTTTGATTCTAGGTCTACAAATTCATTCATTTATGAGAAAGTTTATAGTAAATTGGGAATCCCATCTCAAGATATGAATCTTGAACTTGTGGTAAAAACTCCAATGGGAAATTTTGAGACAAAAAAGAAATTATTTGAACCTTCCTGTCCTTCTATGTGGAAATAATATACCTAAAAACCTTATTTTTTCCACTAGTATAGTTTGATGTTATTTTGGGAATGGATTGGATTTCCATTTATCATGCTAAGGTTGACTATAGAGCTAAAATGGTTTCCTTTCAAAAATAATTTCTATCTGTGTACAAGAATGAACCATTACTTTGGATAACATACTAGGAAGCTGAGAAACTGGTAAAAAATGGAAATGAATGTTACATTTCATATATTTTTGAAGACAATGTAAATGTTCATAATAATTATACTCTAGTGGTAAATGAGTATTATGATGTTTTTTCAAAATATTTTCTTAATATAATACTTCATCATGAAGTTGAATTTACTATTTACATGGTTCCTGGTGCTAATCCAATTTCAAAACCCACTTATCAAATTTCACAAATTGAACATTTGGAGTTAAAGAAGCAATTGCAGGATTTATTAAATAAACGTTTCATTTGACCTAGCACATCACCCTAGGGTTCTCTGGTGTTTTTTGATAAAAAAATATGGTTCAGTGAGACTTTTAATTGATCATATAGACTTTCATAACATAACTCTTAATAACAAGTATCATTTTCCTCATATCAATTATTTTTTCCTTATCTTCATGGGTTCATTATTTTTTGAAGATTGACTTGAGGTCACAGTACCATCAGTTGAATGTAAAGAAAGAATACATTACAAACACCATTTTTCGTACTAGATATAGCCATTTTGAGTTTGTAGTTATGCCTTCTAGGTTAAAAAATGCACCTATTGTATTCATGGATATTATGAATATAATTTCCATGAGATCATAGATATGTTTTTGGTCGTGTATATTAATGATATTTTGGTATGTTGAAAATGTAAATAGGATCATGAAATTCTTTTTTGGGTTGTCATGAAAACCTAAAAATAAAAGAAACTATAAGGGAAATTTAGCATGTGTGAGTTCTTGTGACAACATATTTCATTCCATGGTCACATTGTTTCTAAATATGAAATAATTATTGATCATGCTAAAACAAAATATGTTGAAAAATGGTCAAGACCCAAAAATATAGCTTAGATTCAGAGTTTTATTGGTCTTGCTGGTTATTAACAGAGGTTTGTTGAAAAAGATTCATGGTTATCTAGAACATTGACTAAGTTAACTAAAAATGGTTGTAAGTTCTTCTGGAAAAAATAATGTGGTGAATTTTTTTAGGAATTCAAAAGAAGATTTGTAAAGAGTCTAGTTTTGGAACATCCTTCTTGAAATAGTGAATTTATTAACTATAGTGAGTCTTCATTGAAATGACATAGTTGTTTCCAAATGCATAATGACCAATTAATTTCTTATGCTTTATGTTAGTTCAAAATTATTGTGTTAAATTACCCAACACATGATTTGGAATTACATGGTGTTGTTTTTTCTTTGAATAATTGGAGGAATAATTTGTATGCTGTAAAGTGAGAAATATATACTAATCACAAAAAAATTAAGTATATATTTACTCAGGAATAATAGACGATGGGACAAGGAAGATAGAAGGAATTACTCAAGGATTAATATTGTAAGATTCATTACCATCTACAAAATGAAAATAATGTGGCGGATGAGTTGAGTTGACATAGTAATGCTATATTAACCATGCTACATTTGGAATGAGATCCTTTGGTTTTTGATTTGATGAATTTTTTATTAGAAGTTGTTGGTGTGTGGAATTCTTGTGTTTCATTATCGAGTGGAAATGAAAACATCTCTATCAGAAATAATTAGGCATGCATAGAAAGAAGACAGTGAGTTGTAGAAAATGGTAGAATTGGTTTAGAAGGGTAAGTTACCTAAATTTAACATTGATAAAGAGTATGTTTTATGGTTTGGAAAGATATTATGTGTTCCTTGTCACTCATAGTTAAAGAAATAGTTGTTATTTTAAGCTCATGGTTCTATGTTTTCAGTTTATCCTGGAAGTACTAAGATGCATAGAGATCTTTGGGAGTATTACTGGTGGGATGGAATGGAAAGTGATATTGCTAACTCTGCTGTGAAGTGTTTGACTTTTCAATTGGTTAAAGGAGAATGAAAGTAACTGAAATGGATACTTTATCCATTTCTAGTCCCAGAGTGGAAATGGTAAAATATATCCATGTATTTAATTGTGGGATTACCAAAGAATTATCGAGGAAACAATGCAATCTGGGTTATTGTTGATTTATTGACTAAATCTTCTCATTTTATTTCCCTTCGGGATATGTTGTCTCTAGATCAACATTATAGATTTTATATTAATGAGATAGTCAGGTTACATATATTTCCCCACTTCATTTTATCTGATTGTGGTCATTGGTTCACTTCTATCTTTTTGAAGGTCCTTCATAAGTAGTTTCATAGTGAATTAAATTTTAGTACGACTTTTCATCTGAAATCAAATGGGCAGTCAAAATAAACAATCCTAACATTGGAAGATATGAAACATTCTTGTTTAATGGATTACAGGGGAATTCGGGACCAACATCTTTCTTGGGTTGAGTTTTCTTATAACAGTAATTATCATTCTAGTATACAGATGGCACCCTTCAAACATTTATTTGGAAGGGTGTGTCAACCTCCAAATTTTTTGGATGAAGTAGGTGAAAGGAAGTTTATGGGACCATAATTGGTAGAAGAGATAGAAGATAAAGTTTAATTAATTCAAAATAACATTAGAATATATTATAGTTGTTAAAAAAGTTGTACAGATAATTGGAGTAAAGATCATTATTTCAAGTTAGTTGATCATGTCTTTATCAAAGTTTGTCCATGGAAAATTGTGATGTATTTTAGTAAAAAGGGAAAGTTGAGTCTGACGTTCATTGGACCCTATGAAATACTGGAAAAAGTTTGATCAGTTTCCAACAGAGTTGATTTACCTCTAATGTTATCCTATATAAAAAATCTATTTCATATTTCAATGTTGAGAAAGCATATGCTGGATCCATCTCATGTTTTAAGTCCATAGGTAGTTCAGCTAGAAGATAATATTTCTTATGAGGAACAACTAGTCTATATTCTTGACTTTAGATACAATGTGATGAAGAATAAGGTAATTCATCATGTAAAGGTTTTGTGGACAAACCATATGGTTGAAGATGCAACATGGGAATATGAAAATAATTTGAGGGATAAATACCACCACTTATTTGATAAGTGAATAAAATTGTGAGGATGCAATTTCCAAAAGGGCGAATGATGTAACAACCCTTGTATTTATAAAAAACACTTTTTATATCTATTTATATTTATAAATAAGATATTAATTTTATGTTAAAGGGGACAGTTTTTTCCAAAAGTGTACTCAATATGTAACAACAGGTTTCTCTGAAATCTTACATTGCACAAAACATTGAGTTTTACCAAAAAAAATAATTTATTATTATTATTATTTTAAAAGGTAGTTAATACATAGTCATTGTATTGGAGGGAATGAATAAATAAATAAAATTTGATTATACATGTTTGTTAAATGTTTCTACATTTATCCAATAAATTTTAGAGGCTTAAAATGAGAATGAATCTAATTTTATGCATAAAATATTTTAATATTTTTAAATGACTGTTTTAATGCCTTGTGATGGTGAACCCTTTTTAAAAATAATTATTGTCACTTTTTTATATTCTATATTATAAAATGAACTTCTTATATAGAAAAGAAACATCAAAACTTACTTTGGATAAATTTTGGGTAATTTTCTTATAAAGTTCATTTTTTAATCAATAATGAAAAATACCGCATTTTAAGTGAAAACTATGTTTTTATTTAATTTATCTATTTAGTTATATTGTCAATTTAATTGGTTTTAAAGTGTAATTGGATGAATTTTTTATCATTTAATCCAATTTTGGCCATTGTAAGTAATTTTATCTTTGAATGGGACATAAAAACATGTTAATCTTTTGATTGTTTTTTTCTTAGAAAATCATCTTTTTAGTTTTGACAATTAGAATTAATTTTATATTAATTATTGCAACTTCAATGTTTTGAATTTTGAAAAATATATTCCATATTTTGAATTATAAGGTCATAATTATGTAATTATATACTTTTTATTTTTTTTAAATTATGAATTATAACTTCATTATTTATTTTTATTTACCATGTTTAATGGGTAAATCTGGTAAATAATGGTAAAAAATAAAATTATAAAAGTATAAAACTACCGTAAAACATGTCTTAATCCTATTGGATGAGATATGTCCGACCATGAGAATCCTTATGATGAAATTTTATCATTGGGGATCCACTTGGGTGTGAAAATGACATTTTATAATTTTTAATTTCAAAAAAATTGGAAATATAACATAAACATGTCTCTTTTAATAAATCAATATATTGTCACAATAGTAACTATAAAATGCCAATAAAATTATAAGGGTTATTACTAAAATATAATGTTTATCTTGTAACCCAAACTTCTCTAAAACCTATTGCTTGAGAGGAGTTTGACCACTCCTTATCATATCCTTTGAATTTATCAATTTGGAACTTTTATAATTTGAAAATCATTTTATAATAAAATAGTATTTCACGACTTTCCTAATGTGTCCCTCCTCCCTCTTATAATGGCCACCTCATCTACCCACTTACTCACACCTCTCTATCTCCTTGGATCGTCCCACTTCTACTCAAATAATCTCCCATCATCACTCCATTACTCCTGGAATCCTTACCTTTGGAAGAATGAAATTCATGAAAGTCTATTTCCTCGAATCAAAAGAAGTTACCCAATTTAGAGGAAATGTCTTCTCTCAAGTTCATTTCATTTATTTTTCTTCTCCACTCTGTATGAGATTCTTATTCTATGATTACATAGAAACACTATTATCCTAAATATATAAGGATGTTTTTATGAGAATTATTCAAACTATACTTACACACAACTCCATCTAAGGGATATGAACATATTGTTTCTATGTACGACGAACTATTGCCTCATAAAAAGGTGATTTTTCAATTTTCTCCTACCACCTCTAATGGGGGACATTATGATGGAATTTTATTTATATATGTTAAATATTATATTTATATTGTCCATGTTCTTCTATAATTTTTATTTACAACATACCTTTAGGTCTTTCATAATGTGAAAATACGATAATTACATTTGAGAAAGTGCAGACTACTGCCCCCCTCAAAGTGATATGACTCATTCATCCCATGCATGGAATGTATAAAGGATTAATTTAATGAAATTATGTAACATATATAACATAGTTATTATACTACAATTATAACATACATTTGTATCATTTAGTTTAAATTCCATTAATATGACATGGTAATGAATATAGCGTTCATGCGTACGTACGACCTACCGTCTCCCTGAATGGTGAATTTAATTACTTATATCTAAATGTTTGGGACTATTATAAATACATATATACTGAATATATATGATATTTAAATCAGGAATATTTATATATAGATAATGGACTTATGACCACAAGGATGTTTTGCATCAAAAGGAGATCTTTTTTTACTCATGCACCGAATATCGACAAAACTACTGATATGAACTTGAATAATTATTTGATAGTTATAATAAGGTAATAATTGATATAAAAGGAATAATAAAATTTAATAAGGTTATAAAACAAATTTAAATTAACTTATTTTTATTATTCTGGAAGAATATGTAACATACATGATGATTTGGACTCAAGGTAAGGGACTTTTTCTCAATCTTCTTTCATTGAGGAATATTTTGGATTTATATAAAACCATATTTTATACAGTTTATAATCAAACCCATTTTCATTTAATTTTATTCAATAGTTTTTATAATTATTCTTTTCTTTATGAATCGTTTTACAAAATGAAAAAAGGAATGCTTCATTTTAATGAACATAGAGACAATGACCTTTCCACCACCGTGAGAATTATTTGATTTTTGGATTCCTCTACATGTCTTAATGTTTTTAAAAAGAAAATTAAATACCATATTCCACTTTAAGGTATTTTGGTATTGAAAAAGGTTTTATTAATGTTTTAATTATTTAAATATCTTGAACTGATATCTTTTGATTGTAATGTGGAAATGTTATCTTTCCTATATGCTTCTTTTATGTGTTATGATTACATTATGGTTCATGGAAATTTCTTATGTAAAATGCTTAGTAATGGATATAAAACAAGGAAATAAAACATTAGTCCATGAATAAATACAAATCTATGAAATCAAAATTTTCAATCATAAAAATTAAGCTATTTATGTTACATCATGAAATAATAAGATTTATGAATAACTCATAGAATTCATCAATCATAAAGGTAACATGTGGTATCCATAACGTACTTACATTTTAGATTTCATAGCTAAATAGGGAGTAAGCTTCATGGTAACGTTTGGAATAACCTTTACAGTATATTCCTTAAATCTGTAAGGAGAAACCTTAACGTGTGACTTTGTCAGGGAAATTTCTTATGTATATGGTTAGGTTCTAGATAAACTGACAATAGGTGAGCCCGTGATAACTCTCCAATAAATTGGGTAGCATGAAAAAGGTAAACGTTAAGGTTTCTCCTTACAGATGTGAGGAATATACTGTGAAGCTTATTCTAAATGTTACCATGAAGCATACTCCCTATTTAGCTATGAAATCTAAAATGTATGTTCGTTATGGATACCACATGTTACCTTTATGATTGATGAATTCTATAAGTTATTTATAAATATTATTATTTCATGATATATCATAAATAGCTTAATTTTTATGATTGAAAATTGTGATTTCATAGATTTGTATTTATTCATGGACTAATGTTTTATTTCCTTTTTTTATATCCATTACTGAGATTCTTATGCCCATCCCATGTTTTGAAATGTTTTTCTTAGGATTTAAATAAGAATAGATTTAATAATCGTATCAAGGAAAAGTCTTATTGTTTAAACATGGAATGGATCATGTTTCTTTTTTTTAAAAATGTTTTTTTATTTTATGATAAAATTTGGATTGAGTAGAATTGTCTACATTGTAATTTTTGTGATGTAATGTAATATTTATGGCCTAATTCTATAGAACTCTATACCTAAAAATATACTCAATATAAAAGAGAGTAAATTCTTGATCAAAAATAAAGATTATGTAATGTTTAACACTAGGTCCTTATTTTATATATTTTGAAAATTATATTAATATGGTTTTAGAAAATTAAATATTGTAAATGGGGTGAAAACCTATCAAATCTAGAATGGCCATAAGTCATGTACCCAGGATCGAACGATGATAAGGGTTTCACACCAACCACTGACCTAAGCAATATTCTGGTAGATTTTTCATTCTATTTAGTTAAATAATTTGATGAATAAATATTAATTATGAACCAATAGTATCACCTTTAAGGAATATGGATTAATATTTTATATATATTAGTTCTGTAATATTGCTAAAGTAAAATGGTTTAACTTTGAACTCTTTTATGGGATTAATGATCCTTTAAATGTTTCTTTTGCTGCTTTAGGAATAAAAAAATTCATTATTTGTAATTAATTTATTATTGTAACGGAATAAATTATAATTGGAAAAAACCCCAATTTTTTTATATTTCTCATATTAAATTGAATCATATTAATTAATATTGTTTCTTTATATTCTTATGTAGTAAAATAATCAACCAACATTAGGGAAATGACTTCGGAATAAAATATTGTCATAATACCTTAATTTCTACATAATCGATGGTTTTCTAAATCATCAAAGATTTATGGATTTGAGGACCTCAATTTACTATTGATCATTAACTTCTTTTCTATTGATGAACTCATTCACTCCATATAAAATTTACACTTTTCCTAAAAGTACGTATCTCTACTTGCCACTGATTTTTCTCTACATAGAGACTTAGTTATATGGTTGTCCATGTGCCCTTTGTACTTCCATTCTCTCTTCTTAAGAGGATGACTTATGAACCCTTCTCATGATGTGGGATTTAAAACATAGGAAGTATGAAACAACATATCACCATGATTTTGTTTAAATGGCGAGGATACAATTTAAATAAGGTGGGGATACTGTGATGCCCCAAAAATCTAAAGAACTTTGTATTCCATAGCTTGTACAACACGCAAAATTAAGTGAAAAAGGTAATATAATATTTAGATACCTTAGAATATATTTAATATGTAAAATATATTGTATATATTTCAATCCATGAAACCTAAATTTAGTGCATGTTAGATGTAAGATAGACCATCTTTGACAGTTTGTGTTATATACAAGTCCATGTTTTATCAAGAAATAATATATTATTAAAATATAATGAGGCATACACTAGTCATTAAATTATTAGTTATAAATATCATTAAACAATTTATGAAAAATTTTGGTTTAGACACATATTAATTTCATTCATGGGTTAATAATTAATGAGTAATAGAAATAAGAAGAAATTGAATATAAAGTGGATATATTTACAGAAAACTATGTGTATGCTCAAAAAGTTGTTTTACGGTTATATATTAATTTAATTAAAATTAGTGATTGATATTAATATAATATATATATATATTATTCAATAAAATATTTTTAATATTCATCTATTATCATTGATATACATAACATAAGAACAAACACTATTTTAAAAATAAATATCTATATTTTTATAATGATAATTTTACCACCTTTTAATATAGAACCTATTTTAAATTTTAATTATACCACATTAAATGATTTAATATATAAAACTAAAATTCATATTGGAAAGAAAATAATAATAATTTGGTTAGGGAGAATTTTTTTTACATTTTTCTGAAATATTTCAGTATTAATGAATTGTTAAATTGCATGAATTTTAGTTCAAAACATCTTTTTCATCTAGTTTATCTAAAAGGATAAATTCTTGTTTTTATTTGGTTATAATCTTTAATTAGATAATATTTTTATCAATTAATAAAATTTATTTTATTGAAAATAATTTCAATTTAAAGTAGATCATAAATAACATAGAAAACATTCATATGATTTTACTTTAAAAACATGCAATGTTGTCCTGCATGTGGAATTGAATTAAAATATATTTAATCCAAATTTATTATTTTAATATGGAAAAATTGATTATATATTTTTAATAATAATAATAATAATATATATTGGCAAAGAATACAGAATTTCTTTTTAAAAAAAAAACTTTAGAGAAATTGTTTGAAATTAATTACAATGATTAAGGTTGAATTAAGGTTATTGAGCGACAAAAAATTAACCTTAAGGACCAACATGACATATAAAATATTACAAGAACTATTTTATAGACATATTTCGACCCTATATTATCCTTTTTATAACTATTACCATTATTGGATACACTTGAATCTTGAAAAACGTTCATGGAATTCTTTTTTAAAATATTACCAGAGTGCCACTCCTCCTTTACTATAAAAAGGAACCCTCTACTCCCACTTACTCACACCTCTGAAGAAACTTTTTCTCAAAAAATATCTGTAAAAAAACTCATAAAAATACCTACACTAATCTTATAAGTATCTCCTTGGTAAAAAATCAACCCAAACATTCATTTTGGTACATACCAAAAGAAAATACTTGATAAAGAGGTAATGTATTCTCACAAGATCTCTAGTTTTATTTCCTTTTTCCAATTCCTAAAACCTTCTTATTCTATGATTTTATCACAGAAAAAATATCCTCAATAATCTATTATTTAGTTATTATAATTTTTATACTTACAATGAATCATAATTCCATCTAATGGGTAATGAAAATACAGTTTTTGTGTATGGAAAACTACTACCTCACAAAACAAAGATTGTTCATTATTTCTTTTACTAACTCTCCTGGAAGATATTATGATGGTAAATATGTTTTTATAAGATATAAATTATATTATTATTATTTCATTAAACTTATTTAATTATTTTATTACATATACAATTAATATATTCCATTTTATGTTAATACAATAACATCGTTTTCAGAAGTGTGGACTACTTCCTACTCGAAGGGATGTGATTCGTTCACACTATACCTAGAAAGTATAAATGATAGTCTAAATTAAACATATTTGAAATAAAAAAACCTATATATCATATTCATGAAATAATTATCTTATTGAAAATATACTAGATATATCATTTTCATTGTTACCCTTTTACACACTTAAAAAGTCATAATGTCGTTCGTGGATGTGTGTACTACCGCCTTCTCAACACGATGTGAGTAATTTTACATCGCAAGAATTATATATATAATTTAATTTGTTTAAATAAAATTTTACATAAGATATAACTATAATTCTATAAATATATGGTGTTACTTACCTTCCTTATATAACGATCATTGAAAAATGGGAGCATTACTCATGTCTACATACGACCTACCGTCTCAATGAGTGTATCATTGATTCATTTTTCATAACCATATTTAGTGATTGATTTTAAAAGTATAATTAATGTACAAGTATACTAATAATTTCATTTTTACCATTTTTTAGATGTTATATAATGACCCCCTTTGACCATATTTTAACTACCAAAGTCATTTTTGACTTATAAATCATATTTGTTCAAAAAACCAGATATAAACCCAATTTCTTAATTAGTTTTTTAAAAGATTGTAAAATTTTTAAAAAAAAGTAATGATAAACTAAAAATTGTTCTAAATAAACTAGAAAATTAACATATGTTTGTTATATAATAAATTAAACGATGTTCACCTGAAATGAAATTCAAGGTAAGTGATTATCATCTCATTTTCTACATCTCTGAAATTAATGTCATGCTCACCACATACAAATTTTTTGTGGTGTATCTAATTTAGTTGTTTCATATTATATAATTAATCCTTTTAGCTTAATGATATTTTAAACTTCCATTTAATGTTATTCCTACATGAGGATTGTGATTTAAAATGTTTCAAAATGGTATGTGTCACGAACCAAGTAGGGTCGCCAACCAAACCAGCACTCGACCTGGTCCATGGCAGTGCCCAAAATGTGTTCCCTATCCCTACAGGCTATCATAATTTCCCAGGAATCATAAAAAAATGTTTGGTAATAATTTACCTGAGTTTAGAGACATTAAGCAACCAAAAGTACTAAATAAAATAAATCTGAAAATTCCCAACCAAATAATCCTTAAACAAAATTTCAAATGGAATTAAATAGTTTAAAGTAAATTCCAAGCGGGAAACACCTATGAAGGATAACCAATTTTGACTCAAAAAATATCACATGGAAATGGGTTATCTCCCTCAATTCCTCTCGCCCAACATCATACCAAGAAAGGAAGCTAACAACTCGAACTGCCTTCTCTAAGGCCCTTGCCCTTAACTGTGTCAAACATTAATGAGTTTACTTGAACCAAAAGGTGTAAGTAAATTGTGATACTAAGACTAAAAGTATTCCACCCCGGAAAATATTCCATGATATAAACATTATAAGACAAAAATATTTCATGTTTTCATAAACTAGAAATGCTAGTAAAAATTTTAAAGGGATGACACATTAAACAAAAATAGTTTTTAAGAAGGAAACATTATGGAATAGACAGTTTTAATGAAAACATACATGTTGTTGAAATTACTTAAAAACACACAACATGCTGATGGTAAGTAAAACATAACAAATTATCACTAGTCACATGAAATACCCATTGGCACTAGATAACAACATGACACTAGGTACATTGTATCTCAGTGAAATGGGGGATTAGAACCACAACCATCTATGTTCTCATGCATGATCCACTAGTATGGAATAGAAAAATAACCTAGTTGTCCCTAATCAATAATTATTATTTGGTTAGTTTTTTCATCATCGATCATTAAAAGTGAAACTAAGACAATGCCACATCTAAATCACTTTCCTATTAGTCTTAGTCCTTCCACTTAGATACTGAATCTTTCCATTTGTGCTCAATCAAAATTTTCATGTTATATAATTAAATTTTCACATGTAAAGTACATTTATAAATCATACACGCACAAAAAAGTATCCCAAACATGTTTTGTACACTTAATGTAGTTCATTAAAAAAATAAAATTTTTATAAAACAACTTTAAGAGGTGTTATAATGATTTACAAAAAAAATTAATTCAAAAATAATCTTTTAAGGCAAAACACCCAAAAATAACATAAAGACCCACAATTAGATGCCCTAACACCATTTAATTAATCAATTCCATGAATCATAAAATAACCCCAAATGATACAAAAAATAATACATATAAGAAACACTGAATTCTATATCATAATGAAAATTTAAAATTAAACACTTAATCAATGCTAACAAAAATGGTTTCTCACCACAAAAAATAGAGGATAAATGTTCTAAATATGTTAATCAAGAATTGTAAATTCATAAAAGAATGGTTAAACATGGAACCACCTACTTTCAATGCCAAATAAACCCTTAAATTTATGTGAAACTTTTCCAACAGCACAACCACACAACAAGTGAGTGAGAAAACCCCTAATCAAGAAGGTTGATCCGTGATACTCAATATTAAACCCTAGTGAAGAAACCCTAGCTGCAAGAATTTTATAAATTCAATGAGGGAAGAAACTATAAATATATGGAAGAAAACAATGTAAGGCTCACTTACATGAAAAATGTTAAAGTTTCCCCCACAAAACCCCCTTCAATAATGGGTTCTAAGGGTGGTTGAGGGATCTTCGAATCCTTATATGGATGAAATGGGAGAATGGGGAAAGAAAGGTTCATATTAGTTTTAATTCTAGAAGGAAAATGGGAATGAATTTTTTTTGACCTGGATATTGTGCCCGATTTGTCTTCATGGTTTAATAAACCGTGAGGCCTAACCTTGTTCTCAGTTCCATCCACCAAAAAAATGTCATTTATCTCCAAAATTCATTGGGTAGCCTAGGTGGAAAATATTTTCCATGAATATAATAGAAAATAAATGAAAATAAGGACATGGATGTGACAATTCTCCCTATCATAAAAGATTTCCTCCCCAAAAAGTCAACCAAAATCTTAATCAAAAAACAAGAATGGGTATTCATGCTCAACCCACAAATTATGATCCCAAGTCTCATGCACAACATTTCCATGCTTCCAAAGGAACCAGACTAGTGGAATATAATTTCAACAAAGCACCTTCTCTTGGGATCAAATATTCAAACTGGACATTCAAACATTGATAAATTAGGCTTTATTTCCAATGCTTCCTAATTAAACACGTGGGACAGATGCAGGTTGTACTTTTTCAGTTGGGAGACATGGAATATGTTATGAAAAGATGTCCACTAAGAAGGAATAGACAACCTATATGACACCGTTCCAATCCACCCAGTGATTTCAAAAGGTCTGACATACCTCGACAATAGCTTTCCTTACTTTCCCTAACAATGATGGCCCAAACAAGGGGACACCATCAAGAATACTCGATCACCCATAGAGTACTCAAGATCATCACTCCTCTGATTAGCATAAAATTTTTTGTGACTCTGAGCTATCAATAACTAATATCTTATCAACATGACCTTATCAAATGTCCCTTTCACAAGGCTCGACCCCAACAGTGAGGTCTCACCTTCCGTAGCAAAACATAGTGGGGACTGACAAGGCCGACCATAGAGAGCCTTAAAAAGGTCCATTTTAATAGGAGATTGATAACTGTTATTATAATAAAATTCTATCAATCCCAAATTGTTATCAAAATATCCTCTAAAATCCAAAACACATGCATGATGGTTTTCCTCTATAATCTGATTTACCAGCTCTGTCTGACCATCCATTTCAGGATGGTATGTCATGCTCATCTTAATCTTGTACCCTAATGGATTCTGAAGGCCTACTTGAAACTAAGAGGTAAAATGGGGGTCTCTATCTAAGAATTCTGTTCACAGAACAACATAAATCATTATCACCTCTTGAATATATAATCATCCCATATCATCCACATTATTTGTATATCTGATTAGAATTAAGTGGAATGATTTTTTAGATGATCAATCACTTCCCAAATACCATTCATACCCAAAGGTTTATGATGTTATACAAAAAAGAATTCAATGGCGACATCATCCCACTTCCAGGTAGGAATAGGTAATGGATAAAGAAAACCATAGGGTTATTGATGCTCTGCTTTTACCTGCTAACATATACAGAATATTGACATGAAATCAACTATGTCTCATCTCATACCCAGCCACTAGAACTACTGATGAATGTCATAATACATTTTGGATGATCTAGGATGAACAAACCACTATGATTGGTGGCTATCCAGCATCACCACCTCCATTAGAGACAATGACACCATCAAATATACCTTAATGCACAAGATGTCATTGGGAGATGAAGACCATTTTGAAGACATCTACCCACCATGAAAAAACTACATAAATTTATGAAAGAGATCATAATTGTGATGATTCTATAGAATGAACTATAAAAGAGAGGGAGTCAACTAAATGCTCACCAAGAATACAACTCCACTATGCTCATTGGTCTCCACGTGAATCGGAGCAAAGACCCCAATCAGATTTTACTGAACATTGGACTTCCTCAAAGCCTGAACCGGTACTTTTCTACTCAAGGTGTCAACCACCAAATTACCCTCTCCTAGGGTATCGATGATATCAAAGTAGAACCCCTCCAAATACTCGATCCAATGGAACTCCTTTAGATTAAAATATTTCTATAATAATATGTAATCGAAGCTCTTATGATAAGAGTAAAACAAAAATTTCTCCTCGAATAGGTAGTGATGCCAAGTCTTTAAAGCATATATCACTACTGCAAACTTCAATTCATGGGTAAAGTAATTATTTTCATGTGGTTAGAGATGTCAAGATCCATATTTCACCATGTGATCACCCTAAATAATGACACACCTGAGACCCATACCTAAAGCATCATAATAAACCACATAGTCCTTTATAAATTCTAGAAAGATCCACATTGGGTTGGTAGTCAACCGCCTCTTCAACTCCTTGATGGATGCCTAACATTCTAATCATTATTCAAAATTCACCCCTTTATAGGTGATTATGGTCATTGGTGATGAAATATAAGATAAACCTCAAGAAAACTATTTATAGTAACCTTCTAGGCCGAGGAAACTATTCTTGAACACATTCATCAGCTACTCCCATGAAATAACTACACTAATCTTCTTCAGGTCCACTTAAACCCCCTTATATGAGATGACATGAACTAGAAACACCACATCCCTAATCTAAAAAGTGAATTTGGATAAATTTTGATAATGGCAATGATCCCACAGATTTTACAACATGATCCGCAGATGATGCTCGTGCTCCGCCTTAGATCCCGAGTAAACCAGGATGCCATCCATGAATACCAAAACAAAAGAATCTAGATAACGGTGGAACAACCTATTCATAAGTTCTATAAAAACTGTTGGATCATTTTTCAATCTGAATGTCATGAAAAAATACTAAAAGTTCCCATTCTTAATTTAGAAATCCATTTTCAGGATATCTACCTCTCTTACCCTAACATTGTGGTAACCTAAATGCAAATTTATTTTGGTAAATCACTTCTCTCTCTTCATCTGATAAAAAAAGTCATCAATTCGGGGAAAAGGATACTCTTTTTTGATGATTACCTTATTCATATTTCGTTAGTCAGTGGACAACTAGAGGGATCGGTCAGCCTTCCTTACAAAAGGACAGGGGCATCCCTAGGAGAGATGCTGGGGTGAATAAATCCTTTGGTTTCCAGATCATCCAAATTTATCTTTAATTCCATCTACTCAGTGGGGCCATATGATATGAGGGAATATATATCATTTGTGTTCCTAGAGCTAAATTAATCGATAAATCCATATCGTGCTATGTGGGAATGACTAAAAATCATCAGGAAATACTTTAGAGAACTCATCCACCACATGAGGTAATCCACCATCAAAACCACTACCATCATTATCTATCCTCATAGACACTAAATGAATGACAAAATTTCTTAAATGTGGGATTGTAGGTCCTACATAACCTAAGTGAGGGTCCCAATCCCCAAGAAAAATCTGAGGACTCCCTTCAGGTTCCATAAAATTCACTCACCACCTATAGAAATCGATATGTGCTTGAAAGTGAACTAGCCAATCCATAGAAAGGATTAAAACAAAAAGGTCCATAGCAAAGATGAAGAGATTCTACTCCATCTCAACACATGACATGAAATGTGAACATGAAAGGATCCTAAGGCATTTCTTCTTCTTCTTACCAAATATTTCCACCAACTCTGTCACAAAAGATAACAAATCAGTTGGAAAATTCAGTTCATTCACTAGAAGGGAAGAGATAAAATAAACAGAATCACCAATATAAAAAATAATAGATTAAATAGAAGATGAAATCAAAATGGTAACTCAAACTTTTGAGGGACCAGCATCTGATCCTACTAGTGTCTGGTCCACAACATGATTATGTTTTGTCTCTTCCTGAGAATGACTGCTTGCCTATGGCTTAGCCCCAAACTAGGTCAACCTAGAATATGATCAGGTCATGCCGTCATGTCCACAAAACCATGATCCGACTATCCTGGTTCGCTCCAACTGAACTGGCACTCCCCTAGAAGATACAGATCCTTACCCACTCTTATATAGGAACATCCCTCTGCAAAAGCACTCCATGTTCCCCATAACATCACATCGTTAACAATGACTAATATGGGAGGTACATGTAGGTTGTATGTGCACTACATTCCTGCATTGATGCCACACCATAGAACCTACGTCAGAAGAAAAAAAAGAAAACTGGCAGGAAGGATAGCCTAAACTACCACCTCCCTTATTACCCTACTCATCTTGCATCTTCTTTTTCTAGGAGGAGTTTCCACTTCCAACAAGAGGACACCACTCCAAAAAATCGATAATTTTCTTTCTGATCAATCATGACCATGTATTAACAATAAACCACCTCATCATAAGTTCTAAGTGTGAATAGGAATACAAGAGATTAAATTTATGTTCTCATCCCCTTATCCAAATTATGAGCATTCATTAATTCATTATAAACAATATCAATAGTGTACTGTATTATCTAATCAAAATGGTTAGAATATGTCATAACTGACCGATCTCCCAAGGAAATGTCCCTAAACTCTTGGGATTTACCATTGTATAAGACCTCTGAACAATACTTCTTGTTGAATACGGTCTTTAAATCCTTCTTGCTCATCTACTCGTGCATCCCTTATTGAAGAAGTTACTCCCACCACCTTCGGTCCAGACCCTTTATCAAGAATAAAAAAAATCACCCTCTCCTCCTCACATGTGTCAAGGACCTCGAACATGTTCTTAATCTTCTCAAGAAACTCCTCTGCTTTATGGTGTTTCGTATTTCCCAAAACCAATAAGAGTATTGTTCTTGATAACTCCTAAGATGTATCCTTCCGAGGACCAGACTCATCTTCTCAAGCTAGAGCAGGAGCAGGACCCACTCCCTACCCCAGATCATGGACAACATGGACCGTGGCTTCTACAAACCTCTGATCAGGTGGTGAGGGAGAACTCTCTCTTGATTCCTCCCATTAGTGCATGGGATCATTCCAAGGAGGCATGTTTCTACAAAAAGAAAATTCACAATAGAAATCATTAGTTAAATATTTTTGAAAACTTTCAATAATAAAATCAAATATAAATAAATAAAACTCATGAAAAAATTAAACAAACAACTAATTCACCCCTCCCAAGGTATACATGCAGTCTGCAGAATGAACATCAAACCTGTAAGAGAAGTCAAACAAAAATTTGAATATCTAATCATGACTCGAGGTATTTCATGAGAGGTACAGGACAACCACCCTGTTCGCATCGAAAACAATTTTCATAGATAGTCTTATCTCCTATCTAAATAGACTCATCCCAAATAATATAACCCAAAGAGCTTAACCATCCTTTGATACCATTTTTTTCATGAACCAATCTGGGCCACCAACCAAACTAGCACCCGAGATGGTCTATGACAAGGACTAAAGGGTGTTCCCTATACCTATGGGCTGACATAATTTCCTAGGAATCATAAAAAAATATTAAAGAATAATTTAACTAAGTTAAAATATATTAAACTACCAAAAATAATAAATAAACTGAATCTGAAAATTCTAAACCAAACTATCCATAAAAAATCATAATTGAGTTACGTAGTTTTAGGAAACACCTAAGAGGGAAAAAACTAAAAATGAGAAACAAGTATGAATCAAAAATAACCACATGACAAGGGGTTATCTCCTTCAAGCCATCTCCACAACACTTCACCGATAAAGGAAGCTAAAAACCAGAACCTCCATCTCTAAGGAACTTTCTATCACCTATTTCAAACATTAATAAGTCTACATACACCCAATGTTGTAAGTAGGATGTGATCCTAAGAACAAAAGTATTCTAGCCAAGAAAATATTCAATTCAATAAACATTATAAGACCATAATCTTTCATTTACTTTAAAAATAAAATGCTAGTAACAATTTTAAAGGGATTGAACTTTAAATAAAAATTGTTTTCAAGAGGGAAACTTTAAGGAATGAACATTTTTAATAAAAATACACAAATTGATGAAATTACCAATCAAACACATCATATCCGGAAAGTAATTATAATATAACTAATGATCACTAGTCATTGGAAATACCCCTAGGCACTAGCTACCAATGGGACACTGGGTACATCGTATCTCAATGAAATGTGGTATACGAACCACACAAAACTAAGTTCTCATGAACGATCCACTAGTGGGGAACTCACCCAAAACCTAGGGGTCTCTAATTAATCATAATTATTTGGTTAGTTTTTTCATTGTTGATCTTTCTTAGTAAAACTGGGACAAGGTCACTTGTGAATCACTAACATACTAGTCCAACTCCCCCCACATAGATATTTAGGATTCCCATTGTTTCTCAATCAAGTTCCATATTTAATAAAATACCATTTTCATATCTAAACACCATTTATACATCATACACAAACAAAACAATACCCTAAACATGTTTCACTCTCACAATATAGGTCATTAAACTCAATGTAAATTTTATAAAACTACATCAAGAGGTGTTATAAGGATTTACACACAAAATTAATTAAAAAATACTCTTTTAAGACCAAATACCCAAAAATACCATACCATACCAGAATTAGATGGCTTAACACCATTTAATAAATCAATTTCATTAATCATAAAATAACCCCAAATTATACAACATGGAATATACAAAAAAACACACAATTAAATTTCAAAATGCAACTTTGAAAATAAAAATTTAAACAATGCTAACAAAAATGGTTTAAAACCACAGACAATAGATGATAAACTTGATAAATAGGATAATAAATCAAGATAAATTAATCAAAGAATGTCTATACATGGACCACCTACCATGAATTTCAAAAACCAAAACATTTGTGTGAAACTTCACCGGCACCACCACTACACCAGAAGTGAGTGAAATTGAACCCTAATCAAGAATGTTGAACTAAGAAACTCAATATTATACCCTGGGGACTAAACCTTAGCTACTAAAATTTTTGATCTTCAAGAATGATAGAAGAAACCTCAGAGAGATGGAATAAAATAAAGAAATAATCACTTACGTGAACAATATTAAAGTTTCCCACCCCAAATCCCCTTAATGAATGGGTTCCAAGGGAGATTTAGGGATCTTGGAAGCCTTATATGGATGAAATGGTCAAATGGGGGGAAGAAAGTGAAACATTGGGTTTAATTTTAGAATAAAAAATGGGTATAATTTTTATGACCTGGACACTCTGTACAGTTTATTTGTTTGGTTTAGTAAACTGTGTTCTCTAATAGTTCGCCCAATTCTATGTGACCAAAAATTGTCATTTGTCTCCAAAATTCATGGGGGCTAGGGGAGACTATAGTCAGTGAATTTAAGATAAAATATCTGAAAATAAGGTAATGTATGTGTAAGTATGGGATACTTTTAATGTTTATATATTATTATCCTCAATAATATATTTAATTTTATTTCAATGGTACTTCCATTTAAGAAAATTATATGACTATTATTTAATAAAAATGATAATTTTCTCTTATCTGGTTATTAATGACCATTTTCATGTATTAGTTCCATTTTCCAGTCTTTATTACTCAAAATTTTTTAAAAAATGTTTTTATGAAAACCTCGATTTCTATCCCACATTAGTCAGAGAACCTTTTTTATTCTAAAAACCTTGTTTTAGTAAAAAAAATTCATAAATGATTTTAAAATTATTTGGTAAATATATTTTATCCTTTTTCCCTTTTTTCAATGTTTTCAAATGAATCTTCTGATCTCTTTCTGAATAATGAAATTTTATAACCTTTAAATATTCCAAAGGAATGTTTTTTTACCTCATACAACTCATACGGATCTATCCATTGTCATTTATTTGAATCTTCCTTTTCATATTAAAAAAGGGTAATTTTTAATCAAAATATTTTCAAAATAGATTTTCAAAGAAAAGTTTTATCAAAAGGGTTTTAAAAATAAAAGTATAGTTTTCTCTAGAATTGTTTTAAAAGATCATTTTATCATATCTATATTCATAAAAAACCCTTTATTTTTACTTCAATTAGTATTATTGTATTGATACCACCCGTTTTTTTTACTTTTTATGGTTTATTATTCATTTGGATAAGGATAGTATTCACATTAACTTCCTTGAGTCATTATTTATTCCCTTTGAAATATTTAATCTCATATAATCAATGAACATTAAATTTTACCATTATTATCCATTTCATTTATCATGAATATTACTATTTACTAAATCATATATCATTTTACATATGGAGTCTAATTTGATAGTTCTTTTATTATTTGGGGAAATATTTATAATTCTATATTCTTTATTCAATATGGATATTTGATGAGGCACAATATTAATTTTGATAATTTTATATAAGGAATGCTTTATACTGGTAATGACAGGTGAAGCCTGACCTTTATATAGCTCCCTGATGCATCGATAGGTTCTCATGAGACAAATTAGTTGTGTAAATTAAATGGGTCCCTACCCATAGTCTTAAACTATATTGTCAAAGGTCATGATAGTATAGGTTTTCATGTGCCTTACACATGACTTATATTAAGAAATAATTCCCCTCATATTAGTTCTAGTTATTATTCATCTATGATATTTTGCATTAACATATCTATGAATACATTTCATTTTCAGTTCATTGATTAAGTGTCATGTGTTTCAATTTCTTACCATTCCATATTTATTTTTACTTATCTAATTATTTGAATGAAATTTGATTATAGTTATTACCTTTCCAAATTATTTACAAACTTCTATTCAATTTATTGATTACATGGAATATGTGTTCAATTTTTTAAAGTTCCATATTGACTATTCTCATTGATTCATTATTTCTTCCACTATATTTTTTCTATACTGATCATTTGAGATAACCCTTATTATGTTTCCTTACCCATGAATCCAAGAATCATATTTTGAAAGATATACATGGATATACTAGATTAAATAATGTTATTCTCAATATTATTTATTGAGAAAGAATAAAAATATTGTATTTTAATTAGTGTATTCTTATGTAATAAATGTATCATATATGTATTGAGTTTACTTAGATTAAAAAACTATTTAACCGTTCAAGGGTTGATTCCATGTAATAATACTAATGTAATTGATAGTAGACATAGGCTCTAGGATATCTGGGGTTAGGGTGTTATAATATCCCCAGTAAAAAATACGTTACATCAATCGATGTCATCTTAGATGAAAAATCATTTTAGTATATCACTTGGAACATTTATTGAGGAAAATATCTTGTACACTATGAAAAACCATTTTAAAAAATAAAACATTTTTAAAATCATTTTCATTGAAAATACCTTGGAAACTTTTAGAGTTTGTGTAAAAACATATTTAAAAACATTATAGAGGAATATATTATTTCTATTTTGAAAATATTTGTTTTAAAACCAAAAATTCAAAAAACATTTTTGAAATAATTTTCTTTGAAAATAAATTTTGAAACATTTAAATGAAGCTTTAAAAAATGATTTTTTCATTATGGTAAAAAATATATTTCATTTCATACTCATTAAAACAAATATTTCTTTCAAATTTTTGGTAAAATCTAAATGAGTGTTATTTTTTTAAAATAAGGAAAAATTACTTTTAAAACACTTTAAAATTAAAAATTGTGCAAAAAATTATTTAATAAATAACTAAGGGAATGCTAAAAAATTGAAAATATTTTTAGAAAACATTATTTTGGAGAAAAGTTATTTTTGATCGAAGATACAAATGACATTGATTTTCCATAAACAATTCTCTTCGAACATTTGAAAAGATTTATGGCTTGAATTGGAAATATTAATACCCATGTATCCTTCATGAAATTGCATTAGGAATATAAATACTAGTAAATATGTGAAAATATAATTGGTTTGATTTGGTCATTACACATATATATAGTTTGAGGTTAATTTGTGGTCTATACTTATAGATAAAAATTTATCAGTTTGTAGAAGATGATGAATTTCAACAACGGATTGAGTATGAAAAAAAATCATGAATCTATATGAACTTCATAGTCATTTGTCATGACATATAACATTTCATAAAATAATATATTTTTTGCCTTTATGATGTAAGAGGTCATGAACAAAGTTAGTGTCTCATGAAGCATAAGAAGCATAAATTTTTAGGTACTTCTTATTATATTGGTGTTAACCAGAAGCCCATTCCCATGGATTATACTTCTGCTACTACAGATGATGGACACACCAAAAAATCAATGGATTTATCCCACTAGTATAGTGTATTGAGGGGCCTCTGATCCTGATATATCTCCTCTACAACTTGATGTAGACTGAATATAGAATTATTCTTTGAATAGTGTCAATTTACCTAATAGGGGCAAGAGTTTTTCGGATGACATTACTGCGGAGGCTGATGATGCAACTCCAGAAAAGGAATTTAATATAGAAATGGAACCTTCAAAACTTTGAAAAGAAATAATTGATGGATGTGATGAAAATATGTTAGAGTAATAACCCATGGACGAAGATAAAACTCAAGAATTAGTTGATCAACAACTGAGGTAGAAGAACATACTTTTGAAAAAGGATCTCAAATGAATGAAAATATTTGTTGATGACTAGGTTTTACAAATGGTCCTTCCTAAAAAACCCCATTAATTGATTTTCAATCTATGTGTGTTCATGTTTCACCACTTCTAATCCAAGTGCATGAAAATGATTCATGTAGTATATTTGTGTAGGCTCTAGATCTGAGTAATCCTAGGGAGTATGTGCTTAAAAATTTATGAAATGGTCCATTGGTGACTAACACTTTTATATCGAAACAAGACCTTGGGATCAATCTGAAATGATCCACCCTAGATATTTTTTTTTCATTCTAATGCATCCAAAAAAGAAGGTATCATGGATATTCTTTATTGGTTAGGAAGGAAACAACAAACTATGTAAGGTAAAATATTTTGGAATAGGTGTATCCGCTCATCCACAACATGAGGTACGAGAGTTTCAAAATAATAAAATCAACGTAATCGTTTTTATTACCAACCCTCTTGCTTCCAGGGATGAATCTCCTTTCATGGGGGTATCCTTTGAGTACCCTGATGGTATAAGGCTTGAAGTATTGGCATGTTCCCCCTCGATCTCCTAGAGCATTAATCCCAAGTGGTATTCTTCATAAGGAAATAAAAACATTGTGGGTGAATACCACAATAATAAGGGGAAGACTTTTATGGAGAATGTAAAAATATTATGTGTATGGGGATGAATCATAAGGGACTTTGGAACATGTTTATTCTTTGAAATGGGTTCATCATCCCAATTGTTGTTGCTGAAGATGTGGCTATGTAGATTAGGCTCCAAAGAAGGGGGGATTCTAATCAAAGTTTTATCCTGACTCCAATGGTAATAACATTGAAACTGTAATCTATAAATAGGATATCTTGAGAGAACATTATTCTAGGGGTCGTAGCTACCGGCGTGGTCTGTGAATTGATTTGAACGCCCTGTGGGATGAAAAACACATGATTAGGAAAAATATTAGGAAAAAACATTAACTTGGAATATTTTTGATGAGGGTAATAATTTCATGTCTTACCCCTTCATAACATTTCTATTTTTTTCATTTATTTACATTAATAAAGTCACTTCATCTTTACCTTATTTTTTAAAAACAAAATTGATAAATGTTGAGATCATATTATAAAACTCTTATAATGGTAGTAAATTGTGATCATAATCCCCATAATATAGAGATAAAAATGGATATTTAAATACTAATTTTTTTTACTTAAATAATTACAAAATACATTTATTGGTATTATATACCCCACATAAAATAAATAGTTGGTTAATGTGGAATGTGTCTCATAGAAGTAAAAAGCGAGACAAAAATTATATACCATAAGTCTCAGATTCCATCATTAAAATAAAAAGATCCTCTATAATAAAAATAAATTTTTTATAAATCTATTAAATAAAAATCAGTATATATAAATTACTATATATTATTTACTTATGACCTTTTATTTCATTTTTATTAATAATTCCTTTTTAAATTCACATTTTGTGTAATAATGGCAATCTTTATCCTGCATGTTTTGATTTTTAATTTTGAGCCCTCATACATTGACCATGATTACATGGTATAAATACATTTACCAATTATATAAATATCATATATATTCAGTATATATGTATTTATTTTAATTCATAAATTTTGGAGATAGAAAATGAAATACAATGTTCATGGAGATGGTAGGTCGTACGTACAAATGAATATTGTTTCCCTTTTCTTGATGAATGAAATGAAATAAAGGTAAATAGTATATTATCATTAATGAATAATATTTATGTCATATATATCACATATATTCAGTAAATTTACACTAATTACCTTCAATTAAAAGCATATTTCATAAATGAGTCACATCGCTTCGTGAGGCGGTAGTCCGCCAAACACATGCACATTGTTATTGTATCACCCATGGAATGGAAAGTAAATATGTATATGTGATATCATAATTGTAGAATTATAATTATGTATCAAAAATCATATATATTTATTTAATATATCCTTATTACTTTTTATGTAAAATATAAATGAAAAACATATCAAATCAAATTGTTAAGATGTAGGCTGCCACAAACATGAGAGGCATTCTTATTTTCCAATGGGTTTGTAGATAAGAAGTTATATGTGGTATTATAAGTAAATATGAATAATAATACCATAAATTTCATATATATATAAACTTTTAATTTATAATTATATCCATCTGTGATAGGTTGATAAGAAAAATTCATAACATCCTTTTGCGAGGCGGTACTCCACCGTACACACAAATGATGATTACATATCCCATTTGATGGAAAAGAATATATATATAATTAATTAAATTAAAATTATAACATATAAGTATGTATGGGATATTGTTTCTTTATATAATTATAATTTAATAATTTTTAGAGGATATATAAGAATAAGTAAAACAAAAATGCATAGTATAAAATATTTCCTCTCATATGGACAACCTCTTTAGGTTTAAGCCGAAGCCTTCCTAGATTGGTTTTATGATATCACCAAGGACATTATGATGTGAGTATGGATTTAAAAATTATATTTTTATAGGTATTTTTTATGAAATGGGTTTTTTTATGTGTGAATATGAGAGGATAGGGGGTGGCGATTTATATGTGAGGTGAGTGGCACATGTGTAATTTTTAAAAACCAAGGTGTAACCACATTTTTCACGACCCAAGGATAAAAAATGAGAAATTATAGAAATATATATTTTTTATGGTATCAATATTTCTATGAAATATATTTTTTACAAGTTTATAGGTCACTTTACCCCTTATTATTTTAGTTTAACCCCCAGGTAAACTCATTTTCACCTAAACTGTAGTAACTAATTTTTACAGTATCTAAAATTTCTTATAGTAAAAAATTAAGATAAAATTGTTATATAATATTAATTATATTGATTAAAAATATGTATTACATTTTTATAAATTCCATTCACATATTTAGAAAATTTAAATTTAAGTTTAATCCCAGAAATGTGATGAAAAAGTGGTTTTAAAATAGAAAATGATCAGAAGTTTAAATATATTTTATATATATATTCAATAGAAAATTGATTTTTATGAAATAAATTATATTAATAGATATGAAATTTACCTAATTATACTTTAAAAATTATATTAAAACAATTCATATGTTTTTAAATTCTTTAAAAGAAATGGAAATTCTTAACAAAAACTAGTATTTTCAGTATTCATCAAAAAATCTATCTTCTTGGAAAATAATAAAAAACTAAACATAAGATAATTTTTAAATGATAATTTCATAAGTTATATTAATTTTATAAAATAAATTTTCAATATTCTAAAAAATATTTTTAAAATAATTGTGAAAATGGCTAAAAAACTTCTATTTTAGAAAAATGCAATTATTAAGACAAAAAAATTGATTTTTTATTATATCATGTATAAAAAACATAATATGAATATAACACATTCTATTGAATATATAATATATAACTTTCACTAAAATAATTCAACTTTTTTTTAAATTTATTGAGGTGAACCACATTTTTGTGCATAAAAATAGTTTTTCAAAAAAAGATTTCATTTATTTTCAAGTGGTTTCTGTCTTTATTTATAATTAATTAGTCACCAAATAATTTATTTTATAAATATTTGTAAAAAATATATTTTATAAATTGAGTTAATCCTATTAATATACACTTTTCCAATGGCTTGGTGATAACTATCACATTAAATAATAATATTTTAGTAGTATGTCATGTTTATTTAAACTCGGTGTTCTGTGCAATGCAAGTAAACTTAGTGTTTCATGTCATGTATGATAAAATAATTGATGCATGTATTAAAATATATCAAAAAGATTAAATCTATTTGAAAAATATACATGTCACAAAATCTCATGGTGTTATATTCTTCACCACCTAAAATGAATTTCTCTACCGAAATTCATCACTTTTCTACAAAAAACTGATGATATTTTGGTCTCATCACATTCTTAGGTTCCTATATATCATCCTCAATTTGGTGGTTTCACAACATAACATTGACCAGGTGGGTGGTATTGTTTCATAGAAATTTTTTTGTATGATCCATAATCTCCACCGATTTTTCCTCATAAAAAAGATCATTCTCCAATGGTATAACCTTTTATTTTAGTACATGTGAACAACCGGGTATGTAATTCCTCCAGAGAGATTCAAGAAAAATATCATGGACTTGGGAGAGGTTTTATGGATGTTCAAATAGATTGGCTAACATCCTGATAAAATATATAATATAAAAGGGACTAATATACCTAGGTCTTATCTTTCATTTATATACTAAGAACTATTTATTCTTTTTGTATCTCTTCAAATAAATTTCCAATACATCTCTTACTCCATGAAATGAAGATTAAGTTATTCCCCAAAGCACTAATGGATCACAATATCCATAATAGAATGATAATTTTTTCCTTTAATATCTAGTTATTATTATAATAAAATGGTTGACACATGTTATCTAACATACATAAATATTCATATGTTGAAATAATACAATAATCTATAAAACCTCATTCAAATTTCAAGTTAAACAATTCCAAAAATGTTTAACCTTATTACCCTTCAAAAATTAAAAATTTATAATGAAGGTAACTAAATTTCCAATAAACAACATTATATTAATCCACAAAATATTATTAAGTTTCTCTTAATTTTCACATACCAAATATGTGAATACATTAGTCATATATTTTATTAGGTCTCGTGAATTACTAGAATTACAATAAATTTTTTATGAAAACATAAATAATTCATCATTACTGAAATAAAACCATATACTATTGAATATATTCTATAAATATGATAATTTTGTACACTCCATCAATGATAACATAAACTACTTTGTCCACAAATCATTAATCAGTTCCATAGTCCTCAAAATTATCCAATATACATTATTCATATCTATAGTCTTTTTATCAAAACATAATTATATCATCAGCAGGAACATATTATGGGTTATCTTACCATAATCATGTGTTTTACATAAAATATATCCTTACCATTAAATCACTATTCTAGTTCATTAGTATCATTAAACATATTCTCAAAAATCCTTAAAAAACTTATATAGGAAAATCCTTATATATTTTATAATTCTTTAATTACAATACATAAACACTTCAATAATTCTACTAAATACTTAAACCATTAACTAGACATCACTTTATTACTCTTTAGTAACTACTTCCATTCATGCTTCATTTTTAGTCTCTTCATAATAAATAAAAAAACCATTACTTGTACCATCAAACTGATCCTCTTCTTAAGATTTCTTCCTAGGAAATCAAATTTTATAATTCTATTACTTTCCAATTTTATTACATTTAACCATTAACGATGCCTTAGGAAGACCATTATCCAAGTTCATTAAGTTAGGTTAACGTTTCATTTTTTCATGGAAATAACTTTCTCTATGCCATTCTTCTCCAAACAAAAAACATATTCTCCCTCCTTGGAGACATTCCATGAAGTGATTCTTCACACATTTTTGACATATATGAAATGGAATATTATTTCCTCCATGGTCTTCACCAATTGAAATCTCAGTGGTCTATATGCTTCTCCTATTTCGTGAGTCTGAGAGTTGGTTAAGGTGAGATTAATTGATCATATATCCTTATAAATGTTTAATCATAATCATAATATCCTTTACACGAGTCATTATATTGTTGGTTTTTTCATCAACACATTGTCGATCACTTTCAACATTAAACAAATCCCTTTTGGTTCCCACCATTGACTAAAATAAAAAATCATTTTTTAGGTAACAATATTCATATTAGAAAATAGAATAATCAAGATAAATCACTTATAGTCTTTCTAAATCCTAAAAACATCTTTTTAATATATAAAACCTTAGGATTAACATATATTATTCATGGTCATCACCTTTTGAAATCCTTCAGGATGGTTACAAAAGAGTTTTTAAATTTATAAATCATATCCCCTAGGTAGTTTGAAACCATGGATGATGAAAAGACCCATTTTAATGCCCCATATGATGATTTTTTCTAGCTCAATTCACCCTTTTTATATTTATAACCCATAGAAACCCATGATTTAGATCCACAACCACTTTTGGTATCCAATCATGGATATAATTTTTTAAAAACCCATCATTTTATCCTTTACAAAAATTCTTGGAAATTTTCTTATACATTGACTCATCCTTAGACTTATCCTTATATATATCCCTACACATATCCATTAAAATATCCCTCGAGATATCATTAATGTTTTCTCATCCTAGTTACCAAAGAATAACAAAACCTTTCTCCAATACCAATTTTATAAACCCACAATTCTTATACATAAATATTATATCTTAATAGATGAATAATCAATAACCAACATAATGATCTCACCAAATTCAATGAGGTCTAGTGACTTTCTAAAGTTGGACACATAAAAAATTACTCTATAAGTGAGGTTTTCCATACCCCACTAAGTTATACATAACTATCACACTTCTTAAACATATCATTCATAATACCTTTATTCATATCTTAGGGAAAGAAAACAGTGAAAGGGTGAGCACAAATGCTCAGTTAGGGTAATTAAGGGAGATATCAATATAACATGAGAATATGCATATGAAAACATGATAATAACAATTTAAAACCAAACCATGGATATCATAGATCATAAAATTCAGTCAAGGTATAAATCATGGTAGTTAATAAGACAAGAATCAAAATAGAATCAATGAACTTGATCTATGGCATCATAACGTTGGAATAACAGCTAGATTTTTTTAATACACATATATATAGCATATAATTTTCATAGAAGTTCAAGTATCATTTCCATGAATATAAAAGTGAAATTGGTTCACACCCTATACTATCATAGAAGTTATGTTTCGCTACCAATATTATAATAGTGGACATAGTCCATTATAGAACTAGGTTCACTACCCCGTCTAGTCCTATTTCTCTCAAAAGATGTCAATATTTACCCAATGAATTGGATAGAGATATAAATCCCACCATCAAATAAAGAAAATAATACATATGTCCTGTATAATTTCCTAAAACATTCATCATATTAGAACACGTGAAAATAAATGGGTTTCATAATCATTTCATTATAGCGTTACCTATGTAATTGGAAAAGGTTTCATAATCATTTTCGCATTTCATTATAGCATAACCTGCGGAAATTTAATCGTGTTTCATAAACATCATGTCATGGTTTAACCTAGGGAATATAAATGAGATTTAGAAACATACTTTCAGCATAAACAAAAACTATGTAGAGAAAGAATAAAATGGAATCCATGGATTATATCACAATTTAAAAATAAGTAACTTCGAAGGATGTCATCTTATATGAAAAATAAATTTGAATGATCACAAGGAAAATTTAATAAAGAAATTAATATTTCCACTCAATAAAATAATATTTTTAAGATAAATCATTTTCAAAATCATTTTCTTTAAAAATTACCTTGAAAACTTATAAATGGAGATCTAAATATCATTTAAAATATTTTTTTAGGAAATCATCCTTTCCATTTTGAAATGAAATTTAAAAAACTAAAAAATAATAAAACATTTTATAAATAATTTTATTCTAAAATTAACTTTGAAGCTTATAAATTTATATTTTAATCATTAATTTGTGAGTGATGGTGAAAAATAAAGCTCATATCGTACACTTTAAAACAATGATTCATTTCACATTTTCAATAAAAGAAATAAATTATTTTCTTGAAAATGACATATATGTTCAATTTAAAATACTTTTTAAAGTTAAAAAATGGGAAAAAAACTAATTTAATAAATCATTTGAATAATTTTAAAACATTTTTTGAATGCATTTTTTGAAAAAATGATTTTGTAAGTAAAACATTTTTGACTGATGAGATAAATGACATCAATTTATCATATTTTCTTTTAGAATAGTTATTAAATAAAGGGAGTAAAATTAATTTAAAACATTTATTCTCATGAAATAACCATAGGTTAAAAAATTCATTTATTTCTTAGGAGATTGTTCCGAATATTTCATTATCTTAATCATAAACAATCCTAATTAATAATGAGATTGTAATATAAAACCCTTACCCCAATGGAAAGTTTTAATTATAGGCCCCATGAAAGAGAGATCCAAAAATATCTATGTAAATCGGTGAATTTTTTTAATAATAATAATATACATTAAAGGGTATTATAAACATAATATAAAATTGGTTGGTGTTGAATATGTCATGGGTCTCACCAATGTGAAAAGTGAGATGGAAATCCAATACCTTAAGTAAATACTTACTTCAAACATGTTAAAAACATTTAAAATAAATGTAATATTAAAATATATCTATTTTAGAACCATAATTATATTTATCATACCATATATGATTTACTTATTACTTGTTATTATTTGTTTATTTACACTTCCTTATTAAAATTAGATTGCAGTTAATAACCACTTTTCTTTTTGTGTACGTTTTGATTTTTTATTTTTGGCCCTCTTACATTAACCAAGGTTACATGATACCTATAATGTTAACCAGGATATTAATAGAATATATATTCATATATGTATTTATATAAATCCATATATGTTAGAAAACATTACACCATTCATGGAGATAGTAGGCCATACGTACGCATGAATGTTGTTTCCATTTTCTCGATGGATGAAATAAAATAAATACAAAAAAATATTACTATTACATAATAATTTTTATTTCATAAATATTACATAAATACAATCAATGAAATTTGTTTATGAATATTGAATCATATGACTTTTCATGGTTGTAGTCCAGCTTACATAGAAAGGACGTTATTGTATCCCCAGTGAACTGGAAAGTAAGATGGCATTTGTGATATCATAATTAAAAAATATAAATATATTAAAAATATAATATATATTTAATTAATATATTATTATTACCATGAAAATAAAATATAAATGAAAAGTACATCACATCAGTTCATGAGGGGGATTGTTTGTTGTACACACAAGGGACATTATTATTTTCCAATGGGATGGGAGGTAAGAAGGTAGATGTTTTGTTATAATTCTATAGCTACAAAAATATAATAAATATCATATATAATAATTAAATCCATCACTTTATCCATCCATTATAGGTGGGGATGTAAAATTAATAATATCTGTTCGTGAGGTGGTAGTTTTTCGTACACATGAATAATGATTTTATATACCATTTGATGGAATAAGAGATAAATATAAGTTATTAAATTAACATAAAAATATAATTATATATTTAGAATCTATCTTTATTTTATTATAATAGTTGAATAATATTTGATTTTATTATATGAAAAAGTAAAATTGGAACATATAGTTTAAAACATTACCTCTTCGGTGGAAAAACACTTTAGGTTTGACCTAAAGCCTTCATATATTGTCATTATGATATCACCAAGGAAATGTTGATGTTTGAATTAAATTAATTAAAATAAAATTCATTTATTCTATAATATAAAGGGGTTTAGATGTTTGGATAGAGGAGAGGGGGTGGGATTTTATAACTTAGGTGAGTGGTACACTTGTAATTTTTTAAAATAAATTGATGTACATTCATTTTTCACATGACAAAAGGATCTAAAATGGGTCATTATTTAACCCTATAGGTGTTAAGTTCTAAATATGGACATAAAATTGTTTTTAGAAATGTTAATATGAAATTTTACTCATTATCTTTTTAGTTTAACCCCTGGTATAACCATTCTCACCTTAATCGTGATAAATAATTTTTTCTGGTTTTACTATTAATTCTGGAAAAAAAAAATAAAGTTCATCATTTTAAATAATATAAATGTTTATTGTTAAAAACATTTAGTCTATTTTTCCAAATCCCATTCACATAATTTTCTAATTTTGACTTAAAACTAATATGACAGATGTGATGAAAAATCATTTTTCCAAAGAGAAAATGTCTAAAATTTTAAAATATTTTTAAATAAAAATTAATCATGAAATTGATTCAAAAAACATAAATTGAATTAATATATAAATTATTGAAATAATATTAATTTTAAAATCATATTAAACTAATTTTTTGTTTTCAATTCTTTAAAATAATGACATCTCTTAAAAAAACCTATGTTTTTTACTATTCATCAAAAAAAATATCTTCTAAGAAAATTCAAAAGAATCACCCTAAGATATTTTCTGAAATAATAATATCATAAATAAATTTAATTTTTTGAAACAAATTTTATGAAATTTTAAAAAATTACTTTTAAAATAAGTGATTAAAAAGTGATAAAACTGGTTTTTAGAATAATACTGTATTTCAGCATACAATTGGATTTAATATTAAATATTATCTATAAAACACATATGATAAATGTTATGTATTTTATTTATTATATAATAAATAAATATAATTAAAATCATTCAGCCAAAGTTATTTTATAATTTATTGGGTTAAAATGAATTTGTGAGTGTAGAAATATTTTTTCAACATAATATTTATTTTGTTTTCAAATGGTATTTATTTTCACTTATAATTAATTAGCCACAAAATAATTAATTTTATATAAATGTATAAACCATAATTTTTCATAATTTCATTAATCATATTCATGTATATCATTTTAGTAGTTATGCAATAACTATCATATTAAATAATAATATTTTAATATTATGTCACGTTTTATTTAAACTCGGTGTTCTGTGTAACGAACACTAAACTCAAGTTTTCATGTAACAAAAACTATTTTTTTTCAAATAAAATATTTTAAAAGATATTTATTTTTTACAATGGGTGTCAAACTTATATATATTGGATTACAAATTTTTATTAGAAGGATTTCTAATATTATATGTGCATATAATAGTGTAGTATACAAATTATATTACTAGCATTACCATTTAGCCTTATGCAAGGTGGTTCTACCATTATTTCTGTATTATGACCCAACACAAATGCACACAAATATATGTATATATAATTGAATATAAAAAATCATAAAGAATTTTACTATTCAAGGAAGGTAGGGTAAACCTCATGGAATCTTGGAAGGCATATAATGACTCAACATATTGATTTGTGATATATCTTACTTCATTATTTTATATTTTATATTCATTGAAATATATAATTTATTTTATAAGGGGGTGGTATTTGGTTTCCTGGTATGTTTTACATTCTCATTGAGTATTTGTATCTCAGTGGAAATACAACCCATATGTCTTGCATACATATCAAGAGAGAATCCCTAAAATAGGCGAGTAGAATTGAGTAAATTAGTGGGGATGTGGACATTATTTTATAATGATATAAAAGTCTTTTAATAATGTTCCATTTGTTTATTTAACATTTTTTGGAATATATACCATGTATATGACCAATGCATTAAGAAATCCCCATGTAAAGTCTGACTTATATGAAATAACATGGGTTTATTTAATTATTACAAACAATATCATAGTAATTCCGGATGTAATTCAACCATAATTCCATATTGTATTGATGTTTTTATCTGGAGGAATATGATTAGTTATTTTTTTATTATATTTATGTGGTGATACTACGGTTATAGTCACCTAATGATATATCAGTCAGCCATAATCACAAGTTGTCATCCTTTATCATATTTGGTGGTACACATGAGATGTGACTCTCTAGATTGGGACACATGGTATGTTTTTTATATGAGATATTATAAAATATAGAGTAATGTAATTATAGAAAAATGAAGAAAATATTGAATGATATTTGGGGTTTTAACCTAATGACTTATCCAAGATACACGAAGATTACATGATCCAGATTCCCACATATCCTAATTTTGTTTTTAAATCCCCATGGGATATCAATATTAATCATGGATAATGGTCCAAAATTAGGGTATGATTTACCCACTAGAATATTAGAATGTTTCATTGTATTATCCCACTCAAAATATGAAATTACATGTTCATATTTTATTTATATGGAAAACATTAGCATGTTTGTTGTGGGGGTACTTGTCCACTAGGGGTACTTGATATAATAATTAATAATTTTTTTGTAAAAACAAATCTTGAATAAATCATAATATACACTTGAACATAAATTATAGAGGCCATATAAAATAATTAAAACCAAACAAACACTAATAAGATAAAATCATATCAAAATTTCTATATGAAAAACAACCCTCTCGACAAAGGTATTCTCCATCACTTGAAAACTTTTGGTTTCTTGAAGAATACTAAGTGTCTCAAACATTTATATAATAAATAAACCAACTACTACCATCATATAGGTCATACTAAAAATATACCAAGTGATAATTCATGTCTATCGAAGTGGATATGCATGGTTTTAGTGTAAAGATATAGTAGGGAACCACTAATGATGTCTCAACAGAAGAATTGAAAAAATGAATGTACAGACATATAATGTGCATAGTAATTTACTCATATAATAAATTATCATTCAATATTAAACATTGAATTCATGGTAGTAACTAATAATACAATGAAATAATAGATCAATAATACTCATATATAGCAACTCCTTAAAGAAAAAATATCCAAACCTATTAATACAACATCAAGCATATCCTTGAATGTGTAAGAAAAGGAAGAAACTTTGTTAGGGTATAAAACTTGAAAAATAGGAAATGATAGGGTGTGTATCAAGTCAAAGAAGTCTTATATCCCATCCCATATATAGTGTCTCGTTTTTCATAGTCGGCATACCTACACAATTAGTTTATAATATAATATATCAATTTACACATCTTTCATTCATATGTATATTATAGAAACCATAATTCCAGTGTAAATAAATCTAGAATCCTAGTATCAAATAAAATATTGAAATAAGTTAGTAATAAAAAATAACAAATATATATTAACATTAATAAAAATAATGCCTAATCATTGAATATCTATAATCAAAACATATAATTTGTGAGAGATTAACATGACATAAGGATGGTATATCTATAATAAAATTAAACAAAATTTCTAACTGAAATTACATATAAAGATGGTATATTTGTAATAAATTCAGGATAATTAGGAATTTTAAACAAACTCTAAATATACGATATCCATAATTAAAGAATACAAATTGGAAAATCCAAACAATGAATAATGATTTTATATCCCTAATTACACAATAGAAATTAGGAAATTCCAAAAGGGCTTATTGATGGTATATCTATAATGAAACCATATTATTTGGTCAATACAATCAAGTATTGTGGAATACATGTCTATAATAAAAGCATACTAATTTGGTGATTCAGATAAGGAATAATGATTTTATAAATTTAATAATAGAATAATAAATTGGATATATCTATTGCAATCTATTAGTGATGTATGAATTTATTATTTAAATAAGTTTCATATTTTTAGTCTTAGTTTAGGAAAAATATACATCGAACAAAGAAATTGATTATTTTTTAACATTACTAAATATATCTATAACTAATAAAATAGATTTATCACTATAATAATTATTTAATTTTGAAATGAGGTGAATTTGTTTAGTGAAAATATATACTCTATTAAAATATTCAAGGTAACAAAATACAGGTGTAATGATTTTTTAAAGACCCACTTACTAAATACATTTTTTTTACCCAATCCCATACACAAAAAAATATAAAATTAATTCAAATGTACTTTTTAAAAAAAATTGTTTGATTAATAAATGTATTATGTACCTAACACTTCATTATACTAAGAAACACAAATGTTTCATAAAATGAAATGTTAATTAAAAACAAGATTTTATATAACAGTTTTCTCTAATAAATATAAATCATGTTTACTAAATGATGTCTAGTTTAATAATAAATTATATGATATGTTAATTTATATATATATATATATTCCTTATAATATTATATATAATAATTACACAGCCTATACCCAATGTTAAAAACATTGTCTAATAATTTTATCAAATTAATGAAGTGTTATAGAAATAATGCTAAAACATACACATTATTTTATATTTATAATAACCAAAGGGATGTCGTATTTAGATGCCTAATCATGAATTAGATCGATGGAAATTTAAAATTAAAATAGTTTTTGTATATAAAAATACACTATATTTATAGGTAGTGTAAAATATATAATTTTATTATACTAAACATTAAATTCAATTCAAGGGTGAAACAACCATTACAATCTGGGAATTAACACTTCGGTCGGTAATACACCCAATAAACTAACATAATAACTTTGGAAAATTTCTTTAATACAATTTGAAAAACTACCCTTCTAAAAGAAATAAAAAAATAGAATTAATGAGAACATATCTTGATAATTTATATATACATATGTAACCATATATTTGTTTAATTAAAATAGAGATTAAAACATTTATATCATGACCTGGTTAAAATGCAATAGAGGGTTGAGAGAAACTACTTGATTAATCTACTAATGATTTCATGTGGAACTACAAATATCAATGTAATATCCTATAATTTCAAAACAAATTTAATAATAAAATAAATCCTAATAAATACATTTTCCATAATAAAATAATTATAGTCACCAGGATAACCCTCAATGACCATTCAATACCATACCATAATAGAAAATAGATTAAAATAACTAAAAATAAATAAAATAAAAAACTTAATTATTTTAAAATAATAGAATGATCCTTGGAATCCTTCATAGTGAATAAAACATCAAATCAGCACTAAAATAATGGTCAGAAAGTCCATCAGTTCTCTTTTAGTCAAATAATAAATAATCCCAATGATTCAAAATGATTTCACCATATTTTGGAGAAATAAAAAATAAATCCCAAATTTACCCATGGGAAATTGAAAGGGACGGAATGGGGAAGGGATATATTCTGATGGTGTCTCAAAAAATAACACGTCATAGAGGATTTATCCTCCTATTTTATAGTTCACATTCACCATATTTTAATATTTAATTTTCATTATAACAATATAAAATATATATAAGCATATTTTATATTTATAATAATATTATAATTTTAATATAATTAATAATAAATAATATATATCATAAACATATTTATAATAATATTATTGTTATTATTAACTCCATGTACATTATTTATTTGTTATGATATAATAATAGAAATAATAATAATAATAATAATTCCACTAATAATAATGGATGTAAAAATATATGTGTATTTTAATACAATACCATAATAGGGAATAATAATAAACTGAAACATAATTATATAAACTTAATATAAAAATATTAATAAAAATATTAATGAGATATATGTTGTTGTGTGTCATAAGAGTGCTAAAACATGTAATCCTCCATCCCAAAGACTAAGGTTCATATCATAGAAAACTCCTTAGAGGATTTAAATGAAAGGCTGTGAAGTAGGTACAACACGGGCATGTAGTGATGCAGGAGGGATATAGAAAGTTGGTGATGCCGACATGATACAGGAAGGGGTGACATAGGCATGACACAATCCTTGTGACATTAGGAGGATTATGCATGCATATTGCTGCATTTCACCTTCATGCCTTGTTGATAAACAACATGGCCTTAGGGATATGGGATATATAATGGGTCTCACTCTACCCAGACATAAAAAGGTATTTTATTTCATAATAAAAATAGAATTCAACCCCAACATTTAAAAAATATAAATGATGGGTACATTTTAGTAGTAAAAATAAATTAAATTGGTTTCAAATATATAGATTCGTGATCCTTTAACCAATAGAAAATACCCCAACCAAAAAAATTTCATAAAATTATAATTATGATGAGATATGTAATTCTTTAAACTCCTCACAATATAAAATTGTAATGAATAAAAAATCCAATAGTTCTTGTATCACATAATTAAAAAATACAAATGATTAAAATATTTCTTCATAAGTTTTTATCATATTTATTTCAATCTAGTGGTTTGATTTGGAAATAATATCTGAACAACCGTGAAAACTATAGAACTCAAATACCTTTTAAACAACATTTATTTTAATGATATCAGTACTCCATATAATTTCTTGGCGCATATGGAACCTTGCTATGGGAGAATCAAAATAATTCTAGAGAGCAATGGTAATCCTTACCCTACTATCTCTACTCACTATCATATATGTGTTAATTTTGATCAAACCCTATGATTTTGAACTTGAATTTGAATCAAAGGTCTTCTTTTACATTTTCAAACCATTATTTTTTCATGAAATCCCTGTAGGGACTCGAGCCCTGGTATCCTGGAACCTGTTCTTACTTTATTACATTGGAATAAGATAAAAGGAATCATATCACAAATAAAAAAATAGTTTAGTAGTTTTGTTAAAAAAGATACATATTTGAGTTTTACAATATATATGAATATATAAATATAATACAATTTTTTTGAAGATAAATTTATTCCATATGGAATATTCATGTATATAAATCCATGTAAAATTCAATGATTCTTAGGGAAATAAATAAATAAGGGTGTTATCACATTCTTAGAGGGGGATAATTATTGTGGAAGCTATCATGAATCAATAAGAATAATCAACATGTAAAGGTAAATAACTCATCACACATGTCATTTAAAAAACTAGGTACGGAATAATCAATATGAAAAGTAAGTAACTAATCAAACATTCCATTTAAATAAATATATAAATAATAATCAATATATAAATATAAATGAGTGAAAAAACATGCAATTTAATCGATAAACAGAAAATAATATGCACCCATAGATAATATCACAGTGATAATATCATGGATAATAATAACTAAACTCTTAATGAAGGAAATTCATAATTATTGGATTCTCTGTCTCAGGAATATGATACCTCTATAGTAAAGACCATTTACATGATGGTTTAAATGATAGGTAAAAACATGTTTAATGTTATCTTTATTGGATTGTATCATGAAACCTACCAATGAATCGGGGGAATATATAACACAAACTCTCACCCATCACTATAAGTTCAAATCATTCCTCATCTATAAAATAATCTATTTAATTCATTAATTGATATTATGTAACATCAAATATTCATATTGAGTAAGGGATTTTTTTATCAAAATTTCATGTAGTAAAAAATAACATTCAATATAAAACACTATATGTATAAATGAGATATGGTTTAAGAAAAAAATATATCCATGATAAATAATATGAATATTTATAAGATAACTAATATATAATGAAATTAAAAAAGTGAATGTTTCATGGGGAAGTTAATTACTACGAAAATGAATCATGGATGTAAATATTAATACTTTCTCGATCAAAATTTTTATAAACCAACTAGAGGAGACTACAAATGGGATTAATAAAAAAATATACCCATTATAGTAAGAATAATGTTTTTTTCATTTCATAATGTAAATATTGTAAAATATATTTAAGAAAATATTATGTAAAATGTCCTTTTGATTTTTTAAATCATTTTTAAAATCATTTTCTTTTAAAAACACATTTACAAACATTTTTTTGAAAGGATCCTTATAAACGTACAAAGGAAGATTCAAATAAATGATGTTTATAATGGTGGGTAAAACATTACATGACATAAAAGTTAAAAACAAAAATTTTTTTAATGTAAAAATGTCATGAAAGTTCCTTATTAAAAAAATGAAAAGAATATTACCTTCACATTTTCGGTAAACACCTAATAAGAATCATTTTGATAATGACATAATATTATTTTGAAAACATAGACTAAAAATGTTTAAATTTTTTTATAAATCATTTAAAAAGGTTAAAAAATAAAAATAACATTATAAAACATGGTTTTGGAAGAAATAAACTCTTTGACTGAAGAGACAAATGAATTTGGATTTAATTTAGCACATTTTATCAATTATTTTAATAACCAAATAATAAAAAAATGAAAATATTACTTGAAAATATCATGAATTACCATAGTATTATATTTTTAAATGGGTTATGAAATAATTATCAAATAATTTATATTAATTACAATATGAGAATAAACAATCTCTATTAAAATAATATTGTGAAGTAAACCCTTGCAATGATCAAAATGTTGAAGTGGGAATCAAACAATGGATCGATTATGTGTATCATATTTAAATCCAAATAAAACAAGAGGTAATATTATATATGATAATAAAAACTCATTATATAGATAATCTTATAGTTATATGATTAATGAAGAATAATATTAACCCAATAAATAGAAATTCAGTTAAAAAATTCTTTACCACTTGGTAACTTTTAATTGAAATACCTTTAAATGATATAATTCCAGTTTAAAATTAAAATACCATGAATAATTATTTATTCATAATATTACATGTCAAATAGTCAATATATAAACCATATAAAATAAATTATGTGTATAAAATTACAATATTCTCTAGTGAAATGAAATTTAGATGAAATCCATTACCTTATTCTCCCTTTTGGTTTAATGTGTTGTAACATCTAGTATAGTGGGTTTAAACATGTTATTATGTTATTATAGAAGCATATTAATATTTATAAAATCATATATAATTCTTTTATATCATAATATTACCCATTAATTAATAATATTTCATAGTTTCCATTTTTTCTAGTGTTAATTAACATGTTTTATCATGTGTGTTTCATCATGAAGGATATGATTTGTGAACATATTTTATAGTTATATCATATAAATAATAATAATAATAAAATAATTATTATATTTTTACAAAAAAATTACTTTTAAAACCAATCAATAAATAGAGTTATGAAAAATGTAGTGTGTTATGATCATGGAGATGGTAGGTTGTACGTACGCATTAGTAAAGTTTCCATTTTTCAGTAATCATTATAGAAATTTGATAGGTAATTTTTTATTCTTAAAAACTGGTAATTATTTTTTATTTACCATATTATATATATATATATATATATTATCCATGTGGTGGGGTGATAAAAATATAGTCACATCGCTTCGTGAAGGTGGTAGTCCACACATACATGAACAATGTTATCATATTTATGTGAATGAAGCGGTAATGAAAATAAAATGAATTTTTATTTTTAATGAATTATAAAAATGTAATAAATATAACAATTATGAAATTTATATCATATATAGTCATTAAATTTATCCTTATCAACTTCCATTTGAAGCGTTAGTGAAAGACGAATCACATCACTTTGTGGGGCCGTAGTCTTTCGTACACATGAGTGACGTTGTCATATCTTCTATGAAATGGAAGGAAAAAATATATATATGATATAATGAATCTATAGGTATAAATATTTTAAAAATATCATATATATAATTTTGATCTCTCATCATACCCAACTGTGAAATGTGGTAATGGAAGAACATATCATAACGATTCTTGAGGCAGTAGTCCTCCATTCACACAAAATATAATTTTGTAACCCATTTGATTGAAATGAATATTTTTAATGCCATTACAATTGTATTAAAAAATCCCATAATATGGCATATTATAATTTTATTATCCCAATTTGTTTTAATAATAATTTATGGAGTTTTATAAATCAATAAAACAAAGACACTCATTGAAGAACATTACCTCTTCTTCAGGTTTCCCTCTTAAGTTTGCAAAAAATCCTTCCTAGGATGGATTTATTCCCACATTAGAATGATTTGAGGGATGTTTGGAATTTATTTTGGAATGTATTGGATTAAAAAATTTAGTTTTAAGGGGTGATGAAGAGAGGAGAGGTGGTGGTCTTTTATAAGTACTGGAGAGGACACACTTGGTATTTTTTAAATGAATTGAGTGCGACCACATTTTTCACATTTCAAAAGGGTTTAAAATAGATAATTATAAAACCTTATAGGTTCAGTGGTCTATTAATTTTCATAAAATATTTTTATACAATTTTATGGATCATTTAAACCCTTATTATTTTATTTTAACCCCCCTAGTAAACCCATTTGTACATTAACTGCGGTACTTAAATTTTACTAAATTCAATATTAATTTTTTGAAAAAATTAAGTTGATATTATTATTAGTTATTATCAATTATGTTTATTCCAAATATTTAATATACTTTTCAAAATTCAATTTAAATAAGAGGAAAATTTCATCTTAAAATTAATCTTACAAACATGACGAAAAAATGGGTTTTTAAAGTGAAAATGTTCAAAGGTAGAAAATGTTTCTAAATCATAATTCAACATGAAAATAATTCCAAAGACCTAAATTTGAATAATTGATATAAAATTTCAGTATTTTATTTTAAAAAAAATTCAATATATAATTTAACATTATAGATTATTTAAAGCAAAAGGCAGTTTCCAATTAGAATTTTGTCCTTTTCATTATTCATCAAAAAATAAATCTTCATAAAAAATCCAAAAAATTATCCCAAACATAATTTTGATGTCCTGATTTAAAAATGAAGTTTATATTTTAAAATAAATTTTATAAACATCGTCAAAAATAATTTTAAATAGTTTTATCTAAACGTGACAAATCTGTCTTTTAGAAAAATACTTTTTTTTTCACAAAATATTTCATTTTATTTGAAATCATTCCTATTTTATTACTAGAAAATAGATAAATTATAATCATGTATAAACTATATGTTTTTATAATTAATTTAATAATATTAACATATACTAATTTAATTACTATGTTATAAAAATTATTTTAAATATTTATTTTAATATTATATTTTTTTTTCAGAAAAACACGGTATTGCACGTAACACAAGTTATCCAAGAAACTCGTTGTGGTGTGTAATGAAATGATAGATCAGTTTTGTGAAAAAGTATATATTTTTAAGAGATATAATTTATTTTAAAATAAATATATCACAATTTATCTGGGTGTTATACTTCTTCATATGCCTAGTGTTTTGTGGCATACACTCTATCGAATATAGTGTCCTGATTTTAGAATTCTCGGGTGTTACATTCTCCCGACCAAAAATAAATTTCATCCTGACAATTTAAATTTGATCTCTCTAATTCAAGATTTGATATTTTAAAATTCTATTGGTCAAAAATCCATATCAGAAAAAGAGTTAATAAAACATACTTTTAATAAGAGAGAAAAGGAAGTACAATGTTCATCTAGAATAATGGATATCTAGTTTTCTATATAAGAGAACAATGGTGGAAAGTGAATATGTGGACATGGAAAAAGATAATTAAATATTATAGATATAGATTGAGGTCATTGAACTAAATCAAGTGAATGAATAATTTAATGTTAATGGCCTAAAAATTATAAAGATTTGATGATTAAAAAGACCATATAATTCTTCAGATATGAATATAATAGGAAAAAAAATTTGTTTCAATATCATTTTCCATAATATTAGGAATTATTTTTATTGTCTATGAATATTAGTTAATATTCATACTTTATAAGTTATAATTCATACACACAATTTCATCTTTTGGTTTTTTTGAATTATTTTTAATTTAACCCTTACTCCATGAAACAAAATTGCAATAAATAATTTTTTATACCAAAATAGTAAAATTCACATTAAATGGTTAGTAAGATACATAAAAGAGTGAAAAGTATTTATATATATCACTAACTATATCTAAAACCAATATGGTTATAACATGATATACAATATACTATATTAATCTATAATCATCAATGAAACACCATTGGTTCATCATTAGAATTTATTTTTTAGATCTATTAAGCTAAAAAATAATATATTAACAAGGAAATTATGAATTCCATTCGTAGGAACAAAACCCTTATAGTCCTTCGGTCTTGGGTTCAAGCCTTTCGGCCTTCCAAACATGATGGGTTGTCACCCAACATGTGTGTTGTCTTTTTTTAAGCTATATTAATATAATTATTATAATTCTTCCAAAAAATTAGTATGGACATCCTTGAAATAAAATTAATCATAAAATACTCTTTTTAATAAGGTTTTCAATACATCATTTTTTCACAATGTTTGCTAATATTATTTGACTATAATTTCAATGTCATTAAATATAATTTTAACCCTAATTTTTATAAATACCTTTAAACCAATATCTATAAAATGTAATGGAATTATTTCTCAAATATATATTCCACTAAAACATATACTTGTGGTAAATTTTTCAAAAAATATCCATAATTTTGGTAGACTCCTTTTATATAAAACCCAATAACATGTGTTTAAAAATTTGGAATTATGATCAATCTTAAACAAAAATCACATTATGGTATCAATAACACATACTTTAATAAATTCATATGTTCATAAAATATCTAACACAATCCTTAGATGTTTAATAGTTCTAATAATCGAAATAAAATTGGTAAAATACATCAATAATTTAATTCTAAAATCAAAATACCTAAATACTTCATCATTTTTGTTTCTATATATTTATTTCCTTGTTTCATGGGATAACCAATAGAATAGGTAATTTACTCAGATAGTTCTTAGGTTTACCGCAACAAACTATAAATGTATCTCTATGATAAGATTTAGTTATATCCATTATACTCTATATTTTTCCTTCTAAATTCATTACTTTATTTTCTTTTTTTCACACATAAATAATTTTTCTATTCCATAGAGACACTTTATTTTAAATGAAAAGAAACCTTAGGTTTAAATTATATCATTCATTTTCATCATCAATTAAAATTCTTTATAAGGGTCTATAGTGAAAATTATATCATTCTACGCTTATCCCATGAGAATGTCAAACAAGGTTCATGTTAAGGCATGTTGTTATTCCCTAGGTGGTGATCGGATGAAATCCAAAGTTCCTTTTTAAGATTTATTATCCATTGGTACATTTTTTATAATACAAAAACAACTTTTAGTATCAATACATGGATATTTTTTGAAGAAAATCATATAATTTCTACCTTAAAAAATTTTAGGTTGTTCTTCTATTCTTATCCTTAAATTATATCATAGATTTATTTTCTATAATCTATGTTTTACAAAAACTAGTTCCAAGATTTTATATTAAAAAAAATATGATACCAATTATAGAAAACTATACCCCATAACACCAAATTTGGTTCCCACTTTATTACGTTGGCATATGATACACAGAATCACTTCAAAAAAGGACTGAATAGTATAGTAGACTTGGGAAACAAGATACATACCTGATTATTACATTACATTTGAATAAAAACTATACAATATATTATTTCTGAGGACAAATACATTCCATCTTGTATATCCCTACATATCAATCATAGTAAACTTGATGGATTATTAGGGAAAGTAAATATAATAAGGGTAAGTTGAAATGCTTAGTAATGGTTATTTATTCGGGAAGATGTCATGAATCAATTATAGTAATCAACATGGAAAGGTATATAACTAAGAACAAATTCCATTTAAAAAACTAGATAATGAATCGTTGATAGGGTAATGTCAATAATTTAGAAAACTTCAAATTTAAATAATTCGATAATGGGTAATCAATATGGAAGTTTTATTAAATGAAAACACTTGAAATTTAATCAATAAACTAAAATTGAAATGAATTTACAGATAAAATTATCATAAAAATATCCTCGATAATAATAATCAACTCATAATGAAGTTAATTCTTAATTATTCAATTTAATGTCTCAGGAACATGATTCCTCTACCATCAAGACCTTTCACAAGATGGTTTAGTCTAATTTAAAATGTTGTTAAATGAAAACTTGACTGTATTGTATCATAAGACTTACAATGTATCTTTGGGATATATAATTTCACCCCCCACCCATCAATTCATGTCAATATCATTCCTTATATATCATATAATATTTTTAATTCATGAATCAATATGCCTTCACAATAAATATCCATACTGAGTAATGGATACAAATTTATCAATATTTCCTACTCAAACAAATAACATTCAAAGTAAAAGAATGTATGTAAAAATAATATAATTTTTTTGAAATAATAATATCCATCATAAATAATATGTATACATAGGGAAAATTTAATGTCTAATGATCAAAGTAAAGTGAATGCTTCAATGGAAAGCTAATGACTAAAAAGGATTCATGGAAGTGAATATTAATACCTTCCATGGCCAAAATGACCATAAACCCTCTAGAGTAAGCGTAATGATGGTATCAATAAAACTTATAACCATTAAATTAATAATAATGGGTTTCTATCATATAAGAGTATAAATTTCATAAAAATATCATCAAAATAATTTATGAGTAAAATATCCCTCTGATTTTGTAATATATTTTGAAAATAATTTTCTTTGAAAATAACTTTCAAAAACATTATCTTTAAAATGATCCTCATAAATTTTTAAATCAAGCTTCAAATAAATTATTGTCATGATAGTGGGAAATATCACATATTAAATAAATATTTATGAATAGAATTCATTTTTCACTGTAAAAAGGTTATGAAAGATCCTTGTTATGAAAATTACTTTCACATTATTTTGATAAAGAAAATGGGAATTGGTTTCAAAAAGTCATAAGATTTATTTGAAAAAAAATATAATGTGAAAAAATGGGTGAAAAATCCACTTATAAATCTCTTTAAAATGTTCCAAACATTTTTTTAAATAGTTTTATAAAACATCATTTTGGAAGAAAATGGACTTTCGACTCAATAGAGAAATAATGTAGGAGTTTATTAAAAACATTTTATCAATAATTTTAAGTACCAAAGATAAGAAAGAAACATATTGTTACATCAAAATATCATTAATGAATAGTGGATATTAAAATGATTTTTTTATTAATCAATGATCAAATAATTTTCTTCAAATGAAATTCAAGAATAAACAATGTCGATTAAATTGGGATTGTAAATTAAACCCTTACAAAGATCATAATTTTAATGTGAGAGTAAAAAAATTATTAGATTATTTTTATCAAATTTATATCCACATAAAAAAATATTAAATACAATAAAAGATAATAAAAATTGTGTATAAACATAATCATTGAGTGATATGATTAGTGTAGAAAAGTTTAACCTAATTAAAGGAAATTGAGTTAATTAATTCTTTACCACTTGGTGAATTTTAATTAAAATCCCCATAGATGAGATAAATATAAGTGAAGGATAAAATACAATTAATATTGAATTATTTTGGATATTATATATCAAATAGAAAGTATATATACCATATAAATTGAATTAGGTACATAACATTACTGCATGCATCAATGAAATGAAATTGAGGTGAAAACCCCTTACATTACACAACGTTTTGGTTAAAAGTACTTTAACCTCATGTATAGTGATTTTAAAATTTTCATTAACTTATTATAGAAACATATTAATATTTATAACAAAATATATGCTCCTTTTATAACATCTTATTACACATTAATTAATAGTCGTTCATTAAATTCATTGTTTCTGTTATTAATTTCCCATTTTTATTAAGCATATTTCATCATAAAACACCAAATTCTAGTGAATATTATAATGTTATATAATATCCATAATAATAATTATGAAATTATTATCATTTTTTTAAATTAAGTTTACATTTAAACACAATCATTAAATATGGTTTTGAAAAATGATCTATGTTACAACCATGGAGATGGTATGTCGTACCTACATATTAGTAAAATTTCCAATTTTCACTAACCATTATGGAAAGGTGATATATAATTTTTTATATTAAAAGAATGATAATAATATAATAATATTATATTATATTTATATATATCATCCATGTGGTGTGGTGATGAAATGAAAGTCACATCGCATCATGAAGGTGGTACTCCAAACATACACAAACTTTGTAATCATCTTTAAATGAGTAAAAAGTTAAGAAAACTAAAATGATGTATTATATTTATATAATGATAAATATTAAATTAATTTCATATTTTTTTAATTTATATTAAATATAAAAATAAACTATAACTATATGATTGTCCATGTGAAGCCTTAGTGAAAGACGAATCATATCGCTTCTCAAGGCAGTAGTTCATCGTACACAATGGTGATGTTATCATATCTTCTAAGGGATAGAAGGTAAATATATATAAATATGATATAATGAATATATAGTACTAAATATTTTATAAATATCATATATATACTTTGGATCTATCATTATACCCAACAATGAAATGTGGTAATCGAAGAATAAATGATGTCGGTTCATGAGGTTATAGACCACCGCACACAAGAATAAAGATTTTTTAACCCATTTGATGGAAGTGTAGATAGATTTAAGTTATTAATTTATTATTAATGCATATAATAATATTTAATATAATATTTTTTTATATCATCATGGTTTAATATGAATTTAAGGAGGCAGACAAATAAATATAATAATGACTCCTGTTGAAAAACCTCACCTCTTCTGTAGGTATCATCCTTAGGTTATCAATAAATCCTTCCTAGGATAGATTTAAGCCCATCATAAAGATTATAGATTTTTTATGGAATTTGGGAAGAGATTTAGGAAGTAATATTCTAAACCAACGTCGGTTTAAGGTGTGAAGAAGAGGGGAGAGGGTGGCTATTTACAATTGGGGGAGGGGATAAACATTGTATTTTTTAAAATAATTGAGTAATCCAAAAATAGTCATGTTTAAAAAGTATAAAAATGGTCCTTTAACGAACATTAGTGGTATAAGGGTTGATATACTTCCATAAAATAATTTTTAGAAAAGATTATAGGTTATTTATACCCATATATTTTAATGTAATCCTCCCATAAACTCATTTTTACCTTAACGATTCTAATTAATTTAATGAAATTCACTATTTATTTTGGTAAAAAATACTGTTGAACTTGTTAAAAATCATAAATTTTTTCTATCACTTTTTTAGAATTTAATTCACATAAGTGGAAAATTTTAATTTAAAATTATTCCTACAGACATGACGAGAAAGCCGATTTTTAATATGAAAATGTTCAAAAGTTTAAAAAAAATTTATATCAAAATTCAATATGAATATGATTCAAATGACCTAAATCGGATTAATTTATTTAAAATATATCTATTTTTACCTTTAAAACAATTCAAAATATAAATTAACATTATAAATTAATTAAAAAAGAGGCAACTATCAATAAAATAGCAGTGTTTCTCACTATTCCTCGAAAATGAATCTTCTTAGAAAATTCCAAAAAAAATCACCATAAGAAAATTTTGATATCCATATTTAAAAAATAAATTTAATTTTTGATATTAATTTTCTATAATTGGTAAAATTTATTTTTAAATTATGTGTGCAGTGTGCGACTAATCTGTCTTTTAGAAACATACATCTTTTTAGAAAATATCACTTTTTCATTAAAATGGTTCTAATTTTATTACTAATCAATAGATAACTAATAAACATATAAAATATATATATTTACATGACATAGTTAATAATTTTAATTCCCTAAAATTTTGTGGATGGGTTTAAAAAAATTATTAAATAATAAAATTAATATCATTTTGTTGTTCAGAAATATTCAGTCTTTAATGTAATGAAAACTACAAAGAAATTATATTTGGTGTATAACACAAGATAAACTATGCGTTTATTGTAAAGAAATTTATTTAAGAGATTTATTTTTAAAAAAAAATTATATCATAATTAATAGGGTGTTTACTTCCACATACACTTGGTGTTTCATGTCATACACACTACCAAATATATTATCTTTATTTAAGAATTTTTGGGTGTTACACTAAAAATATAAAATAAATTTCAAATCGGGTAAACCTGAAAATGGATCCATAAATAATATATTGAAACTTGATTTTTACTATAGATTCATGATTATTTATTTCTATCATTTATCAACAATAAAAAATCACCGATAAAAATTGTTATTTTATTATTGCTAGCTAAAAGCGATGATAAAAGGCCAAAAGTCACACTTTATCAGTGGTTTTTCTATCACTAATAAGGGACACCATTATATCATGTTTTTTATCACTGATATAATGGTCCCTTGATATATATATATATAATATAAATCAAATTTTAATATAAAAATATATTTCTATATATATATATAAAATATGTTTTCATAAATATGATTTATATAATACTAAATATGTATTTATAATCAATATATAACATATTGTATGAGAAAATGGTTTATACAATTATTGAAAACTAATATTAAGAAAAAAATTTCTATATAGTATGGATTAATAGAAATTTAATAAGAATTCAATGAAAATAAAATCAATAAACTAATGAATCTTTTAAGATACGTTGAAACCATTATTTTATCTTATAACTACTATAAATTTTGACCTAGATGTCTTTTTGGGCTTTTTCAGATGTTAAATCAGTGATTGGAAATTGATATATTTCATGTATACACAAGGGGCCCAAATAAAAGTTTTTATTAGTCAAAAAGGACTAAAATCCTCTAAAATGATTTTTATTTGGGAAACCCTAATTTTTAAACATTTGATATAATTTCAACTTTATTTAAGAGGGTATTCTTATAGTTTAGTAAATACTAGATTTATTACCCTATATTACATTCATATTAATATTTTGGTATTAAAAGTTTTCCATTTTTCATATTATAGTATTATTCATAATTAAATATTTAAAACTTATATATACTTATATTAATATATTTATATATATTTAATTAATTTTATAAATAAACATTTAAACATTTTTATATATTAAAAATATTTTTTAATATATAAACCATATGGAAATTATTATTATATATTTTATTTAAAATAAATTATGAAAAATATGTATATACATATAAAAATGTATTTATAATTCTTATATAATAATATAATGCATTTTTGTGTGTGTGTGTGAAAAAACAAATATATATTATGAATTTATTCTAATAACATATAAAGGAATTTTTATATAAATATATATATTTATATATATATATACTCTCAATCATAAAAACATACTTTATTAATGTATTTAAGAATAATTATATATATATAATATGTGAATAAATATGTGTATAAAAAAATGCGTCTAAATATATATCATAAAATATAGAATATCAACATGGATCATTGGGAAAGTAACATGCATGTGTGGGAGGATATCCTAGGTTTAAATATGAGTAGAGGCATATGTGGTTGACAGAGAAGGGCATCATGTGAGCACTGATAAATTCAGGGTAGGTGGACAGGTGCTGATAAAGACCTATTGTGAATCGTGAAAAGAGACCATATTTTAATGACACTTATAACATCAATAGTTTTTAGCACAAGTAAAATAATTTTTACATGTTGAATAAGTCATGTTCTATAATAGTCATTGATGTGCCTTATCTATATATAATACAAGAAGAGTGCAATGATCTTGAATAAAGGAGACCTCATGGGATGATATATACTTCTAGAAATTTTATGTTAATCATATGAGTGATAAATGAATGAGTGAAAATTATAACTCCATGAAATCAAAATTCCCATTTTTATTGGATATTAAAGATTAGATTCCCTGAATTAGAAGCTTCATCAAATAATGAAAATTTAATATCATTAGAAATTCCACCATCCAAGAATATACATAGGAGAATGTCAGAAGAAATTTAACACTAGAAAATCTCACCATATGGGGAATATCCATTTAAAATATCTACTTATAGATCGAATCATAAGGGCAGTGGATGTTGTTTAATGCACGTTTTACCATGATTTCAAAAATAACTTCTTAAATGATCCATACTCCAACATAAATAATCTATAACCACAATGTATTTTAATCTAATACTGAAACCAATATTTTTATTTATCTCATTGAAATATCTAATGAATTTTTCCATTCACCATTCATTTAGATCATCATTTATTATAACATACACTATTGAAAGCTCCAGGCCTAGTTGAACTGAAGAGGTAAGTCTCTTCTCCCCATTCACAAATGGAATCCATGAGACATTACATATATTAACCTTATCCTCATTCACAATCCTCAAGTATTGTCTATCATTTAGTATTGAATTCCATTCAAAAATAATTTTATAATTGAATCATGTACTAAGACCCCCAATAAACTTATAAAAATATGAGTGAGGATAATATTTAGCCACAAAAAAATTAGAACAGTGGTTTGAAAGTATGTGGATATGTTTCCATCCAAGTATGAATAACAAATCATTATTAAATCTCCGTATATAACTGAATACAACTCCATGAACCACATAGGTAAAACATTGCGTCCCCCATGAAATCTATTTAACCTTTCTCATTCCCTCAAAAGGGAACATTAGAACATCATAAATTTCCTTTGAATATGATAAATAAGGGGTTCAAGGATTATAAAAATAGAAAAATAATATGTTTGAATATATTGAAAAAAAAATCATCAAATCTACAGAACCTTCAAAAATTTCTTCCTAGACTATCCTTGGATCCACTTACAAACTTTATCTACAATGGATGATATCACAACATTATATAACCTACCAATTACAATATAATTCCTCAAATACATAGGATATTTTTAATATGGTTAACACCAATTATTAAATATAACTATTATCACTTCAATAGACTAATACATCTACTAAACAGTACTTTGGATTTTAAAAAATCAAATTTTTTCTAATGTTCATATCATACATGTCGATAATATTGAAAATATTATGGAACTACTATGTTTTCCCCCTAATAAAAAACAAACATTCATGCATAATTAATTAGGGAGTAATTTTCTTTCATCGATGATATACTTTTTCACCATGGATCATCCCATTATAATATTCATTTGAATTGAGTTTGGAGAAATAATTAGGCAAATGAAAAAAAATGAACATGGAGAGTGGGTCACCTATGAAAAGGCCCATATATGTATGAAATTCAATTAGATAAATCCAAAATATTCTTCACTTGGAAATAGAAAAAATTCACATGACACATAAATAAGGTATCCTCTCTATTAGAGAACCCCATCTCTAAAAATATCAATCTCAAAAATCCTCACTCTACTTTGTCGCATGCTCCCATAGTATCAATATTAAAAGTCATAAAAACATTCAGTGAATATGATCATTTCATAATAATTTTAAAAAACCTTGGGAGGTTATTGAATTCTTTAGGATAACTCTATGTGGAATTAAATATTTTTCATTGACAATACATGGAAGGATATCTCTCAAGAGATTTACAATAATTTTTTTAAAACATATTATAGATAAATATTCATAGACAAATTGGTTAAAATGAAATAAAATAAATTAGTTAGGATTTTTTATAAATATTCAATAAATTGTCATTAAAAATTTTAAAATTTGACATTACATTCTATAAATTAATCATTATGATGATCACACCATCCCAAATAATGTATACAAACAATTTGATACATAATACATGATAACCATCTGGGTCAATATCTTTAGTGAATAGAATATGTTTTATAGAACTACTAGCCTCCTCCTCCTCCTTATCCACATCCCTTGATATAAAATGGTTCATATAATTTTTAACATTATGATAAATTACATTTTATACTTAAATAAACATAATATTCCCCTCACAATTATAAATATTTTCATAATATCATATAATAATATTATTGATCCCCTTAGAAAGCTCCACTAACCATACAATCTCATCTTCCAGACATATGTTAATGTTTATTCATTTCCTAGAGGATGATTTTGGATGATTTTATGATGTATTATTATCCCAATATTTTATACGAGAATCTCTTGAGAAAATACACCAGTATCATTCTTTTTTCTACATAATATTATCCAAATATAATTCCATTAAAGATATCATATGGTCGAATGAATCGTCAAAACCCATAGCATGAAAAATTATCAACTCTTTTAAATATTTTCCACTCTCTAATCAAAGTCTTAAAATCTAGTGGGATTTATTTTTATTGTTAAAAAATCACATTATTAATTTTATCATTAATATTCATGTAAGGTTTTTGTATAAATACTTTACTATTTTCTAAGAATTAATCCCCTTAAGGGACATACTTTCAATACTGAAAATCAATTTATTCATTCACGGAATATCTAATAAATTTTTTTGTAGGATTATAATGAAATAAATTCCATTTAATTAATAGTAAATCGATTATTCTTTCTTAATGTGTTCATATAGGTTTGTTTCTAGTTTGGGATAATATTTTCTATAACAGTCAACTCATCCACCTTGCTTAATTCAACACATTTATTATTATATATTGGTGGGGTAAAACCCTATGATTTTTCAAACCTAGGATACATAACAACATAAATTGTTATTTTATAATAGATATCATGGTTCTTGTACCTATAATTTACCAAAAGTTGTAAAATGGTATTCTAAAAGGGATATAGGTTTCTTTCTAAAGGAAATTCAGATAGATACAATTAATAATTATAGAAGGACCTACTTTTGTAAATTTGGGGAATTATATAGTGTTGTATGGAAAATATAAGCGCATTTGGACGGATTAGAGCTATGATGGAAGCACTTGATAGAAACTATTTATATATTATATTCCTTAGTGGGAGAATTATAGGGCAATGGGTATCAGATGGATTAAGATTTTAAGAAATAGATAACATTTGAAAATTATACAATGGATTGGTATGGTAACTGGAATCGACTTTGGTACCAAATGATAAGAAGTTTATGGTGACTATTATAAAGTTAGGTGCACTTTCCTAAGGGGTAATTTAATGGAATATGATAGGGTAACAAACACATGGGATGGGGTTTCTAATTGGCATTGTGTATGAATTAATTCCACTTGATCAAGGATAGGACATAGAATGTTTTATAGGAATAATCCTTGGGGATAGATCACACACACTAAATATTATTTATTCATTCAACGGATCCCAAAAAACTAGGGATTCAACTTTTATGTGTAAGTATAGAAGGGGAAATTTTATATTGGTTTAATATTGTGTTAGAGGTCCATACGACATTATCATGGTCAATATTTATTAAATAATTATAAGATAAATTTGGCATCCTAGAAGTAAAAAATCCATATGTGGATAAAAAATATTCTACTCAAAATAAAAAAGTATAGTTATCTTAATTACTTCTTCCAAAGATGCCATTAAGGATGGAGATAGTGGGGATGGTGGATTGTTTATGTAGAAGTTCAGATAGGGAGCTACTAGAAGGAGATTTTTCATATACATTGAACTAGAATATTTTAATAACTATATCAATGTTATTCGATATGTGAATTGATATTTTGGTTTTTTATATAATGTATTATAATGGATAGACCACTCGAGAAGAGTTTTACTTTCAAATTCATTAAAATCATGTGGATATGAAGCTGTAGTTAGCTCGGGTGAGTATAAAAGGGGTTTCCATTCACTATTTTACCATTTATGAAGAAGAAATATCATATATTACAATGAAAAAATTAACAAAATTACTATTGGAGTTCTTTGGTGAATCATAAATTTCATATTCACATTAGATGATAGCGGTTAAATAGAGGGGAATAACATAGTATATCACAAAAAAAGGGGTGGTTATGGGTCCTCTCCATGCCATTCATTCATGAAAACTGCCACCGACCTTGATTATAGTGTCATACATCAAGAAACTCTTCTATATAAAATATTTTTGACAAATTTTTTAGTTGAATTGATGATGAATTCCCCTTTTTAGAGTGAAGAGGAATGATTTAGTATTTTAAATAAGTAGAACATGGAAATCACAACAATATATTTGGAAGAATTTCAAACAAATTTGGTAGGGAAGGAAATGAAAGGCCACTAACTGGGTTGTTTTTTCAGGGGAACTCAATATATATTTCAATGGTTGTTTTTGGGTACATTATATTAAGTATATCTACATGTACAGTCCAATGTAATTGGCAATATGATACGATACATTACCCACCAGAAAACATGACCATAGTTTGATGGAAGTACGAGGAGCGCTGTAAGAGAAGAAAACCATAATATCATATTTCCTAAGATGTTCCATGATGATTATATGATCATATGGGAGATTTCATGGAATTTATTTAACAAAAAGGTACATTTTAAAGGACCTCAATAACATGTTCCTCTATTAGCAGTGTTGTTTAGTTCTTCCCAAAGAATCAAGAGTAGCTGGCTAAAGAAAGGGGTGTGTACCCATTATATGATATACCTGACATCTATTGAGGACTTAAAATATATTTGGGTGTTCCAAATTTATATGACCTAGACAAAAATTGACTCTAAAGGAAATTGTATTGATGATATATTGAATAGCCATTACTAGATTCTTTTCCTAATCCTTGAGGATAACAGTAATATTCACGAAGTAGAAACTATTAGAGATCATGGGTCTTGTACATGGAATATCTAAAAATCTCATAATTAGTCTTATAAAAGGGGAATAAGGGTCTTTTTAAAGAAAATACATTTGGATATAGCTAATAATTATTAATGTTCATGTGGTTGACATTTTGGGAATGATACCTTGATGTTATAAGGGAGTGGGGCTGAGAAGGGAGAGCGAATGGAGAGTATTAGAGTTGCTTCAGCCATAAGGCCTAGTTAGAGGATCATGGGTACTCTTGAGTATTTTTTATAATCTCTTCCACACTTCTTCTTTCTATAATTTTCTTCTTTATCCACCTGAAAATTCTATTTCTCCAAAGCTTCTATATAGTTATAATAAGTAGTTTTTCTTATTGACCTACTACAGTGAGGAATTCTAATATTACAAATGAATTAATGCCTAAAAAATTCATATCCTCTAAAAAATGTTTGTATTAGTGATATTTCTATTTGATAGAATAAAATTATAAAAAAAAATTTGATTTCATGATATTATTATAATTTACGATATCAATATTAATATTTCTACACTCATTTGGGGATTCCTTAAATATAATCTTTTGAGGTCCAAAATATATAACATCAATATGTCTTATCCAAATATCTTAGGAATCCATAAAAGTAATTAAATCTGATTAACATATCAAAATAACAACTCACACATTTTTTAGAATAACATGTTTTGAGATAAATTCCTCAGACAAAATGATGTTCTACCATCACCCAAATTCTAATTTTAAAAAATAAACCCAAATTTATATGATCTAAACTATAATATTAAATAGATCACCCTACAAAATACCCTTTATCTTCCAAAATACATTGAATATAACTCCAAAATGGAACCCTTTTATGGGATCTAAAAATAAGATCTAGGGAAATCAATATTCATTAAAATCCCATCTAACGACACTTCCATCAGAATAATAAGATGACAATAAATACTCTATGTTTATCCATCTATAACATTTATCTTTTCTTATGAAGATAAAAATTAAAAAACAAATACTCGCAAATATAATTATCTAATAGAAAACTCTTAATTTAATTATTATTTATTTAACATCATGATCCTATGGCCACAAACATTTTATTTTTGGCCAAAAAAAAATCAATCAAAAGAAAAAAAAATTGTTTTTAATATTATATAATACCCCTAACTTCATTCCCCCACAACATATTTTTCCTTCTTCAAAAATTAAAATCTATACCATTGATTAAATAATTCATCCCCAATAATATAATGGCTTTTATATCATCTTAATTTAGTGAAGAAATAATACTCTGGTCTAAACATACTGGAAACATCGAAGAAAATAACAAGAAAACAATTACACATAGGTCTGAAATCTAGGAAACCGTAGAAAAACTCTCACAAAGGAGAGAGACCCAACACAACCCATCTTCTGGACATTTAATGACATGTCTTTACATACATATTTACTTATAACATATTAATAATAATATCAAAAATAATGATAATAACACTTTACATATTAATATTAAAACAAGTTATATAATACGTTGTAATATGTGGGTATTTAATATATATTTCTATAATAATATAATAATAAAAACTTTATTATGAATAATAATAAATACATACATACATTGATAAATTCATATATATAAAAAAATATACACACACACACATATAAATATTTCACATCTAACAAATAGTAATTAAATATGAATATATTTATCATTTATAAAATAAAATTTCTAACTAATACCCAACAAATTTTTTTATTAAATTATTACATCCTGAATTAATAACTATTATTTAATGTACTTCATATAAAGAATGATAATTTGAAATAAATCATTATAATATTTTTATTTGAAATAAATTTTATATTACTATTCTAAATTCATAACGCTATAAATTTAAAAAAAATGTCGTTTTTTAACAAATACCTCATTTTATTTATTTTCATATAAAACTAAGAAATTGTTATATATTTTTTAAAGATGAGGCATAAGATCCCATAATATTAATGACGAAATAAATTAGAAATAAGAAAATGCAAAGACAAGAGAAAAATAGTCCAACTCAAGAATGAGTACACATGTTGTGGTGAAAAGCACTCCCACTCCAACCATAGAGATGATTCCCTCACCTCTAATTTTGGATCTGCACCCATGGTCCACCTCCATCATATGGAATCACTAAATTAACATATTCCAACATCTCTTTAGCTTCTGAACCCCAAGTATTTTTTTCAATCATCTTAACTAATTCTTGAAGGAAGTAATTCAAATGAATTATGAGTATGCATGTTCAGGTTTAGCTTCCCTTTCACCTGATAAGGTAGGTTCAAACTCTGATAGTCTGTAGATTTTTTTTCCTGGACCATGATAAGGGTCTCAAGAGAAGCTACTTGATGGTCAAAATTGTTTGAAAAATCATCAACGAAATTTTTACAATCCAAGGCTGTAGTATACTGAGAATATGCTGCAGATGTAGGGGATAGGGTTGAGTCTGCCTTTTGGAGACCCCCTAGAATTCAGGGAAGAAGGAACCTATATATCAAACCCATTAGTGATTTTCGAATAAGAGTCACTAACAACATCCATGGTTTGTGCCACTGTGTCATTCACTTTATCAATAGGACAAGCCATAGGTTTCCCAATAACAGACACCCTGCCCAGCTGGTCAGTTCTTAAATAAATGTGAGATAGTGTATAGGTAGTATTTTATGGGTTCCCCTATAGAGGAATACAAACCATCAATGACTCTACGTGTCCCATTGGAACAGTGTTAAAAATTTTAACAATGGAACTGATTTTATCCCCAATCTTGTTGGGATGCTTCAAAGTAGATGGAAAACTAAACTTCACTCACCTAGAGTGATAAGAGGATTAAATAGCTATAGGATCATTATAAATTTGTGGAATATTGGAAGAATATTTATCCAATATACGAAAAGTCACATGAGATTTCGAGATTCAAGACATGATTTGGGATTTCCCTTAAGTGTAAGCCACAAATTTTTCCTTCACTCTATGGTTATTAGAATATATTATTCTTTGTTCATTCTAGAAATATAAATCTACATCATCTTGAACATATAATTCTATATCATCTTTAGAATCATCATATTCCTCTTCATTTTTTTCTTCAGCTATACTCCTTGATAAAGCCTCTTTAAAAGACAAAAAATGGTGGAAGCCTTAGATTCCACTACAATATCATCCCAGGAACAAGGTCTCTTCTCTTGTAGCTAGATAGGCGCAAAAATAGTACATGAATCTCTACGAAGAGGTGCAAGTCCCAAAATAGGATTGCCAGAGCCATCAATCATTAGTAGTAACTTGATCCTATGGGTAATAAATGGGGATAGGCCCTGAGTTTTCAACTACTTGAGGTTGAGCATGAACCTCAGTTGTTTGGACATTATCATTTTTTCTTTTCCTACTTTTGTTTTGGACCTCAAAACCTCTAATTTAACCACTTGAGTAGACAAGATCACTTCTACACATAGATTTAGAGTGATCATTAATTTTTAAGGACTCACATAACACATGACTTTTCATGTATTCTATTCTGAGAGTCATTTCATCTTGTGGAGTGGATAGAACCACTCTATCAATCAGTGTAAAGATTAAATACACTTATACTAATACACGTTCATGATGGCCCAAACATACATTTTCATTAGAATTGTATATCCTTATTGGGATTCCAATCACATATGGATGTCAAATAAAATTTTAGAGTGCCATAGAACCCAGTTAATGCCATGAATCTTAACCCAGATTAGAGAACATGAGTCCTTAAAATCATTCAAACTAAAATTTAGCTTCCAATTATAAATTCACAGGGTACCAAGCCTTAGGCTGAGCAAGCCCAAGCTCCAGGCTCATCATTTTTCTGTCTGATGGAAACAGAATACAAAAAAATACACAACCTAATGATACACATTTAAATTAAACAATACCCCAGATATATGCTAGACACAAAACCTTTTCTATAACTTTCTAAGGTTTTTCACCCTTCATCAATACAATTCAAGTGATAAATGAGAACATACAGAAATCAAACCTTTCAGAAGTTGCATTATTAAAAGCAGATACATGAGTGGTGGAACCCTTCTTGATAATTCGTTGCAAAGGATGATCTAAAAGAAAATAGAATGTCCCACCTGAAAAATCCTAGAAGTTGGAGAAACCCTTCAGCGCTTTCTCATCACAGTCCTTGGTGTCTATGGGAGACGAGATCTAGAAAGTAGCATGATGCATATGATTATATGCATAGAGATTGATGCTTATGGGATGATTTCTTGTAATCCAATCACAAGGGATCGCCATAGGAGCTCGCTCTCACTCCTATTCCTCCATCAAAACCGTTATATTTTACAACAATAACACATTTTTAAGATATTAATTATAACAAAAACAAATTCTGTAACACTATAATTTATTGGGTAATGGGTACCCCCAATACTCGACAACTGATGGTATTCTAATAAAATCGTCACCAACATCACATTCACAAGGTACTTGGTGAGCCCCTATCAGGTAAAATGTGTCCTCTATCACAACTCAATTTATATGACAGAACCTTCAAACTTGTTTTCATAATAAATATACAACTGAGGTATCAAACCATATAAAAAATATACTCAATTTCATCCTCGAACCTGAAATTCAAGACAAAAAAATAAATATGAAAACGACATCATGTTTTACAACATGATTTTATTAAATTTAATTTAAATATTAAAAATTATTTAAAATAATTAGTTCATGGGTCCATAAATTTTAAACCATGGGAATGATATTGATGGGTGAAATCAAATAAAATAAGAATAGCATAGTGGGGGTTCTTTTTGAAGAAGAAAATCATTGGAGGGGAATTATCCAAAAGAATAAAATTGAAGGGAAAGTGGCTTTAACCAATGGGAAGGGATAAATTTCCACCATGTATTTTTTAGATAAAATTTAATTTTCATAAATAGACAATAATATATTGAATTTTTCTAAAATTTTCTACTATATTATGATTTTCATTGAAAGTAAATATATTATAATAAAATTGAATATTAAAATACACATAATTTAATTATTGGAGAAATAAGGAAATAAAAATAAATGGAAAATATTTTATAATAAAATCCTAGTATTTCTCATTCTTATATTAAATTATAAGGGGGAAGGAAGTTCCCTTTTATAGCAAGCATAGTGAATTATTAGATTTTTTTATGGTGTGGGTAGTTTACCCCTATTTTTTCTTTTGCAGCTGCCATCAATGGATGCTTAAAATACTCGTTAGGATTCGAACCACTTATAACATCATACATGTTTTGGTGCTACCTCAATGAAAAAAAATTATTGAAAACCCAAATGAGATAAAAACAAAAATAAGGAAAATTGTAAAACTATGAATAATCTCCCTAAAAGTTACATTATATAAATGAATTACAAATTTTGTGACCTATACATCCCAATATCATGTAAAGGTTTTTAAGAAACCGCAGTATATAATGATTTTTTAAATATATGGGTAATTTTTTGTTGGGTGAAACATATTACAAATTCATATCTCTTTTCTTCATTGACTATTATGTAAAAGAGAATAATTTCAGAGGTATGTATTTCATCCAACCATTTTTTTATGAATACATTCACTAAATATAATATACAAAAATAATTATATTCAAATAATATATTCAGGATACTATTTATAGTCATTCAAATTTATTCTTGAATTTTTGATCCATAGATCAAAAAAATTAATTATTTTCAAACTTAATGAAATTACATCACATTTACATGATTCAGATGTGTTTAAATGAGTGTCGTCTTACATAATATATGATATATTAATATATATCTAATTGTGACTGTAACACCCCATGCTTCCTTGGTATGTTTCTTTTCAAATAATGCAATGACGTGCATTGTACGCAACTTCGAGATTTTAACACACCATAACCAATCAAACTAGCTGTTATGAATAGTAATACCTACTTTTTGAAATTTCATAAATTCTATCTCTCAAAATGGACTTCATTTTTTCATTCGGAATATTGAAATTAGCCTAGGGTGAAATTTTGGTACTTTTCGGATAACTTTCATATTTTGATGAATAGTGAAAATTACTAAATTTTAATTAAAAACAACTTTTTTAATCAAAATAATTAATTGTGATAAATTATTAATTTAAGTGGTTTTAAAGTATATTTAGAATATATTTTTACCATGTAATACAATGTGGGTCATTGAACAAAATTTCACATTTAAACCAGACATAAACAAGTGACAATCTTTTGATAGTTATTATCTCTAAAAAACACGCTTTTTGTTTTAACAACAGGAATTAATTTTAAATTAATTTATGCCACTTATATGTTTTGAATTTGGAAAAATGGATTCCATATTTGGAATCCGGATGTTCAAATTGTGTAAATAGGTAACTTTTATTTTTAAACATTTTGGATAATTACTCCGGTAAATATTTTATTTACCATGGTTAAAGGGTAAATCCGGTAAACAAGGGTTAAAAAAATAATATTATAATAATACTAAATTACCCTAAAACGTGTCTTAACCCTATTGGTTGATACATGGTCGACCATGGGCATCTTTGGGTCTATTTTGGGACCCCATGGATCCACTTGTAAGTGATAATGGCACTTTATTTTAATTAAGTTAAAATAAATACAAAAATGACACAAGCATATATCTTTTAACAAAAAACATTTTTCAGAGGGTTATATATGTTGGATTTCAGATTATAAATATTCATTATAAAGATAAAAAGATTTACTACATAATGATATTTTATTTATAATTTTTAGACATTAAAATAATTTAATTTATTTATGACACAATGATGATGAATTAATTTCTTTAATAGTGAAAAATTAAAATAATTGATATTATAAATACCCAAATAAATATAATATGAAACTTTTAATGAATTAAAATAATTTTCTAGGATAATATGACATATTAGGATTGATTTAATTGACTTTTTTCTAACTAATAAATCTGTTATGAGTTTCACAAAAAAATCAACTATTGAATAGTGTCAAAAATGACATAAAAGAGTTCATAAAACAAATATTATATTATTAATTGATATTAAATTCTTATAAATCTAAGGTTCGGCCAAGAGACTTATATATTGATATTTTCATCATTAATGGACCACTTGGGGGACTCTTGGATGTATATAGTAAGTTTATTAACCATATAATATAAAAATACAAAGAGACATTGTAAAAGTGAAACTAATTAACTAAGAGTTAATACTTAAAGATAAGGTTAATATAATGACTCAAACCTGTCTAAATTCTATTGGTTGAGTTTTTTTTCGACCCATACCCACCTTAACATTTAAATAATAAACCTTGGAGCCATTATAAACCGAATATGAATTTATTATAAATTAATATTTCTAGCTTTTCCAAAGGTTCCGCTCACCCCTCTTATAAAAGGGCACTCCTCCTTCTCATTTCTTCACACCTTCAAAGCCATTTGGTTCGGCCAAACCCTACCCAAATACTATCTCAACTTCCCTCACTACAACCTAGAGGCCTTAGTATTATCAGAAATCCAACCTAAGAGCCCTTTTGATCAAATCAAAAGGAAGAACCCGAAGAAGAGGTAATGTTTTCACCACCTCTTTTCATGTTCCTTTCTTCTTCCACTTCCTCTTTCTTTGTTATTACCATTATCAAATAATAACTCCAGTATAATATATATATTGTGATGTTATTTTAAATATGGTACAACCATATTCAGTATTTTATCCATCTTTTGAATAACATGTCACCATACGTGCGTACGTACGGCTTACCGTCTCCACGTCGCGGTGTAATTGTTATTCAATATATTATTATTTGGATGGGTATAATAATGATGTGTAACTCATGTAAATAATAAATATATCATGATAATTATTCTGTATATATGATATAAAATCCAATTATATATTATTTTAATATCAAAAGAATGATATTGTCGCTCGTGCGTATGTACGGACTACCGTCTCCACGAACGCGATGAGATTCATTCTCCATCATATCCATTCAAGTATAATTATACTATGATGATATAAAAATAGTATCTAAGGACTAGATATCATTATGGATATGAATAATATACATCCCATTAATAAATAATATGGCTCACATAACAAAGAATATAAAGTAAAATGAACACGTTAATACCCGAAATGACGATAATTCTAAGATATTATTAACAAATCAATGTTAAAAGATCATATATGATATCATATTAAAGTAAATGATTATTTTATAATTCAATAACAATTTTTTCACCATTATACAGGAGGTAAACCTATCGTCGACCAAGGAAAAAGTACAAAGTAAGGGATTTTCTTATCTCACTTTCAATTCCGTGAGATTTCCATTGTTCGCCACTAAATTATTGAAAGTGGTGTATTGTGTAATGCCATTTGATATATATTATCATGATTCTATTTATATTCATTTTATTCTGTAAATAATTTGGTGGTTATTAACTTTTGGCCATACGATTCAGTTGATTAACGTGGTAAGGGATTTTCTTATCTCACTTTCAATTCCGTGAGATTTCCATTGTTCGCCACTAAATTATTGAAAGTGGTGTATTGTGTACTGCCATTTGATATATATTATCATGATTCTATTTATATTCATGTTATTCAATAAATAATTTGGTGGTTTTTAACTCTTTTCCATACGACTCAGTTGATTAACGTGGTAAGGGATTTTCTTATCTCACTTTCAATTCCGTGAGATTTCCATCGTTCGCCACTAAATTATTGAAAGTGGTGTATTGTGTACTGCCATTTGATATATATTATCATGATTCTCTTTATATTCATGTTATTCTATAAATAATTTGGTGGTTATTAACTTTTGTCCATATGACTCAGTTGATTAACGTGGTAAGGAGTTTCTTATCTCACTCTTAATTTCGTGAGAATTCCATTGTTCACCACTTAATTATTACATGTGGTGTATGTGTACTACCCATGATTGTATTCATTGTGTAATATACATTAATTTATGGGTATTTAAATATTCATGGTATGATCCTTCTTTCATAGTTGTATGTTTCGTAAGTTACCAAATCGATAAGGGAATTTGACATTTCAATTTCCACTCATTCGTCTTTACGCATATTTCATTGATTATATTACTCCAAGATTATGTGTGGAATCACTATTCATTTTATTATGTCATAATTTCCACTCCCCTTACTATGGATATACTTTTGATACACATAATCACTCCATTGATAATTCTCAAGTCATTAATATGAATTTGATAAGCGTAATTTTTACTCTTTCACCATTTGTTGAGTTAAACATCCAATTCGTTGGTGTTGTTTCTACAAGAATATGTGTGAATATCCTTTGATTGTTTTACACTGAATATTCAATCATATTTAGTGTACTTATATTTTTCACACATAATTATGTCGTTGATTTATCCTTAACCTAAGGATACGGCCTTTATGAGAGATTTCATCTCAATTTACATTCAATTGAGACTTCTTTGTTGATATACACCAAATCACTTTTCTGTGGTGTATATAATGTACTTTGACATAGTATATCATGAATCCCTTTATTCTCATGATATTACAAAGTTTTGATTACCTCAATTATTTGTATTCAAGTGTCTCTCTTTTGGTTAGAATCTCTAACCAAAATACCATTTTAAAATGATTTAAAGACTTATTCTTCTAAATCTTGCTCATTAATGTCCATGTTTTAAAAATGTTTTTAAGGATTTATTTATATGGACATTAATGTTTTAAAATTAAAACTCCTTTTAAAAGTTTCAAAGTGGTATGGGACACTTTGATTCAAAAATCTATTTTTAAATGGCTTCTTGACAAATAGTGTGACTTTTAAATGATTTCAAGAAAAGGGGGATATTTCCCTCAAATAGTTTTGATGATTATTTTCATATATGTCAACATCCTTCATTATTCATGATTGAGGTTAATGTGATACAATACAATCTTCCATATTGTATCAAATGAGTTATGTTTGACTGTGGATGTTCTATTTTTATACCATTCATAGTTTGTGGTTAAAGTATTGACATTTCGTATGCTAGTTTTAATACGAATGTTTATTTTATGTTTAAACCTATTCATATGAGGAATGCATTGGACATAATAAGTGACGGTTGGAGCCCGCTTTAGCTCCTCGATGCATCGGTAGGTCTCATGAGACAAACTAGTGTCTTGGCACAAGGCCTTGGCAAAATCTTATTTGTAGTCTTGGCATGAAGCCTTGGCTATGTGGTTATGATAGTCTGGAATTATGCATTCCATCATTATGAAAGTGGTTATTGATATTTCATGTGATCATTCGACTAGTAGAATATCCATGTGAGTAAGTAAATGGCATTATTTCATTTTACCTTTGCCATTTTATGTTGAAGTTCAAGTTTAAAAGGCTTTTGTTTTAGTTATAAATTGCTTAAGTGTTTATGCTTATTTATGAAAGATTCTGCTATAATGTTATCCTTACTGAGCATCTGAGCTCACCCCTTTCAATGTTTTATTTTTTCCTGGATTATGAAGAAGTAATTTATGAATGACCTGCATGGATAGTATGAGGGGATATGAAAACAAGATGCTTTTTTTATGATGTAATGTAAAAATTTATGGATGTATCTAGTTATTCCAAGGCTACTAAACTAATAGGTCTTCAGAGACTTGATCTTTCTCGTGATCATGCCAATGTTATGTAATAATGCACCGACTCTAGGTAACTAGGGTCGGGGCGTCACAGTTGGTATCAGAAGAAGTTTAGTTCAAACCTTGGAAGCTAGATTTAGATAAACACTGATTAGAGCACGTAGACCTAAGATGAACTTTGAGGATTAGTATAAAAGAACTTCCTAGAATTTTGGTATTGTAGAGATTTTGTGAGTTTTCCGAGCAATACATCCCTGTCTGGATACGAGCAGGTAGAGGAGGCTCTGGCACAGATGTACCTAGGGGTAAAACCCGAAAACACCGCTTTGAGCTAGACTCGAACGAGAACTGGTGCACGACAACGGGCCTGCTGCACTCTTGGTTACGACACTCCCGGGGGATATGCTTAGGATAATTTACATTTTCTTTACAAACAAATTTAAGTAATATATATATATATAAGATGAGAGTAAATGACCTTGGTTATTCCTAATATGTTTCAAATTGAGAATATGGTGACATTTTAATCTCTAAATGATTTTACGACTACTATTACTCACACAATGATTTCTGGTTTTAGTCAATGGATGGATTCCAAGGAAGTCATAGTGACTTTGAGAATGATGTACATGGTGGGAACAGTGGTGGCAATGAGCAACAAAATGGAATGTTGATAGGCGTAAAAGATATCGTATTTATGCCAAATCATTTTTCCAAAAATATGATCAAAAACATATATATTAACCAACTCCCAGACTCAACAAGGAAGAGAAAGGTGATAAATGATACGATCTCCAGCAATGGAGACCATGGAGAAAAGAAACCTCAATTTTCATCATGCAAGAAATGTGGAAAGAGACACTCAGGAAAGTGTCTCAATGGGACAACGAAATGTTTTACGTGCGGGAAGTAAGGACATAAAGTGAATAATTGCCGAAGAAAAATGAAGAGTACTATGGAAGAAGATAAAAATGGTCCCAAGAGTCCATTTACAGTCATTTGCCGTAAATGTAGGGGACCTGGCCATTACCTGAGTGAATGTCCTATTCTATAGGATATTTTCTTGGTCAAAGAAGAAGATATGTGGAAATAAATGGTTGGAGAAAAACTTAAAAAGTATTATCACTCCTTGTTGATGGGTTTACTTTGGAATAATTTTCTCTTGTATTTGTAACCCCGCAGTTTGCCATGTGAGAATGATATTTGAGGAAGAATTGTCTCTTCTCTTGTGGATATAGGTATAAATAACAATTTGGTTTTATATAATCATTGGGTTTGAGAAAATTATAAGTTATTATAATTTGGGATGAAAATGAAAAGTATGATATAACATTTGTGGTTAAATTATGTTATTTTGAGGAATTTATCTCATTTTGGTAATATTATAAAATATATTTTTTGAAAAAGGACAACACGTAGACCGTGTGACAACCCGTCGCGTCGGACAAAGCTGTGGGAATCGAACCCACAACCAAAGTGTGATTGGGATTTATCGCCTACCACTGGACTACGTGAAGTCCCTGGTTAGTGTGACTATTTTTTTGTTAAATGATTTTATTGATCAATAATAAGATGATTTGGGTTCTTATGTCTTATCAAATGAATACCCTTGGTATAGGAAAATGATTTGGTGATTAAGTGATAAATGTTATTTTGGAAGACGTTCTCTTTGTTGGGAACACTATATGCCCAAGGAAAATAGAATACAATGGGGTTTCATTTATAGAGTAATGGTGGATTTTAATCTACGTTTTTATTGTTGATTTATAGTGATTTGGGTCATTTATGGAAATGATTAACCTATAACAGAGAATATGTGATGATGTTAATTACTTTTAAGTATGTGACTTTAAGAGTATTTGATGTCATTTGGAGATACAATGTAACATGGGAGACTACATAATCAAATTCTTCTATGTTTTGGGTTTCAATATTATTTTGGATTATATTAAAGGATTTTAAGGACAATTGATTATTGAATGGTATCTATTTAACTTTGGGGTATTGTTGGTTTAATTTTAGAAATTAAGATTAGTGCATATTTATCTCAAGGAATATCATTTTGGGGGATCATTAGATCATTCAATAACCATTTTGGTTTTGATTAATCTTCAGAGACAATGTAAATATATAGTTTATCCTGCATGGATCATGTGATTCTATAGAAGTTTATTCTAGCTCTTCCAGTGTGATCAAGTCTTCTTGAATACTCACCGTTTAAAAAAAATTGAGTTCGTGGTGGAAATTTATTAAAGAATGAAACTCTACTTAAAATGTAAGTATATCTCATAATGTTCTTAGTCAATATCATAAATTAATTCCTCGTCCTTATGTAATGTAACTTAAAAAAATGTTGTCTGTTTACTTTCCTACTAGGAGACTAATGGTCGTTTGTCCCAACACAAGTTTGTGGTTTTCTTATTGTTAACTTTCTCCTGATCATGATTTCTATCCCTCTCCATCAGAACTTGACACTTAGTTTATCATCCATATCCATGTTTTCTTACATGGAATCCTAGTATGGGTTATCTTGGATGACCCTTATACCTCTCTTTCTTTCTTTTAAAGTGATAGTTTTATTGACTCTTTTTCCGATGTGGGACTTTCCATTATATTCCCAAGAAAAATTTTTAAAATTGTGAGGATGCAATTTATTGAAGGAGGGGAGAATGTAACACCCCAATCTTCCTCGGTATGTTTCCTTTCGTATAATGCAATGACGTGCATTGTACGCAACTTCGAGATTTTAACACACCATAACCAATCAAACTAGCCATTATGAGTAGTAATACCTACTTTTTGAAATTTTATAAATTATATCTCTCAAAATGGACTTAATTTTTGCATTCAGAATATTTAAATTAGCCTAGGGTGAAATTTTGGTACTTTTCGGATAACTTTCATATTTTGATGAATAGTGAAAATTACTAAATTTTAATTAAAAACAACTTTTTTAATCAAAATAATTAATAGTGATAAATTATGAATTTGAGTGGTTTTAAAGTATATTTAGAATATATTTTTACCATGTAATACAATTTGGGTCATTGAACAAAATTTCACCTTTAAACCAGACATAAACAAGTGAAATCTTTTGATAGTTATTATCTCAAAAAAACAAGCTTTTTGTTTTAACAAAGGGAATTAATTTTAAATTAATTTCTGTTACTTCTGTGTTTTGAATTTGGCAAAATGGATTCCATATTTGGAATCAGGATGTTCAAATTGTGTAAATAGGTAACTTTTATTTTTAATCATTTTGGATAATTACTCCGGTAAATATTTTATTTACCATGGTTAAAGGGTAAATCCGGTAAACAAGGGTTAAATAAATAATATTATAATAATAATAAATTACCCTAAAACGTGTCTTAACCCTATTGGTTGATACATGGTCGACCATGGGCATCTTTGGGTCTATTTGGGGACCCCATGGATCCACTTGTAAGTGATAATGACACTTTATTTTAATTACGTTAAAATAAATACAAAAATGACACAAGCATATATCTTTTAACAAAACAATTGTTACAGAGGGTTATATATGATGGATTTCAGATTATAAATATTAATTAGAAAGATAAAAAGATTTACTACATAATGATATTTTATTTATAATTTTTAGATATTAAAATAATTTAATTTATTTATGACACAATGATGATGAATTAATTACTTTAATAGTGAAAAATTAAAATAATTGATATTATAAATACCCAAATAAATATAATATGAAACTTTTAATGAATTAAACTAATTTTCTTGGATAATATGACATATTAGGATTGATTTAATTGACTTTTTTCTAAGTAATAAATCTGTTATGAGTTTCAAAAAAATCAACTATTGAATAGTGTCAAAATTGACAAAAAAGAGTTCTTAAAACAAATATTATATTATTAATTGATATTAAATTCCTAAAAATCTAAGGTTCAGCCAAGAGACTTATATAATGATATTTTCATCATTAATGGACCACTTGGGGGTCTCTTGGATGTATATAGTAAGTTTATTAACCATATAATATAAAAATACAAAGAGACATTGTAAAAGTGAAACTAATTAACTAAGAGTTAATACTTAAAGATAAGGTTAATATAATGACCCAAACCTGTCTAAATTCTATTGGTTGAGTTTTTTTCGACCCATACTGACCTTTAAATTTAAATAATAAACTTTTGAGACATTATAAACAGAATATGAATTTATTATAAATTAATATTTCTACCTTTTCCAAAGGTGCCCCTCACCCCTTTTATAAAAGGGCACTCCTCCTTCTCATTTCTTCACACCGTCAAAGCCCTTTGGTTCGGCCAAACCCTGCCCAAATACTATCTCAACTTCCCTCACTATAACCTAGAGGCCTTATTTTGATCAGAAATCCAACCTAAGGAGCCCTTTTGATCAAATCAAAAGGAAGAACCCGAAGAAGAGGTAATGTTTTCACCACCTCTTTTCAAGTTCCTTTCTTCTTCCACTTCCTCTTTCTTTGTTATTACCATTATAAAATAATAACTCCAGTATCATATATATACTGTGATGTTATTATAAATATGGTACAACCATATTCAATATTCTATCCATCCTTTGAATAACATGTCACCATACGTGCGTACGTACGGCTTACCGTCTCCACGTCGTGGTGTAATTGTTATTCAATATATTATTATTTGGATGGGTATAATAATAATGTGTAACTCATGTAAATAATAAATATAACATGATAATGATTCTGTATATATGATATAAAATCCAATTATATATTATTTTAATATCAAAAGAATGATATTGTCGCTCGTGCGTATGTACGGACTACCGTCTCCACGAACGCGATGAGATTCATTCTCCATCATATCCATTCATGTATAATTATAATTTGATGATTTAAAAATAGTATCTAAGGACTGCATATCATTCTGGATATGAATAATATACATCCCATTAATAACGAATATGGCTCACATAACAAAGAATATAAAGTAAAATGAACCCGTTAACACCCGAAATGACGATAATTCTAAGATATTATTAACAAATCAATGTTAAAAGATCATATATGATATCATATTAAAGTAAATTATTCTTTTATAATTCAATAAAAAAAATTTCACCATTATACATGAGGTAAACCTACCGTCGACCAAGGAAAAATTACAAAGTAAGGTATTTTCTTATCTCACTTTCAATTCCGTGAGATTTCCATTGTTCGCCACTAAATTATTGAAAGTGGTGTATTGTGTACTGCCATTTGATATATATTATCATGATTATATTTATATTCATGTTATTCTGTAAATCATTTTGTGGTTATTAACTTTTGGCCATACGACTCAGTTGATTAACGTCGTAAGGGATTTTCTTATCTCACTTTCAATTCCGTGAGATTTCCATTGTTCGCCACTAAATTATTGAAAGTGGTGTATTGTGTACTGCCATTTGATATATATTATCATGATTCTATTTATATTCATGTTATTCTGTAAATAATTTGGTGGTTATTAACTATTGTCCATACGACTCAGTTGATTAACGTGGTAAGGGATTTTCTTATCTCACTTTCAATTCTGTGAGATTTCCATCGTTCGCCACTAAATTATTGAAAGTGGTGTATTGTGTACTGCCATTTGATATATATTATCATGATTCTCTTTATATTCATGTTATTCTATAAATAATTTGGTGGTTATTAACTTTTGTCCATACGACTCAGTTGATTAACGTGGTAAGGAGTTTCTTATCTCACTCTTAATTTCGTGAGAATTCCATTGTTCACCACTTAATTATTACATGTGGCATATGTGTACTGACCATGATTGTATTCATTGTGTAATATACATTAATTTATGGGTATTTACATAGTCATGGTATGATCTTTTTTTCATAGTTGTATGTTTCATAAGTTACCAAATCGATAAGGTAATTTGACATTTCAATTTCCACTCATTCGTCTTTACGCATATTTCATTGATTATATTACTCTAAGATTATGTGTGGAAACACTATTCATTTTATTATGTCATAATTTCCACTCCCCTTCCTATGGATATACTTTTGATACACATAATCACTCCAATGATAATTCTCAAGTCATTAATATGAATTTGATAAGAGTAATTTTAACTATTTCACCATTTGTTGAGTTAAACATCCAATTCGTTGGTGTTGTTTCTATAAGAATATGTGTGAATATCCTTTGATTGTTTTACACTGAATATTCAATAATATTTAGTGTATTTATATTTTTCACACATAATTATGTCGTTGATTTATCCTTAACCTAAGGATACGGCCTTTATGAGAGATTTCATCTCAATTTACATTCAATTGAGACTTATTTGTTGATATACACCAAATCACTTTTATGTGGTGTATATAATGTACTTTGACATAGTATATCATGAATCCCTTTATTCTCATGATATTACAAAGTTTTGATTACCTCAATTATTTTTATTCAAGTGTCTCTCTTTTGGTTAGAATCTCTAACCAAAATACCATTTTAAAATGTTTTAAAGACTTATTCTTCTAAATCTTGCTCATTAATGTCCATGTTTTAAAAATGGTTTTAAGGATTTATTTATATGGACATTAAAGTTTTAAAACTAAAACTCCTTTTAAAAGTTTCAAAGTGGTATGGGACACTTTGATTCAAAAATCTATTTTTAAATGGCTTCTTGACAAATAGTGTGACTTTTAAATGATTTCAAGAAAAGGGGGATATTTCCCTCAAATGGTTTTGATGATTATTTTCATCTATGTCAACATCCTTCATTATTCATGATTGAGGTTAATGTGATACAATACAATATTTCATATTGTATCAAATGAGTTATGTTTGACTGTGGATGTTCTATTTTTATACCATTCATGGTTTCTGGTTAAAGTATTAACATTTCGTATGCTAGTTTTAATACGAATGTTTATTTTATGTTTAAACCTATTCATATAAGGAATGAATTGGACTTAATAAGTGACGGGTGGATCCAGCTATAGCTCCTCGATGCATCGGTAGGTCTCATGAGACAAACTAGTGTCTTGGCACAAGGCCTTGGCAAAATCATATTTGTAGTCTTGTCACGAAGCCTTGGATATGTGGTTATGATAGTCTGGCATTATGCATTCCATTATTATGAAAGTGGTTATTGATATTGCATGTGATCATTCGACTAGTAGTATATCCATGTGAGTAAGTAAATGGAATTATTTCATTTTACCTTTGCAATTTTATGTTGAAGTTCAAGTTTAAAAGGCTTTTGTTTTAGTTACAAATTGCCTTAAGTGTTTATGCTTATTTATGAAAGCTTCTGCTATAATGTTATCCTTACTGAGCATCTGAGCTCACCCCTTTCAATGTTTTATTTTTCCCAGGATTATGAAGAAGTAATTTATGAATGACCTGCAGGGATAGTATGAGGGGATATGAAAACAAGATTCTTTTTTTATGATGTAATGTAAAAATTTATGGATGTATCTAGTTATTCCAAGGCTACTAAACTAATCGGTCTTTCGAGAGTTAATCTTTCTCGTGATCATGCCAATGTTATGTAATAATGCACCGACTCTAGGTAACTAGGGTTGGGGCGTTACAATGACCACATATCATGTTTATTATTATGAATTATATAGATATGAAAAATAACATTCATCAATAAAACCGACCATATTTTCTCTAATTTCACAGAATATAGAAAACAATATTCAATAGTTACACAATGATAAAAAATGTGTTTAATTCCATTCAAGTGTCCTTATATAGAAGATTAACTAAACCTTAACATAAAATTAATAATAAAATATTTATCTTGATGAGTAAAATCACTATGATACATAAATACTCAATTGGAATTAAGGTATGATACTTTTGTACTAACCAACACATCATTTTGTTTATCATTTTATAATTGATCCTTCTCAATATTTTAATATTGAACATCCATTAGTAAACATAAAGGATTTTTATTATCCAAATTAATTTATTTTACAATTTTTATCATTAATTGATTAATTCAAAAATATAATACTTGGAATATGATAATTTTTTTTTTAAAAAATACTTAGTTTCTCCCGGGTCATTCATTTCAATTTCATCATTTATGTTCTGAGTTTTTCCATGGATCTCTTTAAGAGTTCCAATGATAATTAAATCATAAAAACATAATGATTCCATATAAAAAAATAAAGAAAAATACAGTATAAAAATATAATTTTCAAACCCTTTATTTAACAAATATTCTCTCTAATGATTGTACCAAAAACACCCATATTTCTTTAATCCATAAAAATATTTCTCAATGTTTTTTTAACAAAAAATAGGACTTTAAGTTTTGATTTTAATGTTTTATATATTTTTTATTCTTTAGATTTTCTTATATATACTATTATCAAGTGAATCATATCAATAAGATGGATAAATATCCATAAGATTCATTTTAGCATAATTAACTACAAAAAAAAGTCGATTAGATATCAAAATGTAATAGCACCCATTATATATGATTATTTCCCCTAATAATAAATCTTGAGTCATTGGGGAAAATATTATTTGAGAATATGAGCCTTGAATCTTAAAATATTGTTTTTATCATTAAATTTATATACCAAAACCCATTAATGTTAAATAGTATTAACAGATTCTAGTTTGAGAATGGTACTTCCGAAGATCACTTTCCTATTAATTAAATTTAGTCTAACTTATATTGGGTAGTTCCATTTATTTATATGAGGTATTTTTTATCATTCCATAAAAGAACTTCTTTCAGAAAATTCATTATTGATATCATGTGAGAAAAAATCTGAAAATAGTTCAACAATATTTTACACTTTACATTGATTCTATATATCACCCCTAGTGAAATAATTAAAAGGTATTTCATTATTTCTAAAAAAAATTAGTATTTTTTATATCATATGAATTCCCCTTATGTTCCTCATCATTTTTTTATTCAAGAACACTAAAATTATGTGTGTATTATAGAATAAAGAACTCTGTAATGTTGTTTCCAATTATAATAATTCCTTTACATTCTTGAGGATTTTTATCCTTTGATTTAATAGGTCTTCCCTTCTTTAGTTGTTATTTGAAATTTTTGAAATTTCATTATTTTATTATTATATCTTTAGGAAATTGTTTGCACTCTTGAATTTATAGTTGTTACAAGTAATTTACTCACACCATTTTATTAGTAAATGAATCATCCAATGAGTATTTCAGTTTATAATAATTTAAAATATTATCACTTTTATATCACAGTTTCTAGTGGAAAGATTAATAAAAGATAATGTTTTCACATTCTAAGAAATATACCCCCTTTGTTTCTTTTCTCCCCAGATTATAGGAACACATATTTACTGAATGGATTTTTTTTAAAATATATTGTAAATAAATCACCAATTAGTGTTTTAGTATACCTGATGATGGATAGGGACTCTTATCCCACATATATTCCCAACCCGTTTAAAGTCTCATTTTAATATGATATGGGAGATAAATAAATGAATATATGGAACAATTAAAAATTCTTAATAAGGAGGTGTAAGGATCTTGGCCAAATGATATTTTGAGTGCATAGTGAATTTGATATTCACTTGGTAATATAAAAATTAATTTGGAACCATATAATATTACATAACCCCATATAGACCGTAATAGATTTTTTATAATTATAATTGGTATAGAACAAATATAGAAGTGTTTTATTATGGATTAGATAAACCATATTATGTATAAAAATGGACACAATATAAACATTAGAAATCCCAATTTCCATACAATAATTGGTGAAGGATTAAGATATAAATTCACCATCATTATCAAGGTTTACATCCTTGATAACATAATCAATAAATTCTTACCTAAATTTAATTATTTGAGCATGAAATAAAAAAGTTATACATTTCACAATAATAGAAAACGTTTTAATAACCATACATTATATGAATCAATTAATTCTAAAAAATATTCATATAGGATACGTGATGGATGGATTTGTCCACATATATATTCTTGATTTATTTCAATAAAGGTTTGAAATTTAGCATTAATATTAGTTTTTTATGCCATCAAAATAATATTTCCTATAGAAAAATCCACACATATACTCTTTCTTAAAAGAAATACCATATTGTCCTTTATATTTTGTTCAAAAAAACTATACTTTTTTACATCATTCTTGAACCAGGATAAACTAATTGATAATGAAATAAATCAATGATTTTGTGGTCTATTACTAACAAATATAGGTGATAATATAACTTTTATATCTATAATTTAATCCAAAATTAATTTTTTGAATTTACCAAGAACATATATTTTACATAATATATTAATGATGATGAACATGTACTTTAAACTTATATTAAATATAGTCTATGTATCAAACCCATTATATTATATATCATTGAGTCTTATTAGTTTTCTTTATGGGTTTTGGGAAAAATATAATCTATTATAAGGAAACTTTTCACCTTAGGTAATGAAAAACTTATATCACTATTCATTTATATCATATTTTGATAAACTGATATTGTATTAATAATTGGTCTTGTTTGTTTAATATTGGAAAAATAATTCTTATTTATATGATTTTTGTATGTTTTTCTAATAATTGATATTAAAATACCTATTCTATTCCCATAATCTATTTAAAGGAATCAAATTAAAGACATTGAAATTAATATAAAAACATTTTAGAAAATTTAAATATTACAACATCAAAAAAAATATTATCATTCAAAATACACACCATATTATCTATTATAAGTATTATAAATTTTCTAAGTTATTTCAAATGATCATTTCATTATATCCATAAGTAAAATCACCTTTCATGATGTAAGTGAAATAATCATTTCATGGGTCATTTTTCTTTATAAAATCGTCATCCTTTCTCTATTTATATGATGTTTCATCTATGTCTAATTAATTTTTATTTCATTCAACAAATTATTTAAAGATATTATAGAAGTGCACTGGGGTTTGATATATATAGTACCATTGTCACTTTGAACCACACTTGTAGAAGAAATCATCATGATTCCATGGAGTTCTTCAGATAACAATTATTTGATTCTGATAGTAGTTTCAACCATTCTCATTGTTACGACCACATCCTTTTCCATATCATCCACTAAAACCATATCCACCATGATAATTACATCATCATCTATTTCCCCTTCTCTGATAATATTTAGGGAATGTTTAATTTTTATAAATAAATGATACAACAACATCACTAGGGTTAGATTGAATATTATTTATCAAAATCTCTTTATAATTATCTTCAAAAAGTTATCATGATATGATATCAAAACATTTTTTAAACCCTCACAAGTAATATTGTGGTAGTTTCTTTATCTGATATATATGAAAATTAAAAAATGAATTTTAAATTATAACTACAACTGTAACCCCAATACCCCCAATATTTTAATTTTGATATAATTTTATATATATAATAATATTACTAATTGGTAATTTTATGGACATCAAGGCTTAAATAATTCCTTTAATCATGGGTCACTTGTAGAAAACCACCATTTTGATGATCATATACCTCTTTAAAAATATAAATGAGCATGGATGGATCTATTTTTGGGTGGGTTATTCAGATTTCACTCACCCATATAGATTTATTCTGAAGAAGATCACTACTTATGTATTATTTTGAAGGGTTTTTTAATTACATTCTATATTTTTTAAATTTTACCCATCGACATAAGATACTGTTAAACATACATATTCCACAGATTATAATTACTTATATTAATATCTAGAGTGGCGGTTTTTAATTTCAAGAGACTTGATTTGATAATAAATAAAAAAACACCTTGTTATTAGTTAGAATAAGAATACAAAATGTGTTGACATTATACCTAAAAAATTAAAAGATTAAGATAAATAAAATTATTTTTAGATAATTATTTGTACAAAAATATAATTTTATAATTATAATGGAAGTATAACCATTTACAAAGGGAGGTAAAGTATCTAGATCTGGAATATAAAATTAATATGAGCACATAATAGTATATTTTTTATCTCGCTATAATTAATTAATAAATATTTCATGTGGGGTTGAAAAATAATTATACTAATACACTGCATTAATGATTTTTAATTATTCTCTCATATACCAATTTATTAATTAGACCATCAAATTATATTATGTAAAATTAAAAAATAAAACCACCCAGTCAAGTAAGAATATGACCTTTATTATAATGAAAAAACTGATCACATAAAGCTATCAAATAAAGTAGAAAATAAATAATATTTAATAAATAAATATAACTACACCAACATATTATAAAAATAAGGCTAATAATTAAAAAAATCACCACTCCCTTTTAGAGAATTTATGTTGGCTGCATGCTGTAAAATTGAAAATTGTAAGGAATTGAATTTATGTATCAATTAATGGGAAAATTGCAATATAAAAAGAAATTTAATAATAACATATTTGTTTTTAAATTATCTATCACATTCTATAAAGATGATTATAGTTCATTTTATAGGAAGTGTGGTGATGGGTAGGAAGGATTGGTGGGGGACGGAGGGCTGTATCCTTTTTTTTCTTCGGTAGTTGTTGAAGTTGTATACCCAACACATATACTGAATAATAAATATAACTTATGTGTATCAGGTAGTGTGTGTCTATTTTTATAAATGAATAAAATATATTAAATATCTAAAGAAAATTATTCGATCCTCATTTGTAATTTCATAAATTAGAATGTGTGTTCATATATATTATAGTTACATTTAAATTACCTATATTTGATTTGTAATTTATATGAAATTATATATTAATTAATTTAATAAAAATAAAACATAGATCCCAAACAAATTAATCCCCTACATAAACTCCATATTCATTTTACTTCATATGTTAACCATGGAAAACATCCACTAGTATACCATTTTTCCTCATCATTAAGAATAATTTATACCAAATGATAGATACAAATACACCTCACAACCTTCGTAATTTATGACCCCAAAAAGTTAAATTCTATGAAATAAATATAATTTATATATTTAAGTATCATCCACAAAATATATTTAAATAAATAACATAGAAAAATAGTTTTTCATAAAAATCATAACACTTGAAATCCAAAAATATAAATTATTCATAGACTAAATATGGAAAAACAAAGTGTCATATTATAGGAAAAATCCCAAAAAAATCTTAAAATGATAAAATTTTAAAATCTAAAACACCTACCACTATGAAGCTTTCTTGAAGAGCCCAAGGAAAATTACCCTGTTATTCTACCCAACTATGTATTAGAATGGGTGATGTAAGGAGATAATCAACATATTTGGAAAGATAATGAACATTATACACTAAATTATTTATACCACATACTCAGTTTTATTTTTATTTTAAATTTCAAAATTTTATTGTATTTTTGGTTATTAATAAAAACTAATATTAGAGGAATAATAAATAAAATTTTATATTCAGTGTTAAAAACCAACATTATTGTTTCTTCACCATAATTATTGTTATTGAAACTGGCAGGAAATATAATCTCTATAAAACTCATATATCAAAAAGTTTTCTATAAAATTATTTAATTTATAATATTGATGTCATATATATTCGACCTTTAATACTATATAGTATTAATTTTTTCTGAAATAAATATTTTAGATTTTATTATGGTTTTCTGAATAACTAATTTATAAAATTGGTTTTCACATTTTTTATAAGGAATGAAGGTTGAAAACAATTTTTGTGGTAAATTATTTATAGAATAGATATGAAATTTTATAAGACACATTTTTTCTGGTGGTATATTTAAATAACCTACATGAAAATGTTTTTTATTCTTTATATTTTTCTATAAAAACACAACCATGTTAAATAATAATAGAAATAATAAACTTATAAAATAATGGTTCCAAAATATTTTCATTATACTATTTATATATTTTTTATTACATAGAATGCCTAAAATACAATTCCAAAGTTAAAATACAAATTTTATAAGAAACATTTAAAGAAAAAAAATAATATTAAATAAATTATGATAAATAATCTACCCGTTTTCCACAACTATAAAATATATAATTTTAATAACATTACATAGATTCATTAAAAATAAACTCAATATAATAAAACCATTTTAAAAATAATGAATTATATATTTTATAAAATAATTTTTGTGATCAAATTGAAAAGGTTAAAAAAATATTCTATTTTAGATTATTCAAAACAATAGTTTTATAATAAAACACCCACATTATATAACTCTACATTGACATGGATAATAAAGTATGAAATGATTTTTAAAATTTGAAAAAATTATTTTAATCAAATACATTATAAAATTTTTTATAAAATAAAATTTCTGTTTTTTAAAAAAAAATTGATATTCCATACATTTTAGACAATATGTGTAGGTTTATTCATAATAAGGAGGATGAATGTGAAGGTATTTAAGGGTTCTGATGTCAGATAATCATGTTTAATATTCTCATATAGAATTTGAAGGGTCAAGGATCATCTAAGATATATGAATATCTTAATAATGAAATTGGTTTATCAAAATTGTACATCTTATCCATATTTGAAGTGAAACATAGTGTGTTTAATATCCAAGAGTAATTAGACAACCTACATTCCAAATTATGTATGAATAATTGTCTAAATAAATATTATACATGGATCTTATAAAAAAATCAATGTATATCTTTCACATTAATTGGTTTTCTCATCCCATAACCATGAAGATAACTCTCAATTCTTTTTTTTTCTTTGTTCCCATTATGTATTCCAAATTCTAAGTAGTGGGGAGATAAGAGATTGGGAAAAAACATTCTTTTTTCAACACTTGTCCCATTTCTTAATTTATTAGTAGATATTTAAAAATAATTCTCAACAAAAATTAAATAATTTAGGTTGTATTTACATGAGTAAATTCTTTTAGGAAACATTATTATTAGACAACAAGCTCTTAGATCATGGGAAAAAGGGAGACTAGTTCACCTCATGCAGTAATAAGAATGGAGATCAGAGAGTCTGGGGTTGAATCAATAGATCCAGGGAAAACATACATGGGATAACCAACATTATAAACTCTACTATGTATCACATGGGAAGATCATAAAATAACCTTGTAGCTCTTTTTCTTCAATTTAAGTTTGTAAGAGTAGCATGACAAAGACCTAATTTCACTATTACTTAGATTCAATAAAATTATTTCATGGAAGGTTTTTATATTTATTTGTACCAATTATTGAATGGATAACTATGGTATGTTCTCTAATGTAAACATATATGTCTATTAAATGAACTTAGGTAATGGGTGTGGAAATGTGAAAATAACTCATACAGGTGTAAAGATGTGGAGGGCGAGATCAATTATATTTAATATGTTATTCAAGATGTATGGGATGTACAATTATCAACTTTATTAATAGATAGCAGTAGATAATTGAGAGAAATTATATTAGGGGAGTACAAACTTGCTCAGGAAAAGAATAAGAAAGTGTATAATGGAATGAGATAAAAACATGAAATTTTTTCATTCATTTTTGAAGGAAAATAAATAAATCAGGAAACTCATACATAAAATGGTGTATAGTTCTATATATAGAGAAAGAAATATAAATGAACCTCATGAAGTAAAAAACTTTTCCTATCTACTCCTGTGTTTATGGAACTACATTAAAAGAGATAATGATAGATATTATAATAATCATTTCACCAATTTGATCCTTGGAGTCATTAATGGAGATACTAATGAATTTCCAAAAGAATTCCCCAAAAAGGATGATATTAAAAATAATATTAAAATTGAATATAGATAGTGCCCTATGATCAAATGGATTATTATAAGGATTCTATGTATCAATATAGGAGATAATCTAATCAGATATCATTGAGAGAATAGATGAATGACTAAATATAGGATCTTTGATTAGAGAAATGAACACAACATCACTTATTCCCATTACAAAAGTTGAGAAACTATAATATTGTTGAAAATTATTTCTTATCCAATAAAATATAGGATTAAATTATTAATTATAGATGATGTCCATATTTTCCTAACCAGAATTCTAATGAAGGACACATATTTATCAAAAACAGGGGAATCTAAAGAGCCATTATAAAATCGATATTATATATCCTAAATGGGAGAGTTATGGGATCCAAAATCATATCCAAAGTTGACATGTATAAAAAATTAGATATATTATAATGGAGAATCATTATATGATATATGTGATAATTTAGTTAATGTGTGTGGTTTTATGATGTGTTCTTTCATTGTTATGAGTCATTTTAGTTCTATATAACAATTATGTGTTGGAGGTTTTTATACATTAAAGGCACTAGTATCTCAAAAATAAGGAGGAAATATTTCTCCTAATCTATTTTTTCAAACACAAGGCTCATTGAATTGAATTATTCATAATGCGATCAATATTGGATTCATTTCAAGATATAAGGGGAGTTATGATTCAAGAGGAACCAATCATCTGTTTTCTGCTGATGACATGCTATATTTCATTAATATAAGATGTTTTTAAATCCGGGGATCCAATGAACTATTGAACATATAATTCAAAATGAGTAGAATTATGGTTAATCTAACATAATGTAGTGTTTTTATTTCAAACATATTTTCAAGAATGTGTGATAAAAAAAATTAAGAATGGTATTCATTTTCAAATGATAAGATCCCATGTGTATTATATTATGCTCATGATGACTCATGGTAGACTCTAGAACTACCACTATGATAACTTGATTACTAAAACCATATGTCACATTATAAAATGGAAGGGCCAATTTATTTCTTTCAATAATAGATTGTATTTGGTTAACAGTTTCCATAAATCAATCCCTATGTATATTATTTTGATTAATACATCTCCAAAATGATCCATCCAGAGTATCTGCAATACATTAATTTCCATCAATTAGGATTCTCATTAGGAAATAAAGTAAAATTTGGATTCTATAAAGACATATAGAATCATTTTCATGATGAAGGACTTAAACTAAGGAGTTTATACATGAACATGAAATCCATACAGGAAAAAATAGTATGAAATTTCATTTAATTCATCCCATTATGGGAATATTACATTTTAAATGTGTATAATAAATGGATTGAATCACAATACACATGAACATAGTGGATTACTCTATATGGTGGAATTTTTAAGAGAAATTATTCTTTTATATTGAGAATTCATAGTGGATTATTGGTAAAGAGGTGGGTCTATTTTTATAGGATAACTGGTGGGGAAATACAATTTATATCACCCCATTCATACCCCCAAAGAATAATATCATATAAAACTGATAGACTTTTTAAGGAATCATTTTATAAAATGATTCTGATCGTTGACTTATTACCCTTGCGTTGTTAGGATGATATATGTTAAAGGATTCTGATATACCAATCCATATGCATGGAAAATAGGAGAATAAAAAAGTGGTTAATACCCCTAGGAAGAAAAAATTTCCTTAAATATTATATTTATTGTTTGGTGTGTGAATAATAAAGAATTTCATATGGATAATGTAATCTAGTGTATGGGATTATAGTTTCCATAATAATTTCATTTTTGTATCCACTCATACACTAAGACGAAGGATTTCCTTTTCAAGAATTGTTATTGGGAATGATTTATTTTGAATTTCATTACAGTATAATAGAATATAAATCCAAACCTCACATGGTTTGTATGAGATATTTATTCTTCCAACATTAGATGAGATCATAATATATCTTTTTTTTATGTTACAAGACTATATAGGCTTTCCATAATTACTCATGGAATATGGATTCTTATCTGAGTTTCCAAATAATTAATATAAATATATTCTGGTTTATTAGTGACATATCTCTTATTGTTTAGTGGTGGAACATATAAACCTTTAGTAATATAAAATATAGTGATCACATGGGTGACTTTAATGATTAATGATGTATGGTATATGGGTGTTGGTCCTAATAGATCCCTCTAGAATTGGGTTACAAGATTAATTCAAATGAAACACGATCTAATGGAATAATAAAAGGTGGGGAGATCATTTATAATAGATTCATAGAATTTATCCTTGAATTTAGTTTGTATAATGGTGTGGGGTTTTCACTCATTGTTAATACCAATGTTCTTCACATTGGTTTTTTAATTTTCAATATATGTGGTATCTTTTTTGTTGGGACTAAATCTAATTTAGGTATGGTTATCAAATTCAAGAATGGTCTTTCTCAAACTCTCTGGTCTATCACTTACTTATCCATGAATTAAAACACATGGTGAACCAAGATACTTTGATAATTAACAATTGTTTCAAGGAGAACCGAGTGAAATATGGTATGGTGACTAATAGAGACTACTCTCTTGAACTCACTATTTTCTATTCTCTAGTATATATCCCTATGGTTTGTATGAATATATTTTTTTGGATAATTTAATCATATAAAACATTAGACCCCCTTATTTTATGGTTTTGTCACTAATTCTCCTTTTTCAATTAATGTTTAACTATCATTTAATCCTTCACAACCTATTGGATTTTGAGTTAAAATAGTAGTAATTAAAATACGATTTTATAATAATATTTTCTAATAAAATAGGATAACATATTTTAACCAGCTTTTTCATAAATTTTTAACATACTTTACTTAGTATGGATCATAAATAGTAATAAATTCCTTATTATGGACATGAAACACACAATTTCCAATATATATTGAGATAAAAATAATACAATGTAAATAATAATATTATTTAAAGTGTTATTAAATCTATTTTTCTCCTTCATTGAAAATGAAGGTGTTCAACACAATAATTTCATTATCTTAAATCATTCACAAGTAAATTTCAACTATGTTTAGAAGATTCATATTAAAAACATCTTATGAAATTAATCGTGTGTCCATGAATACATAATTTACATTTAATCATTTATAATAATAATATTTTGGATAAACCAATTCAATATAAAATATTTAGCAATTGTTATTTATATACAATTAATGAAAATGAATGAAATTTATTAGTAAGACTATAAGAAAACTAATTTTTTGACTCAAATTACTAACATATTAGTTTCCTAAACATCATGAAATCAATATTAATTATATTCCAATGAAAACATATAAAAATTTATTTTATTGTTCAATAACCTAATATTTTAGTTTTTATTTTCTTTTAAAATAAAACTATGTCAAATAGAGTAAACCAGACACTACACTGAACTTAAATGAACCATGAAATGATATTATCAAAATATATTTTTTATAACCAAGTATTTGGATTTCCATGTATCAATATGAATAATAATATTATGAAATATATCATGAATTTTTTTCCTTAATAAAATTAAAAATATATCATACATTAATTATTAATTGGATGGAAATGATGATAAAATCATTTAGATAAAAAAGATATATTATTTATGAAATAGTTTTAAGATGTTAAATTTATTTCAATATTGGTTGATTAAATTAATTACTATTTATAAATTCATATATTTAAATAGTTACATTAAATATGTCATTTAATTAAATAATATTCACTTAATTATGGTTATTAAGTTTTCAATGAGAATACATTTATTTTATGCTTTAAAAATAATTTTTTTAAATATATTCATTAAAAAAAATTCTTAAATATTATATTTCATTTCTACCAATTTAATAAATTTTATTTAAAAAAATGGATATCTTATTTGAAATCATAATTTCTTAATGGTAATATGATGTTTTTTTAGATTGTTCTAAAAATATTTTTTTAGTGGATAGTGAAAATTTTCAATATTTGCAAATATGTCATTTATTTTCTTTAAAAAATAATTTAAAAGTATCACACTATTTTTTTTTTGGTTTTGAAATAAATACAATATCCCTTTGATTAAAATAATATAATTAATTACATCCAAATCAGCAATATGTTTTATTTCTATATTAGTTCAGTTTTATTCATAGAAGTGCATTTTTCTATAAATTTAATTAAATATATTTTATATACATATATTAAAATTAATTTCAATAAATATTAGAAATTGAATCATAAAAATAGATTTAAAAATTATAATCTTGAGGTACAAATTTCAAAATATTTAAATTTCATTTTTAGTCATAATTAATAGTAACCAAGGTAAAAGTTTATCACTACTATAATGGTTGAAAGGGGTAACGAGTTATTAAACTGAATATATAAGTGTTAAATAAACTAAATTTTTTTATAAATACTATTTTTCAATATATTAGTACCCTAAATCCTTGAAAATAAAAAATGGGTCCAATTTGGTTCTTTATGTCTAAGAAACTAACCTTATATTATTTTAAAGTTTAAAATAATTATAAGTCTGACACTTACCATACTTATAAAAGGGTACCACCTATCCTATCTTATTTAAGCATCACGAGAAATTTAATTATGTAAATATATACCAAAATAATATCCTATATTCGTTATCCACAACATATGTCTTAGGTTGTTCTAGTAATACCATTCAAATAATGTATAAGGTATAATCCAAAGGAGGATTTCCAAATAAGTGTATTAACTCTTAACTGAGTTCTTTCATTTTATTTCATATTATACCTCGATAAATTATACCCAAACCATGATAATATAATAAAATTATTATCTTAAACTTACCTAAATTTTATGATTGTTATTTAAAAACCCATATTCATATCCTTTTTCATCCTATGGTAAATGAAAACATAGCTCGTGCATACGTGTGAACTACGACCTCCTCAAAGAGATGTAATTTTTTATCATGTATTCCATTGATGAATGATTATAAAATTATATTTATTTTATAAAAATTATAATTATTAAATTATTAATTTTCAAAATATTATTAAACCATTATCAATATCTAAGGACCTAAACTACATAACTGAAACATGTATAAAAAATAGAACAATAAACACTCTAAATGATGATTATTATAAATAATTCTTAATAAATGGGTTATATAATGTTATAAGTGAAAGAGATATTTTTTTATAACTAGGAATATAGTTTTTTATATATTTATAATAATCACAAATTTATTCTATAAGAGTTTAAGAGAGAATAGGATATATGTTGACTTTAGTTAAAAGTAATTTTGTCTCATTTTTTCGTTAATGAAACATGTTTATATTTTTGCTCCTAATTTCATTTATTTTGTTTATATACTACTGCTTTGAACTATTATATCATTAACTCATAATTATTTAACATATATATATATATATATTTAATTCTTGTTTATTATTTTAAAGTTCTTTGATTCAAATGTTATTAAACTCTAAAGGGACTTCTATTACAAAATCATTTAATTTCAGGATTTTTTATGTTCATATTTCCAATTATAAAATTAAACTGTGCTAATTTATAAATCCATATCTATTTTATTACCATATTTTTATGTTTATGTTTTTCATCTTAATTTTCTATATCTTTAATTTTTGTATCAATAATCAATAATTAATGTACATGTGTGGTACTTTCTAATAAAATTAATATATAAAAGTTTTCCATCAGAACAATTTTTCTTTCATTTTATGGTTAATTTTAATGTTTTATAGAAAATTATTTTATAATATTAAATAATTAATTGAAGTCAATTTTGAAAATATTTTAATTTAATTAAAAATAATAAATGGATTCTTTGTGTCTTTTCCCAAAGATGGAATTTTTGAACTTTTAACCAAAAGTGTGAAACTAATATTGGCTTTAATGTTAATCACAAAAATGGAATCTCCCTAGGTAATAACATTCATTTGTTTCTAAAACTCCATTAATTTTTCATTCGTTATTTTGAAAGAACTTTTTTTCTCAATATTATTGAAATTTTTGGTTTTTAATGGTACTCAAATAAAAAGATATTATTTTCTTAAAAGAATGAAAATAATTTTACAAGTGATTCATAACATTTTATTTACACAATGTTAAAAAAAATAGTGTTTTTCATAAAAATTATTTTCTAGTCCAAAAAGGATAGATTTTACTATAAATAAAATAAAAATGATGAATTTATGTTGTTCTATAAACCTTTATAGTATCATAGTTTTTCTCATTAGCTTTATAATGATCACACTCATTTTCAAGATCCATAACTATAAGGACTCGGCCTTAAACATTACATAATATTGAATTAAATAAATAAGTCAAATTGAGGATATTTTCAGGTTTAGAGTTTTAGAGAATTTGGATATAACTATTACACCTGAAAATATTACAAAGTAGACACTACTACAAAGTTTCCATTTTTTCATAAAATAAAAACTCTTGAAAAAAAAAGAGAATCCTGTCTAGTTCCAGGTTTTTGATTGCATGAATTATCGTTGATTCCATCCTTGACCCTATTCATCTTTGAGTCCTTTGAAAACATTTCAAAACTTCAGATGAGCAAAAAAGGCTCAGTAAGGGTTATAAAACAAATAATGAAAACATTTGTTCATAAATACATAAAAGACATGGACTCTTTTACTTACCTCATGAACTCATAAGATTTATTAAAGACATATAGAAATCATGAATCATAAAGGTAACTTGGAACAATCATATCATACTTACATTGTAGCTGTCACAGCTATATAGGAAGTTACTTTAGAATACCCATCACATTATATTCCCTAAATCTCTTAGGAGAAACATTCACGTTTACCTCTGTCACATTACCCAATGCATTAGAGATCTATCTCGGGCTCACCCGCCCTATGTTTATCAAGGAACATCCCACATATTTAAACAATTCCAAATAACTATAACATAATCATAACATATGAAACATATATAATGGAAAGAAAACATTTCCACATTCCAATATATCAAATCAAGATATTAAAATAAACAATGTTTTATCAAATTATTTTCAAAACCATTTAAAAAGAGATTTTTGATTCAAAGTGTCCATTAAAACTTTGAAACTTTTAAATGAATTATCATTTGAAAACATTAATATCCAAATAAATCCTAAAACCCATTTTTAAAACATAGACATTAATGAGAAATATTTAGAAGAATAAATCTTTAAAACATTTAAAATGATATAATAGTTAAAGAGATTTTTTAACAAAAAGAGAGACGCTTGAAAACAAATAATTAAGGAATAACATTTAATCATAACATTATAATATCATGAGAATAAATTAATTCATGATATAATATGTCATAGTACATTATATACACCATATAAAAGTGAATTGGTGTATAACAAACATGAAGTCTCAATGGAAATGTAGATTGAGATGAAATCCCTTATAATGAAGGTATCATAAAATTAAGGATAAATCAATCACATAATTATGTGTGAAAAATATAAATACACCCAATATAAGTAGATATTAAGTGTAAAATAATCATAGGACATTCACACATATTCATAGGATGACATATTCAATAAGTACAAGTTGAACCCAAAGAATTGATATTGGGTTAAGAACTTCCCTAGTAAAAACTCGATAGCCTAATGGCGTCACATTAAAATTCAGAAAATGAGTTGATAAGATAAAAAGGGTATCTAATAACTTGGACATAAAGTTTACATCAATGAGGATATATAAAAACATATCCCAACATAGTAAGATGTAAATTGAAAGACATAACAAAAATAAGTCTTTTAAATAGAGGAAGGTGAAAGGTTCCCTTGCTGATTTGGAAACATACAAAACATACGCCACATGAAAGAAGGTTCATAAAATAATGATGTAAATACCCAAAAAAAATTATATTATATTACTCAATGAAAACAATCATGGATAGTACATATTCCACATAAATGGAAATAGTGGCCAATGTAGCATGAACCTCACGGGAATAAAAAGTGAGATGAAAAACCCTTACTTCATTGTAATCAATCGAGTCGTATGACAAAAAGTTAATAACCACCAAATGAATCATATAATACCATGTATATAAATAGAATAATGATAATATATATGAAATGGCAGTACAAAATACACTACATGCAAGGAATAAGTGGCGAGCAATGGAAATCTCACAGAATAGAAAATGAGATATGAAATCCCTTACCTTGTGTCTGACTTGACCCATTCATTATTTAATCTCTTGAATAATAAAATAATGTTAATTTATACTTTATTAAGAAAATTTTTAAAGTTTATAGTTACTTTTATATTACTTATTACCATGTTATAAACATTATGTAATCATTTAAGTTAATAACGGTCGTTTTGTTGATATTTGGTACTTGAGTAAAAAAAATGAACACCTTATAATTACAAGTTGTTCATGTGGTAAGATATCCATTATATTCAGAATGATATTAATGATTTAGATATAAAATATATCACATATATATATAGTATATACATGTATTTATAATAGTACATAACATTTAGAGGTAGGAAATGAAATGGACCGTTCATGGAGACGGTAAGTCGTACATACGCATGAACTTACTTCCATTTATATTTATTATTTTAATGGAATTAAAAACATAATGAGACATAGTTATATTATAATTCCAGTATAATATCATATACAATATTATTAAATCCATCCTTTATATGTCCCACACAAGGCAATAACGAGTCATATCACTTTGAGGGGGCGGTAGTCCGCACTTCCTCTGATGAGATTATCATACTTACCCACTATGGAAACCATAAAAGAATGATATAAATGAGAATTACAGAATCATAAGGCAATAATAAAAATAATATATATCATATATAAATACAGTTCCATCATTATGGCTACCATGAGAGGTGGTTGGAGGTATTTGAACAATCATCGTTTTGTGAGGCGTTAGTTTTCCATCCACAGAAACATTATGTTATTCATACATTAGATGGAGGTGTGTGTAAGCGTAGTTAGAATATGTCTCATAAAAACATTATAGTATATTGATGATACTGTTGTTGTTACAAAATAAAGGAATAAAAAGAGTTTTGGGGTTGAAGAATCAAAATAAAAGAAAACAATTTAAGAGAAACAGATATCTTTAATTTGGGTAACTCTCTTTAGTCTAAACCAAAGGACTTCTTAAAGGGACTTCTTCCTAAGTTAAGGATTCTAGAAGGAGGATAGGGATGTATTGAGCTTAATTTGGAAGAGTTTTGATGATCCAAATGAATTGAGAGGTGTGGGTAATTGGTTATAAGTGGTCTCCTTTTATAAGGGAGAGGAGGGGCTCTTTAGGAAAGTGTGAAAACATTATTTTATTATATAAGGATATTCACTTTCTAATGGATCAAAAATTATTAAAGATAAATATAAGATGACTCACAGTCTAAATAAAATCATCCAATAGGAATTGGATAGGTTTTGGGTAATATTCTAATCATAATAATTTTATTTATTTAAATCATTTATTAATGGGGAAAATACTGCATCATTATTATGTCATGAATAATTTAATTTTTTCAATGTCTAAAAATTATAAAACAAATACTATCATGTAGGAAATCGTTTTATATTTCCAATTAATATTTATAGTCAAAAATAGGACTTTTATAACACCATATACAAATTAATTACTAAAATATTATTGTTAATTTAAATTTTGTCTTTACATTAAATTAATTATTCTAAAGTGTCATTATCTTTTGTAAGTGGCTCCATGGGGTCCCCAAATTGACCCAAGGATGCCCATGGTCGGACACTACTCATCCAATAAGGTTATAACAAGTTTTAAGGTAATTTTGAATTATTATTATATTATTTTAACCTTGAATTACCCTATTTACCTTTAACCGCAGTAAATAAAAACCAAAAGTTACTATTCATCAAAAAATATTTTCATCTTATTGAACAACATTTTACATCTTGATAACAACCATGTATATAGGATTTTTGAAATTAAATTCACATAAGTGGTAAAATTTTATTTAAATGAAAAAGTATGTTTTTTTTACTACCACTAAGTGGTTTCACTATTCATCAAAAAATGAAGTTTTTCAGAAAAATACAAAAAATTGAGCATAAGATATATTTGATATTTAGAATTCAAAAATGATGTCTATTTTTCCAAATTCAAAACATAGAAGTTTCATTAATTAATTTTAAAATTAATTCTCGTTATGAAAATAAATAACGTGTTTTCAAGAAACAATTACTATCAAAAGATTGATACTTGTTTATGTCCAATTTCAAAGTGAAATTAATTCCAATGACCAACATTGGATTAAATGGTAAAAATATATTTTAATATTACTTTTAAAATAGTTTAAAAGATAATATAACCATATAAATATATTAGATTAAAAGGCACTTTTGAATTAAAATACAATATTTTTCATTATTCATTAAAAAATGAACTTTATCAGAAAAATACAAAAAATTACCCAAAGTAAAATTTTATGTCCCCGTTCTAAAGAAGTATTTTATTTGGTAAATTAGAACGTATTAAAGTGACCAAAACTATATTTAAAGATGGTTCTCCATTAAAAGGTGATAAATCGGCCTTTTAATGTAAATTATGCTTAAAATTAGATTCATTCACATTTTTGGCATCTAAAATTTATTGGATTAATGTAAATACATTTAACAAACGTGTATAAGCATATTGTAGTTAGTGTTGTTCATTCCTGACAATGAAACAGAAAGCAGTTAACTAGCATTTAAAATAATAATATTATATTATTATTGTAAAATGTAATATTTCAAAGAAACCCGTTGTTGCGTATCGGGTACACTATCGAAGATAGAAACACCTTTAAAGTAAAATTAATATTTAATTCAAAAATATTAATAAATATGAAAATATCATATTTCTTTATTTATTTATGATGTTACATCCTCACCCCCCCCCCTTTTAAGAATTTCATCCTCTCAATTTTAAAATTGGGCTTGGAAACTTCATTGAAAGACTATCACTTTAAAAGAAAGAAAAATAAATAATAAGGTTACCCGTGATAAACCAAATTAGGATTCCATGTAGGGAAAACATGGATATGGAAGAAAAAAAAAGTGTCATGTTCAGATGGAAAGTGATAGAAAACATTATTAGGAGAAAGTTAACCCCTAGAAAATCACAAATGTGTGATGGTTTAAACAGTCATTGATTACGTAGTACAAAACATAAACCAACAATGTTTTTGTTTTACATTCCTTTTCATAATTTTTATGAATTCATTTACTACATAGAATAATAACATAATGAAATATACTTTCCTTCAAGTATAGTTTCATCATTCAATAATTTTCTACCAAAAACTAATCATCTCACCAAGTAATGAGCATTCAAAAAGACTTGGTCACATCAAAAGCACAAGAATCATCTTCTAGAGAATCACATATTCCACAAAATAAGAAATATATATCAAATAAAACAAAAAATTTTAGTGAGTGATTATATAATATCCAAAAATGACAATCTTTTACAAGAATAAAGACTACTCTTAATCTCCAAACATTGTCAACCAAAACCCAAAGATCAACAAAGACCATTCAATAAACAACGGTCCCTAAAATTCTGCATTGTAATCCAAACTAAAATTGAAACCCAAATCTCAGAAATATTTAATCACATAAACTTCCAAGATACATCTTAACATTTATCTCTAAGTAACATCAGTTACTCATAAAGTCCCATATTGAATATAATTAACCTAATCACATATTCTCCATGATAGGTTAATCATTTTCATAAATAAATTAAATCATCACATGTCCATAATAAAAATATAGATTCTTCCAAACTAAAATTGCGACCATTATTCCACAATTTAAATCCATAGTATTTTATCTTCCTTAGGAATATAGTGTTTCCTCAAAAGAGAGAACGTCTTCCACAACAACCTTTTATCACTAAATCACTAAATCACATTTCTATACTAAGTATATCCATTTGATAAAACCTAAGTTACAAAAATAAACTTATTCTTGTTCCATACAAACATTTTACTAAAATAATAATTCATACTAACTAGGGACTTCAAGTATGATAGTGGTAGGCAATGCACCCTTATTTCCCTTCAGTTGTGGGTTCGATTCCTACAGCTTCGCCGGATGTGATGTGTTGTCACCCATCCTACGGGTTGTCCGTTTTATAAATCTAAAAAGTAACCCTAACATGTTTCAACCTCAATGGTTTCCTTATACCTCTCATTTTCATCCAAATTCATTATGATCTCAACATATTAATTCATGAAGTCCTATTTCACCACCATATTATAAAATAAAACAATCCCCAAAATGAAGAACATCATACCTTAATCATGGTGTCTATTTGGTTTCATCGTCATCTCGTTCACATAGGTAGAAGGTCCATGTATTCCAAAAATTATTTAAAGATCCTTCAAAATCATTTGCTTCCTCCATCCAAATACACCTTGTACAACATGGGTCATATGGGTGTTCAGAGAAAAACATTTTTGTAATATAATCGTGTATGACATATATTTTCAAATCATCTGATAAAGCATGATTTCTATAAAAAAGTCGAACGAAATTTGAGTTGAAACATTCAATTAACTGTCCTTTTAAAATACCATAAGTATGTGCTGAGAGACTATATTTTAAAATCAAATATAAATAGGTTGCACAAGGGTCTTCTTCTTTAGCACCTTTTTTAAAATCATAATATGCTTCAGAATCCTGTGATAAGGTAAAATATTTGAAAATGCTTTGATAATATTTACCTTTCGTGAAAATATGAGAATATTGTGAAAATAGGATTCTTCTAAATGCAACCCATGATCCATGATGATAATGAGGTATGGTGTAGGTGTTTGATATCTCAAATAACTTCTTGCAAGTGATTTTTATGATAGAAAAAGTTTCACAATCATCCGAACATGACTTTGCAATAATTATTGCAAGCATGTCATCAGGAAGAGATGGGAATCTCATTTGAGATCCTCCTACATCCATTTATAACTGAGTTTCCATGATCTGAAAATTTTATAAAATAAGTATTTGACTAAAATAATAGATAGGTACAATCCATATGTCTAACAAAAACTCTTAATCCATAATGTTGTCTAAACTGACCTTTGATACCAACTATAAGGACCCGGCCTAAAACATTACATAATATTGAATTAAATGAATAATTCACATTGATGATCTTTTCAGGTTTAGAGTTTTAGAGAATTAGGACATAACTATTACATCTCAAAATATTACAAAGTAGACACTACTACACAGTTTCCAATTTTTCATAAAATAAAAACTCTTCAAAAAAAAGAGTCATGTCTAGTTCCAGGTTTTAGATAGCATGACTTTTCCTTGATTCCATCCTTGACCCTATTCATCTTTGAGTCCTTTGAAAACATTTCAAAACTTGGGATGAGCATAAAAGGCTCAGTAAGGGTTATAAAACAAAGAATGAAAAAATTTGTTCATAAATACATACAAAACCTGAACTCTTTTACTTACCTCATGAAATCATAAGATTTATGAAAGACGGATATAAATCATAAATCATAAATGTAACTTGGGGAATACATATCATACTTACATTGTAGTTACCACAGCTACATAGGGAGTTACTTTGGAATGCCCATCATAGTATATTCCATAAATTTCATAGTAGAAACATTCATGTTTACCTTCATCACATTACCCAATGCATTAGAGAGCTATCTCGGGCTCACCTACCCTAGGTTTATCATGGAACCAACTGTATACGTAAACAATGGACAATAATCATAACATATGACACATGTATAAAGGAAAGATAACATTTCCACTTTCCAATATATCAAATCAATATATTTAAATAAACAATGTTTTATCAAATAATTTTCAAAACCTTTTAAAAAGAGATTTTTTAATCAACGTGTCCCATACCACTTTGATGATTTTAAATGAATTATCTTCTAAAAACATTAATATCAAAATAAACCCTAAACCCCATTTTAAGAACATTTAAATTAATAGGAAATATTTAGAAGAATAAATCTTTAAAACATTTAAAATGATATTTTATTTAAAGAGTTTTTTTACAAAAAGAGAGACGCTTGAAAACAAATAATTGAGGAATAAAATTTAATCGAAAAATTATAAAATCATGAGAATAAAATAATTTGTGATATAATATGTCATAATACATTATATATGTATGATCGAAATAATGATGTAGATGCTCAAATTACAAGAGTGGGGGTGAATTGTATACTTTAAAAATTCCTTTGGAACCTTTAAAGTTAGTTATGAATAACTGTGTTTTCCTTAAGTAAAGGAAAGGGCTAAGTTTAACAAAGTTAAACTAAGAAAATTCACAATGCCTCTAACAACAAATAAACACTTGGAAAGAGATTGAGAAAGTAGGTTCCAGAAATATGGTTCCGGAAATTGAAACATAATAAAAGATTACAATATGAGATTCTACCTTAAAGCATATAGAATATAAATGAAACAGAGTACAAGTATGTAAGTATAAGAAAGTTATACTTTCCTTACAATACAATATGCAGCGGAAAATAAACAAGTATTTGAACTACAAGTAACAAGATATAAGTCCTTTAACCCAAAGAGAAGGGTATCCAACAACCTTGGATAAAGGTCCCTTGATTTATACTTTCAAGAAAGTCTATCTTACCCACACCAGGGTAAGCCCTCGATACGAAGATCAAAGTCTTTGTCTTGCTATCCCCACAGGCCCTCAACTTCAAGGTAGTTGGCAACCTCTGTCTTCCTCAGCAAGGAAGCCCTCAACTTCAAGGTAGTCGACACCTCTGTCTTCCTATCCCCGGAATTCCTCGAATGTAATCACCAACATTCGGAGTCACATGAAGCTTTGAGAGTTAATAAGATCCTCTCTCTCTCTAGAAATCAGTTCAACAGCATGTGTGCACAATGTCAAAACCAAGTTGTTGTGAGCTCTTTCAAATGAGCTCCTATTTATAGGAAAATTTCCAACGGTCAACTCCCTCTTCTAACGGTCATATTTTCCATGAAATTTAGAGGGACCTGTACACGTGTAACTTAGCCAATGGTTAGTTTATAACAGAATAGACGACATCATTTTATAACAAAACAAGTGTAACAGAATGTACGACACCGTTTAAAATCTAACTCAAAAGTTCGGAATGAAAAATTCGGAGTGAAGGTTCGGAGTGTAACGAAAATAATAAAGAGTAGACAAAATATAAAGTCATAAACAAAATGAATGTTCGGAGTCTAACCAAAAATAATTTTCGGAGTCTGAATAAATTCAGAGTGTATAAAACAAAGATGATAAGATTATGTTCAATAGGTGAATTCGGAATGCGAATTCGGAATGAGAATTCATCATCAGAATTAGTAATGAGAATTCTTTATCAGGATTCGTAATGAGAATTCGTCATTAGAATTCGTAATGAGAATTCGTTGTCGAACTTCATAAGGATTCATATCTTGAATCTCGAGTAAAACTGTATCCGGAATTCAGAATGAAACTTTATCACAGTTCTCATTCTGGATTTCAGAGTGAAACTTTATCACAGTTATTATCCAGAATTCGGATCCTAAAACAGAATACTTCATATAAAAGTTTCAAGCAATTCCAAGAAAATAGAAATGAATCTGAATCTCATACTTAAGAAAAATCTGGATGAAAATATGATAAGGATAATTTTTCTTATAAAAGTGATTTTACTTATAAAATCGATTTTACTTAAAGATAAGGTGTTTGTGATTTTAAAAACAAGAAGGAATGGAAAAGTCATAAGGAAAAACTTATTGACTCAACAATGCACACCATATAAAATTGAATTGGTGTATAACAACAATGGAGTCTCAATGGAAATTTAAATTGAGATGAAATCCCTTATAATGATGGTATCCTTAAATTAAGGATAAATAAATCACATAATTATGTGTGAAAAATATAAATACACCGAATATAAGTCAATATTAAGTGTAAAAAATTCAGAGTTCATTCACACCTATTCATAGTATTACATATTCACGAAGTAAAAGTTGAACCCAAAGAATTGAAATTGGGTTAAGAAGATCCCTTGTAAAAATTCGACATCCTAATGGCGTCACATTAAAATTCAGAAAATTTGTTGATAAGATAAAAAGAGAATATCATAACTTGGACATAAATTTTACATCATTTAGGATATATAAGAACATATCACAACATAATAATATGTAAATTGAAAGACATAACAAAAATAAGTCTTTTAAATAGAGGAGGGTGAAAGGTTCCCTTACTGATTTGGTAACTTACAAAACATACACCACATGAAAGAAGGTACATACAATGAATATGTAAATACCCAAAAAAATTATAGTATATTATACAATGAAAACAATCATGGATAGTACATATTCCACATAAAAGTAAATAGTGTCCAATACTGCATGAATCTCACGGGAATAAAAAGTGAGATGAAAAAACCCTTACTTCGTTGTAATCAATCGAGTCGTATGTCTAAAAGTTAATAACCACCAAATAAATCATAGAATACCGTGAATATAAAGAGAATCATGATATTATATATCAAATTTCAGTACAAAATACACCACATGCAATAAATAAGTGGCGAGTAATGGAAATCTCGCAGAATTGAAAATGAGATAAGAAATCCCTTACCTTGTGTCCGACTTGACCAGTTCGTTCTTTAATCTCCTGAATAATAAAATAATGTTAATTTATAATTGCTTAAGAACATTTTTAAAGTTTATTATTCCTTTTATATTACTTATTCCAATGTAATAAACATTATGTAATCATTTAAGTTAATAACGGTGCTTTTGTCAATATTTGGTACTTGTGTAAAAAAATGAAAACCTTATAATTACAAGTTGTTCATGTGGTAAGATATCAATTATATTCAGAATGAAATAACTGATTTAGATATCATATATATCTAGTATATACATGTATTTATAATAGTATATAACATTTAGAGGTATGAAATGAAATGCACCGTTCATGGAGACGGTAAGTCGTACGTACACATGAACGCTACTTCCATTTCTATTTCTTATTTTAATGGAATTAAAGACATAATGATAAATAGTTATATTATAATTCCAATATAATATCATATACAATATTATTAACTTCATACTTTATACGTCCCACATAAGGCATTAACGAGTCATATCACTTTGAGGGGGCGGTAGTCCGCACTTCCTCTAATGAGATTATTGTATTTAACCACTATAGAAACCATAAAAGACTGATATAAATGGAAGTACAGAAGCATAAGGAAATCCTAAACATAATATATATCATATGTAAATATAGTTCCATCATAATTTCCACCATGAGTATCGGTTGGAGATATTTTAACAATCATTATTTCGTGAGGTGTTAGTTTTCCATCCACAGAAACATTATGTTCTTCATACATTAGATAGAGGTGTATGTAAGTGTAGATATAAAAATTGTAATAAAAACATCCTAGTATATTGAGGATACAGTTTTTGTTACAAAATAATGTAATAAAAAGAGTTTCTGGGTTGGATAAGTAAAATAAAATAAAACAATTTAAGAGAAACTATTACCTTTAATTTGGGTAACTCTCATTGGTTTGAACCAAAAGACTTCTTGAAGTGTCTTATGCCTAAGGTAAGGCTTCTAGGAAGAGTGTATAGATGTAGGGATCTTAATTGGGAAGATATCGGACGATCCAAATGACTTTAGAGGTGTAAGGAATTGGTTATAAGTGGTCTACTTTTATAAGAGAGAGGAGGGGCTCTTTAGGAAAGTGTGAAAACATTATTTTATTTTGTAATGATATTCAGTTTATAATGGTCCAAAAATAATTAAATATGAAGATAAGATGACTCATAGTCTATATAAATCATCCGATATGAATTGGACAAGTTTTGGATAATAATTTAATCATTATAATCTTATTTATTGAAATCATTTATTAATGAGATAAATACTGCATCATTATTGTGTCATGAATAATTTAAATTATTTGATGTCTAAAAATTATAAAAAAATACTATCATGTAGTAAATATTTTTATATTTCCAATCAATATTTATAGTTGAAATTAAGACTTATATAAAACCATATAATAATTAATTACTAAAAGATTTTTGTTAATGTCAATTTTGTCTTTACATTAAATTAATTAATTTAAAGTGTCATTATCTTTCATAAATGCCTCCATGGGGTCCCAAAATCGACCCAAGGATTTCCATGGATGGAAAATACTCATCCAATAAGTTTAGGACAAGTTTTAATGTAATTTTAAATTATTATAATATTCTTTTAACATTGAATTACCCTATTTACCTTTAACCGCGGTAAATAAAAGTCAAAAGTTACTATTCACCAAAAATTATTTTCATCTTATTGAACCACATTTGAATTTTTGATAACAACCATGTATGTCATATTTTCAAAATTAAATTCACAAATGTGGTAAAATTTCATTTAAAAGAAAAATTCAATTTTTTTAACTACCACTAAGTTGTTTCACTATTAATCAAAAAATGATGTTTTTCAGAAAAATACCCAAAATTCAGCCTAAGCTCTATTTTATATTCTGAATTAAAAAATGATGCATATTTTGACAAATTAAAAACATAGAAGTTGAATTAATTAATTTTAAAATTAATTCCTGTTATCAAAACAACTAGCGTTTTTTTAAGAAACAATAACTATCAAAAGATTGATACTTGTTTACATACAATTTCAAAGTGAAATTAATTCCAATGACCAAAATTGGATTAAATGGTAAAAATATATTTTAATTTCACTTTTAGACCAATTTGAAATATAATCTAACCATATAAATAAATTAGATTAAAAGGCACTTTCGAATTAAAATACAAGATTTTTCATTATTCATTAAAAAATGAACATTATCAGAAAAATACCAAAAAATTAGCCAAAGTAAAATTTGATTTCCCCATTCTAAATATGTAGTTTATTTAGTCAATTATAAATTATTAAAGTGACCAAAACTATATTTGAAGATGGTTCACCATTAAAAGGTGATAAATCGACCTTTTAATGTAAATTATGCTTAAAATTAGATTCATTCACATTTTAAGCCTCTAAAATTTATTGGATAAATGTAAATACGTTTAAAAAACTTGTATAAGAATATTTTTGTTAGTGTTCTTCATTCCCACCAATGTAATGGCTAGCATTTAACTACCATTTAAAATAATAATATTATATTATTAATGTGCAACGTAAGATTTCAAAGAAACCCGTTGTTGCGTATCATGTACGTTATCGAAGATAGAAACCCCTTAAAGTAAAATTAATATTTAATTCACAAATATTAATGAATATGAAAATATTATTTTTCTTTATTTATCTGGGATGTTACAATAACTTCATTTGACATTATTTTCCTCTTTATGTATATATTTTATGTATCCTATATTTAAATTGAATAATATTTACCACTTTTTTGTTTTCATAACTATATACCATTTCTATATATGTTATAAGTTGAAGGAAATTTATTATGAATTTTGTTTTATTGACTAGGGAAATATTACATATTCCAGATTCAATATTAAGAAATATTGACTTATATGTAATTATGAGAATGAATTATATTGATCATTAAATATATGTGGATTTCATAGGTTGTGGAAGTAATGGGTGGGGTCCAGTTATGGATATCCCATTGATTCATTTATGGGCCTCATGATACAAAACAAGTGGCTGCATTATATGGTTAATTGGTCTATACCTACCCATACAATAAAAGATTATTGGCCAAGGTATTTACGGTAAGATTCATGAAATCTATGGTGAGGCCTTTATCAAATGATAATGAATGTGAGAATTTATGCATTTCCATTATTAAGAATTAATTTTTTATTATTCATGTGGTTTTTATGTTCATATTGGACATGTATGTACTTCGAACTCAAGTTATTGGTAAAAACAGCACGTGCTTTGATTATCAATTCATCCATATTGATAATTCTTTATCTGATAATGATAGTTTATGTTGTATTATGTACCTTACTAAGAATTTTAACACCAATGTTTTTCTTTCTATGATTTATTTTTATAATTTAATATAGAAACCATATATCTATCTAGTCTCCCAAGGATATTAAAATGATCAATACTTCATGTTGTGATCCCTTTTGTCTTGTAACAATGTAATAAGTAAGAATCAACTCAATAATAAATGATTTTGGGGTGTTATAGTTGGTATTTAAGGAAGTTTAGTGGGACCCATGGGAACTATATTATAGATTAATATTACTAAGATAATAATTATGATAATCTCATAGATAATTTGAGAATTTTTTTTGTGTTTTATTCCATGGAATAATGGTCATGATTATTTTTTTCAAACTAAATTAGTATCATTAATTAGGGATGGTAACTAGATTAAGGAATGGAACCAACACTTATAGTCAATTTTAGGATTGCCCTAATATTTGTTTTGGTATTAATTGATGATATAATAAGAAACTCTAATGATTATGAAGGTAATTTCTATAAATTGACAATAATTATTAATCATTTTATTGGAAATAGTTTTATATAATAATTTTATTATGTTTAAATGTTTATTTCATGAAGTTAATATTCTTAGAAATATTTTCTCTATGGATGGAATGTGTATCCATCATTCTAAGATAATGGTTAAGCAAATAATAGCCCTCTTATTTTAATGTAAACATTAATGATTTTATTCAAGGTAATTATAGTTAAATTTGAGATTAAATTATTATGATGTTGTGGTATTAATCAATGATAGTTTTTATAATGATTAAGAGTAAACATAAAAGTATTGTTTTAATAATATTTAATTTTATAGAAAAATTAGAAAATGTGAATCTTGTAAACAATTTTGAATGGTTTCAATCCACTTGAAAAGTGACTTTTGGGAAATTGTGATATGTTTAGAGATATTTATTAAATAATATCTAGAATAAATTTAAGGTTTTTATGGTATATGATAGGTGAAACATGGTTAAATTTACTAATTTTTTTAGTTTATTTGGGAAAAATAAAATTTTAGAATAAATAATTAAAGATTTTTCATATTTTCATTATAAAGGAATTTTGGAAAAATAAATTAAGATTAATTTCGAAGAAAAATTGATCAAACATTTCTATTTTTTTCCAATTTTAATCATGAATATTTTAAACGTTTTATGCTGGTTTTTATACATTTTTATGAAGGTTTATTCATATTGGAAATTATTTTATCTTCTGTAAACAATTTTGGTTTTATACAGCAGGAAAAACATCTCATAATTTTTTATCATATAGTCAACAAAATGTTTTTATAGTTCTTTGGAAATGGAAAATTTATCATGTTCATAAAGATACACATTTAATGATGAAATCATTCATATATAATGGTAAGAAATCAAATGAATTTTATAATATTTTATACCCCAATGGAAAATTGATTTCTCAAACATAAGAATAATGAAGTTAAATTTATAATTTCTTAGGTTTAATGTTGCACTCAAATACTAAGATATGTTTCCAGAAACCCATTTTCAAGTATGAATCTCATATAGGTACATGTATAATAGGTTTCAGGGTCATAACGTAAAAATTAATGTTCATGATAAAATCCTTATCTGATTTTATTACAATGCTATGATATATATATTTTTGAAAAGAAGAATTTAAATTATGTGGATGAAATTTTTTTAAGTAGGGGAGAATATAATACACCAATATTTTAGTTTATATTTTATTTTTTTAGGAACATAATCTTCTATCGTTTACACCATACAAAACCCTAAGCATAAATGAATTGTAAAATAATATCATTGAAATATAATTATAATTACCTATTCATTCGGTTCAAAATAATAAATAAGAATAACTATATTATGAAATATTAGTAAAAAATATTTCCATGATAAAATATATATTTATTCACACATTTATTATTAATTGGATGGAAATGTAGGTAATTACTTTTAAAGGTAAAAGCGATATTTTTCATAAAACTAGTTTTATGTGTCCAATGTATTTAAATTTGAATAGATTAAATTAGTTACTCTTGATAAATTATTATAATAAAATAGGTATACTATATATCCAGTTAAATTAATTTATAGTAATTTAATTATTTTCATTAGTAATGTAATCAGAACAATGAAATTTTATACTTTTAAAATACATTTTCTTAAAAAATGGTTTTTATTTCATTTTGTGTGAGGATATTGTAATTAATTTCAAAAACCATTATAAATTTCAGTTGAAAAATAGATATTAGTTTTGAAATCATAATTTAATATTAGTATTATGAACAATATTTTATATTTTTTTGAATAGTTTTGTCTATGAGTGAATAGTCAAAATGCCATTTTTTTGGAAAACTATCATTTTCTTTCATTAAATAAATTAATCTAAAAGTAACATGTTTCATTATATTTTTATTTACTGTAAGATAAAATCATATTTATTAAAATTAATATAATTTATTCTATGGGGATCATCATTACATTTAACCTCCAAATATATTTTTTTATACATAAAAACTCATTTTTCTATAAATTGTTTCTAGTGCATATTGTATACTTATATTAAAATTAATTTCTACCAATTCTATGAATTTGATCTTGGAAATTTGATTTAAGATTTATAATAATGAATTTCATATTTGGTAAATTTAGAAATTGGGAAATTGGGAAATTTCATTTTTATTAACAATTAATGGTCACCATGGAAAAGTTTATAACCATGGTAAAGGTTAAAAGGGGGAAATGGGGGTTATACTAAAGAGATATGGGTTAAAATAACCATAAAACATGTATAAATACTCTAATGTTAATTTATTTTGACCCTATCACATACTAAGTTAAAAATGGATCCAACCATCTCCCATTTTCCATGAACATGTTCTTAGATTCTTTTAAAGTTTAGAATAATTACAATTGTGACACACAACTCACTTATAAAATGAATGCTCCTCTCCTCTCTTTCTCACACTTTATAATCCATTATTTGTTATAATATAACATAATACCTTCCCATATTCTTCATCAAATTTCTATATATTCTATGATTCCCTTAATTTTTTCTAAGAAGGCTTAAGGTGTAAGACAAATGAGGATTTTCAAAGAAGTGGTATAACTCTTAACTGCGTTCTTTAATTTTATTTCTTATTCTACCTACATCAATTGAAACTTAAACACGATGATATAATAACATAAATAGATTCAATATATTTAAATATTATTACATTGATGTAAAAAAACTTATTCATATCCTTTTCCATATTATGTTTATTTAAACATTGCTAGTGTGTACCTGTAAACTACCACCTCCAAATGAATTTTTATTTGTTTCTCTTGTATTCATTTAATGAATTATTATAAATTTTTATTTAATGAATAAAAATGAAAATTATTTCATGATTAATATTTTTTTGATGATGATACTTAGATCAATTTTCAAGGATAGGGAAACGTAGACATGAATGAAAAATGGAATAGTTAACACCTAAGATGATGATGTTAATAAGGAATTGTCAATAAACTAGAGATACAATGTTATAAGTTAATCATATATGGTATGATAACTATAAAAATGGTTCTGTTATAAATTTATAATAAATATAAATTTAGTATAAATGATGTTAAAAGTGCATATGAATTTAGATGTACATGAGGTAGGGGTAATTTTGACTCGTTTCCACTTCATTGAGACATGATTTTATTATACACCTAATTTGATTTATGTGGTGTAAATGCATATCATTTTTAATATTATAACATTAATTTCTATTTATTCATGTTATTTAATTTTTCAATTCATGTTTACTCTTTTTAAGTGGTTTTCTTTCAAAATATATTAATGGAATAATGGATTTCTGTTGCATACTCAATATATTTCAAGATTATTTATGTACAGATTTACAATAAGAAAATTATATGATCATAATATCTCAAATCCTATAAAATTTATTCTACAATTTGTTATGCTTTGTTTTTTTATGTTTATTTTCCATTTCTTATCTTTCATTCTCAAGAGTCGCCATGTAAGTCGCATGTAAGTGACTTTCTTATAAAATTAATTTTTTAAATATTATCCTTCCAAACTGTTTTCCTTCCATGTCATGTTTCTTTTAAATGAATATTATTCTTTACAATCTAATTATTATTTTAATTCATTCTTAACTAAATATTACATTCTCTGAAAAATTATATGTAATATTTGTTTCTTTTTCCAAATAAGGGTTTTTAGACTTTTTACCCAATGTGTAAAAGAAATATTTGTTATAATTTTTAATGAATTAATGATATTTCCCATCCAAATGACTATTTTTTGAAGCATAATTTAGATGTTTCAATGGATATTAACAAATAAAATATCTTTCTTTGTATTTATGGAAATTTTAGTTCTTAATGGTATCATAGGATAGAGTTATAATTTTCTAAATGAATGAAGAGAATTTTGAATGTTATTTATAACTTAGTTTTTCACAGTGTTATGAGGAAGTTATTTTTACTATTTTTCATCTGTATTAAATTATATTCCAAAAAATATTATTTTTACAATAAAATCTTCCTTTTTTTGAATTTATGGACTTATTTCATCTTTTATTGATTTATGTATTTATTACCTTTAATTTCCTCAGGATCACAATCCTTTTATCCCTATATCACTTCATCGAGAATTAGTTTATCCTCAACTTCCATAATTTAATAATCATGGATTTAAAAGGTATATTTTTAAACAAAGTGTTGTTTTCTCAATCAGATAATATTTATATACTTGTATCTATTGAAGTAAATTTATTGAGAAAGTAATTTCATTCACTCGGTAATTATTTCAAATTATTGATTCATTACAAATAATGTTTGTTTATAAAGAATTTTTAGAATTAATTATAATGATCATAAAATTTATGATTAATTAATAAAACATGTAGCTAATCTGTGGTGGATGGTTATAGATATCCCATCGATTCATCAACATGACTCAGGGAAAAAAATAGGTGGGATCATTAGTAGGGTATTTAGTGTTTAACTACCTATATAATCAATGTTTCTTAGTCAAGGAATTAACAAAAATATTATTTCAAAATTGGTTGAGGTCTTGTTGAAAATATCATGAATGAATGGATTTATGAATTTTTTTATTATTGATATTTCATTTATCTTTATCCATGTGGTATCTATATTTATATTAACCATAGATGTCTTTTGAACTCAAGATGTTGATTGAAAGGTAATGTATTTTTTTATCCACTCTTACATATTGATTATGAATTATCTACTCATGATAGATTATGAAATATTATTTCCCTATGAGAGCATTTTATCTCATAGTTTTTTATGTTTTCTTTTCCCTGGGATATAATGAAGGAATCATTGAATGATTTTAAAGGATGCAGTAATATTTTTCAAACTATATTTTATTTTTATAATTTAACATACAGATCATGTATGTATATAATCTCTAGATACTACTAAACTAATCAATATTTCATTTTTATATCCCTTGTATCTTATACTAATATAATAAGTAAGAACCGACTCTATGTTACTGGAGTTAGGGTATCCATAAATTAAATACTGAAAAAAAATTCTAACATAAAACTATTCCTTGGTAATCTAGATAGGCTTTAGTATATATGTGATATTATTGTTGAAAGAACTAGAGCTTGCGGTTATTTTCTATATCTATGCGACTCTTTAAAAAAATTATTCAAAGATATATAGTAGATGATTCAATTAAATTTTAAAATAATACTAAATAAAAAATTATTCTAGGAATACCATTGTTTTCAACTATCATAAAATCCAATATGGACATAGTAATGATTTCTTGTAATCTATCTAACAACATCTACCTCATTGATATGGAATAATACTCTAGTGTATAAATTTGTAATATTATGTACAATAATGTTTAGCTTATTATACTCTATATAATTATTACCTATAGTATGCCAAAATATAATTTGAGATCCCTTACGCAATAATATGATACCATAGATCCTTAATCTATAGCTAATAGTATATTGTTTGATTTGAAGGTTGTGTAGGAGTGAGATATGAAAGATGAGACTATATCTAAATGTTTCCAAACATTTTATATTCCTTCTATGTAATCATGTCATCTATCGACTAACCCAACACCTAACATTTGTTTTCAAACATTCAATTTATCCCTTTTATACTTCATAAATTTATTATTGGGTTTTTTTAAAATAGTCCAAATATAAACTTATACATTATATCTGTTTATATGGGTCATAAGCTCCACATTATTTAATGTTTTTTTAATCTAGTCATTTCTAATCTAATATATATTATTCCCCTATGTAGACTTTTTCTAATGGGAAAAATATAAATAATTTGATAATTCTATAATATAAAAAAAATATTTAAAAAATATTTAAAAAATTATAATTAAATTCTAATAAATAAATTATCTAATTCACATGACTCATCAGAATTATATTCCCCCATGTTTATTATTATAGCACATATCCATTTTTTTTGTCAACTGGGGGTATAGGGGGCAACCTTTAAGGTTATAGTTGATTCTCCTTTGAATCACATGAGTTTTCCAACCATAATTTTCCCCTATAATAACATATTCACATCTAGATAAATTTTATAAAGTTATATGTTCTTCTCTAGTATCAACAAGTAATATTGCATAAATTATTTTTAATTTTGAAATAATTAATAATTAATATAGAATATGTTAAATAATTATACAAAGATTCATTTTAAATACAAAAATTACACTTACCCTAAATATATCATGTTTTCTACTACCATTAAACTTATGAAGTTTCAAAATATATAATAATCCATATTTTCTTTGTGAAATACTATTTTTTCTACCTAAAGATATAATATATAGTTAATATCAATTTAAAATCACTCAATCTCTTTGAACCAATAAAAATATTCTACCACCTAATGAATATATATCATGAATTTAGTAGTTCAAATTTATATGATAATTTAAATTACTTATAAAAATTATATAAATTAGATAAAAAAATTCCTAAAAAAAATTGAGCTATATATTATTTTAATTTTCTAGTTTCTATAAACTAATCTCATGTTTTTTAGTTAAAACTTACCCAACCAGAAAATAAAATGATAATTTTTATGATCCATATAATGAAATGAAACAAGTAATTTATTTAACATTTGGGAAAACTATATTTCCATTATCTTCAAAATAATAATTTTTCTTCTATTAATTCCCATGAGAAACTGACATGTTCTGTAAACATGTACTGTGATATTTCAAAACATTATTATCCTACACTATCCTAAAGAAGAAGGAAACATCTATCCAAAAACATGTAAATGAATGTATCTTGAATAATAACAAGGCTTAGTAGTTTGATTAGACGTGTCCGTACATATCAATTTTACAAAAAAAAATATAAGCAATTTTAAATTAATTTTAAATTTTTTTCTTATTAAATTTTATTTATAAAGTCAAATTTAACAATTATGAAATTAAATATGACTCATAATTAGATTTTTTATGTAATAATTATATATAATTTAATAGAAATAATTCTAAAATATATTAAATTTCATTGAAAAAAATTACTATAATTTAAATTAGAGTTGATAAAAATATAAATTTAGAATATATATATATATAATTAACTAATATCAAAATATCATACAATTAAATTTGAATTTTTTAAACATATGTTTCTTAATATATATTTCAAATAAGAAAATATATTTCTATGATTTCATGTATTAAAAATTAATATGAAATATTAATATATAATAAGATCTATTATATGAATTTTGAATGATTATTAAATCATCTCCCATATTCTTGATTGTTCTGTTTGGAATGAACGATTCTTATGTTATGATTGTCATTTCATTCTGGAAATCATTCCATATATGGAGTATTCTCACATAATTTTGTAACATCATCTACACTATCACCAAAAAATGAATTTTCTCCCATGAAAAATGATATCCCACAAATCATTTAATGGATTAAAAATATTAAAAAGACATTGTATTTCATGTGCTTCCCTGATAAATGGTTCATCGCTTTATCCTCATATTTTCTAATATATAAGTGTAAATATATATTCCTCATTTTAAATAATAATCATACCACTAACCCCACTATTGATGAACCCGGTTACTTAAAATTTCATGTTCAATATCTCATATATCATTAGAAAATTAGAAATATGTAATTTCTATATAAGTTAGGATATTATAATTAAATTTATAGAAATATATTAATTCAATGAAAACAATTAATCTAAAATTCAAAAATATAAATATGTTATCTGTGTCATTTTATTAAAATGTGTAACTACTAATATTATACATTTATCATGTGATCAAATTTAAGAATTATCTGTTAGCTCAACAGCTAAATGTTTCTAAAGAAGTTATATCGGTTTTATTCTTCTACTTAAACCCTGAAATAATTTTTTTGGGTATTTATCTCCCATATATCATTCTTCCCTTTAAATTTTTGTCGGATTACATTAATATAAGATCATATATATCATTTAATCCCAACAATGTTATTAGAAATATATACGTGTTCTCACAATATTTGATATCATTTAATTATCATTAATTTTATTCCATAGATTCCATTTATTCTTATATAGAGTCCCTTAATTTGAAATATGAATCTAGTTATCTTATCCATTTTAGAAAAAAAAATTAAAAATAACTCAAACACCTCCTTAGATATATAAATTACTATAATAGAGGTATATGGTTGATTTACATTCCAAATGTATTCCTTCAACAGATTTATTGAACATAAAATAGTGTGTATATATATATATATATAATTTCAATATAAAATCCCATATAACATTCTTTACCAAACTAAAATTATCAATAAATTAGTCATGATATTAAAATATAACAGGGGAATATATATATATGTGGTGATTTGATTTATCCTATGGTGCAGTATATTTTCATGAAACATGGTGTTTATGAATATCATTCCTTGATATACATGATATTGTAACACCTTCCATACCCTTATCATAGTAGTTAAACCTTTAAGGGTAACATTAAAATCTTATTAAATTATCTATAATTAATAAACCATTTTATATGATAAAATGGTGGGATATTTTAGGGCTAAAAGTTTACAAACTATTGTAACAATGTAATATTTACTCATTCATTATGTAATGCAGTAGTCAATTTAAGTGTCCCATTGAGTGTCCCTGAGTCCTATATAAATTGTTCAAATTCCTTTAAATGGTTGGTTTCATTTTGTGACTCTCACTAATAAATCTACCTTCTTATTTACCCTTTTCTATGAGGCACTCACATTTTTTGGTTTTTTAAAGAGTTTCAAAAAATCATTCGAAGATTTGGTATCAACCTATGGATACAACATGGTCGATGGGCTCATTTTGTTTTCCTTTTTTAATAATTATAATTCTTATATGATAAAAGAATCTAGATTAGATCATTATGGAAGTATATACACAATGTAGTATTTTTCATTTTATGTACATATCGTTTTATTTTTAGTACTTTTTAGATCATTAGATTTATGGTTTCTGAAGAATTTTTCTACGTTGATTTATTTTTAATCGATATTTTGAAACCCAACATCCCTTGTAACACTTATATTTTATTTTTATCAATAAAAATTTATTTTAATGATGAAATATAAAAAGTCAATAAATTTATTTAGTGCGAGTTGTGGTTCTTGTCATAATTAACATAGGATTATTATTTCATAAAATATCATAATGAACCTCATTTATGAAACTTTTAAATAACATAAAATTCATTTATATATATCACACAATTATTTTTGATTGAATATTTTTACTCATTATAATATCCAATAAAACATATGTTTTGTAACATCATATATTGAATCTTGTAGACCGTTATCTTATAAAAGTAAGATATGGTAGAAGAAAATGAAAATTAGATCTTATCATGAAGAAATGATTTTAAACATGAAAATAGAAAATATTTATCAAATAAATCAAATACAAATCAATAATTTTTCATAATTTATTTCTAAATGGTTCACATTGGATATTTATAAACAATACCAGGTTAATAAGGTGAATGTAAAAAAATATGGTCAAAGGAAAATAAATTAGAAGGAATGAAATCGTATAAAATATGTGTTAAATGGAAATTAAATATTAAAAAAGGTATATAAGAAATTAATTATAATAATTAATTTGAAACTTCAACTACAAAAGTTAGTGTTTATGTTTAATATAGATCAGGGAATGGTGTTAGAACTATGTCATCATAGGGGCCCATATTATAGTTCAGCATTCACCTCTTTTTGGAGAGGTCTCGTCATCATATACTATTTAATTTGAAATTTTCATCTTGGTAGTATAAGAAGTTTTATTAAGGCATGATTTTTTAGGGTTTTAACCCTGAAGGATGTTCATTAGGTGTGAAAATGAGGAACTTTCTTTCTCTATTCCATGATGGTTTTTTTCACATAATTCATTGAGATATTTTAGTTATTAATATAGTGAATGTTTTAGTTATAGTTATTTTTTCATTGAATATCCATTACATTAAAATTTTAGGTTTCAATAACACTAGGTATGATTATTCATTCCCATCCATATTTTGATCATTTGAGTGATGGTATCTTTCTTTAATAGGCTCTAATTATATCTTAACCATGTATAAAGGAATATGAAAAAAATTATTATAAACCTATTATTGTAGGTAATAAATATTCAAGAGAGTCAAATGAAATAAATAATTTTTATTAATGGGTCATGATTAAGTCCTCTTATTGGTAGCATACTAGAAGTCTCTCAAAAAAAATTAACATGGAAGGAATTTTTTTGAAGGGATTCATGAAAAATAACATGGTCCTTGTGTACTTTAATATTCACACATTATTCATCATTGATGATGGGGTATGAATATATTGAAATGTTTACTAAGGGATGGTAGGAAACTGCTCCTTCAATTGGTGAATACCTATGTCAAAGTGGATTCTTGATCCACTTTATTTTTTTAGATAATTAAAAACTTATCATTATATTTTTTCCTAAGATAAATTTCTATAATAGCCTTTTTTTTAATATTGCACTAACTTTAAAAGAAAATAATGATATTGAATTTAACAATTTAATTTTTTATTAAATTCATAATTGGATATTATAACTATTCACTATTTTTTATCTTTTTAATCAAAAAATTTTCAAATTTATATGTATATTTCTTGTTTTTTAATTATATGAATCATTAGCTTTTAATTATTTAACAATCTATGATTACCCTTGCACAAGTCTATATTACCTTTACAAAATTATACTTTACCTTTTACGTATCATATAAGAACATAGTATTACTTTTACATAGCATTTAAAATCTATATGATTCCATTATAAAAATTCTGAATGACATTTACATAATAAAAAATTGTGATTAAGTAAATAGTCATTATGGTGATATCATATTTATGCAAGAAGAAATTGATAATTAAACAAAATAGATGTTTATGAAAATTGATTTCAATGAAAAAATTGATGTTCATTTAATTTGATACATACACGGCATTTTTCTTTACATATAAACTAGTTAATCATTAAAAATTAGATAATTTAATTTTACACAAAATAGATCTTATGAAAATTTCTATTTATGTGAAAATGAAATTTTGAGGTATGTATTTTTTATATATATATTTATATTATACTGATTTATTTTATTCTAAAATGTTTATTTAATCTAAATATCTTATACAATGTGATTTTTAAGTGTTTAATGTAGAGTTTATCTATATTTATATTTTTTATATATGCTGCTTATTCTGAAAATATAATATATTATTGAATTTTTTTATAAGGAAACTAAGTTAAGGGATTTAAACAGTACCTTGAATTATTATTATGGAAAATATTTTAATAATTTTTAAAAATCACAAAAAAAATTATAATCTAAAAACTTTGAATTTCTTGGTTATCATTCACTTGATAATTATTTAATAATTGACTATGTTAATATCTTGGTGGTAATTCTATTGTCTTTAATATTTTTGTTTTGATAATCCTAACCATTACTGACTATTGTATAATTTGTGTAGTCCTCCATTAAATTGAATCCAATCCTATATAAAGGATGAATAACATCCTATGAAAAAAATACACATTATACTTTTCTGAAAAATGAATGAATATTCAAATTATTGGTGAAAATAATTTCAATCTATTTATTGACTCTCAAGGATGAGAAAATGAACTTTATAATATTTACTTGCATGTAAATAAGTAATGGTTTACTATTCAAGAACCAATTGATGTTCTTCAAATTTATATATAAACTACCTCAACAATGTCTCTCTAGGTATGTTCTTAATTCATTCCATCTTTTATCTATGGGTAAAGTTATGTTCATTTTTTATCTTCCCCCATCCAAACACATTCATATTATTTAATTGTTAATATATTGCTAAAATTGTAGTTTTGAGTTCAACCTACATAAAATTGTGGGTTATTGGTTATTACATTTATAAAAAAATCATTGTTTTAATAGGGTTGAGACTCCCCATTAAAATTTAGTGTTGTTGTGCATTTTTTCCTCCATTATAAAATTTAGGTTATAATTTCATTGTAAATCCCCTACAAAATTCATTTATTTGTTTCAAACCATACTTTTTAATGGGTGGAAGGGTGTGAAGAGTATATTTGGGATCAATTTCATCTACACTACTATAAAAATAATTATGTTCATCCTTTTATTTCTACTACATAAATTATTAGTTCACATTGATAAATAATATTAGATTTATTTATTCGCATATAATTCAATTATTTTTTTAAAATTTTAAACATTTCTATTCAACCCACCCCCAAATAAAATTCATCTAACTTAAGACCAACAAAAATTATCTTATCTGGGACCTTGTATGGATAGTAGTACATTATTACTTTTATCCTAATACCATACTCGGTATCCAAGATTTGGCTCTATTGGATTTTTCTTATTACTAACTATATTATACATGTAATCATCGATGTGAAATATAATTTTAAGATGATACTACAAATATCTAATGATGTATATATTCCATTGAGACCGCTATATTTTGATTGAAATGGATATATATATTCCTAATCACTAATAAAGACTTTTATCAACCGTCCAAGAAATGATCATTGGATTATAATGGTTAAACATTATAAATTACCTAAAGCTGACCCTGATTCTGCTATAGGAAGTGATGTAACGAAATATATTTTAAATTATAAGATAATTAATATTCTTTATTGTGTTATTAATAGAAATATTTTTAGTCAAATACATTCTTTTAAAACTACTAATAATGTAAGGATAATTTTTCATGTTACTCATTATGGATCAAATATGTTAATAAGAACAATGATTGTAATGATGATTCCTGAGTATCAACATTTCAAGGTGGGAGATAACGAAACTATCAAATAAATGTACAATAGGTTTAATGTAATTTCAAATAGAATGAATTATCTAATAGAATCATTAGACAAAATAGTTATTTTTAGAGAGTTTTAAGAGATTTATAAATGAAGATGAATTAAAAGAGGGTCACATTGATGAGGGAAATAACTTTAAAGAGAACAATCTTGATGATATTATTGGTTCACTCATTTATTTTGATATATAATTGAAAAAAAATTTAGAAAGAAGCTTGTGTGAATATTAGTGTTATTTCTTTTTGTATATTTCTCAACTCATCTATATATTCTAATGGTTCAAGATATTCCACAACTGTATAAGAGATGTTAACCAAGGTTTTGGAATATGTTTTCAATAAGATTAAGAATAATAATTATAGAAATGAAAGGAAGAAAAGGAACGATGAATATAAATATAATTTCTGCTAAAATGTAAAAAAAATCAAAATTACCCTATTCTGGATGTAAAAAAGAAAATGCATATTAATCTAGACTTCTCAAGATTAAAAGATCAATGGAATCATAAGAAGTTAAAAAAGTGATAGAATAAGGATTTGTCTAACTAAACTAGTTATAAATGTTCAAATTCTAGTAGTAAATTTGGACATGCAATGAAAATAGATAACCTTTCTGTTTTCATAAATATAATACGGTTAAATTATCACCTAATCAATAATGTTTTAAAACTAAATATGGATAATCTTCTTGGAATGTTGGTTTTATTTGTATAATTTCTAACATGGGTGAAATTTCTAATTCAAAATATTATATTTATTATTCTAGTTTTGATAATATTAGTGTGGAAGTGTTAATAAAATAATTGGTAGATAATGAAAGTATATTTTTAGAATTTATTAATTACATAATTAACTGAAAGAAAGTAATATTAAATCATTTTGGGTAAAAGAGTATCTTTTAAAAAATAATAAATTAATTAACATATATTATTGTACTAATGATGAGTGGTTAATGATTATGAAGTTTTTCAAAATTAAAATGAAATATTGAAATCTAAAATTGAATGTATGATGTAAAATATATATTATTTTTTTCAAGTATGAGAACTATATAATAATATGATGTATATGAATAAAATGAATAAAAATAAAAATGTACATGGTTATGGTTGTCTTATTCCTACAATGTTTAGAAATTACTATATGAAATGTAAATCCCTTTGTATTTGATCTGTTAATTGTTTTAAATATGGTACTTTAGTCAATTTGCATCTGATTGTTCTGTGTGGTTAGTTAAATATCATGGTTATCAATGAAATCAATTATATAAATCTTCTTTTAATGATAAATCTCCCAAAAAACTACATATTCGCTTCATAAAGTTCATTATTCTAAAAAAAATCACTAAACTATTCTGCATTACAATTCAATATATTTAAATTTTTTATTTTATCTAATTTTTTAAGAGTCTTGCATATAGAAACATTTGGGGCACAAGAAATATTAACAAAAATGGAAGGATGGAGTTTTGTAAATTTTAAATAAAAAAGGTTACTCGGAAGACTCAAGAAGGGTTGAAGACAATATGTAGACCCACAGACCAACTCCAATATTAGTTAATATATTAGAAATTTTGTTAATCTCACTATATGTATGGTTTACAAAAAAACATATTTTCTTACAAAAATCCCTATAATCAACCCTTTCCATTGTAATCTAAAGGAGGTAGAGAATATCTTCTACATGATTTTAGGCACAATATATAAAGAGTCCTACTCAAGATAGATCTTGTTCAAATTATTGAATCATGTAATCTATATTTCTATTATAACAACCTCTATATTATCCTCAAAAGTAGAAGATTTTACACAATCCTTAATGAAGCATGAGATAGATCATTATTTAGTATTCTTGAAAATTTCATCGAAACCATTAGCTCCTTTGTTTCCTTAGGAAGTACCATCTGTATTGATCTTAATCCAGCAGGTGATAAGGGGTTTCAAAACAAAGATATAAATAAAGTATTTTTTATTTTTAATTAAAATTACCAGCCTGTCAAAAATATTTCATTCATGAATTGAATGAATTTATATGAAAATTCCCATTATGACAACAATATTAATAGGAATAGTACTATTCAATTCCATATTCTAGATAATATGGTTTCTATCAATCCTATTATAGTTTCTCTTACACTATAATAGATTTAAAACATCAACTATTGGAACCTTGATTGAATTCATAAACTAGTCAGACCCATCCTGGTTGTAACAGTGAGTAATTAAACCTTCCATATTAACTTCCAAGAATTTTCCACCTTAAATAGGTTAGATACTGTATTTAATATTGTTTTCTTAAATGGAAATGGAATAAAATATGTTCAATGGAATCATTTTTAAATTTATAGAAGATTCACATTATACATAGATTTAGAAAATATTTCTTCAAGGATTAATTAATTTGATTCTTATTATAAGTTTCCATCCAAATTAGAACATAAATAGAGGGATAAATCTTCAGATTATTGAATTTATTCATCTTATAATATACATAAAAATATATACCCATGAATTAGTTGAAATATATTTTCTATCTAAGATAAACCTGACATATTTCTTCCCAGATTTAGAAATCCTTACTAGCCATGAAATATTAAGAATAAAAGTCCAACATGAGTAGATAAGGTAGGTAGTCAAGGGGGAACGGGTGTTCCCTTTAATTTTTATATGACGATCTTGAATCTTCTCATTCTGGTGGTCCTTCATAGGATAACCAAGAAATTTTTCATACAAAAAATCAAGTTCAATCATTGATTATGCTTTATCACAATGGGGTAATTATTCTTGATTCTTGTCTAAATAGAGGATAAAATATAATCTAGTTTACCAAATGTTTTCCTATTATCAAATTTCTACTTCAAGAACATATTTATTCCAAGTTTTCCATTTAAATTCCTCTATAAAAATGATCTAATAGTGATTTATTGAATATTAATGCCTTTTTTTAAACTTATTACCCCATATGTCATTTTCATGCATCATATATTCCACCTGACTATCATAGAAAATCCTCTCATAGATTATTCAACTCTATTTGATGTTTTTAATTTTTTTATTTGATATTAAAATCAAGTAAAGAATCTATTTATAATATGAAAAAAGGATAAACACACTAGTTTGTTTATTTTTAAGAATTAATTAAATTGAATTTTGATGGTTTATTTTTTTATTCCAATTTTAATTATTATTTATGAATTCATAAATTCATAGTAATTGTAATGCTTAAAATTGTGATTAATTGAACGTGTTATAAAGAATGTTTTTTTTTTAAATTTCATCCCGATAATTCTAAAACAAATTAAATCAATTTTATGATATATTGAACAAAATGGAAAAATTGAACAAAGTATTAAAATCCTTATGATTAGTTTCAAAAAATTGAATATTTTTGGTAATTTTCTTCAATTTTGAAAATTATGAAAAGGGATATATTGTTAAAGTGTCTCCTTAATTTACATTATTTATTTAATAATTAGAAACACCTTGTTCTATTTATTCCACCGAACATGAATTGAATAAATTAATTCTTTTTTTTGAATCTAACACTACTTATAGAAGAAAATCATTATAATTAATTTAATTATATAATTATTTGTTAAATTCATAATTGAAAAATAATAATTATTCAATAATTATTATACTGTTAATCATCATTCTTTATGTGATTAAAGTTTATAATTTTTCATTATAATTATATGAATATTATGTTTTAAAATTTTTAACAATATGTGTTTACCCTTATAAAAGTCTATATTACCATTATAAAAGTATATTTTTCCTTTATTGAGTGTATAGGAATTAAGTATTACCTTTTGCAGAACATGTAAAATCCTCACAATATGTTTACATAAATGGATATTAATCTATATGTATGATTGAATAGTGTTTATGAAAATCATCATTACAGTTATATCATTTTTATGTAGAAATAATTGATGTGCATGTTTTCAAGATAGACTAAAAAATGACTAAAGAGGGGGTGAATTATGTTCTTGAAATTATATTTTCTTTGAAAAAATCCCTCTTTTAGATATGATTATTTGTTAGTGTTTTCATAAACACAATAAGTAGTTTAAATAAAATTAAAAATAAAAGAAACATATATAGAGAGAGTTATAGTGGTTTAATAACGAAAATTCTCTAGTCTAATATACAAACACTCGACTCTAAGAGCTTGGTTATTTTCAATAGACCAATTATTTTTTTGGGACTTCCATTCCTTTTTCTAGGGACTACACGAATGAGTGAAAGAAACTGATACATGTTACAATAGTTAATGAGATTTCTAACATACTCCAACAAGGATTTAAAAACAACATCCTTCAAGGTTCTTTTACTAGAAACCTTTTACCAATTAAATAGATGATAAATAGAGTTTTTATATATGCATCTATAAGTCATAAAAAATAAATAATAAAATAAAAAATTTACAGGAGAGATAATAAAAAGGGAATAAAACTCTCTTATTTTACTTTAAACATAGAAAATAGGATCAATATCGCAAAACTCTATGTTTTCAAGGTTCTTATTCTTCTTAGATAAAACATATCAATACTCAGGATCTTTGAGATAGAGAGAGACTGGGTATGAATATAATATTAAGAAGGATATTTTTTTCTTATCAATATGCTCTTCACAACTTCACTGTATACAAAAAATGAAACATGACTTCTGTTTTAACTTCACAACACTTTTCTATAAAATTTGTGTCTCTTAATTTAAAAACATGTTTCCTTTTCTAAAAAATACCTTGATAATGGTAAATATAAATAAATTATTCTTTTACTTGTTTACCTTCCCTATATTTTATTCTTATTATAATAAGTTTTACCTTAAAGAGGAAATACATCATTTAATAATTGAATGGTATAATTAAAATCCCACTCATGAGCTTCAACTGTAGAAAATACATGTTGAAGTATGATGTAGCTTATTTTAGATCATCATGTAGCCAATTTCAATATTTTAATTCATGTAGTTTATTTTGTTCAACATAACTGAATTATCTATATAGTTGAATTCACATAGGCCTTCTTTATGTAGTAGATTCTCTTCACATATCCAATTTTATCATGTAGCCAAAATTAATGTAGTTTAATGGAAACCACATTGCTATTTGGACCCAAATTTCCAATTTCACCAAGTATCCAAATCAAGAAATTAACTTCCCCATATATCCAAATCACATAGCCAATTGATCGATATTGTTGATTTCTCATGTAACTGAATGATCAATGTAGGCAAATTCCATGTACGAATTTTCACAATGTATCTTATTATCAAAGTATAATAATTCAAAAGGGTTATTTACAAAGATGAATTTTCATATAGTTAATTCTCCACATAGCCAACTTCCTCATGTAGATGATTTTTCTAGACATAGCAAAATTTTATCTAATACTGTTAGAATACCATACTTAAGGATTCTAATAGTTGAAACACCTAAAATAAGATAAAACATAATGAGAACATTTAAAAATATAATCACCAGTAACATATAAAAGTTTATTTGAGAAAATAAAAATCTAAAGTATATGTAATATTTTTTAACAATATTATTAGTCAAAAAATATCCCCCTTTTGGATGATCAAAAAACCCATAGTATATTAAAGATGAAATATTAAATGTTTTAACAATATTTTCATAAAAAATTACATAATATACATATTTATTTTAAAAAAATTATTTATCCCCCTTAGTTAGAAACATATCCCTGTTTATTAATTTAGAAATCCCCCCCATGATTAGCTTTATGGTAAACATTTCAAAATTATCCTCCATTTGGTTCATCAAAAATGATAAGATAAACATGATTAATGTTTCACTTATAGTAATGCACTATTTTATATGTATGAGGATATTGAATGTGAAATAATGGTAAGAATGGGATTTAGTAAACAAAATAATGATATTAAAAAAATGAAAGCAATATCTAAGGAAAAAATAACAAAAAAAGACATATTTTATTGATTGGAAATATATAAAAGCATAAATCCACTCAACACATATAAAAACACATATTCAATATATCAATCACAAGACCCATGTTTTTTAATAGGGTAAAACTAAGAAGGTGGTTTTTATGGTGGTATCTTAAAGGTAGGTTCAGTTCAAGTGGTAGTTGGAGGGTTCATTGGGGAAGGTGGTACACCCTTTCCAAGTTCTATATAAGCTCTTTCTTTATAACCAAAAAAATATTTGACCCATGACATTTAAACATAGGTAATGATAATTCCTTAAAAATTCCAATTAGCTACACTAAAATTTTAGGTTGTAGTAGCATGAAAATGAACATTCATTTGAGGTTCATAGGATGGGGCTCCTTCTTTAGAATGATATGTTTCTAAGGAAATATCAACCATGGATTTATCTTTCTACAAGATTCTAGAGGCATAAAAAGAAAAATCAATCCTATGTATTTCACTTCTAAGGGTATTTAGAGGATTAATTACTATAGTTCTTATAACTCTTACATTAAACAGGGAATCCACACACACACCTATCTTTTTTATGACATTAGAATTACAAAACTCAAGGATAATAATATATTCATGTCTATGTATTTGAACAACTATTTATAATAAACTTTCTAGAAGTCCTATAAAATAATCATTATAATTTCAAGAAAAACATTGAGGATGAGTGATCATATTATCATTGAGAAAAAGAGAAATATTAGCATCAGATAAACCTAATGGAAGTTACACTAAGAGCTTATTCAGAATTCGGTCCATAAAATTCAACATATGGATCATCCTTTTATTCGCAGATTGTAGCTTTATATCTATAACTTCCACTTTCTCTATATAAATTTTGACTACTTATTTAATAGAATTTATAGATTATTTTTCTACAAGAGAAATAACAACATAAATTGCAATATGAATTGGTATATATTCCGTAGAATTAATAGGATCAACTGGAATGTGAGGGATATGACTTAGAAGTATATGGATAACCAACCCATTTCCTATTGTCATAACTAGAACTTATATATATTCTGAAATGTATTCCTTCTCTGAAGATCCATAATTCTAACCTCTAACTTCTTCATAAACAATGGTCAACAAGGTTAAAATTTTCTAATGGTTTCTAGATACTGGGAAAGAGATATTTTAAAAAAATCATTGAGTATCCTTATGAACATTCAGGATCTCTTCCAACATCCCATTAGATTTATCATAAAATGCCACTACATCATTTAAGGTTTTATTAGTTCCTATAATAATATTTTTAATAACTGCTTTAGTATCTTATAACTCTCCAAAAATATAATTCTTCAATTCTTTCTTTATAATAAATTGTAGTTGAGAAGACATAGAGTTTAATTTTGATAGTTTCTAATCAACTCCACTCTGAAAATATGGAACAACTGAAGGCTCTGAGGTGGAAGACATATAGGGTTAAAACTATTTAATGAATTCATATTGGATTATTACAAAAAAATTTAATACTTTTAAGATTTCCTTTATTTCAATCCTAAAATAATTAACCTCATCATTAAAATCATGATACATGACTTCTTCCACCATTGGAAGATTTTAGAAGGGGTTTATTGGATATGTAACCATAACACAGAGTTTCTTAAATAAAGACATGCTAGAGAAGACATATTTTAGACCTCCTCTTAAGAGATTTTATATCCTCAAGCTCTTTTGAATTACACCAGAACTGTCTTACTCAAAATTAGGAATTCATTTAAAATTCAGAATTAGTTCTATCATTGTATATATTAACCAAACTAACTTCTCAAAATCAACCTCATAAGTAGAGGGCTCTTTGAGTTATCTGATCTCATCCTAATAATATTTTAAATTCTATTTTATGTGTTCATATTCTCCTAAAATATTATCGAACTCTATTGAAAGATTAAAGATAAATTATTATATTTCATAACATATTGAACACTGACTATATTAGCATTCTTCATCATAAAAAATTGGTGGTGATGATGGAATAGGTGGTGTATGAGAGTTTTCAACAATTACAATAACCATATAACGCACTCTATCCCCATAAATAGTTGATCTTGTCAGAACTAGATCAACCATATGAGATTAAAATTTATCTTATGTTCTTGAGCATTAACAACTAATGGAATAGTCTCAAATATACCCTATTAATGGAACTAAAATAGTTGTATCAAAAATTGGCTCTATATACTACCCAACTTCAGCAGATTCAATATGACTTGTATCTTTGCTCTAAATAGCTTCTACTTCCTATCATTTGAACTAGATCAACTATAGTAGGACTGAAAACTATAAATGAAGAATTTTATTTGACAAGAACCATCTCATGCACCTCTGTATAAGACATTATCTCAGTCAGTAATGCATCCCTAGGTGGTGGGGTTTGGGATGCCCCCTCCCCCCCAACCACACCTACCTATCCAACATGTTTCAAGACTTTGAAATAGAATCCTATAAATACCCCATGGTATTAAAAAAACTATTGATTGTGTATTACTCTTATGTAATTTCACTACCTCTCCATAATTCTACTCAACGTCCTTCCTTTTCAAAAACTAGAGTTATTATTTTACCATAAAGAAAACAATTTATCTTTCCATTTACATTATAAAAATTTTTCTAAAAAATGAATCATGTACCAATGTAGATTTAGCTTAATATTTTTGATCAGTATGCAAATAGACTACATATCATGAAATGATACCTTATACATATCACCTTATATTTGGGCTATCCATATATGAAAAAACGCCCAAAGAACTATCCACTCAAGTTATAAATCCTTCAAATGATTATTTTTTAAATTATATGTTTCAAATAATAATATGAACACCCTTATTAGTCTGATACAACTAGTAGAAAACAATCTCTAAAAAAGTTAAACTCCCCCTCACAGGTACAATGAAATATCTCAATCATTTCAATCGAATAATGTTGAACGTCCTTACCATTTACATTCAATGACATAACATCCCTCTATTGGGTGGAATTCGAACTCAGTGTTCTTAAAAAATTAATTAACCTATTCTTAAAAGAATAAACATGAATTCTACTCATCAAAAACACAATCCTATTCTTGAAATTGAAGTACCTTTATCAGTATCATCTCCATAGATTTCACCGATTTCACATTAGTGGCCTTTCTAGAAAGAACAATACACATCACACTATTACAATTGTATTTTTTAGATGAACCAAAGATTCCTCCATCACCACACTTTTCCATTCCTATGGTATTAATGTCGGTTGGACATTGAGAGATAATTGAGGGGTTAGGGATGATAGTTACACTTCTAGAATAATATATTTATGGTAATGTAGAATGATTCAAGTGCCGAATAAAAATTAGGTCATCGATTTGAATCCTAACAAGCTTACATACCAAATTGGTTTTTGGTAAATTCACACTAATAATAAATAAATACTGAAAGAAAATAATTTCTATTTTCTAAAAATAATTAAATTAAAAAAATGCATGATGAACTAAATAAATATCTATACATCCTTAAAAATAATTAATTAATAAAAAATAAAAATTGAATTTATCAAAATAAGATGAATTACATTCATTTAAAATCAAACAGAACCAATTCCCATTTAATGGTCCCAAAATGATCACGCACAAGGGGTTTAGTAAATATATCTAATAAATAATTCTTAGTAGAGATAATATTTTTGAGAGTGATCACTCTTTAAATTATTCCATAAATCTATATTATTTATTCTATAATGATTTATTGGATTCCTGGAAAAGTTGATAGAACTATTATTATCACATTTAATTGAAACATGATTATAAATGAATCTAAAATCCATTAATATGTGTTTAATTCACAATACTTGTGAGAAAAAAACTACAATCAGCAATATGTTCTACTTTAGAAATAGATAATATAATATTGTGGCATTTCTTACAATACCAGGATATGAGGGATTTTCTTAGAAAATTGTAGGTTCCTGAAGTACTCTTCTTATATAGTCTATAACAACTATATTACTCATTTCAATATTAACTTAAATTAAAATTATAATTATTAAAAAAATATAAGGAAAGTTAAATCATTCCTTCAAAATACATAAAAATTATTTTGGCATCTTTTAAAAGAGATTATGTAGGGTTTAGCTAAAGTACTTATCAAATAAATAACGAAAATAAAATATCTAGTCTACTAGAAGTCTAGTATAATATAATTCCAATTATTCCTCTAAAAATCTTATTGTCAATAGGTTTCTAAATTTTATTCAAGTCAATATTTTAATTAGAACCCATAGGATTTGTAAGTACTTTTCGAGTCCCAAGTAATTATATTTTAAGTACATTAGTTATATTATTTATTTTATTAACACCTTCTTATAGTTTTTTAGATAAATCTTAAATCCTATAAAATAATTTAACTCTCCTGTCATTCCCATTTCAAATTCTATTTTCATGAGTGTTTAAATTTAATTAAATAATGTTTTATAGAACAAAAAATTAGATCATCCGCATATATTTGAACTAAGAAAATATATATAGAAGATTTTTTTCTTAAATAGAGTTGGATTTTACTTACCTACTGAAAACCCATTTGATATAAAAAAAAAGAATTAAACTACTCAAATGAATCCCTAGGGTCATGTTTAAGGCCATAAAAAGATTTAGTATTTTTAAAAATTAAATTCAAAAAATGAATATATTTAAAACCACATGATTATTCAACATAAACATTTTACATAATAAAACAATTTATAATTTATGATTTTACATGAATATGATATTATTTTAAATTCATATGTGATCCATAGTCTTAGATAATCCAAATTGATTTTAATCTAGATATATTTGAAAATGTATCTTCATAATATATGACTTAATCATTATTATAATATTTGGAAACAAGTATATCCTTAATCATAGTGTTCATGCCATATTAGTTTTATTCTTTTCTTAAATCCGATTTTATTCCTATAACTGATTAGTCAGAGGGTCTGTCAACTAATTCACAAACCTTATTCTTCATGAACCTGTTTAATTCCACTCACTATACTACAACCCAATTCTCATCTAGTAAGCCTTATTCTATAGTATTTGGTTTAATATAAGATAGAAAGTCAGAAAAACTATAGGGTTTCCTAAAATCCTCCAAGTTCAAATCCCTACTTCTAAGATTCAAATAAAATTTTCTAAGGGGTGGTTCATTAGGGTTCTAGTCTATCTAAAAAATGAACTTTTTACTTCAGTAGTATCCAACCTTTCAGGATATTGTTATGAGATATCAAGATCCAACCCTTCATCCTTTTTTAATTTTAAACAGTAGTTTGGGTTTTATGTTTTCAATAGAATAACTTAGTTTAGAAATTTTGGTCATTTTTTTATCAAAAGGATCACATTCATAAAATTACACATGAGTTCATTCATCCAAAATATTTGACCTTTTATTAAAAACTCTATATGACTTAATAGTAGTAGAACAGTCTTGGAATATTCCTCCATCCATATTTTGGTTCAAAATTACCAAGATTATTCTTGGTGTTTAGAAGATAAACCTTCCAACCAAAAACTTTTAAGTAACAAACTTTTTTCTTTCTATTATTTCGTAGCTCATATGTTGTTTTCATTAAAATAGATTTTACTGGAAATATATATAATACATATCATTTTATACTCATATATTCAACCCAAATATGAGTAGACATGTTATGTTTACATAACATCATGCAATAAATTTATTATAATTTATTAATCCTCCTATCAATAACACTGTATTTTTGAGTTGTCTTATGGGAAGAAAATTTATGTTCGATTCCATGTTTTGAACAATATAAATTGAACTCATGTTTTTCAAATTATCCTTCATAGTCACTTCTCATAGAAACAATTTTGGAATCTTATTATTTTTTAAAACAACTTGAAAATAAATATAAAAACAAAACTGGATTAACTCTTAATACTTAAAAATAAATCCCAAGTAAATCTAGTGATATCATCAACTAATATGTAAAAAATATATTTTCCTCTTAGTCTTGAAATTATAGATGGCTCAAAAAATCTAGTTGAACTAGTTATTTCTCTAGAAGTATCAACCTCTACAAATGGGTTAAATGATAGGATTTTTTCTTTCTCATTTGGCCTATATCACATATCCTCTTTTTATTCAATTTAAGTTGAGGTAAATCTAAAATTAAAATCCTTTAGGATAATTTTCTAAGATAATAGACATTACAATTTCCTAATATTATATATATAATCCAAGATTAATTTGTTTTGGTATTTAAATAGTTCACCATTTATAAAATCAAAAAATAAGATCTAAAGTATAGACATTCTTCATTCACAATTCCCTAAATTTAAGAATATTATCTTTAAAAACTGAATATGAATTATTTGAAAAATAAAAAAAAATAGTTCATCACAAAGTTGAGAAATTCTGATCATAATATTATTAAATCCTTAAACATAAAGAACATTAGTTTTGAAGAATGATTTTGGATTACTAAATAATCCAACTCATATCATTTCTTTCTTTAGAATTTTCTGAAAAAGTGACATACCATCCATCAAATTTTGATAGAGAGTAGAAGTTTGAGAAATCCCTACTCATATTCCTTGAAAATCACAATCCATGTACCATTTTTCATTGAGAACATTGAACCTTTTTCAGTAAAAATAAAAATAAAAAATAAAATATCTAGGTTCCCATATTTTCATGGGTCTAGAAATGTTAACAATAATAGATTTAAGAACCCCAATCTATTTTGGTTGTCCCAAAAATAAAGAACCAAGGTATGAAAAATCTATTTAATAAAAAAATTCTGGCTCCCAAAATTTGATGGGTTTTTAAATTAGAATTTTTCTAATAATTACCATAATATACACAATGAAAATATCTAACTTTTATGTGGAATTTGTTCTAGTAATTAAGGATATAATTGATTTTGTAATCTTTGGATTCTCACCATAGATTACTATTCAAAATTTGTTTGTATGAGATTTGTTCTTTCCATAGATTTGATTTAAATATATTTTTCCTTTTCTAAAAAAAAATTTAGTATCTTTGAAGTCTTGAAATTATTTTTTTAGTTTTTAAATATAATAAAAATGTTCAATACATGATGAAAATTAATTTTCCACCTTGTTTTTTAGATCTAATATTATATTATTTAGATCAAATTTTTCAATTATAAAATCTTTATTGGACTTTTGAACATATTTTATCATGAGGGATTCTTAAAAGTTTTTTTAGATCCTATTTATAAAAGATTCATACTTAGTTTCTATAATAATATAAAATTCAGTTAATTATTTATAGGATGAATTTTCATTTTCATATTAAAAGTCATGATCATAATAATTATATGGGTTTTCCAAAAAAGAGTATTACATAAAGCACATGTTTTCCTTATGAATAGAATGTTCAAATTTTTATTTAGATGATGTGATATCACTAGAATCTTTAAAAGCACTCTCTATGGATTTCATTTTTTTCCTTGGGTTTCTATATACAACCAACTTTCATAAAGTTCTTTTTCTCTCACTTTTTTTTGTTTTTTGTTTGGAAAATCTATTATTGTGTGTCCAAGATTTTTGTATTCATATAATATCACTTATTTATAATTACTATCAACCATATTATAATAGTAGGAGGGTTTCATAAAACATATTATCTTTTTATATAATTTTTGGAACTTCCTATAAAAGTGATAAATCTCACAATCTAAAGTAGATCTTCCAAGATAATATTCATCAAATGACTCATATATTATGATTTAGTTGAATGTATTGTCATATTGTGAAGCTGATACATTCATAAAAACATTATACTTCATAAATAATCAATGATATCAATATTTTTCCTACATATATAACTCATATAACATTAATGTTCCAATAATATCTATTATTTTGAAATTCATAACTGTTGTAGACTTTCTAATAGTAACTAAAATCCCACCCTTTATTGGTGGTATAATTCTTAGAAATTTTAGGTCTTGATATGAATATGTAATAGGTTCTCCTAAAGCAGCAATATTTTTCAATAATTTATTAATTATCCCATTAAATTGTATGATTCTTTTAACTTACAACATTATGATGGTATCAAACTTCAAATTTTTAATATTTAATCTATGATAAGGCACATTGTATGGGCCTTTATATGGTACTAAAATAATTGTCCAAATTTCATGGGATATCTAACATTAATAAAATCAAATGAAAACATATAGAAATATTCCAAATATTATCACATTTGTTGATTTAGATTTTAGATCACATGTGGCTTCAGTATCAGCACCCCAAGTCTCTGGTTGTGTATTTAGAATTTAAATGGATTTATAGATTTGAAATAATCCTTCTGAACAAGGTTATTCAAAAAATGATCATATCTGCCTTCGGTCAAATATAGCTCTCGCCATTGAAGTGAGTTTATCTTACCATATACATTCCTAATAAGTTATCAACCATATATTCCATATTAGAATATGATCATTAAACTTCAACCTTTGATAGAGTATAACTCAAAAGTTGTATCCTTTGATACAAATTTTTTTTAATCAAATACTGCAAAAAGACTCAAGTGGGGTGTATTGAGTTCGTAATATTTTATTTTCATATAAAACCACCATATTTTAGATATGACTCACTTCTATTATTTTCCTAAATAGAACTAGTAGTAGAATTAATATCATGAATAAAAAACAATTATTTATAGTGGTTTAAGGAATAAAATCCCCTAGTCTACACCTCTAATGCTTAACTCTAAGAGCCTAGTAATTTTTATTAGATTAGTCCTTTTATGGGGGATTTTTAGTCCTTTTTTCAGGGACTACATGACTAATTTCAAGTATTTAATAATTATTTCAACATTAAAGGATATTTTAACTAGGTTCTAGCAAGGCTTTACCAACAACTACCTACAAGGTTATTTTAGTGAGGAAATTTTACAATGAAATAGATACTAAATAGAGTGTTCATATATCAAGATCATAGTTATTAAATACAAATGATATAAAGAATTAATTTATATGAGATATGGTAAAAACATAATATTGCTTTAGGAGAGCTTTAGAAACATATAAATGATGATCTATTTCACAAATCTGTAGAATATAAAGATTCATCTTCTTCTGAAATAAAATAGATAAGAATTAAGGAGATTCAAGATATAGAGATGGAGAGTGAGAGGGAGTTATTATAATATTAAGTAGGTTCTTTTGTTCTTCTCAATATGTTCATCACAACACCAATATACACAAAAAACATACAGGACTACTGTTTTTACCACATAGTAATTTTATATAAAATATATGGCTCTTAATGTAAAAACAAATATCCTTTTATTGAAAATACCTAAGTATGAATAATGATCAAAAAATTATCCTTGTACTTGTTTCTTATCTCAGTACTTGATTATTAATATAATAATTTAAGAGTAATACAATATTTAAGGATTTAAAAGAAGCATTATATGATAACTCAAGTGTTTTAATGGTAATAAATACAGGTTACATCACGACATAACTAATTTCAAACCATCATGTGTCTAGTTTCTTCATTTAAATTCACATATCTGATTTGATCCATGTAGCTAATCTATCTATGCATTTGAATTAATGTAGGCCTTGTTCACATAGATGATTTTCTTTATATATAAAAATTGTCCACAAATCCAAAATTGACGTTGCCAAATAGAAAGAACATTTCTATTTGGATCCATGTAGCTAATCTCACCACTTATCCAAATCATGTATCTTATTTTAATATGTATCCAAATAATGAAACTTATTGATCTACATAATCCATTTATCACATAGCTGAATAGTCTACATAAGTGAATTCCATGTAGGAATTATCTCAATGTAGCCAATTTACATAGGCGAATCCATCACGTAGGCGACTTATGTTGTGGAATGCTCACACAGCTAATTCTCCACATAGCCAAATTCCTTATGCATCTGGTTTTTTCAAACATAGAAAAATTTCAGACAAGGTTTATATAATTACAGGCATAACGATTATAAAACCCAAAATGTGTAATAAAAGATAAAACCTAATGAACACACATAAAAAGGAATCATCATTAAAATATAAAAGGTTATATTAAAACATCAAAACCGAAAGTACAAGGAATATGTTGGAAAAAAATTATTATTCCAACATTCCACACAAAATTGATTTTTATAAAAAATGATACTTCAGAAAAGTATGATATTTATACCAAACCTGATTATTTTATACACATGATAGAATTTATGTTAACAAAAAATGAAACTTACGTAACTTTTTGTTTTCACGAAAATGAACTTAAAATATATTTCTTTCATATTTTTTATTTATTTATATCATACTATGTTATTTGGATATAAATTATTATTTATATATAATGATCATCTTAAAATTTATTTTTCTTAACTATTTAAAATATATTTTAGGTCAATTTTTATTTTTTTCTTTTACTTCATATTTTTGGAGTGATATTACATTTGTAAATTTAATAGAATGAATCTACGTTTTATAATTTGAGGGATAATTTGAACAACTATAATGGAGGATATTTTGAATCTCTTTATCGTCCTTAAATTTCATTTTATGAATATGGAGACTTCGAAGTGGTTCATTATCATTCACTCAAGAAATATGGTATGAATGACTATGTGATAATCCAGGAAATAATTAATGTATCATTGTTTTTATTGTCGGAATAATTATAAAAAAATTATTTTTTCATAGATATTTTATTTCTATTTTGAAGAGGATCCAAGGATTAAAAATGTATGAATGACTTCAAATGAATGATCATACATGTTTTAATTTGTTAAACCATTGAAATAATTTTCTGATACTATGTGAAATTTTTTTCATTATTTTATATTACTCTTAAGGAGAAAAATTAAACTATAAATTATTTACTTACATGAAGAAAAGGATAGATCCCCTACACAAGAACTAGTTGTTTTGCTTCAACTATCTGTATCAACTATATCGACCCAGTCTCTCTAAGTATCTTATTAATTCATTTTATCTTTCAAATATGCTTAAAACTATATTCTAGTTTAGCATTTTTTTCTATCCAAAAGAATTATTGTTATTAGAATGTGACTCATGGTAAAAAATTTATTATTTTATTATACCTCTATCAAAATATTAGTTTATGGTTGTCACACATACAAGAAATTCAGTTTTTGAAATGGGTTATAAATCCCCATTATAAGTCAATTTTTTTGTATGGTCGTTCCTCCAACAGAAAAATTAGGTAACAATTAGGTTGTGAATCCCATTCAAAATTTAGTTATTTAGTGTATATTTTACATCTCAAGGAGTATAGAGGGGTGAGGTGTAGATCTAGTGTCACCTTGATCAAAAATACCATAAATATTTTTTCTCTATTTTATTACAACTACATAAATAATTGTTTAACATTGATAAATAACTTCAAGTATAATTATTCTTGAACAATTCAATGGTAGTCATAAAAGTTTAAATTTTTCTATGCATGATGCATCAAGAACATTTTCTACATAAAATAGGACTTAACAAGATATAAATTCCATTTTATGTAGCGTGGATATCAACATCACCAATGAATTTTTAGACTTTATGATGATTTATTTTAATGGGATTGATATTTTTGTACCTTCAAAAAAACGTTTATCAATAATCACTCTAATGAAGTGTGAACAACAATGACACCCAAATTAAGAATGATACCTTTCATAAATATTCATGAATGGGATTTTTTTCCAATGTATTTTTTATTCCCCCAAAAGGTGTAATGTGATCAAACATTCCACATCAATAGATATTTATCATTTATATGGTTTTTCTGTATAATTTACCTTAATAGAATCAATTTTCAAACTTTACCTCAGCCTGATCATAATATTTTCCTTTACACATCCTTCCACTAATTTTAATGATCGTATAATAATTTGGAATGTAAAACATGATATATTTAATCATTTGGGAATTTATACAATCCTCCAAACACATTAATGACTATGATCCATTGGGGTAAATAAATTCATTAAAATAATGTATCAAATAAAGGGCTGTGAATTAAATCTTCATTGTACATCACTTGAATATACATACATGTGGCCATAACCTTTTTTATAGGTGGAAAGGTAGTGGGTTTGTTTTGATGAAAAGAGGTTTATGATCAAAGCTATAGGGATATATAGATTATTAAAGGGGAATTCATGATAACTTCTAATCAATTTTAGTATATAAGGAAATGTCTCGCTCTAATTCCAACCAATATAGAACATGTAGAATAAGAATCAATCCTTTCATGAGGAATTGATAGAGAAAATGAAAATAGTCATAAATACTTAAAATATTCCAAATAAAAAAATTAATAATATCCAATAATTTATTTTTACAATTTTTTCCTTTGATATTTAAAAATAATTCCACAACTAAAAAAGGGATGTTTTATAAAAAAAGTCAATGGAGAATTATTTAATTGGAATGAAATGAAATAAAATAATAGTTAAATGGAATTTAAATATAAAAAAATGGAAACTATATATTGATGAGAAAAAAGACTAGGAAAAGACAACTACATCATTCAGGGTTGATGTTTAATCTCAATCATAGAATTATGGTTGAACTATATATAGGTGTTTTCCTATAATACCACATAGTTTCTTATTCATTTTTGTTTTCATAATGGTTTATTATTTTATATTATTGATAATATACTATATTTAATCTAATTTCACATATTTAAAATATCTGTAATTAGTCAACCTTATATTCTATAATATTTCACCATTAAAAATCCAAAAATTATAAATTAGATTAATAATCTTACAAATTAAATGATATTTTATTTTCTTGGATCCTTGTTTTCTCATATTCTAACATTACAATCATGGATAGTAAAGTATTTTTTTTTTGTAACATTATGATAGTGAAATTATAAGAAATTATCAATCCTTTTCCTATATTCATCAGTTGTGCATTTTTTATTAATGAAACTGTGATTTATGATTGCTAATAACATCATATCATACTATCAAATGTAATTTAACATTTATTTTAACTAAAAAATTTTAATTAAAAAAATGACACAAATATGATATTTAAAATATAGAAAAAATTAGAAATAACAATAATAAAAATGATAATAATATTAAAATTTGTAGTATTATAAGTAATAATAATAATAATAATATTAATATTAATAATAATATCAACGATGTTTCTAGTATAAAATTCTTCACATTATCTATATTATATATTTTTAGTTGGTTTGTTTTTCTTTTTTAAAATTATTTGTCATATATTTGATCTTTTATTATGTATATTATGTTAATATTAAACATATATATGACATAACTATATTATGTTAATAAATTTTAAAACATAATAAATATATGTTCATATTTACATATAAGATCTATAATATGAAACTTGTCTATGTGTGTGTGAGTTTATTTGTAAAATATTCTAATATATTTATAAAATAATCATTATATTGTTATTATTAAAAATAATTAATATAATTTATTAAAAATATTTCCCTTGTTAATATATTTATAAAAAATTTAAAACTTAAATAAAATATAAAATTCAATACAAATTATAAACACAAACATAAATACAATTAATACAGGAAAGGAAAACCAAGGAATTTTTTATCCATTTTTAGAAGCTAATATAAAATTTTCGATAACATTTATAAAATATCAAGACCAAATATTTATTAATAAATATTAAATAAAAACACAATAACATATATACCTTGGGATTTTCCTCTGGGATGAAGGTATATTAGAATCAGATTTTATAGCCAAATCTATATAGAATTTTTATATTTTTATTGCTTAAATACTATTTTATTTCCTATGATAGACTAGAAATAAAAAAAATATAGATATATAATTATCAGAGTAGATAGAGTAGTGAAAATTGATTGAAAGATGGGGATTAGTGGTGTGGGGGCTATAATGATATGTGGGTGTTGGAAAAGAATAATGCTCAGTAAGGGGGTGTTAATGAGAAAACTAAAATAGATATAAATGAGGAATAAGAACAGGGGAATTAATGGGTTGGTGTTCCCATTATAAGTTTGATATTATTCTTGTATTAGGGATTGTGGTATATATAATCGGGGGAATATTTTTATATTTATAAACGTCATTTATCACCAGTTATTTGCAAAACCAACCTTGATAATTAGTTTTCATCATCGATTAATAGATATGAAATTTCCCGAATCATATATTTCAAATTTTAAAACTATATAATAGATTTTAAAAATAAAATCAATTTCATATATTTAATAGTTAATATTGAATTGTTGAAGAACAGCATACCAAAATGAAAACCAAAGAACTGAAAAACCCAGAAGGGTAGAGAAGGGATGAGACATGGATGAAAATAAGGAAATATTATACCATAATATATTAATGTGTTAGTGTAGTAAGATACACTATTGAGAGAAAACCATTCTCTCAAAGGAGCTCATGGCTTGAGAGACAAGTGGGAAAAAATTTCCCAACCCCTACTAGATTGAAATGTATGAATACCAATTTTTATTCAAGGAGGATACTTCCATTTCATAATACATATAAATATTTTTAATTATGTTTAAATCTGCGTAATTATGAAATACCATTATAAACATCCTTGACCCATTTATTTTGTAACGCTATGAGTTTTTTAAAGGTAAAACTATGTTTGATAGCATATGCGACATAAAACACTTAACCAAAACTAACCATGATTATTAAAATATGACTATTGTAACCTAGACATTAAATTAGTAGGTATGAATATGATTAAATAATTTATTAACTAGATATAATTTCTCTAATCAATTTACAAATTCCTATCAAATAAGTACTGGATTTTTAGTAGTCATTTATTCTTTAAAGAAAATAAGTTTTCTTGGAAAAAAATTATTTATTTTTTTGAAAAAATATTATAATTAATTTTTAAAACATAAGAATTTTTATTTTATAAAATAAAAAAAATAAATCATCATATTGATATTAACTTAGGGTTTAATTTTTAGAATTTTTTGAAAATATTGATTTTTTAAATGAATAGTGGAAAAATATTGATTTTTGCTAAAACCTTCATTTATTTTTTTTAAATTAAGTAATCTAAAATTCACAATATTATTTTAATATGACTTAAATGTAACATAAGTATTATATAGTTATATTTAATCTAAATAATTAAATTTCAAACATCTTTATACTAGATTTTAATACAAGTTTATTTTTAGACATTAAAAGACATTTTTTTAAAAAGCATTTTAAAGTGCATAATGTATCTCCATTTTAAATACTAATAAATAACCCATGACGAGGAATAATTTAAATTAAATGTATATATTATATATCAATAAATATTAATTTTAATTAATTTAATTATTATTACTTTTCATATAGTTATTATATGATCATCTTATCCTTGAAAAATGCCTTTATTGAAAACCCATTTTTTCAACATGCCTGTGGGTTTAATTTTAAATTAATTAATGCCACATGTGTTAATTTAATTTGATAAAATTTATTAAATATTATTAATAAGAATAATTAAAATTATATAAAAAATTCATCTAATTTTTTTTCATAATTAATAAAAAAACAATAAAAATCTATTACCATAGGTATTGTTAAAAATGGCTTACCAAGGATTAAACTAAATATTTAAATGAAATAACATGATTAAAATATGTTTATTTTTAATAGTAGTGGTTTTTTTAGGCCTTATATATATTATAATCCATTATTTATTAGTTTTGGATGTACTTGTCTTGAGAGTGACTTCCCATTATTAAATATTTTTGGGTATATTCAAGAATGATTCTCCTCCCCCTAATGAAAATAAAAATTATTTCCTCCCCTTTACACACTTAAAAACACTTTTTTAACCAATTCCTTCCCAAATAACTTCCTTAATTCTCATTATAGAACCTATATGCCTTGGTTTTATCATAAATCCAATATATAACATATTTAGGTATAATCTTAAAGAGTTGGTCTAAAAAAGAGGTAGTGTTATCAACTGAGAATATTTATTTTATTCCTTCTTTAACCCCATTAAAAATTATTATATATTTATCATATAATAAAATCAGTATCTATCATAAAAAATAATATTTTATAATGTTGATTTCATAACCAACATCCATCTCCACTTCCATCAAATGGGAAAACAAACAATCATTCATGTGTACAGTGGACTACCACCTCACAAACTAATATAAGCTATATTCTATCATCACGTTTATTTGTTATTAATGATGACAGATTTAATTTCTATATATTATATTCCTGAAAAATTAATAATTCTATAAAATTAATATACCATATACTTTCTTTTCTTACCATCCATTAAATTTGATAAGATTGTTCGTGTGTACGACGGACTAATGCCTCACAAAGCGATGTAATTCATTTTTTATAATACTATCACATGAATGGTATATTTAAGTTTATTTAAACAAATAAAATTATATTTATTATCTTAATATAATTCTATAAATATAAAATAACCCTTATATTATTTCCATCATGATCATTGAAAAATGGAAACATTGCTCATGCATTTGTACGACTTATGGTCTCCATGATTGTAATATAGTTAATTTTTTATAACCATCTTTGATTATTGGTCTTTAATATATAATTCATGTATAAAATTGATAATTATATTATTATTATTATTATTATTGAGAGGATTAATTAAAAATATCTTAGACCACATTCAACTTTATCACGTGACTCTAGATATATGATATGAACATCATCAAAATGTACAACTTAAACATAAAAGAATAATTAATTGAACATGAAAATATGTTAAATAAAATAAAATTAATAATTTAATTGAAAAAAAAATTGTTAATAATTTAAATAAACTATAAAAAATTACTTTTCCAGAAGATATAGAACACACATAACAAATTAGGCTTGAGGTAAGGGATATCTATAAACCACCATTTCCTTTAGGTTTTGACCATTTTTTCTCTAAATCTATTTATCTCTCTCTTTAATGTTATTAAATGATTCTAAATTATGTATATATGTATTCCATATATATACCCAACTTATTCTCCCATCATTTTTGTAATGTCTTGGACCTGTTTTACTCGTAGTTAATAGAACCTGGTCGGTCATAAGGTCTCAAGAGCGCCTCCCCATACACCAGAGAATACCAACTAGTATTAAGGGACCTTGATGGTATAGTGGGGAGGCTATAACCTCATAATAATAGTGTCATAAAAGTGATATTACTTTAGTTTCCCATGTTTTTTTCTCCAAATTAAATTCTAATTGAAATTGAATTTTTTTCATTTGGTTGATGTGTCGTTTTATTAAATGAGACTCAAATCATAATTCTAAGAGTTGAAACACATAAATATTTTGGTTTTAGATGTGGATCAAGGACCAATGGGTCCCTAGAGTTTTCTACTAGGTTTTTGGAGTTCTGGACTCTAAAACAATGGAATCTATTAAAACTATCACGGTGCACAGTTTGTCTAAAATAGTGAAGCCCCTAGGGAAAATTTTGTAGCCTGGTCAAGTGGGGTATGAAGTACTACATGGTTGGGTCAAACCATATAGGAGGTTCTCCATGGATATGAAACTAATTATAGGTTTCTGAATTTGGGTTTTTTTTCGTTTTTTATGTGGATAGAAAAATTAGGTGGCTTAACAGTGTGGGGTTCTCTTTGGGCAGTGCCTTAGTGAACAGTTGGCGCATGGTTTAGACAACTGTACAACCATACAATGAACCTTGTTCTTTTTGGGTGAAATTTCGTTTTCACCATTGATGAAATTTAAAACATACATTCCTTCACATTATTTCTTCCCATCCATCTATAGCACCCTTCACCCTCTCAAGATCCATCAATTCTCCTCTTCTAGGAAAAGTGGATTGTACTTGGTCTGAAGTCATATTCGAGCTCCATCGGTGTCTATGGATTCTTCTGGGAAAGATATCGCTTCTACTTACTTCATCTCTTGGTTTCTCTTCCAATATTTTGTGACTTTTTGGTGTGATATAGTTCAACTTATATTTAGGGTGTTTGTCTGTTTCTTTTATTTCTCTCAAACCAAATAAATCCAAGCCCTTGTATCAAATGTGTGGTTCATCCTTGGTATAAGGTTGGTGGTCTAGCTTCATTTATGATTTTCTGTTGCATTCTATAGGGAATAATATTATTATTCACACTATAGCCTTCTAATAACACTTATAACATTCCAAATAAATTAAATTAAATGTGTTTCCAAGTCTGGTATGACCCAAGAAATTAGTTAATCACTAATATAGGTAATCTCTTGGATCTAAGCCATCCAAATGGGTGTGTTTCCCTCTAAGAGGATTTTTTTTCTTTATCACAAATGGATAAAAAATATCTTTAGGAGTAATTCACATTTTTTAAATGATTTAAAATGATTAAATGAATTGGAATAAATAATAGAACAGCCTTAAGTTATGACCTTAATATTGATTCCTCATGCATTACATTTTTTTCTTATTCTTTATGTTTTACCCTTTATGCTTTTTCCATATACCATGCACTTATTTCTTTAGTCATATGATTTATGTATCATTTTTTATTACATGTTCCCTATATTTTATTCCTAATGACCTATGTTAGAAACTTTGTGATTGTTCTCAAATCATTGTGCTTATTCTTATTTCCATGTGTACATCCATTTTAGACTAGTGCTTACATTTATACCCATTTCTTTGTTCTTGTCGCCTTATCAAATAGTAATTTGGCTTCGGTTTAATGTTTGGATAGCTATATTTTCTGGATTTAAATTAAAATTCTTTTATGTTATGTGATATTGAAATTCTATGCCTTATCTACTTGAGGAATGGGAGAGAACATGGTCCCGACATAAGGACGTCTTGGATGGACTCATTGTGCTAGACTTGTTACTGAATGATATTCCATGAGCTAAATAATGTAATTTCATGTAAAGGATCTCTAGTTATATTATTTTAGACATGTGAGGGAAAATGGTTCCCTAGGGGAGAAACCATGGAAGGAATCATTGGCGAGATGGTTATGTCATTCCTTGGGTGATAATCGATCCCTAGTGTGACATACTTGGTATGGACTCAAAGTTTACCATGTCATGTGTGATATGTGGGACACAATTATGGGTCGCCTTGTATGGAATCGATGGTACTGGTTATATGGAGGGATCCTATAGAGACCCTTGCGATTCTATTAAGGATCTCCTAAGAGGGTCTCAGGATGATATTTCTGGATTTGATGGATTTTTTTCATGGATTACTTGTGATTCCTTTATTATTATTGTATTTATGATTATATAGTTGTACCAAAATGGTTGGATGATGTCTAAGGGTTGTGACCTCCAAGAAAAAGCATACACTTGGGGAAAAAACACTTATGTTACTTTATAGTGGATTCCTATTACGTTATCATTTCTCTTTTATATGTTTAATTGGTTTAGAAATCTAGCTTAGGTTGAAGTATGTAGAATCATTTGGGTGACCATTTGGGAACCTAGGATGAAGGGTTATTCATTTTTTTATCATATTGTGTTCATTTATGTTGGAATACTATTCCTTTTATAGAGAACACAATATATTGATCTAGACACCATTGGTGGTGGACTTCTGGGATTATATCTGACACCCTGCTCATGCTGCCACTGTACTGGGTTACCTGAGTAGATCTCCATGGCTGTAGGTCCTTGTATTGATTTCTTATGGTGTGTTATGTACTTGAGATCTAGGGAGAATTGGCGTGAGATAGTACTTATGATTCTCATGGATTTTTCCTTTGGTGTATTTTATTTTCATTATATTGTACTACTTGTGACATGTAGAACAACCTAAACTTGAATTCATCATTATATGAATTTCCATTGGCCATTTTATTTTATTTAGTTAGTTGAAATTATCCTTATGATGTTTTGTCTCTCATTTATTATTACTTATTCCACTATTTCATGATATTTCTCATCTGAATATTGTTGTGCTTCTCTAATAATGAGGGTATAGTTTCCACAAAGTACCTCTATTAGAGCCTCACTATTATTCAGTGTCCTCAAGAATATTGGGATAAATTCTTTATGTTATCTGAAGACTAGTCTAGCTATAGATTTAGTTGTCAGTTGGACTAGAATGTTATAAAGTCGTACTAAAGGGTTTTTTATTTTCCTATATCTTACTACATTGGGGTGATATATAGGAGACTAATAATGTGTCCGAACATGGTAAATTTTCATTCCTAGTAGTGTTCATCCCACGTGCGGGGAAAATTCCTAGTGGCCATGGTTGGGATTGATGTTTATGTTTTCTATTATTACAGCTGATTTTATGTCACCTTCAATGATTGGAGTACATTCCATGTCTTACTGGTTTATATGATTTATAATAATTTACCTTGTCCTGGTGTAACAAGTATGTATCATTACATGAATCACGATAGGCACATAAGATTTCACATGCAATGCATATTTTAGGCCATGTAGGTTGCATTTTTAGGCTATTTTAATTTTTTGAGGTTCCTTTCATGTTTAATTAGCATGTATTTTATATTATATGTTATAAATTTCAATAATATGTTTTTCTTTCACCTGCTTAGGTATTTTATTATAATTATCCTATTATTTAAATTACCATGGTTGTATTATATTCCATGTTTGAGTGTTTTTATTCTTATGTAGTATCTTTTCATTTTTATTTTACATGACCATTTCGGTTTAGCATGCCTAGTGATTCTTTTATCATGTATGATTGTTTTCCTTATTTATGTGACTTATTAATGAGATTTATTTAATTGAAAAGATTATATACTTGTTTAGCATGGGCTGAAGTATGTTGGTTGTAAGTAAATGAGAGTCAATTTTCAATTTGTAAAGTGTATGGGTTATTCACAAATTAGAAACCAACAACCCATATAACTGAACTGCTATTTTTGTATTTTATATATTTAATGTCTATTACATAAATTTTAAGGCTGTATAATTTCTTTTAAACCCTATATAATATGGTTGCGATTAAGTTTGAGCCACCTACAACTTGTAAAGTTTTTGTAAGCTCTATCAAATGAGGGCAGTAACCCATTTAACTGAACCACCAGTTATGAGTTTGACATTTAGAAACTATTGTAGTTGTAAATATTGTAATGTTTTGACCATAAATGTTTTGGTAGACTTATTAAGGATTGTACCCTTTTTCCTTGGGCTTAATGACCCATTTTGATATATTCCTAAATGATCAACCAAACCGAAGTAGGTTATTCAGGGAATAAAATTGTGAAATAGACTTGACTTGAACTAGTTAGGTTAGTCTTGGTGCATGTTATTATGAAAAAATCCCGCTAAGGGTGATTTAAAAAATTAATGTTTAAATTTTGGCGCTGCTTTAGTGGAACATAAAAGTGATTGAAGGGACCCTCATATGCATCCAATTATTTGGTATTCCTTATTGTTTAGCCTCATGGGGTTGTTCTTATGTTGTGTGTTGAAGGTCCTTTTAAATTTCTTATAGCCACATACATGGTTTTTTAAGTAAACAAAAGGTGGATTTATTTTGGACAAGTACCCATTTATTTAATATAATACATTTTAATATTATTGATTTTTATTTGTGTGAGGCCTTAAAATTAAATTAATTGTGTCTAAATAGTTCGTTTTGTGTGACAAAATGTCCTAATTGTAATAGGATATCAGTAAATTATTGTGTTTAAAAGGATGTTATTATAAATTTCATGTTTTTCCTTGAATCCTTATCCAGATGTGTTTGTCTTCGGAATGGTAGTAGTTATAATCAAAAATAATCCTTGAGATGTTAAATAATTAAATTACTTTTGGTTAAATTCCTTAAATGGAACATTATGTGGTGTTCTTAGCCTATCTCACATGTACGGGTAGTTCGGTGTTCCTTGAGTCTATTTAGAATGGTAGTGTGAATGTTTTCCCATTGGAATTGTCTCTTATTGATCAAACCTAGGTGATAAGATCTTTAGTCTATTTACATTTTATGGTGTGATCCCATGGTAGGGTCGATGCTTCCTATTTTGGTAAGGGGATCGCAAGTTGTAGGTAGTTACCTCAAATATTCCAGGCCTTTTCTAGTCACTTGTCACACTTTTTATAATGTATAGTACTTTTTTTGTGTCGTTGTCCATATAGGAATCTTATTTTACAAAATGGAACCATTTTTTTTGATTGGTTTTAATGTGTTGATTTGAGACTTACTATTAGGGTGGGAATTATGGAATTCTTAGTTCAAGAATACTAGACATGTTAAGGGATTTCCACCATCTTATTAGGTTTTGTGAACCTTATTTCTTTATCATCAGTGATGGAAGAATTAATATGTAGTTAGTCATGTTAATAGACATATGAAGTAACAAGTCTTCAAGTTTGATTATTTTTAGGCCATTAAATACATGAATTCATATTGTGGATAATGATATGGATAGTTGATCACATCACAACTCAATGTTTCATTTCCACCTTTACACCATTGTATTAAACTAAATTTGTATTGTAAATTTCAAATATAATAAAAAATGTAACTTTATTTTTGATTAATTTATTTTGTTTTTATCACTATTGAAAGGGTAAATTATACATTTTGTGATATTTTCATTGAAGGTAGTGGTGATTTGGAGGCCCCAGTGATGATCTAGAAGAAAAAAGGGCCAAACTGTATGGAATCCTATGGACATATGTCCAATTTTTTGAGAATTAAGAGAATTATGTGCATCCAATTTGGCTGAAATTTGTGTTTTTCTCCAAAATATCATGGTCTATAACTATTTTCAAGTAACCCAATCCCTATTCATCCATTAAGGGGCCCATCTGAATCATTCTTTCAAGGGGATAGAATCTGCATGAAGTAAAAAGTTTAGATTGGTATTTTGAGAATATCTCCCAATAAATATTTCCAATGGCCACCACATTTGATGGGGATATAACCAAGAGGCCGGCCAAAATGTCTCTTCTTTTTTCCAAGTTGTGATATGGCCATTTACAAGTCCAAAACCAGGACTCAAATGGTTTCACCAAAACAAGGTCCTCAAAACCAATTACCATTTTGGCTATAAATGGGCACCAAGGGAACATCATTTTCCAGTTCAAACATGGATCCAAGATCTGCTATTTTGGATTCCAATAGAAGTATCCACATTATATAATAAGTTTTGTAGGCCCCTGTCCTCATAGGAAGATTACGGATGAAGAAGGAGTTCAACCCAACATTCCTTCTCCTCTCGATGTTGGGATAATCGGTGGGTGTTCATTGTGAGGGAGCTACACATATTGTACATATAGTATTGGAACTTGTAATAATACTGGTTTGATGTATTTCAGGTTTGAAAATATTTCATTTATAACTATCTTACTTTGATTTATCTTTTTTTGATTTCACTGAATGAAATTCTCTTTACTTTTAACCGATCGGTGTGAGGTTTTGAGTGCATGAATTGTGTTGTTCCAATTAGACAACACAAGAATAATGTTATTCCCCCACTTAGTTGAGATTTAAATTTTTTAGAAGCTATTATACAACTCGTGTGATCTGGAACTTGTCTATATTATTTTTATGTCATGGTTTGGCTCAACGTGCTTTGATATAAGAGCTTGAAAAGTAGTGGAGATTCTGGGTAATTTCAACCAAAGACTTAAATCAAACCTTAATTAATATCCGAGAATAATGAAATTTAAATGTCTTTAGTGAACCTAAAATTAACCCTTTTATCTCATAATTACAAAACACCACCTTTCCTTGTCAACTATTAAACTCTTTAATTAAGTCCTTTTATTTTTAAAACTGTTTTCAAAACCACCAAAAATTTTAGTCTTTTTTTATTAAAAATACACATTATAAACCTATCAATGCTCCTTGAGATATGACCTAGGGTATGAATTATTCTATAAATAAATCTTTAAAACATAATCAATTTTATTTGTCATGACAATGTGGTCAAATTTTTGAATCATTGTCGGGGAGCGCTTCATTTTTTAGTGTGTGTTTTTGTAATATATTTATAAATTTTGTGAATATTTATTTACCTTTTCAATACTTTTGTGGTCTGATCTATATTTTTGTAGGTTTTTTGTATGAAATGTTCTAATCTGGGAGATTTAACTCCTTTCTAAATTGAACCAGAGATGATCTTATGCCAGCGACAGCGAGACACAGAAGAGAACCCTTTAAAGGAAGACACACAAAACATCAACACTCTTCTTGATCCTTATACGTATTCTTCTAGAACTAACATTAAAACTAAAATAAAAATGCATAACATGGCTGAAAACATTAGAACACTAGAATAACTAACCTTAATTAATTTCAATTTTTAATCCACATACATTAAATTACAAGGGGAGGCACCCAATTTTGAACTAAAATGTGGTTTAATTCATATATTACCAATATTCCACAGACATCATGGAGAGGATCCAAATAAGCATTTAAAATAATTTCATATTGGGTGTTCTATATTAAAACGTGAAAATTTTGATGAAGAACGAGTAAAGATTAGGGATTTTCTTTTTTCATTATAAGACACTACAAAAGACTGGCTTTATTATGTTAATTCCCCAATAAGAGGTTGGGCGTACATGAAATGCCTTTTTCATGAAAAATATAGCCCAGCCTCTCAAACTACAATAATAAAAAATGAAATATGTTGTATAATACGATCTTAAGGGGAAACACTTCATGAATATTTGGAAAGATTTAAAAGATTATGTTCAATTTTTCCACACCACTAAATAAGAAATCAACATTTAATATAGTATTTTTATGATGGTTTGATTCCAATTTATCATAACATGATTGATGCTAATATAGGTGGTTCACTATTGAATAAAACCCCAATCACTACAAGGAAATTATATGAGAACATGTAATAGAAGACTCATTAATTTGGTTTATTTTCTAGTGTACCCATTTGAGGTGTCTATGAGTAGAAAAGTACGGAATTTCAAAAGAAGCTGGACATAAATATTGAAGAGTCAAGTACCCTTCTTCGATAACTCACTCTTTCCCAAGGGAAATCCAATCCTCATCCGCTAATCCATTTTGGTATATGTTCTTCTGAAATCCACTACTCTGGCCAATTCCTCAATTGGGAGAATATTATGAGAGTTTTGAGGTAATATTTCCATGTTGTCCCTATAACCAACCCTTTTAGAAAGAACCATACTATCAAACCAACTCTGGGTGGAAAGAAAATAAAGCTTATAGGAAAGAGTTATTCAAACCAACCTCAACAACAATGGAACCAACCAGGGTAGAGCAGTCATCCCCCACCACCACCTAAAAATACTCAACCAAAAAAAATGCCATTCCAACAACCACCTCTAAATCTAAAGCCTATCTTGGAATATATAATGAAACAAATGGCTTCCAATAATCTCCAGTTCTAACAAAACACCAAAGTAGCCATAAGAGACCTAAAAACCCCAATTAGGTGAGATAGATAACTTTGTGGGGGAAATTCAAAGTCATGGGATGGGTAAACAACCCTTTCAACCCATAGTTAACCCTAGGTATAAGGTAAATGTTTGTTCTGTAGCCCTTACGAGTGGTAAACAACTTAAAAGAAAAATAACCACTCCTTTAGAGCCATCCCCTCCTATAGAACCCACTATCCCAACTACTGAAAATGGTCTAAGAGAAGAAAATATGTGTCCTAAGAGAATTCCTTCTTAAGGAACGACTGTGAATGTTGATGAGTCACATATCCCAACCATTCCTAATCTATTTCCCCAAAGGGCCACCCAACCATGAAAACAAAAGGAAAATGAACTTGATAAGTAAATATTGGGAACATTCAAAGTAGTGTAGGTTAAAATACATTTGATTGATGTTGTGAAGAAAATTCAAAGACACACCAAGTTTCTAAAGGAAATGTATACACACCGAAAGGTACTTAGAGGTTATGAGAATGTGATCATGGGGAGGAACATCTCAGCACTAATAGATTCATCACTTCCCAACAACTGCAATGATCCTAGAACATTCTCAATTTTTATACCATAGGGGAGTATTTTTATATAATGTTATTCTTTATTTGTGTGCCTTTATTAATGTGATGCCTCACTCCGTTTACTCTTCTTTATAGGTAGGTGAACTGAATCCCACTATAATAATCGTTCAGCTAGAAAATCGGAGTACAGTACACCCTTTTAGTGTGTTAGAGGATGTTCTTATGAGGGTGAAAATTTTAATTTTTCCTAATGATTTTTATATGATAAAAATGGAAAATTATAGGATGAATTCACATTCCCCAATTATATTGGTGAGGACCTTTTTGAAAACTTTCAAAACCATTATTAATGTCCATAATGGAATATTATCTATGGAATTTGGTGGTGATATAGTCCATTTCAAAATCCTTGATGCCGTGAACCACCCCTCAGAATAACATTCCCCTCTATCAGTAAATTCAATTGATGTACTCTCTTCACCTGAAAACACTTCTTTTTATTCCCCTGATCCCCTTTCTGAGTTTTTTTTAACTGATTGAAATTCTAGGAAATTATTCATTCATATAATGTTGTACCAGTTTAGAAAAATGTCATGTATGTTTATTAATTGATGATTTCTTGAACACTAAGGATCCAATGACTGTCGATGGTACTAATAAGTTTTTAAAATATTATTCCTTATCTATGGATGATTACATTGAGTAGTTAGGAGAGATTAGTGAACTCTAACTTTCACACACACTCCCATCAATCCAAAATCCACATGAATTGGAACTGAAAAAACTACCTCAATATTTAAAATATTCATATCATGAGAATAGAAACTAGCTGCCTGTCATCAATGCCAGTTCACCCCCTCCTGACAATTAATTGAGACTACTTGAACTTTTTAGGGAGTGTAAACAAGTATTGGTATGTACACTTGTGGACATTCTTGGTATTAGCCAAAAAATTTGTACACATCATATGTTATTAAATGATGTGGCTAAACAATTGAGGCAAGAACAACAATGACTAAACCCAAACCACTTAGATGTAGGTAAAAAGGAAGTAAATAAATTATAAGTTGTTAGAATCATTTACACCATCTCTAAAATCCAATGGGTCAATCAAGTTTAGGTAGTTCCTAAAAAACTAGTCTTAAAATATTTTAAAAAAATGAATTATTTCCAACTCGTGTATAGAATAGTTGGCATGTCTACAGAGACTACTGCCAACTAAACCAACATACTATGAAGGACCATTTTTCATTTCCCTTCATTGACCAAATGCTAGAGAGGCTAGCAGGGAAGTCCCATTACTATTTTATAGATGGGTATTTTGAATACTTTTATAACCATATTTCCACTTAGGATGAAGAAAAGAAAACCTTCACTTTCCCCTTTGGCACAATTAACTATATAAGGATGTCATTTGGTCTCTGTAATGCTCTAGGTATTTTCCAGTGATGCATGGTTAGTATTTTTTGGATTACCTAGAAAATTTCATGGAAGTTTTCATGGATGGTTTCATTGTTTATGGCTCCTCTTTTGATAAAGGTCTGAGTAGTCTTGGTTTAGTCCTACGTAGCTGTATTGAAAATAATCTTGTATTAAATTATGATAAATTTAATTATATGGTGTGACAAGGTATATTTTTGGGGTATTTCAATTTTGGGGATTGTATCCAAGTATATAAATCAAAAATAAACATTATCTCTTCCTTAACATTCCATAAAAATGTATAGGATGTGTGGTCTTTCCTAGGTCATGCTGAATTTTACCGTCGTTTCATTTAGGACTTTAGTAAAATTGCACTCCCCCTATCCTGATTACTCCAAAGAAAAAAGAATTTGTTTTTTATAAAGAATGTGAAAAATATTTTAATAATTTAAAATGGGTCTCATGTAACCCTCGGTAATCCAACCACCTCAGTAGAAGTTACCATTTGAGTTCATGTGTGACACCTCTAAATATGAATTTGGGGTAGACTTATCACAAAGGGTCAATCAATCACCCTATTTCATTGTATATGACTCACATACTTTGGACATTTCCCAAGAAAACTATACAAAAACTGAAAAATAATTACTTTCCATTGTGTTTTCCTTGGAAAAATTCAGGTCATGCCTTTTGGGGTCCAAAGTTATTTTGTTCTCAGACCATGCATCCCTTCAGTATCCCCTTAAAAAACTAGAAGCCAAACCATGTCTCCTTCACTGGATTCTCTTACATCAAGAATTAAATCTAGAAATTTGAGATAAAAACGAGCGGAGAATATGGTGGTTGGCCATATCAATAGAATTCCCCCATCCCTAGACATTGACTCATCCCCCTGTTTTCTTATAAATGATATGTTTCCTGATGAGAAATTGTACCAAGTGAAATATGTTATTCCTTGGTATTCCAGAATTGTAAATAATTTTTTTGCATTTGTAATTCATACGGATTTCAACAAAAACCAAGCCAACCATCAAAAACACGAGTCTCATTGGTATATTTGGGAGGACACCTACCTCTAGTGCACATGTAGTGATCAATTCCTTAGGTGTTGTGTTCCCGATAGAGAGTTTCAGTTTTCCCTTAGATTCTTCCACACTATTTCTTGTGGGGGACACTTTGGTCCCTAATGGACTGCTCGCAATGTCCTTGATTTTTGTCTCTTTTAGCCAATACTATTTTGGGATGCCCCTGATTTTGGTAAATCTTTTCCTCTATGTCAATGAATGGGTGATGTCTCTAAAAGAAATGAAAGGCTAGAACAACCATTACTCTTTCATGACATTTTTTATATTTGGGGTATTGAATTTATGGGTCCATTCCCAAATTCCTTTGGAAACTAGTACATTCTTCTAGTTGTTCATTATGTTTTAAAATTGTTAGAGGCACGAGCTACAAGGATTGTTGATTCTAAGGAACTTGTAGAATTTTTGAGAACCCAAATCTTCTATAGGTTTATATTACCTAGGTTTATCATCAGTTACTAGGGTTATCAATTCTGAAACCGAAAAATGAAATCACTTTTTCATCTGTATTGGGTCGGACATCGATTTTCGACTTCATATCACCCACAAACTAATAGTTAAGTTGAGGTGTCAAATTGAGAGGTAAAACAAATTCTTCAAAAAATGTTTCAACCCAATAGAAAATATTAGAGTCTTAGACTTGATGATTCATTATGTGTTTACCATACTACTTTTAAAATCCTAATTTGAATGTCACATTATAGGCTTGTTTTTGGAAAAAGTTCTCACCTACCTGTTGATATTGAGCACCGAGCCTACTGGACCATAAAACAATGAAATTATAATAATTCTTGTGTAGGTTCTCAAATGATGTTATGATTCAAGAGTTAGAGTAAATGAGAAGATATTAAAATGAGAACATAATGATTTATGACGAGAAAAACACGGCTACCCATGACCACCTTATCCTTCATTGTCAGTTCCAAATAGAGAAGAAGGTCCTCCTCTATAATGAATGTCTAAAATTTCATCTTGGTATGCTTCGTTCCTACTATTTTGGACCATACATTGTTACTAATGTCTCTATGTTTGGTGATTTTTATGTTCGAAAGGAAGAAATCAAGTAAACCTTCACTGTCAATGGGAAGCAGTGGAAGCACTTTCATGAAGCCATTTTGGAGTCCCCGATAGAGGAACTCCATGTTCATAAAGTAGAAAATGAATGACACCCACCTGGTTTTATCCTTCCTTCCCAGATTCTCTTTTTTTTATAGTGAGGACACTACATGTTCTAGGTGTGGTGGATGGATTCATTCTTTGGTTAGAGAGTAACATTCATAATTTTTTTCTCAGTTTTTTAATATTATTGTCACTTTACCTCTTATTTTATCCATCACTTATGTGCCAGAATGTTAATTTTATCATGGAAAAATATGTGTGCATTAAAATAATTCCAAATCATTTTTCATTCTTGACATGATTGTGTGGAAAATTCCATTGTATTTGGAAAAAAACAAATGAATGTTGATATGTAATATTTTTCTATAATTTATATTTTCAAATATTTCTTAGTTGTCTAATAGTTTTTTGAAACCCAATCCTCATTAGCACTGACTAATATTTTAATCCCTTACCTAAGAGATATTCTAAGACCTTTATTGTATATTATTCCTTTTAATCACTTTCATGATAGTCTCCGGTCATGTAGAGAAACTCGAACAAGCATTGATTATATTTGAATCCATAAGATTCATGTGTGATACATTCATGATAGAGGCCATTGTTCATTCAAAATCCATTTTTATAGTTAACATCTATTTTTGGCCACCATGACATTTTACCCTTATTAAGCCTTAGATACCATGAAATTCCTATTATGTAGCCATATTATAAGATTATTTTTCCTTACCTACCCATATCTTTTGTAAATTATTTTTTTAATTTCTATAAGTGTCTGGGAGAGGGTATTTTCATGGGAATTATAATAAATGAATCATTTTTATTGGTTCATAGAATGGGTACCTATATTTTCCTTCAGAATTATGTTCAAAAAACACATTGTATCATTGTTTTAAAAAAAATACCTCTTTATCTCGAATGAAAATTGTAAAAAAAGAGAAAATAGTTCTATAAATTGAAAAAAAATAATAAAAAATAAAAAAACTAATGAAGAAAATAAGAATTTTATTCATTATTATTCATTAATGGGTTGTGACCCACACAAATAGACAATAGGGATAGTGATTTAGAAGTGATGAACTTTTTTAGGGGATGACTGTGTACATTCATTGTTAACACCTGCTGAATTTTGACTTGTTTTGTTCATAAGAGAATAAACAATCCTCTTCTGCCTCGTATTTTATATACATTATGTCGTACCAACCCTTTAACATCAGAACAACCTGTTGGAAGTCCTTTTCAGTGGAACACTAGTTTCCTCCAGTAGGGAACTTAGAATTAGGGCAATAATAAGGTAAGATCACATGAACTCTAGGAAAAGATAATAACTTCACATTCATGTGTTCCTTGAGTGAATTGGGAAAATTTTTATGAAAGGTAGGTTGCGACATGTTTCATGGGTGAAAAAATATATTTGAAAAAATATATTTGAAAAAATTCAAGTGTGAGAGAAGAAAAATAATACCAAATTTAATTTCCTAAACAAGATAAGATGAATTTCATTTCAGAATAATCTTTGAATATTTATCACCATTTATTTAGGAATGATACTTGTTTAAGATATAAGACTTTTCCCTGGAGTGAAAATGTTTAGATGTGGGGGTGTGATCGCACCATGATTCAATATTTCATTTTCCCCCTCACACCATTGTATTAAAATTAATTTGAAATATAATAAAAAATTTGAAATTATTGTTTGATTAAATTATATTATTTTTCTCACTGTTAAAAGGGGAAATTATACTTGTTTTGATATTTTTGTTATAGGTGGATGTGATTTAAAGGCCCTAGAGATGATCTTGACAATAAAATAGGCCAAATTGCATGGCATCCCATGGACACAAATCCAATTTTTTGAGCATTATAAGATTTTCATGCATTGAAATGGGATGAAATATTTTGGTCCACTCTAGAACATCATTGTCTATAACTATTTTCAAGTTACTGAATCCCCATTCATCCATAAAAGGGGCTCATCTAAAACATTATGTCCAAGGGACAGAATCTGTACGTAGTCAGATGTTTGGTTTGATATTTAGAAAATATATCCCAATAATGATGTCTATTGGATACCAAACTTTTTAGGGAGAAATTCAATAGGTATAACAACAACTTTATTCTTTTTTCCAATTCATGGTATAGTTGTTTACTTGTCTAAAACTGAGACTCAAATGGAATCACCAAAAATGGGTGCTCAAAACCACTCACCATTTTGGATATAAATGGGAACCAAGGGAACATCATTTTCAAGTTCTAACCAGGAGAAAAGATATACCATTTTGGATTCCTATAGATGTCTCATCATTATCCTAGAAGTTCTGGAGGCCCTTATCCTCTTATGGGGATCAAGTATGAAGAAGTATTTCAACCCGACTTTCCTCCTCCACTTAATGCTGGGATAATCGGTGGGTGTTCATTGTGAGGGAGCTAAACATATTGTATATGGAGTTTCAGAACTTGTAATACTATTGGGTTGATTTATTTTTAGTTTTAAAGAATTTAATTTAGAAGTATGTTACTTTTATTTATATTTTTTTGATTTAACTGAATAAAATGAAATTTACTTTTAACTAATCGGTGTGAGGTTTTGAGTGTATGACTAGTGTGGTTCTGATTAGACAACAAAAGATTCCTTTTATTCCACACATATTTGAGATTATAATTTTTTGGAAGCTATTATACCATGAATGTGATCTGGAAAAAGGTTATATGATTGTTATGTCACGGTTTGGCTCAACATGCTTTGATACAAGATCTTGGAAAGTAATCGAGATTCTAAATAATTTCAACCAAAGACTTACATAAAACCTTAATTAATCTCTGAGAAAAATGAACTTTAAATGTGTGTACTAAACTTAAAATTAATCATTTTATCTAATTATTATAAGACACCACCTTTCCTTGTCATCTATTAAACTCTTTAATTATGTCATTTTATTTTTAAAATTGTCTTCAAAACCACCCCCAATTTTAATCCTTTTTATTAAAAATAAAAATTCTAAACCTATCAAATATCTTTCATATAAGACCTAGGGTCTACCATATACTATAAATCAATTATAAAAGGATGATAAATTTGATGTTTTGTGACAAAACGGTCAAATTTTGGCATCATTGAAAGGGCGTGCTTCGGTTTATAGTATGTGTTTTTTATAAGATATTTGTAAATTTTGTGAATATTTATTTTCCTTTTCAACCCTTTTGTGTTCTGATCTATTTCTTTTTGTATGTTTGGTTCATGATGTGTTCTAATCTGGGAGATTTACCTCTTTTCAAACTCAGACCGTAGAGGATCCTACATTAGCAACACCAAGACACAGAAGAAAACCCTTTGAAGGAGGACACACAAAACATTGATATTATTCTTGATCCTTCGACTTCTTTATCTAGAACTAACATCAAAACCAAAATAAAGTTGTATAAAATTACTGAAAATAGTATTACACTAAAATAACAAACCTCACCTGATGTCTATATCCAACCCACATACATTCAATTACAAGGCGAGGCACCCAATTTTGAACAAAAATCTGGTTTAATTCATCTATTACCAAGATTCCATAGACTTCTTGGAGAGGATCCACATAAGAATTTAAAAGAATTTCATATTTTGTGTTCTATATTAAAACCTGAAAATTTGGATGAAGATTAAGTAAATCTTAGGTCATTTTATTTTTCATTAGAAGACACTACAAAAAACTGTCTTTATTATGTTAATTCACCAATAAGCAGTTGTGTGAACATAAAATGATTTTTTCTTGAATAATATTTCCCTACCACTCGAACTGCAACAATAAAAAAAGAAATATGTATTATGAGAAAATCTCAAGAGGAAACACTTCAAGAATATTTGGAAAGAATTAAAATATTATGTTCATGTTGTACACACCACTAAATAAGTGATCAAATTTTAATACTGTATTTTTATAAAGGTTTAATTCTAATTGATCGTGACATGATTGATGTGGTTGTAGGTGGTGCACTAGTGGATAAAACCCCAATCATTGCAAGGACCCTAATTGAAAACATGGTATAGAACACTCAACAATTTGGTTCAAGGTCTAGTGTACCCATTTGAGGTTTCCATGAGGGGAAAAGTACTGAATTTTAGAAGGAGGAATCAATGTTTGAAGAGGTAAGTACCCTAATTTGAAAACTCACTCTTTATTTAGAGAAATCCCAATCTCCTCCTTCCATACATTGTGGTATATGTTCTTCTAACACCCACTACTTTGACCAATTCCCCCAATTAAGAGAAAAATGTGAGATTTTTTAGGAAATCATTCCAGGTCTCCCCTATAACCAACCATTTAGGCAAGAACCATACTATCCATAAAACTCTAGGTGGAAAGAAAACCATGATTTTAGGAAAGGGGGTATTCAAACCAACCTCAACAACAATGGGACCCTTAGGGGAAGAGTAGTCAACCACCACCACCACCCAAAAATATCCAACCACCAGAAACAACATTCCAACAAACCCCTCTATAACCCGTGCCTAGACTAGAAGATATGATGAAACAAATGGATTCCAACAATATCAATTTCCAACGAACCACCAAAGCATCCATACAATACCAAAAAACCCAATTAGGATAGCTAGCTAGCTCTGTGTAGGAAATCTAATGTCATGGTCAGGTAAACTGCCATCATAGCTAGTAGTTAAACCTGGGAATAAGGGAAATGTTTTCTATATAACACCCATTAGTGGGAAAAAACATAAAAAAGCAAAATAACTCCACTTTTAGAGTCATCCCCACCTATAGAAACAACCATCCCAATCACTAAAAATGGTCCAAGAGAAGAAATCCTTATCCTTAGAGAATCCCTTCCAAAGGAAAGAGTGTGTTTGTTGATGAGTTACCTATCCCAACCATTCTTCTTCCATTTTTTCAAATTTCCACCCAACCATGAAAACAAAAGAAAATTTAACATGATAAGGAAGTACTTTAATCATTAAAAAAATAGAAGGTTAATATTCCTTTGATTGATGTTATGAAGAAAATTCTACAATACACCATGTTTCTAAAGGATATGTGTATATACCAAATGAGAAATAGAGGTGATGAGAAGGTGAGGTTAAGAACGAATGTATTAGTATTTATAGAAAAATCACTTCCCATCAAGTTCCATGATCATCGAACATTCTCAATTTCGTGCACCATAGGGGAGTATTATTTTTCTAACGCTATTATTGATTTGGGAACCTCTATTAATGTGATGACCCAATCTGTTTACTATACGTTAAAGGTCGGTGAACTAAATCCCACTAGAATTATCGCTCATCTAGAAAATCGGAGTACATCACACACTTTGGTTGTGTTGGAGGATGTTATTGTGAGGGTGAAATTTTTTATTTTTCCTACTGATTTCTATGTGATAAAAATGGAAGCTAATAGGATGAATGGACATGCACTGATTATATTAGAGTGTCCCTTTTTGAAAACTACCAAAACCATAATTAATATCCATAATGTACATTATCTATGGAATTTGGTGGGTAGATACTTCATTTCAACACCCTTGATTCCATAAAGCACCCCTCAGAAGAACATTCTTCTCTCTAAGTAGATTCAATTGATGTACTCCCTTACCCTGAAAACAATTCTTTTCATTCAACTAATCCAATTTTTGATTTTTCATCATTGATTTAAATTCTAGGAAATGAATCATGCATAGAATATTGTACTGTTTTATAAATAATCCATGCATGTTTTTAAATTGATGATTTCTTAAACACTAGGGATCCAATGATCATTGATGATATTGTTGTGTGTGTAAAAGTTCATTCTTCCTCAAAGGATGATTCAATTAAGAAATTAGATGAGATTATTGGACTCTCACTTTCACACACACTCCCTTCAATAAAAAATCTACCATAGTTGAAATTCAAATAACTTCCTCAAGATTTAAAATATTCATATCTTGAAAATGAAAATAAGATCCCCATCATCATTTCTAGTTCACTACCTCGTGAGCATGAATTGAGGCTGATTTAGCTTTTTAGGGATTATAAAAAGGCATTGGGATAGACACATGCATACATTACTAGTATTATCCCATTGATTTGAACAGATCATATATTGTTAAATGATGAGGATAAACCTGTGAGGTAGGTACAACATTGACTGACCCCAATCCTATTTGATTTAGTTAAAAAGAAAGTATCAAAATTATTGGATGCTGTAATCATTTACCCCATCTCTAATAGCCAATGGGTCAGTCTCGTTCAGGTAGTTCCTAAAAAAATAGTCTTACATTAATAAAAAATGAAAATAATGAATTGGTTCCAACTCGTGTATAGAATAGTTGGAGTGTATACATAGACTCTCACTAACTAAACCTACACACTAGTAAGAACCATTTCCAATTGGCATTCATTGATCAAATGCTATAGAGGATATCGGGGAAGTCCCATTACCATTTTCATGAGGGGTATTATAGATAATTTCAATTCCATATTTCCCCTAAGGATTAGGAAAAGAAAACCTTCACTTTCCCCTTTGGGAAATTTTTCTATAGACGGATGCCATTTGGTCTGTTTAATGCCCTAGGTACTTTCCAGTTATGTATGGTTAGTATTTTTTTCAGATTACCTAGAAAATTGCTTGGAAGTTTTCATGGATGGTTTCACTGTTTATGGTTCCTCCTTTAATGAATGTTTGAGCAGTTTTGGTTTAGTCTTACATCACTGCGTTGAAAACAATCTTTTATTAAATTATGATAAATTTCATTTCAAGGCGTGACAAGATTTAGTTTTGGGGAATGTCATTTTTGGGGATGGTATCCAAGTAGATAAATCAAAAGTGGTTGTCATTTCATCCTTACCATTGCTAAAAATTTATAGGATGTGCAGTCTTTCATCTTTCATGTTGAATTTTACCATCATTTCATTCGTGAATTTGGTTAAACTGAACTACCCCTATCCTTATTACTCTAAAAGGAAAAAGAATTTGTTTTTTATAAAGAACATCAGAAATATTTTAATAAGTTAAAATAGAGTCTCGCATCACCCGCATTAATCCTACCACCTCTGTGAGATTTTCCATTTGAGATCACATGTGACGCCTCTTTCTATGCCGTTGGGTCAGTCATATCACAATGGGTCAATCGAGCTCTATATGTCATTGCCTATGCCTCACGTACTTTGGACCCTTACCAAGAAAACTACACAACTAAAAAATTAATTCCTTTACATTGTGTTTTACTTGAATAAATTCTGATCATACCTTTTGGGGTCCAAAGTCATTATGTTCTCTGAGGGTGTAATTTTGGCCCGGGGGCCTGGAAGCCCGACAGGCCCGACCCGAAAGCCCAATCGGCCCAGCCCAGCAAAGCCTGCATCGGGCCAGGTCAGGCTCGGGCCTTATGTTCAGCGGGTCAGGCCTGGTTCTATCCAAGAAGGCCCATGGGTCAGGCGGAGCTGGCCCAAAAAAGCTCGGCCAACTGGCCCGCGCGAAGCCCAACCCACTAGCCAGTGTGAAGCCCGCCAGGTGTAAAACAATTAATGAGGAAATTGCGGGTAGGGGGATTCGATCACCCCACCACAAGCTCCCAAGGCTGCACCTGGACCAAACTTATCACCAGCTTATATATATATATCTGTATATATACATATATACATACATATATATATACATAGATACACACACACACACACACACACATATATATATACGTATCTATATATATGTATATATATATATATATCATTATATATTAACAAAAAATAAGATCATATATATACATATAATTATAATGTGTGTATAAATATATATACAATGATATATAATTATATATATTTAATAGTGTAATATATAAAAAATCATTAATAATATATATCAATTAAGTGTGGTTTTTAAAAATCAATTAATAATATATATATATATATGTGTGTGTGTGTGTGTGTGTGATTTAATATAATATATACATATAAACTAAGCTATTAATATATATATATATATCAATGATTTAATATTATATATATAAAATAACTTGTTGTGTATTAATAAAAAAATAACACACTCACCTAATGATATTTATGCAACTCCCTCAACTTCATTAATTTTTTTAAGTATGTTGCAACATGCATATATTATATATATTGTACATATATAAATCTATTTAGAAAAAAAATTAACTCACCCACCGCGATGCACCCCCCAACCCCTAATTATTATTTTTATAATTTTCTCATATTATATATATATATCAATCATTTAACATTATATATGTATAATAAATTATCATATATTAATAAAAAATTAACACTCACCCAATGATGTTCGCACACACCCCTAACCTCACTAATTTTTTTTTAATGTGATGAAACTTTCATATTATGTATATGTATATATAAAAAAATCTACTAATAATATATATATATATATCAATGATATGATAATATATATATATATAAACAAAGACATTAATAATATATATAAATCTATTAATAATATATATAAATTAAGTGTGGCTTTTAAAAATCCATTAATAATATGCTTGTTTGTGTGTCAATGATTTAATATTATATAATAACTTATTTTATATTAACAAAAACAATAACACACTCACCTAATGATGTTCATGCATGTCCTCCAAACTCAATAATTTTTTTAAATATGTTACAACTGCATATATTATATATAAATCTATTTAGATAAAAAAAATTAACCCACCCACTCTGGCGCACCCCCTAACCCCTAATTAATTTTTTACAATTTTATCATATTATATATATGTAAACTTATTATATATTAACAAAAAATAACTACTCTAGAAATGATGTTCGCACACCCCCAACCTCATTAATTTTTTTTAAATATGATAAAACTTGCATATATTATATATACTATATATAAATATATAAATCTATTTAGAAAAAAATTAACTCACCCACTACTGCGTAGCTGCTAAGGGTGTAATTTCGATCTAGATAGGGCCAGGTCGGGCCTACCCTACAAAAAAAATTAAAAAGGTTTTAAAAAAAATTTAAAATTAAACAAACGCTTAAAAATACTTTTCATAAATAAGTTAAAAAAATGTAAAAAAATGTTTTAAAAATGATAAAAAACATTTAACTAACAACACATTAAAAGAACCACCCACGGCTGCACACCCCCCAATCACTCATTAATTTGTTTAAATTTTTACATAATATATAAAAATTCACAGACATATATAAATATATTTAGAAAAAAATAACATATCCAGCAACATTAAAATGTTTTTACATAAAATATGTTAAATGATTAAAAAAATACATCTAAAAAATATGTGTTCAAAAAAAATGTTTTAAATTAAAGGTCTAAAAATAAATGTAAAAAATAATTTTAAACAAGTGTTAAAAATGTTTTAAATAATGTTTTAATTAAAAATTCATAAAAAAAAGTTTTCAAAACAAAAATTTAAATTAATCTTTTTAAAACCAACACTTAAAAAATACTTTTTACATTAACATATGAAAAAATAAGTTAAATTCTTTAAAAACACTTGTAAAAAGCATGTGTTTAAAAAAATTCAAAAATGTTTTAAATTAGTCATTTAAAAAAAATTTAAAAGAATTTTGTAAACAGACGTTAGAAAACAATTTAAATAAAAAAATTTAAATAAAAAATATTAACAAACACTAAAAAAATTAAAAATAAGTTAAAAAAAATATATGTAAAAAAATATTTTGAATAAATTTTAAAAAAAAATAGTTTAAATAATAAGGCTTTAAACTCACCCACGGAAGCTGCGCACCCCCTCATAATTTTTTTTACAATTTGAAAATAATATATATATATATATTCACATTATATAAATCTATTTATACAAAAAAAACGTATCCACCCATATTAAAATGTTAATAAAAAATAAAATTAACTTTTTTACAAAAAACATGCATTTAAAAATAAATGTAAAGAAATTTTTTAAATAAATGTTAAAAAATGTTTATATAAAAAAAATTTAAAACAGACATTAATTTTGAAAATAATAAAAGCACACCATGACCCGGCTCGAAAAAGTCCAGCCAGGACGGAAAAAGCCCGATCCGACCTGAGGGTTTGGGCTGGCCCGAGGCCGGGCTCTGGCCGCCTCATGGGGTTGTTCAGGTCGGGCTGAGCTGGGCCGAACAGTGGCCAGTGGCCCGACTTTTTGCAGGGCAGGCCCGTCCCAGCCTGGCCCTATCCGGTCCGGGCCAGGATGGACCGAGCCCAAATTACACCTTTAATGTTATCAGACCATGAAAACCTATGGTATCTCCTTAAGAAACTAGAATCCTAACCACATCTCATTCATTGGATGCTCCAACTTCAATAATTCAATCAATAAAATAGAGATAAAATGAACATAGAATGTGATGTATGACCTTATGAGTCGGATTCCTCCATCCTTGGACATTGACTCATCCTCGTGTATTCCAATAAATTATATGTTTCCTGGTGAGAAATTGTATCGAGTGCAATATGTTATTCCTTGGTATGAAGAAATTGTAAATTATTTGGTTGCATCTTTTATTCCTACAGATTTCAACAAAAACCAAGCTAGTTATCTAAAACATGAGTCTTGTTGGTACATTTGGGATAACCCCTACCTCTGGTGAAAATGTAGTGATCATTTCCTTAGGCATTGTGTTCCCAATAGCGAGTATTAGTCTGTCCTTATATTCTCCCACACACTTGATTGTGGGGCCACTTTGGTCCCCAACGGACTTCTCACAAATTTTTTGATTCTAGTCCCTTTTGGTCAACACTTTTTTTTGGATGCCCATATTTTTTTTAAATATTATCCTCATTGTCAATGAATGGGTAATGTCTCTAAAAGAAATGAAATTTTAATTTTCTAATCCTCTTTCATGAATTTTTTATGTTTAGGGTATTGACTTTATGGGGCCATTTCCCAATTCATTTGGAAACTTCTACATTCTTCTTGCTGTTGATTATGTGTCAAAATTGGTAGAGGAAAGATTAATAAGGACTTATGATTCTAAGGTGGTTGTAGAATTTTTGAGAACCCAAATATTCTATAGGTTTATATTACCTAGGTTTATCATCAGTTTCCAAGGTTCTCATTTCTGCAACTAAACAATGAAATAAATTTTTCGTCAGTATGGGGTTGTTCATTGAGTGTCTACTAAATATCACACATAGAACAATGGTCAAGCTGAGATGTTAAATAGATCGGTAAAACAAATTATTGAAAAAATGTTTCAACACAATAGATAAGATTAGAGTCTTTGACTATATTATTCATTATGGGCTTACCATACTTCTTTTAAAACCCTAACTAGAATGTCAACTTATAGGCCTGTATTTGGAAAGAGTTATCACCTCCCTATAGATATTGAGCACCAAACCTACTGGGCCATCAAACAATATAATTATAATATTTCTTGTGCAAGTTCTCAAAGGATGTTTTAGATTTAGAAGATGGAGGAAATGATAAGAGATGAATATAAGAACTCCAGGATTTATAAGGAGTGAACCAGGGATGCCCATGACCGCCTTATCCTTCATCATCAGTTCCAAATTTAGAAGAAGGTTCTCCTATATAATGAAAGGATGAAATTGTATTGTGGAAAGATTTTTTGTCACTGATTTGGACCATAAATTGTTAATAATGTCTCTCCATTTGGTGTTGATCATTCTCAAAATGATGAAACCAAGAAAACCATAACTGTCTATGGACAGCGAGTGAAGCACGTTCATTAAGCCATTCTAGGGTCCCTGATAGAGGAACTCCATGTTCATGAAGTGACCTATGAATGAAACCCACCAGTTTTTATCCTTCCTTCACACATTATCTTTTTTTAGTGGGGACACTAAAAGTTCTAGGTGTGGGGGATGGGATCATTCCTAGGTTTGTTAGGAACTTTCATCATTTTTTCTCACTTATTGAATATTATTGTCACTTTCCCTCAAGTTTTATCCCTCACTTTTGTGTAGAATGTTAATTTTATCATGAAAAAATTCCCACTTTAAAAGAATTCAAAATCATTCTTCATTATTGAGTTGATTGTGTGGAAAATTCTATTGTTTTTGGAAAAATGTTTTCCAAATGAATTTTGATATGGAATCTTTTTCTAGAATTAATATTTTCAAATAATTCTTAGTTGTTTAATGGATTTTTGAATCCCATGCCTCATTAGCACTGACCAATATTTTAATCAATTATCCAAGAGACATTCTAGGACCTTTATTGCATATTCTTCCATTTAATCGATTTCTTTAGAGTCTCGGGTCATGTAGTGAAATTAGAAGTTTCCTTGATTCTGTTTAAATCCATAAGATTCAAGTGTTCTATATTCCTGATAGAGGGAATCATTCATTGAAAAACCCTTTGTACAATTAACCACTATTTTGGGAAACCATAAAATTTTAACCTTCCTAAGCCTTAGAGACCATGAAATGCCTTTTAGGTAGCTACATTCGAATCTTATTTATCCATGTCTACCCATATCTTGTGTACATTTATTTTTTACTTTAGTAAAGTGTGGGGGATTGGGTGTTTCCATGTCAATTATCAAGAATGAATCATTGTTATGGTTTGATTGAAATGGTGCATGCATTTTATTTTGGAAGTGGGTTCACAAGCAATATTTAATCATTTTTTTGAAATTTTTTCCTATTTATCTCTAATAATAATTGTAAAAAAAGAGAGAATAGTTCATTACATTGAAAAAAACATAACAAAAAGAAAAAATCTAATGAAGAAAAGAGGAATATTATTCATTATTATTCATTGATCAGTTGTGACCCGCACAAATGGAAAATGGGGATAGTGAGTTCGAAGTGATAAACTTTTTTAGGGGGTGAGTGTGTATATACATTGTGGATAGTTGCTGAATTTTGAAATGTTTTGTACATAGATATTAAACCCTCTTCTTCTACCTCCATTTGTTTATACAATAAATCCTACTAACCATTGAACCTCAGAACAACCTGTTCGAAGTCCTCTTGAGTAGCACATTAGTTTCTACCGGTAGAGAACATAGAATATTTGAAAGCATATGATAATATCACATGAACTCTATGAAAATATAGTAACTCTTCTTTCATATGTTTCTTGATTGAAGAAGGAAAATTTCTAAGGTAGTCTGTGACATGTTGCATGGATGAACAAACAAAGTCAAAAAAATTGGAATGTGAGAGAAGAAAATTGATAAGAAAATTGATTTTATAAATGAGACATGATGAATTTCATTTCAAAAGAATCTTGGAAATTTTCTCACCTTTTCTTTAGGAATGAGACTTGGTTATGATATAATACTTTTCCCATGAGTGAAACTGTTTAGGTGTGTGGGTGTGATCACACCGTGATTCACTGTTTCATTATCACCCTTAGACCATTGTATTAAACAAAAAATGTTATTGTAAATTTAAAATATAATAAAAAAATTAACTTCATGTTTGATTAATTTATTTTGTGTTTATCACTTTTAAAAAGGGAAATTATACTTGTTTTGATATTTTAATTGAAGGTGTAAGTGATTTTAAGTCTTAAGAGATGATCCAGAAGAAAAATGGGTCAAACTGCATTGAATCCCATAGAAATCTATCCACTATTTTGAGAATTACGAGAATTTAGGGCATCCAAATGGTATGAGACATTGTGATCCTCTCCAAAACATCATGGGATACAACTATTCTCAAGTAACTAAAGCCACATTCATCCATTAAAAGGCACATTCAAACTATTCTGTCTAGAAGACATAATATGCACAATCTGAGAAGTTTAGTTCTTTATTTTGAAAATATATTCCAATAAAAATTTCTAATGGCTATCGAAGTTTCCAAGGAGATATCCAAGAGGCCTTCCAACAACTATATTATTTTTTTCATGTTGTGATAGGTATTTTTACTTGTTCAAAACCAAGACTCAAATGGTATCACCAAAACTAGGTTCTCAAAACCACTTACCATTATGGAAATAGAAGGGAACCAAGGGAACCTCATTTACCAATTCAAACCAGGGTCCAAGATATGATATTTTGGAGTCCAAGATTAGTCTCTTCATCATCCTAGATTTTTTAGACGCCCCTATCCTCATAGGGTGATCAAGTATGAAGAAGGAGTTCCACACAACTTTCCTCCTCCTCTCGATATTGGTATAATTAGTTAGTGTTCATTGTAAGGGAGCTACACATATTGTAAAGAGAGTTGTGGAACATTTACTACTACTGGTTTGATGTTTTTTGGGATTGAAAACATTTCATTCTGAATTTACCTACTTTGATATATCTTTTTTTGATTTAACCAAATTAAATGATCTTAACTTTTAACCAATCAGTGCGAGGTTTTGAGAGTGTGAATTGTGTTGTTATGATTGGATGGAAAAATTATCCTTCTCTTCCCCACTTATTTTATATTTCAATTTTGTTGGAATCTATTTTACCATAAATTTGATCTGGACCTTGTCTATATGATTTTTATGTCACGGTTTCGCTCAACCTTCTTTGAAAAAAGATCTTGGAAAGTAATTAGGATTCTGATAAATTTTAACCAAAGAAATTTATCAAACCATAATTAATATCAGAAAAAATGATCTTTAAATGTGTGTTGTGAACATGAAATTAACCATTTTATCTCTTAATTATAAAACACCACCTTTCCTTGTCAACTATTAAACTCTTTAATTGAGTCATTTTATTTTTTAAACTGTTTTCAAAACCACCCCCAATTTTATACCTTTTATTAAAAATACACATTCTAATCCAATAAACTCTCCTTGAGAGATGACCTAGGGTTTTCCATATACTATAAATAAATCATAAAAACATAATCAATTTGACATGTCAGGAAAAAGCGATCAATAGTATCTGGGATTCACTATTTATCATGTGATCTTGTTGTGGCATGCATTAATATACTTGATACTATCGAGTTATTAAATGTTGAAATGAACCATTTATTTTCAGTTTTAATTATTTAGTCATGATATTTTATGATATATTTGTGGGTCACCATGCGAGAAGAGTGTCCATATATTTTGACAAAATCATAAATGTCTCAATGCTCACGATGACATTATAAGAGGATCAGGTGTCTATCATGATAGTCAATTTCTTTTTAGATTTTATGCATAATGTTATGTAACACATATACGTCTAGATTTGAATCTAATATAGAAATTTTGGGAAAATGGTTATCTCTATCTTTTCAGTTTAATGATTTCTAAAGCATGATGGATGCCTCTAAGACACATGATTAGTGGTCAGTGGAGTGTGTTTTATGGGATGAGATCACTCTATCTATATATCCATCATTAAGGAAATTCATAATGTGGGAATAATCACTTGAAATCTGGTAAAATGTTTCCTTCCACGTAGAAGGAACATAGTCATGAAAAGACCATTTTAAAATGGTCATTCTTGGTTAAAATTCCCTTATGCCTGATAGTCTCTTCCGTTGAGTCAATGCTTCCTTGAGAGCATTATGATATTGTTCTTGATTGTACGCACAGTCAGTGAAAAAACTGTTGGTCATAAATATTCATGTTTGTTTTTTTGAGTGATCATCTGATTCCTCAAGTGGTGAAGGTATCATGGTCAGGTTTTTGATGCGCCAGCAGGTGAAACTAATCATTTAATAAAATAATTCGATCATTAGTGGTTTGATTGATCTACATTTAACATTTTGGGTATGGTTGGGTGGAAACCATATCGGTAACTTTATTTTAATTTATAAAAAGTTCATCGGGTTTGCTTTTGGAAACCATTATAACCATCTTAGTGTACTCTTGGTTAGATGACAATCGTGTCACCTATATTAACATCATCCATGTACATTGAGGGACTGTTGGTTTTATGTCATGATAAATTTAAAATACATTGTTCATGTTAAGTGTTCTCTGGAAGCATGGTTGTACTTAGAGGCATGGTTAGTCCTGAGTAACACCTGGGATCCCATGTAGGAGCACAATGTTTGGACTCATGGACACAAGTTGTTTTCCTTGACTTGATCTCTAAGAGGATTCCACTTGGAAATTATTCAGTGTTTGTGTAATTTTTGTGTTTGGATTTTTCTGATGTTCCATTTTTAAGAGCTCTTAATATTATCTTGTATGATCTCCTTGGAATACTATTGATGATTCTGAGGCAACCTCATACTTTAATCGGGCTTGGAAATGTTGTTTAAAGGTGGAATTGATCAAAGTCTGCTGGATCAGCCATGCACCCATGTTCATGATATGGAAGGATATCTTTAAGTGGGTGTTATGGGTAGATATTATTTCATAAGTAGGTATGGGCATCAGTGAGTGTTCTCTATGAAAATCCAAAGTTACCTTCTTTTAAATGCATTGGGTTTTTCTTTTGAAAAATGTTGTTCTTCTAATTCAATAATTTTGATAATGGTTTAATGTTAGTGGATTTACCTGTATTTCCATAGTTTTGATTAAAAGAGGTCAGTTTGTAATCGACCCTATGATCAAATCATGTTTAATATGTAATTTTTTAGCATCATTGGAATGTTACGAGCATGTTTTGAAAGACAATTCTAAAAATAGAGATACCATGATTTAGAATTGCATCTTAAATTCCAAAACCTATGGTGAAAGAACTATAGTAAAAGTGATTAAATAGATGATGTGGATATCATGTACATAGTTTTATAAAATCGGGTAAGCTTTTTCTGGATGATTTAGTTAGGAAAACAAGCATTGGATTGAGTTTCTATAGATTAAGTACCATATGTTAAGATAATTCTTGGTGGTGTGTTGGGTGTTTTAAAATGAAACACTGCAATATGAGTCCTTAAGGATTTTGGGCCACCCAGGCCTTCGGGTCAGTAGGGATTTCGGGCCACATTTAAGGCCTTCAGGCCACCTCAAGGCCTTCAGGACACATGCGGTTTCCCCCGACTCACTAAAAAAAGGAGCAGCCCTAGAAAAGGATTCAAGAGCAGGTTCACTCACCAGAGCAGAGCCAAATGGATTTGTCAGAATGAGAAGGTATGGCTATGCCATCGTGACTAGCCTGTGATTTCACGGGAAGCCTAGCCAGACAGCCATGTGAAGTTGGAGAGATACTATCATGATGTTGATGCTGGGGAGGGGCAGTTCCTTGTAGATAGTCTGGTTGAATTCCCTAAGACCTTTGGGTCATGTATTCTCCTAATCGTATGGGCCATGTAATCACTGAGCCTATGGGCCTTGTAAGGGTTCCCCCTCTTCCCTTGAAAGGGGGGTTATTAAAAATCCATAAAAATGAAGGCCTTCGGGCAATTCGGGCTAAGGATTCTTAGAGAATAGAAGTTCTAAGGTGGAAAGATTGTATTGTCCTATGTTTTTCACTTGTTTAAATTCCAAGACAATTTGAATTTTTTCATTTGGTGGATGTCCCAATTTGTAAAATTAACCTTGGATATTAATTTCAAGAATTTAGAAACTTCAAAGTGGTCTTTCTAGACATGTTTCAAGGCTTGATGGGTCCCTTAGGTGTTCTGTCATGTTTTAAGAGTGTTGGACCCCAAAAACTCAAAATTAGATATAACTATTAGGGGTGCACAGTTTTTATAAAATTGTGCATCCCTTAGGGGATGATTTATGGCTTGGTTTAATGGATAATGTGGTGTCTCATGGTTTGGTCAAACCATGAAGGAGGAGCTACATGGTCGTGAGAAAAACTTCTTGTTTTTTACTATGGGTTTTTGCACGGTCTGCATATGTTTGGAAAACTGTGTGCCTTAACTATGTTGGGTTCTTTTTGGGCACTTCCTTAGCACACACTTGGCACACTATTTGGGAAATCGTATGGCCAAATTGTGTGCCCTATTGTCTTTGTATGAAATTATTGTTTTTACCTTAATGATATTTAAAACCTATCTTCATCCTCTTTATTTCTTCCCAACCACATGCAGCACCCCCTCCTACTTGAGCTCCACCAATTCTCCTCTTATAGGCATGATGGTATCTCCCTCATCTGAAGTCGGATTTCAGATCTTTTGGTATATACGGATTCCTCTTGATAATATATCCCTTCCTCTTTCTTCCTTTCTTGGTTTCTCTTTCTATCTTTTGTACTATAATGTGGTGAGGTAATTCACCCTATTTTTAGTGCATTCATCTATTTATTTTATTTATCTAAAACCGGACCAAATGAAGCCTCCATATCAGATGTGTCGGTATTTCTTGGTATAAGGTCGGTTTTATAGCTTCCTTTCTGATGTTTCATTGAATTCTATATGGTGTGTCGTTGTGCCGCACACCAGAACCATTCAACGATGCTTATAAACTATCAAATAAATTAAATTAAATGTGTTTCCATGTTTGGTATGACCCATGAAAGTGGTGAATCAATACTATGGGTGATCACTTGAATATAAGAAACCCAAATGGGTGTGTTTCTCTGATATAGTATTTTTTTCCCTTATCAAAAATTGATCAACATAACATTAAAAGTAATTCACATTTAGTAAAGGATTTAAAATGAAGAATTCAATTGGAATAAATAATTGAATGACCATCAGTTAGGCCCTTGATCTTTATTACCCATGTTTTAAAAAAATATGCTTTGTAATTAACCATTGATTAATATTTTTATATAAAATGCACTTATTTCTTTGGGATTATGTTTTATGAATCAATTTTTATTGCATATGCCACATATTTTTTAACTAATTCATTATTTTGAATGTTATTCTCTTATTCTCAAATCCTTATGATTATGCTTATTTCTATCTATGCATTTTTTTATCCTAGTGCCTTGTTCCTATTTCCTTATTCCATGGTTATTTGTATTGCGTGTAATGTTTAGTGATCTATATTATCTTGATGTACATTAAAATTCTGGGATTTTATGTGATATTAAAATGTTATGCCTTATCTTCTCACGGGGCGTGAGAGAACACGAGTTCCGACTTTAGGATTCTATGGATGGAATTTTCATGCCTGGATTGTTACTACATGACACATTGAGAGTGATGCATTGGCTTTCCATGTACGGTATCTCCAAGTGGATTATGTTTTAGTCATGAGTGACACTAATTTATTAGGGGGGGAACCATGGATGGAATCATTGGAAAGGTGTTTACACCATGCCTCGGGTGATACCCAGCCCCCTATCTGAGAAAATTGGTATGAACTCAGAGTTTACCATTCCATGAGTGATATGAAAGATATCCTTATATGTCACCTTGAATGGACTCCGTGGTATCATTTTATGGAGTATCTTGTAGTGACCCTTAGTATTAAATTAAGGATCACCTTGGATGGGATCAGGACTCCATTACTCAATTTTACAAATTCATTTCATCGGTTACTTTTGATTGTTATATTTCTATTATTGGTATGATTAAAAAGTGGTATCAAAATGCTTGGACGATGTCTTAGGGGTGTCAATTCTAAGTTAATGCACAATCCTGGGGTCGACCCACTTCTGTTACTTCATATAGGCTTCTTGGTAAATTATCATTTAACTTATATAGGTTGTATTGGTTTATAAATCCATCATAGGGAGAACTAGGTAGAATCAAGCAGGTAACCATTTGCGAACCCGGACCTAAGGGTTATTTATTTATTTATTATCATTTATTCATTTATATTGGAACAATATTCCTTTTATAGCACATGAAAGGTATTGATCTAGACACCATTGGTGGTGGCATACTAGTATTACATCTCACACCATTCTTGGGCCTCCATTGTATTGGGGTACTTGAGAAAATATTCATGTTTCCAAGTCCTTGTATTGATTTCTTGTGTTGTTATTTGTACTTGGTAGCATAGGAGCATAGGATTGAGCTAGTACACATGATGCTCATGAAGTTATCCTCTTGAATCTTCTCTTTTTAATGTATTGTATTTCTTATAACTTGTAGCACAACCTAAACATTAATTATTTAATATATGTATTATATTTATATATTTTATTGTATTTAGTTAGTTGAAATTAACTTTTTGCTTCTTTCTCTTTAATTTCTTATTACTAATTTGGATATTTCCTGTTATTTATCATTTTTATACCATTGTACTACTCTGAGATTTAGGTTACATTCTACCCATAGTACCACCATTTGACCCTCACTGCTAAGAGGAATCCTTTATCAAATGGGATGGTGCACTTGGGGTCATGTGGTGACTAGTCTGGAAACATGTTTAGTGGTATGTCAATTCAGGATATTACAAATTGTTATCATAGGGTTTTTTCATTTACTTTGTCTTACATCTTTTAACTGGTAGATAGGACACTAGGAATGTGTTGGTTCTTAGTAAATAGTCTTGTCTAGGAGTGGTTAGCCAACGTACGGGGAAAAGTATTAGTGTTCAGAGCTGGGATTGATTCACATGTTGATTGTTATTAATATTGATTTGATTTAACCATGAATGATTTCAGTACCATTAATTACATACTAATTTATGAGATTTATTATAATTTTCCTTCGCCAGTGTGGAAATGAAATAGAATCACATGAATCATGATAGGCACCTTGGAATTCACATTCCATGCATATTCCATTCCATGTAGGTTGAAGTGTTAGACAATTTGATTTGTTAATGTGCCTTGCATTTTTTTATTAGCATGTCTTTTATAAGAAATGTTAGAAATATAAAAAACATGTTTATATTTCAACTAGTTAATAATTTTATTTTCATGATCCTATAATTTAAATTATCATTCTTTGTTTATATACCTTGTTTGAGTGTGTTTTTTTTTGTGTAGTATTTTACCATGCTTATTTTACATGCTTATGTCTATTTATCATGCCTAGTGATTATTTTATCATGTATTATTGTTTCCCATGTTTAGGTGACTAGTTAATGTTCTTTTTTAAATTGAAAATATTGTATGTTTGTTTATCATGGGCTAAAGCATTCTGGTGGTGAGTAAATGGGATTCAATTTTCAATTTGTAAGGTGTATGCACTCTTTAAAAATTAGAAACTAAAAAACATATAATCGAACCATTATTGATGTGCTTTATATAATTAAAGTCTATTGAATAAATTTTAATGTTATTGAATTTATTTTAAACCCTATATAAAATGGTTGCAGCTAAATGGGAGTTTCCTATAACTTCAAATGTGAATAGTATCTTTATAAATTGAGGGTGGTAACCCATATAATCAAACCATCTTTTATGATCCATATATTTGTAAACTGTTTCATATATAAATATTGTTATGTTTTTTCCATAAATTTTTTCTATCCTTATTAAGGCTTGTACAGGTTTTTCTTCGGCTTAATGACTCATGTGGCTAAATTCCTAAATTCTAAACTTAATCCATGTTGGTTAGTTGGGGCATGGCATTGTGAGATAAACTTGACTTGACCCAAGTAGGATAGTCATGGTGCTACTTCTTGTGAAATAAACCCACTAAGTATTATTTAAGAAATTAATGTTTATATGTTCGGGTTAATTTTTTCAAACCTAAAATGTCATGATAGGACCCTCGAAGGTCTCCTCTTCTTTGGTATTCCTTATTGCTCAGCCTCATGGGGGTGTGCTTATTATATGTGTTGAATGATCTTTTATAGTGCTTGTAGATACCTACATTGTTTTTCATGTAAACATAAGGTGGATTTCATTTTGAATTTTACCTCTTTGAATAATAAATTTCCTTTTAATCTAAATGGTATTCTTTTTTGGGAGGCCTTATAAATAAATTAATGGTGTTTAAAATGTTTGGGTTTTGTGATAAATAACCAAATTATAAAGGGATGCCAATAAGTGGAAATGATTAAATAGATATTATTATAGATTGCATGTATTTCCTTGTCACCATATCCATATTATTTTATATTAAGAATGATATTATTTGTTTTTACATCTAAACCTTGAAATGTTAATTGTTTAAATGAGTTATTATTTCATTCCTTAAAATGGAACCTTATATCGTGTTCTTAGCTTGGACCTAATGTAAGGGTAGTTCAGTGTTCCTTGATATCACCTTTTAATGAGATCATGAATGTTTTTTCATATGCCTTTTCTCCTATAGCTTTATGCTAGGTGAGAGTATCATTAGTCTAGTGCCCTTTTTCGGTGTGATCCCTTGGTAGGGTCAAATCACCCTATTTCTATAAGGTGATCTCCTACTATAGGTAGCATCCTAAGATATTCATGGCCTTTTCTAGTGTCATTTTACTCTTTTTATGATGTATGGTATTGTTTAGGTTTTTATTCCCTTTTAGGACTCGTAGTTTCTAAAATGAGACTCTTGTTTTGATAGGTGGCCCTATGTTGTTTTGACCCTTTCTACAAGGTTTGGCTTTGCAGATTTCTCAGTTCTAGTGTGCTATACATGCCAAGGGAATCGTTAGATACTTAGTTGGATATGTGAACCTTCTTTCTTCCTCTTCTGTGATGGATTAATTGATATTTCATAATTCATTTTAATAGTTTTACTGTGTAATAGGGATTCAGAATCTAATTTTTGTAGGCCATCAGATACTTGAATGAATAGGGTTGATAAGCCTATGGATAGTATCATGGATGTGTTGTTTCTCATATGATCTTGATATAGTATGAATTATCATACATGATACTATATATTTGTTAATGTTTTCAATAAACCATTTATGTTTTGTGTTAATTGTTCAATCTTGAGCCTATATTCTTGATTTTCGAGTCATCTCTGGAGTAGAGTGATCTGAGCTTATGATGAAATAGAACATGTCCCAATGATCATGATGACATCCTAAGAGGGTCAGGTGTTTGGAACATTGGTCAATTGTTTTGGATTTTACACCTAATTTTATGGTGCATGTGTACTACTTAAGGTGAATCTGATCTAGTTTTCTTGATCAGTTGGTTATCTTGGTCTTTTTTGGTTCAACGCTTTCTTAATCATGATGGCCACCTCTAGGAACCATGTATTGTGTTTGGTGGAGTTTGTGTCAGAGGATGATATCCCTCTATCTATAAATACAATGTTAAGGAATCTCCTCAGGTGGGGATAATCACTTCAAAATTGGTTATACATGTCTTCCATGTAGAAGGAACACGGTCATGAAAATACCATATGAAAATGGTCATTCTTTCATGAAATGCCCTTATGGACCGTAGTCTCTTTTGTTGATTCAGTGCTTTATAGAGAGCATGATGATGTTTTTTTGTTTTATAAACATAATTTGAAGACACCATTGGTCGGTAATGGTCAACAGTGGCTATGTTTGAGTGACCATGGGATTCTTCAGGTGGTGAAGTTATTGTGGTCAGGTTGTTGATGCATTGGCAGGTGAAGTCGATGTTTCTATAGAATAAGTAAACCATCAGTGGTTTGACTATTCTTACTTTAATGGTTGGGTATGGTTGGGTGGAAACCATATTGGGAAATTCCTTTTTATGTATTGAAAGTGTCTTGGTTCCTATTTTGAAATAGTTAAAACTGTATTAGTGTACCATCTTTTAGATAAAAATCATGTCCCCTATATTGAAAATTTCAAGGCACACTGAACGAGAGTCATTTGTTCATTAAACTAAATTTAAAATTTGTTGGGCTTGTTAAGTGGTATCTATTATATTGTTCTCTAGAATCATGGTTTTCCATAGAGGCATGGTTGTTTTTCAGTGACACCTGGGCTCCCAATTATGAATTACATGGTCGGACTCATCAACCCAAGCTATTTTCATTGACTCAATCTCTAGGAGGATTCCACTTGGGAATCAATTAGTTTTTGTGGTATGCGTATGTTGGTCTTGTATTAACATCTATTTTTTAAGAGTCACTAAGGATGTATTTTATGATCTCATTTGATTCCTATTAATGATTCTAAGGCTACCAAAAACATTAATCAGGCTCAAAAGGTTTTTTTAAAAGTGTATTTTTTTCACGTGTGATAGATCAGACATGTACCCATGTTCATTCAAGGAAACAATATCTTTAAGTGGGTGTTATGGCTAGATATGACACTAGAATCTGGTTAAGGGATTCAGTGAGTGCGATCTGAGAAAATCCCAAGTTACCTTTGTTTGGATTCTTTGGGTTTAGCTTTGGAAAAACCTCATCCATATAAACCCATCATTTCAATAATGGTATAATGGTATTAGATTGACCTTTCAATATCTAGTTTTGATTATAAGTTATCGGTTTGGAATTGACCCTTTGATCAAATCTTGATTTGTGTCTCATGGTGTGAGTGTCGTTTCAATGTTATGGGCATGTTTTGAAAGAAAATTCTGACAAAAGAGATATCGTGATTCAGAATTGGATCTTAAATTCTAGAACCTATGGTGGAAACACCATAGGCTAGTTGGTTAAATAAATAAACTAGAGATCATTTCCCTAGTTTTACAGGCATGGGTATTCAGTTTATCAATGCTTTAGTTTAGAAAATAAGTGTTGGCTTGAGTTTACAAGGCTCAAGTACCGTATGTTAAGTTATCGCTCGGAGGTTCATTCGAAATTTAGAAACACAATATGGCCATTTGAGTAGGACTTCACAACCTAAGTAGGTCAAGTGATGTTATTTTCATTTACCTAAGGATTCTTAGGGATGAAATGTTCTGAGGTGGGGATATTTTAGTGTCCTGTATTTTTTCATTGGATAAAACTCCAAAGGAATTTAATTTTTTCATTTGGTGGATGGCTTATTTTTTTAAGTTGAGTATTAGGTAATAATTTATATATTTGGAACACTACATTGTATTTTTTTAGACATGGTTCAAGGACAAAGGGGTACCTCACATGTTTCATCATGTTTTGGGAGTGGAGGACCCCAAAACCTCCAAATTAGGGAAAACTGTTAGGGGCACACCATTTTTTTGAAATTTTACAGCCCCTAGGAAAATCGTGTAGTCTCATCTAGGCATGTAAGTGGTGCCTCGTGATTTGGTAAAAAAACTTTGGAGGATCCAAAAATTCTTTCACCAAATTGTTTGTTTTTTACAGTGGGTTTTTTCATAGTTCGTGCATAGTTCTTACAATTGTGCACCTTAACCATGTGGGGTTGTCTTTGGGCAGTGCCTTAACACACTTTTTCTCCAACTTTACACCTGAAATATACACCATGATATTTTTGGGTGAAATTAATATTTCCCCCTTAATGAAATTTAAAACCTATCTTCCTCCTCCTTCTTTTGTTCTAGCCACATACAGCACCCCTCTCCTGCTCAAGCTCCACCTCTTCTCCTCTTTTAGAAATGGTGGTATCTCCCTCATCTAAATTCAGATTCAATCTCCATCGGTCTCGATAGATTCCTCTTGATAATCTCTCAATTCCACTTACTTTATTTCTTGGTTTCTATTCCTATTTTTTGTTATATTTTTATATGAAATAATTCTTTCTACTTTTAGGGTATTTATTCATTTCATCAATTTTCCTCAAACCAAACCAATTCATTCATTGATATTATATGCTTGGGTAATCCTTGGTATATATTAGGTGGTCAATCTTCCTTTTAGATGTTTAGTTATGTTCTATATGGTGCATCATTGTGTCATGTGTTGTAACATTTCATTGATTCTTCAAACATGTCAAATAAATTAAATTAAATGTGTTTCTAAGTCCAGTATGACCTAAGAAAGTGGTGAATCACCACTATGGGTTATGTCTTTGTTCTAAGCCTCCTAAATGGATGTGTTTCTCTATTAAAGGATTTTTTTCCTTTATCACAAATAGATAATAATCTCATTTTGAGTAATTCAAATTTTGAAAAGGAATAAAAATGATGAATTTAATTGGAATAAATAATTGAATAATCAAGAGTTAGGCCCTTGAACTTGATTCCCCATGATTTACATTTTTTTCTTATGCTTTTTGATTCACCCTTAATTACTTGTTCCATATAAAATGTACTTATTGATTTTGGATTATTCATTAAGTCTCATTATTTATTTCTTATTCCCAATATTTTGTTCCCAATTCCAAATGTTAAATGAATTGTTCTTGTGCTCAAATCCTCATGATTATTATTATTTCTATGTCTTCATGACTTGAATCATAGTTCTTATGTTTATTCATTATTCCTTGTTCATGTTTCCTTATGCCATCGTTATTTGGATAAGTTTTAATGTCTGACTAGATTAATTATCTTGATGTACATAAAAATGATTGGATGTTATGTGATATTGATATGTTATTCCTTATATTATAGAAGATTGTAAGAAAACACTATTCTAGACTTAAGGATATCGTGGTTGGACATTTCACTCTCTTCTTTGTACTACTTGACACACTAGGAGAGATTCATTTTCTTTCCATGTACGAGATCTCCAGGTAGATTATTTTATAATTGTGATTGATACTAGTTCTCTGGGGGATAAATTATGTATTGAATCATAGGAAAGATGGATACAAAATGACTTGGGTGATATCTGGTCCCCTATGTGAGATAATTGGTATGGACTCAGAGTTTACCATGACATGAGTGATATGAGGGATGCTGTTATGTGTCCCTATTTATGGACTTAGTGGTATTAGTTATATAGTGGGATCCTGTAGAGAACCGTGGGATTCCATTTTAGCTCACCTTAGATGGAATTAGGATTCCATTACTGGATTTGAAATATTCATTTCATGGATTACTTGTGATGCATTTATTATTATGTTATGATTAAAAAGTGGTATAAAAATGTGTGCATGATATCATAGGGGTGTGACCGCCAAGCCAAAGCACAATCTTGGGGTTTACCCACTATTGTGGCCTCATATAAGATGAATAGTGTGTTATCCTTTCACTTATATAGGTTTTATTGGTTTATACATCTGTATTAGGTTGAATCAGTTAGAATAAATTGAGTAACCATTTGGGAACCCAGACCAAATGGTTATTTTTTTATTAATTAATAATAATGTATTCATTTATGTTGGTACACTGTTCTTTTTATATAACACAAAATGATATTATCTAGACACTGTTAGTGGTGGACTACTGGGATTATATCTCATACACTACTCAAAACACCATTGAATAGGGGTTCTTAAGTATATATTTATCGTTTAGGTATTTGGATTGATTTCATGTGTTGTTTTGGGTACTTATAGTCTAGGGATTTGTAGAATGATCTAGTAATTAGGATACTCGTGAAGTTAGCCTTTGGGATCTTATTTTTTTATTATATTGTACATTTTTTAACTTTTAGCATGACTTGAAAATGCATGCATCATTATATAATGAGTGTTTACTATAATTTAAAATATCCATACCTCATAAGAAAAAGTTGAGTTCTTACCCTTTTAAAGGGTAATATAAGCCTTATGCTCATTTCTAAAATTTCTTCATTATGAAATTTAATTTGATTAGGGTATAAGGAATGATTATGAAACCCATTTTATTTAGATGGTTAATTCCTATTACATGCCTTATGATTGATTTCATTTATGTGGAACACATAAATCAAAAAAAATTATGATTTGTGTATATAGATAGCGCTCAAATTCATTTGCTAAAGATTTAGTCTCATGAGGTTTCATGTAATTGATTAAGGAATAAACCTAATCCATTATGGGATTTTTTTTCACCATGTGATATTTTCTGAAAATTTAACCTTGAATCATGTTTATTACATGATATATGTTGTTTCCACATTTCCTATATAACCATGATCTTGTGAAACTTTGTTCTTAATGTTATTATTCCTTGTGATTACTCATGAGCCTTCTCTTTGATGATATATTGTCATGCCTTTGACTCACATGTTATGTTTTCTTATCCAGTTAATTCCATTACATTCCATTTTAGCTCACCCCTTTATTTATGTATTTTACCATGGTATCCTATGTAGGTTTTATATCTCAAATGGGCATAAAATATCATTATAGATAAAAAATTAGGGATACCATTTTTTATTTAATATAATATGAACCTATTATTCCAAATAGAATTTGCCTACTGATCGTTGGGGATGTAATTGTTGGATATTTATTCTTAAAATAATGTAATCACACATCTAAAAGTATTGGGTAACCATAGTTGGTATCAGAGAAAACTTTTAGTTAAAATTTGGACATTAGGATGAGAAAAATTTATCCAGAACCCTTGGGATAAGATTAACGATAGTTCTGTTTATAGGAAAATATCCTAGAATATTGGTGAATGATAGAGTGAGTGGTTTACAAGAAATTTCATCCATGTTTGAATACTAAAAGTGTATGTGACTCTATTATAGTTGTACATAGAGGTAATAACTCCAAAATAGAACATTAATCAAGACTCAATTGTCACCTGGTGCATGACAATGGGCCTTGTAGCATAGATAGCTTGACACTCTCGGTAGATATTCTTTGGAAATTAACAAACTCCTTTAGAACCATTATAAATTAATTGAAAAAAATATTAGGCTAGAAATCCTAATAGGAATAATTTCCATTTGTAAATGAGAGTGAATCCTTGACACTCATAAGTTAGGATATACTCATAAGTTATAAGATATTCCTCCTATGTTTGTATGTTTCTTTTTTTTTTGTATTTTAATGGATTCTAATCCTGTTTTTATAATTAATTAATGTATATAAATAGGACAAAACATGTTAACGACCAACATGATAGGAAATGTATTGATTCTCCTAATGATATTCCTAAACTTATGGGAGAGAGGCCCTAGAACTTTATGGTAGTATTGTTGTAAATATCCCATGTTATGAATAATTACATGAATCATGAATAATAAAATCCTCCTCTTATGAAAGATAAAATTGCATTTATGTATTTTATGTGAAAAAGGACCCCTACAATTAGTGGATTATCTGATCCCCTTATCATTGAACAATGTATTAACTCCAATGAGAAATATTCTTTATCTGCTGATACATGAAGTAAGAGAAGTTGTTTGGTTTTTCTATTGAATTGAGGGAGAAGATGATCAGTGGTGGTCACTAATCAAGAACAAAAATTCAAAATATGATATTTATTCTATGAAATGGGAATACTTCAAGAAAATATTTTTTGATAAATATTTTCCCAAAAATCATCATCTTAAAATGAAGACAGGTTTCCCTGGTGTTTAGTAAAATTAAGGTAATTATATCAAGGTGTATAAGGAAAAAATCAAAAGGTTTTCAATTTACAACTCCATATTTTTCATCAATACTGAGTGTAAGATCAATTTCTTATTTATTGGGATAAATATAATTCTACAAAAATCATTATCCATTTTGTAATTTGATAGCTATGAAGAGATTCTTTGTTGTGCCCTAAAATATGAGATGGATATAGGTGACTCATAATGGCCTTGTGGTATTAGAGAAAAATATATAAATTGGATTCTTGTTTTAGAGTATCAGTAGATAAATATCCGAGGGGAAAGAAAACACAACATACAAATTGTAAAAAGTGTGGGGAGAAGCCTCTTATAAACTATCAGATAAGAACCGATAGATTCATAAAATGTAGAAAATTAGGGAATCGAACTAATTAGTGTCTAAGGAAAATTAAGAAAACCATTGATGTGAAATAAGAAACAAAGGTTGAAATCAACACTCAGCCTACGATGTATTTTTTCAACTGAAAGGAAGATGGGTATTATGTGATCTGATACCCTAAGAAAATGGTTGTTGGAGAAAATAAATGACAACAACATCTATGTCCTAGTTAGATAAAGGAAGGTCATATACTATCAATACAGTTGAGTTGCATCTAGACAATTATGTGGTGACATGTATTCTAATTAATCATTCAAAAATAGAGAACTTAATTGTTTATTATGGTTCTACACATTATTTTATATCTTACTTGATTAGTATAACTATTCAAGAACCACCTCAAAACAGGGGGGTAGATATATCTATTAGAACATAACACAGAGCTATGATCGCATACCAACTATATAACTCCTCCATAGTCATTTTTTGGACTTAATATTCTATAAAATTTAATCATAATTCATTTAGAAGAGTTTCATGCTATTTTTTGGAATGTATTGGCTATCCTTATATAAATCCAATATCAAATATTGATATATGTAGATCACTATCCACATCCCAAGTCACCCTACGATTAAATACATGTGTGTAGAGGAGGATGAATCTCCCCTAGAATCTTCTATTCAGTTATGGATATTATTTCCTTATTTGTAAGAATATCTAGTCCAAATGATTGAGACAAAGGACATAATCATACTTGAATACAATCCCATTTTGAGATATTGTACTCATGTATTCCCCAAAGAGTTGTTGAATGGACCAGTTTGGGATATAGCTAACACCAGGAGGGGGTGAGTCAGTGTTGGGGAATTTTTAAAACAATTCAAACTTATTATCTCTGTACCTCTTGACCTATTAGAATCTTGATCCTCTTATTATCTTTTCTCTGTCATATTCAATAATAGAAAAAACTAAAAACATGCACACAATAATTTTTACAAGGTTCACTACTCGATAAGAGCAGTTACTTCCTTTCCATGCATGGGATTGGCTAGTGCACGGATTCTACTCTATAATGTTATATGATGTTACAGTGGATTGACTAGGAAATCAATCCTCTAGTCAATGTGAGTCCCTATACATTTTATGGGGGTGGGAAACTATCCTCTTCCCTAAACTGGTGATAGCCTAGTACAACTTTTAGCTTCCTTTCATGTTTTTTATACTGCCTATGGATATATTCTTCATCATTATTCAAAAGGTAGGTTTTTCTCTTGATCTTATTAAGTTCTCTTCACTTTATTACGTGCAAATCCATAGGAGAGTAATTCTATTCTTTCCTTTTTTTGAAAAAACAATTGCACTGCACCTCATCTTTCTTCTTATCCTTTATTTCAATAACTGAATGCACTAACTTTGTTCTTTATTTTCTTAGAGTCACATATAACAATGTGATTATTCAAACATTGAGGATCGGTTCACTTGGCATCATCAAGGTCAATTATTCTCTTTTTTTATGAATGAATGTGATCATGCACATGGTATTTAGGTTGAACATTTCCTCCCTTTCCTTCTTCTTCGTCATTGAACACATGCACACACTGTTTTGGTTCTTTATTTAAGTGAATTCATGTGTGCATGTTCCTGCATTCAAGTATTCACTATCCTTTTATTATTATTATGTGAAAATTCTAAAGGTTATGTTCTTTTAACACACACACATGATCTCCTTCTCTTCTTATTCCCTTTATCTTAGGTGACTCTTTAAACCCCAAATGGGTGATGTTTCTTTAAGCCCACACACACACTCGGCCTCTTCTCCTCTCCCTCTTCTTTATTTTCCTTCTTCCTCATGGATTCTCACACCCCCACCAATTTCCCCCCTTCATTATTTTTTTCCATGGCTCCTCCATAGGTTTTTCCCCCAGATCTCCTTCACAGCTGGTCCGATATTGGTTTTCCCGTCGGCCCTACTTATCATTTTCGCTTTGGAGATGGAGTTCTAGTTTTTTTCTAGGTCGTCACTTCCATGCTCTGACCTTGAGTTCCTCCATTCCTCTTCAAGTCGGACCTAGAGCGATGGAATTTCAATGGTTTTGGGATAGATTATTGGTAATCTTGGGTCTTATTAGAATCTGCTTCTTCTTCTCTCTCAGGTTTCAGTCCCATATCTCCCTTCTCTTTTCTGGTTTTCGATTCTGTTTCACATGAGGTATTTTGGATGTTGGATCATTCTCTGTGGTTATTCATCTAGTGGGTAGTATCGAGGATAAGATTTGTCGTTTTCCATTCTGCTCGCTTCACTGCTCTGGTTCCAGGTCTCCACTTCCATTTTTGAGGCGGTTGTGCGATGTGGTCTTCCAGGTGCTTTGGGATGTGCGTTCGGGCGTCCAGTTTCTTGTGGTGTCTTATATTCTCTGGCTCTGGGAATTTTTAGGGATGGCTTCATGGATGTAGTTCATTGGCCAGCGGTGTTTCTCTTTCGTTCGTGTCTTATTTTTTGTTGATGGTTTTCATGGTTGATGCGGTGTTGTTTTGTGTTTCTTCATTGTTGAACTCTATGTTGGCATTGATGGACACGAGTGGAGTCTTTCATGTTCTCTGATCGGTTGTTTTATTTGTGCTTCGGTGTGATTGGCACACAACTCAAGGTGGGTGTGAATCAATGGTGACATGAGGTGGCACTTTGATTAATGTCGATGGTGTAGGATGGAACGAGGTTTGATTATTCTTTGGATGTTTTTTTAATTTTGAATTTGAAACTTTGGTTGATGGCGCTCTTTTTTAGATTATGGACGGAATGTGATGTTTGTTTTATCTGGTTGGTATGCTATTAAGGTTCACACTTTCCCTTTTAAAAGTGTTATTTGAAATTGAAAAAAAATATGGATTTGGGTGTGAACTTCTTCTTCTGACCACAAAACACAATCTCAGGCTCCATTAATCAATGCATGTTTGTGCATGCATGTGCACTACCCTTCTCTTAAAATCTACTTCTCGTGAAAGTAGGGTGGCCATGGGTCTCCTCTTCATGCAAGAAATGCATGGATCTTCCTCATACAAAGGACGTGCGATTCTCATTCACAAAACCAAGGATGTTTGTGGATCAGTCTATGAAAATCATAACAAGAGTAACATGCACTGATTGCTTGCCTGTGGGATTAACTCCACAAGACACATTGAGGGTTTTGAGAAAACTCATCATGTGATCCTGGTTCTTCTTTGCACAAACCATGCAGTTCTCCTTTTTCATGAGACCCTTCAAGAGTTCCTATAATTTGTTTAAGGAATGTGGGGCACAACTCATCATTTTTGAAATAGAAATGAAGATACTCTATTTTTGTAGAACAAGAGCTATCGGGATCGGGGATGACAACTCCTCTCTTTTTCTCAATGTGACTACTTCTATAGGAAGGGGATGGATCTTCATCACTTTATAAATATCACTAATGCATACCTATCATGGGGCATGGAAAAAAAATTATTTTTCCTAGTACATCATAGTGGCTAAGTAGGGTCATCTCTCTTGAGGATCCTTTTAGTGTGGTTCACTTACTTCTTCTATATCACCTAAACTATCTGTTTATTTTGTTTTGTATTTAAATTAAATTAATAAAATTATTTTTGTGTTTCTGAGATGAAAAATAAAAACTATCATGCAGTGAAAATAGAATGAGTTGATGAATAAAGAACGTGGTTTTGGTGTTTAGTCATAGGTTAAATCATTATTCTCTTTTATATATTGATTTCAGTTTGACAATCCAAACATGAAATCGAATGTTTGAATCTCTAATATTTTAATGAATATAAATAGTTTAAGTTACATGTCATTGGTGTTCATCGCCACATCAGGGAAATTTTCCTCACCAATTAATGCTACTCAAATCTACCACAAACCTAAAATAAACTTTAAAGAAAATTCAGGAATAGCTTGACCACCCCCCTAGCCAAGCCTTGGGGTTAGCCTCTCATTTCTGAGCGTAATAGATCACAACGGTGGATGGATTTGAGAGAGAGAGAGAGAGAGATGAGTGAGTGAGAGAGGAAGAATAAAAAATTTATAATGATTGTTAAAATAAAAATAATTTTATTATTAATTGATATTATTATTATTATAATTAAGAAAATAGTTATTGGAAAAGGAGAGGGAGAAAATAAATTAGATTTAAATTATGAATGTGACATTTATAAAAATGATAATTAAAATAATATTAATATCTATAAAAATAATAATGAAAATAAAAACTTATTATTAAAATAATATAATTGAGGAAAATTATTGTGAGATAGATGGAGAAACAAAAATGCATGGATTAATGAAACTAAAATTTAAATTACAATTAAAAACTAAGAGAAAAATAACATTAAAATAAAATAAAAAGAATAAATTATGGGTGAAGAGAGTAAAATAAATGGCCCATTCCCTGGTGGGATCCCTCCATGGTTTTGGGTGTCGAGCTGATGATTTGTGAAGGAGACGAGAGCCTCCTTTCATAGGAAGAGTTTTTCCTCCATAGGTTGTCGCATATTTGACCCATTAATTAGCCACTTAACTTGTGGACCCCTTCATAAAAGTTTTTCTTAAATGTTTTCTCAGTTACTCCTCCAAATTTCAGCTTATTTGGCCACTGTATATATGATTTATGATTTTTTCATTAAATAATACTTTTTTCTGTCCAAAATTTCCCAGAAGCTTTCTTAAAATATATAATTATCAATAGCCACCTAATTGATGAAAAACTCCATTTAATTTAATGGTTGAACTCTCATATGAGTCCTACTCCACATCCAAGTTGAATAACCTAAATTAGAGGTGTGAAGACTGATTTATGCATCCGTTGCAGTTGTGGGGTCCACGCTATCCTCCCGGAAAAGTTTCCAACTTCAATGAATTTTTCTGGCTACTAGATGTTCGAATCAGTTCTTTGTCCTGAAGATAATGTTTTAGAAAATAAAATAATTATTACAAAATAATAAGAATCACTCGATTAGTAATTATATTTTTAAATTAATGACCAAAATACCCTTGTGGTAAAAATCAGTCAAAATCCATAATTAAGCACTTTTCACACTTTAGACCATTTTCAATCTAAAATTAAAATTGCCCATTATTTTTATAAAACAATTAAATTCATGTGTTTTATAATTGGAATAAATTAAAAAAACTTTATTATTTGATTAAAAATAGGCACACAAATTTTCTCTATCACCCACCTTTTAATAGGTTGATATCTTCCCTTAGAATGACTGATATATTCTATTCTATAAAACTTTCAAAACCATGTTGAGGTATTCCACATATCTTAGGTTGTTCCTTTTCAAATGAGCTACCTATTTCTAGAAAGGATATCTCATGCGTATGGTCTTCTCCCTGATCATATGCATGCATTCTAGATTTGCATGAATCTTGTTTTAATATCAAAACTTCAATCCACGTGGCCTCGGAAACTCTTTTTGACACAACCAAACCAAGTTCTTCACACTCCTCACATGAATTCAAGACGTTAGTTACATGCATGGTCTTGGTTAGATCATGTGATCCTCCTTTGATGGAGATTGATCAATCAGGGTGGCTCATCCATGGTTTCTTGATCGTCTCCAATGTATCGCAGTGATGTCGAGCGGCGACAAGAGGTTGAAGATAATGTGGTATAGATTAGAAACCGTGGGAGATCAGATGACCATAATTCATACAAGTGTGGAGAAAATGAGATTAGTAGTCACTATCAAATCCACCTACCTCGGGTGATCAGAAAATCGAGCGAGACGGGGAATGCGATGAGCGGCTGATATTACGTCTGCAATTGTAAAATTTTGTCCCCCATCGAATTGGATACACATAGAGGAACTACTTAAATATCATGTCATTCCATCATTTTTCTAGAATTATCCCTCTCCTGCCATGGTATCACCTCGTACCGTGCTCTTCAGGTGTGTTCTATGCCCACCATATGCCTACTTGCCTCTGTGCCTCCCAGCATGATGGTGTGCAATCTGTGAGATCTCTCTGTGGGCATGCTCTGCACTCACTACCTCTCTGAAGCCTATACTTGGCCTAGATTCCCCATGGGTGTGGTTGACCATTAGTGATCCCGCAGAAGTCTTGGGTTAAACGCTGGCTAGCTAGCCCAATATTTGGCCCAAATGTTTTTCATCCAAAAATAAACCTTCTAAGTGAAATTCATGGTCATATTAAAATATGTTTATGTCCACCTATAAGTTCATGCCCCTTATTCTTTAAATTCCAATCCCATGCATTCCCTTATTTTTTTATTCTTCAAACATAATGCTTTAATATTTTCGTTTTGGTTGATTAGTCTTAGGATATTCAAGCCTCCTTCACCATTTCTTTTTGGAACTTGAATTCCAAAGTGCACTTAAATCGAACTTAAAAGGATGTTACTTCAATGTTGTAAACCATGTATCATTTTTTATACAAGTTAATTGACCTTAAAGATCATTGCATCAATCTTCTGATTTAATCAACATGGATAATTTCCAAAGCATATAATCCAATGCTATAAATTCAAAAACAATCTCCAGGAATCTTCACTTCAACCATTATCTATGCACTTTGGAGTTCCTTCTTCATTTTGACCATTATTGACACTAGTTTTAAAAAAATATATCTTATACACAAAGTGGTCCCAACAATATCCCCCTTTGTATTATGTTGTCATTACCTTAAAACTTCTCCTGAAATGAATGTGTCCATGTAAAAATGAGAATATTCTCTCCCCCCTTACATTAATTTCACTTCTCTCCCCCTTGTGGACAAGAAATAAAATGTTCATGGTAGAGATGGTATCATTCTATACTTAAGAAATGTGCCATAAATCATTTCACTCTATGTCTACTTGAGAAATGATCGGTGTAGAAAACATGAGGATTTGATTTAGACAACAAAGTTTTCTATTACCCACTAAACATGAAACCTCATGAAATGAGAACTCATGTACATGTCTTAAAAGGATTTCCACTTTCATTCCAGTTTTATGATAACAAGTGTGATATGAAATAATCAACCTGAAACCCCTGTACTCCCTTAAACAAAAATATCACAAATATTCAAGTGTAATTGGTTGGATAAGTGGCCTTAGGGAACTTCCAATTTTCTTATGTCACTTATTGACTTAGTTACTCCCCTTTAGTATGTTTTCTTTATTTTTGGGTAACCAAGGATGAGAGATTGAGAGATGAAATACCTTTTCCAATGAAATGGTCTTTAGAAAATATTTATAGTATTTAAATTTTATACCAACTTGTGTTGATACTGATTGAGATAATGACTCTGGTAGCTTCTACATGTATGTACACCTCAAGGTAACACTTATCACCATTGATTATCTGGTTCTCACCATGAGAGGTTGCTTCACCTTTAATTGCTTATATTATAAGAACTAATACAATACACAATAATTTAAGGGAATAAGGTGGATCCTCCTTGCTCCATCAAAGTGAACAACAATGTTGAGATGATATTCTCAAACTAGTTGCTCCACTCTTCACACTTTCACAACTAATATTCAATGATAACTTTGGTTGTGTGGATTTCAATATTTATCCCATAACTTTGTGTGTGAATCTTTTTTATTCAATGTCTTTCAAAGAACTGTAATCTCCTTGTGAAACTATCAATTTTTTTGAGGAATTCTTATTGGGATAGAGTAAATTAAAATCATCTTCTAATAGTGTGACCAGCCTTGTTGCACCTTACACACATAACATCATTGTATTCATCTAGAATCTTCTTTTTTTTATTTTAGAACTAGCTTTAGCCTATACATATTCTATTTTCCTCATTGATTCAAAAATCTTCTGGCCAAACCACCAATATATCATTAGGGATTGAGGCATTATGATTGGGTCTTCTACATGGAATATTTTGAGTGGAATCCTTCATAGTAGTTATTTTGGATTCACAACCCTTCCCTTTCTTGGATTTAGAGTCCAAGGACTTCTCATCTTCAGGTTCTTCTTAAAATGAGGAGGCACCATTCATGTGCCACTCCTATTACATACATCACAGATGTTATCTAACATTCCAAATTATTTTGCAGTATATATATGCTTTTGGATATGTAGATTTTTTTTCTTCTTCTCTGGATTTCTCCCCCTTGAGATGGGATTTATTGGGATTATACCAACAATCCAGTGCACAATTCCGAAATCTATTACAGTACCAGCACTGACCAACAAACATTGACTACTTGAAATATTCTTTATAAGGTTGTTAAGGATTCTTCTTGAATTGTTGTGCTTTCTATGGGGACCTATCTTCAATACTCTTTCTCATATCCACCCTAGACACGGTGTTAGGTTTCTTCACATTCTTATTCATCTGTACTTGTTTAGATTTTTCCTTCCAACCTGCACTTTTTTATAATAAATTTTAGAAACATTAGTACAAGTTGGTATGGATGGTACCTTTACTTTATTAGATGCTTGTGATAGATCAATGACTGAATTCATGATCTTTATATCACATGTTGGAGGTATTTTGATAGTATAATCCTCTAGTGATCATTGAGTACTAGCAGCAAATGTTTTCTTCTTTTGCAGAGACTCAATATATATCTTCTCAGGATTGGTCAACTCAACATTCAATTATAGAAATCTCATATTTAGGATGACTTCCTGGTCTTCAATCATATTAATCTTCTCTTAAAAATCCTTAATTAATCTTTTAACTTCATCTTAATGTAGATTCACTTTATTTTGTAACATAGAGTCATGTTCTTTGATCTTCATGGAGTCATCTTCCAAATATAACTCCTTGAATTAATTTATATTTTTCATCTAATCTTCAAGTGCAAGGATCTTCTCTTCTAGAGTCTGGTTGACTCCCTCTTTTTCTTCAACATCTTTGAAACACTTTGAAAAACATACATGAAATCCCCTATTTGTTACTTCAAAGGATAAAATGTGTATAGAGAGCTTTAAGCATTCAAAAAAAATTTCTTCTAATACTTTCTATAAAAAATATATTTCTTCTTCCAACTGAGTGATATTTCCCAGCATACATTGAAATACTCCACAAACCAGGGATGCACTTTCTTCAAGAATTCCATGCAGAATAATTCTTAATATATCAACTAATATTTCTTGAGATTTTATAGATTGATCATCACTACTTGTTCTTGAATTTTCATCATGAGAATAATTTCCAAATTTAATAAAACATACCTCTTGATCAGTTGAGGTAAAAAAATCCATCTTCTTGGTGGAGACTTGAGCCACCTTCTCATTACTTTCCAAGTATGGTGTGTCTTCAATGTCATCCAGATATGGAGAACCAACTAATTCCTCTTCTTTAGATAAGAGGGACTTATTCTTAATATTTATATTATATTTCATATTCATGTTCATCATGGTCTTGGTAGGTATATTATTCTACTCAGAGACAACTAAATCATCACTAAAATTACACATCATTGATAACATTGGAAATAAATTCAAGTTTTCAAAAGAAAATAACTTCACTGTAGAGAATCCAACATAGGTGAACTTGTAACTTTGATACCAATTGAAAGGATAGGTTTGGGATATACCTAACACCAAGAGGGGGGTGAATCAGTGTTGGGGACTTTTTAAACCAATAAAAACTTGTTATCTATGTACCTCCCGACTTGTTAGGATCTTGATTATCGTATTCCCTTTTCTCTGTCTCATGCAATAATAGAAAGTAGTAAAAACATTAAAATGATATTTTTACAAGGTTTGCTACTCAATAAGAGTAGCTACATCCTTAATATGCATGGAAATGACCCGTGCATGGATTCTTCTCTGGATCTTCTTATATTCTCTTCACTTTATTACTTGAAAATTAGTAGGAAAGTAATTCTCTTATTTCGTTCTTGGGAAAAAAAATGCACTACACTTATTATTTCTTATTCTCCTTTAGTGAAATAACCGAATTCACTATCTTTTTTCTTTATTTTGATCTAATCACATATACTATTGTGATTATACAAACACCGAGGATCGGTTCACTTGGAATCATCAGAGTAAATTCTTCTCTCTTGTTCATGAACTCATGTGATCATACACATGGTATTTAGGTTGAACATTTCTTCCCTTTCCTTATTCTTCTTCTTTACAAACATGAAAACACTATTTTGGTTCTTTTTTAATGTGACATCATGTGTGCATGTGAATGTATACAAGAATGCACTCTCCTCTTCTTATTCTTGTTTGAAACCCCTAATGGGTATAGTTTTTTGAACACACACACATGACCTCTTTATTTTCCTCTTCTCTTTATCTTGTGTGATTATTTGAAACCCAAATAGGTGAGGTTTCTTTTATCCCACACACACTCAACATCTTCCCCTCTTCCTCTTCTTTATTTTCCTTATACCTCTTGCACTCAATTAGGGTGTTTATTTAGGTTTATATTTATATTTTTCTTCAAACCAGAATAGATGAAACCTCTTGTATTATGAAAATTTAATCTTCTCAAAAAAAAACATGATCTCAGGCTCCTTCAATCAATGCATGTATGTGCATTCATGTGAACTTCCCCTCTCTTCCAAACCCCTTCTCATGAAACTAGGGTGGCCACATGTCTCTTCCTTGTACAAGAGATGCATGAATCTTCCTCACACAAAGTATGTGTGATTCTTCTTCACAGAACTAGGGAGGTTCGTGGATCATTCTATCCAAAGAATAACACAAATGACATGCATATATTTCTTTCCTGTGGGATCAACTCCATGAGAAATAGTGAGGTTTTTGAGAAAACATGTCCTGTGATTGTGGTTCTTCATTAAAAATATTGTGCAATTCTCCTTCTTCACTAGACCTGTCAGGAGTAAAGAGCACTTCTTAAAGGACTGTGGGAAACAACTCGGCCTTTTTGAAATAGAAATGGAGATAATATATTTTTGTGGAACATGAGCTCTCAGGATCAGGGATGGAAACTACTCTCTTTGTCATGGTGTGGCTCCTTTTATAGGAATGGGATAAATCTTCATCACTTTCTGTATCTCATCTTTGAATAAGCAGATATCATCCCGTCGAATAACTGAGATCTTCGGTTCTTTAAAACATACAAAACCATGTTGAGGAATGCCGCATATCTCAGGTGTTTCCTTTTCAAACGAGCTCATTATTTCTAGGAAGTAAATCTTGTACATGTGGTCTTCTCCATACTCATATGCATGGATTATAAATTTTCATGAATCTTGATTTAACATCCAATCTTGAATCCACGTGGCCTCGGAAACTCCGTTTGCCTCAGCCAAACTGGGTTTTTTACACTCCTCTCATGCTTCCAAGATGTTAGTTACATGCATGATCTCAGTTAGATCTTGTGATGCTCCTTTAATATCGAGTGATCAATCATGGTGGCTCTACCATGGTTTCTAGATCATCTCAGATGTATAGTACTGACGTTGAGAGGTGGAGAGATGTTAAAGATGACATGGGTTAGATTATAAGTTGTAAGAGATCAGACATCCATCATTCAAATATGCGTGGAACGGATGAGATGAGTGGTCACAATTTTATCCATCTACCATGGCTAGTCATACAATCGAGCAAGACATCGGATGATATGAGCGGCTGAGATTACATCTATGTTTTTAAAATGTTTTCCCACATAAAATTGTAGATGAGAGGAGGAATATCTTAAATATCAACTCATTCCATCATTTGGACAGAATTCTCCCTCTCCCTCCACAATACTTCCTCATACTGTGTTGTAAAGGCATGCTCTATGCCCACCCTATGCCTCGGTTCCTCTGTGCCTCCCAGCATGGTATAGAGATCTCTTCGATCTCTCTCTGAGGGTGTGCTTTATGCCCATTACCTATTTCATGCATATCCTCGTCCTGGCTTCCCCATGGGCATGGTTGACCCTTAGTGGTCCCACACATGCTTTGGGTTGATCGTTGGCTGGCCAGCTTAAGATATGGCCCAAATTTTTGGAAGCCAAAAATAAACCATCTAAGTGTAATGCATGGCCATATTAAAATATGTGCATGGACACCCCTAAGTTCAAGCCAATTCTTCTTCAAATTCAAATCCTATGCATTCCCTTCTTTTCTTATTCTTCAAACATAATGCTTTAATCTATTATTTTTATCATGATCATTTTTAGAATCACCAAGCCTCTTTCACCATTTCTTTTTGGAACTTGAATTCCAAAGAGAACTTCAATCATCCTTTAAAAGATGTTATTGTTTGGAGTGGATACTCAATAGGGGGTGAATTGAGTTCCAATTAAAATTTCGGTTGAAAAGATTTCTATTAAAATCCCCAAAATTGAAGAGTAAGATAAAATGTAGTGAATTTATAAAGCATGAGAGGTTTCAATTAGTTTCTCAAAGATTGGTTATTTATCAGTTAGCTTAATCTGAAGATTAAGTAACTCTTGAAACTAACTTACTAGCTATCAAAAGTTATAAACACTTGCTAGTTTAACTATCAGAGCTACATTAAAATAGATTTTTATTTAAAGTACTTAGCAGCGGAATATTCAATATAGTTTTAAACAAAATAAATAAGCTTCGAAGTTTTAACCAAGAGGTTTAGTCTTAATCTGAGACTTATTCCTCTCAAATAATTTATATGAACTTTGATCCACACCCTGGATCAGGGTAAACAACAGTACTCAGACTGTCTAGGTACTAAGACCTCTACCACAGTTCTTTGTGGGAAAAGAAACAATATCACATAGGCTATCTAGGTTACACTTGACCTCAACCACTATCGATAGTGGGATACAAGAGTATAGGGAAAATATTGTGTGACGATTTATAAATCATCCAGTTCAACACATGAGATAGTGTGTGTAAAAAAAATACAGAGCACACACACTACTAAAAATGTAAATAAATGAAACACAAAAGAGATAAACTAATATAGAAGAGTTTAGAATACTCTATGTGTTTTGAGTGAAACTCTGGACTCCTTGAATCTATGCAGATGGGGATTTGAGTCCTTCTCCGAGTTTTTTCAAGAAACAGAGTGTCGTTTTTGCCTTTGGACTCCATGTCTAGGTTGATCAGTCTGATCAGCTTGAGTGCAAGTGAAATCCTTGAAGCTCTTTTCTCCATGAATGTTCAGGTTCTATAGATTCAGCATGTATTCGTCCTTATTCTTTTAAGAATGTAAGTCTTGTATTTTCATGTGAAGACTGACCACACAACTGACCACCACACCATCGTATCTTTAATATTTCGAGGCTCCCTTATATAGCTTTAGCTCCGGCAATGGGAATGATTACCATTTTACAAGTATGAGGTATGGTTCCTAAAATTCCAACCACTATCATTAATTAATAGCAGGTGCATTAAAAACATCAAATATGACAGTTTCTAAATAAAAAAATAGAAATAGAGTTTATAGAAACAGTGATTGGATTCCATCTGTATCTATTACTCCTTGTAATGGTTGCTTGATTGAATCAGTCTCTCCTTCTATCAGTATCTCCTTCTATCAGTAGCTCCTCTTATTGGTATCTTCTTTTTTATCAGTAGTTGTTACTCTTTATAATAATAGCTCTATATATCGGTATCTCTTTCTATCGGTAGCTCCTTTTATCGTTATCTCCTTTGTATCAGTAGTTGTTACTCTTTATAATAGTATATCTATGTATCAGTAGCTCTTTTTATCGGTAGCTCCTTCTATCGGTAGATCCTCTTATTGGTAGATCCTTTTTATCGGTATCGGTAAACTATGTCTTTCTATATCAGTGGACTTCCTATCGGTAGTGTATGTCTGTCTGTTTGTATCGGTATCTTGTATTAGTAACTACATATCAGTGACCTTTACTTATAGGTAGACTAGGTACTGGTAGGTCTGTATCAGTCGACTCATGCATATCGGTGGACTTATGCATACCAGTGGACTTAACACTTATCTGTTCTATAAAAAACATATCCAGATTGAGTTATAATTATTTCAAAGTATTTATAAACATAGATAAACATTTATTAACATATTCCAATGATTATTTTGATATTTTTATCAACTCAATAGTAGGATGTCATAGATTTAAAGAATTAATATATAGATAAACATTTTTTGGGATTATCAAAGCATATTGAAGAATAATTGGGATTATCAAAACATGTGAGTTTAATAATCTCCCAATTTTTTATAATAAATTATTATAATATTATAATCGAAAATAATCAAAAATTTATCAGTATAAAATACAAGGGTTTTTATTTCTCAGTGTGAGTAGTGAAATTTTCAAATGAGATATTTTAAATGTATCAAAGGATATAGTATTAAATGCAATTGTATTAGAGGTAATAATAAAAAAAATGTACTAGAGTTAAAAAACAAATTTAACAAAGGTAAAATTATAAAAAAAATGTACCAGAGGTAAATGTATTATGCTCATAAATATTAATCTCATATTTATCATAATTCTCATGTTAGAATTACCGAACAAATGTATCAGAGGTAAAATATAATGGTTTTTCATAATAGGTCTCCCGTTTAGTATTATTTCTCCCCCTTTCCTTAGGATTAGTTATCCCCCTTTCCCTTTATATATTATTTTCTCCCCCTTTTTGATTAGTAAAAAGAAGTAAACAAAGATGAGAAGAGGAATAGAATGTAAGAGGGAATGAAAGCATTTATATATTACTTGATGGAAAAATACATAGAAATATAGAATTGAATCAAAAAAGAATATAGAATATTCTTATCAAAGGTCCTAGACACTAATTAATCCACCTCATAAATGTCCACTTTGGATTTGGCTTTGGGTTCAGAGGTAGACTCAGGATGGGTAGTTTCAGAAGAAGGATTAGGTATTCCATAAATTTCAACTGGATGTTGATCAACAGAGACTACCCCGGGCATGGAGTAGGTAGCTCGCTATGTGATCATAGGAGTGAGGCTCCGGATTTCATGGACTGAAGTCATCTGAGGAATGGAGGTAGACTGATCAGAGGCAGGCAGATCTGGAGGTGCAATTATAGGAGTACTGACGACATGCAAAAATGGCAGTAATAGATTCCTAAAGTCCATTATGATTCCTCCTCCTCTTTCCATAGAATAAATGAAGTCATCCTTGTTCTCTGTAAACTTATCTAGAGCAGGAGTCAACTCCCTGAGCTTATTTAATTGTTCTTTGAAAGCTTGAGTGACTGAGGGTAGCTTTATGTTTTCTAACATAAGATTGAAATAGTTGTTGAGCTGATTCTTGATATAGACCCTTTGGAAATAGTAATCCAATTTGACTTTTACCTCTTTTTGAGAAGTAGTGTCTTCTGTCATAAAATTCTAGACAATTCTCCCTATATCCCTAGTGGTAGTCACCACTTGGGTCAAGGAAGTATAGTCTACAGAGACACTAGTATAAGACTATCCAATCTCTTCTTTCATCACATCTAGAATCTGATCAATATCCAAAGAAGGCTTGGTAGAACTCAGAGGTGAAATAGTAAAGGCTACTATTTCCTTAAAATATTTAGTCAGCCCACTTATGATATTTTTCACTATAGAGTCTTGGGTGCTAACATGCTGCTCTATAGACTTTTTAAAACCTTCAAAAACATCCAAAAATTGCCTTACTAAACCTTTAATGTAATTAATATCTCTACTCATTTGAGCTTGAGAACTACTCAAGGTAGTTAGAGAAGCAACAGACTGCTTCAAGGCAACAACAACTCATGTCCAGCTCTTAATCTGAGAATGACACACTCTGATCTCATTCATCATCTCTGTCAAGGGCCTAGCACCATAAACCCGAGAGAGAGTTCTAATGATTTTTCCATATTTCTCATCACTTTAACAAATAAATTATTTAAATCTGCAATAGATGCAGTTTAAGTCTCCTTCAACTCAGCCTTTAAAGACTCAAGATCATCCGTAGTAACTAGATTGTTAGGCACAACTAAAGGTTCTCTTTATGACACAATACTGGATACAGAGTAATTCATAACATATTGAATGGATGAAATCAATTAGGTTTCCATTTTTCTTACCTCTTCCACAAATGAGGCCTTAATATAAGACTTCAACTGGTCTATATCATCTTTTATTAACACATCCTTAGGTAAAAACTCAGAAGAGATATTATAGTTAACTTGTGGTCTATTCATGGGTGTCTCATCTTCAAAATCAGGATAGTCCAACCCACAGACTACAAAACCTAGGTATTCTTCCCAATCTTTAATTTAATCAGCTATTGAAACATTTCCAAGTCCAGTTGGATGCTCCCCCTAAACTGGTGAATTCTCCTATATATGTATAGAAATAGCACCGTCAACATCTCGGTCTTCCTCAAAAGAATCCTCCACAACCATCTCAATTTATCCAACAACAGGAGGCTTCTCAGGAATAGGTTTAGGACTATCTACTTCCACAACTTCCTCAGTAGGCATTGAGGAGTGCCCAATCAGTGGACTAAGACTCAAGAAAGCAGAAACAGATGCTTCAGTTTCAGATTCTCTTTATTCTTCATTATCTGGGGAAGTCTAGTCTTCCTCATCAATAGGGGCTTCTTCATTACTTATTCCCAACACTGTTTCCTTTCTAGATAATACATCTTCTGCAACTGGACTTGGAGGAAATTCCGGATCCCTTACATCATCTATAGAGGTGTCCTATTCATTAGTATGATCATTATACTGAGGTTCCTCTTCATCAGGTCCTAGACATGGATCCCTGACATCCTTAAGCCTGGAAGGATGATCCACATGATTAAACTTATCATATATCTTCTCATCATCACTGACTCATTCTCTTATCCACAGATTCCAATTGATCTTCATGTATTTAAAGATGTTTTTAGTAATACAAAAGTTATCTTTCATAACCATTATCTCATCCTGAGACTTAGCTACTCCCTTCACTTTGATCATAACCGAAATTATCTTTTCAAAGATTAAAGCATTTGTTTTTTACTTTGGCCTGGTCATATCTTCAATCTAAATCACTAACAGTCTACACAGATTCACCTTAACACCATGTCTTAACAGATGCAGCAAATAAATATCTTGGTATTTCATATTTGAAAAGTCCCCTCTTCTTGGACATAACACATGTTGAATGAACATGAATAGTAACCGATTCTCTCCATCTATTTATGTAGAAACTAGTTTTATTAGTGTACCATATCATGTTAATTCTTCCAAAGCAGCTTCATATTCAAATATTTCACTGGTATGAGGTACTGATTTCAAGAAATGCCCAAACTATCTTTCATGTGAAACTTTCCGGAACTCATCCCATTCAACTGAAGGAAAGGATGTTTTCTTTCCATTCGCAACTGAAACCATCCTGTTCTCAACTTCTGATTTCTCAAAACGAACAAACTCATAGAATTATTTTACTAGCTTCGGATAATAAGGACCATTGTTATTAGAGAATCATTCTACCCATTTTTAGTGCTCCAGTATTTATATAACTAATGATTTACTAGATATCAACAATTCTGCGCATAACTCTTTGTCAACTACAATTTCCCTTTGAACAAGATGTGTATTTTTGGTTTCTTCACTTCACTTCCACCACTAGACTCTCCTTTGAGTCTCTTGGCATTCAGTTCATCATCTGTTTCACTAACTGATGGTCTCTTCACTCTTTCCATTCTGCGAATCATGAGGCTTCGGGTTTGAGAGAAACAAAGGTTTGTGAGATAATTCTTGAAGTTAAAGGGTTTGAGTTGGATCGAGATGAGGTTTAGACTTATGTTTTTTTCATTTCAGAATCACAAAATAAATAAATAAAGCATAATAAGTAAAATATAAATGATACAGATTCTGGAAGCTAAAGATATAGAATTATAAAACAGTGCAAACCTAATGGTAATACATATCAGGGAAGTATAATAGTGAGGTTCAGACTAGTGATGTATAACTATGAGGTTTATACCGGTGAGGTATAATATGGAGGTTCATACCGGTGAGGTATAATAGTGATGTTTCTAACGGTGAGGTTTCTAATGGTGACTTTTCTAATGGGGGGGTTTCTGCTAACCAAAGTCTACCATTCCTAACTCATGTATAATGTAACTTAACCTATCCGAACATAAATTCTTTGTGAAAATGTTATCTAATTGATGTTCAGTACCTATAAATTCAAGAGTAATATCACCCTTTTGGTAATGATCTCTCAAAAAATGGTGCCTTACATGAATATTTTTGGTCCTAGAGTGAGACACAGGATTCTTAAAGATATTGATAGCACTAGTGTTATCACAGTTTATAGATACATGTCTAAACTGATATCTGTAGTCCAATAAAGTATGTTTTATCCACAGAATTTGTGCACAACAACTACCAGCAACAATGTAATCTGCTTCATCAGTAGACAATGCAAAAGAATTAGGCTTTTTACTACACCATGATACTAAGGACTTACCTATAATATGACATGTTCCAGAAGTGATCTTCCCATATAACTTGAAAACAGAAAATTCAGCATCTGAATAACTTATTAAATCGAATGATTGACCTTTTGGATAAAATAATCCTAAGTTAGTAGTATGTTTAAGATATTTGAAAATTATTTTAACAGAAAGAAAATGTGACTCTTTTGGATTTTCTTGAAATCTTGCACACATGTATACACTAAACATAATATCAGGTCGACTAGCAGTAAGATAAAGTAGACTCCCAATCATACCTCTATAGTTGGTTTGATCCACTGGTTTTCCAGTTTCATCAGCATCCAACTTATAATTAGTACTCATAGGTGTATCACCTTCCTTAATACTATCTCAACCAAAATGTTTTAAAATATCCTTTGTATATTTATTTTTATTTAAAATAATACCATTTTCATTTTGAAAAACATAAAATCCAAGAAAATATTTGAGTTCTCCCATTAAACTTATTTCAAATTCATTCTGCATACTCTTTGAAAAATCAATACACAAATAATTTTTAGAATATCCAAAAATAATATCATCAATATAGATTTCTACTATCAAAACATATTTAGAAATTCTTTTAATAAAGAGAGTTGGATCAGCAATCCCTTTAGAAAAACCTTTTGAAATAAGAAAACTACTAAGTCAATCATACCAAGCTCGTGGAGCTTGTTTCAAACCATATAAAGCATTAAAATGCTTAAAAACTAGATTTGGAAAATGAGAATTAGTAAATCTAGGTGGTTGCTCAACAAAAACATCTTCAATTATAAAACCATTTAAAAAGAACCTTTAGCATCCATTTGTTATAACGTGAAATTCAGATGATCAACATAGGCAAGTGGAATCATAATAGCTTCCAATCTAGCTATAGGTGCAAAGGTTTCCTCATAGTATATTCCTTCCTCTTGACTATATCTTTGTACAAATATCCTTGCTTTGTTTCTAACTATGTTTCCTGATTCATTAACTTTATTTCTAAACACCCATTTAGTTCATATGGTCTAGGGGTCCTTAGGTTTTTCAACTAATTCCCAAACTTTGTTTCATTCAAATTTATTTTCTTCTTCTTGCATATCCATTACCCAAAATTCATCATTGATTGTATCATTGATATTTTTAGGTTCTAAATGTGAAGGAAAGGCTTGATGTTCGACCTGATTTCTTAGAGAAGCTCTAGTCTATGTCCCTCTATAAATATTTCCAACAACAGAATCTAAATGATGATTATTTAGAATCCTAGTTGATCTAGTAAAGGTAGGACTAGAAATTTCAGGTTCTTCTCTATAATCGGGTTCACTAGGAGCAAGTTCCAAAATATTTCTAAAACTATTTATCTTTACAACATGTTCATTGTTTTTGTCATTAAGGTCCAGAATAGATAGATCTTCTTACAGATTTTTAAGAGAAGACTGCGGTTCATGAAGATCAGTTTTATCAAATTTTATGTGAACAAATTCTTCCACACATTTGGTTCTTTCATTAAAGACTCTATAAGATTTACTGGTTATAGAGAAACCTAAAAATATTCCCTCATCACTTTTACAAGAAAAATTGTCAATATTATCCTTAGTATTAAGAATAAAGTCTTTGCAACCAAAAACTCTGAAGTAACTAACTTTAGGCTTCCTATTATTCCACAGTTCATAGGGGGTCTTCTTAAGAACATGTCTAATCAAGACTCTATTTATAATATAACAAGCTGTATTCATAGCTTCAATCCAAAAATAAATAGGTAAATCATATTCATTTATCATAGTTCTAGAAATTTCCTGAAGGGTTCTATTTCTTCTTTCTACTACACCATTCGTTTGAGGTGTCCTAGGGGCAGAAAAGTTCTGACTATAGCCATTGTGTGAGCAGTAAGATTCAAACTCATGATTTTCAAACTCACAGCCGTGATCACTTCTTAGGGTCTTAATATTAAGTCCACTTAGGTTTTCTACAAAATTGGAGTATTTAATAAAATAATAACAAGATTCACTTTTGTGAGAAAGAAAGTAAACCCATGTATATCTAGAAAAGTCATATTTTAAGACATAGACATAGTGCTTCCCATTTAAACTAGAAACTCTAGAAGTTCCAAACAAGTCCATGTGAATCAAATCGAGAGGTTGAGAAGTTGAAACTTTTTTCTTTAATTTAAAAGAACATTATGTTGTTTTCCCTTTTGATAGGGTGTACAAACTTTGTCCGATGGGAATTTTAGTTGAGGTAGGTCTCTAACTAAGTTCTTCCTAATCAGTTTTTTAAGTGAATGTATATTGCAGTTGTAACATCCCAAGTAAGTGAAGAATAAGACATATTTTATATTTATTAATATTTGTGAATTAAATATTAATTTTACTTTAAAGGGGTTTCTATGTTCGATAGCGCACCTGATAAGTAACAACGGGTTTCTTTGGAATCTTACGTTGCACACTAATAATATAATATTATAATTTTAAATGGTAGTTAAATCCTAGCCATTGTATTGGCAGGAATGAACGAAACAAACTAAAATATGATTATACATGTTTTTTATATGTATTTAAATTTATCCAATAAAAAGTTAGAGGCTTAAAATATGAATAAATCTAATTTTAAGCATAATTTACCTTAAAAGGCTGATTTACCGCCCTTTAATGGTGAACCCTCTTTAAATATAGTTTTGGTCACTTTAATACATTCTAATTGACCAAATATAATCCTTCTTTAGAATTGGGACATCAAATTTTACTTTTGGTAATTTTTTGGTATTTTTCTGATAAAGTTCATTTTTTAATGAATAGTGAAAATACTATATTTTAATTCAAAAGTGACTTTTAATATAATTTATTTATATGGTTAGGTTATCTTTTTAGTTGGTTTTAAAGTGAAATTGAAATATATTTTAACCATTTAATCCAATGTTGGTCATTGGAATTAATTTCACTTTGAAATTGCACATAAACAAGTATCAATCTTTTGATAGTTATTGTTTCTTAAAAACACATTATTTGTTTTAACAACGGGAATTAATATTTAAATTAATTAATTCCACTTATATGTTTTTACTTTTAAAAAATAGACATCAATTTTGATTCGGAATATCAAATAATACTTTGGCTGAATTTTTGGTATTTTTCTGAAAAACTTCAATTTTTTATGAATAGTTACACCACTTAGTGGTAGTTAAAAAACTGGCATTTTCATTTAAATAAAATTTTACCACTTCTGTGAATTTATTTTAAAAAATATTACATACATGGTTGTTATCAAGAAGTAAAATTTGGTTCAATAAGATTAAAATAATTTTTTGTGAATAGTAACTTTTGTCTTTTATTTACCGCGGTTAAAGGTAAATAGGGTAATTCAAGGTAAAAAGAATATTATAATAATTCCAAATTACCTTAACACTTGTCCAAACCTTATTGGTTGAGTCCTTAACAACCATGGTCATATTTGGGTTGATTTTGGGACCCCATTGAGCCACATGGAAGTGATAATGACAATTTGGATTAATTAATTTAATGTAAAGACAAAATTGACATTAACAAAAATATTTTAGTAATTAATTTTTATATGGTGTTATATAAGTCATATTTTCGACTATAAATATTAATTGGAAATATAAGAATATTTCCTACATTATAGTATTTTTTTATAATTTTTATACGTCTAATAATTTAAATTATTTCTGACACAATAATGATGTAGTATTTACCTCAATAATAAATTATTTAAATAAATAAGATTATAATGATCCAAATATTATCCAAAACATGTGCAATTATAATTGCATGACTTTATTTCGACCATGAGTATTCTTATCTTCTACTATAATTAATTTTGGACCTTTAGAAACCGAATATAATTATATAATAAAATAATGTTTTCACACTTTCCTAAAGAACCCCTCCTCTCCCTTATAAAAGGAGGCCACTTCTAACCAATTACACACACTTATTAAGCCATGTTTCTTGTCCAAACTCTGCCCTATTAAGCTCCCTACATCCCTCTCCTCCTCCTACATGCCTTACTTTAGACAGAATGCACTTCAAGAAGTCCTTTTGTTCAAACGAAAGGGAGTTACCCAAATTAAAGGTAACAGTTTCTCTTAAATTGTTTTCATTTATTTTACTTCTCCAACCCCTAAAATCTTTTTATTCCTTTCTTTTGTAACAACACCGGTATCTTAAATGTACGATGATGTTTTTATGAGAATAATTTGAACTACAATTACACACACCTCCATCTAATGGATAAAGAACAAAATGTTTCTATAGATGGAAAACTAAGGCATCACGAAACGATGATTGTTTAATTACATCTTACCGCCTCTCATGGTGGCCATTATGATGGAACAGTATTTATAAATGATATATATTGTGTTTATGATTTCCTTATGCTTATATACTTCCCATTTATATCTTTCCTTTATGGTTTTCATAGTGGGTAAATACGATAATCTCATTTGAGGAAGTGCGGACTACCACCCCCTCAATGTGATTTAATTCCTTAATGCCTTATGTGGGATGTATAAAGGATGGAGTTAACGATATTATATATGATATTATACTGGAATTATAATATACCTATTTATCATTATGTTTTATTTCCATTAAAATAATAAATAGAAATGAAAGTAGCGTTCATGTGTACGTACGGCTTACCGTCTCCATGAACGGTGCATTTTATTTCTTACCTCTAAATGTTATGTACTATTATAAAAACATGTATATACTGGATATATATGATATATATGATATCCAAATCATTAATATCATTCTGGATATAATGAACCTTTGACCACATGGACAACTTGTTAAAATAAGGTGTTCATTTTTACTCAAGTACCAAATATCGACAAAATGAATGTTTTTAACTTAAATGATTGCATAATGTTTATAACAAGGTAATAAGTTATATAAAAGGAATAATAAACTTGAAAAATGTTCTTAAGAAAGTAGAAATTAACTTTATTTTATTATTTAGGAGATTAAATAATGATCGAGTCAAGTCGAACACGAGGTAAGGGACTTCGTCTCAATCACCTTTCATTGAGGCATTTTTAGTTTTATAAACGACATTATTTTATACGGTGTATAAACCCCTTTGACTTTTCATTTTATTCAAAGGGAACCATTTTATACGAAGCATTTTACTAAATGACAAAAAGGAATTTTTTTAACGTAAGCGGTGACAATGACCTTTCTGCCTCTGCGAGTATTATTTGATCTTTGGCTTCCATAATAAGCCGGAATGTTTTTAAAAGGAAAAATAAATACCATATACTCTTTTATGTATTTTAGTATTGAAAATGATTTTGACAATGAATTTATTATTACAATATCTTGAAATGATATTTTATTATTTCAATGTGGAAATATTATCTTTCCTTTATGCTTATGTTATGTGTTATGATCATGTTATGGTTCTTGGGAATTATTTATGTATACAGGTGGTTCAGTGATAAACCTAGGGCGGGTGAGCCCGAGATAGAACTCCAATGCATTAGGTAATGTGTTGGAGGTAAACGTGAATGTTTCTCCTAAAAGATTTATGGAATATACTTTGATGGGTATTCCAAAGTAACTCTCTATGTAGCTGTGATAACTACAATGTAAGTATGATATGGATGCCACAAGTTACCTTTAAGATTAATGATTTCTCTATGTCTTTCATAAATCTTAGGATTTCATGATGTAAGTAAAAGAGTTCATGTTTTGTATGTATTTATGAACAAATATTTTCATTATTTATTTTATAGCCCTTACTGATCTTTTTTATGCTCATCCCAAGTTTTGAAATATTTTCCCAGGACTTAATGATGAATAAGGTTTAGGATGGGATCAAGGAAAAGTCATGTTGTCTAAAACATGGAACTAGACATGACTCTTTTTTTCAAGAGTTTTTATTTTATGAAAAAATAGAAACTATGTAGATATGTCTACCTTGTAATCTTTTGAGATGTAATAGTTATGTCCTGATTCTCTTAAACTCTAAAACTGAAAATATTCTCAATGTGAATTATTCATTTAATTCAATATTATGTAATGTTTAAGGTTGGGTCCTTATAGTTGGTATCAGAGGTCGGTTTAGATAAATTTAGGAGTTAGAGTGTTGTTAAATTAATATCCATAACGTAATTTATGTTAATATTGGAAATTATATAGCATTTACAGATTACCATGTTGCTTTGCCTAAGATATTTCTGTCATTAGAATGGTTTTCCGCAGAGGAAACAGGGCATCTATGTTGAAAGAACGTCAGGAGGAATACAACCTTCCAAATCAGTAACCAGAGATGGTCGGAATTGGAACTGAACAGTTTGTTGCAGTGATGGCACAGTTAACTCAGGATATAAATGGTGGTGGTATCCATGCATGATATCAGCCAGATCAACCACAGAGGAACATTTGAGTAGTGGAGCATTTCATGAGGAAACATCCCCCATCATTCAGAGGATCATTAGACCATATGCTAGCTGAAGGTTGGATTAAAGCACTAGAAAAGATTTTCGATGTCATGGGTTGTTCATAACATCAAAAGGTTAGTCTTTTTGTTTACCATTTTGAAGGTGAAGCTGGTCAGTGGTGGTCGATGATGAAAAATATCAAGGATAGTGAGGAGATTGATGCTCTTGATTGGGATGAGTTCAAAGGTATGTTTCTTGAGAAATATTTTCCAAAGGTAGTTCTTCTTAGGATGGAAAAACAATTCTTGGAATTGAGGTAGGAGGATGACTCAGTGGCTACTTATGAAGAAAAATTCACTAGACTGGCAAGGTATGCTCCAAATTTCATACGAGATCTTGATAGTAAAATCAACCGTTTTTACTAAGTATTAAAGCCAAAGTATCTAAGGCCTTTAGCTTCTCATGAGTTCAAAATTTCTGAAAATATTTTTCATTGTGCGGAGAAGGTGGAAATGGAGTTTGCCGATGATCAGGTATTTTTTGACAAATAACAGAATAAAAGGTTGAGGTGGCAGGCGAAAGGGAAGAACTCTTCAAAAAAGTCTGATTGTAAGAAACTTAAGTTTATAGTTTTTGAAAATTGTGGTAAAAAGAATTCTAGGGAATGTCTTTTGAATTCTAGTTTGTGCTACCGATGTGGTAAAATGGGGAATAGGGCTCGTAATTGCACTGAAAAAGATCAGGGTAATGGTAGGACAAAATCTAATTTATAGTTAGTAAAATGTTTTGTATGCAATGAAATGTGTCATTATGAAAATGAGTGTCCAACAAAGAACTCAACTGAAGGAACACAACCAGACTACAAGCAGAAAGGGGTGGTGAAATATTTTTCAACTACTTCAGCAGATGTTGGGCAATCAAATGAAGTTGTATCAGGTACATTGTTTTTTTGTTCAGATTATGCCAATGTGTTGTTTTATTCAGGGTCTACACATTCTTTCATTTCTGAGAAGTTTTCTACTAAATTGGGAATTTCATCTCATGATATGAATAATGAACATACGGTAAAAACACCTAGAAGAAATGTTGATAAAAAATAAAACATAAGAACATTCTTGTCCTTGTGTGCGGAAAGAATCTCCCTGCAAACCTTATTGTTTTTCATCTAGTAGTGTTTGATGTTATTTGGGCATGGATTAGATTTCTGTTTATCATGATAATATTGACTGTAGAGATAAAGAGGTTTCTTTTCAGAATTATTTTCAGTTTGTATACAAAAATGAACCCTTTATGTTGATAACATATCAAAATGCTGAAAAACTAGTAAAAGATGTAAATGAAAGTTACCTTGCACATATTGTTGAAAGAAAAGGAAATGTTAAGATTATTGATGTGCTAGTGATAAATGAGTACCTTTTTGTTTTTCCTGATGAGTTGCATGGTATTATACCTGATAGGGAAGTGGAATTTACTATTGACTTAGTTCCTGATGCTAAGACAATTTCAAAACCCCATTATAGAATGGCTCAAATTGAACTTTTAGAGTTAAAGAAGTAATTGCAGGAGTTATTAGATAAAGGTTTCATTCGACCAAGCACGTCACCATGGGGTGCTCCTATCTTGTTTTTTAAAAAGAAATTTTGTTCAATGATACATTGCATTGATTATAGATCACTGAATAACATCACTATTAAGAATAATTATCCTTTGCCTCATATCAATGATTTGTTTGATCAGCTCCCGGGAGCTCAGTATTTTTCAAAGATTGACTTGAGGTTGGGGTACCATCAGTTGAAAGTAAAGGAAGTAGATGTTCCAAAGACCGCATTTCATACTAGATATGGCCATTATTAATTTGTAGTTATGCGTTTTGGGTTAACCAATGCACCTGCTGTATTCATGGATCTTATAAATATAATTTTCCATGAGTTCTTGGATAAGTTTGTGGTTTTCTTCATTGATGATATTTTGGTTTATTCTAAAAGTAAAGAGGAACATGAAAGTCATTTAAGGGTTTTCTTGAAAACCTTAAAAGAAAAGAAACTATTTGGTAAATTCAGAAAGTGTGAGTTTTGGTTAAAAAAAATTTCTTTCCCTGGTCACATTGTTTCAAAAAATGGCATAACTATTGATCCTGCTAAAAAAAATTTGATGAAGAATGGACAAGACCCACAAATATAACCGAGATTCATAGTTTTCTTGGTTTGGCTAGTTATTACCGGAGGTTTTTTGAAAATGTTTCACAGTTAGATAGTCCAATGACTAAGTTAACTCGAAATGGTGTTAAGTTCATCTGGACAAAAGAATGTGATGATTGTTTTCAGGAATTGAAAAGTAGATTGGGGAATGATCTAGTTTTGGAACTTCCTTCTAGAAATGGTGAGTTTGTTATCTATAGTGATGCTTCATTGAAAGGAAGGGGTTGTTTCCTAATGAAAAATGATCAAGTAATTGCTTATTCTTCATGTCAGTTGAAACCACATGAGTTAAATTACCCTACACATGATTTGGAATTAGCAGCTGTTCTTTTTGCTTTAAAAATTTGGAGGCATCATTTGTATTGATTGTAGTGTGAAATATACACTGATCACAAAAGTTTGAAGTATATATTCACTCATAAATAATTGAACATGAGATAGAGGAGATAGTTGGAATTAATCAAGGATTATGATTGCACAATCCATTACCATTCGGGAAAATAAAATAAAGTGGACGATTATTTGAGTCAAAAATGTAATGTATCATTAGCTAGGCTACGTTTTGAACAAGATCCTTTGGTTTTTAATTTGATGAACTTTGGCATAGAAATTGTTGTTGCAAGAAATTCTTCTTTTTTGTTTCAGGTATCAGTGAAATCATCTCTATCAGACAGAATTAAGCAAACGTAGAAGGAAGACAGTGAGTTGCAGAAAACGTTTGTGTTAGTTCATAAGGGTATGTTTCCTGATTTTAACATTGATAATGATTGTGTTTTGATGTTTGGAAATATATTATGTGTTCCTTGTGATTCATAGATGAAGAATGAGTTGTTATGTGAAGCTCATAGTTCTTCGTTTTCAGTTCATCCTGACAGTACTAAGATGTACAAAGATCTTCGGCAGTATTATTGGTGGGATTGAAAGAAAAGAGATATTGCTGATTTTACTGTGAATTTTTTGACTTATCAGCAGGTTAAAGCAGAGTTATAGTTACCGAAAGGAATGCTTTAGCCTTTACCGGTGCTAGAGTAGAAATGGGAAAATATATCCATGGACTTTGTTGTGGGATTACCAAAGACATCTCGAGGTAATAATCCAATCTGGGTTATAGTTGGCCGATTGACTAAATCTGCTCATTTCCTTCCTATTAGAGATACTTTTTCTCTAGATTAACTTGATCGGTTGTATGTTAAATAGATAGTCAGGTTGCATGGATTTTACCTCTCTATTATATCTGATAGTGATCACAGGTTCACTTCTAACTTTTGGAAAGGCCTTCAGAAGTCATTGGGTACTGAATTAAATTTTAGTACAGATTTTCATCCTCAATAAGATGGGCAGTCAGAATGAACAATTCAGACCGTGGAGGATATGTTACGTGCTTTCTCGATGGATTACCAGGTAATTTGGGACCAACATCTTTCTTTGGTTCAATTTTCTTATAATAACAGCTTTCATTCCAGTATATGGATGGATCCATTTGAGGCATTATATAGAAAGCATTGTCAAACTCCAGAATTCTGGGATGAAGTAGGTGAAAGGAATCTGATGGGACCAGAATTGGTAGAAGAGATGGTAGAGAAATTTTAGTTGATTCAGAAGCACATGAGAACAGATCAGATCAGACAGAAAAGTTATGCAGATAACCGGAGAAATGATCTTTCTTTTGAGGTAGGTGATCATGTCTTTCTCAATGTTTCTCCATAGAAAAGTGTGATGTGTTTTGGTAAGAAGGGAAAGTTGAGTCTGAGGTCCATTTGACCTTATGAAATTCTGGAAAAAGTTGGATCAGTTGCGTACAGAGTGGCTTTACCCCCAAGTTTATCCTAGGTACACAATGTTTTTAATGTTTTGATGTTGAGAAAGTATATGCTAGATTCATCTCATGTTTTTATCCCAAAGGTAGTTCAGTTGGAAGAGAATCTCTCTTATGAAGAACAAACAGTCCAGATTTTTGACCACAGAGAGCAAGTGTTGCGGAATAAAGAAAATTCACCAGGTAAAGGTTTTGTGGAAAAAACATATGGTTGAAGAGGCAACATGGGAATCTGAAAATGCTATGAGGGATAAATACCCCCCACTTATTTTGATAAGTGAATAAAAATTGTGAGGATGCAATTCCCAAAAGGGGGAAGGATGTAACATCCCAGGTAAATGAAGAATAAGACATATTTCATATTTATTAATATTTGTGAATTAAATATTAATTTTACTTTAAAGGGGTTTCTATATTCGATAGCGTACCCGATACGCAACAATGGGTTTCTTTGGAATCTTATGTTGCCACTAATAATATAATATTATTATTTTAAATGGTAGTTAGCTCCTAGCCGTTGTATTGGAAGGAATGAGAGAAACTAACTACAATATGACTATACATGTTTATTAAATGTATTTACATTTATCCAATAAAAAGTTAGAGGCTTAAAATATGAATGAATCTAATTTTAAGCATAATTTACATTAAAAGGCCGATTTACTACCATTTAATGGAGAACCCTCTTTAAAAATAGTTTTGGTCACTTTAATAAATTCTAATTGACCAAATATAATCATTATTTAGAATGGGGACATCAAATTTTACTTTGGTAAATTTTTTGGTATTTTTCTGATAAAGTTCATTTTTAATGAATAGTGAAAAATACTGTATTTTAATTCAAAAGTTCCTTTTAATCTAATTTATTTATATGGTTAGATTATCTTTTTAGTTCGTTTTAAAGTGAAATTGAAATATATTTTTACCATTTAATCCAATGTTGGTCATTGGAATAAATTTCACTTTGAAATTGCACATAAACAACTATCAATCTTTTGATAGTTATTGTTTCTTAACAACACATATTTTTTTTAACAACAGGAATTAATTTTTTAATTAATTAATTCCAGTTCTATGTTTTGAATTTGAAAAAATAGACATCAATTTTGAATTTGGAATATCAAATAACTCTTAGGCAAAAATTTTGGTATTTTTCTGAAAATCATCAATTTTTTATGGTGGTAGTTAAAAACTGACTTTTTCATTTAAATGAAATTTTACCACTTCTGTGAATTGAATTTCAAAAATCTGACATACATGGTTGTTATCAAAAAGTAAAATTTGGTTCATTAAGATGAAAATAATTTTTGGTGAATAGTAACTTTTGACTTTTATTTATCACGGTTAAAGGTAAATATGGTAATTCAAGGTAAAAAGAATATTATAATAATTCCAAATTACCTTAACACTTGTCCGAACCTTATTTGTTGAGTCATTAACAACCATGGCCATATCTGGGTCGATTTTGGGACCCCATTGAGCCACTTGGAAGTGATAATGACAATTTTGATTAATTAATTTAATGTAAAGACAACATTGACATTAACAAAAATATTTTAGTAATTACTTTTTATATTGTGTCATATTAGTCATATTTTCGACTACAAATATTCATTGGAAAGATAAAATGATTTAATACATGATAGTATATTTTTTATAATTTTTAGACATCAAATAAATTAAATTATTTGTGACACAATAATGATGCAGTATTTATCTCATTAATAAATGATTTAAATAAATAAGATTATAATTATTAAAATATTATCAAAAACATGTCCAATTCTGATTGGATGATTTTCTTTCGACCATGAGTCATCTTAAATTCTACTACAATGATTTTTGTACCTTTAGAAACCGAATATCATTATATAATAAAATAATGTTTTCACACCTTCCTAAAGAGCCCCTCCTCTCCCTTATAAAAGAAGACCACTTCTATCCAATTCCACACAACTCTCAAGCCATCTGGATCATCCAAACTCTCCCCAATTAAGCTCCCTACATCCCTCTCCTCCTCCTAGAATCCTTATCTTAGGAATAAGGCACTTCAAGAAGCCCTTTGGTTCAATCCAAAGGGAGTTACCCAAATTAAAGGTAATAGTTTCTCTTAAATTGTTTTCTTTTATTTTACTTCTCCAACCGCTAAACTCTTTTTATTACTTTATTTTTTAACAAAAAAATTATCCTAAATATAATAGTATGTTGTTATTATAATAATTCTAACTACACTTACACACACCTCCATCTAATTGATGAATAACATAATGTTTCTGTGGATGGAAAACTAAGGCCTCACGAAATGATGATTGTTCAATTACATCTTACCGTCTCTCATGGTGTCCATTATGATGGAACTATATTTATATATGATATATATTATTTTTATTATTTCTTTATGCTTCTGTAAATCCCATTTATATCTCGCCTTTATGGTTTCCATTGTGGGTAAATACAATAATCTCATTTGAGGAAGTGCGGACTACCTCCCCCTCAAAGTGATTTGATTCATTAATGCCTTATGTGGGATGTATAAAGGATAGAGTTAAAGATATTATATATTATATTATACTGGAATTATAATATACCTATGTATCATTATGTTTTATTTCCATTAAAATCAGACATAGAAATGAAAATAGTATTCATGCGTACGTATGGCTTACCGTCTCCATGAACGGTGCACTTCATTTCTTACCTCTAAATGTTATGTACTATTATAAAAACATGTATATATATGATATATATGATATATATGATATCCAGATCATGAATATAATTTTGGATATAATTAACCTTTGACCACATTGACAACTTGTAAATATAAGGTGTTCATTTTTACTCAAGTACCAAATATCGACAAAATGAACGTTTTTAACTTAAATGATTGCATAAAGATTATAACATGGTAATAAGTGATATAAAAGGAATAATAAACTTGAAAAAGGTTCTTAAGAAAGTATAAATTAACTTTATTTTATTATTTAGGAGATTTAAGAATGATCGAGTCAAGTCGGACATGAGGTAAGGGACTTCGTCTCAATCTCCTTTCATGGAGGCATTTTTAGTTTTATACACGACATTATTTTATACGGTTTATAAACCCCTTTGAATTTTAATTTTATTCAAAGGGAACCATTTTATATGAAGCTTTTTACTAAACTAAAAAAAGGAATGTTTCTTTAACGTAAGCGTTGACCATGACCTTTCCACCGCCGCGAGTATTATTTGATCTTTGGCTTGCTTATCAAGCCGGAATGTTTTTAAAAGGAAAAATAAATACCATGTACTCTTTTTATGTATTTTGGTATTGAAAATGATTCTAACAATGGATTTATTATTTCAATATCTTAAAATGATATTTTATTATTGCAATGTGGAAATGTAATATTTCTTTTATGCTTATGTTATGTGTTATGATCATGTTATGGTTCTTGGGAATTATTTACGTATACGGGTGGTTCCGTGATAAACCTATGGCGGGTGAGCCCCAGATAGCTCTCCAATGCATTGGGTAACATGATGGAGGTAAACATGAATGTTTCTCCTAAGTTATTTAGGGAATATACTGTGATGGGTATTCCAAAGTAACTCCCTGTGTAGCTGTGATATCTACAATGTAATTATGATATGGATGACACAAGTTACCTTTATGATTAATGACTTCTATGTGTCTTTCATAAATCTTATGATTTAATGAGGTAAGTAAAAGAGTTCATGTTTTGTATGTATTTATGAACAAATTTTTTAATTCTTTGTTTTATAACCCTTACTGAGCTTTTTATGCTCATCCCATGTTTTGAAATGTTTTCACAGGACTTAAATATGAGTAAGGTCAAGGGTGGGATCAAGGAAAAGTCATACTGTCTAAAATATGGAACTATACTTAACTCTTTTTTTCAAGAGTTTTAATTTTATGAAAAAAATGGATACTTTGTATATATGTCTACCTTGTAATCTTTTTAGATTTTATAGTTATGTCTTAATTCTCTAAAAATCTAAACCTGAAAAGATCCTCAATGTTAATTATTCATTTAATTCAATATTATGTAATATTTAGGTCGGGTCCTTAAAGCAGTGTCCTAATATTTTGTGCCACAGACAATATTATTTATGAAAAGCATTTAAATAGGTAACCTTTTGTTTTGCTAAAGAATTTAATTCTACAGCATAAACATTTTCATTTCTCAAGGAAGAAAATAAAAAAACGTTTTTAGAATTAAAAACATTACAAGAATTATGTTCAAATTTAACATTGAAACCATCATCACACTACTGAGAAATACATAATAGGTTTTATTTTAATCCATCTACAAATAATACTTTAGAAATTAAAACTAAATCAATGTTACCAATCTGGCCTAGGCCGATCATCTTTCCTTTAGAATTATAACCAAAGGTGACATGCCCTCCATCAACCTTGATTAAACTCTTGAAACATGAGTAATCTCTAGTCATATGTCTTGAACATACAATGTCCACGTACCATATCTTCTTATGGGAACTCTTCAAGAAAGTCTCCTACAAACAGGTTTAAATAGAATATGATTTTGGTACTTAGATCTTCTTGGGTCCAGATAGGTTAGCAAGAAGAACTTTTCGTACCCAGATTTGTCTAATGGGTCTCATACAATCAATAGATTCAAAATATTTTGAAATATTAACATTGTTTGATCTATAACTATGTGAATAGCTAGTTGAGGCATAGGAATTTCCAAAACTAGAACTGGCAGCATACTGTCCAGATTTAGGAATAAATATATTCTTAACAAGTTGTCAATGTCCAGGTTGATAGCCTAAACACGGAGTATACTTTGGTGCCACTTTTTTCCTAGTATTTGTGTAAGAGTGTTCTTTCCATTTGTGAATTTCTCTAAGTCTTTTCTAAGTTGATCATTGGACAGTTTCAGTTCCATATTTTCCTTTAATAGCTGAGCATTCTTTTCCTTTTCAATACTGTGCTCAGATTTAACAGTACCAGTCAAGGCATACTATTTCTTTAATGACTTGTACGTATCCTTCAGCTCATTACAAGTATCTTCTAACATATTACAGTATTCAAATATTTCAGATTTAGTCATATGGTTGTCACTATTTGAATCACTTTCATTCCCAGAATAATAATCATTCAGCATAGGGGAAACAGGTACCTCAGAAGTATTAGTAATGAAACACATATTGGCATGATTCTTTTCAGAATCAGAAGTATCAGATTCACTTGTGCTGACTTTTGAAGCACTCCATGTTGTCCTTTACTTTTTCATTCATAACACACTATCTCATCATCCTTGTCATATTTCTTCCAATATTTCTTCTAATTACTTCATTGGCCATATTTACCCTTATAATTGGATTTTCTAAAAAAAATTATTCTTTCTATAGAATTTCTGGAATCTCCTAGTTATTTGATCCATCTCTGCATCACTATCAGAATATGAACTTCCACTTATCGAGCTTTTAGTAGGTATGTGATCTTTCTCCTTGTCCTTGCTCTTTGATGAAGTAGACTTGAATGCCACTAACTTCCTCTTTGGTTCATCATCTTCCTCTTTATTTACCTTCAGTTCTTCTTCATAAATCATCAACATACCAATAAGCTCTTTAACATGTAGTGAACTTATGTCACATGATTCTCTTATTGAGACTGATGTGCCTCTCCATCTGTCTGGTAGACATCTTAGTATCCTCATGATTTGCTCCATTGCAGGAACAGATTTTCCATGTTAGCTCATTGTATTTACAATTTCGTTGAACCTAAGATACATGTCAGAAATAAGTTCATCAGGCTTCATTTTAAAATTATCGTACTTAATAGTATAAGTGTATAATATCATTTCCTTAACATTGTTTGATACCTCATGAGAAACACCCAAGGTTTCCCATATTTCATATGCAGTTTTACAAGAAGATATTCGATTAAATTATTCACCTCCAAAAGCACAAAACAGGGTATTCATTGATTTACAATTATTATTGTATGAAGTTTTAGTAGGTTCATCCAAATTAGTTCTTTTAGTTTCTATAATCATATATTGAGTCTTTATAGTAGTCCAAATGTCAAAACCCATACTTTCTAAATGAATTTTCATTTTCAGTTTCCATTGGAAATAATTAACACCATTAAAGAAAGGTGGCATGTTGGTAGCAGTACCTTCTAATCAATTATCCATAATTATATTTTAGAAAATATATTTAAAGAGATAAAATTTATAACTAACAGAAATTAAAGATCATTAAGATTCCACTAAAAATCGCAGTTGAAAACAGATTGTTTGAAAATCCTTTATTAAAAACAAACAACCCTCTAATACCAAATGTTTTTCAGAGTGGATACTCAAGAGGGGGGTGAATTGAGTTCCAATTAAAATTTCTGTTAAAAATATTTCTATTAATATTCCCCAAATTCAATAGTAATACAAACTGTAGTGAATTTATAAAGCATGAAATGTTTCAATTAGTTTCTCAAAGATTGATTATTTCTCAGTTAACTTAATCTCAAGATTAACTAACTTTTGAAACTAAATTACTAGCAAACAAATGTTATAAACACTTGCTAGTTCAACTATTAGAGTTACTTTAAAATATATTTATATTTAAAGAACTTAGCATCAGAATATTAAATGTAGTTTAAAAAACAATAAATAAGTACAATAGTTTTAACCAAGAGGTTCAGTCTCAAGATGAGACTTAGTTCTCTCAAATAGTTTATATAAAATTTGATCCACACCCTGGATCGGGGTAAAAAATAGTACTCAGACTATCCAGGTACTAAGACCTCTACCATAGTTCTTTGTGGGAAAAAGAAAGCAATAGCACACATGATATCCAGGTCACACTTGACCTCAACACTATCCACTGTGGGATACAAGAGTATATGGAAAATATTTTGTGACGATTTAAAAATCCTCCAATTTAGCACTGGAGACAGTTTGTGTAAAACAATATAGAGCACAGACACTACTCAAAATTTAAATAAATAAAACACAATAGAGATAAATAGATAGAGAAGAGTTTAAAATTCTCTATGTGTTTTGAGTGAAGATCTGGACTCCTTGAATCTATGCAGATGGGGATTTGATTCCTTCTATGGTTTTTTTTCAAGAAACAGAGTGTTGTTTTTGTATTTGGCTTCTAGGTCCAGGTTGATCAGTCTGATCAGCTTGAGAGCAAGTGAAATCATTGAAGATCTTTTCTCATTGAATGTTCAAGTTCTACAGATTTAGCATGTATTCATCCTTCTTCTTTTAATCATGTAAGTCTCGTATTTTCATGTGAAGACTGACCACACAACCGAACACCACACCATCATATCTTTAGTAGTTCGAGGTTCCCTTTTATAGCTTTAGATCTGACAATGGGAATTGTTACCTTTTTACAGGTTCAAGGTACGGTTCCTGAAATTCCAACCACTATCATTAATTAATAGCAGGTTCATTAAAAACAACAAATATGGTCATTGATAAATAAACAAAAACAAATAGAGTTTAGAGAAACAGTGACTGGTTTCCATCGGTAGTTGTTACATCTTAAAATGGTAGATTTCATGAATCAGTCGCTCCTTCTATTGGTAGCTCCTTCTATCGGTAGCTCCTCTTATTGGTAGCTCCTTTATATCAGTAGCTGTTACTCTTTATAACAGTAGCTCTATGTATCAGTATCTTTTTATATCGGTAGCACCTCTTATCTGTAGCTTCTTTATATCAGTAGTTTTTACTCTTTATAACAGTAGCTCTATGTATAGGTAGCTCTTTCTATCGGTAGCTCCTTCTATCGGTAGCTCCTCTTATCAGTAGATCCTTTGTATCGGTATCCATAGACATTATCTTTCTGTATCAGTGGACTTCCAATCAGTAGTGTCTGTCTGTCTATTTGTATCTGTAGCTTGTATCGGTAACTACATATTAGTGACCTTAACTTATTGATAGACTATGTACCGGTAGGTCTGTATCAGTCGACTCGTGCATACCGGTGGACTTATGCATACTAGTGGACTTAACACTTAACTGTTCATTGCAAAACATATCCAAATTGAGTTAGAATTATTTCAAAGTATGTATAAACATAGATAAACATTGATTAACATATTCCATTGATTATTTTGATATTTTTATAAACTCAATAGTAGGATGTCATAGATTAAAAGAATTAATATATAGATAGACATTATTTGGTATTATCAAAGAAAATTGAAGCATAATTGGGATTTTCAATACAGGTGAGGTTAATAGATGTTACTTCAATGTTGTGAACCATGTATAATTTTTTATACAATTTCATTGAGCTTAAAAATAAGTGTATCAATAATCTGATTTAATTAACATGGAGAATTTACCAAAAATGGAATCCAATTATATGAATCCATAACAATTATCCAAGGATCTTCACTTCAACCAATCTATATTCACTTTGGAGTTCCTTCTTCATTTTCACCATTATTGAGACCAGTTGACAACAAATACAAATTATACACAATGTGGTCCCAACTATTTTCTAGTCTTCCTCTTGTCCAAGAAGTGGACTTATCAATCAAACTTTTACCTAGATCTCTGCCCATATCAAATACACCTTGTAGAATGTTCAATGTATAGTTTGAAGATCTTAATAAGCAGTTACAAGAGAATCTGGAAAAGGGTTTTATATGCCTGAGTGCTTCTCCATGGGATTATTGGTCCTTTTTTTATGAAGAAATATGTGTATGTCCATATCTATATAGATTATCATGAACTCAAAAAATCACAATAAAAAACAAGTACTTTTTTCCATAGATAGAAAACTTTTTTGATTAACTATGTGGAGCTCAATATTTCTATAAGGTGAACCTTCGGTCGTGATACCGCAAATTAAGGGAGATGAAGGAAGATATATCAAAAACCTTCTTTTGAACAAGGTATGGACACTATGAATTCATAGTGACGCCTTTCAGAATCACTAATGCTCCAAAACAATTTATAGACAAAATGAATAAATTATTTATATATTACTTAAAAAAATTTGTAGTCTTTATAGATGATATTTTGATATAGTCCAAAAGCAAGGAGGGGAATGGGGGCATTTGAATACTATGTTAAAGGGTTTTCAAATGGACAAGATAAATAAAAGTATAGTAAATGTCAGTTCTAGATGAAGGAGGTATCATTCATGGAGAATAAAATCACCAGTAAAGGGATATATATGGACCATTCTAATAAAAAGGCAATCGAGGACTGCCTAGATCAGAATCTGTAATAGAGATTTATATATTCTTTGGATTATATAAGTATTATTGAGGATTTTTGAGAAAAAAGAATCCTGATTTTAAGATCCACAAACCAAGATAACATGGATGGTAGTAAAAAAAATTATACTAGGGAATTGAATGACATATTTAAGGAGTTAAAAAAGCGGCTTATCATTCCACCAATCCTAATACTTCCCTTATGTGGGGAACTTTTTTATGTTTATAGTGATGCTTTAGTGAAGGGTTTTGGTTGTGTACTAATATAGAATGATAAGGTGATAGGTTATTTCTCAAGGTAGTTGAATGCTCATGAGAATAACTATCCCATGAATGAACCGGAGTTGGTTGTAGTGATCTTTGAGTTGAAGATCTGGGGACTTATCTCTATAGAGAAAAATGTGAAATTTATATGGATCACAAGAACCTCAAATATATATTCACATAGAAGGAGCATAACATGTGCTAGTAAAGATGATTAATGTTGATCAAGGACTATGAATGCTCAATATATTAACATCTTGGGAAATAAAACAAAGTGGTATATGCACTAAGTATAAAAGATCTTGCAATTTTATAAATAATGAGAATTGAGAAGGATCTAATATTCTTATAATTGCAAAGGATGGATATGAGAAAAGTTAAAGGATCGTCATCCAAAATTTCTCAAAAAAAATATCAAACATCAATTAATGAGAGAAACAAGTTGTCATAGAAAGATGATAAGGTGTTACCAAAAAAGGTAGAAAATATTCTGGAGTTCAACTTTACGTACGATAGAGTTATAAGGTTTGGAACATGAATATGTGTCTCATCAAAACCAGAGCTAAAGAAGAATCTTATGGATGGTAAACAAAGCTCGTTCTTCTCTATTCATATAGATAGCACTAAGATGTATAGGGATCTAAAGTTAAATATCTAGTGGGAAAAATTCACTACTATAAAATATACCTTTATTAGTGCAAAAAATAAACACTAATAAAGGGATCTTTTATCGGCGCTTTATTTTTAGCCCTGATAAAGGGTATCCTTTATCATCGTTTTATTTTTTGCACTGATACAAGGTAACCTTTATCATAATTTTTTACCACTGATAAAGGTCCCGAATAAAATGAAATAATTAAAAAAATAAAAAATATAAATGTGTATACTAAAAAATATATTTAAAATTCTATTAATTAATTAATTTTTCATAAAAAATAATAAATTTAATATATATATATATATATTGAATATTAAAAAATATTATATATTAAATATATAGATATGTAACATTTATAAAATGAAATAACTAAACAAATAAAAAATGGTTAAATTAATAAAAATAATAAATGCTTTATTAATTAAATAAAAATTGATAAAATTGGATAAATTTAATATAAATATATATTATAAATATTTATAAATAGTTTATATTAAGTATAGATATATAAAAAGAACATATTGTAATAATTAAACAAAAAAATTAAAAATGATTAAATTGTAATAACTAATAAAATTAACAATGATAAATTACAAAATTATTAAAAAAAAATAATGAAACAATTATTAATAAAAATTAATATGTATAATATATATATATATATGTATATATATTAATAATAAATATATTAATAAATAATATATATTAAATATAAATAGATAAAATGAAGGAAAAAAATGTAATAACTAGAAACAAATTAACGTCTTATTCATTTTTAATGGATTTTGTACATAATTATTCATCAATACATTTAATATAGAAATATATTCTTATATATTTCTATATATATATATATATGTATATAATATTTCCTGAAATATGATTTATATAATATAAAATATTTATACTTACATTAAATAATTTAAATATTTATGGAAGAAGAGATTATAATTAAAAATTAATAGTAATTACCAATACTGACTAATTGCATCGAGTAATGGGAATAATTGAATGCTGTTTGATTTTTCAATTTAACATATATAAATTGTGTTTTGCATTTATTTCACGCATACATATACATAATTAATGTATTTTTATATAAAACACACAACCATAAATATTTATAAAATTAATGAAATCTTATACACAAGCACATACAACTAATACTTATGGAATTTATAAAAAAAAATTATATTTGTTCTTGAATTTTATTATAACATGATATGTTTAATATATTATATTTTTAATCTGTAAATTTTATTTATTTATTTATTTTTAATATTATTACAGTTAGGTATTATTTATTCATTTTTAATATTTTTATTTTATATTTTTTGGAATTTAACCATTTTGTAATATTTCTTTATATTTATTTATTTAATATGTTTTAATATTGTCAATATATATTCATATTTATTTAATAATATATCCATATTATTTAAATAATTTATATTTAATTAATAAGACATATCCATTTTTTCAAAACTTCTAAAGTGTACTCATTTTTAATTATTCAAATTCACTCATTTTTAACAATAATTCATTTAAGATTATATATTAATTAATAATGTTTAAATTATATTTTTAAATAAATATTTATAAATAGATATATTTATACATGTATATTTATAATAATTATAAATTTATATATATATAATTATAAATAAATAAATATTATTTTTTTAAAAAAGTATTTATATAATTATAAATAAATAATTGTACATATTTTAATAATTATAAAATTATAATAAATTTGTTTAAATAATGAATATATTTAATATATTTATATTTATGTTTACATTTATTTTTATTTTTATTTTTATTTTTATTTTTATTTTAATTTTTATATTTATATCTATATTTATATTTATATTAATAATTATATTTATATTTATTAAATATATACAAAATTACATAAATATATATAATTATATAAATATATAAATGTAAGTTTCTTTAAAATATTTATAAAATTATAAAAAACTAATTATATTTTAAAATAATTATAAAATTATAATAAATATATTTAAATAATGAATATATTTACAATATTTATATTTATATTTATATTTATTTGTTAAATATATTTATAATTATGAAAATATATATAATGATATAAATATATTTATAATAATAAAATTGTAATTATTATATCTAAAAATTATTAAATTTAGTATATTTTTATTTATATATATTTATATTTATTAAATATATATATAGTTATATAAATATATTTACAATTTTTTTTAATTATAATTATAATTATAAATCCTTTATTAGTGCTAAATGTTTAGCATGGATAAATTTTCCTTTTAACCACACTTCTTTAGCAGTGATAAAGTTATAGATTTATGAGCACTAAAAAGCATTGATAAAGATGGCTTTGATCATCAGTTTGTTAGTGCTGATAAAGTTTTATCTTTATCTTCACTAAAAAGGTTCTAATAAAGATAGTTTTTATCAATGATTTCTAATTTAGCACAAATAAATGGTATGTTTATCAGCGCTTTTTGGAAGCACTGATAAAAGGCTCCACGATCTATTTGATGAACCCTAACACAAAGATTTAAGCCATCAATATCTCAAGCATTCATGGAATTCCCCTTATTTTGGCACTCTTACTTATCAAATCTAAGTCTCGAACAAATCCAATGTTATAATCAAGGCACAAAATAAATCCAATGCTCGAATCAATGCTCGGCCAAAATCTTATCTTTCACGATATCTCTACTTTATCTTCGTAGAATCAAAGCTCAAATCCAATGTATGTTATTTTCTCCTCCTCACTCACTCATTAATTTCCTATTTGGGTTTTGTGTAAGATTCATTTACCAATATATTTTCTTTCAGTTGATCAATTTAGGATTTTCACCATTATCATAACTTTTTACATTCTTTTGTTCATTCTCTCCCACTATTCATTACCTTTTTCCACTATAGTTCTATTTTAGGAATTTTCAATTCCATTTTACAACTTCAATGTGTGTGTTACTTTCCCTTCTTCTTTGATAGCCGCTTCCTGATTTATTCCACTCAATTTAGCTTAATTTTGTTTTCCTCTACACCCTATATCCCATCACCAATATAAAAGAGATCTCTTACAGCTTCCTATATTTTTTCTCCATTTTTTGATGTATTCCTCCAATGGATTTAAATGTATTATTAAAGGTAAATAATTATTTGATACCCATTATGGGTTCATAAAATATTTTCGATGCTTCCAATGTAGACCATAAAGGGTTTTCATGGGTATTATAACCTTATTTATAATACTATTTGTTTATGATTTTTAACTATTTTTTGTAAAATCATAAGAGCATATTTAAAATGAAAAAGATGAATGAAAAATATTTTTTGCTCTATTTTGAGTTCTAATGGATGTATCCAATTGTATAAAAGTTTTTAAAAAATGTGTATTATTAGTAGTTGACTTCATTGAGAGTAATTATTTGTTTTCAAAGTGGTGATACATATTAGGTTTTTAAAGGATATTTATAACATCTTTTTACAAGATGATTTTTATGATTTATGGTAATTGATTAATAATATCCTTATTTTATAAAAAGTGTGGTTTTGTAACAATATTTACACCAATCTAATTTTTAAAGGAATGTTGTCACTTTATTAAAAAAAATTCATTATGATTTTATCAACCTTCTTAGGAAACCCTTGGTTTAGTGTTTTCTATAAGAGATTTCCATTTTATGAGATGTGTATTGATTATTATTATTTTATGATTGTATGATAGGACAGATGGATATTTCTTGAGAGGGTGTTGTAGGTAAGAGAAGGTTTATTGTTTATGTTATATTATCGATTTATAAATTTATCATGTTCATATTTGTTTCTCACCTCCACTTTTTCAATTCCATGGAAACCCAATGTAACTATGTTAGTTATCTATTCTATGTCATAGTGTCTGGACATGATATCTTTATTTATTTTCACATAATTTTTGTGATGTAATATCCATTTTTTCACCTATTGTGTTAGGGTTGTGATGACCTTATATCTTTTCCTATGGTGTTGTTATAGATAGGAACCCTTGGGTTATTGATTCTATTGGTATGTGTTTAATATTTTCACACCCTTGGATCTAGTGATATTCCCATGATGATTTTACATTTTTTATATCATCTTAGAGGTCCCCAAAAAACACATTTTTTCATACCTTTTAACATTTCATGGGAATGTTACAGAAATTTTTTTTTGTTTACTATTATTATACGTCATTGTTATAATGGATCTCATTTGATCTGTATTCCATATTCAATTTATGATTGATTTTACGTTTAGTTTTTATTATAAAATTTGTTTTGATAAATGTTTTGAATGAATAAAATTGATTTATATTTAATAACATAATCCTTGAAGTTCAATTTTTTAATATTTTAATGTGTTATCAATTTTAAATGTATATTTTTATCCATTTTTTGGAAAAAAATTGAGTTTGAAATAATGAATTTAATTGATTTTTTTATCAACATTATTATAAATGTGTTGATCTTAATTAAGGTAGTATTTTATTTTCTAAAAATGTTTTACCATGGGATTTTAAATAGAGATACATGTATGAAGGGTTTTCCATGGATTTTGATTAAATTATTGTTAATTAAATGGTTTATCATGCCTATTGTTTTATCATACTGATAGTTTTTAACTAAATCATAGTGAAATAATCAATAATTGAATTCAATCAATAGTTTTACGGCTATTACAACTGTTGTGTTGTGTATTTTTGTCTTATTGGTTATCTAATTTTATAGATCTTAATTTAGTTTTTTTATTAATATATTAAATTTTATATTTATCACTAAACCTCCTTGGCTCAGAAAATATCCCTTGATTTACAACCCCTTTATACCCATCATTTCTAATTCCACTTTTTATAAAATCTCCCACATTGTACCCTCATTTCGAATCACCCCCAATTTCTACCACCTATAAACAAGAATTCAGTATCCATTGGTGTTCTTTTATAGTACCAAGGAATTTATTTCCTCTTGGGTTGGCGAATTAGGTGAACGCCTTCAATATTCCTATGTGAGGTCGCATTGCCTCACTAATGGTGAGGCGCACAAAGTGCACCTCCCCATGGATCACTCTAAGGCATGTTGACGCGCGTTCCTTTGAAAAAACTAGTGTATGGAAAGTTTAAAGTTCAATAATTTCAATCTAAATAAGATAGTAAACATGGAATAGGAAATAACTAATAAATCCTATTATTAAACATAGAATTATATATAACCAATTCTTAGTCATTATAACCCAAAGAATGCATAAGGTGTGACTCAAGCATGAATTAATATGTTCTAATTGAAAAAGCGAAGGATTCTTATTTAAATAAATTTTATACATTTCAAACCCAATTTATTGACAACATTTTCTAAGGAAAATAATTCATTTAAGGTTAAAATGAACATGCATAGCTCATATTTAATAAACTTTTAGTTTTTCACTTTTTATCATTATAATATGTAAAGAAAATATATTCTTTGTAATGAAAAATTATGATTTAGTAAAAAAATTTATATAATGAAAATACTTAGGGTTGTAGTTTCATGAAACCAAACAAATTATATAAGGTATTTATATAAAACCAAATCCATACATAATTCATTAAGAAAACAGAGAGATTTAGTGCTTGAAAAGTTTCTAGTTTAGTATCAAAAATAAAACAGGTTGATGATACATAATTAGTTATCATATAAAATTTTTTCCATCTCACTTAATCAAACAGGCCATTACCTTATCACTGATGAAATAACTAAATCATGAATAAGTATTTTTCATTGAAATATAATTCATTTTGGTTATTGTGAATGGAAATGAATTTCTTTTTCATACAATACTATGTATAAAAGGAAATAATTATCTATGTATATTTATACCATTTAAAATCATGATTTAAAACTAAATTGAGGTTTATTAAAAGTATTCCAAATATATGAACATAAATATATACCAAATAATAATTTCTTTACATGAAGAAAGGTTTATGAAATGTGAATATTAGGTTAATTAATCAGAATAACATGATGTAACATTACCCAAACATATGATAGCTACATTTCTTTATGGTTTTAAAAATGATCTAGGGAATATATAATTTCTAATCCTAATCTTATAAAAATTTAAAAATTTAAATAATTAAAGAAAAAAATTCCAAACATTAATTTTATAAAATAAGTAATTATAAAACAAGTAAATAAGTTTAATAGACTTTACACAATAAACCAGGCATAAATATATAATTTCAACAACATGTGTAATGTGGTTTACATATCACTGCACCCAATCTCATGAAAAAAGCATTATTTGGTCCTTCTTTGGTTAAATTTTCACCCAAATGATCAATTGCACCCATCGATAAACTATCTCATCACTCTATCATAATTTCTAAAAAACCAAAATCTTATCATGAACTTATAAACCCCCATAACAATGTAAAACCTCATAACATGGTGTACCTTCATGGTTGGTTCCTTTCCAAATAAAAACCAAATCTGTTATCATTCTCTCACCTTGGGTACTAGAGCACCTCTAATTTGACTCAACCACGAATAAATTAAAATAAAACCCAAGCATGATATCACCCATGGGATCAATATAACACCTCATGATATTTTTGAAATATTTTTCAATGTATTTAATATTTGTAAAACCTTCTTGATGTTGATTCTGGAATAAATTTAATGTCATGTTAAAGATTTAATTTGTGGATTATTTTGTGCTATTTGCTGAAACTAGTTTTTGATAAATGAATAGCCCCTAAAAGGAATTTTGAAATAATACCATGGTAACCCTGGTATTTATTTAAAATTTCTGGGACAATCATGTTAGCATTAAAACTGTTAATTTACTACTATCTTCTGGAAAAAAAATTATTCTGTTCATCTTTATAAAATGATTATGAAATGTTTAATAATAATTACTCTCTTTATATTGGGTGGTGGATCACATGGAATCATTACGGTCATGCCTATTTTAAATTTTATTTTTGAGAAAAGAAACATGGTTTAAAATGTTAAATAATATTTTCAAATGAATAAATGAGGCTTTCCCTTAAAATGAACTAAAATGGATTTGTTATTTTGAAACACCTGAAGTAGTTTCAAAGTGAATCTGTAAAATTTTAAACATTTGAAAGTGTACATATTTTAATGCAAAAGGTTTAAAATGATTAATTTATTATTAATGTTTTTTTAATATAATTATAAAATTTTCACTTGATGATAAGAGTTTTTATAGAAAAGGGGGTTCATATCCCATTAATTGTTTGGAAAAAATTGGTCAATTTTTATGTGGAATTAAAAAAAAGAATTCAAGAAGGTTTTTAAAAATTAAAAATGTATTCTTTTAAATTTGGAAATCTTTTTGTTGTAATGTTTGAGATTTTAAATTGATATTTGGAAATTTAAAAGGTTTTGGTCTCTTGAAAATTGTTTTGTAAAGTGATTAGTTTCAAAATAGAATTTGGAAAATGTTCATAGTCATAAGATCTCAATTTATTATACATTAATATTTTTCTCTAAAGATAATTTTTTTTTGAAGTCGTCCAATTATTATTTAATTCATTATAGGTAAGATTATTTCTAAGTTTATTTCTTTATATACCAACAAGGAGCCTCATCATAGTGTCTAAAATAAGTTGGAATACAAAATCATGCATCTTTTTCAACTATGAGATAAATTGTAGTCTTGGTGAAAAAAAATTTCTATTCATAGGATAGTGGTTCTTGTATACTATAGACAAGGTGATAATGTATCTCAACCCATTATAAATTGGGTAAGTAGTATAAATGTGTAAGAAATTTTTGAACATGTATTGTATGATTAGCTCGTATGTGAAACTACTATGTACCTGAGAAACTTTTCAGATTTAGGCAACAGACTAAGAATTGTTTTCTCGTGCCTAGCCAAATACCATCCTGATAATTTTTATATTGAAGGATACAAATTCCATCTACAATATCTTCATATCTTGAATATTTATTATTTCATTTTGTTGCTTAAGACTCATCCCCTATCTCTTTAGGAAATGCACCTATGTTTCTTAAACTACTCAAAGTAATAGTCATCCCATATCATGTACTAGTGATCATTTTGGATGAATTCAAAGGATAAACCCTACTATAGTGGATTAATTCTTTTATTAAATTTAATTACCCATTTACTTCCAAGAATTCTGAAATTATTTGAAATAATCAAATGTTGGGTTCCCCTTTTTATAATTATCTATAACTTTCACCTTTGATAATGAATTTTTTATGTGTATTTATTTATTATTTATATAAAATGAATATTTTATGAACTTATTTTTATGGATATGAATTTGAAATGTATTCATACTAATAGTATGAAAAAAGAGTATGAAGATGGAGTTAAATAGTTCATCAAGATTGCAACAGAGCATGCATATAACCCATCTCAAATCCTTTGTTTGTGTTTACGTTGTGTTTATTCAAGAAAAAATAGTCTAGAAGATTTTTAATAACATTTTATTTGTCATTAAATATATCAAAGAAATAAAATTTGGACTAAACATTTGGAAAAAATGACATGCACATCGATCGGGATGATAATGGGGGTTTATGGATAATTTTATATGAATATAAATGTAAATTATGATGGAGACTACATATAGGAAATGTCAATGGGTATTGAAGATGACCTACATGATTTTCCAATGTTGTTTGAAACGTCAAATAGTTGTGCTAAGAGACCATTGAATATTGGTTGTACTAAATACAAAACATTGTCAGCTATATTGAAGTTATATAATTTGAAAAATGGTAACTGATGGAGAGACACCATCTTTACAGAACTACTTGGTCTCCAAAATTTTATGTCACTAAAATAAAATGAACTTTCATGTTGAAAATTTGATGATAAATGAATTATATGTTCAATGGACATGATCTATAAAAAATATATTCTTTTCTAAATTATTTCATATTGTTTCTCAAGGACCATGAATCACTCATAAAACACCCTAAGTGTGGTGCCGATGGATAAACTAAAAATGAATCAAGACCTTCAAAAAATTTATTGTACTTTACAATCATTACATGGTTTTGAAAAATATATGGATTTTAGGAAACCGTGAGGTAATAGACATGGAATAATGATACAATAATTAAATATGGGCACATACATCATCTAGTAGATTCTCCTTAGTGGAAAACATTTATTATGATAATACTAAACTTTGAAAATGATCCAAGAAACATTCCCCTAGAATTATCTACAGATGTAATAAATCCTTTTGGTATAAAAAGTAGTAATCACATTATATGTTCAATTATATTGGTTAATTATAACTTGTTTCTATAGTTATACATGAAGTGCAAATACATTATGTTGTCTCTTCTTATATATGGACCAAAAAACCCGATAATGATATTGATTTTTATTTTGATCCATGATCAATGATTTGAAATTGATGTGTGATATAGGTGTTACTTTGTATTATGCTTATAGAAGGGAAGAATTTACATTGAGGTTCATTTTCTATGGGATGGTAAATGAATTTCCAACTTAAGGTAATTTTTCATGGTATAAAATTAAAGGGATGTTGGGGTGTCCCATTTGTGAAGAATGAACACACTCAGTTTAGTTAAAACATTCCTCGAATAATTTGTTTTCAATACATCATAATTGTTTACCTAAATAACATAAATACCAATCCTAGAAGAAAAAATTCGACGGTAATGTCAAAGGAGGTACAACCCCATCTCCACTAATGGGTGATCAACATTTCAAAAAAATCTTATGAAATAATGTTTGAAAGAGATATCAATTATCTTTGAATTACTATATTGGAATTGTCTTCTCATAATAAATTTTTTTTTTGTCATTCATGTTGAAAATAATGTATTTGAGAGTGTTATTGGAACGTCACAAAATATTTATGGAAAGGAAAAATATTTGATCAAGGCTCAGATAGACATGAATGACCTATGTATAAGGGAAGATTTGGCACCGATGAAGGGTAATGGTTGTAATTTTATTTATCTTTTATCTTACACTATCCAGACATGATAATTTTCAAGGCTTCATTTTCATTAATGGTGTATAATTTCTAGTGGTGTATTCATCGAATATCAAGAGTTCCATGTCAATGAATAATTTGAAGTTACAAGGACTAAAATAGAATTAATATACTATTATGATGAATGATTTTATTACATTTCAATTACATTTCATTCTACCTAAAAATGTATGACATACATTAACCAAACTTTTCTTCATTTTCAAATCCATATGGAGTAAAGTTATAGACCCAAATAATTTACCTGTCATGAATAAGGAGGTTTTAGTCATATTATTTGAATTAGATATGTTATTCCCACCGTTATTCTTTGATAAAATAGTTCCCCATAGGTTTCACTTAGTTAGAGAGGATTAATTATGTGGTATTTTCCATTATAGATGGATGTACCCTATTGAATGGTATATGATTATTTTGTAAGGGTATGTCAAGAATATATATCTGAAATAAGGATTTATTTCAAAATGATATATTTTTAAGATGTTGTAGAATTCTTTATCGATTACGTATCAGATGTTTACAACATCGGTCTCCCAAAGTCTCGGCATAGAATATGTGTTATGGGTGAAGGAATTTTTAGAGGATATATTGCTATAATTACCATCATGAAATAGAAGCAATAGAACCATTAGATTATATGTGATAGTGAAGATGTTGATCCATATTTTTAATCCCACAAAGAAATTATTAGAGATTTTAATCCATAAAGGTAGGAAGGTTAGATATCAAATTCACATAATTACTAATTTATAGGATTGTTCTGAGATCAAATTTTTAAGGGGTTATCTAAAAATATGAATTCAATTGTCGAATGTCTTCAATGGTTATCTATTGGACCAAATAAAAATTGTATATCTTGCACAGGTTTTTTAATCAATGTTTATACATTCAATATAAAAGAGCATGATGACTATAGTATGATGAAAAACAGTGTAGTTACACTTGTGGTGGAAGTGATGCACATATCTGGATAGAAGGATAGAAATCCAATTTATGTGAACATTCCTTATTTTGTAATTATAAAATAGATATACAAGTTAGATTATAAAACATTTAAAGTTCCAATTTTTCATTGCAAATTGGTTGATATTCAAGGTGTAGTGAATGTTCATGAAATGGGATGCATGAAGGTGAAATTTCAGCGTGCAAGGGGTAATGGACAATCTGTTGATAATGGAATCACAATCAGTGAGAGTATTTCATGTCTCAGATCCAACAAACAAGAATTAGTTGATTTTTCTAGTGGTGACTAAAACAATTATAGGTTCAGATGAAAATTCAATCAAGGGTGACCCTTTCATTTGGAGATCAAAATCAGTTCATGGTTCTCCCAATGTATACAATGTGTTCTACATTAGAGAGGTCCAGAAAGAGAGGATTTGAATTCCCAATAGAGGGTTGAAATCCCTTAAACCATAAAAAATAAAAGGAGTTCAATGTTAATGTAAAAGTGTTTTTAAATACATAATTATTTTCATCAAAATATTATATATTCACTACAACATTAAAATAATATAAATTAAATGTTTGAATACTCATGTAGATAATGACTTCTTCACATGATGATGTTACCAATCTCGAAGAAGAACAGACTATTGATGCTGAGACTATGAAATTATTATAGGATCAACTACAAGTTGATTAAGAAAATGATGCATTTTCAGTGTTAAATAAAATTATTAAGTAAATAAGGGTATAAGATTTGAGGTTGGATGGAATCAACATACCCAACCCGTTGACCCCAACAATTCAGTGTTCATTAGCTATGTTTGGATCATAAAGAGGATGAATGTGCTGATTGATATAGATTCATGGTTCCACGTATATCCTATAATGAAATAATCCCTTTATGAAAATATAAAGGTAATGTTACTATATACTTTCTCTATATTAACAAAAAATTATATAAAGTAATGTTTATTTATTATTCATTATTCCTATAAATGTTTATTTATTTTAAAATATATACATATGAAATATATCTTAATAGCCACTAGAAAATCCCACAGAGGATTCCAAACTCTTCTTACAAAGTTACATCTTAGGGATGTTGAGGGTAAATTAAAGCCTCTAACACTATTTAGTTGTGCACAAATTATAATGCAGGAAACATGGAATGATTTTATCAATCATCATGATGAGAAATCATTTTGGCTTCATTTTAGTCGATAATATATTATTTGAAATTATTTATTTTATCTAATTTGATTCAAAATTATTTATTTATGAAACAAAAAAAGAGTTATGAAAATAAATAACATGCATCAAAACCCATGTACCTTTATCACAAAGAAAGGATGGGTTATGCTTCACTAGAGAATAAAATGGTATATATTTTAAATTTAAAAAATAATGTTTTACATGGTATGAAACAAAATTTGTTCATTTTTTTACATTCATATTGATGAATAAAAATCTAAAGTCACTTTCATCCCATGTCATGTTCTATAGAAGGAGGCTCACATAAATAAAGAAGGTAAACTAGTTGATGAAAACACAAAATAATTATAAGAAATATGTGTAAGTATGACATAATAGTAATTTTTGGAGATTCCTAAAATTATTATATAAAAATATCTATTTATTTAATATGTTTTAATATGTTCTAGACACTATAATTAGCAGTGACTGTATTGGAAGAAAAAATACATTCAGTAGATTTGATGTGGCTGAAATAATATGGTCGCGTAGAGGAGTAGGTTTTGGATTGTCTCCTCAAACATATTCCCAGAAGATAAAGCCACAAGAAGATACATATAATATAATAAAATGATTTTAGGCACAAATAGATTATTTTCAATATATTATTAACTGGTTGGTTTGGAAGACCAATATATGAGAAAAGATCAAAGTGAACCTATGGTGGAACAACGATCCTCACATGAAGAACTAAATGACCACACTGGCTTTGAGCCTAATCATTCCCCTCAACTGCATACCTTACCTGAGGTAATAAATTTTTACATTACCCTTTCTCATAAATTTGAATCAAAAAACCTATGATAACTTTGTATTACTAAAATTATACAGGGTAAGTTTATATTTTATTTCTATCTATCAACACCCATGCATCGCTTTGTTGTGAGTATTATAAGGGGTACCTTAAATAATATCATGAGAGACAAGCTACTGATAAAATAACTCCCAAAAGATCAAATGAGATTAAGTCCTTAAAAATCCTATAAAAAACCTATAACAATTGATGAAAAAAGGTCTGATGTGAGGTATGGTATTACAGACGAAGAAAGTGATGGGGAAATGCAAGGTAAGACCAAGAAAATCTAGTGAATTGACTATGAATTCAAAAGAACCATCTAAGAGTACCTTCCCCCATCCGTTCCACATCAACATTGATTATAATTACAACTTCATGGAGATTCCAAATTTAATGATTCAAATATGTATTACATACTATATGAAGAAGAAATAATTATAACATTAATTATAGTCATAGTCGCTCCTAAAAGTATAAATGAGATTCTCAAGTTTGAATTGTTGGGCACCTATATTTTGAATACCTACATAAGGTACATTTTCATAACACATATGTTCAAATAGTGATCAAATATTTTCATTAAAGTTAATAACTATTCATATTTTCTTCAATGATTTATATTACCACTATATAACTGGAAAACCATATGAATCACGATTTAGATTCATTAGTCCCTGTATCATTTCTACATAAAAAACATCACTATGGAAGGAAGAAATTGATAAGAAGAAAGATGATCTATAAGATGTGTTTGAAAAAAACATAACACGCACAAAACTCTTTTGGATGCCCATAAAGTAGGGGTAAAACAATATCATCTAACAATAATAAAAATTATATTTTTTCACTTATTTGATTTAGTTTTTTTTTTGGAATCACTAGGTGATGATCTCACTCAATCTGGATACCCAATATATTTATTTTCTTGGATCCAATGCATGGATATCCAAAAACCTAACCACACATGATTTGTCTTGTGAATTTTCATTAAAATACAATCAATATCTTATTGATAAAATTTTAATTATATGTTATGGTCTATATTTTTACAAGTATTTTTTATAAAATGGTGATCATTAAATATAGTCTAAATAATGGAATGAAGTCAGAGACAAAACATAAAAAGTTTTTGGATTACTTAAAATTAAATATATTAATGTCTATATAGAGATATTTAACTATAAAAACATATTTCAAAACAATTTACTTATTTTGGTCAATGTTGTTATAGTTTTTGAAGTAAGATAATGAAAAGGATTGTGGAAATTATGTTTGAAAAATTATGATAGAGATCATAAACCATGGAAGGACCATCATCCCTAAATAAGAAATTTCCAAAGTTAATTAAAACTTCATTAAAATAATTCTTAATCATTTGTTTGTATATATTTTATTATTACTTCCCAGATTACTGACAACCATCGTACTCAAAATAATAAGAAAATTTGTTTTGAGATGGGTGTGCATCATTCATAGTGTTGGAATGTTTTTGACAACAAATTTAGGTGATTACCTACTTTGTTTGTGATATATTACGGGCTATGTACTTAGAAATATATTTGGGGTGTGAAGCATTAGTTTTATAATTCTTATATATTATTTTTGATATGTTTCTCAAGGAGAATTATAATGGAGGAAATCAATTTGTTTAGAAATGAGTAGAAAACATTGTGTCAGAATGTATATAGGCATCATGAAGAGGTTACTTCCTAATAATTATTTAGTTAATTTTCTCATCACTTTATCTACTTTTTTGTTAATTAATTTATTATTTTTTGAATAAAAATAGAATAATACCCTTTGTGGGGTTCTCTAAATGGTGGTGGTAAATTGTAGATGAAAAGAACAATATAGTTGTTTCACATTGGTGTTGGTGGAATTATTTGGTCTATTTGGTCAAAAATTAGATGAATGATATAATATCTCAAATACTTGTTAAATCCATAAAAGTAATGAATCAAGTATTCATTAGTGAAATAGATTGACAAAAACTGATTCTTTTTAATTAAAATGATGTAAAATTAAATTATCCCGCCATTATATCATATAGAATATCACAATCATTACATGAGTAAAGGTGTTTAAACTATCCTTATTATGAATATAGATACTTTTTCACTATCTCTCTATAAAATAATGTTTCCATTTTCTTTTCACAAATATGCATGTGGACATTCATTATGTACAATGACCCATGTTCATGAGCTCATTAATAAAAAACTCATCATCATTCTAAATTAAAAATACATTAGAATAGTAATGTTCCCATTTTGATTAAAAAATAATGATTATGTAATGTTAGATTTTATCATCACCTAGAATATTGAAAAGGATATACTAATCTATTGCACAATATAGGATGACAAAATGGATGTGCCTGATTTTAGCATCATTTGGATTCCATAATGGTCTATAATGAAGTTTAATACTATCAAAAATTGGTAAATAATATATAATAGAGTTTTGTGTCTTCTAAGAATACATAATGTGTCTCACTAATTTTTTTTCCATCAATGAAGGTAAATAGTTTATCATGGAATATGTAATCCCTATAATGGGGAAAGGGAAATATAAATTTTATTATGTTACATAAAATCTCCAATGTAAATATTCATTTCTGTTCAGTCAATTAATACTAATAGGTTTACAAAAATGGTTAATTTTTTCTATCATTAAATAAAAGAATACACTAAGGTTTAGTGTTAGTCATGAAAAGATAATATGTTATGAAAGTGTCTTGTCTAAAATAAAAAGGAAAATTTTTATATATGAGTTTTATACCTACCCAAAAAGATAAAGTTTTTAATGGGGATTCTGTGTAATACATGAATGTAATGTTATTGTAACGTGGTTAAATATATCATGTTGTTGGGGTTGAGCTTCTAAAATATCCCATAGGTATCCAAAATGGGTGAATCGAAAATGTTATTGTTTGGAATCATATTTTAAAACAATGAGACTATGAATGCATTGTTTCATATTTATGTTTTATTTATTTATTTATTGTATTACTAACTTAATAATTTTTTCTTACATATGTGTATTATTTTCATCATGTTGGGGTGGTTTGTTCAAATTTATTTTTTCTTAAGATGGATTGCACTTTGGGGCTGCAGATAAGATAATGAAAACAAGTAAATGGGTCAAGAATGTATATAACCATCATGAATAGGTGAATTATTAAAACTTATTTAATTTATTTTTAAATAATTGTATTTAGTGTTTTTAAGTTAATTTCCTTATCATTTTTACCTAATACTTGTTTATTTTTTTCACATATCTTTTGGGAAGTCATATTTTTCATTCAATTGTCAACAATAATCCAGAAAAAAGAGAACATGTTCCTTTCTGATGTATGAGGAAACACCATGATGCCTGAAACATGAAGTTTTTGAGGCAGCATGAGGTTTCATATTCCATCATAATGAAAAATGTTCTCTATTTTCTAGATTTTTTAAATAGTTGAAAAAAACATATATCACGTACTTAATTATCTTCACATCAATTTGATAAAAAATTTGCTTAGTATGACTCAGACTATATGTTTTTAGTATATAATTTACATTCTAGTTTAATCCACACATCACATACTCAAATCCAATAAAAATTATTAATATTTTTTGATACTTTATAAAAACAATCCAAAATTCATTTGTGACCTTTATGGATTAGCTGCACCATAATTCAACAAACTGTGTCACCAGTATGACTCTAAGTGTGATTTTAATTTCAAATTGACATTAATTTTAGTTAGAAAGACTACTAAAAACTAAAAATTAAGAAAAAATATCTATAGAGTGTTGATACATTAGTAAAATGATCCATATGTCATTTTTGACTTTTAGAAATTAGTTTCACCGCAATCTAATGCACGGTGTGCCCGGTATGACTCAAAGGGTCCATTACCAGTTTAAAATTTACATTTTAGATCTAAACATGTGTCACTCATTGAAAACCATTAAAATTAACTTGTATTGTATTTATAATCTTTGAAAATAATTCATAAGTCATTTATAATAGGCGGTAATTAATCTCACATCAAACCAAATAATGATGTGACTGGTATGACTCAAAGTGCTTATTTCTAGTTTAAAATTAAATTTTAGTAAAAAAACAACATCACATACAAAAAAACCCATAAAACACATTAACATTGTTTTGATACATTAGTAAAAAAATCATAAGTCATTTGTGACCTATACTAATCATTTTCACCTTAATCTAATGCACGGTGTCACTGGTGCGACTCCAAATGTGACTTTTTATTTAATATTGACATTAATTTTAGTAAGAAAGAAAACTAACATTCTCAAAACTGATAAAACACATTTATATTGTTTTTATAATTTAATAAAATGATAAATAAGAAATTTTTTATGTGTAGAAATAATCCACACCTCAATCTGGTGCACAATGTTCCTAGTATGACTCAAAGTGTCCATTATTAGTTTAAAATTGATATTTGAGTTCAAAACATGTATCACTCACTGAAAACCAAGAAAAAATTATTAGATTGTCATAATAATTGAGGAAAATGGTTCATAATTAATTTTTTATGTGTAGGATTCAGTATCATATCAAACCAACACACAATGTGAATTGTATGACTCGAAATTCTTGTTTCTAGTCTAAAATGACATTTTAGTAAAAAACACAAGTGACAAACTCAAAACTATGAAAATTAATTTGGATTGTTTTTATGCCTTAGGAAAATGATCCTTGAATTATTTTTGACGTGTAGGAATCATCCTCACCTCAATCTGAAGAACGGTGTGACTGATATGACTCCAAGTGTCTTTTTTATATAAAATAGCATCAATTTTAGTAAAATAGACAACTTGCATTCTATGAACTAAGAAAACACGTTCATATTGTTTTGATAATTTATTAAAATGATCCATAATTCATTTATGATGTGTATTAATTATTCACACCTCAATTAAAAACATTATGTTCCTAGTATTACTCAATGTTTCTGTTATCTGTTTAAAATTGACATTGTAGTTCAAAATTTGTTACCCACTAAAAACTAAGCAGACACGATTGGATTATCTTAAAAAAATTACAAGTATTAATAAGTCATTTTTTACATTTAGGAATTAGTATCTTGTCTAAATAACACAATATATTTCTTATATGATTCCATGTACATGTTTCGAGTTTAAAATGGCATTTTTGTAAAAAAAAACTAACATACTCAAAATCAAGCAAACACATTTGGATTGTTTTGATACTTTTTGAAAATGATCCATAAGTCATTTTTTATGTTTATTAATCAGCCTATTTCAATCCAATGCATAGTGAGACTGGTATGACTTCAAGTGTATATTTTTATTTAAAATTAACAATAATTTTAGAAAAAAGTCGAGTGACATACTCAAAATTGAGAAAAAAACATTTTAATTGTTTATATACTTTATTAAAATGATCCATAAGTCATTTTGGACCTGTAGGAATAATCTAAACCTCAATCTACTACACTATGTTCCCGTTATGACTCAAAGTGTATGTTATCAATATAAAATTGACATTATAGGTCAAAAATTGTAACTCATTGAAAATAAAGAAAACACACTTGTATTTCCATGATAATTTAGTACAATGATTCATAAGTCATTTTTCATGTGTAGGAATTTGCCTCACATCAAACTAACACACAATGGGACTAGCATGACTCAAAGTGCATCTTTACAGTTTAAAATGAAATTTTAGTTAAAAACCCATGTGACACACTTAGAACCAAGAAATATATTATGATTGTTTTTATACTTTATAAAAATGATCTATAATTAATTTTTGACATGTAAAAATTATATAAACCTCAATCTGATGCACGGTGTGACTGGTATGACTCCAATTGCATCTTTTTATTTAAAATTGACATTAATTTTTGTAAAAAATTACGAGACAGACTCTAAAGAAAGAAAATAAATTCCGATTATTTTTATAATTTAGTGAAATAATCTATAATTAATTTTTTATTTGTATGAATTAACTTTAACTAAATATGATATAGTATGTTCCCAGTATGACTCAAAGTGTCCGATATGAGTTTAAAATTGAAATTTTAGTTCAAAAAGTGTCACTCACTGAAAACTATGAAAACACACATGGATTTTTGCGGTATCCTAGTAAAATGATTCATATGTTGTTTTGAATTTTAGGAATTAGTATCAAATCCAAATAGTATAGGATGTGACATGTATGACTCAAATTGTGTGTTTCCAATTTAAAATGGAATTTTAGAAAAAATAAAAATGACATACTCAAAACCAATAAAACATTATCATATTATTTTTATAATATAGTAAAATTGTCCATAACTAATTTTTGACTTGTAGGAATCAGCCTCACCTCAATTCGATTCACTGTGTGAATAGTATGACTCCAATTGTGTCTTTTTATTTAAAATTGACATTAATTTTAGTAAAATAGATTACTAACATACTCAAAAACATAGAAAACACATTTTTATTTTTTGACACTTTAGGAAAATGATATATAATTCATTTGTGATATGTAGAAATCAAATTTCCCTCAATATGATGCATAATGTTCCCAATTTGACTTATAGTATCCTTTATCAGTTTAAAATTGATGTTTTTGTTTAAAAAATGTTACTCACTAAAATCTAAGTAAACATGCTCTAATTTTCTTAATAATTTATGTAAATGAGTTATAAATCATTTTTCTAATTTATAAATCATTCTCACATCAAATTGATATTGGATGTAATAGTATCAGTCAAAGATTAATGACTCATTTTTCCATATATTATTTTTGGATATTATGTGAATTATTTTTGTGATTAACACTATGATTATGTGTGATTTTGAGGCATGTGTGTTCATAATAAGTGTTTGAAATATATTAAATACATTAAATAAAATTTTCAATAAGTTTTCCTAAAAGGAGAAATAACATCTAAATAGGGTCTCATATCAGAAATATGAGGGAACCATTGAATTCATAATGTGGGTTTTACCCTAGTCGCGGTATAACCTTTATATATGTGGGGTGTTTGTGAAAATTTTGTTGGCGACCTGAAACAAATAAAATTAATAAATAAGATTATTTTATTTGATTGTTGGTACATTGACCTATTGTTTTATTTAAATAAAGTGTTATGGAAAATTTTTATTGTTAGTCGCATAACCCTACAAATCCTTGAAGATCCATTGGAGATAATTTTAAGAAATTAGGTAGGAAAATGATGATCAAATCAAATATCGATGACTCGTAAAAGACTGAATCAGGGTATCTCACCAATGACCATCGTGGAGCTCAGTTATTCTTCAGTGATTGATCCAAATCAAGGTTGTACGTTGATTTTATTGGTTTCTTTCCACTTTTTCTATTTATACTATGAACCCAGTTCAATCAACCAATAGATTGATCTGAAGATCATGCGTATTGAGGGATGGGATTATTGTGGGGATTTATTGGGATAATTTATATGGGGTTATTTTATTATCTCTTTGTTCTTCATTCTAACAGAAATGAATCGAGGTTGACACAAACATTGATTAAGGTTAATTCCTCATGATTGTTCTTTCTACTTTTATCCCCAAATTCTTTATTCATCACGAGCATTTTTTATTTAGCCCACGGTTTGAAGTATACTAGAAAATAAAATATTGTTAACCTATTTTTTATTCCAACAATTTGAAATCACATATCTGGGATCGGTATGACATGAAAATGGTGCAATAACAGAAAAAACAGTGGATGAGATAGTATTAGTCAGTTTTATTCTTATTTAGTGTGAAATTAAGAACACCATTCATAGGTGTTTTCCAAATGTATTGAAGGACATATTCCAATGATTAGATAGTGTGAAGGCACAGATGATGACACTCCATTGCTCTAGTATGGGGTGCGGCTGGATCGTTGGCTGGAGGAGTTGAGAAGATGTGTAATTCCAGATCTAGAATTCTGAAAATTTACACATTATTTGGTGTGTGCGGCTGAGCTACACACCATGTGGGCTCCTATCAGTGATGGAAAGGATTTCCATAGCAAGATAAGTGTCACATAGTGTGTGGTCCCATTTGGTTGATCTCGTTGTATACCTCGGAGGGCACATGGACATGGGATATGACTACATGTCCATGGGAATGCTGTGTACTTTTATACAGACACGGCTTGGCCAGGCGTACATGGTCATACCAGTGTACTATTACATGGGATTAAGTACATGGGAAGCCTCACACCCTGTACTATTACACAAACATGCACTACTGGAAATAGAGGATTTCCCAATGGTTTAGAACCGTTGGGAAACGTTGCAGAACCATTGGTGTATGTTATACCAACGGTTCTACAAACCATAGGGAAGTAATCCATTAGGAAAGCTTTTACCAACGGTTCACTGTAAACCATTGGGATAGGGTGGAGAAAAATTACCCTATCCCAATGGTTCTGACAAACCGTTGGGAAATATTTTTCCCAATGGTTTGCAACCGTTGGAATAATGTGCTGAAAATTACCAGGTTTTCCCAACGGTTTCAAACCGTTGGGAAAAACCCAAGATCTCCTCTTTCCCAACAGTTTCTAAACCATTGGGAAAAGTGTTTTACCAACGGTTCCATGACCCTTTGGTAAAACAGAACATAGAATGCTATGCCAACGGTTTAAAACTGTTGGCATAGCCTATGCTGGGAAAATTGCACAGCAGCTCTGCAATTTGCCCAGCAGCTCTCCAATTTTCCCACCAGGTCTCATTTTGTGGGTTCCCCCTCATTTTGAATCCAATTATTATACCTGCAATAAACTAACATATATATACAATTATTGTACCTACAATAACCAACTAACACATACATATAGAGAACAAATTCATACACATTTAACATATAATGTTGGAACTATACACATCCATAATTAAATTAGAATTCATAACGTAATTATAAATATACATAATTCATTTAGAATTCAATTTAAATTTTAGATGACAATTATATTTGGAATCCTAAAGTCAATTCATAATTTGATCGGTTTTTTGTATACCATATATTTTTACCTGAAATGATGTCCATTTTAAACAAAATACATACACATGGAGTGCTACCGGCCACACCACACCACGGATTGAGGAGGGGTTGACTCGTACACGTCACATATGACCCATTGATCGTTCTCCTAAAGTTTCAACGGAAACCGAATGCTTTTGGTCAGTTTTCCGTATGCCAGTTGATGTTTTTCAATTAAAATGACGTCCATTTGAAACAAAAGGCAGAAACTTTGAGTGGTGTCGGCCACATCGCGCCTCAGATTGAGGCAGGATTGACTCGTACACGTCACATATGACACATGAATAATTCTCCTAAAGTTTCAACGGAAACCGAATGCATTTGGTTGGTTTTCCGTATATACTTAAAATGTTGTCCATTTTAAACAAAAGAGATCCACTTAGAGTGATTTCGGCCACACAGTGTCTCCTATTAAGACGCGGTTGACTCATACATGTCAAATTTGACCCATGTATTGTTTTTCTAAAGTATCGACACAATCTGAATGTGTTTGGTCGCTTTTCTGTATGTTAGTTGATGTTTTCCAATTAAAATGGAATCCTTTTGAAACAAAAGGCAGACACATTGAGTGGTGGCGGCCACACCGCACCTCAGATTGAGGCGGGGTTGACTCGTACACGTCACATATGACCCATGGATCATTTTGCTAAAGTATCGACACAATCCGAATGCGTTTAGTCGCTTTTTCTTATGCCAGTTGATGTTTTACAATTAAAATGACGTCCTTTTGAAACAAAAGGCAGACAATTTGAGTGGTTTTGGCCACACCGTGCCTCGTATTGAGGCGGGGTTGATTCGTACATGTCACATATGACCCATGGATCGTTCTCCTAAAGTTTCAATGGAAACCGAATGCGTTTGGTCGGTTTTCCGTATGTACTTAAAATGTTGTCCATTTTAAACAAAAGAGATCCACTTAGAGTGATTCTGGTCACACCGTGCCTCCGATTAAGGAGGGGTTGACTCGTACACATCACATATGACCCATGGATCATTTTTATAAAGCATCGACACAATCCAAATGTGTTTGGTCAATTTTCCGTATTACAGTTGATGTTTTTCACTTAAAATGACGTCCTTTTGAAACAAAAGATAGACACTTTGAGTGGTGGCGGCCACACTGCACCTCATATTGAGGCGGGATTGACTCGTACACGTCACATATGACCCATGGATCGTTGTGCTAAAGTATCGACACAATCCTAAGTCGTTTGTTGGTTTTCTGTATGCCAGTTGAGGTTTTTCAATTAAAATGACGTCTTTTTAAAACAAAAGGCAGACACTTTGAGTGGTGTTGGCCACACCGTGCCTCAGATTGAGGCGGGGTAGACCCGTACACATCACATATGACCCATGGATCGTTGTTCTAATGTATCAACATAATCCGAATGCGTTTGGTCGCTTTTCTGTATGCCAGCTGATGTTTTACAATTAAAATGACGTCCTTTTAAAATAAAAGGCAAACACTTTGAGTGGTTCCGGCCACACCGCACCTCGGATTGAGGCGCGGTTGACTCGTACACGTCACATATGACCCATTGATCTTTCTCCTAAAGTTTCAATGGAAACTGAATGCGTTGTGTCGGTTTTCCGTATGTGCTAAAAATGTTTTCCATTTTAAACAAAAGAGAGCCACTTAGAGTGATTCCGGTCACACCGTGCCTCCGATTAAGACGGGGTTGACTCGTACATGTCACATTTGACCCATGGATTGTTGTGCTAAAGTATCGACACAATCCGAATGTGTTTGGTCCCTTTTCCGTATGTCAGTTGATGTTTTTCAATTAAAATGACGTCCTTTGAAACAAAAGGTAGACACATTGGGTGGTGGCGGCCACACCGCACCTCGGATTGAGGCGGGGTTGACTTGTACACGTCACATATGACCCATGGATCATTTTTCTAAAGTATCGACATAATCCAAATGTGTTTGGTAGCTTTTCTGAATGTCAGCTGATGTTTTAAAATTAAAATGACGTCCTTTTGAAACAAAAGGCAGACACTTTGAGTGGTGCTGGCTACACCACACCTCGGATTGAGTTAGGGTTGACTCATACACGTCACATATAACCCATGGACCGTTCTCCTAAAGTTTCAACAGAAACTAAATGCGTTGGTTTGGTTTTCTGTATATACTTAAGATGTTGTTCATTTTAAACAAAAGAGAGCCACTAAGAGTTATTACGGCCACACCGTGCCTCCAATTAAGATGGGGTTGACTCGTACACGTCACATTTGACCCATGGATCGTTTTGCTAAAGTATCGACACAATCTGAATGCATTTGGTCGCATTTCTGTATGCCAGTTGATGTTTTTCAATTAAAATGACATCCTTTTGAAACAAAAGGCAGACAATTTGAGTGGTGGCGGCCACACCGCGCCTCGGATTGATGCGGGGTTGACTGGTACATGTCACATATGACCCATGGATTGTTTTACTAAAGTATCGACAAAATCTGAATGCGTCTGGTCTCTTTTTCGTATGCCAGTTGATGTTTTTCAATTAAAATGACGTCCTTTTGAAACAAAAGGTAGACACTTTGAGTGGTGTCAGCCACACCGTGCCTTGTATTGATGCGGGGTTGGCTCGTACACGTCACATATGACCCATGAATCGTTCTCCTAAAGTTTCAACGGAAACCGAATGTGTTTGGTCAGTTTTCCGTATGTACTTAAAATGTTGTCCATTTTAAAGAAAATATATCCACTTAGAGTGATTCCGGCCACACCATGCATCCGATTAAGACGGGGTTGACTCGTACATGTCACATTTGACCCATGGATTGTTGTGCTAATGTATCGACACAATCCGAATGCGTTTGGTCGCTTTTCTGTATGCTAGTTGATGTTTTTCAATTAAAATGTCGTCCTTTTGAAACAAAAGGCAGACACTTTGAGTGGTGGTGGACACACCATGCCTCGGATTGAGGTGGGGTAGACTCGTACACATCACATATGACCCATGGATCTTTGTGCTAATGTATCGACACAATCCGAATGTGTTTGGTCGCTTTTCTGTATGCCAGTTGATGTTTTACAATTAAAATGACGTTCTTTTGAAACAAAAGGCAGACACTTTGAGTGGTGCCGGCCACACCGCACCTCGGATTGAGGTGGGGTTGACTCTTACACGTTACATATGACCCATGGATCGTTCTCTTAAAGTTTCAACTGAAACCGAATAAGTTGGGTCGGTTTTCCGTATGTACTTAAAATCTTGTCCATTTTAAACAAAAGAGAGCCACTTTGAGTGATTCCGGTCACACCGTGCCTCCGATTAAGACGGGGTTGACTCGTACACATCACATCTGACCCATGGATTTTTGTGCTAAAGTATCGACACCATATGAATGCGTTTGGTCGCTTTTCTGTATGTCAGTTGATGTTTTTCAATTAAAATGATGTCCTTTTGAAACAAAAGGCAGAAACATTGAGTGGTGGCAGCCACACCGTGCCTCGGATTGAGGCGGGGTTGTCTTGTACACGTCACATATGACCCATGGATCATTGTTCTAAATTATCGACACAATCCAAATGCGTTTGGTCGCTTTTCCGTATGCCAGCTGATGTTTTACAATTAAAATGACATCCTTTTGAAACAAAAGGCAGACACTTTGAGTGGTGTCGGCCACACCGCGCCTTGGATTGAGGCGGGTTTGACTCGTACACGTCATATATGACCCATGGATCATTATTCTAAAGTTTCAATGGAAACCGAATGCGATGGGTTGGTTTTCTGTATGTACTTAAAATGTTGTCCATTTTAAACAAAAGAGAGACACTTAGAGTGATTTCGGCCACACTATGCCTCCTATTAAGACGGGGTTGACTCGTACACGTCACATTTGACCCATGGATCATTGTGATAAATTATCGACACAATCCAAATGCGTTTGGTTGCATTTCCGTATGCCATTTGATGTTTTTCAATTAAAATGACGTCCTTTTGAAATAAAAGGAAGACACTTTGAGTAGTGGCGGCCGCACCGCACCTTGTATTGATGCGGGGATGACTCGTACACGTCACATGTGACCCATGGATCGTTGTGATAAATTATCGACACAATCCGAATGCGTTTGGTCGCTTTTCCGTATGTCAGCTGATGTTTTTCAATTAAAATGACATCCTTTTGAAACAAATGGCAGACACTTTGAGTGGTTCCGGCCACACCGCACCTCATATTGAGACGGGGTTGACTCGTACACATCACATATGACCTATGAATCGTTCTCCTAAAGTTTCAACGGAAACAGAATTTGTTTGGTTGGTTTTCCGTATGTACTTAAAATGTTGTCCATTTTAAACAAAAGAGAGACACTTAGAGTGATTCTGGCCACACCATGCCTCCGATTAATATGGGGTTGACTCGTAAACGTCACATTTGACCCATGGATTATTGTTCTAAAGTATCGACACAATCTGAATGCGTTTGGTCTCTTTTCCGTATGCCAGTTGATGTTTTTCAATTAAAATGACATCCTTTTGAAACAAAAGGTAGAAACTTTGAGTGGTGGCGGCCACACTGCGCCTCGGATTAAGGCGGGGTTGACATATACATGTCACATATGACCCATGAATCGTTTTGCTAAATTATCGACACAATCTGAATACGTTTGGTCGCTTTTCCGTATGCCAGGTGATGTTTTACAATTAAAATGACGTCCTTTTGAAACAAAAGGCAGACACTTTAAGTGGTTTCAGCCACACCGCGCCTCGGATTGAGGCGGGGTTGACTCGTACACGTCACATATGACCCATGGATTTTTATCCTAAAGTTTCAACGGAAACTGAATTCGTTTGGTCGGTTTTCTGTATGTACTTAAAATGTTGTCCATTTTAAACAAAAGAGAGCCACTTAGAGTGATTTCGGCCACACTGTGCCTCCGATTAAGACGGGGTTGACTCGTAAGCGTCACATTTGACCCATGGATCATTGTGCTAAAGTATCGACACAATCCAAAGGCGTTTGGTCGCTTTTCCGAATGACAGTTGATATTTTTCACTTAAAATGACGTCCTTTTGAAACAAAAGACAGACACTTTGAGTGATGGCGGCCACATCGCGCCTCGGATTGAGGTGGGGTTGACTCATACACGTCACATATGACCCATGGATCGTTGTGCTAAAGTATCAACACAATCCGAATGCGTTAGGTCGGTTTTTCTTATGCCAGTTGATGTTTTTCAATTAAAATGATGTCCTTTTGAAACAAATGGCAGGCACTTTGAGTGGTGTCGGCCACACCGCACCTTAGATTGAGGCGGGGTTGATTCATACACGTCCCATATGTCCCATGGATCGTTCTCCTAAAGTTTCAATGGAAACCCAATGCGTTTGGTCGGTTTTCCGTATGTACTTAAAATTTTGTTCATTTTATGAGAATACTCATGGGTCTATTAGTGGAATGGTATTTACTTAAAATCTTGTGGATATTTATATAAAATATTTTTATACCATTATTAATATGGATTAGATTTTAGTTTATAATGCTATGAAACATTTCAGAGCTAACAATGTCATGCCCAATGAATACATCTCTTTTATAACATACCAAGAATATATGATATTGATTATATGTGTAACTATGATTTACATTGATTATCATGATGAAACTAAATAAAATATATATTATAGATTTTCTAGTATTAAATCAAATCAAGGAGGGTGGGGGGGCTGTCCGGCGGGGCTGTCCGGGGGGCTGTTCGGTGGGTGTCTGGTGGGTGTCCGGGTGGCTGTCTGGGGACCAAGGAGGAGGGTGGGGGGCTCTGTGGGGGGTTTTCTGGGGTCCATGTAAGAGAGTGGGGGAGCTGTCTGGGGGGGCTGTCTGGGGGCAGTCTGGGGGGCTGTCTGGGGTCCAGGGAGGAGGGTGGGGGGGCTGTGCGGGGGGGTGTTCGGAGGGTTGTCTGGGGTCCAAGGAGGAGGGTGGGGGGGGGGGGCTGTCCGGGGGGCTGTCTGGGGTCCAGGGAGGAGGGTGGGGGGGCTGTCCGGGGGGCTATTCAGGGGGCTGTCCAGGGGATATCCGAGGGGTGTTCAGGGGGTTGTTCGGGGTCCAAGGAAGAGGGTGGGGGCTGTCCGGGGGGCTGTCTGGGGGACTGTCCGGCGGGGCTGTCCGGGGTCCAGGGAGGAGGGTGGGGGGTTGTCCAGGGTCCAGGAAGGAGGGGGGTTCCCAAACACACAACCACTAAAAGACAAAAACATCCATAAAAACAGATAATATATAAAAATAACTCAACTCCAATACAGTAATACAAGTCTAGATAAAACCAACAACTAGAATAGATTAAATATCAAATCTCAGTAATATCAGTCAAAAATGTAATAGATCAACTTGTCCCACATCATCATCACCATCAACATCACCCTCGTCCTCGTCCCCATCATCTTCCTCGCCCTCCTCACCCTCGCACTCCTCCTCATCCTCTCCCTCCTCCTCGCCCTCGCCACCCGCCTCGCCCTCCTCCTCTCCCTCCTCTTCCGCATCAGACTCCTCGCCATCATCATCGTCAAGCTAGACCTCATCCTGACCACCACTATAATTTCCACCTGGTGCACTGTATATAGAACGTATCAATGACATATACTCATCAAAATCTGGGCTGGCCTCTGCTGGAAATGTAGGATGTAGAACTTCAATAAATTTCATAAACGCATTGTTTGGTCTAACAGACTATTATGCCGTCTCTGTGGCCCTTTTCTCAGCCTGTGCTGCATGTGCCATAACTTTCTGCAGCTCGGTGGCACTACAGCTCGTACCTTAGGATGGCCAATACCTCGTCAGGGCTATCCTAGGTCAGTAGCGTACTCTTCCAGAATGCTCCTCTCCCAAGACCTGATGTAAGTGATCTGTTGGCCCAAAATTGTCTGGTTCTTGGGCATCAAGGGCCTCTAAAGCAGCCTGTTACAAATATAAATATATCATTAAGTTAAAAAATAGATATTAAAATATAAATTCAACAGATTAAAACTTACAATCTTCTGCTGAGTCGCTTCGTTGACGACACTTCCATCCTTTTTCCATCTACTCGAGCAAAACAGTTTTGCTCGAGGCACACATCCTTCAATATTTTGTATTTGCCTCCACAATGACATTGAAAACTAAAGTTATTTGAAAAATTTATCAAACTATTAAATAATTGAGGAAACAAAAAAATTACAAGGCATAAAAAAAACTTATAAACAATTGTCATACCTGCTTCCTCTCATGATCAGGCATCGTAGTGCATCCCAGTGTGTGGAGGTATTTTTTTGCATCAATGTTCTTTTTATTTTTTCCAGATGATTCCTAAATAAAATTCAAAAATTCAACAGATACTATTTATGAAAAACATGAATGTTATTATTTAAATACCACAAATGTTATTAAGACCTTAAACTGGGTACTCATCCAATGAGTAATCATCTGACGACACTGCTCTATAGGACAATCATCCACCACTAGTACCACCTCTAACTCAGTTCCAACTCTAGCAACCTAGCCAATATACAACTCATGCATTTAGGCTCTCCAAAGCTCACCTAAATCCTGTAGACGTTCCGGTCGTGCACCCTCACCATCGGGAAAATTAAATCGAAGCTGAAATCAAAATATTAATTCATATAAATACAAAAATAATTCATGGCATTAAATAGAACAGATTTTTTTACCCATATCTCTGCCCAAGCTCTATCCTTTACCTCATGTGGAAAATTTCTCCATGATAGTGGGCTGACGGGAATGATGTCGGAGTATTTGGGAAGCGTCGCCAAAAAACTCCGACATTGCTGCCCTGTTTTCTCAGCCATTTAGTTGTCTTCATTATAATCCACCATAACCTGTGTGCGGCGGTTCCAAACCGAATGCATGCGTGTACACCCCCGCCCACGCCTCCTGTCAGTAGATGTATCTGTCATGAAAGAAAAAAAAATATTTTATCAAAACATGTTATAATAAAAATATATATTTCTATAAAAATTTGTTAGGGTTATATAAATATACCTATGTCGGTCTGATCTCTAAGCGCCGCTGGATCCACAGAAACTGATGGAACACCCTGTGGTGGAACAGGAGTCGAAGATGATGGAATATAGAAGCTCAGAGGGACAGAAGTAGAAGGAAAATAAGATGGGATATTTGTCTGACCGGATGCTGACTGGGGAGTGGGAATCATCATGGGATGTGAAAATGATGGGCCAGAAGATGAATAAGGTAGTGAAAACATGGGAGGCGTAAATATCCCATGTGTCCCTAACGACACACCGGGATTAGATTGTGGGAAGGATGACATGTCAGTGGGAGGGGAAGGGTCTAGTCGCGTACGCGCAGCTTCTCGTCCACCTCTGGTACGAACCCTCCTCGTACCACCGGCCTGAGTACTAGGACCAGTACTAGGTTCCTCGTCAAATAACTGTCGACGTATAGGTGGATCCTAAAAAATGTTTACAAAAAAATTAATCACATGAAATTATATATTCTTTAAATATATCAATTTGAAATAAAGTACTCACTACAGGCACTAATGATGGAATTCCCAACTCCGTCATTCGACGATTGTTATCCATCATTTTTTTCCTTCGTCTCTCTTCAATTGGCTTCATTTCCTGCTTTTGAAAACAAATATGTAATTAATTAGCAAAAGAAAACTAATGTGTAACCCAAAAAACAAAATATATGAGGGAATAGGGGATTCATTGTTAATTTAACTATCAATTGTTTTAGAAGAGATTGAATGTATTTAAGAAATCATACAAGTTGTAATGTTCACCATGTTAGAAATATTGTTTAACTAAGTTTGAATACAGTTCAATTCCAAATTAGAAAATTCAATTCAAATAAAACTACAACCAATAAATATTGAAAATTCACATAAAGGTCAAGTCAGCTATCAATTGTTTTAGAAGAGCTTGAATGGATTTAATAAATCATACAAGTTGTAATGTTTACCAAGTTAGAAATATTGTTTGACTATGTTTGAATACAATTCAATTCCAAATTAGAAAATGCAATTCAAATAAAACTGCAACCAATAAACATTGAAAATTCACATAACGGTCAAGTCAGCTAAAACATATTTTTGATCAATACTAAATCAATTTTAATATTACCAACCTTAACAACCCAACTCGAGGAAAACCAAAAGAATTGAGAACATGGATGAATGATTCTATATATTTTCATCCACAACTTCAGGTTCACAATCAACTCTGACAATTGAGCTATTTGATTCATCAAAATAAATAAATGGATTGGTTCCAATGGCACTAGGGACAGTGTAAATTCCATCATCACCATCATCAAAAATATGTCTTGGAATTACTTCAACTATGACACCAAATTCAGGTCGAAGTTGGTCTTTGACATAAAAAACTTGTTTATCCATTGATACCAACACATATGGTTCTTCGGTAGCAAGAGTGCGAGTCATATTAATTACTCGAAATCCACAATCATCAATAAATTTGACATGTCTCGTCATCGAATCAAACCAATGGCATTTCATCATTGTGACTCGTCCATGAGAGTAATAATCCAATATTATTATTTTCTCAACAACTCCATAATAACCCACATTTTCAAATCACGGTCTACTTTCTGATGCACTGGCATAACAATCTGTTGTGGCAGTAACCATAACACCATCATGTTGTGTTCTCATGTTCTTTGCTCCTTCAGTGACAATAAATTTGTACCCATTGATAACAATTGATTTAAAGTCACGATCCACGGTATTAGGACCAAAAGCCAAAGCTCTTATTTCCTCAGAGACAGACTCAGCAGACAAACTCAATACCTACATTATAAATGACTATTAAACTTAATTAAATATTGATATAATTATTTTAAACATTAATTCTTTATACCTTCAATTTTAACCAAGTAGAAAACTCTTTGCTATGAAAAGTCTCTCTATTTCTCAAAGATAAAGAACGATGCTTCCTATTTATCATTGTTTTATGTTCCCTGTAGATAAAAAATATGAATAGTTTAACAGATATATATGTAAGATATACATAATCAATTTAGTTACCAGATATAGTCATCGAACAAATCACAGTTGAACAAAACTGTGCGATGTGCCATCTCCCGCTCTTCATGGCTTAATGTCTTCAATGTATATGATCCAGGAATTCCTCCTGTTTGAAGAAGTGATGGAAAAATGGGTTCAATTTTCTCATACTGTTCTTCTTCATTTCTCATTGGTCTGTTCAATATTGTAGTAAGATCAAACAAATACATCGAGCAGAAATCTATACATTCTTTTTCCAAGTAACCGTTCACGATAGAACCTTCGGGATGATTACTGTTTCGGACATAAGACTTTAATGTGAACATATTTATTTCAGTTGGATACATCTAATGAAAAGAAATAGGTCCTCTGAGAAGTATTTCAGTGGGAATATGGATAGTCAGATGCAGCATGCAAGTGAAAAATAATGGAGGAAATATTTTCTCCAACTCTCACAAAATTAATGGGGAATCTGTCAACATTTTTTGCAAGAAAGACTTGGACAACTTCTTAGCACAAAGATCTCTAAACAAAAGGAACAACCGAACAACAACGACCCTTACATTATTGGAGAAAATATGACGGATTGCTATTGGAAGCTACTCAGGTAGTAGAACGTGATAATCATGAGTCTTCAAATATTTTAGCTTCAACTATCTTCTGTTGACCCGTTTAGATATGTTTCTTGAGTAGCCATCATGAACTCTAATTGTCTCTAATACTTCTAGAAATTGTTTTTTTCGTAGATGTCATCACATAAGAAGCACATAAATGTTGCCATTTATTTTCACTAATACACATATAATTTAATTATGGTCTGATGCCCCAATCCACCAAGTCACGTCAAGATCGTAAATCATCTTTTGTCTTCCCCTGGACATTTAGAAGAACCGAAAGCAACATTTCGCATATATTCTTTTAAATATGCATTACGTCTAAGAAATTACATAACAAATTGGTTTACCAATAAGGCAAATCAAAAAAGATACTCCTCTTCCTCCAATTGTAACAGGTTTCAGTGGAAACATTCTTTCTCGTTCCAGATTTCATTTGACCCTTCCCAAACGAAAAACTGAAATCTTTCAATTCTTTAAGCACGTCAGTTCCAGACATACGCTAAGGTGGATCATCGGTCTCTATGGTATTATTACATCTTCAACGATTCATTCTATATGGATGATCATTTGGAAAGAATCTTCGATGTCCCATAAAACTGAAACTACAGCGATGTTTCAGTCTTATGGATCGTGTATTCTTCATACAAACTGGACATGACAATTTTCCCTTCGTGCTCCATCCAGACATCATTGCATAAGCTGGAAAATCATTGATCGTCCACATAAGCGCAGCACGAATCTAAAATATGGCTTTCGAACATGCATCATATGTGCGCACACCCACATCCCAAAGAAGTTTCAACTCTTTTATTAAAGGTTGCATGTAGACATCAATATCAATGTTAGGATCAGAAGGACCAGATATGAGTATACTCATGAAAGTGAAAGGTTTTTTCATACACAACCATGGGGGAAGTTTATAAATGTGTATAAAAACTGGTCATGTGCTGTGCGAAGTAAGCATCTGCCCAAACGGATTAAAACCATCGCATGAAAGACCCAGCCTCACATTACGCACGTCAGCTGCAAAATCCGGATGACGAGCATCAAATCTCTGCCATGAAAATCCATATGCAGGACGAACCAACTCATCATTAGTCGTTTTTCTCTCGGTATCATGATATCTCATTTTTATTGATATGTCATCAGACATAAAGAGATTCTGGAGTCTGGGGATCAATGGAAAGTGCCACATTACTTTCTGTGGAATGCGGGATGGTGTTCCATCAGATTTTGACTTCCAGTGGGATGTGCCACATTTAATACAATCATTTCATTCAGCGGTTTCCTCCCAGAATAACCTGCAATCTTTCAGGCAAGCATGAATTTTGTTTCTTGAAAATCCAAGTTCCTCAACTAACTTCCATTCCATATAGTGTTTTGAGGGAATATCTGCATCATCTGGAAGTAAATCCTTCAAGAGGGTAAGAAAGTAATCGATTGATGTATTAGAAATCCCATACATAGTTTTCTCATGAAACAATCGGATTAAAAATTCCATCTTTTTCATTTTATCGCATTGTCGATATACTGGATTCGTGGCAGCATCATTCGATTTTTTCACCCTATCAATATCATCATTTTCACTAGATGCATCAGTTGTGCTCATATCGAAGTCTTCTTGAGTCGAAATCCTTTCTTTTTCATGATGATGAATAAATGGAAACCGATCATCTAACAAATTCTCTATTCCAGTCTTTTCATTTCGATCATCACCAATTTGAGATTTCATTTTCTCCCCATTGTGATACCACACAAAGTAGTTTGCTTGAAAACCATTTTTGGTTATGTGGTAGCTGACTTCTTCATGGCTCAACCAAGGTCTACCAACACAATTGGAACATGGACAGTGTATGCGACCACTATCTAAAGCATTGTGAAATGCAAAATCTATAAAGCTCTCCAAATTTTTTTGAAAATCGCTTGAGATTTGATCGGTTTCATACATCCAACTTCTATCCATTCTATAAAAAGAATTTATATAAGTCATTTTGTCTTAAACAATTCAATAGGATTGAACTTTAATAGAAAATACATTTAAGTAAATGATAAAGGAAGTAGTTTCTAGTCGATGTAGTGAAAAGCACCCCACCCTCATAAAAGTGAGTATTGGCCAAGAAGGACACATAATATACAATGTACAATGGGAACCATATTTAGTTGCCCCTAAAGTTATATTAGTACAGTCATATTGGGGGAAATGGAATATATTATCCTGGTTAACTGATGAATTCAAAATCTCGTATTCCATATGTTGGACACTATCTAAGGTAAGAAATCATGTGAGGATGGTTTTACATCATTCAATTTCTTACATGCTAGGGAGAATTAAGACTTATATTAATGACTTGAGTTCACTGATACCATGTCAACCGTTATACACACCATGTGAACCCTTATACACACCATATGAACCCTTATACCATATCGTCATTATTACAACCATTAATAACACCTTATTAAATAACATCACTTATTACAGATAATCAAATTGAATATAAATCAATAATAATATTGGATATATCAAGTAAAATGAATTCATACTATCTTACATCATAAATGACCACCCACATCCATTATTAAGGATCACAAATCTCCCCATTCGTCCAAATCAAAAGTGAAAAAAAACACATAGTTGTAGAAAGAAACTTCATTTGTGTGAAGAATAATAATCTCATGGTCCTCATGATATTTGAACCACGCAGTCATGATTTTCAAGATGAACTTGTATCCATGAAACCATATGGGAAACACGATTCAATACATGCATTTTTCTGATTTTCCCAAGCATTTTGAGGAACCCCAAATCAGTGAAAATGGTCATTGTGTTTTAAAAAGGTGATTGAATAACACATGTACGATGTCGAAGGCAGAATGATTAATGGTTATATTTGGAAAACTAATATTCACTAATATTGTGAATTTGACATTCTTTGAATTAGTTTCATGAAGAAGGAAGAAGTACTAATTAGGGACCACATACTATTTGGAAAAGTTCAAGAAGATACTCCATATGTTCTATTGTGCGAAGGATAAGTGAACAGTGTGTCATTTTATATATATATATAGATTTTGATAGAAACATGATACATAGTTGTTATGTAATACACATAGTGTACAAAAATTAAGATGAACAAGATCTTCATGTTTGGCATGATCTTAATGAAAGAGTGATTTTTATGAAATAATATCAATAAGTATTACAAACAATTTCTTATTAGTTCCTATACATGAACCTATAATATTTGAACTAGATTAAAAAAAACTACGAATCTTCAAAATTAGAACACAATAAAGAGACATCATGCCCTTATAAATGTAAATGTGTAATGAAAACATTAATTGGACATACACTGATATAGGGATTTGAGTACACAATTCGTGGAACAATCATAAAATTTTACAAAAACCCTAAAAATTGGGAATAAAAAAATGGTTGAGAATAGAAGGATATGCTTTATAAGAGGTGGAACTATATCCTTGATAAAATATAGAAGGATTATAACCTGCTAATGATCTGATGGAAGATGTGGGGATTAGAAACTGCTTCTGCCAAGGAATCACGTCTGGAGACGAGCGGAAGGCTTCTGGAATCGTGGGCAGGCCGCTGCCTGCATTTGGGTATTTGGGGCTTTTTTCCCCAACAGTTCATAAAAACCGTTGGGAAAACCCAATGATTCCTAATGGTTTCATAAAACTGTTGGGAAAACTAAGTTTTTCCCCACTTTTCCCAACGGTTTTATGAAACCATTGGGAAAAGTGAGTTCTTCAAGGTCTTTACCAACGGTTTATATAAATCATTGGGAAAGACAACATATACCAACGGTTCAAAGAAACGTTGGTATACAAGCGTTGGGAAAAGTCTCCTTTCCAGTAGTGATGGACACAGACATAGGCCGTTTACACGAACAGGACCCAGGGTCAAAGGGACATGGCATGTACACATAACACAGATAGTGAAGTAATTAAGTGTTGGCTTTGAGCCCTTATCTTCTATATCTTAGACATATTTCAGTGGGATACATCCCCTATATCCTTTCCCTGAGGGGGATTATTGAATTTCCACCTATAGATAAGACAATGATACCTTTAGCAGGACTTCTTGGATTAATTTATTGGAATCCTTACGTGAGGCCAAGAGTGAGATTCTCTATCATCTTCTTACACTCGGTGGAGTTCTTGGTATATTCGTGACCAACTCTATATAGGCATCAATCCTCTACTTAGAAGGTTATTCCTGATTGAGTTCTTGGTATCCCTTATGGCCATGGGTGTGATCCTCATATATGTACAAAATCTATCTGGATGTCATCAGTGTTATCAAACTCAGGGAGTGTGTTCTCCTAGGTTTGTGATATGTGGAATTTTCAAGCTGGAATCCTAGGTTGGCATTACGATGGTGACTTTCCATTAGAATGTTTTTCTTTTTCTAGTATATCTGGATATTCTTATTATATGTTCTATAGAAATATACCTATGTAGAGACGACTATTATAATTTTATTGTATTCTTTGTGGTTTCGGGGTTTCCTACTAAGTACTGTTATACTCACCCGTACATAAGATTTTACTACATGTTTCATGTCTTGTGAAGTTGATCGACCATTTGATGGAGTCTTAGATATACCAATAATAGACTATGCTTAGTGAGATAGGATAGATGGAGTTTTGATCCTGCGATATCTTGACAGCAGTTTCTAATTTACATTCAGGTTTGACTTATTTTCAGACTATTTTTTATGGGCGCTTATTTGGTCTTGTTTTACTTTACTTCATGTCCTACTCTGGTTGTGGGATTTAGATGTATGCATTCATGGTTGTTTAGTTGTTTTTACATTTCATTATTGTATGGAATTGGAGATGTGTGTGTGTGTGAGCATGTATTTATGCTAAGACATCTCATTGTAGTGATATGGAAACTCAGTGTCGGTCGCTATCCCATGGCCTATTAAAGGCAGGCTTGGGGCATCGCAGAATGGGACACATTGAGAAGGATTGTGACATAGACTATGGGAAATGTTGGCATTTGCAACGGGTCATTTGTGACGGTTCAGTGTCTCATCGCAAATAGTCCATCGAAATGGATTTTTTGTGACGGGAGCACCCGCCTGTCGCAACTTTTGCGACGGGGGTCCCTTTCCAAATAATTTGGTCGCAACTAATCTAACATATATATACCCCACCTATTTTTTCTCATTTCACTCAATTCACTACTTCTCTCTCTCTCTAGTGGAAAATTTTTTCTCACAAGTTTTCATTGTTTAAAATTTTAAATTGCGGAATTATTTGCAGCTTATATCCTTCGAAAGGTTCGGTTTTAAGGTATTAATCTATTTTTTTTATTTTTACTTAATTCATTTTATTTTATTTTTGTTATAATTATTGTTAATTTGTTCGAGTTAAATGAAATAAGAATTAGATAGTTTTATTTGTCATTATTTATGTTTATTTTTACAAATAATTATGCGAGATTAGTATGGATTAGTATTAATTAGTTGTTATTGTATTAATTATTGTTAATTAGTAGTAATTTGTATTAAACTGTAATAATTAGTATTAAATTATAATAATTAGAATTATATTATAATAATTAGTAATAAATTGTAATAATTAGTAATCAATTATAATAAATTGTAATAAATAGTAATAAATTTTAATAATTAGTAATAAATTCTTATAATTTGTAATAAACTGTAATAATTAGTAATAAATTATAATAATTAATAATAAATTGCAACAATTAGTAATAATTAGTAATAATTAGTAATAATTAGTAATAATTAATAATAAATTGTAATAATTAGTAATAAATTGTAATAATTAGTAATAATTTCTAATAATTTGTAAAAAATTGTAATAAATTGTAATAATTGGTAATAAATTGTAATAATTGTTCAAAAATTGTAATATTTCTTGATAAATTGTAATAATTAGTTATAAATTATAATAATTAGTAATAAATTGTGCTAAATTGCAAAAAATAGTAATAAATTGTAATAATCAACAATAAAGTTTAATAATTAGTAAAATATTGTTATAATTAGTAATGAATTCTAATAATTTGTTATAAATTGTAATAATTAGAAATAAAATGTAATAATTAGTACTAAATTCTAATAATTAGTAATAAATTACAACAATAAGTAATAAATTATAATAATTAGTAAAAAATTATAATAATTAGTGATAAATTCAAATAATTTGTAAGAAATTGAAATAATTAGTAATAAATTGTAATAATTGGTAATAAATTGCTACAATTAGAATAATTAGTAATAAATTATAAAAATTAGTAATAATTTATAATAATTAGTAATAAATTATAATAATTATTAACAAATTATAATAATTAATAATAAATTATAATAATTCGTAATAAATTCTAATAATTAGTAATAAATTCTAATAATAAGTAATAATTTTTAATAATTTTTAATAAATTGTAATAATTTGTAATAAATAGCAATAATTAGTAATAATTAGTAATAAATTCTAATAATTAGTAATAAATTCTATTAATTATTAATAAATATTAATAATTAGTAATAAATTATAATAATTAGTAATAAATTCTAATAATTAGTAATAAATTCTAATAATTAGTAAAAATTTGTAATAATTTGTAATAAATTGTAATAATTAGTAATAAATTGAAAAAATTGGTAATAATTAGTAACAAATTCTAATAATAATTGAAAATTAGTAATAAATACTAATATGTATTAATAAATTCTAATAATTAGTAATAAATTCGAATAATTAGTAATAAATTATAATAATTTGATATAATTATTAATAAATTATAATAATTAGTAATAAAGGAAAATAATTAGTAATTGTAACACCCCAAGATTCCATAGTATGTTATTTCTTCAAAGTAGTGCAATAACTTGCACTACACGCAACATTGAGTTCAAGCACATCATGACATACAAAACTAGCCGTTCAAAAGTGATAATGAATAGTATTAACTGAATTGTGAACATTATATAATCCTTATAATTTTAGAAAACATATTTTGAGTTTCTTAGACATAATTTAAGAACAAATTCGTTTTTTTCAGATAAAAGAATATTTTTTCAAAAATGCAATTTTACCGCCTTTTAATGGAGAACCCTTTTAAAATGTAATATTTAAAACTTTTATATATTCAATTTTACAAAATAAACTTCTTATTTAAAATCAGGACATAATAATTTAGTTTCAACAAATTTTTTGTGTTTTTCTGATAACTTTCTTAATTGGGTGAATAGTGAAAAATACTATATTTTAACTGAAAACAACTTTTTTAATCAAATTAATTTATAGTGTTGAATTATACATTTTAATGTTTTGGAAGTATAATTAGTTTATATTTTTACACTTTAATCCAATGTTGGTCATTGTAATTAATTTCACATGAGATTACACATAAACAAGTGTCAATATTTTGATAGTTATTGTTTCTTAAAAACATGTTATTTGTTTTGACAACGAGAATTAATTTTAAATTAATAAATGCAACTTATATGTTTTGAATTTGGTAAAATAGACTTCATTTTTGGATTCAGATTATCAAAATTATCCTAGGGTGAATTTTTGGTATTTTTCTGAAAATGGTCAATTCTTTATGAATAGTGAAAAAACACTGGGCTATCGTTTAAAACCGAATTTTTATTTAAATAATTATTTATTATATTTAAATATATTTTATGTCAAAATAGATACATAGTACCTATATAATTTTAATTTAATTAATTGGAGTCAAATTATAATAATTTTAGATATATAAAAATTTTATCGAACTTTTTATCATCTTTTACCCACCTCTTATGAGCATTTGCAAATTTACATAAAACTTAATTTTACCACTTCTATGAGTTGAATTTTGAAAGTATTAGAGACAAGGTTAATATCAATGAGTAAAATGTGGTTCAATAAGATAAAAAAAATTTGTGAATAGTAACTTTTTACTTTAATTTACCACGGTTAAAAGTAAATAGGGTAATTAAGGGTAAAAAAGATATTATTATTACCCTAAAACATGTCATAATTCTATTGGATAATTGTAATTCGACCAAAAACAACCCTAATAATAAAATATGACCATTTAGGTCCACTTTTATTAGATTAACACATTTAATATTATTTTATTTAAAGAAGAGTTAAAAGAGTTAAAATCAAAGTTTTATAGCTAAACCATTTTTAATATAGGGTCATACATAATATAAATTATAATATAAATATTTTTTAGAAATATAAAAATATTTAATACATAATTTTTTTTATTTATAATTTTTAGAGATTAAATAATTAAAGTTATTAATGAAATAATGATGACGCAGTAATTACCTTATTAATGAAAGAATCAAATCAATGGTATTATAAATATTAAAATAAATATAATTTCAATGTTTTTATGACATACACGAATTTTATAGGTGAATAGGACATGTTATAATTTATTCAATGTATTTTTTTTGAAGTAATCATGCTTTTATTATTTAAAAAAAACAAATACCAAATAGTGTCAAAATTGACATAAAATAGTTTTTAAAAAAATATTATCTTATTAATTGATATAATGGTCCTAAAAATATAAGGTTCTCCCAAAAGACATATATAATAATATAAATGACATTGATTAACCAATTGGGGTTCTATTGGAAGTATATAGTATGTTTATTAACTATATAGTGTTAGAATACAAGATGATGCGGTAAAAGTTAATTTATTTAACTTCGAGTAAAATCTAATTGATAAGGATAAAATGGTAACCTAAACTTGTATAAATCCTATTGGATGAGATTATTTCGACCCATACCCACCATATCCTCAAAATAAGTCACTTTTGATACATTATAAACCTATTATTAAATTATTATAAAATAATATTTGAATTTTTTCCTAAGGTGCCCCTCACCCCTCTTATAAAAGGGCACTTCCCCTTCTCCCAAATTCACACCTATAAATCCATTTGGTTCAGCCAAACCCTGCCCAAATATCCTCTCAACTTCCCTCACTTCATCCTAGATTCATTCCTTTAGTCTGAAATCCAACTTAAGTATCCCTTTTGATCTAATCAAAATGAAGAACCCGAAGAAGAGGTAATAATTTCACCACCCTCTTTCATGTTCTTTTCTTATTCCACGTCTTCTTTTCTTTGATGTTTCCATTCTAAAATAATAACTCAAGTATCGTATATATACTGTAATTTTATTATAAATATTTCAAAAATATATTCATTATTTTATCCATCTTATGAATGATAATGTCACCATGCATGCGTACGGACAGCTTACCGTCTCCACGTTGTGGTGTAATTTGTTATTCAACACTATGTTATTTGGATAGATATAATGATGAGTAATATTTATATAAATATTGAAAATAAAATTATAATGTCTCTATAAAATTAATATACCTTCCAATTCCACACCTTTAATGAAATGATATTGTTGCTCGTGCGTACGTACGGATTACCGTCTCCACGAAGCGATGAGATTCATTTCCACGATCACCATTCATCGATGATTATAAAAATATATATTACTAATAAGTATTTAATATGTGACATAATAATTCTACTGGGGATATATATATTTATATATATGTATATACTTACATATATCTTATTCACTTAGTTCCATTTAATACGATATGAAAATGGAAACAACGTTTATACGTACGTACGGACTACCGTCTCTATAAACGGCACTTTTCATTTCATATATATGCCTATAATTCATATTTATAATCTAAATATATATGATATATAAATCATGTTTTATATCCTGGAAGTATTTAAATCTTGATCTAAGTGATACAATCAAGAGTTACAGGTTAAAACACGTACGATAAAGAAAGCGATTATTACCCGAAATATTGATTTAACATGGAAATTATTATTAAATGGGTAGTATAAAGTCATAAATGAATCATGTATGATATCATAAATATTAATATGGTTCTGATATAATTTAATAACATACTAATATCTTCATACAAGAGGTTAAATGTACCCTCGACTAAAGGAAAGTGCAAGGTAAGGGTTAATTTCACAATCTTTTTCTTATCTGAGGTTGTTTTTCCATGAGTATCTACTGGGACATATTTATTATCCATGTCCATTATTCATAAAATAGTTTTCAAATTTATTCTTTTATGGTAATTTTTACTAAATCGTCATTTTAAATGTTTTAATGATTTATTCTTCTAAACCATTCTCATTAATGTCCATGTTTTCAAAATGGTTTTAAGGATTTATTTAAATGGACATGAATGTTTTAAAATTTTAATTACATTAAAAAGTTTCAAAGTGGTATGGGACACTTTGATAAAAAAATTTATTTAAATGTCTTCCTTTCAAAATTTTGTGACTTTTAAATGTTTTCATGAAAAAGGGATATTTCTCTCAAAGAGTTTTACAAATCAGTTTCATCTATGTCAAAATCCTTTAATGGATTTTAAAATTGTTTAAAGATGATTTATTATGATAAAAATCTTCTATATTGTATTGGATGTTTTGTGATATGTTTGACTATGGATGTGTTATTTTTATACCATTCATGGTTTATGGATAAAGTATTGACATTTCGTATGCCAGTTTTAATATGAATGTTTATGTTATGTTTAAACCTTTTCATATGAGGAATGCATTAGACTTAGTAAGTGATGGGTGGAGCACACTATAGCTCCTTGATGCATCCATAGGTCTCATGAGACAAAATAGCGTCTTGGCACAAGGTCTTGAAAAAATCTTATTTTTAGTCTCGGCACAAGGCCTTGACTATGTGGTTATGATAGTCTAGCATTTTGAATTCCATCATTATAAAAGTGGCTATTAATATGGCATGTGATTATTTGACTAGTAGAATATCCATGTGAATAAGTAAATGAAATTATTTTATTGTATCTTTTATATATTATTCAGAATTTTATGTTTAAAAAGGCCTTTGTTTTAGTCTTATATATTGACTTAAATGTTTATGCTTATTTATGAAAGTTTTAGCTATATTGTTATCCTTACTGAGCATCTGAGCTCGCCCCTTTCTATGTTTTAATTTTCTCTGGATTCCAAGAAGTGTATCATGATTGATAAGCAAGGTTAAGCTAGGTGATTAATGATATTCTCAAAGGATCACTTATGTGGTGTTTCATTTTCTAAAGTGTAATGTAACATCCATGTATGTAATCTATTTTCCAAGACTTCTAAACTGATCGGTCTTTCGGGACTTGATTCCTTGTAATAATTCCAATGTATTAAAATAATTCATCGACTTTGTGTAACTAGGGTCGGGGTGTTACAGTTTGTATCAGAGGAAGTTTAACAATAACCTTAAAAACTAGATTTAGATAAACTCCGATTATAGCACAATACCCTAAGATAGAATTTGAGGATTAGTATAGAAGAACATCCTAGAATTTTGGTAATGTAATGATTTTATGAGTTTTCCAAGAAAATACATACCTATCTGGATACAAGTAGGTAGAGGCAGCTCTGGAACAGATGTACCTAGGGGTAAAACCCAAAAACACCACTTTGAGCTAGACTCAAATGGGAACTGGTGCACGAAAACTGGCCTTACTGCACTCTTGGTTATGACACTCTCGAGAGATATGCTGAGGATAATTCTCGTTTTCTTTACAAACCACTATGAAGGGTTTATGAGTATATACCTCCTCAAAGAAAACATTTTTTTGATTATGGATTATATCCATAAACTGTTCATTTTACATTAGGTATTTTACATGTTTGGAATTATGAATTGTGATTCATAAACTGACCTATTGTATTCCATTGTTTAGAAATGGTGCCCAGTAGAAGGAATGAGAACCCCAACAATATGTATGATCCAAAGAGTAAGAAGGGTCATATTATTCATGGTATTAAGCCAACATTTAGAAAGGAAATTTTCTCTCATGTATTATCATCATATGAATAAATACTATCATATGTTAATAAGATCAGTAATGAATTCTCAGAATCCTATGGCTTTGAAGGTAAGCCAGATAAGAAAAGGATGATAGAAAGAAATATGGATAAATGGAATAGGGGAAAGAAGGATCTTCCAATATGTGATAAATGTGGAATGAATCACCTTGGTAAATACTTGAAGGGAATGAGAGTTTTTTATAAGTGTGGAGAAAAAGGACACCAAGTACATGATTTTAAGGGTAAGAAAAAGTTTTAAAATGTAAAATGCTTCATCTACAAGGCGCTGAGACACTACGCAAATCAACGTCTCATTCATAAGAGTATACCGCAAATGATGTTATTGGATAATAATCAAGTTATGATACTACCTCAGATGAAGTGGAATGACTAGTGTTCTTATGTTGTTATTATAGAATTATTACATTTGAGTGTTGTATCAATAGTATACTGGTTGCATGAATTATGGAGATAAAAAAGGATTGTACTGCACTACTATTTTATTGAGGATTTGAGATTATATGGTTTTAAGAAAAGTGGCTTAATAGTAAGCTACACTTTTTGGAAAATAAAAGGTTGAAGGAAAGGTAATCCTTAATATGGTCCTGATAATGAGGTAGTGATTTTCAAATAAGAAATGGTTGATTTTGGTAATTCAGGATGTTGCAGTATTTTAAAAGAATACACGATGAAGGAGTTCACATGTTATTACATGGAAAAAAGGATCCTCATTATGTTTAACTTCCTTATAAACTTTGGACTGAGAGTTGGATATAAATATTTTGGATAATTCTAAAGGTTGGAATGGATTATGTTTGAAATTGGATACTATTGTTAAGGTAATTTTTGGATTTCCATAAATAGGACAACCCAGAGGTCGGGTGGCAACCCGTTACGTCTGGCAAGGCCGCGAGACTTAAACCCGCAACCGAAGGGAGGAAAGGGTGTATCACCTATCACTGACCCACATAATTCCATGGATTTAATAATGTCATTTTTTTAAAGGGTATCATATGTGAATTATAAATTTATTATTTTTGGAACCCTATACGATTATGATAAATAGAATATATTTTTTTGAAATCTTTTAGAGTAAAAGATGAGTTTGTGGTATGAATTAGTTGAAGGATGAAACTATACTTGTCAAGTATATATATATATATATATGTATGTATATATGTATTCCCTCTTATTTTATGGATAAATTAATTAGTAAACTTTAGGGAAGGGATCTTAAAACCAAAAATTCTTTATCCTAGTACCTTATGTTTTGTTGAACCAATGGTATTTTAAATCATCATAGATTGCTGGCTTTGAGGCCCACAATTCTATAATTGTTTGTGATTGATGACCTCAATCACTCCATATAAATATTTACGTTTTTCCTCCAATTATGTGTCTAAAATTACCACCAATGTTCTCCTAATCGAGATCATAATTTGGTGGTGACTTTTTCATTCACATTTTCCTCTTATTAAGACAAAATTTTCTTAACCCAATTTCTAGTGTGGGCTTTCCCACAAAGGTATTTTCTATTTTCAACATATTATTTTAGAAGAACAATTTAAATTTTCAAGGACACAATTTATTGAAGGAGGGAAGAATTTAACACCCCAATATTCCATGGTACATTATTTCTTCAAAATAACACAATAACATGTACTACACGCAACACTGAGTTCAAGCGCATCACGACTTACCAAACTAGTTGTTAAAAAGCGATTACGAATAGTATTACCTGAATTTTGAACATTATATAATCCTTATAATTTTAGAATACATATTATGAGTTTCTTAGACATAATTTATGAACAAACTTATTTTTATTTCAGATAAAAGATTTATTTTTCAAAAATACAATTTTACAGAGTTTTAATGGCGAACCCTTTTTAAATCCAATATTTGAAACTTTTATATATTAAAATTGAAAAAATAAAAGTTTTCTTTAGAATCGGTACATAAGAATTTAGTTTCAAATTTTTTTTTGTTTTCTGATAACTTTCATATTTGGGTGAATAGTGAAAAATACTATATTTTAACTGAAGACATGTTTTTTAATAAAATTAATTTATAGTGTTTAATTATACATTTTAATGTTTTGGAAGAATAATTATATTATATTTTTACCCTTTAATATTATGTTGGTAATTGGAATTAATTTCACATTGAAATTATACATAAACAAGTGTCAATCTTTTGATAGTTATTGTTTCTTAAAAACACGCTATTTGTTTTGACAACAAGAATTAATTTTAAATTAATAAATGCAACTTCTATGTTTTTAATTTGGTAAAATAGACTTCATTTTTGGATTCAGAATATCAAAATTATCCTAGGGTGAATTTTTGTAATTTTTTTGAAAACGTTCAATTTTTTATGAATAGTGAAAAAACACAGAGTTATCGTTTAAAAATTAAATTTTTATTTAAATAATTTTTTATTTTATTTAAATTTATTCTAGTTCAAAATAGATACATAATACCTATATAATTTCAATTTAATTCATTGGAGTCAATTTAAAATAATTTTAGATATATAAAAATTTTATCGAACTTTTTACCGTCTTTACCCACCTCCTAGGAGCATTTGCAAATTTACATAAAACTTAATTTTACCGCTTCTGTGAGTTGAATTTAGAAAATCCGAGAGACACGGTTAATATGAAGGAGTAAAATGTGGTTTAATAAGATAAAAATAATTTTTGGTGAATAGTAATTTTTTACTTTTATTTACCACGGTTAAAAGTAAATAGGGTAATTAAGGGGGGAAATGATATTATTATTACCCTAACACATGTCCTAATTCTATTGGATAAGTTTAATTCGACAAAAAACATCTTAGGAATAAAATATGAACCTTTTGGTCTACATGGATTAGATTAAGACATTTTATATTATTTTATTTAATGAAGAGTTAAAAGAGTTAAAATCAAAGTTTAATAACTAAACCATTTTTAATATAGGGTTATACATAAGATAAATTCGGCTATAAATATTAATTAGAAAGATAAAAGTATTTACTACATAATGGTATTTTATTTATAATTTTTATAGATTAAATAATTAATGTTATTAATGACACAATGATGATGCAGTAATTACCTTATTAATGAAAGAATCAAATAAATGGTATTATAAATATTAAAAGAAATATAATTTCAAAGTTTTTATGACATACACGAATTTTATAGGTGAATAAAACATGTTAGGATTTATTAAATGTATTTAGTTTTTTGAAGTACTCATGCTGTTATAATTTTAACAAAAAACAAATACCAAATAGTGTAAAAATTGACATAAAATAGTTTTTAAAACAAATATTATACTATTAATTGATATAATGGTCCTAAAAATCTAAGGTTCTGCCAAAAGACATATATAATAATATAAAAGACATTAATGACCCAATTGGGGTTCGATTGGTAGTATATAGTAATTTTATTAACCATATATGGTAAGAATACAAGAAGACACAGTAAAAGTTAAATCATTTAACTTAGAGTTAATTCTAATTGATATGGTTAAAATTGTGTCATAACTTGTCTAAAACCAATTGGTTGAGATTATTTCGACCCATACCCACCCTATTGTTGAAATAAGTCACTTTTGATCCATTATAAACCAAATATGAATTTATTATAAAATAATATTTTAAGTTTTTTCTAAGGTGCCCCTCACCCCTCTTATAAAGGGGCACTTCCCCTTCTCCCAAATTCACACCCCCACATCCATTTGTCTTGGCCAACCCCTGCACAAATATACTCTCAACTTCCCTCACTTAATCCAGAGGCCTTCCTTTAGTTAGAAAGCCAACCTAAGGAGCCCTTTTGATCAAATCAAAAGGAAGAACCCGAAGAAGAGGTAATAATTTCACCACCCTCTTTCACGTTATTTTCTTCTTCCACTTCTTCTCTCTTTGTTGTTTCCATTCTAAAATAATAACTCTAATATCTTCTATATACTATGATTTTATTATAAATATGGCACAACTATATTCATTATTCTATCCATCTTATGAATGATAATGTCACCATGCGTGCGTACGTAAGGCTTATCGTCTCCACAATGTGGTGTAATTTGTTATTCAACACTATATTATTTGGATAGATATAATGATGAGTAATATTAATATAAATAATTAAAATAACATGCTAATTTCTATGTATAATTAATATACCATCTAATTAAACACCTTTAAGGAAATGATATTGTCGCTTGTGCGTACATAGGATTACTGTCTCCACGACGCGATGAGATTCATTTCCAAGATCACCATTCATCGACGATTATAAAAATATATATTACTAATAAGTATTTAATATGTGACATAATAATTCTACTACAGATATATATTTATATATATATATGTACTTACATATATCTTATTCACTTATTTCCGTTCAATACGATATGAAAACGGAAACAACGTTTATACCTATGTACGGACTAACGTCTCCATAAATGGTTCTTTTCATTTCATATATATATATATTATAGATATTTATATTCTAAATATATATGATATATAAATCATGTTTTATATTCTGGAAGTATTTAAATCTTGATCTAAGTGATACAATCAAGAATAACAATTTAAAACATGTAAGATAAAGAAAGCGATTATTACCCGAAATATTAATTTAACAAGGAAATTATTATTAAACGGGTAGTATAAAGTCATAAATGAATCATGTATGATATCATAAATATTAATATGGTTTTGGTATAATTTAATAATATACTATGTTCTTCATACAGGAGGTTAAACGTACCATCTACTAAAGGAAAGTGCAAGGTAAGGGTTAATTTCACAATCTCTTTATTATCCAAGGTTGTTTTTACGTAAGTATCTACTGGGACATATTTATTATCCTTGTCCATGTTTAATAAAATAGTTTTCAAATTGATTATTTTAAGGGCCTTTTTACTAAAGCATTATTTTAAATGTTTTAAAGATTTTTTCTTCTAAACCATTCTCATTAATGTCCATGTTTTCAAAATGGTTTTAAGGATTTAATTAAATGGACATGAATTTTTTCAAATGTTAATTACATTAAAAAGTTTCAAAGTGGTATGGGACACTTTGATTCAAAAATATATTTAAATGTATTCCTTTATAAATTGTGTGACATTTAAATTCTTTAATGAAAAAGGGATATTTCTCTCAAAGAGTTTTACAAATCATTTTCATCTATGTCAAAATATTTTAATGGATTTTAAACTTGTTTGAAGTTGATTTATTATGATACAAATATTATGTATTTTATTGAATGTTTTGTGATATGTTTGACTATGGATGTGTTATTTTTATACCATTCATGGTTTATGGATAAAGTATTGACATTTAATATGCCAGTTTTAATACGAATGTTTATGTTATGTTTAAACCTTTTCATATGAGGAATGCATTGGACTTAGTAAGTGACGGGTGGAGCTTGCTGTAGCTTCTCGATGCATAGGTATGTCTCATGAGACAAACAAGTGTCTTGGCATAAGGCCTTGACAAAATCTTATTTGTAGTCATGGCACATGGCCTTGACTATGTGGTTATGATAGTCTGGCATTATGCATTCCATCATTATGAATGTGGCTATTGATATTTCATGTGATTATTCGACTAGTAGAATATCCATGTGAATAAGTAAATGGAATTATTTTGTTGTATCTTTTCCATATTATTCTGAAGTTTATGTTTAAAAAGGATTTTGTTTTAGTCTTATACATTTCCTTAAATGTTTGTGCTTATTTATGAAAGTTTCTGCTGTATTGTTATCCTTACTGAGCATCTGAGCTCACCCCTTTCTAGGTTTTAATTTTCTCAGGATTCCAAGAAGTGTATCATGATTGATAAGAAGGGTTAGGATAGGTGATTAATGGTATTCTCAAAGGATCATTTATGTTTTGTTTTATTTTCTAAAGTGTAATGTAATGTCCGTGTATGTAATCTATTTTCCAAGACTACTAAATCGATCGGTCTTTCGGGACTTTATTCCTTGTAATCATGCCAATGTATTAAAATAAAGCACCAACTCTGGGTAACTGGGGTCGGGGAGTTATAGTAATAAAGTGCAATAATTAGTAATAAATTGCAATAATTAGTAATAAATTGCAACAATTTGTAATAAATTGCAACAATTAGTAATAATTATTAATAAATTATAATTATTCTAATAATTAGTAATAAATTGTAATAATTAGTAATTAATTGTAATAATGAGTAATAAGTTGTATTAAATTGTAATAGTTAGTAATAAATTCTAATAATTAGTAATAAATTGAAACAATTAGTAATAAGTTGCAATAATTAGTAATAAATTCTAAGAATTAGTAATAAATTGCACCAATTTTTAATAATGAGTAATAAATTCTAATAATTAGTAATTATTTTCTTATAATTGCTGATAATTACTAATAATTATCAATAATTAGAAATAATTAGCAATAATTATATATAATTTCTAATAATTAAAAATAATAACTAATAATTATCAATAATTCGTAATAATTTTCTATAATTAGTAACAATTAGTAATAAGTAGTAAGAAATTGTAATAAATTGTAACAAATTGTAATAAATTGGCATAATTTCTAGTGGACTAGTGGATCCCTTTTGCTCAATGCCTTATCTCCTTGCAATATACTCCCACGTAAATCCCTATGAAAAATAAGTCTTCATGTATGGATATCTATTTTGGTTTGTACAGGAATGGAGAGTAGTGCGTGGAGGCCTTCCATCTCTCCATTATCGTGGATATGAAAATGGATATGCATATATTGGAGTAGATTTTTCATTCCTCTTTTAGTCGGAGAAAGTTGCAAGGAGATGAGCCACTAGAAAAAATATGCTCTTTTCCCGATGAATCATCTCCTTGTAAGATTCTTCTACTGAAATAACTTCTAAAAATCTCATCCAATTTATGGATATCCATTTTTGTATGCATGAGAATGGAGATAAGCATAATGATGCCTCCCTACTCTCAATCCCTGTGCATATAGAAATGGATATCCATATGTCAGAGCAGATTTTTCATAGTGATTTCAGTCAGAGACAGTGGAGATGATTCATCAAGAAAAACAAATATCACCAATATGTTGGAAATTGTGTCTTTCGTAATTTGAAATTATTAGTAAAAATTATCTGTAATTAATAATAATTATTGGTGATTAGTATTAATTATTATAATTTAGTGTATATTAGTATAAAAAATTTAAAAAAATACTATAAATTAGTAAGAAATAATATAAATTATTATAATTTGATAGAAAAGAGAATTTAATTGTTTTATATTTTTTGGATAGTGTTTTTATTTTATCAAATTATAAGAAAACTAAATATTTTATATTTTTTAGAGAAATATGGAACAAGGAAGTTGAAAATAATCATTATTACATGATCGTTATTAGATAAATTAGTGCAAAAATCCAAAAGTTTATGGATTAAATCATGTATATATTAAGGGTGTTGAATATTTTTTATAATTTGCATCATCAAAACCATAATTTGTTTTAGAAGTGAAAATTATGTGTCCTTGTAAAAAAAGGGCCTTGAGGACATTTGAAACATTTGAAAACCTTGGGGACATTTATTGCATTTTGGTTTTCAACATGATTATGTTTTTTGGTATCAATATGGTGAACGCAGTTCTGGAGAAGATATTAATAATTTGATTTTGGATCCAGCACGGTTTCAAAATTTAGTACATTTTGTGGTTGGTTATTCTTTTCAAAAATATGAAACTCATGATGATATTAATTTAAATCTGAGTTGGAACCATCTCATTTTTATGAGTTGTTGAGTTCCACTAAGGATTCCTTATATCATTGTTGCAAGATAAGTAAATTTGAAGTATTTATTAAATTTATGACTAATAAATAAGATTATGGAATTTCAAATAGCTATATTGATTAGACATTATCTTTGGTGGAAACACTACTACCTGAAGGAAATGTGTTGCCTACAAATTTATATGATATCAAGTGACTGGTTCGTAATCTGGGTCTTGGTTATCAAGAGATTCAGGCATGTTTAAATGCTTACATCTTATATTATAGTGAAAATTAATCATTGGATAGTTTCCCCACATGTGGAAAATCAAGGTATAAATAGGCTTGACAAGTGAATTCTAGATTTATTCATATAAAACAATTGAGATATTTCCCATTTACACCTAGATTACAGTTTTTATTTATGTCTCAGAACATAGTTGTATTGATGTCATAGAACAAAACCAATATTCCAACTGGAAAAACCTTAAATAATCCCTCTGATGCTGATTCATGGAATCATTTTGACCAAGTTATTCTATCTATTACTTTAAAATCTTAAAACATGTGATTGGGTCTTTCAAATAACAATTTATGTCCATTTTGTTCTTACAATAGTCAGTATCATGTTGGTATATCTTTATAACTCTGTAAAATTTACCTATTTGGATGTTGATGAAGGGATAATATATCTTTTTGACCTTATTAATTTTAGTACATTAAAAAATAATATTGATTTTTATTTGAAACCATTGATTTATTAGTAAAATTATTTTTGGATTAATGGTGACAGTACATTTAATATAGCTGTGAAAAAAAATTCTTAGTGAAAGCTACATTGATGTGGAAAATTATTGACTTCCCAACATATGGAATTTTATATGGCTGGTGTACACATGGTCCAAAATCATGTCCATACTGTATGAGAGATAAAAAAATGTTTATGCTCATCAATGGAAAAAAATATTGTTTTTTCGACTATCATCATAGATTCCTTTCAACAGATAATCATTTTAGGAAGAACAAATATCATTTCATAAAAGGTAAAATTGAAAGATATAGACCTCAAAAAATTATCTCAGGTACAAAGATAAAATAAATTGTCTCTTCAGTACCTCCCATCACATTTGGACCAATAATAAACCAATAGAAAATTGATGGCTTTAGAAAAAATGCAATTGGATAAAACATAGTATTTTTTGGGATCTTCCATATTAGCCTAATTTATTGGTCCCTCACCTGTTTAATGTCATGAATATTGAGAAGAACTATTTTGATAATTTATTTCATATAGTTTTAGATACACTAGGTAAGACCAATAATAATATAAATCCATGATTATATCTTACCCAAATTTGTAGTCAACCAGAACATGAACTTTTTTAAAATGTTATATTATAGTAATTAATGAATCCAAAATAATCTTATGCACTCTCCAAATATAATTGATTATTATTTTGTCATTGGATTTTAGATTTGAGTCTTATAGATGGTTGTGATTTTAATTTGGTTAGATGTGTCAGAAATGGTCATATTACCGGATTAAAAATTCTTGACTGTCATGTTATAATGGAATGACATTTGCTGATTGGAATAAGAGGTTTATTGAATTCTATGATTTGGGATGTTCTAATAGACATATCATATTTTTCCAAGATATTTTTGTGGCAATAAGTGACAATGATGCATTAAGAATACTACTGGATGATGTACTTTTCATTTTCTATAAACTGTAAAAAATATCACCACCAACTTTGTTTGAATCAATGGAATATTCAATATTACATTTTCCATATTAAGAAAATGTGGAGGTCTAGTACAGCTCTGATGGATGTACCCATTCAAGAGATGCATCTTGAAATTGAAGAAAAAAGTATGTAACAAAGCATGGGTTGAAGTTTCAATTGCAGAATCTTATTTACATGAGGGAATTTCTTTTTTATGATCTCATTACTTTCGATATGAATATACCTCAAAACGCAACCATATGATCCATAATGATGGAAATTTTGATGATGAAATTGGAAATCAATTATAAATTTTCAATCATCCTGAACATGGATTTGGTGGAGTTCATAAACGATGGATTTCAGATGATTAACATCACATATCTCATGCATATGTTCTACTCAACTGTGAAGAAATGACACCATTAATACAGTGAGTGATCCTATCACTTATTCTATAATTTTTGTTACAGTAAATAAATATTATTTTATTTTTAGGTTATTTGATAATCATATCAGGAAAGAACATCAACAAATTACAACATCTTCTCTTGAAGAACATCGGCAAAAAAACTTTTCCAACTAGTTTCAAAAAAAGGAAACATAAATTATTTTTTGTTTAACATATAAAATCAAATTAACTTATATTTAATTGAAATAAAATTTACAAAATTTTAGTTATATCATCATGCTAATAAAATTAATAATTGATTGTGTGTATTGAGTACCCCATAATTAAAAATGGTTAAATCATATAATGAAAATGTGGTGAATGGTTTTTTATTACATACACACGAATATGGGGAATAAAAAACAATAAATAGAGGTGTTTTCTTGATAGGATATCATCATAGAGAAACTAAAGTTGAAATTTTCACCAATCTTGAAAAATTATTAAACTATGTTATTTGGGACAGTATTACATAATGGTGTTTAATTCTCAGTGGTTGGATACTGAGAGAGGCTTGTGTGTTCATCCAAATGATGGAATCATTGATATTAAATATAAAATTCTTCTTACCGTAAATGAACCATTTTTATTGGCTCATAAAGGAAATCAAATTTATGATTCAAAATATTGTGCTACCTCAAGAGAGTTGAGTGATTGGTGGAGCATAATAACAATTAAATCTTGGGGAAATCAGTTTACTCAAAGTGAATGTGGTTCTGATGAAGTGGAAGGAGTTGTAATTTTTCAAAGACTACTCCAAGTCCAAAAATTTTCATGAAGAGGCACAAATATCAATTATAAAACCCTATAATTAAGGGTCGATAGTGAAAATTATGTTAATGATGTTAAAAATGAATTTATAATGACAAGAGATGATAAAACTGAAACTCATATGGAATTTGATGATACTGAGGAGGAATATGAAGACATTAACATCATCAGATATAAATATGAGGATGAATAAGAACATTGACACAATTAAATTATGGTTATAATAATATGTAATATATATATCCATATATAATAGTTGATTTAAACTATTTTCTAAAAACATTCATTTTTTGTTTCAGAAGGATGGGGATCTATATCATCTGTTCCAAGAAGGTGATCTAACTTTGGACGAGTAGGATGTTGGATCATATGACCCACAGACTACTAGTGGTTTATGTGGGACTCAAAGGGTGAATGATGTTGCATTATTGATGATTCTGAACCCTATCCACAAGCGACGTCCACATCTTGGATTATATCCATGCATGAAGAGGTATGTTTACCTATATATTTTAGTTAGTTTTCAATAATTTATTTATATACTAATTGTTTGATTATTTTTTCTTTTTTTAATAGATTTATGCATATAGCTACTTGATATGGGAGTGATATATTGTGAAATAATTTTTCTAAATCATGGGTCTCAAGGGATCATATTCCCATTGATGTGAAACACTACATGTTCGATCATTGTCCAATACATAAATAAATTGTATTTATTTCAAAATTAATTTAATTAATAACTTTATATTATAAATTATTTCTCGGTTTTATGGTATCCCATCAATGAGAGTAGGTATGATGCTATCTGGAAGGCATGAAAGGGGACTATGCATCATAGTTGTTTTATGTTTTTGCACAATTTGAGAATTAAATCAATAGAGAAAGAATGAGTGATAGAGTTTGATGAGTCTTTTCGCGCCCACTGACCTAATTACATTTCATCTCAAGTTTGGGATTGATTATGTTCATACTAGTTGAGTGGTCTTTTTAAGAGTAGATCATCTATAGGATGACAAAATCGGGGGAGATAGGAGGTGACACATCGAGCTGGTAGTCGTACATTTAGTATGAAAAAGTAGAATCGGGTAAGTAATTTTTTTAAATATTTTATATAAAATTAAATTTGAAATATTTATTTTATATTAATATTGGTATTCTAACAACATAGTATTATGGAGTTCGACGTTTATTGGAGGATGTGCAGGGATCCAAACACTGGAGAGATTAAAGGTACTCGCCAGCATCAGATTGTGGAAAATATATTTTCTTTTTATGTTTAAAATTTAACTACAAATAGTATTTTAACTATTTTATTTCTAAATTGCAATTGAAGGAGTTATATGAGGTCGTGACGTCTCAAAAATAGTCTGAGAGTCAGGCCAAGACTGATACTCAGACCAACACCCACCGATTTTATGAGATAGTGTGGATGGAGGTGACCTGGTATGCATTCGTGAAAAGGAGAGTTTTTGGTATAATCTCTCGATTGATGCCTATGGATTATTATCGCATCATTGTGATATCGGCATCCAACTCAAGAGGAGATTGTGAATATTTATCATCATCAGATGCACAATATCAGGAGCAGCTGGGAGCTCAGAGTGAGATTATATAGAGTCACTAATAGAAATTAAAGTTATAGAAATGGACCTATAGCAATGGTTTTATTGGTCTGTGGATATAGATTTCGAATTTCCACTGTTTAATTAAACCACCGTGGCTATACTGCATCCGTTAAATTTTTCCCTATTTGAAATCGGGCTCATCCTCCCCCGATTCGCTACTCACCTCGCAATGCTCTCCCCTACTACTTATCCTCCCAACGAATTCTACTCCGCAACCTCTCCTCACTGTTGCGCCCTCCTCCCCGTTGACTTCTCCTCCCTGATGAATTCCCCTCCCTAACCTCTCCTCATCATGGCGACCACCTCCCCAACGACTTCTCCTTGTTGTCCTATCCTCCTCGACCTCTCCTCACTACGACGCCCTCCTCTCTGATGAACTCTCTCACCACGGTGCCCTTATCCCCGACAACCCATCTCACAAAGGCACCCTCCTCCCCAGAGACCTCTCTCACTACAGTTTCCTCCTCTCCGACGACCTTTCACCGCAGTGCCCTCCTCCCGGACGCTTCCAATCAACTCAGGTATTTTATAGCATATTATTTCATCAATTTTCTAATTTTAAGGTTGTACTGTGATTTGAATATCATGTAATGTTTATTTAGATCTCCCTTCCTCTTGAACATTGGTAATATGGGGTTCCTAAAATCCATATATGATAGATTTAGATCTACCCAGTCAAGGTCTAGATTCCTCTTGGGATGAATTAAATGTCACCTCTCATACAATGATTCATTCCAAGAAGAAATGGAATTGATTAAGTCGGGGATTATTGATAGAATATTCTCCTTGGAATAAAATCATGTGGAGGAATAGGGTATATCAAAATATGGATTTTCTCATGTTTTTTATATTTTTATCCATCATGATCATGCTTGGGTTATCTCTCATGAAATATTGGTTGTTACAAAAACAATGGAAGGTATTAATGATAGTCATGATCCTTGAGGGTTAGATAATCTAATTATATGTGACATGGGTTATCCAAATGAGTGGAATCTAATATTAATGGTTGATAAGTCCCCTATTGTTAGGTTAATTCACTTTATGGTATATATAGTCCACGCCGATGATGTATCAATTAATTGGAAAACCAAATCTATGTCCCTTAATAATGATTATATTCAAATTATCTATTTCAATTTCATATTCATTACATCTATTCTTAGTGGAAAGAGTGTGAAATTATTTATTTGGTGGTTAGGATTTATCCATGAAATTTAAATTTTATTTTGTTGAGGCCATCCATGTCAAGATATATCTAAATATTATGAGGATCTATAAGATATTTAATCTACCTCTTAAACCATGTGAACACTCATTCATCATGTACATTAGTGAGAACCATATTTTGGTCTTACATAATATCATTATTATTATCTTTGTTTGTTTCATGATATATGTTATCTACGAGGATAATTATAATAAAATTCAATTATGTAATGTGAATAATTGTGATCAGACCCTCTTCAGTGTTGTAGGGGAATTCATTTCCATAAAACTATTTTTATGTGGAAAAAACAACAATCATTGATATTTTCATTCTTGGTAGTACATTTTAGATTATTATAACTATGAGGTTCCTCTCTCTCTCTCTCTCTCTTAAACGATCCATCAAAAGAGGTTTTTTATAGGTAGATGTGAGTGACTTTTCAATGGATTTCATTAAACTTGATCCCAATGGGAGAGGATGATCATAAGGTGGATGGAGTGAAGATAATTATTCCAATGAAGTTCCTCCTAAACAATATATGGTCAAATACCATTAAGGGGAAGGGTGTAATAATTATCCTATCTATATGGTATGAGTTAATTATACCACCATTATGACTATCTTTGATGATGAAATGGTTGTAATAATATCCCTATAATTATGGGGTGGGGTTTCTCCTAAAATACTATAGAGGCAGTTTCTTCCTCAATATTTATTTCAGTTTAGGCTTCAACTAGGGAATGAGTTTGGTGTAATACCTTTTTTTTGTGAACAATATACATGAGTAGGGGATTCCTTATGGTGGTATGTTTTGTTTTCCCTAAATTGGAGGCATGTTTAACCTTATTGGAATCTTCATTCATGAGTATATTAATATATTTTTTTTATGAGGTGTTTTATTTCTATGATTTAGGAATTCCATTATTTTTTAACATAGACCAACTTGAATATATGGAGCTAGGCCCTGAGACCTATTAGGGGGGTGAAGTGTGCAGAAAGTGGGTAGGGGGAGGGAGGTTATCCAAGAGGGGGTGTCCGGGGTGGGGGTTGGGGAGAAGTGTGCAGGGGGTGTGGGGTGTAGGGTGGAGGGGGTGGGAGTTAGGGGCAGTGTTTATGGAGAAGGGGTGTGGGGTGCATGGGGTAGGGGTGTAGGGAGGGTTGTCATGGAGTGGGGTGTTCAGGGTGGGGATTGGGGGCAGTGTGCAGGGAGGGGGTAGGGGGTATATGGGGAGGGGGTTGTACATGAGGGGGTGGGAGGTGGGGGCAGTGTGCTGGGGGTGTGAGGGTGCAGAGGGAGGGGTAAGGGGTGCAGGGGGAGGGGGTAGGGGGTGTGGGGGTGTAGGGAGTTCCCAGGGGGGGCAATGTGTAGGTAGGGGGAGGTGGTTCAGGGGGAGGTGGTTGTCTAAGAGGGGGGTGGGAGGTGGGGGCTGGGAGATGGGGGTCTGGGGGTGGAGGGGTAAGGGGGTGTGGTGGACCAGGGGAGAGGGGTGTCCAAGAGGGGTGTCTAAGGGGGTAATGTTTAGGGGAGGGGGAAGGGGGTGTAAGGGGGTGTACTATCTTGGATGGGTTGAAGGGGCTTGTGGGAGCAGTGTGCAGGGGGTAGGGAGGGGGAAAGGGGTGTGGGGCGTAGGGGGGTTGTCCAGGGGGTGTCCAAGAGGGAGGGGTGTCCAGGGGGAGGGTTGTCCAAGAGGGGGGTGTCCATCAAGAAAGTATATAAAAAACATAATAGGTCATTGTTCAAACATCTAGGTTTTAATTTGGGTGTTTTAAGTACACTAAAATAATCTTATGTGGTCATATAAAGGTGTGACTATCCATTACTTTTTATAATTTGAAACATTTATGAATTCCCTTAACTGTAATATTTGTTATGATTTTTTATTGACTTGTTATTAATGGTTACTTATTATCTTATAAAACAATAGATATAATGTTGAGTCATTTTCTTGATTATTTATTTAATGTACATTTATATGCCTGAGAATGGATAGATACTGGATGTACAATGTTGATTGGATCACTGATGAATTTTATAAGGAGTTATGATATTTCTTGGATTTTTCATTCGCTAATGATTTAGATGATGGATTGATTCAATGCCCATGTTTTGATTGTGTTGTAAGAACATTGTTAACTTGTGAGGAAGTTAGTTACCATATCACTAAACAATTTTTCCAAAAAAAAATTATCATGTGTGGTATCACAATGGAGAAAAAGTACAGGTTGTGAATGACATCAATTTAGCGGAAAGGATTGGTATGAAAAATATGATTTCTGATCAGTTTCCTTTTCTTTCTAAAGACATATCCTCATATAGACCAGTGCAAGAGGAAATTAATACCAGAACACCATTTTTATTTATTAATCTGGATGATAGCATTGAAATTTTAGAAAGTTGATGGATGATGCAAATACCCCAGTATATCAGTCATGTGGAAAAATGAGCAAACTTGAGTTTTGAATGTGATTATTTCGTGGAAAAACAATTAATGTATTTAGTAATACTATGATTGACTATCTCCTTACATTTATTAAGGATATACTACTTTATGATTCATGTATTCTATAAAATGATTACATGGTATCAAAGTTGGTTGAAATTTTTTGATTTTCATCTATTAAGAATAATTCTTTCCCCAAAGATTGTTGTCTATTCTAGAAGGAAATTGTAGAGTTGAGTTACTGAAAAGAGTGTGGAACCTCATTATGGAAGACTAATAAAGACGAAACACAATATCACATACTAGAGAAAGTGATGTGGCACTTCCCTTTAATTCCCAATCATCAAAAACTTTTTATGTCAAAACAAATGGAAAAGAATATGAGATGGCATGAAGATGAAGGAAATAAAGATAATGATGAAATAGTGCATCATGCAGATGGGTTCTCATGGAATAAATTTGATAGGTTACATTCTAATTTTTTAGCTAACCCATGAAATGTTAGATTGGGATTATCTTGAGATAGTTTCAACCTATTTCCCCAAATGCAAACTGCACACAGTACATAGCCTATTTTCATTCACATTTATAACTTTCCTTCATGGATGTGTATGAAGAAGTTGTTTACTATCATGATTATATTGATATATGGACCGAATGATCCTAGAAATGATATTGATATATACTTGCATCCATTAATAGAGGAGTTAAAGGAGCTTTGGATCATTCGTGAACAAGTGTACACTGCATTCTGAAATGAGTACTCTATGTTCCTTGCAGCTTTATTATGGATGATACGTGACTTCCTAGCCTAAATAATGGTTTATGGTTGGAGTACTCAAGGGAAAAATTTATACCTTATTTCTTTGAGAAATACACGCTTCTGAATATTAATGTTTTGAAGAAATTTCAGCTTCATAGGGCATCGGTGATTTCTACTGATGGATCATCCATAAAGGAAAAAATCAATGATAGTTCAATAATGTCATTGAGATAGATGAGGAACCTCAAAAAATGTTAGGGAATGATTTTGTTAAATAAATTGATGATGTGAGTTATGTTCATGGAAAAAGTCAATCAAATATTAGAAAGTGAAAAAATGTTAATTCAAATTCCAATAACAATTGGAGAAATAAAATAATATTCTTTGAGTTGTCGGATTGGTCATCGAATTTCTTGCATCATTGTTTGGATGTAATTAATATCGAGAAAAACATTTATGAGATGTTACTTGCTACTATTTTAAATGTCTAAGGCAAAACAAAAGATGATTTATGGTCTCGTTGTGATTTGATGGATTGGGGTATAAGAGAAAAACTTCATCCTGAGTTAATTGGTCAAAATAAGTGGAAAGTACCTATTTCCTATTATTCGATGAAAAATTTGTATAAGAAACAATTTCTTCAGGTCTGGGAAAGTTTGAAGGTTCCAGATGGTTATTCAAGTAATATTCGAAAAGGGTTAATACAAAATATGTGAAACTAAAATCTCTTAAACCCCATTTTTACCATGTCTTGTTAAATGATTTGATTCCTATTTCCATTCGGCATTTACCTTCACAAATGTTAGAGTTGTTGTGATTAAGTTATGTCATTTTTATCGAGTCTTTTGTGCCAAAAGACTGAGTAGAAGTGTTGTTCAGAAACAACAGATAGATACACTGATTATTCTTTACGACTTGGAGAAAATTTTCCCACCGTCATTTTTCACATGAATATTACATCTGACTATAAATATTCCCACAGAAGTTCTTTTTGGTGGTCCTATTTCAAGTTAGTGGATGTATACTACATAAATAATGATGTTTACATTGAAATATTATATGAGAAATAAATATCACCCCTAAGGCTCCATTGTAAAATGTTATTTAGCACAAGAACTCATGGATTTCTATACATCGCACTTGGCTAATGTCACTACTAGGTCTAATAGACTAATGAGAATTGAAGATGAGTAAGATGAACCCATTAAGCATTTATTTTCTTCACTGCCCCAAACAAGGGGGATATCTGGATCGTACTCATTTTGTACTTTAAGCATGGAAGAGTAGGAAATGTCTCACCGTACTGTATTATTCAACTTTGGTGTGTTTGATGATTATATAAAGTAAGTAAACTAATAAATATGAATTTATTCATTATGATATTTATTCATATATTCTGAAATTTTTAAGATTTCATAATTGTAGAGAACATTTAGAAATTATAAAAAAGAGACATTTCACTCTCTATATTAAGATTAAAGAATTTTTGCGTAGTAAATAATCTAGTTCTTGGTTAAAGTCAAAGGTAATAGATTTTTTCTTCTTCTCATAACATAATCACATGTCCCTATTTAATATTAAATGTTGGTATCTTTTAGGTTTTAACTCTACCAGCGATTGAAGTGTCAGATGAATTAAGATTTCTGTCTTTTGGTCCAAATGATGTGGCACGTGATTGTTAAGCAATGGTTGTCAATGGATTTAAATTTTTTATAAATAGCTGTGAAAAAATGGCAACACAGCATGATGGTGTCACGATTAGCTCCATAATAGATTGTTTTTGTAGTGCATCGGATAGACAACCTTGGTCAGAAAATATATCATATTATGGTGTTGTTTAAAGAATCATTTTATTAGATTACTATGCACATGGTCATGTCACAATGATGAAATGTAAGCGGTTTGATTCAATGACATGACAAGGAATGCATATTGATAACTATGTATTTAGAGTGATTGATATGAATCGCCAGCATCACAATGATGAACCTTATATTCGTACGTCATAGGCTAGAGATGTGTTTTATGTAACTGACCCATTACAACAACAATTTGGTGTTATTGTAGATGTCATTCCTAGACATATTTTAACAAAGACATGGATGGCATTGATGTAGGTGATAAACCTGTTGATATTTATTCAAATGTTTCATTTGATGAAACAGATGACTCATTTACTAAAATAGATTGTGAACTAGAAATTGTCATAGAGAACACATAACTTTGAAGAATTTATAAGTATTTACCTAACATTATCGTAATATTGTATTTTTTTTAAAACTTATATACATGATATTAGATTTACTAGTATATTTTATACCATTATCGAATGTAAAACTATTTATAGTTTGACCAATTTATGTTTAAGAACATCTATATTAATTCATGAACATAGAAAAGTCTCGATATCTTATCAATATAAATATCACATTAAAAATTTATCTCATTATTTTATGATAAAATTGTATTATTTAACATTTTCCATTAATTATATTTATTTGAGAATATTTTTTAAAATTTTAAGGCCAAAATTTTTGAATATGATGATATTAGAAGAATAAAAAGAATAAAAAGAAATGAACAACATATGTCTCATATGGACAACACTGTAAGTACAATTTATGTTTGAATATTATGGAATTTTATATTATTTATCTTGTTATCGTTCATTTTATTTTTTCATCTATGGTATTTTCGGCTACTTCATTGAGGATAAGGTTGGATTATACTACTAAGGATGATAATATGGTGGGGGTATTGATTGTACAGTTCATCCTACTACTATGTTTCTTGAGTCACTAGAAGGTCATCCTCCCATTATTCCACCTCCATATTATCCATACCCACATTTTCTATATCCCTTTCTTCTCGAACCCACATCGAATGGTAGTTCTCAGACTCCCAAACCTCTTTATTTTCTATTCCCACCATCCACTGTACAGGACACTATTCCAACATATATCCCACTACTATATCCATATCCATATCCAACCTCATCTCTATAGGGTTATCCATCTACTGTACAGAGAACTCAAACTGTAGATATCAAACCTACCACACAGGATACTCCCCCTCTAGACGATGCACTTCAGGGGTCAGCAGATCCCCCATCTACTGGTATGTGTTTAAACATTACTATTATTGATTAATGGTAAATTCATATATATTATTATCCTTTATTACTTTTTTCATGATTATCTCCAGTCTCCACTAGATTCCAAGGTTGCACAAAAATGAGAGAGGTTTATAATCAACACACAAAAATCATGGTCGAATACAATGAGGATGGAGCTATAATTAAAAAATGGTATGGAATGTAAAAGCTTATTGAGAAAACTACTAGACACATCAACATCATTCCAGTTCAACCAATGACTTGGAGGGAATTTGGAGAAAATGTAAAGGACAATTCTTTGGAAGAGTTTTGGGTAAGTAATGTTAATAACCATTTATATATATTAATTTCTAATATTTTCGTAACAAATATTTTATCCATTGTAGCTCCGATATAATTTTCTTGATGGACCAAATGCCAATCCGATAAAGTTAATGGATTTAGGTGAAATGTGGAAAGCATACAAGTATGACTTATATCATGGTTGGAAAAAGAGAGTTGGCACTGAGCATAAACAAGTGCCAGTGATTCATGATTTCCCAATATCACAGTTAAAAGAGATGATCGACTATTGGAAGAGTACAGAGTTTAAGGTATTTGTTAAATTTATATATATATATTAATTTATTTATTTTAAAATGAGTTCTATTTATGTTAATGAAATTATATAATTATTTGTTTAAAGGAGAAATCAGACAGAAATAAAATAAATAATAGTGGAATGAAACATGTTTATACTCATAGACATAATTCACTCCCATATCTTGAGAAAACACAGGTAATTTAAAATATAAAATATTTAGATTCATTTAGTGTAATTTTTTTGACTTCTAATTCTTATTTACTTCATTTTTTTTCATAAAAAATCATTGAATATTGAGGGTCGCGTTCCTTTCAATACATCGTTTTGTATAAGAAGAAAAAATAAATATGGTATTGTGCCAAATACTGACACCAAAAATCTGATTGTAAGTATATCCGAATTTATATTATTTTTACTGAATTTAATTCCTTATATTATTTTATCATTTTAATTTATGTTATATATCAATCAACAGAATAATTTGGAGGCATTGGTAGAAAAAGAACCTGACAATTTGGGCTTGAATGATCATCTACATCAGGTATTAGGAGATGAGCATTAGGGAGGAGTGTGTTGTCAACCAAGGAAGAATATTGTACCATCTTGATACCATTCTACTGACAATGTTTCTTCGAGAATAGGTCCTGGTTTGGTTATAGTGGAATAGATTAATTCTGTAATCAAATAAGAAACTCAAAAAGTAAAAAAGGAGATATTTGAAAATATGATGAAATTTATGTCTGTCATTTCTTCTACACATTCACCAGAAGAAGATATAGTGGTTGACGCATGTTTTATTTTGATTAGTTCTAATAATGTAGATTCTTCTACCGGAGCCAGAGCTGGAGTAGGAGCTATTGTCGGAGCTGGTCTTAGTGTCAGTGCGGGTACTGATGTAGATGTTGATGATGATGTCAGTGGTGTGAGAGGTGCTGATGGTGTTTCTGTAGGACGCATAGATAAGGGTAATCATTAATCTTGTGATACTAATATTGAGACTCTCTATTGATGTTAATGGTATTTCTGGATTGTTAATATGTGTAATTTTATTATGCAGTGAGGTTTGATTATTGTAAAACTGAATTGTATTGCGGTGTTTCAGAATGTTTCTATATATATTTAATTATTCTATTATGAGATATGTTTTTTTATGGAGTGGTTATGTTTTCTTAATATTATATTGAATTGTATCCTCCTCCTATGTGACCATCGTACCTCCTTGATGACGCTACTCCGAGGTGGCCCCTCTATCTCCTCTGGCACACCTCTGACGGTTTTTTTTCCAATTTTCCATTTTTTTCTTAAGGCGTCCATTGAATTAGTTTCACTGATCATATTGTGAGTTTGATTACTAGTAATGGTATGTAGGATAGTGATGCATGCTATGAAGATAACCAACAAGAAAACAAAGCTGATGAAATTGATTTTCTCCCATGACTTGCAACCAGGATTAACGTGAATATAAAATTCAGGAGGTAATGGTTATTTTATACCATTTTTTTCAAGACATTAGTAAATATTTTTTGTGTTTTAATAATATTGACTTGGCATACACCATGCTTGCATAATTGATGATTTTGGAGTTTACTCTTGAGTGTGCAATATTCGATCTTCTTAACATTAGTATGTATCAAGGTTGGATAGTTGATCCCTAGGTATTCACTTTTGAATATTGTACCTTTATATTTTTTCTATAAGAAATGATGCATTATATGAATACCTTCATCATATTTATTTATTTGAAAAATATGAATATTTTTGAATGAAATAGGTTGAATATGAATTGATAACAGATATAATCTAATCATATGAAAAAAGTGTATGAGGATAAGAATTGAATGTATCTAGAAAATTGGTAAATAGCATACAATTTATTAGATAATGAAAGGAATAATAGATAATTATTCTTTTTTATTATCCTAGCCCTTATCCACTATATAATATAGGCCTTACTCGGCTTCACTCAGTTTCTCGTAAGTCATCAATGAATTGGGAGTCGACATTCTTTGATATGGATCTCCACACCCATCTTGAACTAATTTCCCATATCATTTTTTTGGTTCCCTAAAAAAATAACATCATATATGTCTTGACAGGCAACATCTATGTAATTACATTGGATTATTCTTGGAATAATGGTTAAAATACCATCTTTTCACACAATTGAATCGCTTGGTTGGATCAAATAAAATAGAGTACACTGAAGAACTCTTACTTTGACCCATATATTATATTTCCTGATACTTCTAATGATCTTTCCAATTCCTAATACTAGAAGTGTCTCCCATTGTAATGATAGAAAACTCAGGCATGGGTCTTATATAGAGTTGAATTGTTCATTCAACTTATCCTCAAATATACCCTTCTTGATTATCAATTCCTTTCACAACACATTTGGGTATGATTTAATATCAAATATCCTTACCTATAGTTTGATATCTGGATGGTGGAATATCTATAGCATACGAGCCTTTTGGGCCTTGATTATGGCCAGAAATTGGGAAAATCATAGCAGCTCTATGAAAAAAGACGATTTAACAAAGACATTTCTAAGGCTCTTCTACATCTCCATAAACACATGGTAATAGTCCAACATCATCATGTTAGTAATTTATTTTTCCAGGAAAACCTCCATGAATGTTTTCTATGAATGATCATCCATTATTATATCTTTATTAATGGTATTCCACCATCAAATGGTTTATTTATGGAAAATAGAGGTCTCTAGCATCACTCTCTCATCCACAGATGTCTGTATAGAAGCAAAAATGCACTTTTTGTTGTTTATCTAGTCATTTTCATCATCCATGCATGTAATACATAGAAAGGGTGGTGGATATGGGAGATATAAAACCTGATTATGTCTGGTTATGGAATTTATATTGTTTCCACCTTAAATGAGAAAAATATATTAAAATCCTTAGTAAACTAGATCTGTAGCATGAGTCATTAGAGACTGTACTGGGTGGGGGAGGGGGTATGGGTGGGGTGTGTAGGGGGAAGGGGGTGTGCTAGTGGGAGGAGGTGAGAGGGGTGTTTTCTAAGGGATGGGAGGGGTGTTCAAGGGTGTAGGGAGAGGGGGTGCAAGGGGGAAAGGGATGTGCAAGGTTGGGGGTAGGGGTGGGGTGTGAAGGGGGGAAGGTGGTATGAAAGGGGTCAGGGAGAGGGGGTGTTGTCTAGGGGGGTTGAAGGGGGGTGTGTAGGGGGGTGTGAATTAGTGGTTTATTTTTTAGGAATTCCTTTTCCTTAAAATTCAAACACTCCAACATGTTAAGACTACACACCGAATGAAGGATTAATTCACCATAGGATAATATTTAATCTTCCTTTATAAAATGCATGCAAGAGGAGCACAAAATGTTCTTAAATATTTTATTCAATATAGGACATTCACAATATCAAATTGCTTCTTCAAGAATCATCAAATCAATTTAATTAGGTACACTTCATGCATGGGATTCATGGAATCCAAAACATGAACACAATTGTTTATATACTCAATTACTTTATGTGTTATTTAATAACTAGTTTTAGGTATGTCAATTATGCTTGCATGAATTTATGGGTAGCATGAAACCTTTTTCTTTATCTATTATTTGTTGTGTTGTGAAAAGTGCATGATAGGATGTGTCTGTTGATGTCTAGGGGGTGTCCAAGGGGTGTCCAGGGGGTGTCCAGGGGGTGTCTGTGGGCGGTTCCAGAGGGGTGTCTAGGGGTATCTAGGTGGTGTCTAGGGGGTGTTAAGGGGGTGTTTAGGGGGAGGGGTGTCTAGGGGGTGTTCAGGGGGTGTCTATGGGGGGAGGGGTGTCCTGGGGGTGTCTTGGGGGTGTACAGTTGGCCTGGTCTTGCATACGGTGAAAATGTTATTATTTATATATTTTAATTAATTACTTACAATTTGTGATAGGAAATGTTTTTATACTGATAAATAACTTGAATATTAACTCTGACACGGTGGAGGAGTCGTAGAAAAAATTGCTCTCCCTGGTTGTAGAATTCTTAATTGATTCAAACAGTAATATCAAAGTAATTTCCCTATTTTTAGCTTCCTGATGGCTTTTCCTTTTTGATTGTTTGTTGATTTTGACTATGTATACTGGTATTTAGGAAAGGGATACATGCTACGTAGATAATCATTAAAAAAACATAGCCCATTCGTATGAATGTGAGCATATATATAAGGATCCTCTTGTGTGTGGCTTGATTCCTTTGAGGTAGAGTCCCTCTTCTAGCCTCTTTGATTTAAGAATTTTTTTAACTACATTTAGTTGACTTCTTAATTATGCTTTTATATATTAAATTGAAATTATTAATCAAGTGTTAGTTAAAATAATTGTTTCATTTGATAAACAAGTCATGGTTTTGTAATAAAACCCCTCCAATAGAGGGGCTTTGTCTGTGAAAACTCACAGTGGTAGTTTATGCTTATAAAGCTTGTTTGAAATTATTAGATTTATGTTTTCCATTTTAATCCTTACCCCTTATTCTCTCATGTGAGACACAATTATCATCTCCAAATATTTTTTTGACTCATAGGGGGGTGTTCAGGGGGAATGGGGGTTGTCCATGGGGTATTCAAGGGGGGTGCAAGGGTGTTGTCCAGTGGGTGTAAGGGGGCTGTTCAGGGGGGCATGGGGGTGAAGGGGGGTTGTCCATGGGGTGTAAGATCTATTCAGGGGGGTGCAAGGGGGTTGTCTACGGGGGTTCAAGGGCTATATAGGGGGTGCAAGTGGGTTGTCCAAGGGGTGTAAGGGGGCTATCTAGGGGGGTGTGGGGGTGTGGGGGCTGTTCAGGGGGGTGCAAGGGCTGTCTAGGGGTGGAAGGGGGCTGTCCGAGAGGTGTGCAGGGAGGGTGTGGATTAGTGGGGTTTTTTTGGAATTATTTTTCTTTAAAATTCAAACTCTCTAACTCGTTAATACTAGACACCTAATGAAGGATTAATCCACCATAGGATAATATTTAATCTTCCTCTATGTGCGTGTAGGTTCATATTTGATCATGTACACTTAAAGTATCTTAGAAAAGAATTAAAGATTTCTATATACCATGATAAATTACTTTTGATAACATATAATGATTAATTGCTTTAGTGAAACAATTATCGGGTTATGATTCCTTCTCTCTAAAGTAATGACCTCAATAAAATGCATGCAAGAGGTGCACAGAATGTTCTTCAATATTTTATTTAATATTGGACTTTCACAATTTTGAATCGCTTCTTCAAGAATCATCAAATCAATTTAATTAGGTACACATTAGGAATGGGATTCATGGAATCCGAAACATTAACACAATTGTTTATATATTATATTACTTTATATTTTATTTAATAACTTGTTATAGGTATGTAATTTATGCTTGCATAAATTTATGGGTAGCATGAAACTTTTTTCTTTCTCTATTATTTGGTGTATTATGAAAAGTGGATGATCTAAGTAAGGTTATGCGATTTATTCACTATCTTTGAGTGACCCATGTGTGGCTCACTAAATTTTTTTCATAAGAAAATAGATTATTTGTTAGATATCAAGAATTTTATATGGGTAGTTGTCTCAATGTCTTCACAAGAACTGTATTTCTCGTGTGTATGCTTTCACGTGACAGGTTGTGTCTGTGGATAGGGATTCATGGTATGCATTGAACCAACAACGAAATGTATCCCATGATTATGCATGTGAGAATATATATAAGGATTCTCTTATGTGTGGCTTGACTCCTTTGAGGTAGAGTCTCTCACCTATCCTCTTTAATTCAAGAATTTTTCAAATTGCTTTTAGCTACCTTCTGGATTGTGCTTTTTTATATTAAATTGCAATTCATGGTCAAGTGTTAGTTAAAATATTTGTCTTGTTTGATAAAAAGGTCATGGTTTTTAATAAAACCCCTCCAAAGGAGGTGTCCTGTCTGTGAAAACTCACAGTGGTAGTTTATGCTTATATAGCTTGTTTTGACATTATTGAATTTATTTTTTCCATTTTAATCCTTACCCCTTATTCTCTCATTTGAGACACCATGATATTCTCCAAATATTTTTTTGACTCACATGGGGGTGCAGGGGGCATGGGGGTGTGCAAGGTGGGGTGCGGTGTGGTGGGGGGTCTGTCTAGGGGGGTGTAGAGAGGGGGGTGGTGGGATACTATAAGAGTGGGGGTGGGGGAAAGGGGTTTTCCAAGGGGTGCAAGGGGGCTGTCCAAGGGAGAATGGGGTGTAGGGGGATGTCTAGGGGTGAAAGGGCTGTTCAAGGGGGTGCAAGGGGCTGTCTAGGGGGGCATGGGCATGTAGGGGGGTTGTCTAGGGGGTCAAAGGGTTGTCCTGGGGGGTGAAAGGGGGTTCTCCAGGGGGTGCAGGGGGTGATGGGATACTGCTGGAGTGGGGGGTGGAGGGAAGAGGGTTGTCCAGGGGGTGCAAGGGGGTTGTCTAGGGGGATGTCCTGGGGGGAATGGGGGTGCAGGGGGCGCTGTTTAGGGGGGGTGTAGGGGCTGTCCGGGGGACTATCCAAGGGGCGTAAGGGGGTTGTACAAGGGGTGACATGGCTCTACAAGGGGTGTAAGGGGCTGTCCAAGAGGGTTCAAGGGGGCTTGTCCAGGGGGAATGTGGGTTTGGGGGGTCAAAGGGGTGCCAGGGGCTGTTCAGGGGGTGCAAGGGGCTGTCCAAGGGGTGCAAGGGTTGTCCAGGGGTGCAAGGGGGCCTTCCAGGGGGCATGGGGTGCACAGGGCCAGTTCAGGGGTGTGCAAGGGGGTTATCCTGGGGGTGCAAGGGGCTGTCCATGGGGGTGTTCATGGGGGTGCAAGGGGGTTGTCCAGGGGGGCATGGGGGTGTTGGGGGGTGCAAGGTGGTGCAGGGGGGTAAGGGGGAGTGTTGGGGGCATGGGGGTGCAAGGGGATTATCCAGGGGTGCAAGGGGGTGTCCATTGGGTGCAAGGGGGTGCAGGGGGGCATGTGAGTGCAGGGGGTGCAAGGGGGATGTCCAGGGGGCATGAGGGTGCAAAGGGGATATTCAAGGGGGGGCATGGCATTTTTTTATGAAATGTCAATCCCTATAGCCATGATTTTAAACTGTGGTTGAAGGCATATTTCCATGGTTTTAAACCATGACTATAGGCCTGGTGTGGCTTAATGTTCTTCCATGGTTTAAATCGGGGCTAAAACCTTAAAGCCATGGTTTAAAACTGTGGATATAGACCTATATCCACAGTTCAAACCTTGGTTGTAGGTATTACCCTATAGCCATGCCAATACCAGCCACAGTTCATTGAACTATGGCTATAACCTATAGCCACGGTCCTTTGAACCCTGGCTATAACCTATAGCCACGGTTTTGGGGCTTATAGCCACAGTTTGAAACCATGGTATAGCCTAAATTTCCAACAGTGACTATGCTTAGGGGGAAAGAGAAAATGCATCAATGTTGGCTGTAGGAAGAGATCCTACGACAGCAGCAGCAGTAGTAGAAGATGTAGGAGGACATGCGTTGATGTCAATAGTATGAGGAGTAGGAGAATTTGGAGTACATGTGAAGTATGACTCATAATTTAGGGATGGAGTTCCCTTCACCATCTCCTCCAGCTCCTCTAACTCCTCCAGACGACCCTCCCCCTCAGTGATCTATTTATTTATTATGACAAAACATTTGAATGTAAATTTTATTTGTAATATTAACTATCTACCTATCTATATGTTTCATTTTTTATATTGTTGTGAATATTAAATTTTTTATTATTTGTTTAATTTTTAACATTTTATTACATTATTTAATATTTTTATGATTTTATTGATTTTTTTTATGTTTTTTCTTCACGAATATTGAGGTTTTCATTATTTTATAATTTTTTATTATATTAGTAATATTAATATTATTATTTCATTAATATTAAAAATATTATTATTATTATATTATCGATATTATTTTTATTATTATTATATGAATATTATTTTATTATTTCATTATTTGCTTTATTTTACTAATTTTAATATTATTATTTCATTAATATTAATATTTATTATTATTATTATTATTATTATTACAGTTTTATTCAAAAAAATTACGCATTTTTTCAATGGGTCCCGTCGCAAATAGTCCTTGCGATGGCCCATTGGAAAAATGGTTTCAAAAACTCAGCAAGGATTTTGCGATCGGTCTACCACCCCATTGCAAATAGTATATGTGTTGGTTCAGCACAATAAGGTATTTAAAACCCATGAGGAAGCTATCTGTGATGCATCGACATCTTATCGCTAATAGTTTCTTTTTGTGACGGTTCATCACAAAAAAAACTATATTTGCGACGCCCTTTCCTACTACGTGGAATTGGTAATAGGATCCCATCACAAATGCCCCAATTGAAAATTTTCCAATTTCCAGTAGTGATAGTGGTATCAGATCAGCCGATTCTACCTTAGGATTGTATTCTTTGAGATTGGTTTGGGAAAATACTATTAAGTATTTTGATTTTTGATTTAATGTTAAAGACACTAGTGTTGGTGCGACCGCCGACGTATCTATACACCAATACTCTGATCACCTGTATTTTGAATTAGTACATGAGAAAATTGGTTATAGGGAAAAATGTTACATGAATCATACAAGAATAGGTTTTGGTTCCATGTCCTTCTGGAGTCAACTCTCCATATATACTCATTGACTGTGGTACATCTTGTTTACTTTTAGAATGGATATGTGATGTATTCTAACTAGGATTCAGCATCAGAATCAAGAAGATGACCCCCTCAGTGATGAGGTTTCAATACATGAACTAGTTCTAGATATGTTACTTCCAAGTGGTGCACCAGCTGTATAGCCACCTATAGAGAAGCAGATGGTACCTGCAGTACCAGCGGATGAGGTACACATACAAAGTGTACTTCATGATTTTCAGTGACAGAGACCCCTTAAGTTCTAAGGTGATCCCAACCCATAGGTGGATGAGGACTATCTTGAGGTAGTTACATAAGTTTTTTATCTGTTCAGGACACCTATAGATCATATGGTTGTCTTGGAAGTGATCTTTCTTCATGGATTAGTAGGATGACGGTGGGTTTTGGAAACTCAGTCTTACAATAAGGAAAATCTATCATGGGAAAAGTTAAGTTCCTATTCCTAGAAGAGTTATCTCCAGCTAAACTAAAGGATGTACATATCCAAAATATTATTTAGCTCTAGTAGGGTATAATTACATTAGATGAGTGTTCATCAAGGTTTAATACATCTCTAGGTACTTGATGGATATGGATTGGGATCAGTTCTATCAGGATTGGACCTTTGAGTGAGGAATGGATAGAGACATTTGAGCCAATTATATCCCTCTATGACTTCCTACATATGATTGGGTTATATAGTGATCTTTGGTGGTTGATAGTTTCTTAGAAAGCATACACAACTAAGAGTTGTCGGTAGTGGGAAAGTAGGAGTAGAGACCAGGGCAGCTGGGATTTGACATTAGTCTTTGGGACCTGGACATGCGAGACATTTTATGAGGAGGTTCCAATACATAGGTTTTATTGGTTCAGGGCTCATATGATGGGTCCATTTAGACCATGGGAGAGGTGGTTATTCTCATGTGATAGTAGGGGACATCATACCCTAGATTTTCCAACCCACCATACAGTTGATAGGGAGACCATGGATGGGCCACTGAGGTATAGGCAATGGTTGAGCAGATTGGTCCACAAGGAAACGTACGTGAATGATGATCTATGTGATCATCTGGTGTTGGTAGACACTTGGACTTTTCACCAACACCACACTCAGGTAATCCATTCCAAGCTTAGGGAGGTAGATGACAAGGGCCGAGAAAGCTCCAAGCTGTTGAGGCTTATATCCCAGAGTCTTTGGGAATTATTTGAGGAATGATCTATATATTTTCAACTTTAGCTTTAGTATTGATATACATAGGTTCTATTCATTCCTTTTATTCTACCCATCTATTTCAAGACTTATAGATTATAGTTGAGCCCTGGATTGACCCTTGCACTTGGAGACTCCTACTAGAGATGACTCGGTGATCACACACTTTTGCAGAAAGTGTGACCTGACTCTGGGAGGTGGGAGTTTTTTGGGATCTTTTTATAGCATCAATAATTCCTTACGATGTCGTCTTAGGTATGCACTGGTTATCTAAATTTCATTCCCATATTGACTATTTTAGGCAGAAGATGTAGTGTGGCCATAGTGACGGAACCATGTTTTCCTTTGGGTCTATAAAAGAAAACCAAGAAATATAAGAAGGACTCATGCATAGTAGGGTGTAGTTGATTACTGTTTATTTTTCTAGGATGGACCTTGAAGTAGTGGATATTATGATTCTTTAGTTTCCTGCATTGGTGGGAGAGTATGAGGATGTCTTCCCTGAGGATGTTTTAGTGTTACCTCCCCACCAAGAGATATTCATATAGATTGATCTACACATTGAGATATCATAGATATATGTGCTAGCATATTTGATGGCTCTAGTATAGCATCATGATCTGAGGGTATATTAGTGAAATTTCAAAGGAAGTGCTTTGTGAGACCCAGTGTTTCACTTTGGGTAGGCCCTATTTTTTTCAAGAGACATGATATGAGATTGAGGTTATGTGCGGACTATCAGATCTTGGACCATGTGATTTTGAAGAAGTATCCACTTCTGAGGAACGATGATGACTTTGATTAGTTGAGATGGGAACAATGGTTCTTGAAGGTTTACCTCAGATCAGGATATCACCAGTTACGAGTACAGGATGAGGATATACTTAAGATGGAATTTAGATGTATCTATGGTCACTATGAGTACTTGGTGATGCCCTTTGGCATGAAGAACACCCCAGCAGTGTTCATGGGTCTAACGAACTGTATATTTTATCCCATATTAGTCCAGTTCATGGTAGTCTTCATCAATAATATCCATTTGTACATGGAAACTAAGAAGGATAACTGATACACTTGAAAATGGTTCTAGACGTACTCTAATTGAACCAACATTATAGAAAGCTATCAAATATTTAGTTCTATATGTAGGAGGTTCACTTACTAAGATATGTTATCTCAGTATATGGTGTCATAGTGGACCCATCCAAGGATGTGGCAATGTTAAATTGTGATCCACCCAATAGCGTGAAAGAGGTGAGAAGCTATAACATCCCAAGTAAGTAATGAATAATGGATATTCTTATCTTTGTCTATTTATGAATTAGATAGTGTTTTAGAGGCTTAAAATTAGAATAAATCCAATCTTAAGCATGGAATACTCTAATATTTTTAAAAGATTGTTTTACAGCCTTTTGATGGAGAACCATTTTTAAATCTAACTTTTGACAATTTTATAAGCTATATTTGTCAAAATAAAATTATTATTTATGATTGGGACATTGAAATTTACGTTGGATAAATTTCTGGTATTTTTCTGATAATGTTCATTTTTTAAATGAATAGTGAAAAGTGTTGTATTTTAATTCAAAACCACTTTTTAATATAATTTATTTATATAGTTATATTATCCTTTTAATTGGTTTTAAAGTAAAATTAGAATATATTTTTACCATTTAATCCAATGGTGGTCATTGGAATTAATATCACTTTGAGATTGGACATAAACGAGTGTCAATCTTTTGACAGATATTGTTTCTTAAAAACACACTATTTGATTTGACAGCGGGATTTAATTATAAAATTAATTAATGCAACTTCTATGTTATGAATTTGGTAAAATAGACATCATTTTTGAATTCAGAATATCAAATATAACTTAGGGTGAATTTTTTGTATTTTTCTGAAAAACCTTAATTTTTTATGAATAGTGAAACCACAAAGTGGTAGTTACAAAAACTGATTTTTCGTTTAAATGGAACTTTAGCACTTTTGTGATTTGAATTTCAAAAATACAATATAAATGATTTTCATTATTAAGTAAAATTTGGTTCAATGGTATGAAAATAATTTTTTATTAAAAGTAACTTTTAAGTTTTATTAATCGCGATTAAAAGTAATTTGTGTGATTTAAGGTAAAAATGATATTATAATAAACTGAAAATATCTTGAAACTTGTCCTAACCATATTTGATGATTCATGGTAGACCAAGACAACCCATGGGACGATTTTTGGGCCCTCATGGAGCCACTTGGGTAAGATAATGACATTAATGCCTTTTATTTAAAGTAAAAGTAAAAATGACACAAACATGTATTTTTTTACTAGAAAAAATTTTACATGGGGTTATACAAGTCATATTTTTTACTATAAATAGTCATTGGAAAGATAAAAATATTTAAGACATCATAGTAGTTTTTTTATAATTTTTAGACATTATATAAATTAAATTATTTATGACACCATGATGATGCAGCGATTACCTCATTATTTAACGATTTAAATAAAATTAAAAGATAATGTAAAATCTAAAGCCTACACTTGTCAAAAACCCATTGGATATGTTGATTTAGAACTCTTATCACTTTATCCTCAAAATATATAATTTTGGGACCTTTAAAATCCGAAAAAAAAAATTATAATAAAGTATCCTTTTATAAGTTTCCAAGAGTGCCCCTCCTCTCCTCTTATAAAAGGCCCCCACATCTACCTCCTTACCCACACCTCTCAAGCCTTTGGCTTGGACAATCTATGATCATGTTGTCTCTACAAATACCTCTCCTCATCCTAGAATCCTTACCGTAGGCAGGAAGCTCTTCAAGAAACCCTTTTGGTTCAAACCAAAGGGAGTTACCCGATTTTAAGGTAATGTCTTCACTTGTGTTCTTTTGTTTTATTTTGCTTCTCCAACACCCTAAACTCTTTTTATTCATTTCTTTTGTAACAACTACAGTATCTTAAATATACTATTATTTTTTTATAAAAATTATTTGAGCTACACTTACACACACCTACATCTAATGGTTAAAGAACATACTGTTTCTGTGGATGGTGAATTTCTGCCTCACAAAACGATGATTGTTCAATATTCTTTTAACACCTTAAAAGGTGGCCATTAAGATGTCACTATATTTATATATGATATATAATATGTTTATGCTTTCCTTAATCTTCTGTATTTTTCATTTATGGCATACATTTATGGTTTCCATTATGGGTAAACGCGATATCTTCATTTTAGGAAGTGCGGACTACCGCCCCCTCAAAGTGATTTGATTCGTTAATTCCATATGTGATACATATAAACGATAGATTTAATGATATTATATATGATACCATACTGGAATTATAATACTATTATGTATCATCATGTTTTAATTCCATTAAATATGAAATAGAAATGGAAGTAGCGTTCATGTGTACGTACGGCTTATCGTCTCCATGAACGGTGCATTTCATTTCTTACCTCTAAATGTTATGTAATATTATAAATGCATGTATATAATGGATATATATGATATCTATGATATCTAAATAATGAATATAATTCTGGATATAAAGGATATTTTACCCCATGAACAAACTTGTAATTATAAAGAGTTTATTTTTGACTCAAGTATGAATGATCGTTAAAACGATCGTTATTAACTTAAATAATTACATAGTGTTCATGAAATGGTAATAAGTGATATAAAAGGAATAATGAACTTGAAAAAGGTTCTTAAGCAAGTATAAATTTACTCAAGTTTATTATTCAGGAGATTAAAGCAAGATCGAGTCAAGTCAGACCTGAGGTATGGGACTTCGTCTCAATCTCCTTTCATTGAGGCATATTTTGTTTTATACACAATTTTCTTTTATATAGTGTATAAACCCCTTTTAATTTTATGTTTATTAAAAAGTAATATTATTTATATGAAGCATTTTACTAAAGGACAAAATAGAATGTTTTTGTCGTACGTATGCGGCGACAACGACTTCTCCACCGCTGTGACCATTATTTGAGTTTCATCTTCTTCTACAAGCCATAACTTTTTTTGAATGAAAAATAAATACCATGGTTTACTTTTCTTTTTTTTTATTGAAAATGGTTTTCATAATTTTTTTATATCAATGTTTTGTATTGATATCTTTTGATTCAAAAGTGGAAATGATATGTTTTCCCTATGCATGTTTTATGTGATATGATTATGTTATGGTTCTTGGGTATTGTTATGAAGACGGGTGGTTCCGTTATAAACTAAGGGAAGGTGAGCCCGATATAGCTATCCAATGTATTGGGTAACGCGAAGGAGTTAAACGTTAAGGTTTATCCGAAAAGATTTAGGGAATATACTGTGATGGGTATTCCAAACATAACCATGAGGGTTACTCCCTATGTAATAATGTTATGAATGCCTCATGTTAGATTTTATGTCTTCTGATTTATATGATTTATTCATGATTTGATGAGGTATGTTAAAATTCTTATGTTTTATAAGTAAAGTATGATTTCATACATGGACTAATGTTTTCATTTCGTACTTTTATATCCCTTACTGAGCTTTTTATGCTCATCCCAAGTTTTTGAAATGTTTTTCACAAGTAAAGGGAAAGGTACATGTTGTGATTATAGGGTCAAGGAAGTGTCATGAAAGAGTCCATGTTTTGTTTTAAATATGTTTCTGTTGATGGAAAGAAAATTAATACTATCTTTTATGTAACCACTTTGTTTAAATGTGGAAGGTAATGCATGATTTATGATCTAATTCTCTAAAACTCTAAACCTGAAAAGATCCTCAATGTGTAATCTTGTAATAACTCAAGATTAAGTAATGTTTAAGGCTGGGGCCTTATAGTTGGTATCAAAGGTTGGTTTAGATAAATTTTGGAGTTAGAATTCTAGTAAATGATTATCCAAAAATATTTTTTTTATGGTCAAATTGAAATGATATAGAATTTGAAGATTACCATGTTGCTTCATCTAAGACATGTTTGTTCAGAATGGTTTTCCACAAAGGAAACAGGGAAGTAGTGCTAGGAAGGCATACAGAAGGAAATGACCTTCCGAATTAGCATCCTGATATCGTCGGAATTGGAACTGAATAGTTTGTTGCAGTAATGGAATAGTTGAATCAAGCGATAAATGGCAGTGGTATCCATGCACGAGATCAGCCAGATCAAATGCAGTGGAACATGTCAGTGGTGGAACATTTCATGAGGTAGCATCCCCCATTAGTCAGAGGATCATCTGACCATGTACTAGCTGAAGGGTGGATTAAAGCACTGGAGAAAATTTTCAATGTCATGGGGTGTTCAGACAATCAAAAGGTTAGTCTTTCTATTTACCATTTGTAGGGTGAAGCAGATTAGTGGTGGTCGATGGTTAAAAATATCAGGGACACTGATGAGGTTGATGCTCTCGACTGGGATGAATTCAAAGGTATGATTCTTGGGAAATATTTTCCTAAAGTTGTTCGACTTAGGATGGAAAAACAATTCTTGAAATTGAGGCAAGAGGATGACTCAGTGGCTTCTTATGAAGAAAGGTTCACTCGATTGGAAAGGTATGCTCCAAATTTTATCCGAGACCTTGATAGTAAAATAAATCATTTTTACTCAGGATTAAAGCCAAAATATCGAAGGGCATTAGCTTCTCATGAGTTCAAAAGTTATGAAAAGCTTGTTCGATGTGCTGAGAAGGTGGAAATGGAGTTTTCCGATGATCAAGTGTTCTATAACAACCAACAGAAGAAGAGACCGAGGTGCAGGAGAAAGAGAAGAATTATTCAAAAAAGTATGATGGTAAGAAAATTAAGTTTCCAGTTTGTGATAAATGTGGTAAAAGTAATGATGGGGAATGTCTTATGAATTCTGTAAAGTGCTACCTATGTGGTAAGATGGGACATAAGGCTCATGATTGCACTGAAAGAGATCAGGGTGATGGTAAGACCAAATTTTATTTACAGTTAGTGAAATGTTTTAAGTGCAATGAGATGGGTCACTATGAAAACGAGTGTCCGACAAAGAGCTTGAGTGATGGGAAGCAGTCAGACTACATGCAGAAAGGGGTGGTGAAATCCTTTGCAACTACTTCAGCAGATGTTGGGCCATCAAATGAAGTGGTATCAGGTACTTTGTTTGTTTTTTTTAGATTATTCCAGTGTGTTGTTTTATTTGGGGTCTATACATTCCTTAATCACTAAAAACTTTTCTAGTAAAATGGGAATACCATCTCAAGAAATGACTCCTGAAATTGTGGTAAAAACACCTGGGGGAAATGTTGAGTCAAAAAAAATTTATAAGAATCTTCCTATCCTTATCTGTGGAAAGAACCTACTTGCAAACCTTATTGTTTTACCTCTTTTATAGTTTGATGTTATCCTGGGTATGGATTGGCTCTCTATTTACCATGCTAAGATTGATTATAGAGCTAAAGAAGTTTCTTTTCAGAAACACTTTCAGTTTGTGTACAATAATGAACCCTTACTGTTGATAACATATCAAGAGGCCCAGAAACTTGTAAAATATGGAAATGAATGTTTCCTTGCACATATTTTTGAAAACAAAGGAACTGCTCAGATTAATGATGTGCCAGTGGTAAATGAGTATCCTGATGTTTTTCCTGCTGAGTTGCCTAGAATAATACCAGATCGGGAAGTTGAATTTACTGTTGACTTAGTTCCTGATGCTAACCCAATTTCAAAACCCCCTTATCGAATGTATCAAATTGAACTTTTAGAGTTGAAGGAGCAATTGCAAGATTTATTAGAGAAAGGTTTCATTCGACCTATCACACCACCATGGGGTGCTCCTGTTTTATTTGTTAAAAAGAAAGATGGTTCTATGAGACTTTGCGTTGATTATAGAGCCTTGAATAACATCACTGTTAAGAACAAATATCATGTGCCTCATATCGATGATTTGTTTGATCAGCTCTAGGGAGCTCAGTTTTTTTCAAAGATTGACCTGAGATCGGGGTACCATCAGTTGAGGTTAAAGGAAGTAGATATTCCAAAGACCGTGTTTCGTACAAGATATGGCCATTATGAATTTGTATTAATGCCTTTTGGGCTAACCAATGCACCTGCTGTATTCATGGACCTTATGAATAGAATTTTCCATGAGTTCTTGGATAAGTTTGTGGTTGTTTTCATTGATGATATTTTGGTGTTTTCTAAAAGTAAAGAGGATCATGGAAGAAATTTAAGGGTTATTTTTCAAACATTAAAAGATAATAAATTGTATAGGAAATTCAGTAAGTGTGAGTTCTGGTTGCAAGAAATTTCATTCCTTGGTCACATTGTTTCTAAAGATGAGATAATTGTTGATCCTAGAAAAACAAAGGTTGTTGCAGAATGGCCAAGACCCACAAATGTAACTGAGATTTGTAGCTTCCTTGGTTTGGCAGGATATTACCGAAGGATTGTTAGAAATTTTTCCCGGTTATCTAGTCCAAGGACTAAGCTAACTCGGAAGGGTGTTAAGTTTATCTGGACAATAGAATGTGATGATTGTTTTCAGGAATTGAAAACAAGATTGGTGAATACTCCAGTTTTGGAACTACCATCCAGGAATGGTGAGTTTTTTATCTGCAGTGATGCTTCATTGAAAGGACTTGGTTGCATCCTAATGTAGAATTATCATGTAATTTTATATGCTTCACGACAGTTGAAAACTCATGAGGTAATTTACCCTACACATGATTTGGAATTAGCTGCTGTTGTTTTCGCTTTAAAAATTTGGAGGCATCATTAGTATGGTGTAAAGTGTGAAATATATACTGATCACAAAAGTTTAAAGTATATATTCACTCAGAAATAATTGAACATGAGACAGAGGAGATGTATAGAATTAATCAAGGATTATGATTGTACAATTCATTACCATCTGGGAAAAGCAAATAAAGTGGCTGATGCTTTGAGTCGAAAAAGTAATGCTTTATTAACAATGTTGCATTTGGAACGTGATCCTTTGGTTAAGGATTTGATGAACTTTGGCATAGAAGTTGTTGGTGCAGGATGTTCTTCTGTTTTGTTTTAGGTATCAGTGAAATCTTCTCTATCAGACAAAATTAAGCAAGCACAGAAGAAAGACAACGAGTTGCAAAAAAAGGAAGAGATGGTTCGGAAGTGTAAGTTGCCTGAATTAAACATTGATAATGATTGTGTTTTGAGATTTGGGAAGAGATTTTTTGTGCCTTGTGATTCACAGTTGAAGAGAGAGTTGTTATGTGAAGGTCATAGTTCTCCATTTTCAGTTCATCCTGGCAGTACTAAGATGTACAGAGATCTGTGGGAGTATTACTGGTGGGATGGAATAAAAAAGATATTGCTGATTTTACTATGAAGTGTTTGACTTGTCAGCAGGTTAAAGCAGAGAGGAAGTTATCGAAAGGGATGATTCAGCCTTTACCAGTGCCAGAGTGGAAATTGGAAAATATATCCATGGACTTTATTGTGGGATTACCGAAGACATCTTGAGGTAATAATGCAATCTGGGTTATTGTTGATCGCTTGACTAAATCTGCTCATTTCCTTCCTATTCGAGATACTTTCTCTCTAGATAAACTTTCTCGATTGTATCTTAAAGAGATATTCAGGTTTCATGGAGTTCCCCTATCCATTGTATTTGATCGTGATCCCAGGTTTACTTCTATCTTTTGGAAAGGCCTTCAAAAGTCGTTGGGTACTGAATTAAATTTTAGTACAGCTTTTCATCCTCAATCAGATGGGCAGTCAGAACGAACAATTTAGACTTTAAAGGATATGCTACGTGATTGTTAGATGGATTATCAGGGAATTTGGGACCAACATCTTTCTTTGGTTGAGTTTTCTTATAATAACAGTTTTCATTCTAGTATACAGATGGCACCATTTGAGGCATTATATGGGAAGCGGTGTCGAACTCCAGCTTTCTGGGATGAAGTGGGTGAAAGAAAGTTGATGGCACCAGAATTGGTAGAAGAGTTGGCAGAAAAATTTCAGATGATATAGAGACACATGAGAACGGCTCAGAGCAGGCAGAAGAGTTATGCGGACAACAGGAGAAAGGATCTCTCTTTTGAGGTAGGTGATCATGTTTTTCTCAAAGTATCACCATGGGAAATTGTGATGCGATTTGGTAAGAAAGGAAATCTGAGTCCAAGTTTCATTGGACCATATGAAATTCTTGAGAGAGTTAGATCAATTGCATACCGAGTGGCTTTACCTCCGAGTTTATCTCAGGTATACAATATTTTTCATGTTTCAATGTTAAGGAAGTACATGCCAAATCCATCTCATGTTTTGAGTCCAGAGGTAGTTTAGTTGGAAGAGAATCTATCTTATGAGGAACAACCAGTTAAGATTCTTGATCACAAGTAGAAAGTGTTGCGGAATAAGGTGATTCATCAAGTAAAGTTTTTGTGGAAAAACGACATGAGTGAAGAGGCAACATGGGAATCTGAAAATGCAATGAGGGATAAATACCCACACTTATTCAATAAATAAGTAAATTGCGGGGACGCAATTTTCTAAAGGGGGGAAGGATGTAACATCCCAAGTAAGTAATGAATAATGGATATTCTTATATATATCTATTTATGAATTAGATAGTGTTTTAGAGGCTTAAAATGAGAATAAATCCAATCTTAAGCATGAAATACTCTAATATTTTTAAAAGATTGTTTTACCGCCTTTTGATGGAGAACCATTTTTAAATCTAACTTTTGACAATTTAATAATCTATATTTGTCAAAATAAACTTATTCTTTATGATTGGGACATTGAAATTTACTTTGGATAAATCTCTGGTATTTTTTTTGATAATGTTCATTTTTTTAATGAATAGTGAAAAGTGTTGTATTTTCATTCAAAACCTCATTTTAATATAATTTATGTATATAGTTATATTATCTTTTTAATAGGTTTTAAATAGAAATTATAATATATTTTTACCATTTAATCCAATGATGGTCATTGTAATTAATATCACTTTAATATTGGACATAAACGAGTGTCAATCTTTTGATAGATATTATTTCTTAAAAACACGCTATTTGATTTGACAGCGGGATTTAATTATAAAATTAATTAATTAAACTTATATTTTATTAATTTGGTAAAATAGAAATCATTTTTGAATTTTGAATATCAAATATATCTTATGGTGAATTTTTTGTATTTTTCTGAAAAACCGTAATTTTTGATGAATAGTGAAACCACAAAGTGGTAATTGCAAAAACTGATTTTTCGTTTAAATGGAAGTTTACCACTTCTTTGGTTTGAATTTAAAAAATAAAATAGAAATTATTTTCATTATTAAGTAAAATTTGGTTCAATGGGATGAAAATAATTTTTGATGAAAAGTAACTTTTAAGTTTTATTAATCGCGATTAAAGGTAATTAGTGTCATTTAAGGTAAAAATGATATTATAATAAAATGAAAATATCTTGACACTTGTCCTAACCCTATTGGATGAGTCATTTACGACCAGGAAAATCCATGGGTCGATTTTTGGGACCCCATGGAGCCACTTGGGTAAGATAATGACATTAATGCCTTTTATTTAAAGTAAAAGTAAAAATGACACAAACATGTATTGTTTTACTAAAACAATTTTTACATGGGGTTATAAAAGTCATATTTTTTACTATAAATAGTAATTGGAAAGATAAAATTTTTCCTACATCATAGTAGTTTTTATATAATTTTTAGACATTAAATAAATTAAATTATTTATGACACCATGATGATGTAGTGATTACCTCATAATTTAACGATTTAAATAAAATGAACAGATAATGTAAAATCTAAGACCTACACTTTTCAAAAACCTATTAGATGGGTGGATTTTAAACTCTTATCACTGTATCCTAGAAATATATAATTATGGGACCTTTAAAATCCTAAAATCATTTATAATAAAGTAACCTTTTATAACTTTCCAAGAGTGCCCCTCCTCTCCTCTTATAAAAGGCCTTCACCTCTACCTCTTTACCCACACCTCTCAAGCCTTTGGCTCGGCCAAGCTCTAATAATTTTGTCTCTAAAAATCCCTCTAATCATCATAGAAGTCTTACTTTAGGCAGGAATCTCTTCAAGGAACCCTTTTGGTTCAAACCAATGGGAGTTACCCGATTTTAAGGTAATGTCTTCACTTGTGTTCTTTTGTTTTATTTTTCTTATCCAACCCCCTAAACTCTTTTTATTCATTTATTTTGTAACAAATAAAGTATCTTCAATATACTAGGATGTTTTTATAAGAAGTATTCGAGCTAAACTTGCACACAACTACATCTAATTGGTTAAAGAACATATTGTTTCTGTGGATGGTGAATTTCTGCCTCACGAAACGATGATTGTTCAATATTCTTTTAACACCTTCAAATGTGTCCATTAAGATGTCACTATATTTATATATGATATATAATATTTGTATATTTTCCTTAAGCTTCTTTATTTTTCATTTATGGCATACCTTTATAGTTTCCATTATGGGTAAATGTGATATCTTCATTATAGTAAGTGCGGACTACCGCCCCCTCAAAGTGATTTGATTCGTTAATATCATATGTGGTACGTACAAAGGATATATTTAATCATATTATATATGATAACATACTGGAATTATTATACTATTATGTATCGTTATGTTTTAATTCCACTAAATAAGAAATAGAAATGGAAGTAGCGTTCATGCGTACGTACGGATTACCGTCTCCATTAACGGTGCATTTCATTTCTTACCTCTAAATGTTATGTAATATTATAAATGCATGTATATAATGGATATGTATTATATATATGATATCTACATAATGAATATAATTCTGGATATAAAGGATATTTTACCCCATGAATAAACTTGTAATTATAAAGAGTTTATTTTTGACTCAAGTACCAATGATCGTTAAAACGACCGTTATTAACTTAAATAATTACATAGTGTTGATGACATGGTAATAAGTTATATAAAAGGAATAATGAACTTGAAAAAGGTTCTTAATCAAGTATAAACTAACTCAAGTTTATTATTCAGGAGATTAAAGAACGATCGAGTCAAGTCGGACCCGAGGAATGGGACTTCGTCTCAATCTCTTTTCATTGAGGCATATTTTTTTTTATACACAACTTTATTTTATATGGTTTATAACCCCCATTGTCTTTTACGTTTATTCAAAAGGAATATTTTTTATATGAAGAGTTTTACTAAATGAAAAAACAGAATGTTTATGTCGTACGTATGCAGCGACAACGACTTCTTTGCCGCCGTGACCATTATTTGAGTTTCGGCTTCTTCTACAAGCCATAACTTTTTTTGAAAGAAAAATAAATACCATGTTTTAATTTTCTTTTATTTTGGTATTGAAAATGGTTTTCATAATGTTTTTATATCAATGTGTTGTGTTGATATCTTGGGATTGAAAAGTGGAAATGATATGTTTCCTTTATGCATGTTTTATGTGATACGATTATGTTATGGTTCTTGGGCATTGTTATGAAGATGGGTGGTTCCGTGATAAACTAAGGGCAGGTGAGCCCGATATAGCTCTCTAGTGCATTGGGTAACGTGAAGGAGTTAAACGTTAAGGTTTCTCCGAAGAGATTTAGGGAATATAATGTGATGGGTATTCCAAACATAACCATGAGGGTTACTCCCTATGTAAGAATGTTATGAATGCCTCAAGTTACCTTTTATGTCTTATGATTTCTATGATTTATTCATGATTTGATGTGGTATGTTAAAATGATTATGCTTTATGAGTAAAGTATGATTTCATACATGGACTGATGTTTTCATTTAGTACTTTTATATCCCTTACTGAGATTTTTATGCTCATCCCATGTTTTTGAATTGTTTTTCATTGGTTAAGGGAAAGGTACATGATGTGATGATTGGGTCAAGGAAGTGTCATGAAAGTGTCCACGTTTTGTTTTAAATATGTTTCCGTTGATGGAAAACAAATGAATACTGTCTTTTATGTAACAACTTTGTTTAAATTTAGAATGTAATGCACGATTTATGATCTAATTCTCTAAAACTCTAAACCTAAAAAGATCCTCAATGTGTAATCTTGTAATAACTCAAGATTAAGTAATGTTTAAGGTTGGGTCCTTATAGAAGCTTCCTTAGGTTAAAGGTCTATTAATGGATATTCGTACCATATTTCTCTAGGATATCATCACCCATGATATATTTTATCCAAAATAGGTAGCATTTTCTATGGATTGAGAGGTTCTAGTATGTTTTTTAGGAGTTGAGGTAGAATTTGATGACCGCTTCCATCTTGAGATTACCAAAGGAGGTTTTCGAGTATGTAATGTTCTGTAATGCATTAAGGAAAATACATGGTTGTGTTCTAATGCATAGGGAGGAAGTTATTGTCTATGTTTAACATCATTTGATACCACATGATCAAAAAATTGTGAAAAAAGATCTTCAGTTAGTAGTGGTAGTCTTCACACTAAATATGTGGTATAACTACCAGATGGGAGAGCAGTTTATCATCTATTCTGATCAAAAGAGTTTCAAGAATATATTCTCTAATAAGTATCTTAACTTGTGATAGTACATTTTTAAAGAGTTCCTCAAGTATTATAACTTTTATATTTTCTATGCTTCTGGAAAGGGGAACGTGGTAGAAGATTCTCTCTGTATGATATCTTGTTCCCAGTTATTACACGAGGCGCCAGTACTGTTAGCCTTGTTGCATTTATCCTTTGTGGATAGAGATGGAATAACTTATCTCTGGTTGATGGTTGTTACCCATGCACTTTTTAAGAAATTTAGGGAGGCACAGATCATGGGATATCGGTTGTGATACCCTACATACTCAGATATCCATTGGACATACTCTCGATAGATTTTATAAATGTGGGGATCATTTCTTTCTTTTTAGAGGATGCATGATGGTACTAGTAACATTTTGGGAGGAGGTTATGAGATTGTTTCATACATATCATTGGGTGGTATATAAAATATTTAAAAAGATGTACCAACCCCTCTAATGTTAGTTTTGGTGGCTGTGGATGAATAAGGGAGTTACAAAGTTTGTCTCCATATGCCTTACTTATGAGCAAGTGACAGATGGAAACAAAGTTCAAGTGGTTTTATCCCAACCCCTTGAGTTGCTAGAGTGGAAATGGTATGGAATATCTATATACATTGTGATGGGTTTACCATATATGTCCATGGGACACAATTCCATATGGATGATTTTAAACTCACTCACCAAGTCATCCCATGTCCTAGCTATTAGATAATAGAGTTTGGTAGAGTGCTTGGGATGCCTATACATGAAGGATATTTATTAACTCCATGGAGTTCCATTAAAATATGTTTCAGATCATGATTCTAACTTCACATATTGGTTATGTAATGAATTATAGGAGGCATTGGGGACTTAGTTATGCTTGATCATAGTATTTCACCCTTATACTAACTACAAGATTGAGCAAACCATTTCAGTTCTGGAGGACATGTTGTGAGATTTCATGTTGGACATTGTTCATAGTTGGGAGGATCACCTAAAACTGGTGGATTTTTCCTAAAAGAATAACTACCATTCCACCATCATTATGGCACCATTCACAGCTTTTTATGAATGACCCTTCTGGTCACCACTTTGCTAGACTGACCCAGGATAGTGGGCACTCATGGGCCCCAAGTTTTTGTGGGAAACTATCAAGAAGGTAAAGATCATTTAGTATTGGAATGACACTCCAAAAAACAATAATAAATATTATATGGAATAATGATGTAGGAATTTGGAGTTTGAGGAGGGAGACCATTTGTTCATATAGGCGTCAACTCGATATGGATTGTGGAGATTTTTTCAGGGAATAAGGTTATCTTCAACATTTATTACTCGTTTCTAGATACTATGTAGAGCTTTTGAGGTAGTATACCAATAAGCTCTGTTTTCATAGTTAGACCGAGTACACAAATTCTTCTTGAATCATAGCTGAGGAGGTACGTGCATAACCCATCACACTTTATCGACTGGGGAGAGCTGCATATTAAGGATGGAGATACCATTGTTGAGTACCTGGTGGAGATCAATAATATCCATGAGAGGATCCTTCATGGGAAAGTGATTCATTTAGTTCATGTACAATGGAAGCATGGGAATATTTAGAATATCACCTAAGAGTGGGAGTCTTAGAGACGTGCTCAGTACCCATATCTCTTTGTGTAACCACTTGTTTTGTCTTTTTGACGATAGAAATCCCCAATATGGGGAAAATATAATGACCAAGATTTTCCATGTATTTTTTTCTATATTGAATGAATTATTTTAGATACGATATGCTAAGAAAACATGTAATTCCAAGGCCTATTTTTTCCAAAATAAATGTTGTAAATGTATTAAATATATTAAATAGCATATCAGCACAATTTTCCTAAAAATGGAATAACATATAAATGTGGGCCTGCATAAAAAATTTGAGGGCACAATTGAGTTTAGAATATGAGTTTTACCATAGGAATAACAGAACCTTTCTTAGTGTAGAGAGTTTATGGAAAAGTCCCCATAGGCATAAAATAAATAAAATTATTTAATTAAACCATTATTGTAGAGACCTATATTTTCTTTAAATAAATACTTATGGAAAATTTTTAGGGTTATCCACATAACCCTACAAATCATTGGAGAGTTGTTGGAGAGAGTAGAAAGCAATTTCGTTGGTGGAAAATTATCATATTAAAGATCGATGACCAATACGATACAAAATCAGAGGATCTCTCCAATTATAATGGCATGGATCCATTCTTCATTAGAGATCAACCGGAATCACGGTAGGATTTTTCTTTGATTGGTTTCATTCCCTGTTTTATATTTATATGATGAACATGGATCAATCAACATATACATTGATCTGCGGATTGTACGTATTACAAGATGAGATTATTGTGGTGATTTGTTGGGAGACTTGTTTTTTGTTATTTGATTAAATATTCATTCTCTATTATAATGGAAATTAATCATGGTCAACATGAACATTGATCGAGGTTTGTTCCTCATGGTTTTTCTTTTTTATTTTCTCCCCTAATTAATCGTTCATTATGGGTGTTCTTTATTTGGAATGTGGTTTACGTATACTAGAAAATTGAATGTTGTAAACCCTTTTCTTATTGAAACAATTCAAAATAGTAAAACCAATCTCAGCACGACATGAAAGTGGTGAGAAAATGGAAACTATATTAGATAGAATGGTTTACATCCATGGTTTTCTTGTTCTTTATCGGGTATTGAATAACCCTATTCAAATGAGTTATCCAAATAGAATGATGGTTAGATTTCGATGATTTAGTAGTAGAAAGTAATGGCTGATGAAACTCTTTGGTTCCATCATGGGGCTTGTTCAAATCAATGTCCATAGGAGCAGATAAGGTATGTGATTCTAGAATTGGAATTCTAAAAAATTCGTGTTATGTGGCATGTAGGATGGAGATACACACTATATGGGACCCTCTCATAGGTTTCTTGGGTCTCCAGAGGAATATAATTATCACACAGTGTGTAACCTTGTCACATGAAATGTGTTCTTGTTTTGGTGAACTCAACGTGTACCTCATAGGGTACATATTCATGGGATGAGATTACACAATCATGGACACATTGTGTACTCCTACACAGACATGTCATGGTTAGGTTTAGATGGTAATACCCATGTAATGGTATATAAGATGAAGAACATGGGGAGTTGCACACTGTGTACTGTTACACAACCATGATCATAGACATTGGTTGTTTACATTGGCAAGACTCGGGGTCGAAGGGACATGGTGTGTACCACTAAAACACCCCTTGTACTCCATAAATGTTGTTTTTGATCTCTTATCCTCTACATCTTGTATATGTTTTATTATAGTATGTATCTTATATCCTTTCTTTATGGTTTAGTAAGGAATATCCTCCAACAGATAGGACAACGATCCCTTCAGCGGTACTTCTTGGATATAATTGTTGGAATCCTTCTATAAGTCCTAGAGAGAGATCCTCTATAATCTTCTTGCACTGAGTAGAGTTCTTGGTATCATTGTGATGAACACTACATGGGAACTGATCCTCTATGTATTAGGTTATTCCAGATTGAGTGTTGGTATCCCCCATGACCCTGAGTGTGATCCACATTTGTGTATCACATATCTTTAGATGTCATCGGTATTACTAGACTCATGGAGTGCATTCTCATTGATGATTTCTGTGTGGATTATTTGATCTGGAATCCTAGGATATCATTATGGTTGTGACTCACCTTATTATTTATTTACTTATGAATTATATCTAGATATTCTTATTATATGTGTTGTAGAAATATACCTATGTAGATCTGACTCTTATAATTTTGTTGTATGGTTTGTGGTTTTGGGGTGTCCTACTATGTACTTATATACTCACCTCTACACGGTATTAGCCACATTTTTCATGTTTTATGAAAATGATTTTGCTTCTTCCAGAGTCATAGATAGACTAGGACCCGACACTACCTAGTGATACCAGATAGACCAAGGTGTGTTCTTATGTATCTTAACAATAGTACCTGATTTACTTTTTGGTTGGAATCATTTTAAAACTCGTTGTGGTGTGACTTTATTAGGCCATGTTTTATTTTCATTTACCTAATTTCATACTCAGGTTGTGGTAATTAGAAGTACTCATGCATATTTATTCAGACTGACTGAAAATTAAATTTTTTTATTATGATAAACCCCTTTTTAAAGGGTAAGGAAGAACCCAAACAACTTCAAAGACATAAATCCAATCAAGACCCACGGTCCAAAGCCCCATAACCAAAAACAATTCGATTCAAATCTTCCAAGACGATCCCCTCCCCAGCCTCAAAATCATCGGGATGAGATACCAACTTCACATCGCTACACAACAAGAAGTTCCATTCATAAAAGCACGGGCACGGAACTGATGGAAAATTCCATACCCTCTCAAACATCCAATTATGAAAATCCATGATCTATGAAAGCTCCTTGCTCTGAACCTTTTCTGAAGTCGTGCTTTTAAAAGAATTGAATTCCTTGACCTAAGACCGCAGACCGTAGTGCCACAAAACAATTATACCAACAAAATATCTAAACTGAAAATTCAAAGATTCAACCAACGAATGATCAATAACGATTCAGAAATCCAGTAAAACATCCCATTAAAAACTAAAAACCAAGAGAAATTATTTTCGTCCAGGATCAAGAACCACGACTGAGCTTCCAAAATCACATAACTCATATAATTATCGACCAAATATTCAAACTAAATAACCATACAGTACAGAGCAGGTCAAGAAGAATGCAACAAATCACGAAATGAGAATACCAGTGTCAAAAACAATAACCTCAACCAATCACCCGAACACCAACACGTCGGAAGAAAGATCCACCATAAGACAGCTCTGGAATACGGTCGCCACCTACGATACTGAACTCGCACCCCACTGCGAACCTCTCATCAAACCCATAACAGCCACGGAAGCAACCCAAAGACCAGGAACACGCCTCTGATCCTTCACTGTGCCGCCTTGAAAAGCTCTAACAAATACAGGGATAGGGAAAGGAGACAGGTGGAAAATGGTGGAAACAATGGAAGAAGAGCCCGAAAGTTGCGAACCACACCCTGATTCGGATATCAAAGATGTCGAGTGAGGATGCCTCCAAACAGAGCTAGAGAAGATGGAGGTGGTGGTAGGGGAAAACCTAGCTTCAGTTATTTTTACATTTTAGTATTGAATGGTCTAGGATATGTGTGTGAGTGTAAAGTTATTTAGGATAAGGACTCCCATGATAGTGATATACCTACTCAGTGCTATTCTCTAGCACCTGGCCTATTGAAGATAGGCTTGGGGAGTCAGAGAATGGGTCACATTGGGACGAAGTGCATGTTTCTAATTTTAAATGACATTTTTGGTAAAAAAAAACATGTGAAATACTCAAAATAGATCTAACAAATTATTATTATTTTGATACTTTAGTAAAATGATACATATGTAATTTTTTATGTTTAGGAAACTTCCTCACCTCAATCTAATACACAATGTTCTAAGTATGACTCAAAGTGTCTATTATCAGTTTAAAATTTATGTTTTAGTTTGAAAAGTTTCACTCACTGAAAACCTAGAAAACACACTTGAATTATCTTGACAATTTTGTAAAACTATTAATATTTAATTTATGAAAATTAGGTATAATTATCATGTCAAATCGACATATGATGTGACTGGTATCACTAAAAGTATGTGTTTATATTTTAAAATGACATTTTAGTAAAAAACACAAGTGACTTACTCCAAATCTAGAAAACACATTCATATTGTTCTTATACTTTAATAAAATGATCCATAAGTCATTTATGAGGTGTAAGAACCAGCCTCACCTCAATCTGATGCACTATGTGATTTTTATGAATCCAAGTCTGTCTTTTTATTAAAATATGACATCAATTTTATTAAAAAAGAAAAATCACATACTCAAAACTGAGAAAATGAAATCAAATTGTTTTCATACTTTAGTAAAATGATCAATAATTCATTTTTATGTGTATGAATCAGCCTTAACTCAATTTTATACACTATGTGTCCAGTGTGACTCAAAGTGTCCATTATGAGTTTAAAATTGACATTTTATTTTAAAAAGTGTCAATCGGTGAAAATTATGAAAATGTTCTCATATTTTCTTGATAATGTTTTAAAATGATTCATAATTTATTTTTGATTTATAGGAATCAATCTATCCTAAAACTGACACATGATGATTCCACTATGACTCAAAGTGTGTGTTTCCAGTTTAAAATGATATTTTAGTAAAAAAACACAAGTGACATACTCAAAATTGATAAAATGAATTCGTATTTTTTTAATACATAGAGATAATGATCAATAAGTAATTTGAGATTTTTAATAATTAGTCACACCTCAATCCAATTCAAGTTGTGACTAGTATGACTTGAAGTGCATGTTATCAATGTATAAGTGTCATTTTAATTTAAAACATGCCTAATATTACATAAACTGAGAAATCGAGGTTGGATTGTTTTCTCATAATTCTATATACTATTAGTTAATTAATTTCCTTATCATTTTTATCTTATAATTATTTAGTTAATTTTAACAGATATAATGCTTGAATATGAAAAATAAATGTTGTTATGTGAAATAATTCACCTCAACTTAATATGATACAAGGTGTTCCTGGAATGACTCCAATTTTAGTTTAAAATTAACACTTTATATTTAATATATTTATTTATAGTATTATTAACATGATAATTTTTTTCTTATAAAATTGAATTCTTTATCTCGGGCTCGAGTGGTATCTTCAGAAATAGAATGAGTGGGAATCAGGGTACAAATACAAAGGAACATTGATGTTTTTTAATATCTATGATAATTTTTCGATACCTGTGTAATTGTATAAACAAATGTTTGAAATGTCTATAATATAGTTTTTTCTTATATTTGTGTTATGAATTTTATTTCATTTATAATTTGTATTTGTAAATATGATATGTTATTTTTGTTGTTATACTGTGCTGTAAATTTAGTGGAACACTACATTATCCCCACTATCAGTGCTTTGGAAAGCATTGATAAAGGTATTGATGAAGGGACCCTTTATCAATTGTTTTATAAGTGATGATAAAGGACCTCCTTTGTCAGTGTTTCTAAAACAATTTATAAAGTATACCTTTATCACCACCAAATAGAAGTGTTTATGAATGGGTTCCATTATTAGCACTTTTCTTGCACTGATAAAATCCTCGGGATTTTAATCATTCTCTTGTAGTCAGTTCTTTTTTGTGCTGAAAATGGCCAATATTAGTAGTGTTAAAGGATTTTTTGTTAGTAGTGCATGAATAGGGAGATTTTGTAATTTGTGTTTCGATGCTTGGTATACCAACAAGTCAAGTATGAATGACAAAAGACTCAGTATATGATGCAACCATTTTCCATACCGGTATGGGAATTGGAAAAAATAACTATTTATTTCATCATAGGACTCCCCAAGACACCTAAATGAAATAACTCCATCTAGGTGGTAGTCGAATACCTTAAAAATTCGGCACATTTCATTTATATTAATTAATTCATATCTAATTAAAAACTCACAAATATATATATAAGGGGAGTGTTATGATTTCATGGAGTGCCTCTCTCTATTGTATCTAATTGAGATATAAGGTTTACCCCAAGGTTATTCAGAATCCTTCATTAAGAATTGGATATAGAACTTAACTTCAAGACTAATTATCACCCTCAAATGGATGATCAATCTGAGAGCACCATCCAAACTCTAGAGGATATGCTTAGATCTTATTCAATGTATTTCCAAGTATGTTTCGGTCAACACTTTTACCTAGATGAGTTCTCATATAACAATTGATTCCATTATATCATTAAAAAAGAACCTTATGAGGCTCTGTATGGGAAGCAGTGTCAGACTCCAACATGCTAGGATAAATTTAAATACCAGAATCTAATGGGCCCTAACCTTATCCAAGAGATGATAGAGAAGGTTCAAACCAGTAATATTCATATGAAATCCATTCAAATATGATAGAATATATTTTCAAAAAATCACTGATGAGACCTGGAGATTGAGGTCTGAGATAAGGTGTTCCGTTATATACCACTTTGGAATAAATTAATGAGGTTTGGGAGGAATCGAAAGCTTATTATTAGATACATTTAACCCTTTGATAACCATTATCGCATCAGAGCGGTGTCATATCAACTAGCACTCCCACCTAACATATCTAGAGTATATGATGTGTTCTGTATATTTCTATTAAGAAAGTACATACGAGACCCCTAACATTTATATAATATATTGGTGGTACCATTAGAAAAATTACTATATTATGATGAGAAACTGGTTAATATCTTAGATCATAGATACCAAATTCTAAAGAAACAATATAACTCAGCTGGTCAAAGTGTTGTAGAAAAACCACATGTTTCATGATGTAATAAGGGAACCAGAAGGGGAGATAAAGAAAAAGTACCATCACATATTTTCACCATATTATATAATATAAAATTTCATTAGTTAAATTCCTTAAGGGGGAGAATGTAACACTCTGATTTTAGAGAAGTAAAAACTATATTCGATAGCATATGTGATAAGCAACATTCATCCCAAAGGAACCATGATTATTTAAAAATGACCAATATAACTTAGCTATTAAATTAGTGGTATAAATTGGATTAACTAATTTATAAAATACATATATATTTTATAATAAATTTAAAAATTCATATAAAATAAGTTCTCAATTTTTAATGAAGACATTTATTTATCAAAAAAATAATTTTCTTCAAAAAATGATTTTTATTGCTTTTTATGATAAAATGTCATAATTAATTATTGTAACATTTTGAAAGGATATTTTATAAAATAAAAATAATTTCATAAATCATTATATCTATATTAAATTAGTTTGAAATTTTAGTAATTTTCATAACGTATTTATTTTTCAATGAATGCTGAAAAATACTAATTTGTTTTTAAAACTATCAATTAATTTTTAATAAATTAAGTAATATAAAAGTATAATTTTAATTTTAATTTCATTTCAACCAAAAAAATTTATTAATTAGATATATTTCATCCAATTAATTAAATTTAAATCATCTTTATATTGTATTTTAATATAAGTTTATTTTCAATCATTAAAACACATTTTTTTAAACTATTTTAAGTGCATAATGTATTTTCATTTTAAATAATTAAAATAAACCCTAACAAATAATGATTTAAATAAACTATATAGATTATATATTTATAAATTTTAATTTAAAATTCATTTAATTCAGATTAAGTTTCACAGACTTATTATAAGATGAACTTATGCTTGAATAATGCATTTATTGAAAATTTGTTTCTTTAATATGAATGTGGGCTTAATTTTAAATTAAATTATTCCACTTATGTGAATTTAATTTGAAAAAATGTATAAATTATTTTTAAAAATAATAATTAATATTATATAATAAGGTAAACTTAATTTTGGTTATAATTAATAGTAAAACAATAAAAATTTGTTACTGCGGTTAATGTTAAAATGGGTTTACCGGGGTTTAATCTAATGAGGTAAATATAATTACATATTTAAATCATTTTTCTTTTTACTTTTTGAGATTCTTATCATCCATATATCTCCTCCACTTTATTTTTCAATTTTAGAGTAACTTTTCTTCATAGTGACTTCCCATTATTAAATAGATTTGAGTATTTACAAGAATGTCACTCCTCCTCCCATATAAAAGGGAACCCCATATCTTCTCATTTATACACATAAAAAAACCAATTGGTACATCCAATACCTTCCAAAATACCTTCATTACATACCTTAACACGACTTATAGTAATATTTTTAATAATAAATCCAATCTATAAGGATTTATGTGCAATCCGAAAGAGGTGGTTTGAAGAACTGGTAACGTTCATAACTGAGCATCTTTGTTTTACTCCTTCTTCAAACACCATTAAATATAAATAAATCATTATCATATACTAAATTTTTTTTATGTTGATATCATAACCTAAATCCATCTCCACTTCCATCAAATAGTAATCAAAACCATCATTCATGTGCACGGCGTACTACCGCATCGTGAACAGGTGTAATTTGATTTCCATCATCGCATCTCACTACTATTAATGATAATGTATTTAATGTTTATATTTTATATTCATGACACATTAATACTTAATTAAAATTAATATATCATATAAATTCATACCTTACCATCCATTGAAAATAAGAACGTCATTCGTGTGTATGATGAACTACCGCCTCACAAAGCGATTTGATTCATTTTTATTACCACATAACATGGATGGTATATGTTAGTGTATTTAAATAATTTCAATTATATTTTTATATAAATGTTTTTTAGGATATATAAAATAACACTTAAATTATTTTTATCATGGTTATTGAAAAATACAAATGTTACTCATGAGTATGTATGACTTACCGTCTCCATGATTGTAACATAGTTTTTTTTCATAACCAGCATTCATGACTTTTTAAAAAATTATAATTGGTGTATAAAAATGATAATTATTTCATGATTATTATTCTGGAGATTATTAATTAATAATCACTTATACCTTATTCAACTTTTGAAAGTGATACTGGACATATGAGCTGAATATTGTCAAAACATCCAACTTGAACCTAAAAAAATTATTAATTGAATATAAAAAGATAATAAATAAAATAAAAGGAACAATTAAATTGATAAAAATTATTAAAAAATTAGATAATTAAAAATCATTTGTTATTAAATAATTAAATAACACATGTGATGAATCGGGCTTGAGGTAAGGGATCTCTCTAAACCACACTTTCCTTTGGTTTATGGATATTCTCTCTCTAACTCACTTTGTATCTCTTTTTAATGTTATGATATGATTTTAAATTAAATTTATATGTCACTCACTTTTATAAATATCTTTTTATCCCATCCTTTTATGGGGTATACATTCATTATTATCATTTCCCAAATACCATCATTACGAAATTTCCTTTGATTATGGTTTGAGGCATGATTATGCAACCCATTTTATTTACAAGGGTAATCTCTATGTTATTAAATATAATTGATTTTATTTATGTGTAACACATAAATCATGAATATTTTATGATGGTTTCACTCAAATAGCACTTCAATTCATTGTGTAAATCTTTAGTATCAAGATATGTCATGCTAGAGATTAGGGAGTAAACCTAATCCATTATGAGACTTTTTCCTCCATGTGATATTTTCTAGGTAGTTATCCATGACTCATTTTTATGTCATGTTATATGTTGTTGTAACATTTTATATGTTACCATTATCTTATGATACCATTTTTTTATTTTATGCTTCTATTTGATTACTCATGGGCCTTCTCTTTTAGGATGTCATGTTATATCTTTGACCCATGTGTTATGTTTTCTTATCATGTTTTTCCCTTACTATGATTTTTAGCTAACCCAATTATTTATCTACTTCTCAAATGTTATCCTATATAGTTTTAGGAGATCAAATGGTATTAGGTTCTATTTATGGAGAATAAATTGTGGATTTCATTTTTTAGTTTCATTTTATGTAATATGAACCATATTTTCGAAAGACACTAGGCCTCCTGATCTTGGCGGTTTTACTTGATGGATATTTATGATTAAAAATCATGTAATAATATGTCTAAAAGTACTTGGTTAACATATATTTATCATATGGTGTACAATTATTATAGATAAATCAGTTTTTACAAAAAAAAAGTAATATTGATGATGAAGATCATAATGAGCATACTTCAAGTAAGAAAAATAGAAAATAAAAGGTGAAAAATCATTAAAAAAATTTCATCCCACAGTGGGCCTACATGCATGATGAGAAAATCACCTCCACGATATTTAAAAAAAAAAGAAAAATACAAGAACACAGGTCACCTAAATGTAGTAAAATGACTAGAGAAACTATCTAGGGAGGGAAACCAATCTAAACATGAAATAAGTGACCAAACCCACCACATGGAGTTAGTAACCTACCTTTCTAGGAAAAATATTATTATGAACTTGAGTCATAAAGGTTTCAATAATAGAAATAATAAATAAATTAAATCTATTTATAGAGAAAGGTCTCAATAGAAAGACTAAGTCAAGACTATACATGGTTAATATATAGCATCATAATCTAAATTCATCAAGTTATAATCCCCCCCCCCCCCGTGATTTAGAAGATTCTCCTATAATTTTAACAAGAGTATTACTTTGGGATATAGAAGAAATAATTTGCATGATAAAATTTAAAATGATCAGTGAAATAAACTCAAATAAAATCTTCTACACCATCTTTAATCTCAGATTCCGTATTAATAAAACCATTTGTTTCTCACTTAAAACCATTGAATTAATTCTCCCCAACCCAAATGGTCTAGGACACTATAAAAGGAATAAAAATTGATGTGATCCCAAGTTAGTGGAGGCGATATTAATGATGTGTGGATATTGTAGATCAAATAAAGGTTCATTATCTTATCTTTATAACAGATCATAGTATGTAGGTCCCCTACTAATAGGCCATAAGGTGAATATCTAGATCCAACAAATTTTGGAGAGAAATGAAACATATATAAACAGGCATAAAAGGGAATATACAAGAATATATGATCAAAAAATTTAAAATATCAACAGCTATGAGATCCCAAGCTGTGGTAAAGTAATAAGAAAACATTATCAAGATATTTCATGGTGGAAACAAATTATGCCTGAATTTATTCATATGAAAAGGTAAATATACAACCCATAAAGGTAAAGGCATACACCAAAGCAATATGTTTGGTTATACAACAAATACGTTGTTTCATTACTGACAACATGTGTAACATATATCACAAATCCATACCTTTGTAATATATAAGAATATACGGGATCATGTTCCCAAAAACTTTGTTATTATAGTGGGGCTATATTAATGAATCCTAAAAATTCCTAAACCTTGAAAATGAAATGAATTTTTTTAAACTGTCATCCAAGTAATGAGGAGTTTGTATCTTATCGACATGCATCGTCCCAATCTAAGTAACATCCGTCAAAAAATTGAAACCAAATATCTATATACGTAGACCTACCATGGAAAAATATGATATTTACATAATTATTGGGGTGATTTACTATCACAATACACATCTATAATACCATAATATAAAGAAAAAATAATCAAACAATTTATCCAAATACCATCTTTAATACATTAAAACAAAGAAATGTATTATACCTCAGTGGTGGATATATAAAAAAGTGAATACATGTGACTCCTCCATGAAAATAAACCACCATGGGAGATAAAAACATATATAATAATAGATTTGTTTGTATCAATATGAATAGTTAATCATAATAAAAAAAATGCACACAATATCAGTATTGTTTCTACTATTTTTTCTTAATTGAATGCATTTATTAGAATACATCAAAACACGCCTTAGAACCATTTTAATTCATTTCAATGGGAATACCTGAGTTTCTTATAAACCTACTCAAATTATAAATAATAAAGGAAATATCATGTTTAGAGCATAGCATGGAATACATAAGGCTATCTATAATATTAATATGCAATATATTCTTCATAAAAGCTACATCAGACTCACATTTAGTGGAATATGATAGGGAAAACATAAAGATATATCCCCTACTATCTTTATTCTCTCTCAAGATGTCCTAAGTAGGAACATTAATAGGAGTATCTCAACAGGCAGCACTCTCCCCTATCGGTCCAAGGCTCTTTCCACCTACATCTCTCATATCCTGTTTCTATATGATACAATAATCTTCACTAATGCTAGTAAAAGGTCAGGAAATGGTATGAATTAGAACCTTGATATTTATTGTAAATGTAGTGGTTAAATAATCAATAAAATGAAGAGTATCCTATAAATATCTACCAGATGCCCATCTGGTAGGATATGTAATCATTGCGGTTGTCTGTGTATTCAATACAAGAGTTTTCCCATAACATATTTGGGGGTTCCTATTTCTTTCGGAAAGATGTGTATTCACCATTTTGACTGGATAGTGAGAAGGATCACAAGATGTATTCTGAATTGTAAGAACAAATTTTTATATTTTGGAGGAAGAATAACCCTGGTTAAAAGTGTTCCTCCATTAATGAAAATTCACGCTTTATCTGGAATGTAAATGCATAAGGGAAACACTATTGTGTGTCATATAGGATGATGTATATACCTATTTAGGAAGGAGGTATTAATGTAAAAAACATCAACCACTCTCTCCATGGAATTCACGCAAAATTCACATTGGAGGTATCTAAGGAAAAGTTCCTCTAGGGAAAAGTTACGGGAGTATTCAATCGGGGGAATAAATATGCAGTGAGAAGATCCTTATGGAACACGATCCAGACTCATTTCTCTTCCCTTAAAAATCATGAATAATGGATAATATGGAAAGGAGGTATTTATTTTTAGAACCATAATTGTGTCGGTTTGGATATCGGCCATCCATAATGTCTAGTAACGGACATATCCTTCAAACAAGCAAGAAATTAACCGTCATTTATTTACGCAGTTCTGGATAAAAACCAGCATGAAATATTTAATCTCATTGAGAAAAATGAGCTTGAAAAGTTCTTATTTACAGAGTCTAATTCAAGTGATCCCCCTAAAAAGTATTTTTATAGGGCAATGACATCCCCGATCCATCACAATACTTAGGTTTATCCTCTTTGGTGTATGAATAATTCATCAGAATACATCTTTTTTTTTTTTAGGATTAAAATTTGAGTGATTCCCACTAACTAGAATATCAAAAAATCTAGAATTAATCTAGAATCCAACTGTATGTATTGCAAAGATCAAAGATAGGAATGTTTTCATTAATCCTCTATAGTTATCTAAAAAATATGTGTGATCTTTTGTGGGCCATCGCCTATATTTTCAGAAGTTTCAGGATACTATTATGCAACCAAATGAAGGTTCTTCATATCTGGAATAAAGGAAATTAGGTTGCTGACTTTCTCATCTTCTATCAAGGACAAAAGTTTTAGATCACCTTATATCCTAATGCGGGTCTCCTGCCATTTGGGGGGTGAATTTGGTCAGAGGCAATGCCCTCAGCCTTCATTACTACAGACTGCCTTAGGGGAATGTGCATGCTTTTCTTCTACATTCAATTTTTCTATATTTATTTACTTTTATACATCCTTACATTAATTAAAATGATAATAATGATGTTGTTCAAGTTCATATAATTATTTTTTTAAGATAAAAAAAATCGAGTTTGAAATCCTTTGAAAATATTTCAAGAGGCTTCTTATAAATTCATTCTTCCAATATTCTACCAAAAAAAAAATTAACTTCCAAATGCTATATTTGGATATCATAATGGGTAGAATAATCTAGACATAATATAATGGAATAATTTTTTACAACATATAAATAAATATACCTATAGTGAATTTAAGATCATGTATTTTTTCAAGTACCTTCCACTTAATGTTTAGTTTTGTTAAATCTCTTCAATTTGGTTAAATTGTTTAGAACATGGTGACCAAACCCTTGTAGCTGGTTGGGTTAGTGTTTTTGAGGTGTTAAAAAATAATAATATAGGTGATGTGAAGTTTGTCTACCTGAAAAAAAACCACACCATGAAATGTCATTTTATGATGTGAATGGTTTTGGGAAGACCCCATGAAAATCATCCAAGGAGTCAATTGTTTTCTAGGAAGAATTAGTTCATGATGTGGGATTTCATTCACAATGTAAACTATTTTTAAGGATTTTAAAGATGAGGATCCATGGTTTTTGGAATATATAGAAATTCATGGATTCATGGCGTGAATTCCTCATTCACAACATGAATGGGGTGGCCCATCATTTTTCTTTTAAATGTAATGCCCTCAATTTCTCATATTTTCTCTCCCTTTATTATTGAATTAAAACCATCCCATATGTTTTTTTTGGATTTCTCTTTGATTAAAAGAGCATATTTCATTGGATCATGGTGTTCTAGTCCAAGATATTGAATTACAGCCTCATAAATTTTCTTCTCCATCTTGTTCCATTAGTTTTCCTTTATGGAGGGCCCTAGTTTGGGACTATAATACCCATAACTAAGATTTATTTCTTGGAAATAAAAATTTTTCATGGTATTCATTGAATGAAATGAAGGAGTAACTTAGTTCTACCTTTTTTTTAGGAATATCTTTATCTTATATTCTTTTGGGGTGTGTGGTCAAGAATAACTCTCTAACAGCCATATCATTTTACTATATTATATTAAATAAAGTGGATAAAATTTGCATGTCATGTGTGTAGACTAACCCCATTGGTAACCAAATGGTTTGACAAAACCTTATGCATGGACATTCTAAGGACTATGTTGGCTCCGTTAGAAAAGATATTATAACTTATGAGAACCTGAGGGGTGTTCCAACACATGATGGAAGGTTGTAAATTGAATGGAAGAAACCTAAATCCCATTGATTAATTGGAAATTGGTTATCGTTTGGTCTAAAAATATTAATTGGTTTGGCATGTGAATTTATAACTTGGATTGAAACATAGATGGAATAACTTGGTTATCATTTAGATTTTTTTGAGAATAAATTACAATCTTAAAAAGTGGTAATCTGGAATGTAATTGGAATTAATATAAATCCATGATAAAATATGTATATGATAATATGTGTAATGTTAATTGTGCTTAAATGACAAGTGAAATGGAAATAGTTACAATTATTATAGTAAATATGGATTAAATTGATAATTTTTTTGTATTTGGTAATTGGAATGCATTTAGTAAATGGGATAAATGGGAGAAATGGGATGATAATTGGATAATTGGTAAATTGAAAAATTATTCTTTTGATAACATTTTTTCATGTTTATGTTAGTATTATAAATGGATTACTTGGTTTTTTTCCTGTTATAAATTCATGGTGACTTTGTTCCAATGGATGACATAATGGGAAAATCATAGTGTTCCGCCATGGATAACATTCTAGGTTAGTCATTACATTATTCCATGGATAAAATTTCATGTTGGTCATGAAGTTCCTTTTGGAATGAGATATTGGGTTGACATGGTGTTCTCGCTAGCTAAAATTATAGGTTGTACATGGAATTCGTCACTTGTAGAAATTATAGGTTAGACATGATGTTCCTTCTTAGTTTATATATTGTTTTAGATTTAGAATTCCTACCATGATGAAATTATAGTTTTCACATGGAATTCGTATCTAGTTGAAATTATTGGTTGGACATAAATATACATCCTAGATGACATATTGGGTCAGACATTTCTTTCCTCCATGGATAAAATTATAGGTTAGACTAGGCATTCATTGTGGGATAAGATATTGGGTTGGACATAGAGATCCTTCCAGGATAATATATTAGTTTAGACATGGACTTCCTTCTTTAATGATATATTAGGTTAGACAAGGTGTTCCTATCTAGATGAGATATCGGGTTGGACATGATGTTCCTTCCAAGGTGAAATTATGGGTTTCATATGGAGTTCATTATAGAATGACATCATGAGTTAGTTACAATGTTCCTTCCATTTATTGAAATATGTTGCACAAAGAGGGACATATTGATTTATGTTGAAGTAGGTTTTGATGACCTAGGGTGTCAACATGGATCTCGAGGATCATCAGGTTTATTTTATTTTATATATTAATTATAAATCAACACCCCCAATTTATCACACTATTGCATGCACTATTATTTCAAACTAGATAGTTTAGACATTGTGTATATTAGCCTACAGATTTATACTCACACGTTGTTCGAGCATCCATTTAGTACCCTTGTAGATTACATGGATGCAGGTTTGGACAATGTAATTGGGACCTATGCATGATTTGATTTCATTGATGGATGATATTAGAGGATGGATATGGGACTAATCATGGGGTTCCAAACTGAGGTTTTGGTGTATTTATTTGGAGTATATTTTTAGTTTTCCAATATGAATTCATTAAATCATTTATATTGGAATAAATTAAAGTATGACATGATTTATTATTATTATTATTTATTTATTTATTTTTTGTTTAATATTTTATCTTATTTTGAGTTTCACAAGTTATTATTCATCTGATTTTTACTGTTATTGTTACTATTCATTAGAGGGTTTTGTCTCCTGACTATATCCACTACACCCTTGATGCTACTCGATGGCCTCTATTATATGGGTACACACGCATGAGGCCTTGTAGAGACATCACACTATCATATCAGGAAGTAATAGGGTAGGTATGTTAAAAAATGGAATTAGTGGATGGTTTATGATATTTATTTGACATTTGGTAGGGGATATAGGAGAGTATGATGATTTGAGGCTTGGTAATGATCTTGTTAATTAGATTAGTTAACCCATGTGTGGGGGAAACATAGGTTCCCAAATATGGGAATATTATTTATGTTTTTTTGTTATTATAGTTTTGATGTTTTTTCACCTTGGGTTCTTCAATTGTTGTGTGATGTAACTATTTATTGAGATTTTACATGTGGGTTAGTATGGAATGAGATGAGTATACATGCATCATGGTAGGAATGTAGGGATATATTTTGACATGAATTTTCTAATCTTGGGACATTTTTTGTGTGTGATATATCTTCCTACCTTATTTGTGAAATTTTATTCCTTGTTTTTTTTGGAAAAAGTAATGAAAGAAATAGTTATGATATTCCAATTCACTTGATAATCCAATTAGGGAGTAACATTTTTCTAGTGGTTTATTGGTTGTTGGATTCATATTTTGAGGTTGATCTTGTCATGTAATATGTGATCTAAGGTATGTGTTGACTCTTGTATATAAAATTCCCCCACGACATCTTTTAGTTGAGCATCAGGATAGTTGTAATCAGAACACTCATAATGTAGTTGGGCTAGAACTTCATGTTATTTCAGGGAACTATATAGATGATATCCATGTATAGGGAAATAGATCACACAATACCTTATATGTATGGCCCAATGAAAGAGTTCCATCTACAGCACATACTTATATTTACTAGGGTGGGAGGCCCCTAGGTAGCTTAGTTTTGGATCGAGTCAATCGAGACGATCTTTAAGAACCTCGAGGCACCCATGTGTAGGAAGTTGATGCTTTTTTTAAATATGTTGTGAGGATAATTCATGAACCGGTGGGACATCCTTGAGATGTCTTGGTAGTATATGGTCCTAACTTGGAAGGAATTAAAGGCGATGTTCCCAATATAATTCTATACATAAACATTAAAGAATGAGAGGGATGTGGAGTTCATGCACCAAATTCAGGGGGGGTTTAGTGATGTACAATGATGGAGGCTTCACCTATATGTAGTGTTTTTATCTATCTTTAGAAACTAATGAAACTACAAGGGTGATGCATTTCTAGGAGGATCTTTGTTATGATATATAGTCACATATGGACATTTTTCACCATGGTAACTTTTTATACATGATTAGTTAGTCTTTGAACATGGATGTGAACCTAAAAGAGGCCCTGAGTGACGGCCATACAGTCTGAGTATGCAAATGAGGGAGCTTTTCTGCAGGCAGCAGGAAGCATTACATTGATAATTACTACCAATGTAACAACCAGGAATTTTTTCAATAGAATTTATCTTCTTATAATTGTGTCATATTTAGTAATGTAGTATTAATTGCATGCACCATATGATGAAACCAACAACATCATATTATAATAATTTGAATGTAATATTTAGAGAATAAAAATGGCTATAATAATTGAAAATATTACAATGGGATAAAAATAGAAAATAAGATTACTAATATATAAAAATTTTGATCTATTTGATCCACCAAAATAACCACACTCACAAAAAAACCTATAAAAATGAATCATAATATTAGTAATATAATATTATTAATAAAAATGGGAATATATATAACCATGAGAGAAAATAGGATTGAATGAATAATGAAAAAAAATATACGATTTATTTATATAAATTAGGTAACCCATATGACCGTTACAAATTTGAAAATTGGAATAGTAATCTGACCATTAGAATAGTAACATGGCAATTATATTAGTAATCACACCATTAAGAATAGTAAACTGACCATTAAAATATTAAAATCACCTATTGAAGTTTAAAATAATATTTAGGAATACAATAAAATGAAAACATGATATATAAAACAAAATTTAGAAAGTAACATCAAAGAAAATAATCAATAAATACTACATCATGACTTATAGTACACTTTTGGTACCCATTATTATCAAACCACATCTTATAACCCCTAACACCTTTAGGATATCCCATAAATAAAAAAGTTACTTCCCTGGTTTATATATTTTCAGTTCCACTATGAGTATAATAAGTACAACCAAAGACTTTATAGTCTCCCAAACATGAGAGCATACCAATCCAAATTTCATTTTTTATTTTAAAACTATTATAACTAAAGTGAAAATGAATAATTTGATAAAATATGGAAGTATAATATTCTTCCCAAAAGTTTGTGGCAAACTCGTGTGTGCAAGAATTATTCTCACCATCTCTAAAGTCATATTCATACACTCGGCTAAACCATTATTTAGTGGGGTTTCTATAGTATTCCAGTGTCTCATGAAACCTTCAGAGTTATAAAATTCAACATAGGAATTAAAAAAATTACTTCATACCATTATCAATTAAAAGTGTTTTGAATTTATCTACTATTTTATTTTTAACATTGGATTTCCATGTCTTGAACAATTCTAGTGAGTCAGACTTATGATTTTATTTTTCTATCTAAAATTTCCATTAGAAATAATCAATAATGGTTATAATGTAATTAATACACTATGGGAGTCAATATGTGATTGAAACCAAAGATCCAAATACGTGTATTTGAGGGAGATTTTGGTTTTTTTCAATGACCTTTTGAAACTAATAGTATTGTATTTTCCAAACATGCATTCCTCATAACAAAGGATTTCATTCATGGTTATTTTAATTAATACCCCTTGTTGATTATGTTCATTCTATCCCATATAAATAAAGTCCCAATTATATAACATAATGTTACAGTTTCAGGGTATTCCTAAACTCATTTTTTATAATTCTTTGGTTGGGTTTTGTTCATGAATGTTTCGGGTGAAAATTTGGAAAATTTAGAAAGTTTCAGGGCTATGCAGGGTTGGTGAACTATTCTCCCAAATTGTACGCCCTCTCAGTTGAAATCATGAGAACCCAAATAGTGCCGGTCATCATATATAACAAAAAATTTGAAAATTGATGCATCCCCTTAGGATAAAACCATGTAACCTTATTCAAATAGGTGCACGGTTAGGGCACACATTTTTTCTAACCATGTGACCATGCCCAGGAAATTGTGCGTAATGATTTTTTTAATACAAAAATTATTTTCTAAAATCATAAACCCCTATTTTTAGTTTCTTAGAGTGCCTTTATGACCCCATATCATTTTTTCTTCCTTATAGGCTCCAAAGAGGTTATTTTTTCCCCTCTAAAACCCTCTAGATGTGAATCGAAGCTAGGAGGATGATGTTCAATCTCTTCTTGGCTAGTTTCCTCATCATATTCACTTTCTCCCATTATATCCTATTTATTCACTGGGGTTTTATATATCTCTATGTTTTTTGAGGATATAATACCCATTGTTTTGTATCTTAAATCTTGGTTTGGTTCTTGGACCCTCATTACTGATCTTCTTCATTGAATTTTCTTGATTAGGGACATGAATTTTGAGATCCTAAGATCCTAAGGTAGGTGGTTATGTTATGATAGACAATTTTATTAACCATAAATTTAAATATTTAAATTCAATTGCTTGATTACAATTAAATTTCTTTCAATTTTTTTAAAAATCCAATTACAGTTAATTGGGTATTTCTATTGGATTTAGCATGAAATTAAGAAAACTCCCAATTCAATTGAATTGGGGTGTGTTGTAAAATTTCATTGAATTTTTTTAAATTAAATTGAGGAATTTAATTTGGGGATTTGATTTGTGTAATTGATTTAATGAAATTTATTTGAAATTGGTATTTGATGAAAAATGGATTTAAATAGTTTTGATAGAAACTCATTGGTTTTTTCTTGGATAGGTCATTATTTGATTAAAACCTCATGTATTAGTTTTGAAATGGAGAATTCCATATTGAAATGAAAAATGGGTTGAATTTTATTTTGAAAATTTTGAAATAAATTTCCCACTATTGAATGTTGTTAGATAACATGCAATCCCAAGTAGTTAGTGAGTTATTAGGATATCACTCTTTGGAAGATTTACAAATGAAACAAAGCTTAGGGAAACTGGTCACATACTTGATGGGTTAGTGATGCTTCCTATTTGATCATTGTCTGAGGGATGTGTATACACATATTTCCTTGATTCACCTTAGATTGTGTGAGAATACCATGGTTTGGAAATGTCATACCTTTTTTAAGATGACCATGCTTCACATTCTTTATAATTGAAATATATGTCATTGTTTATAAATATATTTACACATGCCTTCTGGATTTATATAAACTATTTTATATAAAATATTTGTTAATCCATTTGTTTAAATTATTTCCATCATCTTAAATGTAAAACATGATTTATTTAAATATTATTTTAAAATGTTATGCCTATTTATTTAAAATTGAATGATTTATTTGGTTAATTAAATGTGGAATATTATTATAGAATCCTTGGTGATATCCTACTTGGATTTTAAATCAAACCTTTCTTCTTCCTTTGGGTGTTTGTAGATTATCTTCTTTAAGGTTAGATAAAGGGTAAAGCACCACTTAGAGGTGGTAGTAACTACTGATCTTTGGGCTTGGAGAGTTGTGTCTTCTGGGGATTGGGTGTTTATTCTGTTTCTCGTACTTCGTAGAAGTACTTTTTTGTTGTTTATACCTATTTTATTTCTGCTACCGTTATCACTATGGAGTTATTCTTGTATGCATGATAACTTGTTAATATTTATGTTGTTTTTTTGTGGAAAAATTCTTTCCCACTTTCATATTATTTGATGCCTGGTAGTAGTCTCCAACTAGTGAGGATCAGGAATACCCTTCAAAGTATGTGAGGAATGGATAATTTATTAGGTTACAAGGGTATCTGATCTAGTACATGACAAATTTTTATCAGAGATATAGGTTTAGAATATTTCCCTAATGTTAGTATGTAGTTTGAGTTTTTTGGGGACTTAAGAGATAGTTATGACTTAGTGCATGGCTAGATCACATTGTAATGAGCCTTAAGTCAATAGGGTTGGTTTAGAAAAGGCATAATGAGTATTATTTCAGGTATTTTATCAAATTTTGATTTGGATAGATTGAAATTTAAATCTTGATTGCCTGTCTATATAGATTAATTTCCCTTGTTTCTCTGTTTGAGTGTTAATATGATGTCATCAATTTTGTCTATTGATTTTGTGTAGCATTAGGACTCTGAGAAGACATGAGAATCAGATCAAAAAGGAATCTACAGATGGACCATAGTTAGAAAACCCTCTCATGGATCCGAGTCTGGTTGAGGGAATTTTTCATACTATCTAAGCCCTTGGATAAACACTTTCACCAGTTCCTATTTAAGCACTGGTTGTGGAACCAAAAAAGGGATGTTTTCCAAAATAATGCTCAGGTGTTTCTTATCCAGATTCTATTAGTGTTCAAAGGATCTAATGATCCTAAAGAGGTTGAGGAATGGTTGATCATGATTGATCATTGTTTTGAGTTCTTAGAGACACCTAATAAAATCAAGGTGAAGTGTGCCAACTTTATACTAGAGGGAATGAGCACAAGATAGTGGGAAATGATGGTGATAGAAAAGAAAAATGATAGATTTTAATTGAAAGACTTAAAATCCCTTTTCATTAACAATTTTTTTTTCTGTTTTGGTGGTGTTGTCCACGGCTATTGAGTTTTTCAAACTTGAGTGGGCTGACAGGACCATGAAAGAATATGATAATCACTCTATTGAGATTTTGATGTTCTCACCTGAGATAGTATTAAATGATAATATTAAGAATATATGGTTCGATATTTAAATTCAATCATATAATCTTTTTAAATTTTTCTTTTTGAAGATTGTTATTATTCTAATGATTTGGATAGATCATTGATGGATGAAATGGACCTAGCTAGAAAGGTTGGGTTTATGGGAGTTTTATTTTCTCATAGTGGTTCAATGAGTTCTCAAAAAGGAAAGAAGAAGTGTGATGATTCTCATGGTGGTTGTTGATAATAGGGTTCTTATACACCTCCTATAGCTCTTGTAAAAGTCTCGTTGATTTTCTATTAGTGTGGAAAGCATAAGCATTCTAAGTGGGTTTTTGTTACGGCACCCAAGGTATGTGGCTCTTACGGATTCTCAAGTAACTTGAAAAAGTTTTCCCATGTCTTTTCTACTCCATGTATTGGAACATAGTTCCTATAAAAACTATGGTGAAATTAGATGGTTCATAGAAAAATGGGTCCCAGCCATAGGCATCTGCAAAAAAGCTTCTTCATGCAGTGCAAGAGTCTCTAAAGGAAGTGTATATGGGTCTAGCAACCATGACAGGTAACATCACTATGATTCATCATTATTGATTTATTTATTTGATATTGGGGCATCTCAATCATTTATTTCAACATGTGTTATTAATATTCTAAATCTTACTATGGAGCTTTTATCTTATGTGATGGATATTTCTACACCCCTTGGAATGAAGAGAGAATAGGTTCTTCATAGCCCCACATGTTCTTTCTCTTTATTAGATGTTGAGATTTCTTGGGATTTTATATTTCTTGACATGAAACCACTTGAAATCATTTTTAGGATATACTAGCACATTTCCAATAAGGCCCATATTGACTGTTATCTTCGACAGGTTCCCTTTACTACAAATGATGGTGTGTTCCATGTCTTTCAAGGAGAATATGACTTGAGGTCAAGTAGATCTCGAAATTCTTATCCATAGTTGGGAAAATTAATATCAGTGTTTTATTTTGATCTCAAGTGGAAATCATTGAGTGATGATTTCCCTCTAGTTTCATCAAGTTTCCTAAATTGTTTCCATATGAATACTATGGGTTTCCACTAGTATAGTTCTCTATTGACTTAGTACCTAGTACTCAACTAATATCTATTACTTTTTACCACATGGATCCAGCTGAAATGAAAGAGTTCAAGACTCAATTGGATGGTATTTTAGATAAATCCTTTATATTCCTAACTGTGTCACCTTGGGAGGCACTAGTTCACTTTGCTGAGAAATTAGATGGGTCACTTCACCTTTGTGTTTATTACTGAAAAATCAATAAATTTACACTAAATAAAAATTATCCATGTCAATTGATTTATTTTTTTTACTCATTGAAGGGGTAAATTTTTTATCAAAGATTAATCTTCAGTCTGGTAATCATTAGTTGACATAAAAATAACCTAATATTTAAAATCTATCTTTCAGAGTATCTATGGCCATTATGATTACCTTTAAATAGATTTTTATTTAACCAATGAATCTTCCATACTTATGGATTTAATGAAAAATATTTTCCATGTGTATCTTGAAACTTTTGTTGTAATATTTTTGGAAAAAATCCTTATTTACACCAAGTTAAAGTAGGATCATTTGCATTATTTGATAGGAGTTATTGAATTGTTTAGATATCACCAACTTCATTCCAAGATATTGAAATGTGATTTATGGATATGGGAAGTTATTTTTGTGGGACATGTGGTGTTGGAACATGGTATAATAGTTCATCCTGATAAGTTGAAGGCTATTATGACATGGGAACGACGATGAAATTCTTACAAGATTCGGAGCTTCTTGGGTCTAGCTGGGTATTTTAACTAGTTTGTAAAGAACTTTTAAAACATGTATTCTCTAATGACTACTCTAAATCAAAAGGGAGCAAAGTTTTTTTGGGATGAAATATGTAAGAATTATTTTTGTTGAGTTTAAATTTATTTTGACTTCTACACTAGTATTGACTATTTCAAAGGCTAGGTAGGGCTATGTGGTCTTTGATGAGGCATCTGGATTAGGTTTGGGATGTATTCTTATGAATGGTGATCATGTATTTTCATATGGATCTCATTATCTTAGGCCAAAAAAGAATAATTATCCAACCCATGACCTTGAGCTTTTACCTATGATGCACACGCTTAAGAGCTCACAACACTACCTTTACAAATAATGGTTAATCATGTATTCTGACCACAAGAGATTGAGTTATATCTTATCTCACAAAGATTTGAATATTTTCCAGAGGCATTGGGTGGTATACCTACAATATTTTGACTTTTAAATTACCTATATCCCGGGGAAATCAAATGTCTTCATGTATGCATTGAGTAGGAATCTTCTAACCCAGGTATTGAAAGAATCATTGGAAGAGTGGAACTTGATGAATCTCTTTTCATATTTGTATATTAGATTCTAGAAATTAGTGGATGAGGTTTCTTTGTCTAGTTTTCAGTTAACCTATACTCTTCTCAAGATGATTCTTCAAGGAAAATAGGTTGATGATGAGTTATGTAGCATTAGAGAGTCTCCTTATTATAGGGGGGTCATAGATAACTATTCGTTCTCCACTGAGGGAATTCTAAGATATAAAAATCATTTTGTGATGCTATTATCGGTTAACAAAATAGTGATAGGGGATTTCCATAACTCCCAGTGACTAGTTCACCTTGGAACCATGAATATATTCTATGACATGCAGCATATATTCTGGTGTCCAAGTATAAAATGAGGCATTACTTATTTTTTCCCTTATTGTTATACATTCCAAAAAGGTTAAGGCAGAGCCCCAAAAACCTTCATGTTTTCCATAGCCACTCTTAGTACAACCTAGAAGTGGTATTATATCTATATTGAATTTTTGTTTTGGTTTCATCCAACCCAAATAAACAATAATGCGATATGGGTTGTGATCGATTGGCTGACTAAATCAGCTCACTTTATATCGATTCATGATACAACCAAATTTGAGGAGTTGGTAAATCTCTATGTGAAATATATTGTTAATTTATATAGATTTTTGTATACTATAGTCTCTGATAGGGATCCCATGTTTACTTAATTCTTTTGTAGAGGCCTTCAAGAGGCACAAGGTTCTCAGGTTCGTTTGATCACATCATACCATCTATAGTAAGATTTCTAGACAGAAAGAACTATACAGATTCTTGAGGACATGATATGTTCATTTTTCCTTATATTTGGTGGAGCTTGGGATAATCATTTAGGGTTGTTTGATTTTTCTTATAATAATATTTACTATTATGCTATCAAAATGGATTCTTTTGAGGCCCTCTATGGACATCCTTCTAAATATCTACAATGTTGGTCGAATATTGGTGAAATTCCCTTGGCTAGATAGATATTGATTCAAGAGATAATAGAAAATATTCAGCTAATTAATCATATAATTTTTCATATAATAGAGCTAGTATAAATCTTATGATTATCGTCATTAAAGACCATTGAATTTTCTATTGGGGACTAGGTGTTCTTGAATGTTTCACCTCAGTTTGTTCATCAACATCTTAGGAGGCAAGGAAAACATGCTCCTCATTTTGATAGACCTTTTGAGGTTTCTAAGTATGTGGGGAAAGTTTCTTACCATTTATCACACCCACCACAACTTACATAAATACATAAAAAGTTTCATGTATCTCATCTATGAAAGTATCTACCTGCTCTATTTCATGTTCTGAGATGGAGTGATCTCGATGCCGAGCATGATTTATCTATGACTGAACATTCAGTTAGGATAGTTGATTATAAAACCAAGGTACTTTATTGTAGGATGATACCTTTGGATAAAGTTCTATAGTAGCATGGTAAGGTTTCTCATGAGACGTGGGATAGGTAAGCACTAATGAGAGAGCAGTGGCCTCATCCTTTAAACATGTGAACCTATTAATAGGATTTATAGGGACAAAAGGATTCAATGGTGGGTGGTAGTAACATCTTGTCATTGTTTTAAGATATTCCTAAACCCATTTTTTATCATTCTTTTTTTGGTATTCATTCTGGGGTGTTTTGGGAGAAATTTTGGAAAAAATTTAGTGTTTTTGGGTTGTGCACGATTGGTGCACATTTTCCCAAATGGCGTTCCATCTTAGTGGAAACCATGAAAACCCAAATAGTGGGGGTTTTAATTGCTAGGGAATGGTATGAAAATATATATTACCACCTATGAGATACAATGAAACCTCATTCAATTGGAAACACAGTTAGGGTTCATGGTTTGTCTAACCATTCAGTCATGCATATGAAACCCTACGTACAAAAATTTTTAATCCAAAAAATATTTTCTAAAATATTAAATCCCCCTTCTCAAATTTTTTATGTGCCTGTAAGACACCATATAGTTTTCTTCTTCCTTGGAGGCTCCCAAGAAGTGATTTTGTCCCCTATACACCCCATTGGACAAATCAAATCTAAGTAAATGATGTTAGAAATCTTCCTGGTTAGTTTACGCTTCTTATTCTCATTCTCATGTTCTCTCCTCTTTCCTTCCTAGGGTTTTATAGATCTCCATGTTGTTGGAGAATATAATACATATTTTTTTGGATCTTGAATATATATTTTATTCTTAGATCCTTGTATTTGACATTGTTATTTGGTGTTTCCAAATTAGGGCCTTTCATTTTGAGATCTTGAGATCCTGGGGTAGGTGGTTTTGTTATGGTGGACAATTTGATTAACCCAAAATTCCAAGATTTAAATTAAATTTCATTATTTCAATTAAATTTATTTCTATTAGTTTATTAAAATCCAAATTCTAGTAAATTGGTGATTTATGATGGATTTGTCATGAAATTGGGAAAAACCCCAATTCCATTGAATTAGGGTCTGTTGTGAAATTACATGGAAATTGTTCAAATGTAATTGTGGAATTTAATTATGTAATTTGAATTGTGAAATTTGAATTGTGAAATTTATTTGATGAAATTTATTTCAGATTGGTATTTTATGAAAAATGGATTAAAATGGTTTTGATATAATCTTAGTGGTTTTGTCTTGGAAAAGACATGATTTGATTATAAAATCATGTATTGGTTTTTAAACAGAAATTGGTATATTGAAATGGAAAAAGTGTCAAATTTTATTTTGACCAGTATTGAAATAAATTACTTATTGTTGAATGTTTTTAGAGAATATGCAAGCCTATGTAGTCAGTGAGTTATTAGGATATCATACTTTTGACACTATAACTAAATAACAAACTATAGCCAGTCACATCATTGATGGGAAAGTGATTATTTCCCATTGATTAGTGTTTGAGGGACATGTGTAAAAATATATTTTTGTGATTCACCATTGAGTTTCTAAGGATGTCGTTTCCTAGAAATATCATACCTTTTGGCATATAACAATATTTCCCATTGTTTATATTTGAAATATATGTTATTGTTTTTAAATTTTTTTTACACATTCCTTCTAAATTTATATAAACTATTTTATATAAAAAAACTAAGACATTTTTTTAAATTATTTCTATTATATTAAATGTGAATCATGATCTGTTTAAAAATGAATTTGAAATTCCATGCCTATTTATTTAAAATTGAAAATTTTATTTAGTTAGTTAAATGTGGTGTCTTATTATGGAATAATTAGTGAGACCCTACTAGTATTTTATCTCACACCCTACTTGTGCCTTTGGGTGTTTGTATATTATCTTCATTTAGGTTTGTGCAAGGGTAAGGCACCACTTGGGGGTAGTTTTTGTTGATCTTTGTTCTTGGAGAGTTTTGTGGGGCTTAGGTTTTTATTATATTTACGATACTTTATGGTAGTACTTTAGGGTGTCTGTACCTATTTGACATCTAGTATAGTTCTCCCTGTATAGTTTTTCTTGTATTCACACAGACTTTTTTTTTTCTTTTTTCTATTGTGTTTCTGGAAAAAAATTCTCAATTTCATATTATATGATGCTAGGTGCTAGTCTCCAACCCATGGGGATCGAGAACGCCCTTCAGGCTATGTTAGAATTAGATCATTTATAATGTTACCATGATATATGGGATGGTTCATGACAATTCCACCTATATTGGTAGGATATTTTCATATATAAATATTTATTACTTTTAAATGAATATTTAATTCATTGCATTTTTATCTACACCATAACAGTAATGCTTTAGAGTATTTGGAGACTAGATATACAATCTTATTATTTCTTGAATGATCTAAAAAATATCCAAAAAATATATTTCTATGTATTACTATTCATTGGAAAACCCTACTTAAAAATTTATTCATAACCGAGAAAAATAATACAAAAGAAATGGTGAGCTCTAATGCTTAGTAAGGGTAATAATTAGAGATAACAATCAATGTAGAAACTATAAGAAAATCATAAAGGTATAAGATCATGACTATTACTTATAAATTTCCTACCCAAAAGAAAAGATATCATAAACATGAGTTATGATATAAAAATCCATCATTTCAAAAAACATTAACCATAAGGATGAGAAATCATCATAACTCAAACATTAACCATATGTTAATGTCATGAAACTTTATGTCACCATCATAAGTATAGAAACCATTTTATATGTCAAGGTTAAATACCAATACCATCAAATCTAGAATCAATACATGTTTTCCATAGTGGATCATGCACATTGACTTTTCTCTCATAATATATCAAGAACTTCAACTTGTTTTCCATAATTATCTCATGAGGTATAATAATTTACCCTATGAATTGGAGGGAGATATTGGTCCAAAAAATACCATAATCAAAACCATAAATATGTATTCTAAAATATCATAAAACAATCATCATATCATCATATCATAACTTTTGAAAATAAAATGGGTTCCATATTTCATAAAATCATAGAATAACCAATAAAAATTTGTTTCATAAACATCTTATAATCATAAACCTAATCCATACAAAAAATAATAATAATGGTTTCATTGGATCACATAATTAGAAAAAAAATAAGCAACAACAATGGTTTTTATTGTTTAGGATTATAAATACTATTAAAATATAGTTAAAAAAATTACTGAGGAAAATACCCATTTCATTTGAAAATATATTTTCAAAAACAAAAAAAAATTAAAAAAAATATGGGAAAAAAATTATTTGAAAATGGTCCTATGATATTTTTAAGTAAACATAAAAATATCTATCAGTCATGATGGTTGTAAATTTTCTTTATTCCGTATAATTTAAAATAAAAAATAGGTAAATTTTTTTTAAAAAATCATAGGATAATCATAAAATCATTCTTGAAAACATTTTTTTGGAAAATATGGATATTGAAGAAAAATGATTTTATACAGAAGAGATAAATAATGTCTTTTTTCCTTAAAAAATACTTTTCGTATAGTAATTAATTAAAGTGAGGAAAATGGCTGTAAAAAATATATATTATTAATAAATAAGTATATAAGAATAAAATTAAATAAATTATTCATATAAGTATCATATAATTCCCACAATGTAAATTCAAATATAAATAATCCCATTTATGATTGGATTGAAACATAAATTCCTTACCTCATGTATCTCTTTTCCTTGTTCGCATTCAAACTTCTTTAATAATAAATATATATTTATTATAAATTTATTCCATGAAAATATTCATATCTATATTACTAGTTATGTTTTATTTATAACATATTATCACTTTTTGACTAATAATTTGTTATTAAAATCATTGTTCTGGGTGTAAACCGCATCATTTTCCAAGCATGTTTCAGTTTGATAGTCTTGATCCATATTCATTGATCATCGTTAAATAATTTAAAAAAATTAACTATTTTATAAACATAATATAAATTAATTATATAAATAGTTATAATCATTCATAAAAAATGGAGAAAGAAAAATGAATTACACAATTCATGGAGATGGTTGGACATATGTACGCATGAGCGTTATTTTCATTTTTTGACAGATGGAAAAAAACATAAATAAAAATTCAACTATATGGGTTAATATTATATCATATATAACATTTAAATTCAATTAATATATCCATATCACCATCCAATTATAATTTAAATGAAAAACAAATCACATCACTTCGTAGAGGTGGTAATCCACATGTACGCACGAGTGACGTTATCATTTTCCAATAGTTTGGAAGGTAAGAAGGTAGATGTAATATTATGATTATATAATATATATTAATTCATAAATATCATATGAAACTTTAAACTGATTAGAATAACCATCCATGAAATTTGGTGATAGAAAATTAATTGTATCGCTATGTGGAGATGGTAAGTCGTAATTACGCATGAGAAATAGTTCCACTTCCCATTTGATGATAAATATGGATGATAATGGTGAATTCATAATCATAAAAAAATTAAGTATATTAATGATATTTAAGTTATTATTTTATGATAAATACCATGTATTTAGATTAGGTAAATAAGAGCTGAAAAAATAAAGTGATCATTTGAGGTGATTACCTCTTCTTTGAAAGAACTCCTTTTGATCTCCTATTAAGGATACTAGGGTTTGTATTTTGGGAATATCACACCCTATATAATGATTATAATTAAGTTTATAAGGTATTTTTATAGAAAGTTTGGAGTTATAAGGCTCAAATAGGAATAAATAATTGATAGAGGATTCACCCGTTTATAATTTAGGTGAGGGGAACTTTTAAATTTTCTTAAAAAATTAAATAATAATAAAGTCATTATCTAGCCAAAACATCTCTGAAAGGCTAGGTGTTTTAATTTATGATAGTATAGGGTTATAATACCATATTAAATTAAGAATTTTATAAGTTTTTTTGTCATTTAAAATATTACCATTTTTTGTTAAAGACCTGGTTGACTAATTTTAACATTAATTATAGTAACATATTTTTCACCATTAAATTGTTATAATTTTACATATAAGGAAGAAATTGGATCATAAATGGAAAATGTTTGAAATTTTATACCATATAATATCCTAATTTTCATATTTCAATATTTTGATTATTTTTAAATAATTTAGTAAAATATTATTTTTATAAAATAGTATTAATGTTTATTTGGACATTATTCTTTTATTTTGACATAAAATACATAAAGTAAAATTTTAAATTCGAATATAATCCTAAAAAATTTTAATAACATGTTATATTAATATATAAATTTTGTGTAACATGTTAAATAATTCAAATTATATCATTTTTATATTTTTAGTATCATTTTTTTATTTTTCCATTAATTGGATAACTAATGTTTCAGTGTTATGTAAGAATTAAAGATAATTATTTAATACCAAAAAATTTTAAGTAAATTACATAAATTAAAATACATTTATTATTATAAAAATATTCATTTTTTAATACATCCCTTACTTTTTCCCTATGTGGACACATAATATATATTTAATACTAAAAGAGTTATATTTTATAACTTTCTTTGATTTAAATAATATATTGGTAATTTTCATGGAAAATTGTCCATTAAAAACTCAAATTCATGCCTAAGGTTATAAGGATAGAATTAAATTCATCCGTTAACAATTATTATGAATAATTTTAGCCTTATCACTTAGTTTTAACCAAGATAAACCTGATTTACCATTTACTAAGTTGATAACTTTTACCACTGTTACTATTCATATAAACCAAATATAAACGAGGAATATTTACCAATTATAAACCTTATGATTCTAAATAAGAAATAAATTTTATCAAATTAAATAACTATAGGTGGGAATATTTTATTTTACAAATAAGTGTACAAAATTCTATGAAAACTAATTTTAGAAAAATACATTTTTTAGGCATAAAAAATGGTTTATTGTTAGCACATGCCTAGAAAAATATTAAATGAATGTTAAAACATTTTATTTAATATGTAATATATTATTTAACTAATATAATTCAATAATAAATATTAATTTATTTTATTAATATAAAAATTCATTTCATGCATTAAAAACAATTTTTATGAAAAAAATATCACTTATATTTTTAAATAATTTTTATTCTCAATTTTAATCATTTGATAACCAATGAATTAATTTTATAAATTCATAGATAATAAATTATTCATAATTTAGTTTTTACTACTAATACTCATTTATTCAATATCTAGGAGAGATACCTCACATATTAATATTTTATTGGTATATTGTGGTTCATTTAAACACAATTTTACATGCAACGCAAGATATAGAGGAAATCAAATTATTTAAAGGGAAATATTTTTCAAAAAAATTAGGTGTTAAATTTTACCCCCTTAAAAGGAATTTATTTCAAAAAAAAATTACTAAAATATAAAAAATGAGGATATATCTATTTCATTGCATCCTTAGGTTCCCAAATATATTTTTCGAATTTGTGGTTTCTCTAGAGAACTTTAACCAAATGAGTATTCTAGTTCTGAGCACATTATCTCTATGATCCAAGATTTATACCAGTTATTCCTCATAATAAAGATCATTCTATAGTTATACAAAAACTTATTTCAGTGTATTTGAAGTATCAGGTATGTACTTCCTAAGTAGAGATACATATAACTTGTTATAAACATGAGAGATGTTCTGTAGAAATGCTTAATGATAAGTTGTTGTCCCTACTCAATAAATAATATCAAAGGGGAAAATATACAAAGGACTCATATTTATTTTCTTCCAAAACCTCATGACCTTTTTTCATGGGTAAATTCATAGAAAAACCTTCTCACCAACTTTAAATTCTAGATTATGTTGATGATTTTTAGAAAAACTATTTTGTAGAATATGAGAAATCATAATATTCTACTAAATAGTTATAAATTTCTCTACCATTTACTCATATAGATTAGGTATCAATAGCTTTAAATCTCCAAATTTATCCTATAATATTGTATTTATAAACTTCTTTCCATGTATTTATTTATTAGAATCCATATGAAAGATTAAGTGAAAGCTATTGTTGTAAGAAAACTCAACTAGAGGATGGTGTAGATACCAATAAACTTTGAAATATATAGAACTAGATCTTAGTATATCCTCTATGTTTTTAATGTTTCTATTAGACTAACTAACTTTCTAAGGATTATAAATTGTACTGAAACTCATATCTATATCCAATTCCTACTAAAGACTTCATAATTACTTCAAGGTAAACCCCGTATCCCAATCAAATATAATGGAATGTGGTACTCCATAAATTATTAACACTTAATTAATATATATTATGGAAATATGATCAAGAGATAAATATTATATAATATAAATTAAGTTTTCAAACTTCATATGTTGATCAACTACAACCCATGTAGCATTTTGGACTTTAGATTTTTTGGACAGTCTAATGAAAAATTCCATGGTGATGTTTTCCCATTTTAATTCTAGTATTGGTAATGGGGGTAACATTACCTTAAACTTATATATCTCAACCTTAACTTGTAAAATACCAAGAATTGAGATACATATTATGCAATATATATCTATATGTTATCTATCCATAAATACTCTTTTAGGTCTCTATAAATGTTTTTAATTCCATGATGAATATATAATAACAAACTATGAGCCTCATCCAACAGATCCTTTTTCAAATATAGTATTGATATGACGCATAAATGGTTCATGAACCGTATCATTCCCTTACAATCTAGTTTTAAGTCAAAAACATTTTCCACATTCTTTTCTAGCTACACATCATCCTTTTATGCCTCCTTAATCCTCAATTATATATATATTTTAACGTTTATTTGAGAAAGATGATATTTCTCCCCTACATTCATGATTTCCATATCCATCCTTTACAAATTCAAAATATTGTATATTTTTTGATCATCATCATAGATAGGCTAGCATGGTCCTTTCAAATCAAATAATTTTCCCCCTTGTTCACCTTCCTAGAGGGCTAATTTTTAATTATAACATATCCTAGTCTGTAATTTGATGCATCACTATAGATCATAAAACATTCACCATTGTAGGGATGTGTTAGAATTGGTACACTAACCGACCATCTTTTTAGTTCCTTGAAATTATTCTCACCTTCCTCCATCAACACGAAAATAACCCATTTTTAAGTCAACTTGGTGATTGGATTATATTATCATGATAAATATCTCACAAAACATTGATAATATCTAACCAATCTATGTAAACTATTGAATTTAGTTACCATGGTTGGTCTAATATATTTCTCAATAACTTATGTCTTTGAAGGATCTACTGATATACCCTCACTTGAGATTATATGATCTGGGAATGAATCTTTCTAAAGACAAAATTCACAATTTTTAAATTTTTCAAAAAGCGTATCCTTCCTCAAGGTCTTCAGAACATTCTTCAAGTAATATTCATGCTCCTCCTTACTCTTTTAATATATAATAATATCATCTATAAATAATACTAAAAATATATCAAGTTAACATATAATGACTCTATTCATTAAATATAAGAAGATAGCATGAGAATTAGTAAAATTATATGGCATCACTATGAATTCATCACATCCATACCTTGTATAGAAGGTCATCTTAGGTAAATCCTCTTTATTTACCCTCAATTGATGATATATATAATGAAGTTAAATATTTTAAAAGTATTTACATATATTTAGTTGATAAAATAATTCATCAATATGGGGGATAGGCTACTTCTTCTTGATAGTGATCTTGTCAAGTTCTCCATAATCAATCCAAAGACGCATTGACTAATATTTTTTTCTTAACAAATTGAATAAGTCCACTCCATGGTGATATATTAGGGTTCATTAATACCTTATCAATATTTCTCTAGATTTTCTCATTTAATTATTACAACAAAATTGGGGAAATTCTCTAAGGAGTCTTTGAAATAGGCATATCACTAGGTGTGAGTTCTATTGAAAACCCAACATCACACTTTGAAGGTAGACCAGGTAATTATTTTGGAAAGATATATAAAATTACCATACAATAGGTGAATACTTAATAATGAGTTTCTCACCAACCATGTGGGATAGATAACCTTCATGGGTATAAATTAAGACCAACAAGACAAAGTTCATATTCAACCTCACATCAATAAATGGTCATCAATTCATTTAGAATATGAAATATGACATCTCTTCATTGTAAATTGATATGGGATCCATATAAATAAATTCATTCCATGCCTATAATATCATCAAATTAAACTAAAAGAATAGTCATAAGATTTGTATAAAGAATTTTTCAACAAACATCAATCGATGAGTAACTATAGAGTTGAGATGTGACCAACATACCATTAGGATTTTTCACATATAGATCGACATCTAATAATTGAGGTGATATTGTGATACCATTAGAAAATTACTTAGATATAAAAATAGTGGCTAGACCCATAATTAAATATGAAATTAGTTTTTCTAGAGTGGATGATAAGTGTACCTTTCACTATTATATTCTCATAACCAACATCAGCATTCCTAATCACATGATATTTAATTTTTTTTGTTTGGGATCAATTGTTTGTTAATTATAATCATAAAAACACTCAGATTCATGAACGTGTTGTAATAATTCTCATATTCCTTGCATATGAATAATTGGAGCATGGGTGGTGAATTATTTGGCATGTTATTTTCTTCTATTGAATTTTCCATTGTATTCATTCTCTTTTAACATTCACTAACCTTATGAACCACATTTACACACTAACATAACCACCTAGTTCCATTCAAGAAACTTCCTAGATGTTTATTCCCACATGTTTTTTCTTGTAGATGGATAAAATTTATATCCACCATGTCATTTATTCAAGTTTTAATGGGAATAAATCTTCCTTTTCTTATCAAAACCATGTGAATGGTGGTAATCTCCATTTTTCATTTATACTTTGAGTGCAAATCAAAATATTTCTTCATAGATTCTAATTTATCTTATATCTAATTCCTTTGAGAGTCTTAGTTTTAATCCACCAAATAATCAGTTAATTTTACTTTCAAGACTCATAATGAAACTAGAGGCATACCTTGAAAGTATTGTAAAATTTTCTTTATTGGTACAAATGGATCCACCATCCTTTTTCTTAATCTTAATGAATTCATTTTCCAAATTTTTATATAGAATAAGATTAAAGTACTTACTAATAAATATCCCCTTAAACTCATCCCATTCAATGGATACAAGTTCTTTTTATTACCTTTTATTCTAAATAATTTTCCAATATTGATATATTTAACCTTATAGATGATAAATATCAAGGAAAGATTTATCATATCACAAGTATTGAAGAACATAAAATATTTTCTCAATGATGTTGATCTAGTTCTCAGCCACTAGTGTATTAGATGGTCAAATAAAACAAGGTGGTTTTTAATCATGAAATATTCAATGGTACATTTATTCTTCCTTTGATCATTTGTATACTCAAAATAATTTGTATCCTTAGAGTGTTGTGTGAGTATAACAGAATGAGTTTACATTCAAACTCCGAGAATATTTGGTTTCTCAAGTGGAAAACCATTGTATTTCTCATCACATTTAGCATTAACATGATTCCTTTTGATTCCATATAATGACAAAAACCAAATAAAATAGTCTGATAAACAATAATCATATTGGAAAACCACATAATCATTAAAAATCATTTATATAATGGCTAAAGAATTACACCTTCTTCTATTAAACCTTAGGTTTGACCTAGGTCATTCACAATTATTACCAAAACCTTAGTATTTTATCCTATACTTATACTTATCCTAAGGGTTTTCATAAATTTTTCCTAACCATAATCACTAAATATTGACTAAAACCTACTCTAATATCAATTATAGTAACCTGATATTTTCACACATAAATATTACATCTTTTTAGATAAATATTCAATTCTTAATAATTTGATTCTCACTAAAATCATAAAGTTTTAGATTCTTTAGAGACTAGATATAAAATCTTCTTATTTAATTAAATATCTTCAATGAATCATATAATGATACACCCATATAGTACTCATCATAGGTCTCCCCTACTTAAAACATTACTCACATCCTATGGAAATGAAACATAAGAAAAGGTGAGTTCTGAGGCTTAATATGAGTATGAATGGGAGATATAAATTGATGATCATATGAAATAATAGGCTAATCATAAGGGTATAATACCATGACTATAACATATAATTTTCATATCTATTCTAAAAAATATCATAAACATGGGTTATGTTATATAAATTATAATTTCAAAAGTCATTAATGATAAGAACAAGGAATCATCATAATGAAATCATGAACAATAAGTTCATGTCATAAAATTATGTGGTACCATAATTAGTATAGAAACACGTTTATATGTCAAATTTAACTAACAAGGCTATCAGATCTAAAATCAAAACCTTCTTTCCAAAATGGATCAATCACAATGACTTATTTTCCACAAGGAATCAATCCCTTGGAATTATTTCCCATAACAATTTCATGAGATATAATAATTTACCCAATGAATTTGAAGGAGATATAGTTTCCACCCAAAGAATAATTAAAACCATTCATATTTGTTCCACAAGATTATAAAACAACTATCATATCATTATTTCATAACTCATGTAAAGAAAAAGAGTTATACATTTCATCAAATCATAGCATAACCCATGAAAATAGGTTTCATAAACATATCATCATAATAAACATAAACAATCCATAGAAATAAAAGTGTAGGTAACATTGGATCACATCCCCAATTAAATATAAGAAACATTAAATTTTGTTTTCATTTATGAATACAGATACTATTAAAAGATCATTAAAAACATTAATGAGTAAAATACCCATTTCATATAAAAATCCCATTTCTATAACTAAAATTTCCAAAATATTATGGAAGAAATTTTATCTAAATATAGTTTTGTAAACATTAAAATTAATATTCAATATATTAAGTGGTCATGATGGTGTAAAATTTCATCCATGTCATATGAGTTAAAATAAAACATTATTCTTATATTTTTTTAAAAGTTCCTCATTCAGAAAAAAGACAATAAGATTCCTTATAAAATTATATGTAAAAATTCAAATAAGTGTAAATATTACTTTATATATAATATTATAATAATAAAATAATTCTTGAAAACTTTTTTAGAATATATATATATATATATATAAGAAAAAGGATTTTATATTTAAGAGAGAAATGAAGTTAATTTTCATTAAAACACTCTTATAATCTCATAAATAATTAAAGTGAAGAAAATGAAATAAAAATGTATATTATCAAGAAATAATCATATGACAATAAAGTTAAAGTAATTCATCAGATAATGATCATATAATTTCATCAATGGAAATTCTAGTATAAACAATTCCAATTAAAATAGAATTAAAACATAAATCTCTTACCTCAAGTCTAAACTTTCCTTGTTTGTGTTCAAAAAACCTGAGTAATAAATATTGATTGATTATAAATGTATTCTATAACAATAATCATATATATTGTACCATTTATGATTTATTTATGATATCCTATCACCCTTTAATTGATAATATTTTCTCAAAATCTCTATTATGGGTGATAACTTCTTCCTTTTACAAGTATGTTTTGGTTTAGCAGTCTCAGTCCTTCTAATTTGATCATGGTTCAATTATTTATATAATATTAATTATGGTATAAAAATAATATATAATCATTATATACATATTTATAATTACTCAAAAAAATGAAAATATAAAAATGAATGACAACATTCATGGAGTTGGTAGGCCATATGTATGCTTGAGTACTATTTTCATTTTTTTGATCGATAGAATGAAAAAAGGTAAATAATAATTAAACTTTATAGTATCATTATTTTATCATATATATCTTATAAATTCATTAAATATATCCTTATTACCATACATATTTAATGGAAATGAAAAAAAAATGCATCGCTTTGTGGAGGTGGCAGTCCAAACATACGCATGAGAGACATTATTATTTTTTAATAGATTAAAAGGTATGAAGACATATGTGATATGTAAGAACATGATTTTCCATATCAGGTATGTATTTTTTTTAACTTTTGGTTAAACCCATTTTGAGGTTAACTTTTTTCATAATCTCATAAACCGCACCTTAAGCTGGGTTGTTTTGTTTTATGAAGAAAGGTTGTAAGGGCTGAAAGTAGGTTATATGCCATGTAACTGATGTATGTCTAGAATGCACATTGTGTATCAAATACATGACTTGTAATGGTTTTCCTAGAATTTTTCACAATATGTAAATTATTTTTCTAATAGGGGATACCTTGAACATTACATGACATGTAAGGCATTTACACGTTGTGTAGATTCATGACTTCGTTTTTTAAAATAAGAGGTTATGATTCTTTTTTCTTGGATAGAACCACAAACCTCCATTCATCTCTCATAGCATCCCCATTTTTATCCTAATTCTAGGATTTGATATTTTTTTTCTTCTAAACTCTGATTCATGATCATTCTACCATGTTGGAAGTACACTGGTAAGTGCTTTAGTCTTTAGGGTCCTTTCATCCTTCTTCTTCCTAAGGGTGATGCAATTTTGACATAGGCTCATATACCCTATTTTCAAGGTGTTGATACATTCTTCATTTTTCTTCCAATATAGGAAAAACTAAGGGATTATAATAGACAAATATATTACTACATGCATAAGTTAGGTGGTCTATGACTCATCCCTAATGTCTCACATTTTTATAAATGGTCGTTATTGGTCACACACTAGTTTCACCAGGAATTTCTTATTAAATTCATATGTTAGGAATATAATCATTATAATAATATTTTATATTCATTCATATATATGATAATTATATAATTGGAGGTTATGACCCCATTGACTTCTACCCTAAGTAGTGTTATCCCTTATTTTTTTCTTATAGTGATTTTTTTATGACTATATGCTCCACTATTTATGAATTATTTGGATTGGACATTATAAAGGTAAGTTCATTAATTAAATGGATGAATTACTAATGGATATTACATGTATAGTATCACTTGACCCTTTAAAGGTAAGTGTTTTAATATAATAAATTTAACTCAATTATAAATGGAAAGTATATTATATGTATCACTTATACAAGTTAAATGTAATTGAAATGGTAATGGGTTGCATATCCTTACACCTACTTGTCATGATAATAAAACGTAAAGTAATGAACCTAATACTTAAACATGTAATGAATGTAAAAAATGGTTTCATGACTTATTTATCTCTGTCACCTAGTATTAAAGGTAATGGAATAAACCTATTGAATTATTAAAAGGATTGAAAATTGCGTGGCCTTAATTAAAGAATTATTTATTAATAAGGTGGAAATTTCATATGGACATTTTTATATTTTATATGAGGGATCAGACTTGAGCCATCCTTGGATTCCTAAGGTAATTACTTCATCACTCAAAGGAATCGATTCCGATTCAAGGATCTGACTTCCAATGGAGATACCCACATTAGAACATGGTTCTAATCTATTAGTGGATGGCAAACATGATGTCATATGATCCATTCACTGTCTCTGGGATATTATTATTCCTTGGATACACTCCTTGGATACATCATGATTTATTTAAACATGTGGTTCCATATATTAACCCCATTGGGCCCAATCATTCCTATCCCATTTTACCTTGGAAAATATCCTTAGAACAAGTTAGAACTATTTATAGTGATATTCCTTTGGCGATGCCCCTTGGATTACAATCAGACCCCTCATAGCTAGGCTGCATGTTATTACTGAGTTTTCTTAAACCCTAAGGTCAAGTATTACTTGGTTAATACATTGGATCCTATTTATTTTTTATCATCATTATTGGATTCCTTGCGATACCATAGATCCTTTATTATTATAATTGTGATACTTTTTTAGTGTTGTTATACCTCACGTGATTTATTTATATAAATTGAACATATTTTAATTAAATAAATGTTATCATGTTCAAATAAATTACCAATTGAGGATTAAGAAAGTATCGAGGTGTTTAAAATTTTTCCCTACATTATATTTATATAAACCTACACATTATTTCTATTTATATTCACAGGCTTAATTTTAATGGATGTCATTGGTGGTGGTCTGCAATAATTTATCTCACACCCTATCTAGACCATTGATGGTAACTGGGTAGATTATATGTATGCAATTTTTTACAAGGGGAAGCATCCTATATTTTACACCTGGTCTTTCTTTCTATGATTTGGATGGATCATGGTAGAAGATGATAGGACTAGTGCGCGGGGTGTTGGATAGTTTTTGGATTATTTTTTATTCCTTTGTGTAGAATTTATTTCCAACATCCATGTATACATGTTTTATAAATTTATAGGTACATGAAATAATTTACCATCATTTTGTATATGATTTAGTTTCTAATTATTAGTTGATTGTCAGTTGATTGGTTGTTTATATCTACTTATGCAATGGTGAGTTTCTAGTTCTTTACTTATAGTGTCTATTTCCATTTTTCATCTATTTACATATGATTCTATTTTTTATTTTCTCATTATTATCCTCTATTTTCTAATTTACATGAGGTCAAAGTCTCTCCACCGATACACCCTAGTCCCTCACTTCTAATCGACAACATCTGGCGTATGTGGAGGCACACTTGAGGCCATGTGGCTAACCGAGCTTCGAGTACCTCTAAGTGGAACCCAGGTTTAGGACATAAAAATATGGTATTAGAGATTTATTTTCTATCCATTATATTTTGAGACTATATAAAAGATATTAGGAACACTTTGGAAATTGGATATAATTTGTTCTTATGAGTATTTAACCCACATTCAGGGTAAATAATGAGTTTCTTAAAATAAGATTTTTTTTTTGAATTTTTCATATTACAGTTGATATAATTCCAAAATTAGGTGATACACATGATATGTTATGGTTATTATTATTATTATTATTGAGGGTTACATTTTATCCTTGGAAAAATGAGATGAGGGTTTAGAAGAATAAATCATGCATCATTATAGGCATTGATAAATCACATGTCATCCATATGTCATTCCATATAGGTGAATTTTACTGCTTGCATTGTTTTTTTACTATGATTGATGAGTGAGATATGGTAGTTATATTTATGCATGTTCTACTAACATATTCTATAGGTTAAGGTCTTGGTTATTGTTAGTGTTACCATCAATATAAATAGTGTTTTCTTTTATAGGTTGATTGTCGAATCTTAAATAGTTGGTTTCTACCCATATCAGTTATGTACCTCTTGTTACATGAGATACTCTATAACTATGATTGAGTGATTTACAATTTCAATTAATGAGTCTTATGGGCCTTAGTGGATTGGAATATGTAGATAACTTATTCGGGCCTTCATACATTACTCATTACAATCTAATACTGATGGTAGATAGAGTAGAATAAAATTAATGGGTGTCGAGTTTAGGGATAAGCTGTATGGGACCTTATTTACTAGGAATGTAGATCCATTTTAATTCAACATTGATATATATATAATAAAATGAAAACTTAATATTTAAATCTTGAACTATAAAATGAAATGGTTTTCAGTAAATGAAACTAAAAAATGTGATTACCCTTCATCTACTGGAACCCCTATAAATAAAACATATGCACTTACCTATACCCTTTCCTTCCAAAGGGGTAGTTGGGGTAGTATACCTTGGGTAGTGATCCCTTATTCTTATGATATAATTATCTTAGTGATTATATATGATTCAAATATTAATCGGATCCATGTTATTGTAATTTGTAGGGATATGTTACCATGACATTCTCATTTCATGTACCAAGAATGTGGTGATGACCACACTTTAGATATGGTGGGCCCTGAGCGGCCAGTCTTACTTCTAGGAGTGACACTTGAGGAACCACCTTCTATACTTGATTTAGGAACTGATGCTTAGTTTTGAGATTTTTTTTATATATGATTTATTATATGTAGGGTTCTCCATGACCCACAACTAATATGGTTGATCTGACTCTTGATTTCCATCAGTAGCATCCTCCCACCTTTTTAAGGGATGGTGGTCCCAAGACTACTGAGTCTTGGATGGAGGGAACTCTATGTATCTTAGAGGATCTGGAGACACCTCTAGAGACAAATTTCAAAATTAATACCTATATTTTGAGTGATTATTCCAAGAGATTCTATGATGTTATTACCTAGTCTGGTTATCATTAAGGCATGGTATTGGTGGATTTTTAGACTTCCCTCTATGATTACTTATTTACTCTGATATAAAGATCTAACTAAGCCAGATATTTCATGAACCTAGAGCAGGGTTCTATATTTCACATTTATTATTCAACAAGTTTTATGTATTTTCAATGATTTTAAATGACTCTACCCAGTGATGATTTATCGCATTCTATATGATTTGAGGATGGGATGAAATATTCCATCTATACTTAGAAGAATGTCATTAACTTATATAACTTTTCTGAGATCATGAACCCGGACCTTCTCACTGAGAAAAAATTATGATAAGGTGAGAGTTATTTGAAAAAAATTAGTGTCAAAGTAGGGTAGTAGTTATTCTGATAGTAGGAAGTGTACCCTGGATGTTTCTCATCATAGAAATGGCAACCAGAGTATCTGCTCTGAAAGATCTATTATATTCCATCATTGTGGATGGAAGGGGAATCTGAAGACTCCTTGTGATAGATACCCTCTTGAGTGTAGTGTTTGTGGTTGTATGGGACAATTTTAGAGATTCTATTGTACATTCCCATATACTTATAGTGTTAGAGGGTTCACATTAGCTCCACCTTTAGGAGTGGGATCAATTGTGTCACATCAGGCAAGGAGTTAGAGTAGCACTAAATAGAAAGGATGAGGAGGAAGTCATTATCATTGTATCCAAACTTATGATTATCAGCAATAATACAGAGAACCTACTCAGGATAGTTTATATATAGAAAAAGAATGTGGATCATGTCAATTGCATACATTATAGTCAATACCCTAGGATCAACGTGACAGACCATCTATAGTATAAGGTGATATTTTAGTAGCCACTACTATATTATATACCTTACTGGATACAAGTACTTCACACTGTTTTATCTATTTATCAACCTTGGAAATTATTGATTTGAAAATTTAGTATTGATGTTGGTTGATGACCCTAGACATACCTTTGGGTGTGTAGTCAAAGGGCATACACCAATTCTAGGACTTCCCCCTTGATGTAGTTAGTTATCCCTTCTTATGGAACCTCTACATACTCGAGATGATAGGTTTAAATTTCATTCTCAGAATGGATTGGTTGGATCCATTTCACACCTATGTGGACTACTATCATTTTAGGGTATCATTTACATCACTAGAGGGTGGTAGTTATATTCATAAGTGTGAGTGGATTGTATATGTCGGTAGAGCTGAACTAGATCATCATGGGATTAGTGGAGTGACCACCCATATTTCTAGTATTTTCATATAGGATTGGAGAATATATCTAAAATATTTTCCCTGGTAGTATATCATTTCATGGACATCTTTATTAGTGATTTTTTAATATTACCACCTAATATAGAGGTAGATTTTATGATTGATCTTGTTCTAGGGGAAGATCTGGTGTCTATTCCTCTATGTAGGATAGTTCCTACTAAACTCTGGGAGCTCAAGAGATAGTTGGAAGATCTAGTGTCTATATGATTTAACTGACCTAATACTTCTTCTTGTTGATTTCCCATGAATTTTTTCAATAAGGATTATGGGACCCTTCATCTATGTGTGGATTAATGATGGTTGAAACAATATACTATAATTAAATGGTATATACTACCTCGATTAGATGATATCATTAAAAACTTAGAGAAGCTAGTGTGTTTTCTAAGATCGGCCTAAAATTGGGCTATCATCATGTGTGATTTTGGCCTTCAATTATACCTTGAATATATTTTAGTAGTATGTATAGTCTTTATGAGTATCTTGTTATACCATTCAGTCTTACGAATTAACCCTCTGTTTTCTAGGATTTTATGAATAGGGTTTTCCACCCCTATTTGGATTCCTTCATCATGTTATTTTTGGATGAAATATTAATGCATTCTCATACATAAATATACCATACTAAACACATTTATATCATTTTGAATACAATGAGTGAGAATCATATTTATTCCAATCTTGATAAGTGACACTTATGGATAGAAAAAGTTCACTTCTTTGGTCATATTATCTCGGAATTAGGAGTATATATTGACCTAGTGAATGTGATTGTTTTGGTTTCCTGGGAGTATCCCAAGAACATGTTTGATATATGAAGTTTCTTGGGGTGGGGTGGATGTTATAGGTGTTTCATATAGGAAAAATCACACCTTTTTTCACCTATTATTATTTTTACAAATAAGGGTGTCAATTTCCTAAGGTTAGAAGGTAGTGATAAGTCCTTTTAGGATATAAAATAAAGGCTTAATTTGGCACATAATTTGATTCTGATAGATCCTAGAGGAGGCTATACAATGTTATGTGGTTCATTAGGCATCAAGTTGGGTTTAGTTCATATGAAACAGAATATATTCATTGCATATGGGCCTTTCTATTTGAGACCACACAAGTGAAATTACCTGACACACAACCTTGAGCTAGAATTTATTATCCAAGACTTACACTGTTGGGGACATGATATGATTAGTGAGAACATTGTGGTGAATATGCACCACAAGAGACACAAATATATATTTACATAGTGTGACATGAATCTCATATAGTTAATATGGGTCAAATATCTTCATTCCTTCAATATTGAGCTCGCCTAAATGCTTAGAAAGGGAAATTAAATAGCGGATGCACTATGTCAGAAAAACTATGTATAGACTTTACTAGAATCCAATAGTGAATAAAAATTTATGGCCTTATTTTATGAGATGCATATAGATTTTCATAAGAGTTGTTAGCATTCTAATCTTTCATCCTTGATAGTTACCTCTTCACTACATAGAGGGTGGAGTGTTGATAGTTTTTAGATCCTAAAGGCTTGGTTCCATGGGAGAGTATTACTGGAGAGGACCCACCTCCAGATTGGTCGGTTGATGGAGAATACATAATGTGTATTCATCAATGCTTCTGGGTTCCTATAAATAAGATAAAGGAACTGATGTGAGAGTCCCACACTTCTTAGTGGGTAGTTCATTTAAGAATCTCCAAGATGTATCAATATATTAAATGCTAGTATTGGTGGCCTAGGATTAAATATCAGATAGTAGGTTTTATCATTAGGCATTCCACCTATCTATAGGTGAAGGTGGATATCTAGTAACCAACATTATTTTTACAGCTGTTATCGATCCGAGAATGTAAATGGGAATATATTTCCATGGATTTTGTATTTGGATTACCAACTATTCCTCAAGATAGAAATAATGTTTGGGTAGTAATGGATCAACTGAAAAAGGTAGCTCATTTCCTTCTAATTTAGGAGACTTTCTAAGCTGATGAGTCAGGAATATTGTATGTCTATGTGATCATATGACTACATTGGGTCCATCATACTATCATTTCAGATAGATACACTCATTTCAAATCTATTTTCTCAAAAGGGTTATTGATATCTGTGGATACACAGGTGATCTTGAGCACAACCTTCCACCCAAAGATTGATGTCTAGTCGAAATGAATAATATAGGTGTTCGAGGATATGATCTGAGCATGTTCCCTTGATTTAGATGGATCTTAGAGGAAGAATATTTTTCTTGTTTATTATTCCTATAATAATATCTTTCATGTGATGATTTATAAGGCTCATTATGATGCCTTATACGGTAAGTCATTTCTTTCACCCTTGTACTAGTTAGAGGAAGTATAGGTAGTGATACAAGGTTCCCATCTCATTCAGGAGACTTATTGGAAGGTATATCTATTTAGGTAGTGTATGTCTACTACTCAATATACATAGGAATCATATGTTGATCGTCGTCTATGACCTATGGAGTTTGAGAATAGGGATTGTTTTTTCATGTGGATATCACCTAGACTTGGTCATATATGGATACTGAGGAAAGTGAGGTTTTTGCCTCACTTTTTTAAGATGGTAAGACTTTGGATAGACTCGGTACGATAGCCTATCAATTGTTATAACCTTAAAGGTATTATTTCATGCATGATTTCTTCCACATTTCATAGCTTCTCCATTATCATGGTGACCTATCTCATACTTTTGATCCTGATGAGGTTGATTTAGATGATAATTCTTCTTTTGAGGTTTAATTCATACACATCATTGACTTGAGAACTAATTCTCTATGAGTATAGTTTGTCTCTTTATTATGGGTGTTATGGAAGCACGAGCATGTGGAGGATGAGATTCAATAGTGGGAGGTCAACTTACATGCTCAGTGGTTAATGGTTTTCTCAGATAGCATTTATCCACCCTTGGAAGATAACTCGGGACAATTTCCTTTAAGGGGGAAAGATTGTAAGAACTCAATTTTTCTTATTAGGTATGGATTATTTTGACTTTTTTTTAACCCTTTTTGAGGTTCTCTTTTGGATTAAACATGAAAACCACACCATGAAATATGTCTTTTTTATTTTGGGAAGAATTGTTATAGGGGATGAAGGCGGGATGCAGGCCATGTACACAATGTGTATTTTGAATATATATTGTGTATTAAATATAGTATTTTTAATGTTTTGGTTTGAAATTTTCATAAGATGTGAATTATTTTCCTAAAAGGGGTGACCCCAATCATTACACAAAGTTTCAATAATTTACACACCATGTAAATTCCCGATTTCTATTTTTAAAATAAGAGGCAGAACCTCCTTTTTATCTAAAATATAGGAATCGATCTTGTTTCTCCATCTATACTCAGATTCCATATTTGTCTTCCATGTTGGAAGCATGATGGTTAGTGATTCAGTCATTAGGATCCTTTCATCATTCTTCTTCCTATCAGCAATTCTATTTTGATGTAGGATCAATTGCCCTATTTTTAGGGTGTTGATCTATTATTTAGTTTTCATCTTATCCAGACCAAAAAAAAGGGTCGATATTGTATGAGGAGGGTACTATAAGAATAAGGTAAGTGGTATATGACTCATCCATCAAGTCTCACCATATTAAAAACTTTTATCATTGTGCACACACCGGTTTCCCAGGGAATTTATTATTAAATTCATATTCCATAATGATAATAATCATGCTTGTATTATAGACACCTTTCTATATATGATTATTACATTGTTGGATGTTATGACCTAAAAGTATTCCACCACCAGTAGGGTTATAAATTATTTTTTTATGACTATCTATACCACCATTTGGGTGTTCCTTGACTTGGAATTTATAAAGGTATGTTATTTAATTAAATGAATAAATAATTGATAGCTATTATGTGTATAATATCACTTAACCCCTCTAAGGTAACTGTTTTAATATAATAAGAGAAACTCAATTGTAAATGGAAATTATATTATATAAATCACTTGGATTGTTAAATGTAATTGAAATGCTAATGGGTTTCTAGTTCTTAGACCACCTTGTCATGATTATGAAAGGTAAAGGAATGAACCTAATAGTTAAATATGTAATGAAAGTAACAAATGGTTGCATGTCCTGTTTAGCCTTGTCACCTCGTATGAGAGGAAATGGAACAAACCTATTAAATTCATAAAAGGTGTGATTATTACATGGGCTTAATTAAATAATAAATTATGTATAAGGTGAATATTTCATGTGAACCTTTTTATCTTTTAAAGAGTGGTCATACTTGATCTATCCTTAGATTCCCAAGGAATTTCCTTAATCACTCAAAGGATGCCATCCCTATTCAAGGATTCAGTTTCAATGGGAGATACCCAACATGATACATGGTCCCTATCTACTAACAGATTCTAGGAATGACATCATAGGATCCATTCACTATCTTACAGATATTAGGATGTGTTGGATGCAATCATTGGATCTAGCTTGATTTCATCAGACAAATGGTACCATGGATTCACCCCAATGGGCCTAGTCGTGCTTATCCCATTTTACCTTAGATGAGATCCTTGTACTTAGTTAGAACTCTTTACAGTGGAATTCCTTGGGCGATTCCCCTTGGATTACACTCAGACCCCTCATAGCTAGGATTAATGTTGTTACAGAGTTGCCTTGACCCTTGAGGTTATGGATTCCTTGGTTATTACCATGGATCCTCTTTGTTTATTATCATCATTATTGTATTCCTTGTGATACCTTGGATCCTTTAATATTATAATCATGATACTTTGTCAGTGTTGTTATACCTCATGTGAATTATTTATAAAAATTGAACCTAAATGAATTAATAAAATAATCTCATGTTTATATACATTACTAGATAAGAATGAATCATGTATCTGGGTTTTTAAATTTATGTACTACTTTACATTCACATATACCTGCACACGGTTTCATTTTATGCTCACAAACTGGATTTGTATGGACATCATTGGTGGTGTCCTACTCAGATTTACCTCACATCCTATTTAGGCCTCTGATGGTACCCAGGGAGATTATATGTATGTAGGTGTTGACAAGGGGAAGTGTTCTTATTTGGAAACCAAATTCTTCTTGATTTCATTAGGATAGATCTTGGTAGTAGATGATCGAAATAGTTTTCAAGATGTTGGATTGTTTTTAGCTTCTTTTTTTCTTTTGTATAGCATATATTTCCTACGGCAATGCGTAACTATTTTATAGATTCACAGGGACATGAAATAAATTATCATAAATTTTTAAATGATTAATTTTCTAGTTATTAGTTGATTATTAGTTACTTGGTTGTCTATTTTGTATTCTACTTTGGTTGGTTATTAGTCATGTGCTTATAGTGTTTGTTTCTGTTGTACCATATGTATTCATATGATTCCACTATTTAACTTATTATCATTATCCATTTTGATCCACTCTGACATGATGAAATAGTCTCCCAATGGACACAACCTAGTCCCTCTCTTCTAGTCGGCAGTCTCTAGTGTATGAGAAGCCATGCTTGACGCCACGTAGCCAACCGGGCTCGGGGAACCTCTGAGTGGTACCTGGTTCTATGTAATCACAAGCTATTATAATTATAGAATTAAAATTATGTTATAAATATTATTTAAAAACTATAAACCCATTATAACAACCATATATAAAATATAGTGATGGTAAATTAATTGTATCACTATGTAGAGATGATAAGTTGTATGTGTGTACAAGTGATACTTTCACCGCACATTTTATGTGAAAGGGGGTGTAAATGGTGAATTAATAATAATAATATTTTAGTAGATTTATGATACAAAATTACTTATTTCATGATAAATATCATGGATTTAGATGAGGTAAAAAGGAATTAAAAAATGACAAGTTAAGGCAATTACCTCTGCTTTAAAGAAATCCTTTAGATCGCTTCTTAAGGATCTTAGGGTAGATCTAATAGGAAGAGTAGAACCTATATAATGTTGATAAGTAAGATTATAATGTATTTTTTAGGATATGGTAGAGCTAAAAATCTCTATGTTTCATAAATAAGTGTGGGATGATGTACTCTTTTATAATTGAGGTGAGGGGAACTTTTAAAATTTTATAAAAGATTAATTTATAATAAATTCATTCTAAAAAAAATTCCTTCAAAAGTCTAGGTATTAGAATATAATATAGTATATGGTTTTAATACCATAATATAATAAAAATTTGATAGGTTTTGGTGACATTTTAAACCTTATCTTTTTTGTTAACCACTTGGTTAACCAATTTTAAACGTAACTGCGGTAATATATTTTTTACCCTTAACGTGCTATATTCTAATGAAATAGAATATATTCCGAAGGTGTGATAACTCCCATTATTCCGTAAATACACATCACCACACTCAACCTCACACAAATCAGAGAAGTATTCTCTATTCAATCACATGTGTTATAGGAATAAAAAATAAAGGACTTAATATTTAGGTATGGTATTCCTGAAAACATTGAGAACATTTGAAATATCAAAATCATACTCTAAAAAAAATCAATGATAATTGATTTAATTATTATTTTTCTCTATTTTGGGTAATTAATTTTAATATACAGAGGTTGTTTATACTAATAAAACTTCACTATCAAATTTATAAACAGAAATCTTCTCCTAGAAATGTTGTAATCCCTACACTTACCACTATTATTATTTCAACCTCAATTATTTATCCCTTAATCCTCTATTTTGATAGGGCCATATTTATTATTTTCATTAAATAGTAAGAGAGATTTCACCTCTTTCAGGAAATAATGTACCCCTTTTTATGTCATTAAGTCCTTAAAAACTTATATGATACCTCTAATGATGTTTATAGAGTAATTTTAATGAATTGTCATTTATCTTGACATCTATATTCAAAATATTCAAAAATAAATTTTTAAATCATTCAATTTCATCATGACTATAGTCATGGGCACATCGTGATAGTATACAATCTCAATATCTTATGAAATCTTCTAACCAAGGATTTATTCATATATAGATTCCCATGTTTTTAATAAATTTATATAGTAGTAGACACATATGCAACCACTCGATGGACCACATCCCCTGTATATAATTATATATGGTTACATGTTTTATGAAGTACATCAGATGACATGTAAATAGAGATAATAGTAGTCTATATATCATGAAACATGGTGGTACATTTCATTTTCTAACACCTGAAATCTCAAGAAGGTTGTTTCAATCAATAAGAGAACACATTTTTATCCTCCATAGATTAAAAATAATTTCCATTAAATTTATTTATCTCAATCATTATTAAACACATTATTATGAGTTATACAGATCAGATACCAATTTTTATGAGATGTGTTGTTATGGAAGTTTGAATTAAATGGAAAGGATACAATTATTTATATTATATCCTATGATTTGAATTGATAGATAATTTTATTATGTGACCAGAAAGTAAATAGGATGAGGAAGATCAATATAAACACACATTAATAACAGAAAATATAAAATAAAATGGGACATAGGATTTAATATATACCTGTCCATAATGAGAAAACATCATGGATATAACATCACATCATCAATCTTCATTACAAAAAAAACTACTAGAATAAAGTACACTCGAGGGTTGTAAAAGGACTATAAAAACTATCTTAGTAATGAAACTAAGCTAAACCCAATAGTGGTGATCAGACCCAACACATGGAGTTAGAAACCTACCTTCCTGGACAAACATACATTATGCACTCGAAGCATAAAGGATACAGAAAAATAAACAAGAATGGAAATAAATATACTTACAGAGCTAGTTCTCAATACCAATACCTATTTAGGGATAGAAATATTGAATCTATATCCTTGGTAATAAACATATTTCAAGTGATTTACCCACTCGATGATTCAAATGATTCTCTTATGATCTTCACAAGAACACTATTTCAGGATCAAGTACGGAGGTTTGGGGCTTCAAACCAAAAAAATGAGTACTAGAAGTGCCTTATATCTAAGATTATACTCAATTATTTTTCTTAGATTATCTATTATAAAAACCAATTATTTCCCTCCCATTAATGATGAATGAATTCCCCCAAACCCAAAGGTTAAATTCCATTATAACAAGAAATAAAAGTAAAAGGTGTCCCCTATTGTGAAGGATGGATAAAATAAATATGGAAGAAATATAGGAAACAAAAGTTTTGATAGTTGAACTATAAAAAATCATAAATCTACTAGAACATTTCCCTATAGCCACAGATCCATATTCATCGTCAGCAAAATCATATCCATATCTCAGGCTACTAAAATGGACTTCAAGACCAGTGGGAAATCATTGAGAGGGATGGTAAATCAATGATTTCATTTTTTTATTTAATTTTATTCTCAAAAAAATCTTCGACTCCTATTAATGTTATTAATTAATCATTCCCACACATACAATGACTCACAATGATGGAATAATTAAGTTTAACAAATTTTACCTAGAAGAAGAGGAAGGTTAATCATTTTCATGATTCTGATTCATCATATATTATACATGTGGATTTCAAAAATAATGGTTTATCCTAGAAGTCATGTTTCACCAAGATATCTTGACTCTTTACAATGGTCATCCCACATAGTTACAATGATATAAAAGATTTTATAAACATGATTGTATTATATAGAATAAGAATACCATTGAGTTTTCACTTTGTTATTACTTCTTCTTCTGCTAGCATTTTAGTGAGTATTTATTTTTTTCATCTTCCTCTAACTTCATTCAATAATTTATTTATTTTTATCATTCATACATATCGATCACATATATTATTTTAATAGTAATATAAATATTAAATTCTCCAGTAGTAATTATTTTACAGCTTAAAATATGAATTTCAAATTCAAAATTCAATGATATAAATTCCTTGAAATTGGTCTTCAATTTTTCATCTATATCCCACTTATTTTATTATATTCTGAATTTTATTTTATGTATTATTGAAATAATAACCCATATTGCCCCATTATTGAGTAGTTACTTTATAACTACTTGTCTTCTTCACCTCACAACATCATCCATAATAACATAAACACATTTATTTCTCTGTCTTCTATCAAAAACTACCTCTCTGATATTTTATTCAAGCATTCATAGATTCAAAATTATCATATTTTAAAATTTCCTTAGGGATTTTATTCAAGAAATAGGGTATATTTAATTTTCCAAAAAATATATCATTTTTATAAAAAATTTTCCTATTATCTCATATGAGAAAAACTATTATAAAGATTCCTTTAATTCCATAAATTTTCAAAAAAAATATTTGAAATTTTTTTAAGTGTAAATTAACCTTATGATGTCATTTGTAATGACTCTTCAAATGTCTTAATGATTCTTAAGAAGTTTACAATGAATCTTATAAAGTCAGAATAATTATTATAATAAATAAAAAAAATAAATCTTAATAGGTCATGAAATATTCCTTACAAACAAAAGGAATCATCATTACACAGTTAGAATGACTCTTACAAACTATTCAGTTACTCTAATAATTTCATAAATGATCCTTATCAAGCTTATAAAATCATCCTAATGAACCTATAATGACTCTTAAAACGTATTATATGAATCCTGAAAAGTCATTACTTATTCATATTTTTAATATCCACAAAATTATATTACTCTTACAATGTCATGGATAACTCAAATGAAGTTGTCATCCAATTTCCAATCTTCTATTCAAGAGTCAAAATGACTCTTGGAAAGTTCTAAGGACTTAGGAACATTTCAGACCAAAACTATCTACTTTAAATAACCCTCTCAAATATCACTAAAATTATCTAAATCTCTTCCATTCACTATAAATTACTCCATAACCATGTAATATAATTCACATTAAATGAAACATAAATTATCAGTTATGTTCAAATATTCTTTTTTCATTAAAAACAAAGTTCAACATTATAGTCATATCCATTTCTTCTTTTGGTAAAACATTTTTATTAGAAAAACACAATAATACTAGGGTCCTCTAATTAAATTCCCAAATCTCAGTAAGTAATTATTGGATCTCAATAATCTTCTCTAACAAAAAATCATCTTCAAGATATAAACATTTTATAAAAACATCTCTTGGTATCAATAATCTCCCCCTTGGTATTTTGTTAACCAATAAGGAAAATAAATCACTTTAAAACTCAACCAACATAACACTGAATCATAAATCAATAATTATAATCCAATGTGAGGGAAATAATTTTAGAAAATAATAACATGGAATAATAATTCCATGTTTACCATAAAATCAGTGAGTTACATTCACCAATTCTTATATCTTAATCCTCTTGATATCAATTTAAAAATTAAATTTTTTAAACATTTGATATCACTTGGGAAATAAATTGTGAAGAAACTTCTATTTATATTAACAAAAAAAATTTAAAACCTATGAATAAAAAAATTTCTCATTCATACTCACCAAAATATTTATAACAATTCACATATCAAAAAATTCAAACATCCACATGCTGACTTAATAGCCTCCCATTTTAATAAATTTAAGTGATATGAACATAAGAGATTTATGTTGTATTTCTCCTCATTTAAATGTAATATCTAATGAACAAAATGATATAGGGGATGAATTCATCATACACTATCCTTGAGAGGAATGAGATTGAACTCCCCTCAATAACCTAAATTTTTGAAAAGAATTCTTCAAAAATGATTTAGTGCACAGATCAGCTATTTTCCCCTTTTGTGGAATAAAGTCTAAATTAAAAATATTCTACTCAACATGGTCTTTGATAAAGTAATATTTTATATCAATGATATTTTATCATAAATTTTGAACAAGATTCCTTGACAAATTTGAATCAAATTGATTATCGCATCTCACGGGTCGTGGTAACGTCCTTCCCATATTAAGAATATCCAAATGAGTTTTTGTCCACATCAATTGGGTTGTGTCTTGAGTTTTATCTATATATTCTACTTAATAAGCATCCAAGGTCACATAACATTTCTTCATTGTGTGCCTGAATACACACTTTATACCCAAAATGAAAACTCAACCAGATGTAGACCATCTATCATCGATATTTACACCCTAATATGAATCTATATATCCATGTATATTAATATTACCACGAATTTCATAATTTAGTCCATATTCTTTTTTTCCTTTTATATAATTTATAATCATCAATCTATCCCTGAAAAGTGACTCCTTTAGTTCACTTAGATACATGGAACAAAATGTAATAGAATATACAATCTACGGTCTTAAAGTGGACAATTATAGAAATCTTTTAATTATCTTCCAGAATCAAAATGGGTTAATTTTTTCAATTTTTCATCCTTATTAAGTTTTGTTCCTATTATAATTTTTGTACAATAAAACATTTAAAAAAATTAAATGTTCTTGAGCATACATCGCTTAAGAAATAAAAATGTGATCTTCCTCTTGATAAATTTATAAACCCAAAAACTATTACATTTCTCAAAGAATATACATTTCAGACAACTTATTCATCTCCAAATAAAACATTTCACATACTTATTATTCACTTCTATTAAAACTTATATCATATGCATAAACAATAATAATTATTGATACACCTTTTTCATATTTAATGTAGATATTATTATCACTCTTCTTTTATTGAACATCAAATGTTTCATTAAATTATATAACATGGAATATTATTCTCTATGGGATTTTTCTAATCCATATAGATCCTTATTAACCTGTAAATAAAAAATTCATGATTACAATGAAAGAAACCATTTAATATTTCCATATATACTACCTATTCAAAAACTCCTTTGTGGAAAGAAAACGTAACATCCATTTAAAATATATTGTATTTCCTTCATGATGAAATTGTAAGAAACTTACCAATAGTTTATATTTTGGAAACTTGGGTAAAGGTGTCATCATGATAAATTACTTATACCTATTAGTATCCCTTTCACACAAGCCTTTCCTTCAATCTAATGATATCCCACATTTAATTCATTTTTTCGAAGAACCCACTTTAATCTGATAACATTCCTATTTTCAAGATTAGTTAGTAATACCAAGTAATCATTATTTTATATATGATCCAAATTTTAATTTATAGAAACAACCCAATCTTTATTCTACTATTCCTTATTTATATCTCTTGGTTCAACATGAAAAAATAATGAGGTATGTGTTGTTGTCCTCAAAGTTCTTCTAGTCTGAAATCAGTGTCTATATTATCTGATATTATTTTAGACCTCCCCATAATTTCTTATCCAATTATGAGATGGGATATGTTTGTTACCATCACTATAATAGAAGAAATTAGTATCCTTATTATACACTTCTTCTGAACGCAACTTATTTTTAAAACGTACTTTATTTTTTCAGTAAAAAATAGCTTCATCATCAATCCTAGAACATGATTCTTGATTCTTTTCCATTCATTGAGTGTTAAATTACCTTAATATCCTTAGTATCCATAATATTATTCATATATTTTTGTTAACAGTGGTATACTCTTCCATTTTAATGATAACCAATGAAGATACCATCAATACTTCTATTATCAAACTTCTTAAGTATTTATCCATTCACTTTTATTACACAAGGGATGCATAACACCCATAAGTATTTCAAATATGGGGACTTATTATAATACATCATGTATAGAGAAATATCAAATTTATTATATATAAACATATTTTTTGAATATGAACTATAGAACTAATAGATTATTTCTAGAAATATTGAGAAGTTTCATGCTCAATCAATATGGTCTGATCCATCCACACTAATATTTTTTTAATTAAATTAAAAAACACCATTTTTGTGTATATGGTTAACTAAATTCATTGTGAATACCATTATTATCATGGTTAGCATAAAATAATTCATAGATATATTTTATATCATTATCTATTGATATTTTCATCAAGGAGAAACCACCCTCCTTTCTATCACTTCTTATTAAACTCTTATACATTTTTAAAGCCTTTAACTTATAATTCATAATCATAATAAATTTCATAAATGTAAATTCATCAATAAAATAGATAAAATATTTTTCTAAATATCTTCAATTCTTCCTCATAGTCTCACAAATGTCTGAATACTTATGCTGTAATGGGTGAGATGTCTGAATCTCATCTTTCATTTGAGGAGAATTAATAATATTTCCCTTTTGACATGTTGATCACATCAAATTCCATTCTATTTTTAGCATAGGTAATTCATGGACATTTTATCCTTAGGTAATTATTCTCACATTATTTTTTCCAAGATGAAAATGTCCTTAATTCTATAATTTATTTCATCATTTAATCTTATATAACATGAATTTTCAGAATATCCACCCTGAAACAAGTTACATATTGATTTTTTCCATCTTATTAATGCACTTTCATCATTAAAGATAATTATATAGAATCCATACATTCAGAAAACCAATTCATTACCTTCATCGTGTGGGTGATATACACATAATATATTACACCTAAGACCATCAACATATAAAGTTTCCTTAGATTTCAGCCTCTCTTTTTCAATCACTACTAAACCAACAACTTAAATTTTAAGTGAACCATTATTTAAAAATTTCCTTGAACCTTAATTGAACTTTTCAACATCATTCAAGAGTTTTAAATATATTGTTATGTGTGAAGAAAATTCATCATCTAGGATCCATGGGAATTCACCTTTTTAATATTTAAGTGAAATTTAAACCACACAATATTTTTCATTGAATTTTTCCTTCATATTCTGATGTTTTTTAGTATTAAAACTCATACTCAACAATGTCGGTAATATGGTGAAAAAATATTTTTAAAAATGGCCTAGGTGATCACATCTTCTAAAATCGTATTCTAATGGTTGATATTTTTTCATCCTTTAATCTATTTTTTACATTTTATTTTAAAGTTCTATTCATTGAAACAGATGACCCCCCCACCCACCCAAAAATTATTTCTACCAAATAATTTAAACTCATAATATTGTAGGTAATTAATTTAAAGAATTGTTTCCAAGTTTACAAAGCCTCCATAGTTCCAATAATATCCATAGAAAGCATATTTCCCACTGTAAACAGTTTTCAGTCTAGATATTAACACATGTACTTCTTCATTATTTTGAACATAAATATTGATTTTTTTGTGAACAAAAATTTTTGTAGACTCTCAGAATCTTCTTCATTCTTCTAGGTATCTTTTCATCCCTTTTCAACATAGCATTTATAGTAGGTTTTTCTTTCATGTTCATGTTCCCACAATTTCTAGAATTCTAGGATTCTTTTACTCTTTCTAAAACTCAGTCTTCTTTACCTATGTCTTCAAATATGAATTCATATCCAGTATTTTATGATAATTTACACCCTTTTAGTGTAATCTATTTTGTTAAAATTTAGTTATATCATGTTATGAATCTTATATACCTATCAGTGCCTTCTTCATTAAGCTTTCTCTAACCACATGAATAGAATTATAAACATTTTATTTGAACTTATAAAGTTATTTCTAAACACTAATAAAATTTATTTGAATAGTCCCAATATTATTATCCATTTTTTTAACTTTATCTTTTATATAAAATTTTATATAGTTCTCTTTATCATGAATTTTCTTCAATTCTTCAATCACTTTTAGAATCCATTATTATTCTTCTGTATAAATATATTATTTGTTTCATGAAAATTGATTGTCTTTATTCAAAAAAATTATCCTAATTCCAACATTAATATTTTTGAGAGTCACTCTCTAAGTTCTATCATAATAATAAAATCCATTTCAGTTTATTCCTCACTTCCAGAATCATTACATTCATCACTAGTGAACTCTTCCATATTCAATTTAGCAATATTTATTTTTTTCATCAACTTAAATATAATTCACAATTTATTATTCATAATTACAATAATCATAATCATATAACATTGATAAGAATTTTATATTTCTATATTTATATGAATTATTTTCCCAACCATTTTGAGTAAATATTTGATTTATCAGATATTGTAGCTTTATTCTTAAATAATCTCATCTTCCTTTCATCCTCATATTCACAAGATTATTCTACTTTATTCTTTGGATAGTTTATTGTGGAAATATTTATGGCTCTACACTGAAAATAGTTCAGTGGAAGACTTCCCTTAAATATTCCATTTCCTATTCTCACACTTTTAGAGAAAAAGTGACAATAGTTTGTCAATATTTAATTAACATCTTTTTATGATTCCAAATCTTTTAATTATATAGGTTCTTATTTATTTCATATTCATTATTTTAATGATATAATAGATGTTTTATTTTTATCCTTCAACATATTCTTTAAAAACCTCAACTTCTATAATTTTAATGTAATAATTATGTTGTGTAATTCATCTAATAGAAGTATACTAGGATCATGGTCTTAAAGTTCCTACATTTTAGCATCAAACCTATCTATAAGAATATGAATTATTTTTTGTATATCCATTCTATCATGCAGTTTTCACCTAAGCTAATAATTTTGATCTAAATATCATATACCATTTTAAAGAAATCATCCACATTTTTATCTTCCATCATCTTGATGTCTTTATACTTAATCCTTCAAACCTATAGTTTGGAATACTTCACAATTTTTTATATCATAGATAATTTATAGTTTGTCTCGTATGAATTTAGTTCTGTTGATTCCATTAACATTAATAAACTCTTCCTATAAATAATATAGAATAATAAAATCCCTAACATGACCATAGTTCTCCATGTTTTTATATTAGTTTCTATTATAGTAACACCTTTAACATGATGAAAAACTCCATCAGTTGGATTATTTAGTACATCCAGTCTAACTGATAAAAGATATAAAAACATCCAATATTACCCTATATAATAAATTTTTCCCATAAAAGTAGGAATATATGTATTGTTTTCTAAATATTTCTTTTTTTATGTATAATAGGAATTCCGGGATTGAATATTCAACTAGAGAGAAAATCCTTAACACTAAATTCCAAACAAATGATATTTGATGATGGGAACCATGGAATTCATAACACACTAAAAGAATGTCAATACCAGAGGGAAATCACTGAGAGGGAGTTAATCAATTATTTTAATTTTTTATTTTTTATTTATGATCCAACCATTTAAATTAGTAAAATTTATTACTTTATTATTTTCACACATATAAAATCGCACATAAAGGGCACAATAGATTTTTTAAGTTTCTCATTTCAAAAGGAGAAGGATAATCCTTGGGTTGATTTAGATTAACCTGAGATCATATTTTCCACTAGTATAAAGAACTATATTTTGATTAGAAGAGTTTATTATAGAACTCATATTACACCAAATTATCTAGAAAGTGTAAAATAAACTTCCCAAATAGTTTTAATGATATAACGAACTTTAAGAATTGGAGAGTCTTTCGGTGAATAATACGACCATCAAGTTGTCATTATGTTGTTCCATTTTCCTTCTCTTATTATTCTACTTGCATAATATCAAGTATATTATTTTCCCCTTCCTTTCCCTAACTTATTTAATTTGAGTATTTTTCTCTTTAGCAAATATCAATATCACATGATATTCTCACAATAATTCCAATATTATATTCTCATGTAGCCATTATTTCCCCTCTTCAAAATACAAATTTCAAATTCAAAATTCAATAAAATGACAACATTGTAATTCATACAAAACTTTTTTTATAAACTTGCTACTTATACCTTCTTTAAAATTCTATTCTAATTAATCACAACGCAACAACCCATGTTTCAGTGTGTCTGAATGGTTATTTTATAACTACATTTATCCTTCATGGTGAAAAATATTCCTTCATATAACAAACACTATTATTTATATTACGTGAATAAGAAACTCCATCTATGATATTTAAATCAAGCATGTAAAACTTTTTTATCATCATATTTAAAAATTTCCTCCAACAATAAATTCTATAGATATCAGATATTTCATTTTCTAGAAACTCTCTTTTTCCTCAATTTATTAGCTCATAATAGTCATTTTGTTAGGCTAAAAATAATGATCTAATGTTCTCAATATGTATGCACATTTTAAAAAAATTCACTTAAAATGATATTTTGTAAATGTAAATAAATCATATTATGTATTCTAGAATGAATCTCCAAATTTCGCAACGATTCTTATAAAGTGTCCAATGGCTCTTATGATGTTCGGAAGAATGATCCATACATACTGATAAAGTGAATCAAATAATGTAATGAAATCATCCTTACAAACTCATGGATCATTCTTAAAAACTATAAATAACTCTTAAAAACTCAACAATTACTCTTATTGTAATGACCATAGTTTTTAAAAGTGAAAATTATGTCCGATAGTGTATGTGATACGCAGCACCGAACCAGAAAAAATAACGATTATTTAAATATGACCATTATAACATATCCATTAAATTTGTGAGAATGGATAGGATTAAATAATTTATGAAATATATATATAATTTATTATAAACATAAATTTATTGTTAAATTATTAATAAATAATCACTCAATTTTTGGTAAAGACATTTTGTTCTTTAAAATATGGTTTTGTCAAAAATGGTTTTGATTTATTTTTATAAAAAATATTATAATTATTTTATATAAAATTTATAAAATGTGTTTTATAAAATTAAATTAAATTTCTATATCAGAATATTAAAACTAACTTATGGATAAATTTTTAGGTTTTTGGAACAATATTGATTTCACACTGAATAGTGAAAAATACCCATTTTTTTAAAACTCCCATTTCTTTTGGTAAATTTAGTAATATAAAAGTACAATCATTATTTGATTTGATTTAAAAGTTTTATAATTATTATTGAGTTATATTTCATTAAATAAATTACTTTTAAATCATCTTAATACTTGATTTTAGAATAAGTTTATTTTTATGCACGAAAACATATTTTTTCAAAAAATATTTTTAAAATGCATAATGTTTCTCCATTATAGTTAAGTAAGATATTCCATAATGAGGAGTTATTATAATTTAATTATAATATTACATATCTATATTTATGAATTTATTTTCATATAATGATTATTAATATATATAGGGTTAAAGTAATATCATATTTTCATTGAAAAATGCATATTTTAAAAAACTGATTTTCATTGTGCTTGCGGTTTTTTTAAATTAGATTATTCCACCCCTATGAATTTATTTTGATAAAAAAATTTCTATATTATAAATCACCATAATTTCTATTAGTTAATATGGCCAAATTAATTTTTAGACAGTATGAATAGTAACCGTAGTAAATATTTTTTACCACAGTAAAAAAGAAAATTTGTTAATTAAGGGTAAAAATAATTTAATAAGGATTAGAAAAAATGTAATCCTAATAGTATGAATATTTATATTTCCTTTTCAATATAACAATTATTATAATTTTTTACTTTATAAATGATTAAATTATGATTTTGATAAAAATTGGAATTTTTATATGTTGAAAAATAAATTATATTTTAGGTAATATGTAGTTTTAGTTAAAATAATATTTTTTACTAAATAAATTATTTTTGAAATAAATTCTATATTATTTTTATATTAATATTAAATATTATATTAAATATAAATGATAATAAAATTTTTATGAAGCCAAGTTTAATTGTTATAAGGGTTTAAAAACTACTATTGTCAAAATGCCAACATTTCTCAATAAATATCGATTCTTGTTTGAAAGTGAAAATTAAATTAATTAGGGAATTGTTTTGATAAAATAAATATTATTTTTGGAATCATAACATTAAAATTATCTAATGGTTAATTTTTCATAATTTTCTAAGAGAGTCGAATTTTCAGGTAAACATTTAAAAAGTCAGTACAACCGTAAAACAGGCACATGACATAAGGAATAAAATTTGATGAAATCGCAAGCCTGGGGACTTGACCTCGCAACCTAACCCGCACCCCATAAACCCTTACCACCCCACCATCAATGGTGTGTCTAGGTAAACATTTAATGTAGTAAAAATATATAGTGTGTATTATGACATCATAATGACTCAAAAGTGATGTAATGAATTATATAAAGTGTTTAGATGGAAAAATATATGTTTCTCATTTATAATAATATTTTTTTAGTTTAATTCATTATCTTTATAAATACTATATGAATCCTCCAAAACCTATATAATATTTTAAGGTTTAAAAATCATTTCTTTATGAACATGACTCACTTCCACTTCACCAAGGGTTATATTTTAGTGATTTAGGTTTTTTTCCTTATAAAATAATTAAATACAATTATATTTGGTAGAAACTATGAGAGAAAATCATGGGTAGGGTTTTCGTTTTCATTACATTATTATATATAGTCTAAAACCAAGGTTTGGGAAATAATAAAAAACTACCCTCTCTTTTCCTATATAAACCCACCCAATCCCCCATCCATCTTCACTAAAAAAGCTTGGAAAATGTTATTAATCTGACCTACCCTCACTATATTCCTCCCATTATTCCACCAATATCTCAATAATATCCTACTAAGCTTTTGTAATCACCCTCTCAAGGTAAGGGACCTCACTCTCCTCTTTTAAATTCAAGCACCCTCATTGTATTTAACCTTTTGAATTTCATTTTTTTATGTTTTCATGAAATTATAAAAATACATATACTATAAAATTTATTTCTTAATAATGAATCATAATTTCTATAATATCATTATATATTTTACCTATGTTGTTACTATGCTGAAATTTAGTAAGGGATCCCTCCCTCTTCTTTTCTATTCAAGCACCTTCATTTTAATTATAATTTTAAATATAAATTGGTTATGTTTACATAAATTTATAAAGATAAATATAATATAAAATTTTTGTTCTAATGAATATATATCATTTATAACCTAGCATTATATAATTTACTTATGCTGTTACTATGTTGAAATTAATAAGGGACCTCTCCCTCTTCTTTTCAATTCAAGCACTCTCTTTGTATTTAACATTTTAAATTTAAATTGGTTGTGTATTCATGACTTTATAAATATACCTATAATATAAAATTTATTAACTAATATCAATAGATCATTTATTCTCTCTCATTATATTATTTACCAAAGTCGTTACTATGCCAAAATTTATTAAGGGATTCCTCTCTCTTCTTTGCTGTTCAACCACCTTCATTGAAATTATCCTTTGTAATCTCAATTGGTTATGTTTCCATGACTTTATAAAGATCCATATACTATCCAATTTATTTATAAACGATGATAGATAATTTATCCCCTCTCATTATATAATTTACCTTAGTGGCCACTATGTGGATATTTAGTAGTGGATCCTCTCTTTATCCTATTTATTTAAGCTCATTATTTAGGTATTTTACATTGTATTCCAAAACCTGTTAATGGGATAAGATTTTACACATCCCTATTACTACCCTTATGTTTTACTAGTGATGTTTTATTCCTTCCACTATCATTAATTACTCAAATGATTCATTATGTACCCCCGTTATGCTACCAAAATTATCCTATGACTTTACTATACTATGTTTTCATTCAATCACCCTACATATCTTATGAACGTTAATTCAAAAAAATTAATTTCATATTATGTTATTACATATCCCTGGTATTTTACTTTTGAATGAAAAGTGTTGAGAGACACCTTTCAGGATAATTGAACCATTTTATGAATCTGTATGTACTTTCGTTATGCTATCAAAATGTTACTGTGATTTTCCATGTCAAAAATTTGTGAGGTGAATACCCATACCCATTTCCACTCAAGGTTATTCACCTAGTTTTACCTATAATTAATTTATTTTGTAATTATATATATGTAACCCACAATTCTTAATCACAGGATTAAATGTGATAAAATATATTCTTATGTAATATGATCTATGTGGCACACTTATGCATGTACATGATATGATTATGATAGGTGCTCCACTATAAAAAAACATCAGATTTTCAGTGGTTTTTTAGAGGGATTATGAACAACCACCTATAAATCCATTTTAGAGGGGTTTCTTCCCAACCCCCTCTAATCATGAAATTTAACGATGTATACAACCCCCTCTAAATTTTGTAGCATTATTTTTTTTATATTTGGTTTTATTTTAGAGGTGATTATGTCAAAAACACTACTAATTTAATAATTAGTGGCACTGTATATTTTTTTGGATTTTAGAGGAGCTATATATATATATAACATTCATTTTTTGGCCTATTGGGGAATGTTGGAGTTGTTTTGGCTATGGTGCTCTGACCCCAAGGATCTGGGTTTGAGACCTCACAAGGCTACTCCTGAGATGCTTGATCAATAATTGCTCTTGGACCCTCTAGCCTGTTAGGGAACTGGACTAAGCCCAAGTTTTTTCACTTTGGGACTTGTTGGGGATGTGTGGCGTGTAGGTGGCGAGGCTACACCTATTCATCATTACCCATAACAACATGTTTTGTAGTTGGGGCTTGCTTGAGTGGTAAATGATCCCCGTAATCCTGCATCAGACCTGGGTTCAAATCTGGGTGGGAGTGAATTTCCCCAGGCAGGTGGTGACGTAGGCATGATGTAGGCAAGTAGTGAAATAGACATGATATAGTCAAGTAGTGATGTAGGCATTATGTAGGTATGATGCTGCACTAGGACTTCAGTTCAGTTTTTGGGTCATTAGGCATTGTAATGGGCTCCATGACCACTAGGACTTCGATCCATGTACTGAATAAATAAAGATTGATGGATGGGTTATCCCTTGGGGGGCTATGGCCTGCCTTTCCATCCTGTTTTCATGTTGTGTGCGTGTTTAATGCAATTGTACCCCTAAACACCTAATATATTTATAATTACTTTTCATATATATATATATAATTGGTTTTTTTAATAAATAATGGGGGTTCAAACCCCCTCCAATTTAATATATTATAGGGTTTTTGAACCCATTCTAATTTATTACATTAGAGGGTATTGTTAACCCCCACTAATTCCAAAAAAATGATGGGGTCATGAATGACTACTAATCCCTTTGATTATAGGGGGATTTAAACCCCCTCTGATTTTTTATTTATTTATTCAAATAAATATCAAAATAATTAAAATTTTATAATATATATGTTTCTGTATAAGAATGTGGGTATACATTTATATTAAATAAACACATTATATAAATGTATTTAAATACATTATAAACACATATATATAAGGACATTTTAAAAATACTTTTAAATAAATACTTATGTATATAAAAAATGTATACATATATAGATATTGGTACACATAATTCAAATGTTATTATAAATATATTTATTCAAATTTATAAAATTTATATATGGTTTTATAAATAATATACATTTATATTATGATTTATATTATACATATATTATATTAAATACATTTTTATTGTATATTTTTATATAAATACATTTATATTATATTGTGTTTAAAAATATATATAATATTAATAAAATTAAATATAAATACACATATATATTTTATATAATTATATTATAAATATTTAATCATAGATAAATTTATATATATTATATAATTAATTTATATATATTGTAGTATACCATGTTGATTATAAATTAATTTAATTTATATGTACGTATATATATATATATATTATTTAATTATATTTTATATTTCCAATTATATGAATGTATTTTTTTGTGAGTATATATATATGATATAATATAAATGTATATCATTATATAAATAAATGTATAATTTAGACGAATTTCATATAATATATGTATATCCATTCCATTCAAATCATATTTTTATTAAAAGGAGAAATAACAACATGGACACGCCAAAGTCAGGGGGTCCTAAAGTAATGCAAGCCGAGGGAATCCCCTGTAATCAATTTAACTCCCTCAGGCCTTAAACTAATAGGGTTGAGAAGACAAGTGTGGATGGAGCTCTGATCCTCTAAATAAGCAAGTTAATCTATAACCTAATTTCCTTCTCGTCATGTACAGGTCACTTGGATGTTATTGTGAAGAAGGTCTCTATATTTTCTGAAAATGTTGGAAATGGACCATGGGGTGGAGCCTTTACCATGCAGGGAGTCATGAAAAATCAAAGAGTTAGTATCTACCTAAGAAATAACAATATTCTGCTTAGTACAAAGAGGGATCCCGATGAGCATGGGTTTGGCCATGGCCATGAGAGAGTTTCCATTGCCATAGGATGGAGAAAAATCTAGGACCACATTCCCCTTAGCACCACAAACCAACCCCCTCCTATCATGTTTACAAGCAAGTATGACCCATATGTGTTAAACTTGTAACTTGTATCATGAGGCCGCCAACACACTCATCTCCCCAGTGATCTGAAAAGGGGGTTGAGTCAAGGGAATACTGGCCTTCAGAAAGTGTAGGGATGGTGCTTCCCGCCAGTCTTGGATAAACCAAACCATGTCCAGCAGTAGGAAATGGGTCCTCGATATGATATACCTCACCGTGGTAGGAGATAATGTATAAATGTATAGTATTTATAAAACAAACATATAACTTTTATAGTTTAAAAAATATGTGTGATAATAATAATAGTTAATAATATTATTGTTACACACACGTACATATATAAAAATGATTACATAAATATATATATATATATATATATATCATAATTATATTATATCTATAAATATCATATAAAAACATAAATACACACACACAAATATAAATGTATTTACAAATATATGTAAAAATATATATTTATATATGTAAATATAATTATTTATACATATATTATATTTATAGATATAATATATATATATATATTATACAAAAATATATTATATTTTATCTTATATTAATGTATCTAATTTATTATATGGATATATATATTATAAAAAATGTATACATCATATATTATACACAAAAAGGGTTCATGTTTTCTTTTTCTCTTTTAATAAAGGGGCTTGCTCCCAACCTTTTCGGTATACACAAATTCATTATATATATATATATTATACAAATATATATATATATATATATATATTATACACAATATATCATATATAAAATAATATATTAAATTATCTATATTTACATACACAAATTTATATATATATATATATAATTTATTATTTTTCTATGTAAATAATTATAAATAATTATATATAATATTTATGTGACATCCTAGCATAGTGGTGCTAGCACTGAAATCTCACAGATAGGTCCCACGTTCGACTCCTCACAGCGTAATAATTTTTATCCACCCATGGAGGTGGTGGACGAGCCGAGCTGCCCTCGTGCGTGTCGGGGCATTTGGGGGGAGTCCGGGCCCGCAAATTAATTTGGGACTTAGGGGGTGTTTGTTCCAGTATGTTTTTGGGGTCTTTGGGAGTGTCTGGTAGGGTGTGGGGTGGTTTTCCGAGGGTTTCTAGTAGTGGGGTATCATCGGTTTTATGTCTAGGGGGTTGTCCAGGTGTCTATCTAGTGGGGGTGTTCGGTGGTTGTCAAGGGTGTCTAAGGGAGTTGTCCCAAGGGTGTCTGAGGTGGTTTTCCAGGGTGTCTAGGGGTATCTATGGGGATGTTTGCGGGGTTATCAAGGTTTTCTAGGGGAGTTGTCCCAGGGGTGTCTAGGAGTTTTCAAGGGTGTGTAGTGGGGGTGTCCGGGTGTTTCATGGGGGCTGGGAAGTGAAAAAAATTATAATATAAGTTGTAGCATAGGGGCAATTTCCTTATAAAACTCCCCTAAATTTAGACCACATACAATCAATTAGGGGTGGTTCTAACCTCCCATAAAATGATTTTTTAATTAGAGGTGGTTGTAACCACCTCTCATCTATCAGTTTATAGTGAATTTAGGGTGAAATTAGAGGGCTTAAATCCCCCTCTAATCAAACTACTACTTAACACATACATATATTACCCACACTTCCCCATAAACTCTCCTATTTGGATTAGGTGGACACTTTAGTTGCAGTTATGGTTAACCACCTCTAATGTATCTATAGGGGTTAAACCCCTTTTAAATGAAAAAGTTATCCCCTTATAATCGCCTGATTGTTTTACAGTACTCTTATATAGCGCTCCAATACATTGGGTAATGTTTTAGTCACATGAGATTCGATGTCTAGTGTATTGGAGCTTATCATAAGAACATTATGTTATGTTGTATTGGTGGATAATCTTGACTTATGTTTATGATGTCATGTTTAATTTTTTTCCACTTTCCCATATTTCCTTTATGTTATTGTGTTATATCATGCCTCATTATACATGTTTATGATTCTCACCACTTTTATGTCCCATTGAAATTCATATTTTCTTACATGTAATACATTCTTCATGTTATGATTCTTTTATTCCCTTACTGAGATTTATATCTTACCCATTTCTTATGTATATCCCCAGGTTATCCCATGCATTTTTATGAACGATGTAATAATATGATCATGTTAAGGAAATTTTTGATAATACTAATGTACCCCCTATTTTATGTTGTTATGTAATTTACCTAATTTCACAAATACACTATCCTTCTCGATCTTCTGGGGTTTTTCTAAGTGTATTCTTATGTAATAGATCATGAATTAATGTGTAATAAAGACAGGATTTCTCATTGTTGGTATCAATAGAAAGTCTGGTTATTTTAGGATTAGGATTTGAAAAATCTAGCAAAATCCTTAAGAATAACATAATGTGTGTGAAAACATCCCTACTTGTTGTTAAAGTATAGAGTAAGTGGTTTCCAAGAAAATACATTGATGACTAGGTACTACAAGTGGATTTGATTTTGGAACAGATGCACCTAGGGGTGACATTCTCAAAACACTATATTAAGATTGACTCGATCAGGAAATGGTGCAAGAAAACAGGTTTTGCTGCACACCTGGTTTGACACTCTCAGTGAATATGATTTTTTAAATTCACAAGCCCATTATAAATCATTATTAGGGGACCAAAATTCTCATAAGAGTATATTTTAGGAAATATATCATTGATAACTTAGATTTAAACATAAAAATTCATAAGTTAAGGAAATATATGTAATTTATAAGTTATATATTTAATGTTATTGGAATCCCATTTATGTATTTAATAGTTTAAAAGTAATCATCCCTAATTTTCCCTTAATTCTAGATAATATATAGAAATATATGGAACTGTGTTAACAACCAATGTGACAGACAATATAACGACTGCCCAAATGAGATGTCTAACTTGATAAGAGCTCAATTAAGACATCTTTTTATTATTCCAAACCAGCTATCAAAAATCAAAATTAACAAATGGAACATATTTGAATGTCCAAATACATTACAGAATAGGGGGATGAAATCTCAAGTAATTTCATCTGATAAAGGTGATAATGGAAAGAAGATCCAATTTCTTTCATGTTAAAATTGTGGAAAACGTACCCAAGGTAAATGCAAAAAAGTAACTAGAATGTGTTTTATGTGTAGACAAATAAATAATAATGTAGCTAGTTGTCATAAAAAATATAATAGAATGATGGGAATAAATTAAATATTACAACAATATTTTTTGTTCAATGTCTTATGTGTGGATAATATGGGCATTTTCCGAGTCAATAACCTAATATAATTGTAAAATCCTTGAATAAGAAAGGACCTATACTATCGATATCATTGAACTGTAAGGATTAAGTGGTTATATAATGGTATTTGATAATTATGTTGTAGAATTAGTATATCAACAACATTCTAGATATAAGAATCATGAAACATCTTAGGATTCTTTGACATTTTTTTTATTTAAGGATTTCAAACATATATTGATTGGTACAAAAAACCTATAAAAGTGATTTTTTTATATGGTGGTTTTTTGAAAAACATATGATTTATGGACTGATAACTAATGATATGTGTTTGATGTTGGGATAAACATAAATAATATTGGGATGATATGTATAAGGATAGTAATATATTTAAAATAATTGGTTCCACTTTTGATGATTTATGTTAATGAAGTTTAGTACGATTAAGGTTATTTTGGGAAATATATTACAGGAACACTTTTCTTTAATGGTTAATGATATTTCTTGAGATTTTTTATTAGTTTTTGATATATATACCGATTGGGTTTAATAAAAAATATTGTTTTCGAATAATTCTATTATGTTTCTGGAGGTGTGATCTAAATGGTATGAGAAAACCTTTGAAGTTAAAACATTCTTTAATGTTTTGGTTATTGGTATTATTTGGGATGTGTGGGTATTTATTTAAGGAATGGTATTTATTAAACATTTTAGATTATTTATCGAATTTTGGAGATTAATATATTAAGTATCATTATTTTTCAATATTATCTTACTTTATGATAACTAATTTTTATTTAGTGAATATAAGAGTAATATATTTTTATTTCATGGTGGGTTATGTGATCTGTTAGAAGCTTATTCTAGTGCATTGGGCATAAAAATCTTATTGAGTACTCATCATTTATAGAAAAGATGATATTGTAGTGGAAATTAATTAAAGGATGGAATTAAAAAATTTTAAAAAGGTCAAGTAGTATATGTTAAGGTACCTTCCCCTATTATTAAGAAGAAAAAAGTACATGGGGGATGGTGGTTACAAGCCAACGTCACCATCAAGGGTTGGAAAACAAAAAAACTATAATATTGGAAACAATAACAAACTAAAATCATGTGTAGTGCACATGATACTAAAAATAGTTATACACCTAAAATTCAATTACTGATGGTTTCAAATTTTTATCTCATACACATATTGTGATAAAAAACATAAAATCTTGGGCGCCAAGCTATTGGATGATGAACCCACCTCCAAGGGACAGTTTTCCAAGGACCATCATTTTCATCTTATATAGGAGATTCAGAGTTCATAGAAATAGGCTAGTTCACAGAAATTCCTGGAACCTAATTAGAGAGTTCTTGACATTTTTATTATTATAGGATCATAACATTATATTCATTTTCAGTAGTTATACTTACTTGAGGCTTCCCTAGCATTATCATTTTATAATCATTCATCTTAATAAATGTGTGATGATATAAATCCATTCCTACTACAAAGCCTTTTTCCCCCATGGTCTAATCAAAAAAATTCCCATGATCCAGTACATGAGCTCCTAAAGCTTGCCTAGGTCTTTAAATGTACTTGGTTTCTCCTTTAGTAGGGGACCCCCTTATAGCCTTAAAATCTGGTTTCCCTTTTTTAGAAGTAGATAAAAACTACCTATCCTACAGTATATCATAATCTAAATCTTCTTGTGTAGCGAGCTCACATTCAGTCTAACTATAATATCCATCCTCCACCTGAATACCCTCAATAGTCACATCTCGGAAGGAGCATACACTATGAGAGTTCAAACCCTAAATAACAATTTCACCCCATGAACCAATAAATTTATTTTCCATATTTATATTTCTCTACTTCTGGAACTAGGAGGTCAAACTAGGCCCCATCTATTGATATTTTAGCTCACAAGAAGAACAATTCCCAAGGTCATTACCAAGTCCAGAATCATCATATTCACCTCTGATCACCATACTAGTTACAATAGAAGGATTTCATATCTCCTTCTCGAAAGTTGACCCCTTAAGAGCTTTTCACCTATCAACAATCTTCTCCAGAGAATTGGGAGCCTCTTATATATTAGAATATATATTTCCCCGTTATCCTAGAGGTACCAAACCAGTGACATTATAATTCCCTTCATGCTTCTTCTTTCGACAATGTTGAATATTGTGTCCATTCTGTGAGCATAAGGAACATATCAAATCTAATATACAATGCTCCTTTTCATCCCCAATAACACAACAATTATAGAAAAATACAAGTAGCCTCACTTAGAAAATTCATAAATTGAAATCATCTTAAAGAGTGTAAAGAAACACTTTATCAATAAAAATATATTTAAGATAAAACTATATTAGAAATCTATAAAATTGACCATACCATGATTCCTCAATGGATTGGTCCATTCCGATCAGAACTCTAACAACACTCCCAATATCATAAAAGATTTGGGGATGCCATAGGATCCAGTTCAAGCCAAAAATCATAATTCGGGTTTGGTATCTAGAATTTATAACATCAAAGGGACTAAAATGGGGATCCCATTCATAGATACAGATCATAACTGGCATAAGATAAATTAAACCAAGACTCCAAGCCTTCCACCTCAACTCATCATATAAGAATATGATGTGGTAGTTTCCATGATCGATTGGAATTCATTTCCAATTGTTAAATCCCCATACCGTTGAGTGTTGTTTCTCCAGATCATCAACCTTCCATGACTTACTACCGAAAGGAAACACCATCCTAGCGATGATCTAGTACTGTAAATGCTTAAATGTATCATGGATTTCGTACATATTTTCATTGACATGATTGGTGGTACTTATTTTAATGATGTGATCTGGAGTACCATTTTTGAAAGCTATAAAAGAACTTCCAAAAAGACCTTAGGAAGATGAAGATTATGCTAGTGTAAAATCCACCCCTAATTTCTTTGACAGATCCCTTAAAGTGGAAGATTCCACAATCCTTCCACCAACCAATTGATAAAGTTTTATATCTCATTGAAATTCTATCGGGAAGGGAAAACCATAATTTCTATATCGGTCTCCTATGAGAGCTTCTCAAATGAGAACCAACCTCATTTCATGGAATTATACTTTTCAAGAAAGTATATTTTCTTATGTTCCTATTCTAGATGGAAAAAGAATTCCTCAAATCTTGGAATAGAATTTCGGAACACAAATTTTGTCATATTAGGATCATTTTCAATGAATTTATAGTCTTTTCACCTATTATAGATTTATGGTTTTGTATTCATTGAAATTTTCATGACCATGTTTTCTATAACTCTATATTAGTTCTTGGGATTTAGTTTTTTTCTTCCATGTCCATATTTTCACTTACCACTAATGTTTTCCTACTTGGAGACCTAGTAATGTTATGATCTTCAAACATTACTTTCTCTCTTTTTAAGTGTTTTAACACTTTTTATGATTTGGGTTTTCAATAAAGATATCATCAAGTGTAAAAAAAATTATTGATATCAATATCAAATTTTTAGGAACCAATTAATTTAGGGGGGAAAATATAACACCCTGAGATTTTAAAAGTGTAATTTATGTTTGATAGCGTATGTGATACGCAACACCAAAACTAAACAAACAATGATTATTTAAATATGATCATTATAATATATCTATTAAATATTCAAGAATGAATAGAAGTAACTAATTTATGAAATATATATTTATATCATTATCAATATAAATTTATTGATACATTCTTAATAAATAATAACTAAATTTTTGGCAATGTCTTTTTGTTCTTTAGATTATGATTTCTTTAAAAATTATTTTTATTTATTTTTATAAAAAATATTATAAATATCTTACAGAACATTTAAAAAAATTGAAAATATTAACTTTATTTTTTGATATCATCAAATCAAAATAGAGTTAAGGTTAAATTTTCTATTTTTTCAAAAAATATTGATTTTTCAGTGAATAGTGAAAAATACTCATTTCTAACTTTCATTTATTTCAGTGAATTAAGTAATATAAAAATCTCAATATTATTTTAATTTTATTTAAAAGGTAACTAATTATTCTTGTGTTATATTTAATCTAAATAATTACATTTAAATCATATTTATATTGAATTTTAGAATAAGTTAATATTTAGGCTTGAAAACACATTTATTTATAGAATTATGTTAAAATGCATAACCTTTAAACATTATAGTTAATTAAAATAACCCCTAATGAGTAATGATTTAAATTAAATGTTATATATTTAAAGTAAAATCACATTTTCCTTGGAAAATTCATTTTTCCTAAAACTTCTTTTCATCACACTTACTGATTTTTTTAAATTAAATTCTTCCACCTCGAAGAATTTATTTTGATAAAATGTATTCCATATTTAAAATCATAATAATTACTATTAGGTAATAAGTTTAAATTATTATTTGGGCAATATGAATACTAACTGTCGTACAAAAAATTTAACATAATAAAAGGGAAATAGGTTAGTTGAGGGTAAAAATAATTTATCAAGGGCTACAAACAAAGTAACCCAATTAGTATGAATATTTATATTTTCATTTCAACATAATAATAATTATTATTATTTTATTTTATAAATTATAAAATAATTAAATTGATAAAAAATAGATTTTTATATATGAAAACATAAATAGTATTTGGGGTAATATATAGGTTTAGTCAATAAAATACTTTTTATTACATAATGGATTTTTAAAATGAATGATACTTTAGTTTATTATTATTATTACAAAGTATATTAAATATAAATGATGATAATATATTTTTTATGATGTCAAATGTAATTTTTATAAGGGTTTGAAAGCTATTATTGTCAAAAAAGACAACATTTCTCAATAAATGTCAATTCTTGTTTAAAAGTAAAAATTAAAATATTTGGAGAATTATTTTAATAAAATAAATATTATTTTTAGAATCTTCACATTAAAGTTATCCAATGGTGAATTTATCATAATTTTCTAAGACTATCAAATTTTCGGTTAAAAATTAAATATGGTCTGTATTATGACATCTTAATCCCCCAAAAGTGATGTATTAAATTATATAAAGGGTATCCAAAACCAAATGTATGTTTCACCTTTAAAATAATTTTTTTGAGTTGACATGATAATCTTTATAAAGCCTTTATGAATTCTCCAAAACCTATATAATATTTTATGGTTCAAAAATAATTTCTTTATAAACATGACTGACTTCTACATCACCAAGGGTAATATTTTAATGATTTAGAAACTTGTCCTTATAAAATAATGAAAATCACTCCTCTTATACAAAAACCACGGTAAACAACCATTGGTAGGTTTGTGGTTTTTATAAATTTATTGTATAGAGTCCAAAACCAATGTTTGGGAAATAATAAAGAACTCCCCTCACTTTTCCTAAATAAACACTACTATAGATAGTTCTTTTAAAGTGCTAGAAAAAGATTTTAATAGTGCTAGAAAAGTAATGTTAATCTCAAGTATGATAAAGGGGTCACCTTTAAAAGCACTAAAAAGTTCTGAAAAAAGTTTCCCGTTATCCATGCTAAAAACCACTGATAAAGACCCCCTTTATCAGTGTTATTTTAGGACGAAAAATGAAACCTTTTATCAGTACTATTTTTAGTGCTGATAAAGGGCCACTTTATCAGTGCTTTAATTAGCACCGATAAAGTGGGCCTTTCGAAGGCCTTATTTTTTATTTTTTATTATGTATAATCCCCCTTTTAAGGGTTTAAGGGGAAGCTGTACAGGACCTGTAGGCCCAAGGCCCAAGGACCGACAAACCCGCAATACATGACCCGAAGGCCCAGAGGCATACCATGCCCAATACATGACCTGTAGGCCCATCCCACTTGAACTGCCCCTCCCCAACTTTTTGCATCATTGATCACCTAGCTCCCCACCTTGTATTGCTAATTGGCTAGCATTGCCCCATACAAAGTTGCACGGTGCCTGGTCTCGATGGCGGCTGCCATACCCTGTCATTCTTCCAATCCGGTTAGCTCTAATTCTGGTGGCTGCTACTGTTGTTTCTCTGATCCTCTTCTGGGGTATGTTCTGTGTGAACTAGGCTACTCTATGGTCTACGTGACCCAAAGGCCCGGAGTCCCGAAGGCCTTTGATGACCAGAAGGCACTAGAGACCCATAGGCCCAAAGGCCCAAATCAGGTAAATAGTTCCAGCTACTACAGTACTGAATAGTAACTGCTACAGTGGATGCTACAGTACTTTGGAAATTCATCTCCACCTGGTTTTGAACCCGAGTCTCTTGGATGTAACACCATAGGTAAATGAAGAATATTACATTTTTATATTTATCCCTATTTGTGAAGAAAATTTTAGTATTAATTTAAAGGGAACGCTATGCTTGATGGCTTTCCCAATATGCAACAGCGAGTTCCTTTGAAATCTTACGTTTCACTCTAATAATAAAATAATTTTATTTTAAATGATAGTTAACACCTAGCCATTGTAATGATAGGAATGAACAGAACTAACAACAAAATGATTATATATGTTTGTCAAATATTTTTACTTTTTACAATAATTGTTAGAGGATTAAAAATGACAATGAATTCAATTTTAAGCGTAAACATTCTAATATTCTTTAAAAGGTCGATTAACCGCCTTTTGATGGTGAACCTCTTTTAAATCCACTTTTTGACAATTTTATCTGTTATATTTGACAAAATAAAATTCTTCTTTAAAATCGGGACATCAAAATTTACTTTGTATAAATTTTTGGTATTTTTATGATAAAGTTCATTTTTAAGGAATAAGTGAAAAATGTTGTATTTTTATTCAAAACATCTTTTTAATATAATTTATTTATATGATTAGATAATATTTTTAATTGGTTTTAAAGTGAAATTAGAATATATTTTTACCATTTAATCCAATGGTGTTCATTGGAATTAATTTCAATTTGAAATTGGACTTAAACTAGTGTCAATCTTTTAATATATATTGTTTCTTAAAAACACGCTATTTGTTTTGACAGCAGAAATTAATTATTAAATTAATAAATGCAAATTATATGTTTTTAATTTTTTAAAATAGACATCATTTTTGAATTTAGAATATCAAATATATCTTAGGGTGAATTTTTGGTATTTTTCTGAAAAACTTCAATTTTTGATGAATAGTGAAACCATTGTGTGGTAGTTTAAAAACTGATTTTTCGTTTAAATAAAACATTATCACTTCTGTGATTTGAATTTCAAAAATCCAACATACATGGTTGTCATTATGATGTAAAATTTGGTTCAATGGGATTAAAATAATTTTTTGGTGAATAGTAACTTTTAAGTTTTATTAATCGCGATTAAAGGTAATTAGTGTAATTTAAAGTAAAGATAATGTTATAATAACATGAAATGACCTTGAAACATGTCCTACCCTTATTGTATGAGTCATGGCCGACTAATAAAATCCATGGGTCAACTTGGGGACCCCATGGAGCCACCTTGGTAGGAAAATTACATTAATAACTTTTTATTTAAAGTTAAAATTAAAATGTCACAAACATGTGTTGTTTTACTAAAACAATTTTTACATGGGGTTATTCAAGTCATAATTTTTTAATATAAATATTTATTAGAAGGATAAAAATATTTCCTACATCATAGTATTTTTTGTATAATTTTTAGACATTAAATAAATTAAATTATTTATGAAATCATGATGATGCAGCGATTACCTCATTAATGAACGATTTAAATAAAATGAGAAGATAATGTAAAATATAATACTTACACTTGGAAAAAACATATTTTATGAGTATATTTTGAACCCTTATCACCTTATCCTCGAAATATATAATTTTGGGACCTTTCAAATCCTAAAATCATTTTATAATAATGTTACTTTTCAAGACTTTCCAAGAGTGGCCCTCCTCTCCTCTTATAAAATACCCCCACATCTACCACCTTACCCACACCTCTCAAGCCTTTGGCTCGGACAACCCCTGCCCATTTTGTCTCTCCATGTCCCTCTCTTAATCCTAGAAGCCTCACTTTTGGTAGAAGTCTTTCCAAGGAAGCCTTTGAGCTGAAATCAAAAATAGTTACCCGATTTAAAGGTAAAGTCTTCCCTAGTGTTCTTTTGTTTTATTTTGATTCTCCAACCCCCTAAAATTGTTTATTACATTATTTTGTAACAACACCAGTATATTAAATATAGTTGGATGTTGTTATAATATGTATTTGATCCACACTTATACACACATCTGTCTAATGGTAAAAGAACATACTGTTTCTGTGGATGGCGAATTACTGCCTCACGAAACGATAATTGTTCAATATTCTTTTATCACCTTTAAAGGTGGCCATTATGATGTCACTATATTTTATATATGATATATATGGTATTTATGTTTTCTGTAATATTATTTATTTTATATTTAAAACATACCTTTATTCTTTTCGTGTTGTGCAAATGCGATAATTTCATATGAGGAAGTGTGGACTACCGCCCCCTCAAGTGATGTGACTCGTTCATGAAATACATGGAATGTAAAAAGAATTAAGTTAATGAAAATATGTGACTTATATAACATATATATTATACTGGAATTATAATATATATATATATATATATATATATCATTTATTTTTAATTCCATTAATATGGCAAAAAAAATGAAAGTAGCGTTCATGAGTACGTACGGCCTACCGTCTCCATGAACGGTGCTTTTCATTTTTTATCTCCAAATGTTATGGAATATTATAAAATTAATATGTACTGGATATATATGATATTTTAATTATTAATACTATTTTATAAATGATTTACTTATAACTACATGGACAATCATTTTCAAACAAGTTCATTTTTGACTCATGTACCAAACATCGGCAAAAACGTCTAATATGAACTAACATTATTAAACAATTATTATAACATTATAATATGTGATATGAACTAAATAATAATCTTTAAATGAGTTCCTTAAGCAATTATAAATTTACCAAATTTTATTATTCAGGAATATAAAGAAACGAACAAGACAAGTCAGACTTGAGGTAAGGGATCATACCCCTCTCTTTCTTTTTAAGTACACTCTTTTATGTCATTCCTTTTAAGCTCATCTTTCTTATGATTGGGATGTTATTTTATATTAATCTTACTGTAATTTTTATGTTAATATGATTAGAGACCCTATTTTCTCTCATCAATCCCTTTTGGATGTTTTGAGTGGTGCTGTTAGGTTGCCGAATTTTCGTAAGAGATCCAACCTCTCTCTTTCTTTTTAAGTACTCTCCATTATGTCACTTCTTTTAAGATCCTATTTGTTATGTTGGGGGACGTTATTTTATATTAATATTTCTGTAAATTTTATGTTAATATGATGAGAGACCCTATTTTATCTCATCAATCCATTTTTGGAAGTTTTAAGTGGCGTCATTAGGCTGCCAAGTTTTCGTAAGGGATTTTTTGTCTCACTTTTATTCCCATGAGGTTTATGCTACATTTTCCACCATTTATTTTGAGTGGTATATGTACTTCCCATTATTCTAATATTTGTTTAATATAATTTCATTTATGAGTATTTACATCAATGTTGTATTGTCCTTCTTTCATGGGGTGTATGTTTCGAAAGATACCTAAGTCGGTAAGGGAACCTTTCACCCTCCTATTTTTAAAAGACTTATTTTGTTGGGTCTCTTAATTTACATATTTTAATGTTGGGATATGTTCTTATATATCCTTATTGATTTAAATTTTATGTCCAAGTGATTAGATACCCTTTTTATCTCTCATCAACTCATTTTCTAAATTTTGAAGTGACACCGTTAAGCTGTCAAATTTTTGCAAGGGAACTTCTTAACCCAATTTTGATTCTTTGGGATAAACTTGTACTCCTTGAATATGTCGTTCTATGAATATGTGTGAATGACCTATGATTGTTTTACACTTAATATCCACTTATATTTGGTGTATTCGTTTGTCACACATAATTATGTAATTGATTTATCCTTAATTTGAGGATATCGTCTTTGTAAGGGACGTCGCCTCAATCTCCTTTCATTGAGGCATATTTTGTTATAATACAAGGCTTTATTTTATACAGTTTATAAAACACCTTTTACTTTTCATTTCATTCAAATGGAATCCTTTTCTATGAAGCGTTTTACTAAAAGACAAGAAGGAATGTTTATTTTAACGTACGCGGTGACAACGACCTTTTCCGCCGCCGCGAGTATTATTTGGTCTTTGGCTTCCTCAATAAGCCATAATGTTTTTAAAATGAAATAAATACCATATACTCTTTTATGTATTTTGGTATTGAAAATGGTTTTTATAATGGATTTGTTATGTCAATATATTTAAGTGATATATTGGGATCAAAATGTGGAAATGTTTTCTTTCCATTATATTTGTTTTATGTCTTATGATTTTATAATGGTACTTGGACATTTGACGGGTGGTTACGTGATAAACCATATGACGGGTGGTGTCGTGAATACCAGGATGGGTGGTTACGTTATAACCTCCAATTCATTGGGTATGGAAGTCGGCCGTATGGATATTCCATTAAGTGATATATGTGGAATTCAACCATATGGTTATTCCATTTAAGTTTGTTTATGTCCCAAGTTACCTTTATATGTTATGTATATGGGTTTTTTGGTAATATTTTGGTTAAAAAAGGGTACGTAATGATATTTTATTCATTGAATAGTTTATACTACTTCATAAAGGTTAAAAGTATTACTTTGATAAAGTACTCATGGTTTACTTGTTGTTTTGAAAAAATAACAGTTTTCTTTCTTTGTGTATCCCTTACTGAGATTTTTATGCTCATCCAAGTTTTTTTTTGAAATGTTTTTCACAGGACTTAATGTGTAATAGGGTCAAGGATGGGAACAAGGAAACATCATGCTATCTAATACATGGAACTAGACAAGTTTCTTTTTAAGAGTTTTTATTTTATGGAAACTTAGTAGAAGTGTCTACTTTGTAATATTTTGAGATGTAATAGTTATGTTCTAATTCTATAAAACTCTAAACCTGAAAAGATCTTCTATGTGAATTATTTATTTCATTCAATAATAAGTAATGTTTAAGTCTGGGTCCTTATAGTTGGTATCAAAGAAAGTTTTAGATAACTTTATAGGTTAGAGTGTTAAGTGACAAGTTTTGTATAACCACAATTGTTATTATATTAGATAGAGTCATTGTTATTTTTGAAGGTTGGAATGAGTTTGAGATAAATTAGATAAGTATATCTTAGTGTTTATCTTCCTCTTTAGTACATAATTATTTTTTTGATATACTCACACTGACATTTCTGGTTTTAGTAAATGGATGGATCTAGCAGGCCCTAAAGTGACAATGGGTTTGAAGGAAACTGTGGTGGTTCTCTGATTAAGAGACTGGATGAAATGGGGGATTCAATGAGAAATATCATGGTTATTCTAAACCAACTATCACGAGTCGTGATCAACCACTTGAACCTTGGTGAGTTCTCTAATTCATCAGGTACGAGAGAACTAACTCGACATGGAAGTTCAGGTAATAATTATAAAGGTAACCATTGGGGTTTATATGATCCTTACTTTTGAGGTAATTATGGGTTGCTATATGTTATGATGGAATATGAATGACATGAGATAAACTTGAGGTTAAATTATGTTATGGTTATTTTTGAAGATTTTATATCGTTTTGGGGAATTTTTTAAGAATTATATAGTTTTGGAAAAGGGACAACACACAGACCGTGTGACAACTTGTCGCATCGGACAATGCTTCGGGAATCGAACCCACAACCAAAGTGCGACTGGTATTTATTGCCTACCACTGGACTACGTGAAGTCCCTAGTTAGTATGACTTATTCTTTTTAGTTAGATGATTTTATGAATTAAGAGTAAGTTGATTTTGGGTTATCTATGGAAATTATTAACCTATCATGGAGGATATGTGATTAGGTTAATTACTTTTCAATATGTTACTTTTAAAGAAACTTATGTTATTTGGAGATAAGTGTTAATTTGTACCTTAGAAGACTATGTGATTAAATCCTTCAAATATTTGGGTTTCAATCTTAGTTTGGTTTACTTTGAATAATTTTATGGACAAATTGTTTATTGAATGGTCTTCGTTGAACTTTGGGTTTTTTTTGACAATTTTTGGAGATTATGAGTAGTTTTTCTTTTTGTAAAAAAATATCCTTTTTTGGGTATTAACTGATCTCGTACTAACCTTTTTGGTTTTGGTTTTGGTAAGGGTCTAAAGTCATTGGAAATATATAGTTCTCTTTGTGGATTAGGTGATTCTCTAGAAGTTGATTATAGTACTCTTAATGTGAACAAGTCTTCCTAAATACTCGTCATTTGGGGAAAGTATGAGTTTGTGTAAGAAATCTAGTAAAAGTTGAAAGTCCACATGACAAGTAAGTATGTTTCCTTAAGATAAAAAATAAATTCACCAATGAAAAGTAACTTAAAACAAAAATGGTTTCTATTAAATTTTCCTACTGGGGAATCGAATACCATTTAACCCACCACAAGTTTGTAATTTTCTTGTGGTTAACTTTCTCCTAAACATGTTTTCTATCACTCTCCCTCAGAACATGAACCTTTTATTTTTCTTCCATATCCATGTTTTCCTACATGGAATCCTAGTATGGGTTAACTAGAGTGACCTCTGTACTTGTCTTTCTTTCTTTTAAAGTGATTGTTTTACCGACTCTTGTTCCGATGTGGGACTTTTAATGAAGTTTTCGAGCCCAATTTTAAAATTGCGAGGACGCAATTCCCAAAAAGGGGGAAGGATGTAACACCCCAGGTAAATAAATAATATGACCTTTTTATATTTGTCCCTATTTGTGAATAAAATTTTAGTATTAATTTAAAGGGAATGCTATTCTCGATGGCATACCCAATACGCAACAACGAGTTCCTTTGAAATCATACATTGCACTCTAATAATAAAATAATTTTATTTTAAATGGTAGTTAACACCTAGCTGTTGTAATGATGGGAATGAACAAAACTAACTAAATAATGATTATATATGTTTTTCAAATATTTTTACTTTTTATAATAAATGTTAGAGGATTAAAAATGAGAATGAATCCAATTTTAAGCGTAAACATTCTAATATTCTTTAAAAGGTCGATTAACCACCTTTTGATGGAGAACCTCTTTTAAATCCACTTTTTGACAATTTTATCTATTATATTTGAAAAAATAAAATTCTTCTTTAAAATTGGGACATGAAAATTTACTTTTTATAAATTTTTGGTATTTTTTACGATAAAGTTCATTTTTAAGGAATAAGTGAAAAATGTTGTATTTTTATTCAAAAAATATTTTTAATATAATTTATTTATATGATTAAGTAATATTTTGAATTGGTTTTAAATTGAAATTAGAATATATTTTTACCATTTAATCCAATGGTGGTCATTGGAATTAATTTCAATTTGAAATAGGACTTAAACTAGTGTCAATCTTTTAATATATATTGTTTCTTAAAAACACGCTATTTGTTTTGACAGCGGAAATTAATTATTAAATTAATTAATTCAACTTATATGTTTTGAATTTTTTAAAATATACATCATTTTTGAATTCGGAATATCAAATATATCTTAGGGTGAATTTTTGGTATTTTTCTGAAAAACTTCAATTTTTGATGAATAGTGAAACCACTATGTGGTAGTTTAAAAACTAATTTTTTGTTTAAATGAAACTTTACCACTTTTGTGATTTGAATTTCAAAAATCCGACATACATGGTTGTCATTAGGATGTAAAATGTGGTTCAATGGGATTAAAATATTTTTTTGGTGAATAGTAACTTTTAAGTTTTATTAATCGCGATTAAAGGTAATTAGTGTAATTTAAAGTAAAGATAATGTTATAATAATATGAAATGACATTGAAACATGTCCTACCCTTATTTTATGAGTCATGGACGACCAAGAAAATCCATGGATCAACTTGGGGACCCCATGGAGCCACTTTGGTAGGAAAATGACATTAATAACTTTTTATTTAAAGTTAAAATTAAAATGTCACAAACATGTGTTGTTTTACTAAAACAATTTTTACATGGGGTTATACAAGTCATATTTTTTACTATAAATATTTATTAGAAAGATAAAAAGATTTCCTACATCATAGTATTTTTTTATAATTTTTAGACATTAAATAAATTAAATTATTTATGACATCATGATGATGTAGTGATTACCTCCTTAATGAACGATTTAAATAAAATGAGAAGATAATGTAAAATATAATACTTACACTTGGAAAAAACCTATTGGATGAGTATATTTCGAACCCTTATCACCTTATCCTAGAAATATATAATTGTGGGACCTTTAAAATCTGAAAATCATTTTATAATAATGTTACTTTTCTAGACTTTCCAAGAGTGCCCCTCCTCTCCTCTTATAAAAGGCCCCCACCTCTACCACCTTACCCACACCTCTTAAGCCTTTGGCTCAACCAACCACTGCCCATTTCGTCTCTCCACATCCCTATCTTACTTCTAGAAGCCTCACTTTGGGCAGAAGTCTGAGCTCAAATCAAAAAGAGTTACCCAATTTAAAGGTAAAGTCTTCCCTAGTGTTTTTTTGTTTTATTTTGCTTCTCCAACCCCCTAAACTTGTTTTATTCCATTATTTTGTAACAAAACCAGTATCTTCAATATACTTGGATGTTTTTATAAGAAGTATTTGAGCCACACGTACACACACATTCGTCTAATGGTTAAAGAACATACTGTTTCTGTGGATGGTGAATTACTGCCCCACGAAACGATGATTGTTCAATATTCTTTTAACACCTTTAAAGGTGGACATTATGATGTAGCTGAATTTTATATATGATATTTATGATATTTATGTTTTCTATAAGATTCTGTATTTTATATTTAAAACATACCTTTATTCTTTTCATGTTGTGCAAATGCGATAATTTTATATGAGGAAGTGTGGACTACCGCCTCCTCAAGTGATGTGACTCGTTCATGCAATACATGGAATGTATAAAGAATGAAATTAATGAAAATATGGGACCTATATAAAATATATATTATACTGTAATTATAATATATATATATATATATCTCATTTATTTTTAATTCCATTAATATGACAAAAAAAATGAAAGTAGCGTTCATGCGTACGTACGGCCTATCGTCTCCATAAACGGTGCTTTTCATTTTTTTATCTCCAAATGTTATGGAATACTATAAAATGAATATGTACTGGATATATATGATATTTTAATCATTAATAATATTCTGGAAATTATTTACTTGTAACTACATGGGAAATCATTTTCAAACAAGTTCATTTTTGACTCATGTACCAAACATAGGGAAAAACGTCTGATATGAACTAACATTATTAAACAATTATTATAACATTATAATATGTGATATGAACTGAATAATAATCTTTAAAGAAGGTCCTTAAGAAATTATAAATTGACCAAAGTTTATTATTCGGGAATATAAAGAAACGAACAAGACAAGTCAGACATGAGGTAAGGGATCCTACCCCTCTCTTTCTTTTTAAGTACACTCTTTTATGTCATTCCATTTAATCTCATCTTTCTTATTATTGGGAAGTTATTTTATATTACTATTACTGTAAATTTTATGTTCATATTATGAGAGACCCTATTTTCTCTCATCAATCCATTTTGGAAGTTTTGAGTGGCGTCGTTATGCTGCCGAATTTTCATAAGAGATCAAACCTCTCTCTTTCTTTTTAAGTATTCTCCTTTATGTCACTTCTTTTAAGATCCTCTTTGTTATTTTGGGGGATGTTCTTTTATATTAATATTTCTGTAAATTTTATGTTAATATGATGAGAGACCCTATTTGATCTCATCAATCCATTTTTGAAAGTTTTAAGTGGCATCGTTAGGCTGCCGAGTTTTCGTAAGGGGTTTTTCGTCTCACTTTTATTCCCGTAAGATTTATGCTACATTTTCCACCATTTCCTTTTAGTGGTAAATGTACTGACCATTATTATTCTCTTTGTGTAATATACTATCTTTTATGAGTATTTACATCAATGTTGTATTGTCCTTCTTTCATGGGGTGTATGTTTCGAAAGATACCCGAGTCGGTAAGGGAAACTTTCACCCTCCTCTTTTTAAAAGACATCTGTTGTTGGGTCTTTTAATTTAAATATTGTAATGTTGGGATACGTTCTTCTATATCCTTATTTATGTAAATTTTATGTCCAAGTGATGAGATACCCTTTTTATCTCTCATCAACTCATTTTATGAATTTTGAAGTGACGCCGTTAGGCTGTCAAATTTTTGCAAGGGAACTTCTTAAGCCAATTTTGATTATTTAGGATAAACTTGTACTCCTCGAATATGTCGTTTTATGAATATGTGTGAATGACCTCTGATTTTTTTACACTTAATATCCACTTATATTTTTTGTATTCGTTTTTCACATATAATTATGTAATTGCTTTATCCTTAATTCGAGGATACCGTCTTTGTAAGGGACATCGTCTCAATCTCCTTTCATTGAGGCATATTTTGTTCTAATACAAGGCTTTCTTTTATACGGTGTATAAAACGCATTTTACTTTTCATTTCATTCAAAGGGAATCTTTTTCTATGAAGCGTTTTACTAAACGACAAAAAGGAATGTTTATTTTAACGTATGCGGTAACAACGACCTTTTCTGCCACCGCGAGTATTATTTGGTCTTTGGCTTCCTCAACAAGTCATAATGTTTTTAAAATGAAATAAATACCATATACTCTTTTATGTATTTTGGTATTGAAAATGGTTTTTATAATGGATTTGTTGTGTCAATATATTTAAGTGATATATGGTGATCAAAATGTGGAATTTTTTTTCCATTATATTTTTTTTATGCCATATGATTTTATAATGGTACTTGGACATTTGACGGGTGGTTATGTGATAAACCATATGACGGGTGGTTCTGTGAATACCAGGATGGGTGGTTACGTTAGAACCTCCAATGCATTGGGTATGGAAGTCAGTCGTATGGCTATTCCATTAAGTGATATGTGTGGAAGTCAACCATATGGTTATTCCATTTAAGTATGTTTATGTCCCAAGTTACTTTTATATGTTATGTATATGGGTTTTATGGTAATATTTTGGTTACAAAAGGGTAAGTAATGATCTTTTATTCATTGAAGAGTTTATATTACTTCATAAAGGTGAAAAGTATTGCTTTGATAATGTACTCATGGTTTACTTGTTGTTTTGAAAAACTAACAGTTTTCCTTCTTTGTGTATCCCTTACTGAGCTTTTTATGCTCACCCAAGTTGTTTTTTTTTTTGAAATGTTTTTCACAGGACTTAATGTGGAATAGGTTCAAGGATGGGAACAAGGAAACGTCATGCTATCTAAAACATGGAACTAGATAAGTTTATTTTTAAGAGTTTTTATTTTATGGAAACTTAGTAGAAGTGTCGACTTTGTAATATTTTGAGATGTAATAGTTATGTCCTAATTATCTAAAACTATAAACCTGAAAATATCCTCTATGTGAATTATTCATTTAATTCAATAATAAGTAAATTTTAAGGTCGGGTCCTTATATTGGATTCCCAGCAGGAGCTCTTACCACTCAGGTACGGGCTCGTTGGCAAAGTGGGCCTTTATCAACACTCTAAATAGCCCTGATAAAGGCCTAGTGGCCTTTGATATGTTGTTTATATAATATCACACCCACCAGCACCTGCATAGTAAACACACACACCACCTAAACAATGCACACAAGAACAAATTAGTGCACACAATGTTTTTGAAAACAATGATATATACATTTAAAACTTATTTTTATATAATTACATTTACAATTATCCAAAAAATAGTTAAAAACATTAAAGATTTATCCTTTGACATCCGTGATCCCCTCTAAAAAATGTCCGCCCATGGTATTAGTTGCTGAAAATATCCTCACAGCTCAACCAAAATGGTCCACCTATATATGAAAAAAATATTATGTTAGTAGTACTATAAAGAAATAAATTAAATATTTAAATTTTAAAAATACATTAATAAAATGTCAATTTTTAATAAAAATGACACATTTGGAGTTATATAGGTGACATCGTGCATCATATTGAGGTGGGGTAGCTTCATACATGTCAAAAATGAGTTATATATTGTTACCCTAAAATTTTAAAACAATCCGAATGGGGTTTCTTGGGTTTGAGTATGTCCCATGTTTTTTTACTAAAATTAATATCAAATTACAATGACATATTTGAATTTGTAATAGTCACACTGTTCATCGGATTGAGGTGTGGTTGATTCATACCCATCAAAAATGAATCATGGATCATTGTTCTAATGTATCAAAACAATTTGAATGGGTTTTCTTAGTTTTTAGTATGAAAGTTGGTTTTTTACTAAAATATCATTTCAAACTGAAAACACCCATTTTGATTCATACAAGTTTTATTGTGCATCGGTTTGAGGAAATACTTATTTATACACTTCAAAAAGGACTTAAAAATCAATCTCCTAAATTATGAAGACAATCGGAGGGCATTTTCTTGGTTTTCAGAGAGTGAAATGTTTTGAGCTAAAATGTCAATTTTAAACTAATAACATACACTTTTAGTCATATGGGTCAAACCGTGTGTTGGATTGGGGTGTGGTTGATTCCTAAACATCACAAATGACTCATGGATCATTTTATTAAATTATCAAAACAATCCGAATGTATTTTTTGGTTTTCATTATGTCACTTGTTCTTTTTACATAAATTAATGTCAATTTAAAAAAACACATTTGGATTTATACTGGTAACATCATTCATCAGATTGAGTTGTGGTTGATACATGCATGTCATGAATGACTCATGAATCATTGTTATAAGGTATCAAAACAATCCAATTGTGTTTTCTCATTTTTCAGTATGTCTGTTGTGTTTTTTTACTAAAATGTCATTTCAAACTGGAAACACACTTTTTTAGTCAAAACGGTCACATTTTGAATTTATTTTATGTGATACTACTTCATAAAAATAATAAAGGACTTAGGAATCATTTTCCTAAATTATAAACACAATCAGAAATCATTTTCTTGGTTTTTAGTGAGTGACACATTTAGAGGAAAAATGTAGATTTTAAACTAATAACAGACACTTTTAGTCATAATGGCCACACCATGCATCAGTTTGAGGTATGATTGATTCCAACATGTCAAAAATGACTCATGTATCACTTTCCTAAAGTATAAAAACAATCCGATAGCATTTTCTCAGTTTTCAGTATGTCAATTGTTCTTTTTACTCAAGTTAATGTCGATTTTAAATAAAAAGACACATTTGGATTTATATCAGTCACATTTTGCGTTGTATTATGGTGGGGTTCATTCCTACATGACATAAATGACTCATGGATCATTTTCATAAATTATCAAAATAATAAGAATTTTTTTTCTTTGATTTTAGCATTCCAGTTGTGTTTTTTACTAAAATTATTGTCAATTTTAAATAAAAAGAGACACTTTGATTCATACTGATCACATTGTGCATTGTATTGAGGTGTAGTTCATTCCTACATATCAAAAATTACTTATAGATCATTTTCCTAAAGTATCAAAACAATACGAATGAATTTTATTAGTTTTTAGTATGCTAGTTGTGTTTTTTTACAAAAATATCATTTCAAACTAGAAAACCTGAATTTTGAGTCATACGGGTCGCATAATGTGTCGGTTTGATATGAGACTACTTAATACACATCACAAATAACCTACGAATCATTTTCCTAAATTATGAAGACAGTTAGAGTGATTTTTTATGGCTTTTAGTGACTGATGCATTTTGAGATAAAATGAAAACTTTAAACTGATAACAGACACTTTTCATCATATCGGTCCCACCATTCGTCGGATTGAGGTTTGTTTGATTCCTACATGTCACAAATGACTGATGGATCATTTTCATAAATTATCAAAACAATCTGAATATGTTTTATCAGTTTTCAGTATGTCACTTGTTCTTTTTGTTAAATTTATTGTTAATTTTTTATAAAAAAACACACTTAAAGTCATAACTATCACACCATGTGTCAGATTTTGGTGAGGTTGACTCCTACATGTAAAAAATGACTTATGGATCATTTTCCAAAAGAATCAAAACAATACTAAGGAATTTTCTCAGTTTTCATTATGGCACTTGTTCTTTTTACTAAATTACTGACAATTTTAAATAAAAATAGACACTTTGACTCATACTGGTCACATCTTCATGTTATTCATGTATATTCTTCCATCAGGTATGTTTCCCATTCATTTATAAACATATCTATCTTAACTTGTGAATATGAGTCTTTTCGATAATCATGGTAGTACTAAAAAATATAAATACACAAAATAATTAATAAATATTTTAAATAAAATATTAATTAACTTTGAAAATACCTCTTTAGGGATACTGGTTTGTTCATAGAATATGATCTCTTTCATAAATTTACCAACATAATAACCACAGTATTTATCCATTGTTTGTTTCAGACACTACAGAAACATTCAGAAAAATAAGTAATTTTTTTATATGTGTTTGGATAGTGAAATATTATTATATATACCCTGTTACATATCCAGTTGTAGTACTTTTGATGTCCCTTGTCCTTTTCCCATGGCCGCATTCCATTATTAGAAAATATTCATGCACTGCCCTATCATAACAGAATCCACATTAAAAGATAATATAAATTATATAACTATCTGTTTAGTTCTAAAATGTTTGATGTAGTGTATTAAATATTGGAAAATGCCATCATATGTGGTCGGTTTTTTGGATATCAATGCATTGAATCCAGTAAATAAATCTTTGGTGTATCCAAATTGATAGCAATGAGCATCCAATGCTGCCTAAAAACAAAAAAAGGAATAAGTAATGAAATAAATTAAAATATATTTGATATGATTAAATTTTTATTTTTTTACCCCTACATTGTTGTTATTAAGAAGAGTTTGTCATCCATATTTTTGTTATTAAATGATTTGAGTAGGCCTACCACTATTTCACTCTCTTTATTAGATTCATTTTTTTAACTTTGAATTCACATGAGCATGAAATGATAATAAATTTGGATATAGAACGGGCGGGTTTAAGGTTCTTTTGGTAGGTCATTTTGATTGCTTGTTTGATCATTCAGATGGTTTTGATATGTTCTTTCTTTTCACCCCCTTCCTTGTGTCTACCTGTAATAACATTCATCAGTTCAGACCTTTTTTTCATTAAATGTTAATGGTTTATCTTGAAAAATAAATTAGAAATGAATACCTCTTTTGACATGTATTTTTACAAGCTGTGACGACTATGTGATGAATGTTTCAAGATCTTGTTTGACCTTATGAATGTCTTCATCATTAATTGGAACATGTAGCTCAGCACTCAACTCATATTCTTTGTTAATAAACACTTTGACATTAACTCTTGTAAGTGGTTTTTTGTGTATCATAGCATTCTATATATTGAACATCATAGCCCTCATTACAAGGCAATTGGTGGGTGTTGGTAGATATAAATCACAATCATTTCACCATGTAAAATAGTAGTACAAGAAATGTATCAGTGTCTATTTGATTCAAAATTCATAGATACAATTATTATAAAATTTATTTTCTCATCCAAGATATGTTTTTGAGTGGAATGGATCACATCAAAGCTAGTGGGGGTGGGGCGGGATCTTCACGCACTGGTTGGTCTTGAGTTGGTTCTTCTCTCCCCCCCCCATCAAATTTGCCATGTACTCTCTCTTCAATTGTACATGTTCTTCAAGGATATCTATTCTTTATCTCATCATTTTTATTTCTTCACATTGATTCTCCTCTTGTTTTTGTTTCTTAAAAAATGTTTGGGGTGCCCACCTAAAACTCACACCTCTGATGCGGCCATACTTTTTTGCCTTCTTTAAGGCCACCGAAAGTATCTATGCATCCAATTTGGATATTTCTGATTCCTATAATTATGTCTGATAGAAAATATAGGAAAATAAGTAATCATTGTTATGTAATATTGATTTAATGAAAAACTTATATTTATTATGTCATACTAAAACATGTTTCCCACACATTTTGTATGTTTTCATCTATTAATATCCCATATTTATTTGCATGCACCTCCTTCCATATCACATGGAGTGGTATGGAAGTGACTTTGAATTTAGAATCATCAATATGCATATAAACGGAGGAACATAGTTATGGTGTTGTTTTATGTCACATAAAACTATTACGATATATTTAAAATATGTACCTATTTTTTTTCAAGTGAAGCTTACCCCATTCTTGCTTTAAGGTAGGGGTATGTTGGTTTTATGGCTTGTTCATTATTTTCATCACTCAATTACTATTTCATAAACAAAAAACTATCAATAAAAGTGATAAATACACTTATCATCAATCAAATTATTACCAAACACAATGTACCTCAATAGTCTACTCCACACGACAGCTAGTAAACGTATCCCATGCTCCTTGGGTTATCAATTGTGCATAAATAGGAGGTGGGGTGGGTTTATTTTCCCTCCAGCATCTTTAAGATAACATCTCATTAAAATTTTGTGAAATCCTCTGTGAATCCTTCCAGAAACCCTAAAAACATTGTCCTTATGCAAGTCATCCAGTATAAATGAACTCTACAGAGGATTATAAAGAGTAAGTCAATGTTTCAGTATTTTATTTTTTATAAAATTAAATAAATGATTTCAAAATTTTACCATAATAGATCATTATACCAGTGTCTTAAACCCGGTGATAACATGGTTTCACAATTGTACATCAATCGACACATGTTTCTGAGTGATGATTCCAATGTAACTACTAAGCATAGGCTTGTTGGGGTTAACATATTGGCCCTGATTATTCTATATGACCTCTTATTTGATGCCTTTTCCCTTTTCCTTAATTATTTTTGCTAACACCTTCTAACTACGACATTCCAATTTTTTCTGCGCCACCAGTGTTTCATTGCCTACAATTTCCTTGGTTTCAAGATGATCAATATGTTCTTCTATAGTGCTAGCATCGACATGTGTAGATGGTGGTTTTACCTCTACACTGGGAGTAACATCAATAATAGGATGAGAAACCTATTGGTCCCCTACATTGAAAGCAGTAGTAGGTTGAGAGACCTATTGGTCCTCTTCACTGCGAGCAACAACAGATTGAGAGACTTATTGTTCCTCTACACTACGAGCAGCAACAATTTGAGAGAACTATTGAACCTCGGGATTAGAAGCATCATCACTTGAAAAAGTTATTATCTAAAGAAGTGGTTTTAAATTTAATTTAGATTACATAAAATCAGCATCGAATAGATAATAACATAAGGTAACACTATGTATAATACAAAAAAACATAACCTGATTATTAAACTATTTTTTTTAATGCTAAAGGGATTTGACCCCTCTATCGACTATCCAAATCTCTCAGTTGTTGTCTCATATAACATAAAAACACTACCTACATTGGGACCACATCTAAATGATTGCGATGTCCCAATGAAAGAGTTATCCTCCGTTTAATTTTCATCTGACCCTTCAGTGGTTTTGAACGATAACATAACAACTGACCACTTTCAGTTTGCAGGATCTGTAACATAAAATACTTGTACTTCTAGTAATTCCATTATAAACGATTCTTCTTTGTACCCTTCCTCACTGAAATTAACTTTCACCAATCCCAACTCATCTATTTTAACAACACTCTTGTTATCAACCCACTTTCATTGAAAAATTGTCACTTGTATGTTCATATAATCCAAAACCCATATTTGTTTGATAATGCCAACATATGACATATTTGCATAAATTGGATTTCTATCCTTAGCACTAGAAACATGGATTGTTTCATCCACAAGTGTATATCCACTATTCTACATGGTAATATCATCATCATGTTCATTAATATAGAATTTATAAGCATTAATTACATAATCATTACAAGATAATACGTACACACTTGGTCCTCTGTCTAGCCATCGAAGTCATTCTGAAATTGATTTCAAATTTTCATCTGACTCCTTCAATATATGGTCCCTAAATAATCCTATAATCTTTTGATTATGTTTCTTTGACTTCCATTTTTCATCCCTTGATGGATTCAAAAGTCTAAGAATTTCTTTGTGGGTTTAGATATATAGTTCATCCTCCAAACTATTACACAAAACGTAAAGGTGGGCCTACTCCCGATATGTAATATTGATTGTGACAACCTATATTCTAGAAATTGTTTCTCCCGCAAGCTGCCCAGTGTGATGAGATTTTGGTAGACCAATGATTTTTACATTGGACAGGTATTCAGTACATAATTCAATGGATTCCTCAACAATAGTCTAGAACCTTTTAAAGAAAATTTCATAAATAAAATCTGGGTTTGGTACCTTTGATGGACACATCAACCTAAATTTCATGACCAAATCATCACATTGAATATCAGTAGTTAATAATTCATTCATATATTTTGTTAAAGTTTTAATAAAATAATAATTTGTATTATTTGTATATAAAATTATGCTAAGAAGAAAATATGATTTTATAATCACTTGAATTATATCATTTGTCCCTTTGAGGGGATTCACTATAAAGTACTTGTGGGTGGAAGGATTCATTACATGTGTTGTTATGGTTATTTGACTAGGGTTCCTAGAAAGTGTCTCATGAAGCTTTGGATAGGTAGGGATAACAAAAGTTATGTTTCCCTTATAACTTAGTTTATTCATTAATAAAAATATCAATGTATTCCCCTATGAAGTGGGACTGTCATCCAAACAACATAAATTTCATGTGGTGTTCTTATTCCATTTATGTCATGCATTTATCCTTTATTTCTCATTTTTCTATAGGGAGGTATTTTCAAAACCATGAGGTTACTAGAACTAGAAGTTAGAGATCTGATATAGTTACTTAGATATAATTTTACTTCTATGTTATGGTATATCAGGTTTAGGGATTTGTTTCAATTCAGGTATGTTCTAGAATTTCTTCCTCTATCTGCAAGTTTAGGGGGTTTAATTTATGTTTTGGGGGTTTAACATTAGTATTGTTGATTTGTACCAAATCCAACTAGTGGTATTGACTCTTTTTATTAGTCTACAATCAGTAACCAAAAAGTGGTATTAAATCTTGGTTTCATAACATATTGTGATTATTTTATCATGACTCGATAGAAAGACTTTGTTTCAAGACTTCTGGGTTTCCTCAAGTGAAGTGGTTTTCTAAGATTTAGTGGAATTGCACTAGTAAAAAAGTGGTGGTGCCATTAAAATGGGTAGTGTTTGGATTGATATTAAATGGTGGAGGATTCAGACTTTGGGGGAAAATGGACTTCTTACTCTCAGAGAGTTCAAATGTTACATTGATTTTGAATTAGTTTGAAGCGAGGTATTCAGTAGAATGGGAAACAATTAGATGAATGTATTAGAAATTTTTTAAAAGTTGTGTCCAAGATAATTTGTACACAAGAAGGAAGAAAGACATGCCTCAATGATGTTTAGAATTAAAGGTGGATGTGTAGTGGAGGGAGGGATCAAGGATTATGATTGGTCGAGGTTTTGGTGCAACAGTGGTTCTCGGTGAGAATGTATCAAGGACTATAAAGTAAAGAATTTTCATCCATATATCGTGAGAGAATATTGATTCCTAGTAAGTGTGCGGATGTAATCACATACTATGGATAGCAGATCAATATCAATAAAGTACATGTTCTACGTCCCGCCTAAGTAATTGGGTTTCTCATGGTAAATGAAATGGAGGAGGTCAAAATCAATCATGAATTCAATCACATAAAATCTAAATTACATAAAAAACTATTCATCTCACCTCTAAACACCCTTCAATAAAACAACCCTTTTTTACCCATGTATAACACATTCCAAAAGAAAATCAACCCACTTTATATAACCATAAAAATCCAAATATAATATAGAAAATATGTTCCCAAATCAAAAATATGTGAAGGCCTCTATGTGATGGACTCTACGTGATATGCATTAAAGTATTTGAACATAATGTATATGGACCTATTGTATGAGAATATCATATATTATAAAAAAAACATTTTGAATATACCCATAAAAACATGGGACTCGTGCATTGAAATCATAAACAAAGCAAAAATCAAACCATTTCCATCAAAAACATTTTAAAGAATCCATTGAGGAATTTATCACAATGGGTAAACCAAACACTAATATTAAATAAACATTTAAAATTTATAAAACAACCCCATTTTTAATTCATTTTAAAATAAAATCCTCACTCTAAAACAATTTACCCATCAAAACATTGTTTTATTTCATTGAAAAACACAACTAGATTATAATACAACACACACCATTTGAACCATTTCAAAAATCCTCATGGTCATTTCACAAAATCATAATATATGAAAACATTCCATTTCAAACATGGAAAATGAAATTTAAGAGAGAAACAATTTATTCTCATATCAAAACACAATAAAATAATTTAAATCATCATGTGGATATCAAATATATTCATAACTTCATAAAAATGAATTTAGAAAGAACAACCACACTTTTAAATACAAAATGAAACAATTTCATTGAAATATATACTTGGTAGAAGAATAAACCAAGCTGAAACAAGCTGCCTTCAATGGAGACCAACTGAATAATAAAGAATACCTCCATTACAATTCCTAAAGATCCAAAACTCTAGGATTGAAACATCCTAAATGATCCCATCATACACGAGGGATCAAAATTGAAACAAAAAAAATGACCTATGTAATATATTTATTTTTGTGCAAATAATGAATCAAGTTACAATGCACACCTGTGGAGGGCTTCACAACGATGGGATTCAGTGGCAGAGGAGGATGAGGAGGGTTAGTGGCGATGGAGGAGGTCTTTGCGGTGATGGTGGATGAGGAAGAGGAGTCAGCTGCTGAGGAGGATGAGGACACGATAGAGGCGGCGGAGGAGAGCTTCATGATGGTGGAGGAGGACTTTGCAGTAGTGACGGAGGAGTAGGAGGCAGCCGAGGAGGAGGAGGAGGACAAGGTGGTAGCAGGGTAAGGCCTCTGCGAGAGCTTGAGTGGTGCGAAGGAAGGAGGAGGTCATTAGGGTTCATTTATAAAACTAGTGGAATCATTGATCAGCACTAGCTAAAAAGCATTGATAAAGGTATGTTTTATCAGCACTAAATTAGAAATCACTAATAAAAACATACTTTTATCAGTGATTTTTAGCACTGATAAAGATAGGCCTTTATCAACGCTCAAAAAGCACTCATAAAAGGTGTCTTTATCAGTGCTAAAATCTTAGAGCTTATAAAGACATTTTTTATCAGTGTTTTTTTAGTGCTGATAAAGGCCTATCATTATCAACACTAAAATAGCGCTGATAAAACTATAATGATAATAAATTATTTATAATTTTATATATATTTATAAAATTACATGTATAATATATATATATATATATTTATATTTATATATTTATATATTTATATATTTATATATTTATAATTATAAATAATTGTATATTTCTTTATATTTATATATTTATTTATATTTATAAATTTATAATAAATATATTTATTATAATTGTAATTACATATATTTCTAATATTTATTATAAATATATATTTTTATTTATTTATAATTGTAAATATAAATGTTTTTATGAATTTATCAATATTTGTTTATATTTATAAATATATTTATTTAATTATATATGACATTATATATAAAAATAATAAATATATTTTTTTTAATTAATAATTATTTAAATGTATATTTATTTATTTATATTTATAACTAATAAATACATATATTTATTTATTTATATTTATAACTAATAAATATTTATTTATTTATTTGTAATTAAAAATTAAAATAGGCAAATATTTATTTATAGTTGTAATTATAAATATATATTTATTTATTTATTTAAATAATTATAAAATTATAAAAAATATATAATCAATATATTTATTATAATTATTTAATTACTTAAATATATCTACATTTATTTAGATTACAATTTTAAGTAATTTTATTTATTTATAAATATTTTTATATAAATGTATATAATTAATATATTTATTATAATTTTTTTGATTATCTAAATATATCTATATATTTATTTAGGAATTATAGTTATAACTATTTTTATTTACTTATAAATATTTGTATATATTTATTAGTATATTTATTTAATTATATATTTATAACTCTTTAAGTAGTATAGTAAATATAGTTATTATAATTTTATAATTTATTTATTTATTTATAGTTATAATGAACTATAAATAATGATTTTTATAAATATTTTTATATAATTATAAATATATATTTATTTATAAAATTATAATATATGTATTTATTGTAATTTTATAATTATTTAAATACATATATATAGTTATAATTATAATTACGAATACATATATTTAAAAAGTATTTATATATAATTAAAATTTAATAATTATAAATATATTAAATATATTTATTATTTAATTATTTTTATTATTTAAATATATTTAATGTAATTTATAAGTATTTTTTATAACATAATATTCATATGGGTGTCATGAAATACTCATATACGTTCATAATAGAAAACAAGTCATCACATATATGGACAACGTGAATAATAAGAAGGGTGTAATGTATAAATGAACATTCATGATGACACATAATATATATGCACGCATGATCAATATATTTATTGACCAAATTCATTGGAAACACATTTATATTTAATAATTATAATTATAAATATATATATATTTAAAAAGTATTTATATATATTAATAATAAATATATTAATTATATTAAATATAAAAAATATAAAAAATATAAAAAAAATATAAAAAATCTAATGAATCTAATAAATGCAATAAATCCATTTATTCTAATAAATCTAATAAATATATAACAAATCTAATAAATATAAATCTAATAAATATAAATCTAATAAATATAAATCTAATAAATTTATAATAAATCTAATAAATCTAATAAATATATTTATTATTTAATGAAATTTATTATAATCTTTTAATTCTTTATATATATATATATATATTATAATCTTAGAAATACTTTTTTTTACACATTATATATATTTTTGAATTATTAAAAAATATATATATTAATTATATTCATGCATTTTTTATTTAATGTATACAAATAAACATTTTTTTGAATATAAATTTAATAATATTATATAAATTAAAAATATTATTTATTACAAACTTTTATCAGCGCTAAAAATAGCGTTGATAAATGACCCCTTTATCAGCGCTAAGAAAAGTGTTGGTAAAATGTACACCTTTATCAACACTTTTCTTAACGCAGATAAAGGATACATTTATTTGTGCTTTTAGCTAGGAATGATAAAGGTCACCCCTTTATCAGCGCTTTCTGCTTAGCACAGATAAAACAAGGCACTTCCCTTGCCCTGTTTTTGTGGTAGTGAAACCTACTCAATCCCCCATTACTTTTCACTCAAAATCCATTGAGAACATCCTTACTCTTCCCTCCCCTCTCTAGAGTCCTCTCATGGTTCCACCAAACTATCAAGAAGCTCCTGCCAAGCTTTTGGAATCACCCTATCGAGGTAAAGGACCTCTCTCTCTATCTTCTTTTCTAATAAGCACCCACTTTGTATTTAACCTTTTGAGCTTAAATTGGTTTTTTTCATGACATTATAAAGATCTATATACAATCTAATTTATGTCCTAAAAATGATATATTATTTACCCCCTCTCATTATAGCTTTTGCGTAAGCTGTTACTATGCCAAAATTTAGTAAGGGATTCCTCTCTCTTATTTTATGTTCAAGCACCTTCTTTGTAATTAGCATATTGAATCTCAATTGGTTTTATTTCCATGTAATTATAAAGATATATATACTGTATAATTTTTGTCTAAATTATGAGATACCATTTTTTCCACTTATTATATAATTTACCTAATTCGTTACTATACCAAAATTTAGTAAGGGACATAACTCTCTCCTTTTTAATTCAAGAACCATCTTTTTATTTATCCTTTTCAATTTCAATTGGTTATTTTTTCATGACTTTATGAAGATACCTCTATTTTATAATTTACACCTTAATAATGGTTGATCATCTATCCCCCCTCATTATAGCTTTTACCTAATATGTTATTATGCCGATATTTAATAAGGGATCCCTCTCTCTTATTTTCCATTCAAATTCCTTCTTTGTAATTAGGATTTTTAATCTCAAGTTATTACTCTTCCATGTAATTATAAAGATCCCTATACTTTTTAATTTATTTCCTAATGATGATAGATCATTTATCCCCTCTCATTATAGCATTTATCAAAGCCATTATTATGCTGAATTTTAATAAGGGATCCTATCATTCTCTTCTTTATTCAAGAACCTTATTTATATATTACACTCTGTCTAACAATTCCTATTAATGGGATATGATTTTACACATCACTCTTACAAACCTTATGATTTCCAAGTGATGGGTGACCCTTTTCAGTCTCATTAAGCCCTCCAATGATTCATTATGTACCCTTATTATGCTTCCAAAATTAACTGGTGATTTTTCCATGCAATGTTTTTATTCAAGCGCCCTCCATGTATTATGCCTATTAATTCCAAAATTTTAATGTTGGATTATGTTCTTACATATCCCCATACTATCATTTTGACTTCTAAGTGATGAGAGATCACTTTCTCTCCCATTAAACCATTTTATAAACCTTTATGTATTGTTATTATGCTACTGAAATGTCACTTCAGTTTTCTATGTTGAACATTTTGGAGGTGTATACCCATACCCATTTCCACTCAAGTTTATTCACCTAATTTTACATATACTTCTTTGATTTCAGAACTTCTATGTATGTAACCTACAATCCTTAATCATGGGATTAAATTTGATGAAATATGTTCTTATGTTATATAATCAATGTGGAACACACTTACACGTGTACATGATATGATTATGATGGGTGCACCTAGATAGTGCTCAAATACATTGGGTAATGTTTTTGTCTCATGAGATTCCATGTATAGTGTAAAGGAGTTTATCCTAAGCACATTATGTTATGGTATCTTAGTGGTTAACCTTTACTTATGCTTATGATGTCATGTTTAAAGTTGTTTCCTGTCACGAACTGAATCTGGTCGCCTTAAAAATTGGCACCTGACCTGGTCCATGGCAAGACCAGAAGGGAATTCCCGATCCCCACAGGCTGGCACAAGTGTCTGGGTATCATAAAATGAAAATTGGGAATGATTTACCCTAGTTTATAATCTTAAAACAACAAAAGAATCCAATAAAACGAATCTGGATTTTTCAAACCAAACAATCTTTTACAAAAAATCAGAACTGAATTAAATAGCTTAAAACAACTCGAAAATACTATACCAAAGGTACAAAACCAAATAAGGATATCCCAAGAACCCTCATGTTAAGGGGCACTGCCCTCAAGCCACCTCCATAAGACTTCACCACCAAGGACCTGCTAGAAACCCGAACCACTGGAACAAAAAAACTGTACCCAACCTACGACAACAAAAATAACCAAGTCTACTTACACCCAAAGGTGTAAGTAGGGTGTGATCAAATGCCCAGTAGGATACCACCACTAAGAGATTCCATGTGATAAACATTTAATGATGAAAAGCATTCATGTTTTCAAAAACATAGAAAAAACTAGTTACAATTTCTAAACGATGTGACTTTGAATAAAAACAGTTTTTAAGTGGGCTATTTTAACGGGTTAACCTTTTAAAATAAACAACAAAGCTACTGAATTTTCCAGAAAAATGTACCGTATGCCGACGGTAAGTATTAAGTAACTAATGAGCACAAGCAATTGGAAATAACCCCTAGGCACTAGCTAGCTGTGGGTCTCAGGTACCTCGTATCTCGGTGAGAGTAACCATCACAAATATCCATTTTCATGCACGAGCCACTAGTAGGGAACATACCCATAACCTATTGATCCCAAATCATCATCATCATAGTTTAGTTAGAGTTGTAAGCATCAATCTTGCTAAGTGAAACTGAGGCCAAACCCCACGGATTCACTAGCATACTAGTACACGTCCACCCACCTAGATACCCAGGTTTTCCCCTTGTGCTCAAACAAGTTCAACAAGTCAAGAAATATACATTGAATATGTAAATATCATTTTCACATCACAAATTCACCAAACAGACCATATGTATACCACACAAGTCACAAAAATCCATTTTTCATTCAAAATGATTTTGAAATCCGACTCACACCAAAATAGGCCACAACACTTTTTTCATAACTTTCACAATACAACACATCCTTTAACAATTTTATGAAGTCCCTAAAAATATGATAAACATCACATAACAGAACTATTCACATTTATAATGGTTCATTTGAAAGTATAAACAATCAAAAACAGTTTTCCAATATGGTTTCACCTCTTACATAAATCATTAAACCACTCAAAACTTTCATAAAACAATTCCAAATAGTGTACCAAATCTTTTCAAATAAAACCCATTTCAAAACCATATTTCAAGGACAAAATCACATCAATACAAATTCAAAACAGAATTGGAAGACCCAAAAACATTTATTAAACAACCTCCATGTGTTATACAAACACCTCAAACAATAGTACAAAAGATCCACATGAAACGCACGCGTTTTCAAAATCACTTTCAAGAAGTACAATAAAGTTTTACACCTTAAACCCTTAAAAAACCTCTTTAAGAACTAGTGGCACACCAATACCCCACAAAATCATAATTTTCATCCCAAACAAGATTTATTAAACAAAATTCATATGGTATAAAACAATCCCAAACAATACCCAAATGGTTGCACATGAAAACACCGAATTTTAAGCTAAAATGAAACTATAAAAACAAATGATTTACCAAATCCAACATAAACAGTTCATGCACCACACACATCATATTAGGAACATGAATAATAAGTAATTCAAGCCAACTAATTTATCTAGAAATGTTTACACATGGAATCACCTACCTTTTATGACGAAACCCTCAAAACATGGTGTGAAACATCAACCGCACCACCGCCGCACCTCAAGGAAGATAAATTCAGACCTAGATCACAAAATTTGGCCACAAATACACCAATTGAAACCCTAGGATCGAACCCTAACTTCTATAAATTTAGAACATAATGAAAGAGGGAGGAAACCCTAAAGGAAAAGGAAGAAACCAAGAAGGAATCACTTACCCAAAACAATCCTGAAGAAAACGACCCAAAATCGACCAGAATCTGATTTTTAAAACAGATACAAATTTAATTGAGTTTATAAAAATAATTATGAGGTCATGTAGGAACTAGAATGGGGGGAAAATAATAAAAATTGAAGGATTTATTAAAGGATCAATTTACCTCCTCAAATATGGGCGATTTGTGTAATCTAGAGAAATTTCTCCCAATTTCGCGATGCAACCGAGCTCAAAATAGGGGGAGGAGAGTTTGGGGGTGCGCCTTAGGTATGTGGGCTCTAGGTAGAGTTGTAATCACCGAAGAAACTCAAATAGTGAAGGAGATATTAAAAAATTAGAAATTATTTTTAATGCAGGAAATTGGTTTTTCGGCAGGCCCAATATCTTAAATAAAAACCCATATCCACCATGATTATGGATTCCTAAATGGTCCAAATTAATATTGTGGTGTTACTATGTCAGGGGATGACAATTAGGAATTGGAATGGATGAAAAATGTTAAAAAATTATGAAGTTATAAAGGAATCAAAATTTATTTTTAAATCTGGAATTGGGCTCACGGTTTGGCCCAATTCATAAAAACTCACCCATTCCTCCATAAATGCTTGGAAAACCCTCAAAAAAAGCATTAATGGAAATTAAAATAAAAATAAATTTAAAATAATCTATGCATGTGACAATTCTCCCCACCATGAAAACTTTCCGCCCCGGAAAGTCACAGCAAGGCCAAAGCAACAACCAAACCCAACTGAGAAACCAAGAGGTACTCCCTTGTCAGGTTTCTCCCCCAAAGACCAAAACACCTCCAGTGATCAATTAATGAAGGATTACTCTCAAAAAAAACTTACACCACTTTCCTAAAATTATCAATCACATTCATAATTGATCCCAAAATAAAACTCATTAAACACTATCCGAACAAGACTCATGCAATTCACTCAAATGAACAACAACATCGAAGAAGGTTACACTTACCTTACTTTAACTAGACCATTGGGTACTCCCAAATCCCAATGTTTACTAAAGGAAGATGTAGGTAGCTTGATAGCTCTGAATGAGACTACCTACCACCAAGCCACGACCATGGATAAGTCTGAGTTACTGGTATGGGGGAACAAAAATTACCTCCCCACCATAAGAGACAACCTATATTTTTTTCCCGAGAAAGAATCAGGACACTAACAGGGGGAGGCCTGAATGGACACCCCAGTACAAAGGGTATACATCCATCAGAAATTTAAAAAAGAACTTATATAAGACTCATAGTGTGTCTCCCCACCATAAGAACCAACCATCTTAACCGATCGACATGGGCCGACACGAAAAGACCCCAAAATTAAAGAGTTGGGACGGTCGCACGGTTAGTCTGCACAGTTTGGGAAATTGTGAAATAACTATGTGGATCCTTATATCTGCATGGTTATTTTTTTTTGTTCATGGTTAGAACTAACCGTGTGAAAACTTTGTGCTCAACTTGTCTAGAAAAATTTCCAACCATTCTCCAAAGACTCAATGAAAACCAAAGGGGAAGGGAATAACATTTTGTAATGACATGGGTACAAGACCCTCCACCTATTTCCACCGAATGGGAACAACAGAAGAAATATGATGACACCATAGATTTAAACTCTTCCTATCTTTCATACTGAGGATAGGACTTTGTACAAGGGCTTAAACGACACTGGAGTTTCCCCTGACTACGCGCCAGCTTCTCTCCGGGACCTATGGCTGGAGCTCAAAATATTGAAGCATCCTCGGCCACGCAGTTAGGCTATTGAAACCCATATGTGGAACTTCTTATTTCGGTGCCAGAAACAACTACACCGCATACCCCGATGGGTTCATCAAGACATAACACACTCCATAACCCACTTTACCAAAACCAGAAATTTCACTGAAACACGGGATCAGAAGATGCACAGACATCGCACCTTGTTTCTTTGGGTGAGAAACAATAGAAGGGAAGGACATGTATAAACACCTTCCTCTAAGATAGAGGATTTGATGTTTTTTCCAAGGGAGACATACTCCCAACATAACATAGAACCTCAGAGGATTGTTTGACCTTCACCTTTATAGTCAAAAGAGCACACAACATCACAATGTGTCACTGAACATGACCCTTGAGATTGATAGAAACAATACATGGAACGAGACCATATTCAAAGTCCCTAAACAACAGACAAGTCCAAAAAGTGGACACAATATCCTATCATGACCAAAATCTCAAAATTGGTGGTTTAATAATAACTCTTTATTCAAAGAAACTATAAAGAACCCAGAGGCCCTCTTAGACACCATCAAGACACTCATCCACACTAACAATGAAAGAACACTTCCACCTTCGATGAATCAGGAAAATTAAGAAACTAAGGTCTCTTTCAACCTTCCACAAGCACTATACCACTACAAGAGGATCCAAAAATCAATGAAATGAATGGGTGTAGACTCAATCAACAATGATCGATAAAATATTCCTTATATTGATCAACTGGAGGATTTTCCAAAGGCGAAACAATACGGGTTGCACTTCAGTTGTGCATTAACCCTTAATGGGGGCGTACCTTATCCAATGAGAGAACCCAAGGACCCAACCAAGCTGGTCCATTGGTCAAAACATGCCACAAACCAGATCCAAACACATGAAGGGAACCACCGTAAAGGCATCCCAAATTTTTTTTCAAAAGAGACCACTAACCGTCCTTACAACACAACTTACCGACCAAACACAAACCCAAAACATAGTTCAAACAGAAGGGGTTCTTGAACTCAAAACATCCCACAATATCAACATTTTCAAAAAACCATAATACAAACCATACCAAACTATTCATCAAGACATAATGTTTTTCTTTAAAACCAATTCTTTGAAAACAAACGGTTTAGCAGTAAGCGTATCCACCAATGGTACCCCATGGGCCTCACACATGCATGTTTTTGTGCCACACTGGGCACCCTCCTCATATCCATCCCAGAACTCATCCATTCATTCCATCAACCATCCATCATCCCATATAACCCCATGCATGTGGTCACTCACGGAAATACCAAAGGTTAAAACAAAAATTCTTTCCACTTTTCAAAAACAAAATGGTCAACCAACCCAACCTTTTTCTCAAAACTGCTAACAATGATATCAAAATACCAATTCACATCTTACAAAACTTTTCATAAATACACAACCATTTGGAAAAGAACTCACTTTCAATATATTCATATCAATTTCAAAACATCTCATCCCATTAAAACACCCTTTGATTGTTTAGAAAACTCTATTGGAAACACTTTTCAAAACCAGCTTCAATATAGTTCCTTCTTTCAAATGAGGTGTAAGCACACCATTTTCCATTTCAAAACAATTCTAAAAATTTTCTTCCACCATCTCATAAATCAAAACATTCCCTCTTTATTTGAAAATCATTTCACAAAAACTTTACACTTCTTAAAACTAAAGTGCCAAGATTTCAAAACCTAAACACAAAACAATGTGAGAAGAAACTAGTTTCAGTGGGTGACTTGGAAATATGGTTAGCGGCCATATTCCAATCACTTAACAGTCAAAGAGAGTGTTCTAGGAAATATCCTTGGCTCCACATGGCTTTCCAGGCCCTGCGAGCTCACTAGGACCATTAACCCAACTCTCTTTTCATTTCCCTTAATCATCATCGAACCAAGAAAACCAAAGGACTTAGATAAATCCCGACTTCTCTTGGAAACTTAAATCCCATTATGAGGTGTGGTGATCAGGAACACTACCCATAACTGGAATTCCATGTCCCAACAATCCTAAATCCAGAATATATCGACTGTTCCCCAAATAACATGACCCAAAGAGTTAACCAGAACCTCCTCTGATACCATCTTATCACTAACCGAATCTGGTCCCCTTCAAAATCGGCACCTGACCCGGTCCATGGCAAGACCCGAAGGGAATTACCAATCCCCATAGGCTGGCACAAGTTCTTGGGTATCATAAAATGAAATTTTGGAATGATTTACCCGAGTTTATAATCTTAAAACAACAAAAGAATCCAATAAAATGAATCTGGATTTTTCAAACCAAACAATCTTTTACAAAAATTCAGAACTGAATTACATAGCTTAAAACAACTCAAAAAGACTATACCAAAGGTACAAAACCAAATAAGGATAGCCCAAGAACCCTAATGGCAAGGGGCACCGCCCTCATGCCACCTCTATAAGACTTAACCACCAAGGACTTGCTAGAAACCTGAACAACTGGAACAAAAAAACTTTACCCAACCTGCGACAACAAAAATAACCAAGTCTACTTACACCCAAGAGTGTAAGTAGGGTGTGAGCCAATGCCCAGTAGGATACCACCACTAAGAGATTCCATGTGATAAACATTTAAAGATGAAAAGCATGCAAATTTTCAAAAACATAAAAAAAAACTAGTTAAAATTTCTAAAAGATGCGACTTTGAATAAAAATAGTTTTTAAGTGGGCTATTTTAACGGGTTAACCTTTTAAAATAAACAAAAAAACTACTGAATTTTCCAGCCAAATGTACTGTATGCTGACGGTATGTATAAAGTAACTAATGAGCACAAGCAATAGGAAATAACCCCTAGGCACTAGCTAGCTGTGGGTCCCAGGTACCTCGTATCTCGGTGAGAGTAACCATCACAAATATACATTCTCGTGCACGAGCCACTAGTAGGGAACATACCCATAACCTAGTGGTCCCCAATCATCATCATCATAGTTTAGTTAGAGTTGTAAGCGTCAATCTTGCTAAGTGAAACTGAGGCCAAACCCCACAGATTCACTAGCATACTAGTACACGTCCACCCACCTAGATACCCAGGTTTTCCCCTTGTGCTCAAACAAGTTCAACAAGTCGCGAAATATACATTGAAGATGTAAATATCATTTCCACATCACAAATTCACCAAACAGCCCATATGTATACCACACAAGTCACAAAAATCCATTTTTCATTCAAAATGGTTTTGAAATCCGACTCACACCAAAATAGGCCACAACACTTTTTTCATAACTTTCACAATCCAACACATCCTTTAAAAATTTTATGAAGTCCCTACAAATATGATAAACATCACATAATAGAACTATTCACATTTATAATGGTTCATTTGAAAGTATAAACAATACAAAACAGTTTTCCAATATTGTTTCACCTCTTACATAAATCATTAAACCACTCAAAACTTTCATAAAACAATTCCAAATAGTGTACCAAAGCTTTTCAAATAAAACCCATTTCAAAACCATATTTCAAGGACAAAATCACATCAATAAAAATTCAAAACAGAATTGGAAGACCCAAAAACATTTATTAAACAACCCCCATCTGTTATACAAACAACACCTCAAACAATAGTACAAAAGATCCACATGAAACGCACGCGTTTTCAAAATCACTTTCAAGAAGTACAATAATGTTTTACACCTTAAACCCTTAAAAAACCTCTTTAATAACTATTCGCACACTAATACCCCACAAAATCAGAATTTTCATCCCAAACAAGATTTATTATACAAAATTCATATGCTATAAAACAATCCCAAACAATACCCAAATGGTTGCACATGAAAACACCGAATTTTAAGCTAAAATGAAACTATAAAAACAAATAATTTACCAAATCCAACATAAACAGTTCACGCACCACACACAGCATATTAGGAACACGAATAATAAGTAATTCAAGCAAACTAACTCATCTAGAAATGTTTACACATGGAATCACCTACCTTTTATGACGAAACCCTCAAAACATGGTGCGAAACATCAACCGCACCACTGCCGCACATCAAGGAAGATAAATTCAGACCTAGATCACAAAATTTGGCCACAAAATACAAAAAATGAAACCCTAGGATCGAACCCTAACTTCTGGAAATTTTAGAACATAATGAAAGAGGGAGGAAACCCTAAAGGAAAAGGAAGAAACCAGGAAGGAATCACTTACCCAAAACAATCCTAAAGAAAACGACCCAAAATCGACTAGAATATAATTTTTAAAATAGATAAAAATTTAATGGTGTTTCTTACAATAATGATGAGGTCATGTAGGAACTGGAATGGTGGGAAAATAATAAAAATTAAAGGAGTTATGAAAGGATCAATTTACCTCCTCAAATATGGGCGATTTGTGTAATCCAGAGAAATTTCTCCCAATTTCGCGATGCAACCGAGCTCAAAATAGGGGGAGGAGAGTTTGGGGGTTCGCCTTAGGTATGTGGGCTCGAGGGAGAGTTGGAATCACCGAAAAAACAAAAATAGTGAAGGAGATATTAAAAAATTAAAAATAATTTTTAATGCAGGAAATGGGCTTTCGGGCAGACCCAATATCTTAAATAAAAACTCATATCCACCATGATTATGGATTCCTAAATGGTCCAAATTAATATTGAGGTGTTAATATGTCAGGGGATGACAATTAGGAATTGGAATGGATGACAAATGTTGAAAAATGCAGAAGTTATAAAGGAATCCAAATTTATTTTTAAATCTGGAATTGGGCTCACGGTTTGACCCAATTCATAAAAACTCACCCATTCCTCCATAAATGCTTGGGAAACCCTCAAAACAAAGCATGAATGGAAATTAAAATAAAAATAAATTTAAAATAAGCTATGTATGTGACATTTTCGCTTTTCCCGTGTTGCCTTTATGTTATCATGTTATATCATGCCTCATTGTTTATATATATGATTCTCACCCCTTTTATGTCCCATTGAAATTTCTATTGTCTAACATGTAATACTTTCTTCATATTATGCTTTCTTTATTCCCTTATTGGGATTTATTGCTCACTAATTTCTTATGTATGTCCCCAAGATATCCCATTTAGTTTTAAGAATGATGGAATATTATGAGCATGTTAAGGAAGATATCAATAATGTCGATGTACCCCTTGTTTTAAGTTGTTATATGATGTACCTAATTTTCCAAAGACACAAGGGTTCTCATTCTTCCATGTTATACTAAATGCATTCTTATGTAATAAATCGTGAATTAATGTGTAATAATGATACGATATTTCATACTCACAAAGTCTTATATGATCCTTACAAAGCCTATAGAATAATGCTTATGAACTTAGAGTGAATCTTATGAACTATTGTATGACTCTAATGAATTCATGTATTTGTAAAATTATCAGTATCCATAGCACTAGATAACTCTTAAATAGTCATGGATTACTCTTACAATGTGATCATAAATTTTTCAATTCTTCATTCAGGAGTCGAAATGACTAATAGGAACTTCTGAGGACTTAATCTGATTTTAGACCAAAACTAGTCCAATTCAAAAACACTTCCAGACATTACCAAACATCCCTAAAGATCTCCTAATCACCTTAAAATACTCCAATATAGTGGAATATACTTCACCTCAAATGAAACACTAATTATGACTCGCGTTTGAATATAATTTATGCATTGACCACAAAATCCAACACTCTATACATATCCCCTTCACTAAAACTTCTAACTTTGACAAATACAATAATATCACATGCTTCTTCTTTAATCTCATATCTCAACAATTACTTCATAGAACTCAATAATCTTCTCCAATCAACAATCTTGCTCAGGATCTCAACATCTTCCAAAAACACATCTTAGGCTTAACACCTACATCCATGGTTAATCTTGGACAATGGAAGTCGGCCTGCCCACGTTATCTTGTCACCAGGGTTCACATTGATTCTAATCATAGACCCACACGAGAAGGAATTATTGTCAGGGTCAAGGTTCTCTGTGGTGATAGGCGAACGTCGAAAACCCTTCCACAACACTAGAAATGTGTTGGAAGGGCATGAAAAAGGCCCACGACCATGACATATGTGGATTGTGGCCGTATTCGGGACCAATGGCCACGACATTCATGGTTCATGACCGTAGGTGACCATTGAAAGGACTATAGCCATGCCCGCCATGAATCGTGGTCCTTAGTCCTGGCTACTTCCATAGACCAAGTAGGTCATGGTCGTAAGTCTCAGGACATTTTAATTTTTTTAATGTATATACGCATAGTGATAGAAGCCAATGAAATATATGAGAGGTTGTCAGATCAAACATTGGCGACCATTTTTAATTTTTCAATGGTTATGGTCACGGTCAGCGATCGTGATTGTAGATAGCATGCAGCCCCGGTCTAGTGGACCATAAACCCTTTATCTTTTAGCATAGGGTACAACCCATAACCACGGTTAGTGACTATAGTTGTTGCCTCCCAATGGGTCACTCTAGGATGTATCGTACGTTAACCGTGGTCATTGGCTACGACCACATTCCCTCTTGGTGCCTATTGCGATGTTTTTTGCTCATTGAAATCTCCACATTTTCTAGTAGTGTGAGACATATGTCCACCCCTAATATGGCACTAGGTAAAGTTGATCCAACCAATCTGTGAGATAAAGGACAGAGAAGGGCAAGCACAAGACTATGGGATCAATGAAGATCAATGGCTATGAAAGCCCATTCGAGGTACTGTAATAAACAAAACATATATCAAAATATTACAGACATACACACATACAAAACGAGTTAAGAAAAAGAGAAAATAATAAGGTAACTGTTTATGTGGGTGAGCTCCATCAGAAGGGAGCCGAAAGGGGTTCTCTGATAACTTCACCAAGCTCAGGGGATTCAGAAACGTCTGCGCTCATACCAATGCATTCACATCCAGGACGCCAGTTGATTACACCCTCTATTTCCGCATCCCCCTCCCTTTCCACTCCCCACTTAGCAATCTCTTTTATGGAGCCAAGAGGCCTCTGCCCACAAATTTGGGATGGTAATAATAACGATATATTACAATAAAATCCCTGTACTACTGACAAAGAAGAACTCGGCGAGACCCGACTACCAACTGAACATGTAAAATATATACCTGGGAGAATATTTGAGAGGCTTCTTTGGGCTCCATGTTTCGCACAATATCTACAGCAGCTTCCTACATTCATAAGCTATATGTGTATAGGGAATATAGATGCATATATAATCTTAAATAAGGAATAGAGAGATGGTATATATGCAAACCCTAGCATCTGAGATCTGCCCCTGGTTCAATGTCCTTGGCTCCAATTCAACGGCGCAACACAGACCAGTAGCCGCCATGGTTGGAACGCAAGCTTTATGTGATCCCCCGCCTCTCACTGTTGTTCACATGGAAACCTGCTGCTCGTATGCATATAAGTATATGTGGGTGCGTAGCTTGGGAAGAAAGCGTGGTGGCGATCAAGCCACGTGGGCATTCACGGTTCTGAAACTTGAAGATGAGAATCATGGGAGACTAGGGTTTGGGTCAATGCAAAAGAAGCGGAGAAAGAAGGCAGCATATGAGTCCTCATGCGAGTTTTTTTTTTTTTTACGTTTTTCTGAAAAAATTTTTCTGAAAAACGGCCTAGGTCAAATTTTTTTTTAAAAATACGCTACAAAGGCGGCATCTGCGATGCCGCCTTTGTATTAGCGCACAAAGGCGGCATCTGCGATGCCGCCTTTGCTCCCCCGCGCCGCCTTTGGCCCGGATCGATGACATGGCAAAGGCGGCCGGGAGGAGGCCGCCTTTCGGCTCAGGGTAAGGCGAAAGGCGGCATCGCCGAAGCCGCCTTTGGCCATACGCAGAGGCGAAAGGCGGCTTCCGCGATGCCGCCTTTGCCTGAACTCCCTATAAAAGGGCGGCCACCCCCCCCCCCTCTCCTCACTTCTTCATTGCAACCTCTCTCTCCAATTTGCTCTCTCTCTCTCTAATTTTTTTTTTGCTGTGCGAGCTTTTACGAAGCTTCATTTAGAGGTATGTTTCTTTATTTAATTTAATGTTTTTATTTAATTAATTTAATTTTGTTTAGTTTTAAATCTTTCATTTGTTAAGCAGTTTAGGTAATTCTTAATATTTAGTTATTTAGTTTTTGTAATTAGTTATATATAGTTTTAAATAATTACTGTTAGGTAGTATAGATTAACTTAAGATTAACTTAAGATTAAGTATTTAGAAATTTTGGTAGCTTAAAGATTATGTGGTTATCTACGCAATTAAATTCCTGTCTGGATACAAACAAGTGGATGTGGCTCTGGCACAGATGTACATAGGGGTAAAACCCGAAAACACCGCTTCGAGCTAGACTCGAACGGGAACTGGTGCACGATAACGGGCCTTGCTGCATCCTGGTTTGACACTCCCGGGGAATATGCTTAAGATGATTCATATTTTCTTTATAAACTACTAAAATTTCTAAGAGAAGAAAAAACAAATCAGTATATTTATCAATGATAAATGATAAATATAATTTTATAGAATGAAATAAGGATATAAGAATTAACGAATTAAAGTTATTATTAGTTAATTATAAAATAATAGAATAAATAATGATTAGTTGTTATTAGTTAATTTTAGAATAATTAATAAATAACATAGGATTAAAACATGAATTAATATAATGATTAGCTAACGATACTAATGATCTGTATATTTATCAATGATAAATGATAAGTATAATGTTATAGAACCAAATAAGGACATAAGAATTAACAAATTAAAGTTATTATTAGTTAATTATAGAATAATAGAATAATTAACGATTAGTTATTATTAGTTAATTTTAGAATAATTAATAAATAACATAGGATTAAAACATGAATTCATATAATGATTAACTAACGATACTAATGAACATATAAAGTGAAATGAAGAAGAACAAACAAACTAAATAAAAAGGCGCTCTAAAATTACATTCTAATAAATATCATATGGTGAAACATCAGTAGCATAGTTTATGGTATAGAAAGGCGCAATAAAATTACATTATAATAAACATCATATCGTCGAACATAATTGTTAATATTTTGTTATACTATCATAATTTTGATGAAAGAACACATTTTTGACGTAGAGAGCCATGTATGCCTGTGTGTACTGTTATGGGGAGATTATTCAAACTGAGCAAGGAGCTTCTTACAGTACACAACCAATTACGGTGGTTAGTACAGTGGATTGTGTTACCATAAGTGACCTTCAAGAGAGAATTCATGTTTCCTTAAATTTGGGACCCGATCAAGAGATAATGTCTATGAGCTATAGACATTTGCAATTTCCAACAACAATGTGGCATATAGCTTGTCCATTGGTTGCTGATGCGCAGTGGGTCCAAGCAGTTAATTTATTTTCTCAACGGTTAGATGGTACCATGATGGAGTTATACGTTGTTGTTGCTACTGTACAACAACAACGTCCATTTGTACAAAGACGTAGAAATACAAGAGTTGTTGAAGACAGTCTACCTCATGACATTGAGCCTATTCCAAATGATGCAGCAGAAGAGGACAACCTAAATGATCTTCCGGATATACATGTCAATCCGACTTCTGATGAGGAGTTTCGTAATGATGGATCGGATGGCGACAACAGTGCTGATGAGGAGGGACCAACAAAAGATAGAGAGGAGGTTTTGAGAAATGCAGTTGTTGTACATCAACCTCGGTCAATAAATCATCCACCATTATTTTCATCTTGGTCAGAAGCAATGACACGTGTGCCTGAATTCGATAATACTGTTCTCACACCGGCAACTGAGTTCCCTGGAGTTGTACCAGATAGGTTTAGTGAGGTGGACAAAACCTTATATATTGGAAGGAATTTTCCCAGTAAAGATGCCTTAAAAAGCACGTTAAAGAGATTTCATATTGAGAGAAACTTCAACTATGTAGTTCACGAATCATGCCGTAGTAAATATGTTATACGGTGCGTGAAGTATGGGGATGATTGTAGATTTCGCTTAAGGGCTATTCCAGACATTACCTTTGGAGGTTGGAGAATCTCAAGGATTGAGGCGGCTCATAGTTGCGTTCAGCCAAGTCTCACACAAGATCATACTTCATTGGATGCAGAATTTGTGTCATCTATTGTTGTTGAGATGATTAGGACATGCCAAGATGTTCCAATATCCCTTGTGCAAGAGAGGATTCTACAGACATTCGGTTATAAGATTTCCTATAATAAGGCATGGAAGGCGAAACAGAAGGCAATTGTGAAGGTATATGGTGATTGGGATGACTCATATCGAGTATTGCCGCAATTGCTAGCCATACTGAGGCATCATAACCAAGTTGTCTTCCATCTGGATACGAACGAACATGTGTCTCCTGATAATCGACTTGATCCATCTCGTGTTCAATTTCATCGGTTGTTCTGGGCATTCCTTCCTTGTATCTCTGCATTTCGTTTTTGCAAACAATTTATTCAGATTGATGGAACATTTCTGTATGGAAAATACAAGGGCGTATTGTTGATTGCGGCAACCCAAGATGGAAACCGTTCACCTCTTCCGCTTGCCTTTGCCATTGTAGAGAAAGAAAACTATGAATCATGGAGTTGGTTTCTGGCATGTATCAGCAACCATTTCACCAACATTCAGGGAGTTTGTTTGATATCTGATCGTCATCGAGCAATTAATGAGGCAATCAATGCAGATCCTGATACATGGAGATACCCAAATGCACATCATCGGTTCTGCATTAGACACATTGCTAGCAATGTACATAAAAAATTCCACAACGAACCGATGAAGAAGGCAATCACGAGGCTTGGTACGTATTTTATTCATTCTGTTTTACTGTTTCAATATAAATATAAAATCAATTTATGTGAAATATCATCTACGTGTTGTAGCATATGAGTCGGACCAACGACGATTTGAAGAACGTTTTGAACAAATTCGTCAGGCTAATCAAGAAGTTTATGATTATATGATGCGGATTCCAAAAGAGAAATGGACATTGGCATACGACGGGGGAAAGAGGTACGGACACATGACGACAAACATTGTGGAGTGAATCAATGGTATCTTCAAAGGACTTCGCAAGCTACCTATAACCGCATTAGTTCAGGAGACATTATATCGATGCGTGAAGTACTTTGTGGATAGACAAAAACTAGCATCAGACAGAATACATCAAGGGATAAGATATGGAATACACTTTCAACGAGAGATTGAAAAAAATATTGAAGAAGCTTCTGGTTATCACGTATGTCTATTTCGAAGAGAAGATTCCCGATTTGAAGTTCAAGAGCGTTCAGACCCCATCACAAATCACGTCGGTGAAAAAATGGTGGTATTACTGGAAACAAGGCAATGTCAATGTGGAAAATTTCAGGCCTTACGGTTTCCATGTACACACGTCATCGCAGCATGTGCCTCTGTGAACATCTCATGGGAAGCATATGTTGATCCAGTGTACCAGATGGATATCATTGCCAACTGTTATGCTGCACCATGGACACCTATTGGGGAGTATCGTTATTTCCCAATGCCTGAAGGCCAGCCGATAGTGATACCTGACATGAATCGGTTACGTCCTCGTGGGAGACCAAAGGCGAGTAGGATGCGTAATGAGATGGACTGGCCTCAAGAACAAGGGCAGAGTTTGCGATGCACAATATGTCATAAAGAAGGTCATAACCGGAAGCGATGCCCTAACGTTGTTGGGTCGACTTCACAGTCTCATTCATAATGATGTATTGTCTTCATTGTGACATTCTCATATTGTGAACTAAATGTTGTTATCTCTTTTTTAGAAAACTGTTCTATAAGAAATTTATAATATCATAATAATTAGCATAAGATATTGAATACATAAAATTTGATAAATTCTAAAAACATCATTACTAATTGACATGGTTTATCTTAATCCAATCCATAAGTAGTTAATCACAAAGCTCCCCCAAAATATGTGTAACCAAATTCAAGACTCAATATTTTAGATAACATAACTTATTTCATATTAATATTCATGCTTTCAAGAAATAACTTTGAATATGAAATAATAGAATTTATTTCAAAACTCCGAAAGCGGAACACTTAACCCATATTGAAATGTGTATGTCAGTTAACCCATTAACATGTTTCCCGGACGTTAATATTAAAAATTTTAACCCTAAACCCTCCAAACCCCAAACCCAAAGACACCTTACACATACCCTAATCTCAAAATTCCAAACCCTAAACCTTAAAAATTTTACCCTACCCGTGACATAAAAAATCAAAACCCCAAAACGAACAAAAAAATCATGAATCCTCGACCCAAAACACTATATCTGAAACCCAAATACCTGAACTCTAAAACAAAAAACCTAACCCATGAACCTAAAAACCAATTATTTATACCATAATCTCAAAATAATAAACCGTAAACCTTAAAACATAAACCCTAACCCTGAAATCATAAACCTAAACCCAAAAACCCTACCAAAAAAATCCTAAAAAACTAGACCCAAAACCCTATAACTGAAACTCAAATCTCTAAACCCTAAAACCTAAAATCTGAACCCCAAACCCAAAAAAATATTACCCATAACCTAATCTGAAAATTCTAAACCATAATCCTTAAATGATAAACCCTACAACTTGAATCATAAAGCGAAACCCCAAAACCGAAAAAAAAAATCCAAAATCCTGGACCCAAAACACTATATCTGAAACCGTAATACCTAAACTCCAAACCCTAAAATCTGACCCCTGAACCAAAAAACCTATTACCTATACCCTACTATCATAATAATAAACCCTAAAACTTGAAACCAAAACCCTAAACCTGAAATCATAAACTAAAACCCGAAAACCATACCAAAACAATCATAAAACCTATACCAAAACCCTATATCTGAAACCCTATCTCTAAACCCTAAATCCTAAAGGCTGAAACCCGAACCCAAAAAATTGTTCCCCAAAACCTAATATCGAAATTATAAACCCTAAACATTAAAACATAAACCCTACCCCTGAAATCATAAACCGAAACCCCAAAACTGAACAAAACAATACTAAATCCTCGACCCAAAACACTGTACCTGAATCCCTAATACCTGAACTTTAAAACCTAGAAGATGACCCATAAACCTAAAAACCTATTCCCTATACCCTTCTATCAAAATAATAAAACCTAAACATTAAAATATAAACCCTATCCCTGAAATCATAAACCAAAACCTGAAAACCAAACCATAAAAATTCTAAAACCTAGACCCAAAACCCTATATCTGAAACCCTAATCACTAAACCCTAAAACCTAAAAGTTGAAAACCGAACCCAAAAACATATTACCCATACCCTAATATAAAAAATCTAAAACCTAAACCTTAAAAGATAAACCCTACCCCTGAAATCCGAAACCAAAACCCCAATACTGAAGAAAAAAAATCCAAAATCATGGAGCCATAACACTATATATGAAACCCTAATACCTGAACTCTAAAACCCAAAAGCTGACCCCTGAACCTAAAAACCTATTCCTTATACCCTACTCTCAAAATAACAAACCCTAAAACATAAAACCTAAACCCAATCCCTGAAATTATAAACCTAAACACAAAAACCATAACAAAAAAATCCTAAAACCTAGACCCAAAACCCTATATCTGAAACCCTAATCTCTAAACCCTAATGCCTCAATTCCAAAACCCGAACCCAAAGACATCTTCCCCATAACCTAATCTCAAAATTATAAACACTAAACCTAAGAACATAAACCCTACCCCTGAAATCACAAATCGAAACCCCAAAACTGAACACAAAATCCTAAATCCTCGACCCAAAACACCATAGCTGAAACCCTAATACATGTACTCTAAGACCTAAAACCTGACCCCTTAAACCCAAAAACCATACCAAAACAATCCTAAAACCTAAACCCCAAACCCTATATCCGAAACCCTAATCTCTAAACCCTAAATCCTAAAGGCTGAACCCTGAACCCAAAAAAATATTCCCCAAAACCTAATATCAAAATTCTAAACCCTAAACCTTAAAACATAAACCCTACCCCTCAAATCATAAACCAAAACCCCAAAACCGAACAGAAAAAAACCTAAATCCTGGACCCAAAACACTCTATCTGAATCACTAATACCTGAACTTTAAAACCTAAAAGATGACCCCTAAACCTAAAAAACTATCCCCTATAACCTACTCTCAAAATAATAAAACCTAAACAACAAAACCTAAACCCTATCCCTGAAATCATAAACCAAAACCTGAAAACCATACAAAAAAAAATCCCAAAACCTAGACTGAAAACCTTAAATATGAAACCCTAATCACTAACCCTAAAACCTAAAAGATGAAACCTGAACCCAAAAACATATTCCGTATACCCTAATTTAAAAATTGTAAACCCTAAACCTTAAAACATAAACCCTACCCCTGAAATCATAAACCAAAACCCCAAAAACGAAGAAAAAAAATCCAAAATCCTCGACCCATAACACTATATCTGAAACCCCCATATTGAATACATACAATTAGATAAATTCTAAAAACATCATTACTAATTGACATGGTTTATCTTAATCCAATCCATAAGTAGTTAATCACAAAGCTCCCCCAAAATATGTGTAACCAAATTCAAGACTCAATATTTTAGATAACATAACTTATTTCATATTAATATTCATGCTTTCAAGAAATAACTTTGAATATGAAATAATAGAATTTATTTCAAAACTCCGAAAGCGGAACACTTAACCCATATTGAAATGTGTATGTCAGTTAACCCATTAATGTTATATTTACATTTTACACTTACGACTCATTTTCTTTGTTTATATGCAGATGGATGATACCATACTACTCACTCAGCAGCCTACCCATATTTCGCAGGCCGTGTTAGAGGGTCATCCAGATCGATTTGTGAAGGTGCGTCGAGCGCACCATTTTCATCACATGGAGCCTCCACATGCCATTAGACCTTACTTGCGCCGTGCTGGCTTCTATGGCCTTGCCGTATCAGATTTCACATTTGTAGATCATTACCTACTTGCTGCCCTCGTTGAGAGATGGAGACCAGAGACACACACATTCCACTTGCCTGAGGGGGAGATGACCATCACCCTCGAGGATGTCGCAGTTCTTCTCGGTCTTCCTATCCAGGGGAGACCCGTTATTGGACCCACTCGTGCAGCTTGGCCAGACCTTGCTCAATGCTTGTTAGGCGTTGATATTTTGTCCGACCGTAGGGCTACAGATGGATCGTCCATATCTATGCGTTGGTTGGAGTCGCAGATTCCACATTTACAGGATGATGATGATGAGCAGACCGTCATGCGTTACGCCCGTGCATATATCTTACGACTCATTGGTGGGACCATGTGTACTGATCACTCGGGGATGCACGTGCATATGATGTATCTACCCCTACTAGAGGACTTTGATCGGGCTGGGACGTACAGTTGGGGATCAGCCTGCTTGGCATACACGTACAGATCATTATGCAGACTATCCCATAGGGACCGTACAGGTCTTGGAGGATGCGTCATCCTTATTCAGATGTGGGCATGGGAGCGCATCCCATCATTCCGCCCTGACCTTGCTGGTCCACCGGTCGAGATGGAGGTGCTGCATGACGCTCCGCGTGGACGCTGGTATGATAAGTCATTTCTATTGGTTTTTTATTCTACTATGAGTTATTGACTATAATTTCTCATTATTTGTCATTATCGTTGTATTTTACAGGTGGTGTCAGCGACACAATTTCGACGTGGTTCCGAGACAGCATTTGGGCGTATATCGGCTACAGTTGGACTGTCTCTTACCTGATCAGGTATGTATATACAATCTATCACTGTCTAACATTTTTAATAATAACATCAATTTTGGTTTTTAGTTGGGTGTTTTTTTTGACAAAATCACTTGTCATTTCAGATTTCATGGCTTCCATACTGGAGTATTATGGACCAGTTGCCAGCATACTGCACTGTTGGTCTTGAGGATGCTATGGCTGTAGTGCCCCTCATTCACTTTCATATTATTGAGTGGCAGCAGCCTGACAGGGTCATGCGCCAATTTTTTCGTACTCAGCCGATTCCATTACCATCTAGACAGACAGACAAGCTTCATGGGATGAAGCTGACAGGGAGGCAGGATGATGACTGGTCCCAAGTACATGCGAGTTTTATCGACTGCTGGCACAGACGTGCAGAGTTACGTATTCAAGGTGTTCCTACAAATCGATTCTCTCTTTCAGAGCAGGTTGACTATGCGCCCTGGTATAGACTAAAATCTATACTGTATCTTACCCAAGCTGGCATAGAGATGCAGAGGATGGTAAGTTAATAAATTCCTATTACTTTGTTTATTGAATTATTTTCTAATTCCATTTGAATCTATTTACAGGGAAGTCACACAGAGCAGCTTGTTCGCATGAGCGATGAAGAGGAGGAGGGGGTCTTTAGCCGGGCAGCCGTCCATGCTACAGCGCTGGAGGCGAGGGCATCTTTTCATGCATTTTCCGAGAGCATCTTCACGCGTCTGGCTCGGAGACAGGAGGTTCCTGCCCCAGAGGAACATCCTCCAGCTGCTGCTGGTGCTGAGGAGCCACGACCACGGCGACGTAGACAGCGTCGTGCTGCACGTGAGGCATCGCCTGTTCCACAGGCAGAGGTCGGGCCTCTAGTAGTCCAGGATCAGCCTATTCAGGATGTGCCTCAGGTGGCATGGGATCCGTCTTTCCTGACAGGATATCCGCAGTTCTCTCCATCTTGGGTTCCAGATCCTTCCCAGCCTTGGATTCTAGAGCCGTCGTCGTCTTGGGGTATAGCTCCATCACAGGCTTCGTTCCCCTCTGCGATGGAGGCAGGTCCTTCTACCACCCTAGTGGGAGAAGGATCTGGATGGCAGTACGAGATGCAGTTGACAGCTCCTCCAACTGACACACAGATGGAGGATGCGACAGTCGACGTTTCAGTGCCCGAGGATCAGCCTTCTCCAGGTCATCAGACTCCACTGCGCACTCGACGCGGACGTCCTATTCGCAGACCACCATGTGGGACAGAATCTCCTCGCCACAGACATATGCATTGATTGTACATTATTGTTTACATGTTTTATGTGTACTGAAATCAAAATACTATTTTTACTTGTTGGTCAGAGTGGAATCTCAGGAGGGGGTAAATTAGGTTTTATTTATATATATTTATATAACCATACGAACATAATAATAAAACATTAATAATTACTAATTACCTAATTACAGATTATATAATTAATAATTCTATTACTAATTAACTATTTAATTAGTATATAATTAATATTTACAAAAAAATGTTAATGAAAAATAATTTATAAGCTTTCAAAACCGCCTACTTGAAACTTAAAAATGTTTCAAGTACGTGACTTTGAAAGACTGTAAAATATAAACTATAAAACGAATATAATTGAAACTTTAAACATTGATTAAACATATAATAAATAGTTGAAAACAAAAGAAATTTCTAAAAAAAAGTTGATGAAAAGAAATTTATAAGCTTTCAAAACCGCATACTTGAAACTTAAAATTTTTCAAGTACGTGACTTTGAAAGACCATAAAACATAAAATAGAAGACCAATATAAATGAAACTTAAAACATGGATTAAACATATAAAAAATAGTTTAAAACAAAAGCAATTTACAAAAAAATGTTAATGAAAAATAATTTATAAGCTTTCAAAACCGCCTACTTGAAACTTAAAAATGTTTCAAGTACGTGACTTTGAAAGACTGTAAAATATAAACTATAAAACGAATATAATTGAAACTTTAAACATTGATTAAACATATAATAAATAGTTGAAAACAAAAGAAATTTCTAAAAAAAAGTTGATGAAAAGAAATTTATAAGCTTTCAAAACCGCATACTTGAAACTTAAAATTTTTCAAGTACGTGACTTTGAAAGACCATAAAACATAAAATAGAAGACCAATATAAATGAAACTTAAAACATGGATTAAACATATAAAAAATAGTTTAAAACAAAAGCAATTTACAAAAAAATGTTAATGAAAAATAATTTATAAGCTTTCAAAACCGCCTACTTGAAACTTAAAAATGTTTCAAGTACGTGACTTTGAAAGATTGTAAAATATAAACTATAAAACGAATATAATTGAAACTTTAAACATTGATTAAACATATAATAAATAGTTGAAAACAAAAGAAATTTCTAAAAAAAAGTTGATGAAAAGAAATTTATAAGCTTTCAAAACCGCATACTTGAAACTTAAAATTTTTCAAGTACGTGACTTTGAAAGACCATAAAACATAAAATAGAAGACCAATATAAATGAAACTTAAAACATGGATTAAACATATAAAAAATAGTTTAAAACAAAAGCAATTTACAAAAAAATGTTAATGAAAAATAATTTATAAGCTTTCAAAACCGCCTACTTGAAACTTAAAAAATGTTTCAAGTATGTGACTTTGAAAGATTATAATTATATTACTAATTAACTAATTAATTATTATATAATTAATAGTTATATTAATAATTAACTAATTAATTATTATATAAGTAATAATTAATGAGTAATAATTAATAATTAATAATTTAATGAATAGTTATAATTAATATTTATATTACTAATTAACTAATTAATAATTACTAATTACTTATTAATAATTATTAATTACTAATTACTAATTATAATGAATAATTATAATAAATATTTATATTACTAATTAGCTAATTAATAATTAATAATTACTAATTAATTAGTTAGAATTATTAATTGTATTTCTAATTAACTAAATATTTATTATATATGTAATAATTATATTAATAATTAATTATTATATAATTAATGATAATATTACTAATTAACTAATTAATTATGACATATTTAATTATTAATAATTACTAATTAATAATTAAAAATTATAATGAATAAATGTAATTAAAAATTATAATGAATAAATGTAATTAAAAAATAAAAATATATATTTTTAAGAGAAAGGCGGCATCCGCGATGCCGCCTTTCACCCGCAGCGCAAAGGCGGCATCGCAGATGCCGCCTTGCCCCGAAATGCAAAGGCGGCATCCCGGATGCCGCCTTTGAGGTGCAGTTTTAAAATTTGTTTTGCCGGAACCGTTTTCTGGCAAATTTTTTTTTTTAAAAACGTAAACAAAAAAAAAACCCGTCCTCATGCAGATCTTGGGTGGGAAAGCCAGCGGTTTTGCTTTTTTTATGTCTCTAGATTATTTATTGGTCAAATCATTCACTGTTTTTGTTTTTTTAAATGATTTTTCAAAAAAAAAGTAAGTAATTTTAAAAAAATCCACAATCGCAAAATCTCCCAAAGTTGTGGACGGGTGCAATCTTTGACCCGGTGTAAGGGCAAAAGGGCTGGATTCCACGAGTTTAGAAACTCATAGCTCCTTTATTGGAATAAAAGAAAGACAGGACAAAGGGGGTGACGTGTGAAAAGAAGTGACAAACCATAACCCCCGAAGCCTACACAAACAAATGCCCGAAAAACAAGGAAATAGAACATCCGAAGTGGAACAAACACTAGGCATCTTCCATGAGTATTCATTGGTGAGATCTACCACAAGCACCCTGACCAATCGAATGACTCCTCCTCCTCTAGGTTTTTGGGTTTTGCCATGACTTATCTTCATCAGCTTGATCCTCAGAGGAATCAGAGCCCTCTCACGTCTCTTTCAATTTAGAGATGCCCTTCCGATGCTCTTGTACTGCATCTGACTTAACAGTCCCAATGCTTGGGATCTTCCCTTTAGTTTGAGAAGCACTGTGAGCTTTGTTATATTCTTCCAAGAATAATTCCCTGCTACTGGATATATTAAGATTGCCAATCATATTAAAGATACTCACTTTTCCGAAACCAACATGAGTAGTTGGAGATCAAAGATGCTGCTTCACTACCCTTAATAAGGTTAGGCTGAGGTTCCTCTCCAACGTTGAGTTTCGAAGTTTTGCCAATGTGTTCTTCCTCAACACACGTGGGGGTTTCCTTGGACTTCAAGATACAGCTACTACTACTCACACAAGCTGCAAGAGAACCTTGGTTGCCTTTCACATTCAATTCCAGACTAACGTTATCAAACGGGTTTTTTTTTTGTTTACGTTTTTAAAAAAAAAAATTTGCCAGAAAACGGTTCCGGCAAAACAAATTTTAAAACTGCACCTCAAAGGCGGCATCCGGGATGCCGCCTTTGCATTTCGGGGCAAGGCGGCATCTGCGATGCCGCCTTTGCGCTGCGGGTGAAAGGCGGCATCGCGGATGCCGCCTTTCTCTTAAAAATATATATTTTTATTTTTTAATTACATTTATTCATTATAATTTTTAATTACATTTATTCATTATAATTTTTAATTATTAATTAGTAATTATTAATAATTAAATATGTCATAATTAATTAGTTAATTAGTAATATTATCATTAATTATATAATAATTAATTATTAATATAATTATTACATATATAATAAATATTTAGTTAATTAGAAATACAATTAATAATTCTAACTAATTAATTAGTAATTATTAATTATTAATTAGCTAATTAGTAATATAAATATTTATTATAATTATTCATTATAATTAGTAATTAGTAATTAATAATTATTAATAAGTAATTAGTAATTATTAATTAGTTAATTAGTAATATAAATATTAATTATAACTATTCATTAAATTATTAATTATTAATTATTACTCATTAATTATTACTTATATAATAATTAATTAGTTAATTATTAATATAACTATTAATTATATAATAATTAATTAGTTAATTAGTAATATAATTATAATCTTTCAAAGTCACATACTTGAAACATTTTTTAAGTTTCAAGTAGGCGGTTTTGAAAGCTTATAAATTATTTTTCATTAACATTTTTTTGTAAATTGCTTTTGTTTTAAACTATTTTTTATATGTTTAATCCATGTTTTAAGTTTCATTTATATTGGTCTTCTATTTTATGTTTTATGGTCTTTCAAAGTCACGTACTTGAAAAATTTTAAGTTTCAAGTATGCGGTTTTGAAAGCTTATAAATTTCTTTTCATCAACTTTTTTTTAGAAATTTCTTTTGTTTTCAACTATTTATTATATGTTTAATCAATGTTTAAAGTTTCAATTATATTCGTTTTATAGTTTATATTTTACAATCTTTCAAAGTCACGTACTTGAAACATTTTTAAGTTTCAAGTAGGCGGTTTTGAAAGCTTATAAATTATTTTTCATTAACATTTTTTTGTAAATTGCTTTTGTTTTAAACTATTTTTTATATGTTTAATCCATGTTTTAAGTTTCATTTATATTGGTCTTCTATTTTATGTTTTATGGTCTTTCAAAGTCACGTACTTGAAAAATTTTAAGTTTCAAGTATGCGGTTTTGAAAGCTTATAAATTTCTTTTCATCAACTTTTTTTTAGAAATTTCTTTTGTTTTCAACTATTTATTATATGTTTAATCAATGTTTAAAGTTTCAATTATATTCGTTTTATAGTTTATATTTTACAGTCTTTCAAAGTCACGTACTTGAAACATTTTTAAGTTTCAAGTAGGCGGTTTTGAAAGCTTATAAATTATTTTTCATTAACATTTTTTTGTAAATTGCTTTTGTTTTAAACTATTTTTTATATGTTTAATCCATGTTTTAAGTTTCATTTATATTGGTCTTCTATTTTATGTTTTATGGTCTTTCAAAGTCACGTACTTGAAAAATTTTAAGTTTCAAGTATGCGGTTTTGAAAGCTTATAAATTTCTTTTCATCAACTTTTTTTTAGAAATTTCTTTTGTTTTCAACTATTTATTATATGTTTAATCAATGTTTAAAGTTTCAATTATATTCGTTTTATAGTTTATATTTTACAGTCTTTCAAAGTCACGTACTTGAAACATTTTTAAGTTTCAAGTAGGCGGTTTTGAAAGCTTATAAATTATTTTTCATTAACATTTTTTTGTAAATATTAATTATATACTAATTAAATAGTTAATTAGTAATAGAATTATTAATTATATAATCTGTAATTAGGTAATTAGTAATTATTAATGTTTTATTATTATGTTCGTATGGTTATATAAATATATATAAATAAAACCTAATTTACCCCCTCCTGAGATTCCACTCTGACCAACAAGTAAAAATAGTATTTTGATTTCAGTACACATAAAACATGTAAACAATAATGTACAATCAATGCATATGTCTGTGGCGAGGAGATTCTGTCCCACATGGTGGTCTGCGAATAGGACGTCCGCGTCGAGTGCGCAGTGGAGTCTGATGACCTGGAGAAGGCTGATCCTCGGGCACTGAAACGTCGACTGTCGCATCCTCCATCTGTGTGTCAGTTGGAGGAGCTGTCAACTGCATCTCGTACTGCCATCCAGATCCTTCTCCCACTAGGGTGGTAGAAGGACCTGCCTCCATCGCAGAGGGGAACGAAGCCTGTGATGGAGCTATACCCCAAGACGACGACGGCTCTAGAATCCAAGGCTGGGAAGGATCTGGAACCCAAGATGGAGAGAACTGCGGATATCCTGTCAGGAAAGACGGATCCCATGCCACCTGAGGCACATCCTGAATAGGCTGATCCTGGACTACTAGAGGCCCGACCTCTGCCTGTGGAACAGGCGATGCCTCACGTGCAGCACGACGCTGTCTACGTCGCCGTGGTCGTGGCTCCTCAGCACCAGCAGCAGCTGGAGGATGTTCCTCTGGGGCAGGAACCTCCTGTCTCCGAGCCAGACGCGTGAAGATGCTCTCGGAAAATGCATGAAAAGATGCCCTCGCCTCCAGCGCTGTAGCATGGACGGCTGCCCGGCTAAAGACCCCCTCCTCCTCTTCATCGCTCATGCGAACAAGCTGCTCTGTGTGACTTCCCTGTAAATAGATTCAAATGGAATTAGAAAATAATTCAATAAACAAAGTAATAGGAATTTATTAACTTACCATCCTCTGCATCTCTATGCCAGCTTGGGTAAGATACAGTATAGATTTTAGTCTATACCAGGGCGCATAGTCAACCTGCTCTGAAAGAGAGAATCGATTTGTAGGAACACATTGAATACGTAACTCTGCACGTCTGTGCCAGCAGTCGATAAAACTCGCATGTACTTGGGACCAGTCATCATCCTGCCTCCCTGTCAGCTTCATCCCATGAAGCTTGTCTGTCTGTCTAGATGGTAATGGAATCGGCTGAGTACGAAAAAATTGGCGCATGACCCTGTCAGGCTGCTGCCACTCAATAATATGAAAGTGAATGAGGGGCACTACAGCCATAGCATCCTCAAGACCAACAGTGCAGTATGCTGGCAACTGGTCCATAATACTCCAGTATGGAAGCCATGAAATCTGAAATGACAAGTGATTTTGTCAAAAAAAACACCCAACTAAAAACCAAAATTGATGTTATTATTAAAAATGTTAGACAGTGATAGATTGTATATACATACCTGATCAGGTAAGAGACAGTCCAACTGTAGCCGATATACGCCCAAATGCTGTCTCGGAACCACGTCGAAATTGTGTCGCTGACACCACCTGTAAAATACAACGATAATGACAAATAATGAGAAATTATAGTCAATAACTCATAGTAGAATAAAAAACCAATAGAAATGACTTATCATACCAGCGTCCACGCGGAGCGTCATGCAGCACCTCCATCTCGACCGGTGGACCAGCAAGGTCAGGGCGGAATGATGGGATGCGCTCCCATGCCCACATCTGAATAAGGATGACGCATCCTCCAAGACCTGTACGGTCCCTATGGGATAGTCTGCATAATGATCTGTACGTGTATGCCAAGCAGGCTGATCCCCAACTGTACGTCCCAGCCCGATCAAAGTCCTCTAGTAGGGGTAGATACATCATATGCACGTGCATCCCCGAGTGATCAGTACACATGGTCCCACCAATGAGTCGTAAGATATATGCACGGGCATAACGCATGACGGTCTGCTCATCATCATCATCCTGTAAATGTGGAATCTGCGACTCCAACCAACGCATAGATATGGACGATCCATCTGTAGCCCTACGGTCGGACAAAATATCAACGCCTAACAAGCGTTGAGCAAGGTCTGGCCAAGCTGCACGAGTGGGTCCAATAACGGGTCTCCCCTGGATAGGAAGACCGAGAAGAACTGCGACATCCTCGAGGGTGATGGTCATCTCCCCCTCAGGCAAGTGGAATGTGTGTGTCTCTGGTCTCCATCTCTCAACGAGGGCAGCAAGTAGGTAATGATCTACAAATGTGAAATCTGATACGGCAAGGCCATAGAAGCCAGCACGGCGCAAGTAAGGTCTAATGGCATGTGGAGGCTCCATGTGATGAAAATGGTGCGCTCGACGCACCTTCACAAATCGATCTGGATGACCCTCTAACACGGCCTGCGAAATATGGGTAGGCTGCTGAGTGAGTAGTATGGTATCATCCATCTGCATATAAACAAAGAAAATGAGTCGTAAGTGTAAAATGTAAATATAACATTAATGGGTTAACTGACATACACATTTCAATATGGGTTAAGTGTTCCGCTTTCGGAGTTTTGAAATAAATTCTATTATTTCATATTCAAAGTTATTTCTTGAAAGCATGAATATTAATATGAAATAAGTTATGTTATCTAAAATATTGAGTCTTGAATTTGGTTACACATATTTTGGGGGAGCTTTGTGATTAACTACTTATGGATTGGATTAAGATAAACCATGTCAATTAGTAATGATGTTTTTAGAATTTATCTAATTGTATGTATTCAATATGGGGGTTTCAGATATAGTGTTATGGGTCGAGGATTTTGGATTTTTTTTCTTCGTTTTTGGGGTTTTGGTTTATGATTTCAGGGGTAGGGTTTATGTTTTAAGGTTTAGGGTTTACAATTTTTAAATTAGGGTATACGGAATATGTTTTTGGGTTCAGGTTTCATCTTTTAGGTTTTAGGGTTAGTGATTAGGGTTTCATATTTAAGGTTTTCAGTCTAGGTTTTGGGATTTTTTTTTGTATGGTTTTCAGGTTTTGGTTTATGATTTCAGGGATAGGGTTTAGGTTTTGTTGTTTAGGTTTTATTATTTTGAGAGTAGGTTATAGGGGATAGTTTTTTAGGTTTAGGGGTCATCTTTTAGGTTTTAAAGTTCAGGTATTAGTGATTCAGATAGAGTGTTTTGGGTCCAGGATTTAGGTTTTTTTCTGTTCGGTTTTGGGGTTTTGGTTTATGATTTGAGGGGTAGGGTTTATGTTTTAAGGTTTAGGGTTTAGAATTTTGATATTAGGTTTTGGGGAATATTTTTTTGGGTTCAGGGTTCAGCCTTTAGGATTTAGGGTTTAGAGATTAGGGTTTCGGATATAGGGTTTGGGGTTTAGGTTTTAGGATTGTTTTGGTATGGTTTTTGGGTTTAAGGGGTCAGGTTTTAGGTCTTAGAGTACATGTATTAGGGTTTCAGCTATGGTGTTTTGGGTCGAGGATTTAGGATTTTGTGTTCAGTTTTGGGGTTTCGATTTGTGATTTCAGGGGTAGGGTTTATGTTCTTAGGTTTAGTGTTTATAATTTTGAGATTAGGTTATGGGGAAGATGTCTTTGGGTTCGGGTTTTGGAATTGAGGCATTAGGGTTTAGAGATTAGGGTTTCAGATATAGGGTTTTGGGTCTAGGTTTTAGGATTTTTTTGTTATGGTTTTTGTGTTTAGGTTTATAATTTCAGGGATTGGGTTTAGGTTTTATGTTTTAGGGTTTGTTATTTTGAGAGTAGGGTATAAGGAATAGGTTTTTAGGTTCAGGGGTCAGCTTTTGGGTTTTAGAGTTCAGGTATTAGGGTTTCATATATAGTGTTATGGCTCCATGATTTTGGATTTTTTTTCTTCAGTATTGGGGTTTTGGTTTCGGATTTCAGGGGTAGGGTTTATCTTTTAAGGTTTAGGTTTTAGATTTTTTATATTAGGGTATGGGTAATATGTTTTTGGGTTCGGTTTTCAACTTTTAGGTTTTAGGGTTTAGTGATTAGGGTTTCAGATATAGGGTTTTGGGTCTAGGTTTTAGAATTTTTATGGTTTGGTTTTCAGGTTTTGGTTTATGATTTCAGGGATAGGGTTTATATTTTAATGTTTAGGTTTTATTATTTTGATAGAAGGGTATAGGGAATAGGTTTTTAGGTTTATGGGTCATCTTCTAGGTTTTAAAGTTCAGGTATTAGGGATTCAGGTACAGTGTTTTGGGTCGAGGATTTAGTATTGTTTTGTTCAGTTTTGGGGTTTCGGTTTATGATTTCAGGGGTAGGGTTTATGTTTTAATGTTTAGGGTTTATAATTTCGATATTAGGTTTTGGGGAACAATTTTTTGGGTTCGGGTTTCAGCCTTTAGGATTTAGGGTTTAGAGATAGGGTTTCAGATATAGGGTTTTGGTATAGGTTTTATGATTGTTTTGGTATGGTTTTCGGGTTTTAGTTTATGATTTCAGGTTTAGGGTTTTGGTTTCAAGTTTTAGGGTTTATTATTATGATAGTAGGGTATAGGTAATAGGTTTTTTGGTTCAGGGGTCAGATTTTAGGGTTTGGAGTTTAGGTATTACGGTTTCAGATATAGTGTTTTGGGTCCAGGATTTTGGATTTTTTTTTTCGGTTTTGGGGTTTCGCTTTATGATTCAAGTTGTAGGGTTTATCATTTAAGGATTATGGTTTAGAATTTTCAGATTAGGTTATGGGTAATATTTTTTTGGGTTTGGGGTTCAGATTTTAGGTTTTAGGGTTTAGAGATTTGAGTTTCAGTTATAGGGTTTTGGGTCTAGTTTTTTAGGATTTTTTTGGTAGGGTTTTTGGGTTTAGGTTTATGATTTCAGGGTTAGGGTTTATGTTTTAAGGTTTACGGTTTATTATTTTGAGATTATGGTATAAATAATTGGTTTTTAGGTTCATGGGTTAGGTTTTTTGTTTTAGAGTTCAGGTATTTGGGTTTCAGATATAGTGTTTTGGGTCGAGGATTCATGATTTTTTTGTTCGTTTTGGGGTTTTGATTTTTTATGTCACGGGTAGGGTAAAATTTTTAAGGTTTAGGGTTTGGAATTTTGAGATTAGGGTATGTGTAAGGTGTCTTTGGGTTTGGGGTTTGGAGGGTTTAGGGTTAAAATTTTTAATATTAACGTCCGGGAAACATGTTAATGGGTTAACTGACATACACATTTCAATATGGGTTAAGTGTTCCGCTTTCGGAGTTTTGAAATAAATTCTATTATTTCATATTCAAAGTTATTTCTTGAAAGCATGAATATTAATATGAAATAAGTTATGTTATCTAAAATATTGAGTCTTGAATTTGGTTACACATATTTTGGGGGAGCTTTGTGATTAACTACTTATGGATTGGATTAAGATAAACCATGTCAATTAGTAATGATGTTTTTAGAATTTATCAAATTTTATGTATTCAATATCTTATGCTAATTATTATGATATTATAAATTTCTTATAGAACAGTTTTCTAAAAAAGAGATAACAACATTTAGTTCACAATATGAGAATGTCACAATGAAGACAATACATCATTATGAATGAGACTGTGAAGTCGACCCAACAACGTTAGGGCATCGCTTCCGGTTATGACCTTCTTTATGACATATTGTGCATCGCAAACTCTGCCCTTGTTCTTGAGGCCAGTCCATCTCATTACGCATCCTACTCGCCTTTGGTCTCCCACGAGGACGTAACCGATTCATGTCAGGTATCACTATCGGCTGGCCTTCAGGCATTGGGAAATAACGATACTCCCCAATAGGTGTCCATGGTGCAGCATAACAGTTGGCAATGATATCCATCTGGTACACTGGATCAACATATGCTTCCCATGAGATGTTCACAGAGGCACATGCTGCGATGACGTGTGTACATGGAAACCGTAAGGCCTGAAATTTTCCACATTGACATTGCCTTGTTTCCAGTAATACCACCATTTTTTCACCGACGTGATTTGTGATGGGGTCTGAACGCTCTTGAACTTCAAATCGGGAATCTTCTCTTCGAAATAGACATACGTGATAACCAGAAGCTTCTTCAATATTTTTTTCAATCTCTCGTTGAAAGTGTATTCCATATCTTATCCCTTGATGTATTCTGTCTGATGCTAGTTTTTGTCTATCCACAAAGTACTTCACGCATCGATATAATGTCTCCTGAACTAATGCGGTTATAGGTAGCTTGCGAAGTCCTTTGAAGATACCATTGATGCACTCCACAATGTTTGTCGTCATGTGTCCGTACCTCTTTCCCCCGTCGTATGCCAATGTCCATTTCTCTTTTGGAATCCGCATCATATAATCATAAACTTCTTGATTAGCCTGACGAATTTGTTCAAAACGTTCTTCAAATCGTCGTTGGTCCGACTCATATGCTACAACACGTAGATGATATTTCACATAAATTGATTTTATATTTATATTGAAACAGTAAAACAGAATGAATAAAATACGTACCAAGCCTCGTGATTGCCTTCTTCATCGGTTCGTTGTGGAATTTTTTATGTACATTGCTAGCAATGTGTCTAATGCAGAACCGATGATGTGCATTTGGGTATCTCCATGTATCAGGATCTGCATTGATTGCCTCATTAATTGCTCGATGACGATCAGATATCAAACAAACTCCCTGAATGTTGGTGAAATGGTTGCTGATACATGCCAGAAACCAACTCCATGATTCATAGTTTTCTTTCTCTACAATGGCAAAGGCAAGCGGAAGAGGTGAACGGTTTCCATCTTGGGTTGCCGCAATCAACAATACGCCCTTGTATTTTCCATACAGAAATGTTCCATCAATCTGAATAAATTGTTTGCAAAAACGAAATGCAGAGATACAAGGAAGGAATGCCCAGAACAACCGATGAAATTGAACACGAGATGGATCAAGTCGATTATCAGGAGACACATGTTCGTTCGTATCCAGATGGAAGACAACTTGGTTATGATGCCTCAGTATGGCTAGCAATTGCGGCAATACTCGATATGAGTCATCCCAATCACCATATACCTTCACAATTGCCTTCTGTTTCGCCATCCATGCCTTATTATAGGAAATCTTATAACCGAATGTCTGTAGAATCCTCTCTTGCACAAGGGATATTGGAACATCTTGGCATGTCCTAATCATCTCAACAACAATAGATGACACAAATTCTGCATCCAATGAAGTATGATCTTGTGTGAGACTTGGCTGAACGCAACTATGAGCCGCCTCAATCCTTGAGATTCTCCAACCTCCAAAGGTAATGTCTGGAATAGCCCTTAAGCGAAATCTACAATCATCCCCATACTTCACGCACCGTATAACATATTTACTACGGCATGATTCGTGAACTACATAGTTGAAGTTTCTCTCAATATGAAATCTCTTTAACGTGCTTTTTAAGGCATCTTTACTGGGAAAATTCCTTCCAATATATAAGGTTTTGTCCACCTCACTAAACCTATCTGGTACAACTCCAGGGAACTCAGTTGCCGGTGTGAGAACAGTATTATCGAATTCAGGCACACGTGTCATTGCTTCTGACCAAGATGAAAATAATGGTGGATGATTTATTGACCGAGGTTGATGTACAACAACTGCATTTCTCAAAACCTCCTCTCTATCTTTTGTTGGTCCCTCCTCATCAGCACTGTTGTCGCCATCCGATCCATCATTACGAAACTCCTCATCAGAAGTCGGATTGACATGTATATCCGGAAGATCATTTAGGTTGTCCTCTTCTGCTGCATCATTTGGAATAGGCTCAATGTCATGAGGTAGACTGTCTTCAACAACTCTTGTATTTCTACGTCTTTGTACAAATGGACGTTGTTGTTGTACAGTAGCAACAACAACGTATAACTCCATCATGGTACCATCTAACCGTTGAGAAAATAAATTAACTGCTTGGACCCACTGCGCATCAGCAACCAATGGACAAGCTATATGCCACATTGTTGTTGGAAATTGCAAATGTCTATAGCTCATAGACATTATCTCTTGATCGGGTCCCAAATTTAAGGAAACATGAATTCTCTCTTGAAGGTCACTTATGGTAACACAATCCACTGTACTAACCACCGTAATTGGTTGTGTACTGTAAGAAGCTCCTTGCTCAGTTTGAATAATCTCCCCATAACAGTACACACAGGCATACATGGCTCTCTACGTCAAAAATGTGTTCTTTCATCAAAATTATGATAGTATAACAAAATATTAACAATTATGTTCGACGATATGATGTTTATTATAATGTAATTTTATTGCGCCTTTCTATACCATAAACTATGCTACTGATGTTTCACCATATGATATTTATTAGAATGTAATTTTAGAGCGCCTTTTTATTTAGTTTGTTTGTTCTTCTTCATTTCACTTTATATGTTCATTAGTATCGTTAGTTAATCATTATATGAATTCATGTTTTAATCCTATGTTATTTATTAATTATTCTAAAATTAACTAATAATAACTAATCGTTAATTATTCTATTATTCTATAATTAACTAATAATAACTTTAATTTGTTAATTCTTATGTCCTTATTTGGTTCTATAACATTATACTTATCATTTATCATTGATAAATATACAGATCATTAGTATCGTTAGCTAATCATTATATTAATTCATGTTTTAATCCTATGTTATTTATTAATTATTCTAAAATTAACTAATAACAACTAATCATTATTTATTCTATTATTTTATAATTAACTAATAATAACTTTAATTCGTTAATTCTTATATCCTTATTTCATTCTATAAAATTATATTTATCATTTATCATTGATAAATATACTGATTTGTTTTTTCTTCTCTTAGAAATTTTAGTAGTTTATAAAGAAAATATGAATCATCTTAAGCATATTCCCCGGGAGTGTCAAACCAGGATGCAGCAAGGCCCGTTATCGTGCACCAGTTCCCGTTCGAGTCTAGCTCGAAGCGGTGTTTTCGGGTTTTACCCCTATGTACATCTGTGCCAGAGCCACATCCACTTGTTTGTATCCAGACAGGAATTTAATTGCGTAGATAACCACATAATCTTTAAGCTACCAAAATTTCTAAATACTTAATCTTAAGTTAATCTTAAGTTAATCTATACTACCTAACAGTAATTATTTAAAACTATATATAACTAATTACAAAAACTAAATAACTAAATATTAAGAATTACCTAAACTGCTTAACAAATGAAAGATTTAAAACTAAACAAAATTAAATTAATTAAATAAAAACATTAAATTAAATAAAGAAACATACCTCTAAATGAAGCTTCGTAAAAGCTCGCACAGCAAAAAAAAAAATTTAGAGAGAGAGAGAGCAAATTGGAGAGAGAGGTTGCAATGAAGAAGTGAGGAGAGGGGGGGGGTGGCCGCCCTTTTATAGGGAGTTCAGGCAAAGGCGGCATCGCGGAAGCCGCCTTTCGCCTCTGCGTATGGCCAAAGGCGGCTTCGGCGATGCCGCCTTTCGCCTTACCCTGAGCCGAAAGGCGGCCTCCTCCCGGCCGCCTTTGCCATGTCATCGATCCGGGCCAAAGGCGGCGCGGGGGAGCAAAGGCGGCATCGCAGATGCCGCCTTTGTGCGCTAATACAAAGGCGGCATCGCAGATGCCGCCTTTGTAGCGTATTTTTAAAAAAATTTTTGACCTAGGCCGTTTTTCAGAAAAATTTTTTCAGAAAAACGTAAAAAAAAAAAAAACTCTTATCAAACCCTCGGAGTTGAGTCTTAGTGGCCGCCAAATGGCGGCCGCTAATACTGAAATAAAATCCAGCGGGATTTTTCCCGCCTTTTGGTTGCATGTATTAGCGGCCGCCAAATGGCGGCCACAAATACTGAAGTAAAAAATCAGCGGGATTTTTCCCTCGTCTTCTTCAACAAGACCTGCAACTCCTCCACTTCGCCGCCCACCGTCGCGTCGCCCCCCTGCCGCCCCACCTGCAGCCATCCCGAACACATTAGTGCACCTCCAGTGACTCTATGGTCTCCCCTCGACATCACCCCACCACAAAACGACTCCCCCTAACTGACACGAACCCTCCCCGGCCGCCGTGCATCCGCCATGGCCGGTGAGCCAAGCTTGTGGGTGACTTCTGTGTTGCCTACTGCATCGCGGACAGAAAATCGCATTTTTTGGGGGGTTGATCTTTAGCGGCCGCCAGCTAAAGGATTTAGCGACAGGCCAAAAACATCTGCCGTTTGGCAGACGCTAAAGCCCTTATTTCTAGTAGTGTAGAAGTATCTAGTTGAGCCATTGTTTGAGCAGAGCGCTTTGAATACCTAGGTGAAGAATGCACAATACATGCCTTGATGGGAGCATCAGGCTCCATCCTAGACAGAGTCCCATGAGCAGTGACATCCTTTAATGATATTCCAGTATGCCCTTTCATAACCTCAACTTGAGCATTGTGGACTTCCAAGGAAAGACAAACCTCAACATCAGTCCTTGAGACCTTACTTTGCATAGAATTTTATTACACAACATCAACAAAACAACTACCGATCCCTATCCCTTGAGCACTACCTATAAAACTGGGGGCCTCACTACCCCAAATAAGACCTTTAACGGTACTCAAAATGGACTTTAACAGTACTCAAAAAGGGTCGTTGTCCTAAACACAATTAAAAGGGGGTCCCTTTTATCAGCACTAAAAAACACTAATAAAGTCCTCCTTTATTAGTGATAAAAAAACATTGATAAAAGAAGTATTTTATCAATGATAAAAAATCGCTCATAAAAGACCCATTTATCAGCACTAAAAAAAATATCTGTAAAAGTCGAAAAAAAAATATTTTGAAAATATTTTTTCGTTTATTATAAATTCATACAGACTTTTTATCAGCACTCGAAGCCACCCCCACCCCTTTATCAATGCTAAACCCCGCCCCCTCTTTTAGCACTCAAAGCCACCCTCACCCCTTTATCAGTGCTACAACCACCCCATTATCAGCACTAGAATTTATTCTCAAGCCGTCGCACTCCATCCTGCCCTTGGATTTGAACCAGAGACCTCGCCCCCACACGAATGTAGTTTTACCACACCACCATGTTGCTTTGTTATCTGTTTTACAATATATATATATATATATATATATATATATATTATGAACATATTAATTCGTATATTAATATATATTTATCTAATTATTTTTTAATACATTTATAAAATACGTTTGTGTGTGTGTGTATGTTTATAAGTGAAACCAACATGACTAGTTGGAGATCAAAGTTGCTGCTTCACTACCCTTAATAGGGTTAGGTTGAGGTTCCTCACCAATGTTCAGTTTCGAAGTTTGTCAATGTGTTCTTCCTCAACACACGTGGGGGTTTCCTTGGACTTCAAGATAGAGCTACTGCTACTCACACGAGCTACAAGAGAACCTTGGTTGCCTTTCACATTCAATTCCAAACTAACCTTATCAGACTGTTGGAGTTGAATCTTTTTTCAAAGCAAGAGTAGTATCAAGGTGAGCCATTGTTTGAGCAGACAGCTTTGACTACCTAGGTGAAGAATGCACAATACATGCCTTGATGGGAGCATCAGGCTCCATCCTAGAAAGGTTCCCATGGGCAGCGACATCCTTTAAGGATCTTACAGTATGCCCTTTCATAACCTCAACTTGAGCATTGTAGACTTCCAAGGAAAGACGAACCTCAACATCAGTCCTTGAGACCTTACTTTGCATAGAATTTTACTACAAAGCATCAACAGAACAACTACAGGTCCCTATCCCTTGAGCCCTACCTATAAAACTGGAGGCCTCACTACCACAAATAAGACCTTTAACAGTGCTCAAAATGAACTTTAACAATGCTAAAAAGGGGTCATTGTCCTAAACACAATTAAAAGGGGGTCCTTTATATCATCACAAAAAAAGCACTAATAAAGTTCCCCTTTATTAGTGATAAAAAAACATTGATAAAAGAAGCCTTTTATCAACGTTAAAAAAGCGCTAATAAAAGACTCATTTATCAGCACTAAAAAACAAACATCGATAAAAAGTCAAAAAAAAATATTTTGAAAATATTTTTTCCTTTATTGTAAATTCATACAGACTTTTTATCAGTACTCGAAGCCACCCCACCCCATTATCAATGTTACACCCCACCCCCTCTTTTAGCACTCGAAGCCACCCTCACCCCTTTATCAGTGCTAAAACCACCCCATTATCAGCACTAGAATTTATTCTCAAGTCGTCGCACTCCATCCTGCCCTTGGATTTGAACCAGAGACCTCGCCCCCACACAGATGTAGTTTTACCACTCCACCATTTTTCTTGGTTATCTGTTTTACAATATATATATATATATATATATATATGCACATATTTATTGGTATATTAATATATATTTATCTAGTTATTTTTAATACATTTATAAAATACGTTTGGGTTTGTGTGTATGTTTATAAGTGAATAAGTAAGTTAATACATACATACATACATACATACATACATACATACATACATACATACATACATACATACATACATACATACATACATACATACATACATACATACATACATACATACATACATACATACATAGATACATACATACATAGATACATACATAGATACATACATACATACATACAAACATACATACATACGTACATACTTATATATATTATATGTGTGTATTTATGAATATAATTACCAATATTTATATTTATTTACATATATTATGTATTAAATTTTACATACATATATTATAATATATAGATAATATATCTTTGTTTGTTAATACCGACACAACCAAATACACACATACACACACATCTATATTGGTGAATAAATATTCAAACATTTTTATTTTAAATAATAAAATGGATACTATTTTTTATTGAGATATGGTTTATAAATTTTAAAAGATATTTTATATTTAAATATGTTTGCATATTTATTTATAAAAATAATTTTTTCATGTGTAAATATATACAAATTTGCATATATGTGTATATACTTCATTATAAATAACAGTACATTATGAAAAATGAAAAATTTTGAATGTCATAATATCCTTATGAGTGCAAACCTTGAAAATAAATAGAGTCACCACCCTAAAAACATAAGAAGACCCCCTTAAATGAGATTGAAATTACATTGAATGTTAAAAAATTAGGATACATATCCCGACTAAAAACTCGGTTTTGGAGGCCTTATGGGCCGATGAAGCCTTTGCGTGCCTCCGTTACCTTTTGGGAGGCCTACGCCACATAGAAACTGTCTACCTGAGATTTTCCCTTAGCCCGTAGGTCCTGACACAGGGTTAGAATTCTATCTCTTCCAGAGTGGTATCTCACTGATGGCTCGGGCCCCCCAGAAGGAGGCCTTCTTCTCCCTCCACCTAAGCTACGCAGGAAATGCCCAAACCCAATCCCAAGGAACAGTGAAGCTTCATAGGGTCTTTCTGTCCAGGTGCGGGGAGTCGGCATCTTCACAGACATGTCTATTTCACCAAGCCTCTCTCCAAGACAGTGCCTAATGATAGAACAAGATCCATTTTGCATATCAAAGTGGTTCCTCAGTTCGGGACTTAGCAATGTCACTCCTCGATCATTATCAAACGAACTGTAATCTTTTTCTGTCTGTGGGGATCCCGTCAGAGTGCCTTTTTTCTACCTTCAATTTGTTATCAAATTACTATTACTTGATAATAAATCGAAAATTATTAATTAATACTATTATTTTTTAATTATTTTATAATAAAATTTTCATTAAATATCTCATATATTAAGGGTAAATGCGTATATAGCCTTATATAAATCATATTTAACAAAATATTTTATATATATATCAATAGAAATATATTTTTATGCTAATATATTATTTATAATGATTTATATTTTTTTATGAAATTTACCCTTTATTAGTGCTAGCAAAAAAGTGATGATAATTACCCCCTTTATCAGTGCTACTAAAAAAGTATCGATGAAGGGGGTACGTTTAGCAACGCTAAGAAAAATCATTGATAAAGGGGGTAACTTTATCATCACTAAAAAAACACTGATAAAAAGGTACTTTTAACATCTATTTTTTAGAGTTGTTAAGGATACCTTATAAAAGTTCTTTTTAGCGTTGATAAAGGTACCTCCTTTATTAGTGTTTTTCTAGCACTGTTAAAGGGTGACGCTGTGAAATTCCAAATCCATGGTAGTTCCTGTAGTCCCTTCTTGGTCATTTCAGATTTCTGAAATTTAATCTGAGTATATGATAGAGAATTGACTTCTAATGATTTATTGCCTCTCCAAGATGAAACATGGAATTGATCAACTTGATCTTGATTATGATCCATGTAAAAAAGATTAGAGTCAACATCATAATTGGTGGATGATCCCTTTTGAGAATTCACAATAATGTTCTTCGCTCCAACCTACTCTGGTGCAACACACAACATTCTATGTGTATCCAACACACCATCCCCTTGTGTTTGATCCATGCATGTTGAAATAGTGGAAGTTTGTTGTATCTCTAGACTTGAGACATTAGGGGGACTCAACCCACCTTCATTTCCAATATGTTCTAAAGAAGTAGTCATTGATGTGTGGGTATCCAACTCACCTACACAAGAACCATATTCCTCAGTTCCACAACATCATGATCCATAGTTTCATGTGCCTCTAGACCAGGGGCACCTTTACTTTCATTGATTATAGGACCCATGGAAGCCCCATGTTTCTTCTTATATTGCTTCTGCCTCCTATATGTATTAATAGTATGGCTAATCATACCACATTGACCACAAATTAGTACTAGGATACATATTTCAGTAGTGAGACCTATTATATTCCATTCCTTGCAGATATTAGGGTTCTTCTCATATTCAAAAATTAAATCAAATTGCACGTTGTAACATCTCGGTTCCGAAATCCGCCCAGAGGCTCCCTGTACCTGGTTGGTCACATGGCCTCAAGCACATTTCCCCAAACGCCAGAGGCTGCCGACTAGCAGCGAGGGCCTTGGGTGTGATAGTGGGGAAACTATGCCCTCATTGGCAGTGTAACATAGTGTAAGAAAAACACAAACCAGTAGCAGAAGCAGTAATATTACCATACAAAAAGAAATAATGGAAGGCTGAAGAAATAAACATCTGGATCCCACATATGTATATGAATGATGCATTATACATATGTCTAGGAAAGTATCCAAAAAAAATAAAAATGATGGAATACAAACAATACTAAACCAAATTACAAAAGAAAACAGATAAACTTCTCAGCATCGCAATCCTCAGCTTGGTCCCACATGTTGGGTCGGAAGAAACCCCGGAGCGGGAAAAGATGGCAAGAGGGGGGTGAATTGCCTTTTTAAAAATTTGATTAACAAATTAAAATCAAAGTAAAAATGCAGCGGAAATAAAGAGGCAAGACACACAAAATTGATATCGGAGTTCGGCCAAAACACGGCCTACGTCTCCGCTCCCAACTCAACCGTTGAGAGATTCCTACCGCTAGCTTTTCAATGGTTTTAGCAAGAAACCCACTAGGCTTTGAGGTAGCACTAGGACCTATTACAGCTTGCTTTTGTGGTTTAGCAAGAACCCACTTGCTTTTGATGGTTTAGCAAGAACCCACTAGCCTTTTTAACGGGTGAAGGCTAGCTCACCGACAACTCAAGCTATTTAAAGGAAAGCTTGACAACCTCTTCACACCTTAGTGGTGGTGTGAGAACCCAAAGAAAGAGGGATGAGAAAAGGGTTGGGGTTTGTAGGCACAAACCCAAATTTAAAGCTCAAAATAAATATACAATAAAAACCGTATTTTGAGAAGCCTTGGGCGCCTTTGATTGGATGGAGATGTTGAAGGCCGCTTCCAAGCATCTTTGGAGGTGCTCCTTGGATGTGGAATTGGATGGAGCACTTGGGGTTCCTTGAGGTGGCTCGCCGGAGGTACGCCAAATGATCCAAAATATGTCCGTTGGCTTTGTATATGTTCCGGTAAGTGTCCGGGGCTTCCTTGGCCTTTATTTATAGGCATGGAACACTTGGGGAGGCTTCGGAGCCGTTGGAGAGGCTAAAAGAGCCGTTGGGAGCCAAGTGGGCCAGCCTGGTCAAACTGCAACGGCTAGTTTGACTGGGCCTACCGGCTGGCCGGTACAATCCCACCGGTTGGCCGGTGTTTGCAAAATGGCATAGGATTCTTTTCCAGGGGCCACCGGCTGACCGGTGCCAGAGCCACCGGCTGGCCGGTGGTGAGGCAGTAGCTGGCACTATTCTGTGCAGGTGCCACCGGCTGACCGGTGGTCAAGCCACCGGCTGACCGGTGGAGCCTGGCAGTGGGCAATGCCTCTACCAGGTCCACCGGCTGGCCGGTGCTATCACACCGGTTGGCCGGTGCTATCACACCGGTTGGCCGGTGGACTGAATTTCAGTCCACTTGAAGTCCATTCTTGGGCCAACTTCTTGGCAACCTTGTGCCTATCATCCACAACACTTAAACACAATGTTAAACACATATTAAAGTGATTGTGATCATGAAAATCAAAGAGTGCGGGGTACAACAATCTCCCCCTATTTTGATGATCACAATCACTTATCAAGCAATGTAAAAACTTACATGAAAGGCATGCTTTAAAAGATAAAATGAAAATAAAACTAAGCAAGAGAGAAAAGATTCTCCCCCAATCAATCATGAAATTTCTCCCCCTTTGTGATTATCAAAATAGCGTGGGGCATAAAACTTGATTGAGGGAACTTAGAGATTTTAAAACAATTGAAAATGATACTAATTGGTGAAAATTTTGAAATGAAAAAATTGAATTGAAAAATTTGAATAACAGTTTGAATTGAAAGTTTTGAATCAAAATTGAAAATTCGATACCAACTGTTGGAAATTTAGAAATGAAAATTTAAAAGAAAATTTTGAATTGAGAAAATTGAAACCAAGTGTTGAAATTGAAAGTTTGAATTCACAAAAAGGCCTAACTCCCCCTAAATAAAAACAATGAATCACAGGGGAGAGGGATTTTGAAAAGAAATGATTTTAGGCCCGGAGAGACTCGCTAAGAGGGATTTTTCAATCCATACTTGTCTCATGGCGGGTCTTCTCCTATAAAACTCGTCCGAATAGAAAATAGTTTTGGGTTGACCATATCGGGCGTTTTTACAATTACATTCGTAAATAAGGTGCCCGGGTTTTTTACAATAATTACAAAATTTAAAATCGGAGCTCCCCCTTACAAAAACAGTGGGTGCATGGGAGGAGGAAGCTCTATTGGTATATCCTAACCCTTGGGTGGTTCTAGATATACGTTGGGAACCAAGCAAATTGTTCAAATTTTGTTCCCCTTGGGTGAACTTAGCAAGGGTCTCCCTTAGGTCTTTGATGGTTGATTCCATGGAATCAACATTTGGAAAATTTTGGATTTTAAGGGTGAGTTCCTCCTTCTCTTTGAGAAGTTGGTCTTTTTCGGAGGAGAGTTTTTTGAAGGACCTTTTTAAAGCAACGAATTTTGAAGAAAGCTCATGAAAACCTTTTTCTAGTTGGTCTCTAGCGTGTGAGAGTTCTTCATAAGAAAGATGATTTAAAGAATTTGAATTTGAAGAACAAGAGGAGGAGTAGGAGGAAGAGGAGGAAGATACCTCATGTTTTGCCATTAGGCATTTTTTACATTGGTCGCTCGAGGAGGAGGAGGAGGATGATGAAGAGGTGGATCTATCACTCCATGTTTCCTTTGAAGCCTTCTTCTTCTCCTTTTTCTTGGCCCTTTTCTTGTGGAGTGGGCAAGCGGGTACGGATTTTGCATCGGGTTCTTGCTTTTGAGCGGGTTCTTGCTTTGGAGCCTCGCTAGTACCTTCATAGGTTAGTTCTAAAAGCTTCCAAATATCATGAGAAGATGTGCAAGAAGAAATATGATCAAAAATATTACGATCTAACCCACAATGTAGAGCATTCATGGCTTTGCCATCAAGCTCGAAATTTGCAATGTCAGCGGGGGTCCATTGAGATTCATCGGGAGAAGAAAGGGTGAAACCATGCATGACAATTTTAAAAATAGGATAACCAATGCTTTTAAGAAATGTGGTCATGCGGGTTTTCCAAAAAGAATAATCGGCTCCATCAAAGAATGGAGCCCGACCCAATGAGTAGCCCTCGGGGGCGAAAGAGGTAGATGTCATCTTAATGGATCTTAAATTTGAAACCGGGTTAGGGTATTACTCAAACTTCCCTCTGATACCAATTGTTGGGTCGGAAGAAACCCCGGAGCGGGAAAAGATGGCAAGAGGGGGGTGAATTGCCTTTTTAAAAATTTGATTAACAAATTAAAATCAAAGTAAAAATGCAGCGGAAATAAAGAGGCAAGACACACAAAATTGATATCGGAGTTCGGCCAAAACCCGGCCTACGTCTCCGCTCCCAACTCAACCGTTGAGAGATTCCTACCGCTTTCTTTTCAATGGTTTTAGCAAGAAACCCACTAGGCTTTGAGGTAGCACTAGGACCTATTACAGCTTGCTTTTGTGGTTTAGCAAGAACCCACTTGCTTTTGATGGTTTAGCAAGAACCCACTAGCCTTTTTAACGGGTGAAGGCTAGCTCACCGACAACTCAAGCTATTTAAAGGAAAGCTTGACAACCTCTTCACACCTTAGTGGTGGTGTGAGAACCCAAAGAAAGAGGGATGAGAAAAGGGTTGGGGTTTGTAGGCACAAAACCAAATTTAAAGCTCAAAATAAATATACAATAAAAACCGTATTTTGAGAAGCCTTGGGCGCCTTTGATTGGATGGAGATGTTGAAGGCCGCTTCCAAGCTTCTTTGGAGGTGCTCCTTGGATGTGGAATTGGATGGAGCACTTGGGGTTCCTTGAGGTGGCTCGCCGGAGGTACGCCAAATGATCCAAAATATGTCCGTTGGCTTTGTATATGTTCCGGTAAGTGTCCGGGGCTTCCTTGGCCTTTATTTATAGGCATGGAACCCTTGGGGAGGCTTCGGAGCCGTTGGAGAGGCTAAAAGAGCCGTTGGGAGCCAAGTGGGCCAGCCTGGTCAAACTGCAACGGCTAGTTTGACTGGGCCCACCGGCTGGCCGGTACAATCCCACCGGTTGGCCGGTGTTTGCAAAATGGCATAGGATTCTTTTCCAGGGGCCACCGGCTGACCGGTGCCAGAGCCACCGGCTGGCCGGTGGTGAGGCAGTAGCTGGCACTATTCTGTACAGGTGCCACCGTCTGACCGGTGGTCAAGCCACCGGCTGACCGGTGGAGCCTGGCAGTGGGCAATGCCTCTGCCAGGTCCACCGGCTGGCCGGTGCTATCACACCGGTTGGCCGGTGGACTGAATTTCAGTCCACTTGAAGTCCATTCTTGGGCCAACTTCTTGGCAACCTTGTGCCTATCATCCACAACACTTAAACACAATGTTAAACACATATTAAAGTGATTGTGATCATGAAAATCAAAGAGTGTGGGGTACAACACCACACTCTCCAGCTCCAAAGCAATCAGGTACCTGAAGTAGAAGGGAACTTTCACTTATCTATACCTGTAACAATATAATCTGTTTGGGCCCAAAAGCATGACACAAATAGGGTGTGAGACTAAATCCTATTAGGCAACCAATGTAAGATATGTTCCTAACAGTCAGTGAATATATGTCCGGTAATAAGTAAAAGAAAGTAGTAACAAGGAAGTACTTAGTAGTAAAAAATCCACATTTCAAAGCATTCAATTCCATATATCAAGTAAGCAGCTAATCAAAGAAGGTAACCCTCTGGGAAGTACTCTCAGCCTAACCCCTCTGGTTCAACCAAACAACACAAGTATCACAAGCAACCCTCTGGGCAGTACTCACAGTCTAACCCCTCTGGTTCAGCTTAAGCATAGACTCTCTGAGGAAGAACTCGTCGTTAATTCCTCATATAGTCTCGTATCGATAACTAAAGGTGCTCTAGGAAAGCACTTTCATCACATTCCCTCTATGGTCTGTGTCAAGGAAATAGAAACACTCTGAGGAAGCTCTTACGACAATTATCTCTATGGTCTCTCGTCGTAATTAAGAACAGACACTCTAAAGTAGCCATTACGTCCATTCTCTCTATGGTCTACTACTCTAGATTCTGACAGCCCTGTGTAAGTCAACAAGCACAGTAAAGCATATCGGCCAAAGAAAACCTCAAAAACTAATTGTCTATACAATCTACAACATATCAGCATGTCAGAACAAGAGTCACACCATCCTACAATACTAGGCATGGGAAAAACAAGGCAACCTAACAGGCTAAGTAGAACCAATCGGTCATAAACAAAACATGCATGGGAAACACTTACAAAGCATAGAAATTCACCCTATTCGCAATCAATTAACCTCTACTAAAGAATACAAGCATAATAGGAAAACAATAGGGCTAAAAAGGGTAAACACACAATACCCTGTTCATGGGTATTGGGAACTTTTGCACATAAACTCAAATACTTTCTACGGAAAGGCACAAACCACCTACCTCGGTGTTGGGAGATCGTTATATGTGAACCTCAAGCCATGAATCTCCCAAGAACACCGTAGATCTAAAAAAATGTCTAAAACACTCAACTAAGGATAACTCTTGAAAGAGGAGGAATCAGAAAATGAAGATCAAGAAAAAGGAAGAGCATACCAAGGCTGTCCCAACGAAATAGATGGCAGTCAATTCAGAGAACAGATGCTCGCTCGGGGGCTCAGAGAAGATTCGCGGCCGTATGGGTTATCTCGGATAAACCAGACCTAGAAGAAGAGCATTTTTTCCATCAGACGCGACCCCGGTATGTTTAATGAAATAAAAATAAAGTACACAACATGTAATTTATAAGTACACGACGTTTACTTGATGTTATCGAGCCCTACTTTAGGTGGCCTCCAGGTCACCCCCACATGGCCGTGTGCATGGCCACTACACGACCAACAAACAGCTACCTGTGGTAACTGAGTACACGACGTGTACTCATAAAGTACATGATGTGTACTTAATAAATTTACAAGAACTCCTCTTTTTCCTCAAAAACACCAGAAAAGGTAAAACATACCTGAAAAGATGATCTGGGTTCTTACAAACTTCCCCCTTAAATAAATTCGTTCCCAAATTTCCCTATCGAGGCGACGTAGAAGAAGAATCCATGAACAGCTCAGACCATTGTGATTGTACATCGACCTCCCTCTCCCATGTCTAGTTCTGTACTCACCCGTGCTACCATAGCACTCGTACCAGAGGAACAGACCAACCACAGAGAACCTTTGTACTGCGATCAATAATCCGGATAGGATGCTCCTCAAAAAATTCATTCACCTGTAACTTAACCTCCTCATATTGAAAGACATGAGATTGGTATGAGAATTAACATTGAAGATGAGTAAAGTGGAAGACATCATGCAAAACTCGGTACCTCTGAGGTAACTGAAACCGATAGGCAACCATCCCAACTCTCTCTAACACCTCAAACGGTCCGACGTACCTCGGCGAAATCTTACCATGATTCTTAATCTTTCTATGTCCCAACCTCAGTGTGAAACGTAGGAAAACTTGATCCCTAACCTCAAACTCCAGAGGTCGTCTCCACTGATTAGCATAAGACTTTTTTTGAGACTGTGCAGTAGCCATCCTTTTCCGAATCAACTCTATTTGGTTTGTGGTCTCCTATACAAGATGAGGTCCCAGCCTAGCTGCCTCTCCTACCTCCATCCAACATAAGGTTGATTGACATGACCTACCGTACAAAGCCTCATATGGTGCCATCCGAATATTTTCTTGAAAACTATTATTGTAGGAAAAATTTAAAAGAGGTATTTGCTTCTCCCAAGAACCTCCAAAATCCATGATGGATGCTCGAAGCATGTTCCCAAGCACCTGAATCGTACGCTTAGACCAACCATCTATCTGGGGGTGGTAAGATATACTCAAAATTAAATGTGTACCCAAAGCCTTCTATATCCCCTACCAGACCTAAGAACTAAAACAGGAATCCCTGTCTAAAACAATAGAGCGTGGAACTCCATGAAGATGTACAATCTCATAGATGTACAACCGTCCTAGCTTATCAACACTGAAGGTATCCTTGATCGGCAAGAAGTTAGCAACCTTCATGATCTTTTCAATGACAACCCATAAAACATCATTCCATCGAGGCGACCTTGGTAAACCTATCACGAAATCCATCATGACATAATTACACTTCCACTTGGGAATGGGTAACTACTAAAAAATCCTCGCTGGTCGTTGATGCTCAACCTTTACCTGCTGACAGATGGAACACCTCATGATGAACCTAGAAACATCTTTATTCATACCTGGCCACTAGTATTGATGGTGTAGATCACGATACTTCTTGGGGAACCAAGGATGAACTTCCCAAACTGAGGAATGAAAGTCTCGCATCAACTCATCACGTATGTTTGCTGACACCCATACACACCCTAGAAATACAAGATCTCTTCCTCGCCTATGGTCTATCCAGGAATAGGGTCCTCTCTTTGCACAACTTCTCGTAGGACTAGGCCTTCAGAATCTGATAGCTTCCTCATTCGCACTCGATCATGAATAGTAGAGGTAATAGCTACAGAAAAAAGAAACGTCTACCCCTATCTATCATGAACCTTAAAATGCATCTTAGAGAACAGGGCCATAAGCTTCCAGGCACTGATGGCCTCCTGAACTGCATGTATCTGAGTCCTCCTGCTCAGCGTATCAACCAAAATGTTTCCTTTCCTCAGTGTATAGGCAAGCTCGAAGTCAAAGGACTGAAGGTACTCAACCCACCTTCGCTGTCTCAAATCCAGGTCACACCGGGTGAAGATATACTTGAGACTTTTTTTGTCGGTGAAAACCTCAAAATTATCTCCCAGAAGATAATGTCTCCAACAGCGTATGGCATGAACAACTACAGCCAACTTGAGATCGTGTGTTGGGTAATTCCTCTCATTTGGCCTCAATTGCCGAGACCCGTACACAACAACTCCTTCTCCCTACATAAGCACAACTCCCAGCCCAATGCCTGATGCATCACAGTACACAGTATAACTCTTGTCAGAATCTGGAAATACTAGTATCAGTGCTGATGTCAACCATCCTTTCAACTACTGAAATGCTGATTCACAAGGATCTGACCACAAGAACACTACACCCTTCTTATTCAGGCCCTTCAATGGCGCTGCTAAGCATGATAAATCCTATATGAAATGCCTGTAGTATCCAGCCATCCCTAGAAAACTTCGTACCTCAAATAAGTTCTTTGGATGATCCCAGGAAACTACTACTATCACTTTCTCTAGGTCTACTGATACTCCTGTCTCTAAGATAACATGACCCAAGAAGTAAATTTGGTCCATCCAAATGTGGAATTTTGGGAGCTTAACATATAACTGATGCTCTCTTATTATACTTAAAACGATCTCAAGATGGGTGGCATGGTCGTGTCAAGTGTGATAGTACACCAAGATATCACCCATGAAAACCACAACGAAAGAATCCAAGTATGGATGGAACACTCGATTAATTAGTTCCATGAAAACTACAGGCGTGTTCTTGAGACCGAACGGCATAACCACAAACTAGTATAGACCATATCTGCTCCAAAAGGCTGTAAGGGGTATATTAGATGGTATAATGCACAAATGATGGTAACCAAACGTCAAGTCAATATTCAATAACACCTGTGATCCTCGAAGTGAATCAAAGAGAACATCAATCCTTAGTAAGGTATATCAGTTTGTGACCGTCAAGTGGTTCAACTTCCAATAATCCACACAAAGTCTGAGGGTACCATCTACCTTCTTCGCAAATAGGACAGGTGAACCCCAATGAGAAGTACTGGGTTAGTTGAAAACATTTTCCTATAAATCCTCCAACTGATTCTTGAGCTCCAATAACTCTGGTGTAGCGATCCTATAAGGTGGAATAGACACCAGTGCCGCTCCTAGAACAAGCTCGATAGAAAAGTCCACCTCTCGCTTCGGAGACAAACCTGAAAATTCCTCTAGAAAGACATCTCTGAAACGATCCACCACTAGAGGAAAGTCTATCTGTGAAGTCCCCTGGTCATACAAATACAAACTAGAAAAATAGGCTATAACTCCCCCCAAACCATGATGCTCGGGTCCCGCTCTGCTTGCCTGGACATCCCATTCTCCCTTATGAAGAAATGATTTGCCCTCTGGTGATGTGAAACTCACCCTATGTCGATAATAGTCAATGACGGACTGGAAGGGAACTAACCATTCTGTTACAATAATGAAATCATAGGCTGTCATCTCTAGGACATAGAGGTTCCATAAGAAATGACACCCACCAAACTCTAGAGGGCACTCCTTGCACTGATTCACACTACCCGTTCTAGTCCCCAATAAAGTGTCTAACATCAATATATTATCTGAAGAAACGATACAGAGAACAAGTATCTCTACAACGACAACAAATATAAAGCTATGAGAATCCCCTTTATCGAAAATAGAAGAAGTTAAAACTA